>CM073588.1:44348365-45755865 GCA_037074715.1 Magnolia kwangsiensis
AAAAATAATAATAATAATAATAATAATAAATACAACAATGGGTCCAATGGTAAAATATATATATATATATATTTATGAAAAAAAAAAAAAAGACAATTGGGCACCCACAAAGGTTGTTAAATTGCAAATAATAATAATAATAATAATAATAACAACAACAATAGGTCCAATTGTAAAAAAAATAAAAAATTTAAAAAAAAAAAAGACAATTGGGCATTATCCCATCGCAGACTATGTATGTGATGTCATAATCACATACTTGACCACATACAAAAGTATTCCATCGCTCTCAAAATCTAGCATATGCAATAATCATGAGCCATTTCGCATATGCATCGCACAATTGCTTATGCAATCTCACTGGTCGTGGTAATTTATAATGTTCTCATTATGGTCTTTCTAAATACACCACAGATAGAGTTGGGCACAAGACGACTTGACTCAGGGGACTCAACTCGTCTAACTCGTTGAGACCTGACTCGAACCAAACCGAGTGGGTGAGTCGATCTGAACCGAGTAGACTTTGTCCAATCCGAACTCAAACCGAGTTAAGTTCAGGTCACCTAGTAACTCGACTCGACCGGAAATCCAACTCGATATTGACTTGACTCGATCCAAAACCCAACCATACATACTTTTAAAAAAAATAAAAATAAAAATAACTAGATTCGACGTTTCAAATCTGAAATGTCGTTTAGCTGATGGAGAGGCTACAATTCCAGCACTGAAACCGACCCGACTCGGTACATGTGACCGGGTCGGACTCGGTCTGAATTAGTCTAGGCCAGACCCAGACTTGGATCGAGTCAAGCATGCTAGACTTGGTACTTATTCGGGTCGAGTTCGGGTCAAGTCTATTTCAAAACCGGGTCGAGTCGCGTTAGCCCTAACTCGATCCGACTGACTCAATGCCCAACTCTAACCATAGATACATATTGGGATCTCACTAGTAGGCCAACTTGGCAAATCAAGTTCGATCTTTTGATGACGGTTCTGAGGGCTATGTCACCAAGCCCATGTCAACCTATTTCGAATCAAGTACCGCAAGTGATACAGTTACGTTGTATAAGGATGAGTATGCCAAAATGTTAAAAGATCTTTCCACCCATATGTCCTCTTCCAATGCTACTCCTGTTCAATTAAGTATGATATATCTTACTTCCTTTGAAAATGTTCCTTGGGTTACTAATTCTAGAGCTTTGGATCCATATGATTGGTAACATAAGTGTTTTATCTTAATTAGACGAGTATACTCCCATTTCCTCTATAACATTAGCTGATGGCACTATAACCCATGTGTTTGGATTGGGTATTGCTACCTACTCCATCTCTTACACTATCATCAATGTTATATATTCCAAGTTTGTTGTCAATAAGTAAGCTAACCAAATCATTGAATTGTTCAGTTACATTTTATAATTTCTAATGTAAATTTCAGGATCTAAGGACAAGGACGATGATTGATGGAGACATAAAGAGAATGGTCTTTACTATCTTAATAGTAGAATAAGTGGAGCTACACCCGGACAAACATCTCACCTCATCGATGGCATTACAGACTTGATCATCCTTCTTTGAGTAATTTAAAAAGTCTTCTTACGTGTTAGGCATGGCATCATAGAGGCTCATTTCCACCTCTTGTAGACAAAAGAGTGATTGTCCTTTCTCGTAAGTACGTTATGATTTTTAGAGTCTTGTTCATACTACTAGTTTATTTGATTTCAAGTACTTCATTATTTTTGTGGACGATTATTCTTACATTACATGGAAGATCGCCCTGAAGCATTTTCTTGTTTTAAGGATTTCATATGCAAGTGCAAACACAATTCAATGCTGAGGTGTGTATTCTACGTTCAGGTAATGTGAGGGAATATGTATCTCATGAATTTAATCAATATCTTTCATCTCACGGCATTCTTCATAAAACCTCAAGTGCACACACGCCACAACAAAATAGCATAGTTGAAAGTAGGAACCAACATTCATTTAAAGTTGCTAGGGCATTGTTATTAAATATGAATGTTCCAAAAATGTTTTGAAGTGATGCAATCTTAATAACATACGGTTTAATAAAATAGGATATATTAATCATCTATTTTAAATGTAAATCCCCTTTTTTTATTTTATGTCCTAATATTCTTATGTCTTTTGTTCCTCCCAAAGTGTTCAGTTGTGTGTATTTTGTACATCAGTCAGATCATGTTCTTGACACGTTTAAACCCAAGGCCATCAAATATATCTTCTTTGGCTACTCACATGCCCAACGAGACAAATGCTATAATCCAATCTCTCATAAACGTTATATATTAGGTGATGTCACATTCTTTGAGCAGACTCATCATTTTTCTGAAGGTGGTGAGTCCTTGTAGTTTGAAGAGATTTCTGCTACTATTCCCATTATGTCTAACACAGAACATTCAGTGGGTGAAATGCTCATACAATGTTTAGCTCCACCTTTGCAAGTCTACTCCAGACATTTCAATCATGATAATGAAGTTCATGCCATCATACTCCCACCAATCCTCCTGCTTTGTCAGAAGATCATCGCCCTCCTAAATCTTCGTCCTCAGCATCTAAGGAAGCTGATTTATCTTTCCAAAAAAAAAAAAAAAAATCTAATGAAGGTGATTTACAAATCGCTTTTCACAAGGGTATACGTTCTTACAATCAACATCATATTTTTTAGTTTGTTACCTTTATTGGCTTATTACATTTCTTTCAAAAAATTGATTTGTCCCTATCATCTGTGTCTGTTACTCACACCTTGCAGGAAGCTTTAAGGCATGATGAATGAAATGGGCTATGAAAGAAGAAATGGTTGCTCTATATCAAAATTAGAATTGGACTGTAGTTGAATTACCAACTAGAGCAGTTGGGTGCCAATGGGTTTATAAAGTGAAGTACAACCTTGATGGGTTAAAAGCTCGATTGGTTACTAAAGGGTACTCTTAGACCCCAGGCATTGACTATTCAAAGACATTTTCTCCTATGGCAAAGGTTAACCCTATACGAGTAGTCGTTTCCGTTGCTACAAATTTGGATTAACCCCAATACCAGCTTGATGAAGAATGTATTTCTTCATGGAATCATACTAAAGAAGTCTATATGGATCAACCACCTAGCTTTGTTGCTCATGGGCAGTCAAACAAAGTGTGCCATTTTAAGAAGTTAATTTATGCCTAAAACAATCTCCAAGGCCTTGGTTCGACAAATTTAGTAACATGGTGTTTGAAGATGGGATGAAGCAAAGTCAAGTTGATCACTTTATCTTTATAAGACCAAGTGAGGCAAGTGTCATTGTATTAGTCATGTATGTGGGTGATATCATTGTCAACAGGAATGACAGTACAAGTATTGACAAATTGAAGAAATGTTTGCACCCACACTTCCATGCAAAGGACTTGGGTTGTCTTCGATAATTCTGTGATTTTTTTAAAAAAAAGGTAACGATACTTTGATTGTAAAAAGAAAAAAAAAAAAAAAAACAAAGGCTATAGGCAACAAATTACGACCACCACCCTACCAAATCTAACCAATCACAAAGGTTAGATGCAAAATAATAACTTGACCCATTTTAGAACATCGAACTTTGCCCTCTTAAAGACATCCGTTGTCGACCCTCGAGAATCTCGAAAAATGTAGTTGCTCCTCTCCCTCCATAGCTGACTAAAATGCCCGCAAGACCAATCTCCAGACCACCCATCGTCTACCATTTGCATCACGAAATAATAAATTGACCCATTTTAGAACATCGAACTTTGCCCTCTTAAAGACATCCGTTGTCGACCCTCGAGAATCTCGAAAAATGTAGTTGCTCCTCTCCCTCCACAGCCGACTAAAATGCCCGCAAGACCAATATCCAAACCACCCATCGTCTACCATCGGTCCCCCCCAAATGCCATGCTTAGGAGGAAATCGACCATAGACCCGGCATCACCCGGCGAATGTCGAAGATTGCGAAGTTGTCCCAAACCGTGCATGCAAACCCAACAATATATGGACAAGAGGTTTACCAAATTACATGAGCCTTATAGACAGAAAAAAATAGTTCGGGATAACCACTGCACTGTTCTACAAATTATCTATAGTAAGCACTTTTTCCCTTCCTGCAAGCCAGGCGGAAGCCACCACCTTGGGAGGAGTACGATAAAACCAAACAAAGGATGTAGCAACACACCCCTATCCCATGGCACTCAACAACTACTTGTAGAAAGATTGGGCCAAGAAGCTACCAGATTTGGCTTTGTCCCACACCATTGAGTCTTTCACACCCACTATAAGATTCGTAACCCTGTGAGACTAACCGTACACTTCGTTTTCAATGATGGCACGTTCCAGGCAGACCAGATTGGCAAGTTTTGATCGCGACCCTACTTTAGTACTGCAACACCCCGAGACTTGTACCCTAGCGATCACGCGGGCACTACGATTCCAATGCCGCGCGGCACACCCCATTGCGTCCCCTAGATTAGAAGTTGCAATTTTGGCATAATCCGATGTGGGTCGCACAACACACCTGGGCCTACTTGCACAAATCCCAATGTTGTCAAATTAATCAATCCGTCCATCAATCAACCCATCACTTCTCTCTCCTCATTAGTCAAAGCAACACATGCCTCCCATCATGCAACCCATCCCTTGCCCATGCTTAGCCATCCATCTCTCCTTCTCTCTCCCCATTCTACCCCTCCCTCTTTTCATAATTCCCTCCCTATCCAAAAAGTTCTACCACAAAAGCTTCCAAACCCCTCTCATTTCTACAAAATTTCCTAGCAAATGAAAGTGAGAGAAGAGATTAGAGAGATAGAAAGAAGAAATTAGAGAGATAAGAGAAAGTGCTCAAGAGAGGTGTTTAAGTGAGTAGTTTGGAGAGTGTTTGAGGAAAAAAAAATATTTACGAGAGATTTAGAGTTTGACGAATGGTTAGAGGAGTTTCACCATCCGAGCCGTCCGATCGACGATTTAGCCCAATCTGACAGCCCATCCACCATTGTGAGTGCAAGGGAGGAGAAACTCTCCATTTTTCCTTTCTTTTATTTTTCATGAGCCCACAAGGGTGGGACCCACTTGGTGTATGTGATAGTGTGTGTAGAGGGCCCCATAATGGTGGGGGCTCATCCAATGGCCGATCTCTTCCTTCCTTCGTCCTTTCCTTTCTCTTTATTTTCATTAATGTTGTGGACCATTGTGGTGCCCCCAAGTGGGTCATGCTATGAGACAGAGTGGACCACCTTATGTAGCCTGTCGTGATATTTATTTTCTGTTCAACTTGTTTATAGGGTCATCTAGGTTTGGATGACTGAAAATTGTAAGGATCAACTTGATTTAAAGCTTTTTGGGCCTACCTTAGCATGGCAAAGTTAGTGGATGGACTGGATCACTGGCGTGTGGACCCCACTAATGTAAAATTCTTAAATATGCATGAGAGAAGGGAGACGTCCAGACACTGGGCGTTCACAGCGTCTAGGACGCTTGAAGTCCAACGTCAGTGACGCCTGGGAGAACACGTGAGGGGTGGGGCCTCCACTCATGGGAGGCACCTTGTTGTATGTGTATAATCCACACCATCCACCTACTAGGTCAGAACATTTTAGGGTTAGGTCCCAAATCTAAGCCAGAACCAGCTCTTGGGTGGGCCACACCATAGAAAACGGTGATGGTGATTACACCACTATTAAAACTTTCTAAGGCCCACTTTGGTGCCTTTATGCATTGGAACCTGCTAAAGGCATGGCTCTCCGAGCCCACGGTGAGCTGGCCAACCCAATTGATGGTTTGGATCTTACAAATGGACCCCACATGGAAAAAAAAATTTTAAAAAATGTACAACAAAAAGGGGTTTACGTGCATGCCCAGTAACCATCAGAGGGTGGAAGCCCTTTTTGGGCATTGGCAAGGGGCCCAATTCATGGAGCCAACCTTAATGTATGTGTATAATCCACGTTGCCCATACTTTTTGCCATGTCATTTTAGGCATAGGGCCCAAATATTAGCCTGATCCAGAGCTCTCGTGGGCCACACCGTAGAAAACAATAGTGACAGCGGCACCCACTATTGAAACTTTCCAGGCCCACTGTGATGTTTGTGGGAAGTGGACCATACCCAAGTCAGGACTTCTTGGGTCCACAACGAGCTAACCGACAAGGTGGACGGAATGAATCACCCTGATGTGGTCCCCATTCAACAGCAAACTAAGAACATAAAGAGGAAAAAAAAACAAAACAAAACAAAACAAAACAAACAAGAGATATATAAAAACACGTGTTGGGCATTACAACCCAGCGACATGAGAGGACGAGAGCCCTCTTCTTGGGTCCACGGCGAGCTGGCTCTCCATGATGTATAAATTCAATCCGCACCGTCCATCTGTATTGCCAAATCATTTTATGCCCAAGGCCCGAAAATGAAGAAGATCCAAAATCTTAGGTGACCCACACCAAAGGAAATAGTGGCCCAGGGCGCTGCCCCCCTTCTGCAACCAACTAGTGGGCCATTTGTGGGGCCCACCTTGGTGCGTTGTTCCATCCACACCTTCCATCTGTTTCTCTAGATTATTTTAAGGTGGTGTCCCAAAAACGAGGGGAATCCGAATCTCAAATGGGCCACTCCACTGGGAACAGCGGGGATAGTGACGTCCACCCACTGAAACCTTCCCAGGGGCACTGCCCCTTTTTGCAACAAAGGCAAGCCCCACTCATGGGACCCACCATGAAGTGTTTAATCCATACCGTTCCTCAGTTTTGCCAGAACATTTGAGGCTTGGGGGCTAAAAATGAAGAAGATCAAAATCTTAGGTGGACCACACCACTGGAAACAGTGGAGACAAGGACGCCCACCATTGAAGCCTCCCAAGGGCGATGCCCCTTCTTTTGCAGCCAATAGGTGGCCCAACTCGCCGAACCCACCATGATGCATATGCATGATCCACACCGTCCAGCCCTTCTGCCAAATCACTTTAGGCCATGGACCTGGATCAGACTTGGGTCCAGGTGTTGGATGGACCACATCACATGGAGCAGTGAGGCTCAACTTGATGTGTAATTGTCACCCAACTTAAGGCACGGGTTTGGATAAATGAGGAGACACAAATATCAACTTGCTCCAGCACATCTCGGGGCCACACCTAGGGACTCATGCAGACAATGTGCATGTGCACGCTGTCCAACAGGGGCCACCTCGTGGGGCCCACCCTAGTGTGAGGACTATCCATATCTCAGGTGGGCCACCCCCCAGGAAAACAATGAGACAGTGACGTCCACCATTGAGATCTTCCCAGGGCCCACCATGATGTTTTTATGTTATCCACATTGTCCATCGGGCAGCAGAACCCGCCATGATGTATTAATGTCATCCATACCACCCATACGTTTTCCATAACAATTTGGGTAATGAGTCCATAGATGAGGCCAATTAGACCCTCAAGTGAGCCGCACCATATAGACAGTGGGCCGCACCTTTTGAACAATGGGGAAATGATACCCACCATTGGGACCTTTCTAGGGCCTACCACAATGTTTGTCCCCCAACCATCTTGGGCCCACCTAGTGTGGAGCACATAGAGGTGTTTACTTGTGATCCAATTTGTTGGCCCGTATAGGACCTCCCTTGAGGCATGTATTGTCTCCACACTGTAGTCGCTTGATGTACATATTATGACCATGCCGTAGGCCTACCTTGTTGTATATGATATATCTGATCGTGGGCCTACTTTGATATATGTATTGAGTTCAGCCTTCGTATATGAGTTGTATGGCACCATTTGGCCCACTTCTATGTATGTGCCCACCTTATTGTATGTACGGTATTGGCGCCATAGGCCCATTATATGTAAGGAACGTAGTCGTGCCATCCCACCTTGGGACCCATCCTTGACATATGTGGGGGTCGTCGTTTGGGTCCCAATATTGCTTATGATTTAACCCATCCAGGCTCATTATTGTATATTGTGGGCCGGCCTCTTGGGCCTTGCTTGGGGTAGGTCGTAGAGCCCACTTTGATGTCCGTCCCAAGCCTACTGTGATCGTTTGTGGACCCTATAATGGCCGCCCCGTTTGGATGTCGATAGTAGCATGTTTAGGCCACTTGTGTACGGGCTTGTTGAGTGGGCCCATTGGCTTGAAAGACCACTCAAGTATAGCCTTGTGGGCGTCGATAAACTTGGTTTCCAAGTAGGTTCCACCTATTGTGAATGATGCATTTCCCTTATCATAGGGTGCGATGTTTTACATTTATGTTGGTATGACACTTCCTCGATTATTTATATGGCACTACATTAGTGATTAGTGCAAGGTTTATGCTTATACTTGCTATAGCACTTTCTTTACATTAATGTGACGCCTTCTTTATATTGATGATGCACCTACTCCATCCTAGATGTAGCATTTATCTTACTCTTGATTTAGCATTGCTCTTATGTTTGGTATAGCACTTCTCCTATGCTTGATGCGGTATTATGTTATCATATCTCATCCGCATCATGTTTATGTGACTTGAATGATGGCTAATTCATGATTTTTGACTTGCCTATGTGTGGCAAGGCCGCATTGACAACTTCACAACTTGAGGCATTTTTAGGGGACCCATATGAGATGGGGCCACCCTACATGTAGGTATGGCTTGCATGGCTTGGATGGACTCATGCATTCACACATTACATGATGCATTTGCATCCACACCCTAGCGACATCAGGGTTGTGGCCACCACAGGATCATCGTAGTTGACATCTTGAGTACGGACATCGAAAATCTAGTTACATTTACTGGGGACATAGGATGTCCCTGGGTGATAGCCCATAAACCCTACGGGCCAATAGGATTCTCTAACGTCGAGATCAAGTGGATAACATAAGTACTCGAGTGCCAAATACTAGTATGCCGCATCTCCCACTGTGTGGAGGTCGGTTGGAATGGGGTGTGACCTTATCCGCCCGGGTGAAGGGGGCCATAAAATAGGTAGAGTCTGGCCAGCTCGTGAAAAGGGTCCGCTATCGGCAAGCCGGATGGGGATTGGCATACCACTAACAAGGCAGATAGTGAGGTCTCTTCCACTCGCAAGATCATGCGTGCGATGGGGAATGTGTGTGTGTGTGTGTGTGTGTGTGTGTGTGTGTGTGTGTGTATATCGAAACCTGGTGTTTGAGAGCTGGGAGCCGAGAATGGGATACTACGGAGGCTCTCACTGCCGAATTCAGAGCTCGGGAATTCTATAAGCCTGTTCACCGACTTTGGGGCGTGACACCCACTGTCAACCTCACAAGCTAGATCCTTGACAAAAGTTAAGCGAAGTCTTCTACTTCTTCATCCAATAAATTTAATGAGGACATCACTTCATGTACACCCTTGCGTACGTATCAGAGGAGGAGGTGGGCCACACCGATTTTCCTGTGGCTAGGAGAGTATCCGTGATTGTGCTGAAGACCCCATGTGCATGTGCGAGTATCTGAAAGACCCCACAGTGGGGAGATGCACATGGGCTGCTTTAATGGAGTAATCTAGACCGTTGGATCAGAGGGATGTGATGGTTAGGCCATTGATCGTGGAGCGTTCACACTAGTTTTTTTTAGATTTTATTATCTTATAAGATTTAGTTTTATTTATGTTATGTTTGGACACCATTATGAGCATTTTTTGTTGATTTTAGTTAGATTAGGGCATTTTCGTCAAATTTAACAAAATAAGGTGTTTATTGTAATTTTCGAACTTTCTTGAAACTATAAAAGAGGGTGGGCATGTGACCCTCGCCTCATTGGATTTTGTGATTTATATTTTTTTTTTTTTTTAAAAAAAAAAAAAAGAGAAGAAGAAGAAGAAGAGAGAGAAAAGTCATTGCTTTCTTCTTCCCAAACCCTAACCGGCCTAACCTGTCCACCCCACGTCACACGTGTGACCTAGGGTTGGCCATACGGCCACACCTTGCCCCTTTTGTCTTTCCATCATCCTCATATCAAAACTCCTTTCTTCCATTCCCAAAACGCTAACCCTAAACCTAAAATCCCTAATTTTTCTACTTTCTCAAATTACCCAAACCCTAATTTTTACCCTAGGTTGTATTAGGTTTTCTATTTTGAAATAGATTATACCCTATGCTAATTAGATGTCCCTACATCCATTAAATCCTAGTTTTGTTTTATTTAATGATCTTGTGTGATGATGTTGGTAACTTAGGCTAGGATCATGCATGATGTTCTTTTGGTTTTCATAGGATTCATGATGATTATAGCAATGCCTGTGTTTTTTCGTTAATTATCTTAATTCCGCTACTTGATCTCGCATGTTATTTGGTTCATGTATTAGTCTTGCGTCAAAATTCCTCCTGCAAGGCGAGAGCCAAACCCCAGAACCACCGGTAAAAGAGAAGCAGCGATCAATAGTGACATTCATGTCCAAGGTGAAGCTCGCGAGCCTTAAAAACTCCTCCTAGAGAGGCCTCTCCCCTATACAAGGATCAACCTGAAACTGAAGCCTTTGCTCGTTGCCACAAACAAAGCACACCACTTCCTTGACTTTGTTCTTCACCCTCTGCACTTGTTTCCACATCACAAAAGCCTTATAAATCACTGAATCCTTCACCTAACACCCCCCTTCCTGAGTACCATAATTGCACGCAACAACCTCCCAATAGTCTCCCACCCCCAAAATTAAAGTTAGTGTCCCAACCAAAGAAAGATAGTAAGATACTGAACTTTCCATCAAGAAAATTTTCACTCCACCTTCTCTATAACCTTATCCCATAAATGTTTTGCAAGCTTGTTGATGCACAAGGGGAGCCCAAGATACAAGGATGGGAGAGAGCCTACATGGCAATTGAAGACCTCAACTAATATTTCCACCTATACACTAAAAGTGCACACACTCGACAATTCCCTCTTCGAAATGTTAACTTTTAGCCCAGAAATCGCCTCGAAGCACCTCACAATTTTTCAAAGATTGTCCACCATCGACTCATCTGCATCACAGAAGATAAGGTATCGTCAATGAATTGCAAATGAAAATTTTGAAACCTGACACTTTCCACCATGAAGCCACTAATCAACCTAGCCCCCATTGGCTTCTTTCCAGCATCCTACTTAGTGCTTCCGCAAATATCATGAACAAGAATAGGGACAATGGATCTCCTTACCTCAAACCCCTTGTCAACTAAAAAAATCCTGTAGGAGAGCCAATGATGAGATTAAAGAAGCATGCCGATCGAATACACCACTAATTCCAATTTCTCTACTTCATCTTACAACCTAACCTCCCCAACCTAAAGTATAGGAAGTCCCAACTCACATGATCATAAGTGTTCTTCTATGTCCAATTTACCAATAGTTCCTTTATTTTTTATCCCTGTGCCAAGAATCCACCCACTCGTGTGTAATGAAAAAATGAGTCCACCCAACATTTACTTTTTGGATATTGGGGCAGCAAGATCTAAGGTGAGTATTAACTTGTCACAACGAAAATATGTGATGAATTTATTAGCCAAGACAAGTCTTATGGGAGTCGAGCTAGTCGAAACTCCTATGACCCAAATCAAAAGCTTCATGTGGATAAGGGAGAATTGATTGATGATCCAGAAAGTTGTCATCAACTTGTTGGAAGCTAATTTATTTAACAATCACTCAACCTAATATCACTTTTCTTATAAGTGTGGTTAGTCAATTTATGCAGCTCCCTATGTTCCTCATATAAAGTCGTGTTTTGTAGACTAGGGTACTTCAAAGGGATCTCCTAATCATGGTATTCTCTATAAGCATAATGGTCATCTTCACGCAGAAGGGTATTCAAATGCAGACTGGGTTGATTCTCCATTTGACAGGTAGTCTACTACAGGCTATTGTACCTTTGTAAGAAGCAAAGTATGGCTGTCCATTCAAGCGCAAAGGCAAAGTACAAGGCAGTGGCTCATGTTACATGTGAACTTATTTGGTTAAAGACATTAATGTGTGAGTTAGGGTGATGTTCCTATAAGGCTATATTGTGATAATCAAGCCACCTCTCATCTTTGCCAACAATCTAGTTTATCATGAGAGAACCAAGCAGATCGAAATTAATTGTCACTATATCAAAAAGAAAGTTGTGTGTAAGGAAATTTGTATGTCATTTGTCAAGTGTCAAGATCAATTGGCAGATGTGTTCACTAAGGCTCTAAATCACACTCATTTGGATCGCCTCTTCATCAAGCTAAGGATTCATGATATATATGCTTCAGTTTTTTGTTATATCTTTTCCCCTCCTAGAATGGAGTGTTTTGTCGTTTTGGCAAGCTCGATATTCCATATGTTCTTTTTTCTTCTTCTTTTTTTCCTTTTTCTTTTTTCTTTTTTTCTTTTTTCCTTTTTTTCTTTCTTTCTTTCTTTTTTTTTTTTTTTTTTTTTTTTGCATCTTGGTGTACCATTTTTTTAAAACACGAATGTAAAAATGACAATGAGAAGAAAATAGGAGATTCTTCATTCTCAGAAGTGAGGGTTTTACTTGCTTTTAACTCTCTCACTCCTTTAGGTCCTTTTCAAACAATATTTTAACAAAATGAATGGTTTGAAGATTTGGGTCCTCTCCAAGGAGAATTTAACTAAAATACATGGTTTGGAGATTCGATTAAGTGTGATGCAACTCGTACAACTCGACTCTAACTCAGTCTTGACAAGGTTGAGTTGATACCATAGGTATACGGGCAGGGTAGACATGGGCTGACTCAAATGAGTCACTTGAGACTTGGGCGAGTGAGTCCAAGTCAATCTCATGGGACTCAATCTAACTCAAGCCCATATCTGTTTTTGATTTTTTATTTTGCCCATTTTAGCCTCCAAACCAGACCTAGATTATTGAAGTCTAGGAGCATCCCATGAATTTATTGATTTAATAAAAATATTTTATTGAAAATATTATTTAATTAAAAAATAGATCAGATGCCTATTCAACATTTCAACACCAAAAAAAAAATGATATTTATTGCCTGTTAAGGTCACACATTAACTAGATTTTATCTTAAAATTAGCCTAGGTATCATTTTTTATTTAAAAATTTTTCTATATTTTCCTTATATTTAGAGAAAAAGGGACTTAGCAGCTTGACTCGGCCAAGTCACAGCCGACTCGTCTGCCACAACTCGATTAAGGACCGAACAAGTTGGTCCAATTCTACAAGTCTTAAAACCATGCCCCAATGCTTAAAGACATCGAGGAAACTAGCCAAAACAAAAATGATAATGAAAACTGTGATTTTGAGTCTTTGACAATATCATTTGATTGGGAATAGTTTTTCAATGAAAATGATGTTAAAAGACATTTAGAAATAATACCAGAATAGTGACAACCAAAAAAGTGAAAATACATACAATTTGTCAGAAACATGGTGCTCAGAATGGACAAAAATGTACAAAGCAAGGGGAATAGAAGAAATGTGTTATTCATTTTTACTGGTTTATGACTAGTCTGGCCATTTCAGCAAAAATGAAACAGATTTGACTACTTATAGCGTGACACTAGGGTACTTCATAAAACCGCACCATCCTTGGGTAGTCAGGTACACCCACCAAGAGTCATCTTTGTAAGTTATAACATAATGCATCAGCATATTCTAGCATTAATTCAAAAATTAAAATAAGAAAAATACCAAATGATGAAAGAAATGAATAAAAAAGAAAACGTTATGTTGCAGCATTTATTGGCATATACATGATCATGAATGCAACGAGAGTGGGAAGATTTACAGAGGAAGAGGGAGAGGAAGCGATGGAGGTGACGGCGAGGGAAGGACCGTGGCGTGAGGAAGAGGAAGGTGAGAGGGTTCTGGAGCAGACACCCTGACGCACGTTCCACACGCCTACCGTCTCGAGGGCAGGCGCGAGGATCAGTTTCCCTGAGCTGTCGTAGCATATGTTCGACTCCACCGAACAAACCACCCCAAACACCGCCCCTGGTTCGTACCTCAGGTAAGCCTTCACCATTCTCTCTCCCTCTCTCTCTCTCTCTCTCTCTTCAAAACTCTGCCGCCTCTTCCTGCACCATTACTTTGCACTTACATAGGGTTTTATCTAACCTGCGCCTTCGGGTTCATAGGACCGCGGTCAAACTACCGCGCCACTTTGAGCAGCATTCGGCGTACTGACAAACTCTTTCTCGGCTCGAAAATTTCTCGGGAGACTTTCAAATTGACGGTTTTCTCATGATGCTATCGGTAAATGTCGCCAAGCATGAAAACGTTTAACATTAGTTATCATCATCTAAGCCGGTGCGGTCTGGGTGGATATCCGATCCCAAACTGTGGGGCCCACTGTGATGTATGTGCCTTAAATCCACGCCGTTCATCCATTTTGCCAACTCATTTTAGGGTATCATCGTACAAACACTAACTTATTTGTGATTCAGGCTCATGGGTATCTTTTTTCAGAACTTTTGTTAAGTGACATTATGTTATATTTGACTAGAGTCATCATTAGCCAATTATTCAAATTTTCACGGTCAGTTAAACTACCTAGAAACCTTAAAAGAATGAACCGGATGATTCTCCGTAAACCTTAAAAGAATGAATCAGAGGATTCTCCGTCATAGAGTAACTCATTAATATGCAACCGAAATTCTTAGTAAGGGACTGGTTACAAAGAGGGAGGGTATTGAGCACCTTATAAAAACCTTAGAAGAATGAATTGAAGGATTCCTCATCCTAGAATAAATCTTTAATCTTCAATCAAAAATCTTGGTAAGGGACTATGGTTACAAAGGGGAGGGTGTTGGGCACCCTCTTTGCTCGTACAAGCGTACAACCTTTACTTCACAAGACTAAACAAACTACGAATGATTCATATGGTTCGTGTGCACAAATGATGTAAGTATGTGGGATGTTGTGTAATAATGTGATGCATGTGACAAGTGATGGTCGGGGTTGGATAAATCTACCTTGACTAACTCACTTGATAAAGTGGTCGAATAACCAGTCAATCCAAGTTTTTGATGAGTGGGATCTAATATTTCGGCAAGTCGTAGAGCATACACTTGAACCAATTACGTGCTCAAATGCAATACATGTTGTTGATGCAGAAATCCGGTTAGCCTTCCTTGGACCTTTGAATACATGCACAAGGAACGAACAAATGAAACCCTGGCTGCAACGGGAGACCCTCTGATGTCTAAGTCAAATAGGAATTCTAGGTCTGGTCTTAAATAAGGTTTTTGGGATTAAGATTGTGCCTAACTTTCGTCATTAGGGATGCTCCTATTTATAAGTGAGGAGAGGCAGTTGCGTAGGAGGTATTCTCCCTGTTTAGCAAGGACATTGTATAGGAATTCGGATCTTGTCCATGTTGTGAGGATCTTCCGAGATCCTCGGTTGAGATCTTAGGCAAATCCGTGTAGCGATCATCTTCCCAGATCCTCGGCTATGATTTCAAGTGGATATTGTTGAAGTCATGTCTTAATTAGTAGAAGAGAGGTTGTGCCAACCCGGGTTTATGTCGACTTGGGTCTGTGCTAATATAATTCTTTTGAGTAGTAGTCGCGTTCCTTTTGGCATCGAGCATATCAGTGGGTCCTCCGACCTGCTCTCGATAGGTGACGAGAGAGCGAGTTTGACCTCATTTCCTACTCGGTTTGGGGCCAGAGGTTGAGTCTTTTAATCACATCCATCGTTGGCCAACATGTCGAAGTGCACAGAGTTTCGACATGATCTTATCTTATTGGTTAATCCATTTTTCACATAACACATATAATATGTGATGTTGAAGTAAGCAATGGGGCTGAGGGGAGGAGTGTGTGTGGCATAATAATGATACAAGACTAAACGAAGCTTATCAATAATGGATGGATGGGTGAACAATGGTATCGCAAGGGTTGGATCAAGTGACTTGGATTGGTTATGGCTGCTCAAGTGGCTATGGACTAGGCCGACCCGGGCTAGACTCATCTCCTTAAACTCTCACTTCTCCTTGGTAGAAGGATTGAAGGGATTTGATGTGTGAAGTATTGTTGTAATATTTCTATATGCTTAGAATGAGAGGGGAGGGGCTATTTATAGCCTCTTGGGGTGTTTTTTTTTTTTGTTGGGAAGTTTATGGGTGAAAAGAAGGGATTGGATTGGTTGTTGTCACATGGCGCGATTTAAACGATTGGATCGATGGTATGGATCGTACTTTTGGTGAAAGGTAAGAGTAACATTGTCTTTTCCCCTTCCAATGTGATTAGCAAGAATTCCAACTAATGTCACCACTTCACTTAACTCTTCACGAAAGCAGGAGAATTGCCACATGCCATGCGGCACAATATGTTCTTCCTGTCACATGGAATTCCCACTACTTTTGCAAGAGAGCTCCCGGGGTAGTGTATCATTCTCGTTCCTCTCATTTTCACTTTATTGTGGTCTTAAACTCTAATGGGCCTATTTGTGGGCTCGAACTGGGCATTGGGCTTGGATATGGTATTAGGATGATTTGGTTGTGTTGATTGAGTTAACTACATGGACTAAGTTTTGGTTGACTGAGTTGATTAAGTTGAATGGGTTGGATTGAGTTGGATTGAGTTTGTGTTGATTGATTGGCTTACCGGCCCCTAGGTGAGGTGTCCCTTTAGCAGAAGTTGCACGCAACCAAATGCCAGAGCAAGTGGAAACCCCACCCTCACTAGCCAAATATGAATGTGGTATGGATTCGTTACCTTCCTTGGTGTTTGTGTCAACTGATTGTCCAAAAATAGGTAACTCGTACATATCACAAGGGTTTGGGGAAAACGTTGCAATTGCCGATTAGATTTAGATCGCAAGTTGCATAATCATTAATGGTGTAGTCTTAAGTTGAGAAGTTAAGGGTCAATCACGGGCAGATTGATCTCAAATCAGAATTTTAAGATGGGCAAGTCGTGAGTGATCAAGCGATGTATAAGTTATAGGTTATGTGTGTTCCCACACCAGCTCATGCTAAATTTTGTTTAAATGACAAGACCCGAGTATGGAAAAGTATGAGGTGTTACACTAGATATGGAATGTTTTTTGCTTCCATGATCATCATAGGAGTACTTATTTTGCTTGATCGTCAAAGTGGTTAGTTGTCATGCACTTTTAGTGGCCTTTCGGGGAACTTATTACGCCGACTTGGACTTGATCACATTCTGCAAGTATCCAAGACTATGTATATGCGGGTGACCTTTTTTCGAACAACCTTCTAGTTTCAACAATTAGGTTACAATTCATCTTTTTCACCATTTCAAATGGTTTCTTCTAAATAGAACTTGGCCTATTGTTCATCCCTGCATCGATTACTCAGTACAACAGTTCAAAAATGTAATTTAGACCGATCATACTTTAGTGTGCATATGGACCCAAAAACTCAAATGAAACCATGAGTCATTGGATCTTATTTTGATTTTATGTTGGCCTCCTTCAAGAGGTATTGAGGACCTCTTAGTGCCTCAAATGCTTGGTGCTTTATTTTGGAAAATCTTTTTTGGCTTTTTTAAAAGTAGCCCCCACCCTAAGGAGCGATACTCCGTGGGGGTTTTATTGTAGAAGATTTTTATTTTTTTTAAAGTTTCAGCTTGCTTGTTCGCCTCTGTCGAGGATGCATGTGGCTTTTTTTAGCGAGTCAATTTTTGTTGAAAGCATGCAAAAGGGAACCGATCTATCTTCTCGCAGTTGGATTGTCACGTCCCAAACCCGAAAATTGGATTCACATAAATCCCGATCACCGAATCTAGTGTCGACAACCTCCATAGTGCCCCATTCTCGGCTCCTGACAATTATATGCCAGATTCCGATCCTGGGATCCTACAAGGAGGATTTTCAGAAAGATTTTTTTTTTGTAATGGAGCATAACCACAAGCATAACCAAGTTACAAAACAACAACACCACATATCCACTATATCAAAAACTTTAAGTATAATGCGGAAAGAGAAATACAAGATGATCAAAAGCTCCAAAATGACCTGATACGTGTTCCTGCCTCAGCGCTGCTGCTGTCCAACGACACCTGCACCCAACAGTCGTACATAAGCTTACAAAATCTTAGAGGGTGGTGTAAGTGTGTGCGCAAGGCAAGTGTTAAGTATACAGTATCAGAGTAATGTGGAAACATGCAGTTAAGTCCATGAAGGCTATCAGCTGTACCAAAGCTATATGATGCAAGGCATGAATGTTATCGGCCATACCAAGGCCATGCGATGCGAGACATGAATACCATCAGCCAAACTGATGCAATGCAAGGCCTACATAGCCGAATGTCATATGCGAAATGCAATCCAAGCAAGTCGGTACTCATCAAGTACACATATCAGTACAGTTCCTCTCTGGATATCACCGGAGTCTAATACACTTCGCAGTGACTGCCACCTCCCTAGCTGCACAGTAAAGCAAGCGGAATAGACCTCACTATCCACCTGACCAGTAATCTGCCAATACCTACTCGGCTTGTCGATAGCAAACTCATTTGCTAGCTGGTCAAACTCAGCCTAACTTATAACCCCTTCACTCAGGCGGATAAGGCCACACCCCCTTCCAACCGACCACGACATAGTGGGAGACGCGGCCTACTGGTATTCGGCACTCGGGCGCTTGTGTATCCACTCGGTATAGATGTTGGAGCATCTCCTGGTACCAAAAAGGTTCTGAGACTTTCACCCAAGGACATCTTAAGTGCCCACAGTGCTAGAACCAAGCATTTTCGATATCCAATACGGTCATCCATGATGTACCTGTGGAGCCATGACCCTGATGTCGCTAGGGCGTATAGTGATCAAGTCATACATATGCGAGATGCATGAATCATACCGTCAAATCATGTAGCAATCCAGCGCGTACTGCGCAATCATATGGGGCACTCTGTCTCATAACGAGTCCCGAAAATGGTCTGCCCAATGGCGTATGTTATGATCAGTCACTACTCATATCAAGCATACATATGATGCTTATGGGCATGAGTCATGAGATTATACTAAGTATGTTATAAAGTGATGAATATTAACGAGTATGGGCCTATCAATGGGCCTTAAGGAGAGTTACAATGCGGACATTTAACCAACATTGTACTTACAATGTGGACGTCAAACCATCATTGTTTCCTAGGCACGACCCGTCATAAATATCATTACATGAACCATGGAAAATCACACATTGCAATGGACTCTAAGGACATCCCGTTGGGCCTTGACCCATGGGCCTTAGATACATCAAATGGGCCGTATCACATGGGCCTTACATTCATCAAATGGGCTGCATTAATGGGCCTCACCAATGAGCCTTATGTACATCGCAAAGGTCCATAACCCATGGGCCTTAGAATGCATCAAAATGGGCCTTATATCATGGGCCTTATATATGACAAATGGGCTTAATCCCATGGGCCTTATATATGTCAAATGGGCTTAACCCCATGGACCTTATATATGTCAAATGGGCTTAATCCCATGAGCCTTATATATGTTAAATGGGCCTAATCATATGGGCCCTATATATGTCAAATGGGCCTAATCATATGGGCCTTATATATGTCAAATGGGCCTAATCATATGGGCCCTAGATATATACCAAGGTGGGCCTCAATGGACGGCCACAAACCAATCAAGATAGGGTCCATTTGAACTGTAGATCTATCTTTTTTTTAGTCTTAAGCATATTTATTTAGGCTTGTCAAATGGTTGGACCGTTTGGATGAGACACATGCATCAAGGGTGGGGTCTACCAAACTATGGATCCACCTCATTCTTTAGCTCATACCCATCAAATGAGCTTGCAAAAATGGATGGACGGTTTAGATGCAGCTCGTGCATCATAGTGGGGGTCCACTGACCATGTGGAGGGAACACATTCATCGCGGTGGGTCCCACCCGCCAGTGCACATGCTCCATGAAAGCCACCCCACCAGGGATCGGTGCCAAGACCTCAAGTGTTGAAACGAGGTATCTCCACTCCGTCCACCAGTCCAGCGGTTGGACTGGACGTGGACAGTGGGTCCCACGTGGGGCCCACCATAACGTTTACTTTCCATCCAGCCTGTTGATAAGGCCACAAGGACCTGGATGAACAGGAAACACAAATTTCAGCTTGATTCAAAACTTCAATGGGCCCAAAGAGGGTTTCGATGATAGAATTCAATTCACACTGTTTCCTCTCACGTGGGCCACCTGAGCATTGGATGGGCTTGATTTTTGGAGGGTGGCCCACTGCGCTGAGGGCCCACCATATGAATGGGTTGGATGATAAAAAAACATCAAGGTGAGGCCCACGGCTGGAGCCGTGGGTCTGCCTCCGTTTCACGCTGACGCTGGCAGCGTCCTGCTACTTGGCAGGCGCTGCACCTCCCTCTTCCTTCTTTTTTTTTTTTTTTGGAAAAACTGTTTTTCTACGGTTTTTCATACCTGGGGCCCATATCTGATGAATCCACTCCAGCCATTGTATTCCAAGGCCCATAACAAATCTATCAAGACCAATATCGGACTTTTTTCAGCGTGTAAGAAAAATCTGGGTAGATTTCAACGGTAATGATACTATTTTTAGAACTATGGCCCACTAGATACCCGGATCATCCTCATTTTTCGGCTCAACGCCTAAAATGAGTTGGGGAAGAGGATGGATGGCTCGGATTGTATACATACATCAATGTGAGTCCTATACAAATGGCCTACCTCCAATGCCTTGAAAAAAAGATAATATTTGTATTTTGCTTTACACGTCCAGAGAGTCCCTGGACTCTCTCCCCTATTTCTTTTGTTTGGGCATGCAAGGCCTTTAAGGTGGGCCCTTCATAGGTGGGCCATCACATGGTGAGGTGGTGTGGTTACAATACATATGTAAAGTGGGCCCCCACCTTTAGATGGTTTGGATCCAATACATGCTCCATTGTGGGGTCCATCCAAGTGGGCCATAAGGCCATTTCATCACACACAAAAATAAATAAAGAAATGAAAAGAAAGGGAGAGAGAGATAGAGTGGGACACGCGTCTGATGGAGGGACCCCGACACTATGGGCCCTCCGTTCCATGATCTACATCATAAATCAAGTGGGTCCCATTACATGTGGGCCCATAAAATTTAAATCCAATGGTGGAGATCCCTTCTCCATGAAATTAGACAGTCAAGATGACCCATATACAAGCTAGGAAGGTAAACATCATGAATGGCCCCATCATGGAATGATTTTGATGATCAAGATGGACCATCGGCCATATCTTAGGGTCCAAAGTGAGATCCATACCATTGATCGGTAGGCCTCACTTAGCCCATCTTAAAAATATGAAAAACTAAGCTATGGAAGTACCCACCACTTGATCTTCTCGGTCCGTTGGAAAGTCACTCTCCTTATGCTTTACTTTGATGGTGGAAGATGGGAGATGGATGGCTAGGATGGGAGATCTTGGAAAGGGAAAGTGGTCCACACAAACTCTCTCTTCTCTCACTTGGAAGCTTGGACATGGGAAGCTCTTGCTTGGCTTGGAAATGTTGAGAAATGAGAGAGAGATGGGATGTAAGGTGTAACGCCCCAAATTTTTGTTCAACCTAGAGTTAGACGTCCTTAGGCAATGGGTCAACCATAACACCTTGGTAACCTCTCAGAACTCATTCCTAAGCCAAAGAAATAATTTAGAACCAAATTCTTTAGAAATTTAACATGAATTAACTAGCGCTACACTAGATTTCCTGCAAAATTAGCACCAACCACTTTAAATGCGATCTGTAAGACCCAAAACCTATAGACTTGTTACCGCTATGTTATCCTAAAACCTAGGATCAATCTCTGAACCCAATTGCTCCCGGGAATGCTTTGTAACTTTGTATTGGTTCTAGACCGCGTATCGAAAGCTTAATAGCTATGAACTTAGACCATTACGACCGCCTAGTTGGACTTGACATTCACCTAGAAAATCAAGCCTAAACGATGTCCTGAGACCATTTTATTGAGCCTGGAGTAAAGAGATTAGAAAAATGAAGATTTTTAAAAAATTAATTACATTTTAAAGTAATCTGGAACGTTTCACTTGCGCGTCATTTTTAAGCGTTCTGACCGTTAGATTTCGACCCAAATTCACTCTTGGATCAGGATAGGTGGCCCTTACATGTCATGGTATTTGTAGCTCTGATCGAGTTCCCATAACCGTGAACTGAAACTGGTCCGCTACGGTCGATCTGAAAACTTGACCGGACTGAAAACTTAGCTTGACCTAGATCCGATAGTAGAAAGCTTAAGTCCGACTGCCTTTAGTAACAGGACCTCCAGAAATGCTCCGTTGGATCGGAACAGACCCGATTTGGTTATAACCTAAGTATACCTTGACCCCAAGTCTATTTCCGTCGCTTTTGGGCTTATAAAAAGGCCTTAAAACCTCTCTCACAAATCCCATACGAATTTTAAACCCTAGCCAAATCAAGAGAGAGAAAAAGAGAAAGAGAGAGAGAGTAGGAGATTCACCCAGGGATTCTACCCTGCCAATCCATATGCTTCAACACCACAACCGTATCGCTATTACGGTGCTTCTGATTCTATTTTTGGATAAGTTAAGCTAATCCTAACCTGTTTGGAAGCCTAGAATAGTTTAAATGAAGTTATAGCTAACTTGTTTCATGCCATAGGTAGCGTATCTGCCGTTGATGAAGACTTATCATCTGAATCACATCTTATACGCATTTTCTGGTTTAAGGTGCGGACTATATATGTTTAGGTTATGGTTTTCAAAACTTTCAATGTTAAGTAATGATTTATTCTTGTCTAGGATGTTGTTTCATATGTGTTGTCCGTTTCAATTTTTAACTATACGTTAATTATGTTGAATATACTCTATTCCTCGTATTTGTAGAAAATACTGTATACATATGAAATTCGGATTTGTGCTTGCCATGATTAATTACTGACTATGTATGCTAGATGCGTGTGTATCAACTTCTAGGTGAACGGATTTGCCTAGTATATATTATATTAACATACGTCGTGTATATTACAATGCGTAGCCTAAGTGTTTGTAAAAATGACTAAATGAGTATAAACCTTGCGTTAGTGTACGCCATGAATAACCATCATAGCTATATGATTGTTGTGTAGGCGGTAATCTTTTGACGAAAGGACTTGCCCTAATACGTATGCTAACTAATACATACCATGTATGATATAATGTGTATGCTAAGTGTTTGTAAATATGTCCGTATGAATAAATACTTGTAAACTGTTCTTTAAATGGGTGTTGAGATAGGATTCTTAGCTACTCTAATGATGTGTATGATTCCCTCCATATACTTTGTTTCATACTCATTACTTTTACTTAGAAATGCACAAGTATGGATTCATGTTTGTGTTGTACTTCATAACCTGCTCAATTGATTGTATGATTTGAATCATTGCTCCATTACTACCTTGAGTATCTCATATGCTAGATCGTATAGTCCAGGTAATCGGTAACCGTTCTTTAAGTGGTAGTTGAGGATGTTTCGCCACACAGGATGTGTTCGACAAACTCGAGTCATACTTGGGATGTTCGACAATGGTTAGGCCACATGGAGTGCTTATAAATTTCATGTCGTTCAACTCAACGTGCGCTTGACCTGGTTGAGCTTATTAACTAATCCAATTGACTGATGTATGTTCACCATGTTTGGACGCTATTGTTTGAACCTAAGGTACCAAACTTACTAGTGAAAAGCTCCTCTAACATTGGTACCTCGATCCGCTAAGACTCATGAGCCGATTATGGTGGTATGGGACACTATATTCGAGCTGTCGACCTACTCTGATTAGTGACGAGCCCTTTGTAGTGACCAGTGATCACCTATACTCGTAAGCCGATTATGGTGGTATGGGACACTATATTCGTGCTGTCGACCTACATTGATTGGTGACGAGCCCTCTGTAGTGACCTCGAGTATATCCTGACACTACATAAGGGCGACGAGTTCTGTTGTAGTCTTAAGGATATAATTAGGCCTGTATTGTTTTGGTGATGGGGGAGTGGTGTAACGATTGCGAGCAACAGCCCTGACAGCCCTTGCAGCGACCTACAACAGTAACATCGTATGAGATTATCTCGGACTGACGACCCGAGAATGGATCACCGTTTGGGTAATGATACAAGGGAGGTACCTTAGCTTCCCAGTGCTGCTGTATGAAAAAGGATTAATAAGAACTGGGTAATCACATTCATGATATCGCACTGCATATGCCATTGGCGTTGGTGTGAGAGCACAGTGATAGTGATTCATGCCGCGATCGTTAGATGATGTCGCATGAGGGAGTTTGTGGTGAGGGAATGCCTCATTATCTCATATCATTCTGGCATTAATAAGAGTAGTTATGATATGTTCACTTGTACTGCTTTATCATTACTGCTTGATTGAATTGATAACATGTTAACCTTTGCTATATATAGTTTCCACTGAGTTGATCACTCACTCCCACGTTACGGGACGGTGTTGGCCACACCAACCTGTCCTTATTTTAGTTTCGGATGATAGCAATGCTTACGAAGCAGAGCCGGACTTGATGATGTTGAGGAGGATTTCTCCTATATGCAGGTTCTGATCGACGGGGTTTACAGGGTTACTGATTAGATGCCAATACACTTGGTATTTCACCTTTTATTTAAACACTCATGCATGTTCCTTTCTTTCCATTTTTGGAGTATACATGTATTTAGTTAACCTGGTAACATGTTCACACTCTGGAGACTTACAATCAATTATACATTTTATATATTTATCACAGTCTTCCGCTTGTGAAATTTAACTACTCTGGAGTATGATATGTTGTTTTAGATTAATCCACTTCATGTTTTATGCCCTAATGCCGATAACATTCATTCATCATAAAAAATGCTGCATAAGTAATGTTCTGGAACTCGGGAGCGGAGGTTCTGCTCAACCCTCAATTTTCAGGGCGTTACAGGATGGTATCAGAGCATGATTTGGATTAAACTGGACCTGGGTAATGGTCACACACCGCACACTGATGCCAATTTAATGTAGGAGGGTGTGAGAACAATCTAGAAACAAGTTTAGGACCCCCAGTTTGTTTGTTGGCGAAAGTTACTGAAAATGATCGCCGAGATTGAGTCCGTACACATTCCTGATCACACACAAGGACCCCAAATCACTTCTAAACCATTAATTGACGGGTATAGACCGCGTTTTATCCCATTCCAACTGTTAGAAATTGGTAAGAGTGAATAGAGATCAGATTAGTTCCGAAATGACCCGAAACAGCTTAAATCAGAAGAGGGGGCTAAACGATCAACTTCTACGGGGTTCCAGGGTGGGACCCCAACGTTTTTAGACCCAAGGGGTGTTGAGGCCCTCACCCAATGGGCGAGGCCTCGCCGGATAGTCCATTGGCCGGCGAGGCCTCGTCGACGGTCGGGCTCGGACGGGCCGGGCCTTTGGGCCGATCGAGTTTAGGGCGTAGTGGGACCCAATGGTCCATGGTTCGACCCTCCTTTCATCCCAAATCAGTGACTTCCTTCACAAACCTCACCCCCAAGCTTTCCTTTTTCTTTGAAACCGTCCCTACCTCTCTCAAATCGCCTTTTCAATCCTTCTTTCTTCCATTTTCCTTCAAGCCTAATGTTCTTCCATCGTGCTCAGCCATCCCCATCACCTACTCTTTCCATTTTCTTCGATTTGAGCTCCCAAAGTTCTCATTGAAGCTCCAAATCGTGCAAGCCCCTAAACCCTCTTACATTGATCTTTCCTTTCTTCTATTTTTCCTTTCTTTGACCCATTACACTCCTATTTCAGACCCAAATCCGTGGAGACCCAAATTTCCCATCCCATTCTTCTTATTTCCCTCCTTTTCCATGGCTCTTTTGGAGTTAGTTATAACCATCTTCTCAATCTCTCCGCTTCTACCAACGAGTGAGACCAAACACAGTAGCTTAGTCCATAAACAGTGACCATCTAGTGCTAGGACATCTAGAGTTTTGAACCTAGAATTAGTACTTCTAGATTTCGAAAGATCTGACAATATAGGAAATCCAATTCCAATTAAATAATCTTGACCCTAAGCGATAGGACCATTCCCTGTAGTAGAAATGATATGAAACCATCTAGCGTATACGCTGAGACTTTGGATTACAGCCGGTGAGTTACCGACTAGACTACTAGTTCTATTAAGTAGTGTAAAGACTGGCTATACATTAAGGAATAGTAGGTTCGATTTGGTTGAGTGAGATCTCATTCCTTTGTTGGATTCCCTTGATACTTATAGGCATCCTTAATAACTCTTAGGAAAACTGTTTTGATTTAGAGACTATTCATGCATAGAGGAACTTATATATTCCTCGGATTGAACTTAGGTCAACTAGCACGCCCCTTAGAATTGCCCTCCCAAGGGCTTAGTATAATCGGGGACACGGAGTAGAGAAACTATATATAAGCGAAGTATTCACGGTTTGAATCGAATTCTTAATCCTAGTAGTTACCAATAAATCCAATGCTCTGATCAAGCAGAAGATCGACATCGACTAGGATTAAGAACCAATACGGGAAATTTTCTATCCTAGCTAGGCAGAAAGTCTATGTATCCGGCTCAGACCCACTACACAATTTATCTTCTGTGTTGGCCTGACCACCTACAACCAAAAGCTTATTACTTTGTCTTCGAGGAGTGTTAAGAACCTACGACCGATAAAAGGTTGTCTTTTTAGGTTCTAGAAATGTCTCAATAGGCAATAGATAGTTAAGTTTGCCCGTCAACCTGCCTTGTCCAACTTCCTTATGTGCTAATAATGTATAGATTACTTATGGTATTAAAGAGGGTAACTTGGGACCGTAGTCAGAGTCCTTATTGGGTAGAATTAGACATCTTGCCACTAACTCATACCTGCCCCTAAACTCAACTACAATAGAGATTAAGCCCATTTCTACAACCATAGGTACTAATGCCATAGAATGCATCATTAACAAAGGAAGACTAATGTAGCGAGAGGTTGTTTCCCATTTTATGTCAAGGATTCTGACATACGGATAGAGACATAGGTTCTTGAGCCTTGTGTAGAAATATTTTTTTTAGGGGGTAGAACATTTTGAGCCCAATCTAGTTAGGTTAGCTATTGCAACCGTTGGATCAGAGTTGTGCAGTAAAAGCGTGGTTGGCCCCTTCCCCACTGGCCTAGGATCGAAGAAAGTGATTCAGGTTATACGTAAGGTTAGATTAGTACATAGGATTTGAACCTTCCTTAGAATATCAATATTGAAGTCTTTTTAGGGAGACAATTAGGGGTTAAGTGTTGAACCCATCCGTATTAAATCATAGGCCTAACAGTGGGAGTGAGCGAGGGTCACTGTATCCATAAACCTACTCATTAAATACAAGCATAATAGAAGCCTTGGCCGATTCTATACAATTAGAAACCCTTTAAGATGATCTATTAAAGTGGTTATTAATCCTTACCTTAGACATAGATTCAAATGAGGACTCCCTTAGGCCAAGACCCAAAGAGTAACCTTATAAATAGGAATTGGAACCTTTCAGTGATGGGCATTCCCTAAGCTTTGGAGTAATCGGATTATACGGAGTTACTGAAATATACAATGGCGAAGCATTCGCTGCTTGACCCATTTCTCAATCTTGGGAGACTACCAACGGGCTCATTGCTTGACCGGGTAGAAGACCAGGATCTACCAGAACTAGGAAGGGATACGATGAGCCTTCTACCTTGGTCAGGTAGATGATCAATGTATCAGGATTAAGTCCACTACAACCGTCTCTCCGTACTGATCAACCACTGAAAACATAGATCTTACTCGAAGTAGATGGGAATCGTCGACAAGACTTCAAATAGATAAAGAAATCAATTGTAGCCAACCATCAGGGTACAAGCAAGAGATAAAGAGTAAATTTTTAAGGAAGATAGACAAAAAATCTGCCAGACTATTATAGATGTATATACCCAACCATGCAAATAAACTTGAAATCAGTAAAGCTTAGGTGAAATGAATAATAGAATCTTTATTCAGTACCCTTAGCCAATTTCAGAGACGAAATTATTATTTTTTAGGGGGTAGATTATAAAGCCCCGAATTTTTTGTCAACCTGGAGTTAGACGTCCTTAGGCAATGAATCAACCATAACACCTTGATAACCTCTCAGAACTCATGCTTAAGCCAAAGAAATCATTTAGAACCAAATTCTTTAGAAATTTAACGTGAATTAACTAACGCTACACTAGATTTCCTGTAAAATTAGCACCAACCACTTTAAATACTATCTGTAAGACCCAAAACCTATAGACTTGTTACCGCTATGTTACCCTAAAACATAGGATCAATCTCTAAACCTAGTTTCTCCCAGGAATACTTTGTAACTTTGTATTGGTTCTAGACCACGCATCGAAAGCCTAATAGCTATGAACTTAGACCATTACGACCGCCTAGTTGGACTTGACAATCACCTAGAAAATTAAGCTCAAACGATGTCCTGAGACCATTTTATTGAGCTTGGAGTAAAGAGAGTAGGAAAATGAAGATTTTTAGAAAATTAATTACATTTTCAAGTAATCTGGAACGTTTCACTTGCGCGTTATTTTTAAGCATTCTGACCGTTAGATTTCGACCTAAATTCACCCTCGGATCAGGATAGGTAGCCCTTACATGTCATAGTATTTGCAGCTCTGATCGAGTTCCCATAACCGTTGAACTGAAACTGGTCCGTCACGGTCGATCTGGAAATCCGACCGGACTGAAAACTTAGCTTGACCTAAATCCGATAGTAGAAAGCTTAAGTCTGACCGCATTTAGTAACAAGACCTCCAGAAGTGCTCCGTTGGATCGGAACAAATCCGATTTGGTTATAACCTAAGTATACCTTGGCCCCAAGTCTATTTTTGTCACTTTTGGGCTTATAAAAAGGCCTTAAAACCTCTCTCACAAATCCCCTACGATTTCAAACCCTAGCCAAATCAAGAGAGAGCAAAAGAGAGAAAGAGAGAGAGAGAGTAGGAGATTCACCCAGGGATTCTACCCTGCCACTCCATATGCTTCAACACCACTATCGTATCACTATTAGGGCGTTTCTGATTCCATTTTTGGGTAATTTAAGCTAACCCTGACCTGTTTGGAAGCCTAGAATAGTTTAAATGAAGTTATAGCTAACCTGTTTCATGCCATAGGTAGCGTATCCACCGTTGACGAAGACTTATCATCTGAATCACATCTTATACGCTTTTTCTAGTTTAAGGTGTGGACTATATACGTTTAGGTTATGGTTTTTAAAACTTTCAATGTTAAGTAATGATTTATTCTTGCCTAGGATGCTATTTCACATGTATAAAGTGTTGTCCGTTTCAATTTTCAGTTATATGTTAATTATGTTGAATATGCTGTATTTCTCGTATTTGTAAAAAATACCGTATACGTATGAAATTCAGATTTGTGCTTGCCATGATTAATTACTGACTATGTATGCTAGATGCATGTGTATCAACTTCTGGGTGAACGGATTTGCCTAGTACATGTTATATTAACATACGTCGTGTATGTTACAATGCGTAGCCTAAGTGTTTGTAAAAATGACTAAATGAGTATAAACCTTGCGTTAGTGTACGCCATGAATAACCATCGTAGCTATGTGATTGTTATGTAGGCGGCAATCTTTTGACGAAAGGACTTGCCCTAATACGTATGCTAACTAATACATACCATGTATGATATAATGTGTATGCTAAGTGTTTGTAAATATGTCCGTATGAATAAATACTTGTAAACTGTTCTTTAAATGGGTGTTGAGATAGGATTCTTAGCCACTCTAATGATGTATATGATTCTCTCCATATACTTTGTTTCTTACTCATTGCTTTTACTTAAAAATGCACAAGTATGGATTCATGTTTATGTTGTACTTCATAACCTACTCAATTGATTGTATGATTTGAATCATTGCTCCATTACTGCCTTGAGTATCTTATATGCTAGATTGTCATAACTGAATGTGATTGGGGCTATTGTATAGTCCAGGTAATCGGTAACCGTTCTTTAAGTGGTAGTTGAGGATGTTTCGCCACACAGGATGTGTTCGAAAAACTCGAGTCATACTTGGGATGTTCGACAGTGGTTAGGCCACATGGAGTGCTTATGCATTCCATGTCATTTAACTCAACGTGCGCTTGGACTGGTTGAGCTTATCAACTAACTCGATTGACTGATGTATGTTCACCATGTTTGGATGCTACTGTTTAAACCTAAGGTACCAAACTTACCAGTGAAAAGCCCCTCTAATCTTGGTACCTCGATCCGCTAAGAATCATGAGCCGATTATGGTGGTATGGGACACTATATTCGAGCTGTCGACCTACTCTGCTGACGAGCCCTTTGTTGTGACCAGTGAGCACCTATACTCGTGAGCCGATTATGGTAGTATGGGACACTATATTAATGCTGTCAGCCTACATTGATTGGTGACGAGCCCTCTGTAGTGACCTCGAGTATATCCTAACACTACATAAGGGCGACGAGTTCTGTTGTAGTCTTAAAGATATAATTAGGCCTGTATTGTTTTGGTGATGGGGGAGTGGTGTAACGATTGCGCGCAACAGCCCTGACAGCCCTTGCAGCGACCTAGAACCGTAACATCGTATGGGATTATCTCGGACTGATGACCTGAGAATGGATCACCGTTTGGATAATGATACAAGGGAGGTACCTTAGCTTCCCAATGCTGCTGTATGAAATGAACTAATAAGAACTGGGTAATCATATTCATGACATCGCACTGCATATGCCATTGGCGTTGGTGTGAGAGCACAGTGGTAGTGATTCATGCCGCGATCGTTCGATGATGTCGCATGAGGGAGTTTGTGGTGAGGGCATGCATCATTATCTCATATCATTCTGGCATTAATAAGAGTAGTTAGGATATGTTCACTTGTACTGCTTTATCATTACTGCTTGATTGAATTGATAACATGTTAACCTTTGCTGTATATAGTTTTCACTGAGTTGATCACTCACTCCCACGTTACGGGACGGTGTTGGCCACACCAACCTATCCTTATTTTAGTTTCAGATGATGGCAATGCTTACAAAGTAGAGCCGGACTTGATGATGTTGAGGAGGATTTCTCCTATATGCAGGTTCTGATCGACGGGGTTTACAGGGTTACTGATTAGATGCCAATACACTTGGTATTTCGCCTTTTATTTAAACACTCATGCATATTCCTTTCTTTCTATTTTTGGAGTATACATGTATTTAGTTAACCTGGTAACATGTTCACACTTTGGAGACTTACAATCAATTATACATTTTTTTATTTATCACAGTCTTTCGCTTGCAAAATTTAACTATCTCTGGAGTATGATATGCTGTTTTAGCTTAATCACTTCATGTTTTATGCCCTAATGCCGATAACATTCATTCATCATTAAAAATATTGCATAAATAATGTTCTGAAACTCGGGAGCTGAGCTTCTGCTTGACCCCCGATTTTCAGGGTGTTATGTAAGGAGTGATGGAGTGATGGGAAGTGAGTGATGGGGTGATGGACATGTACTTGATATGTATGGGTGTGTAAGAGTGAGAGAGGGAGAGAGTTGACTTTGGTGGTTGCTTGGGGATGGGGTGAAAGGTGATGTGTACTTGACATGAAGTGATTGATGGATTGATGGGTTGATTGATTGATTGATGTATTGATGGGACATGTTGTAGAGATTCTCTTGGGATTGTAATGCGCGACATTTTCTTCAAAATAAACGCTAACCCACATCTCTTAGTCAGGGTATCGGATTGGTATGCGAGTCGCGGCGTTGGAACCGCGGTGATGGTGCAGTCGCAATGATACAAGTCTCGGATTTAGCCGACTCAAATGTATAGGATACGACTTACAGTCATGCGCAAACGTCGATTATAGGTCACGGATTGCCGAAATTCGACGGGAAGGATGGCGGGAGTCGACGAAATAGTATGGACTAGGATACGGGTCTTACATGGATGGCTATGATCGGGACCAACCTTTATTAAAAAAATGTGTTTTGCAATTTTTGGGATTGATCTAATCCATCATTTCGGAATCGGATGATCACGATCAAGATCCGATCTGTTAGGAAGGATTTTTTGTATGATAATCAAGTCTGTCATCTCGCGTACTAATGGTTGCGGTTAATACCAGCTTCATTGAGTTTGCTGTGGATGTGGTCAATGGCGATGATCAATATTTTGGTCCTTTGGGGGGTGATTGATCGGATCTATTGTCTCAAGGTTTGGTTTGACTCACTAAGGATGGTGGTCTTGTCCATTCATCACGATCCAGTCATTGCAATCATGTTCTAAACTCTACTTGGATATTTTGGTGTTTAGGATTGAAGATTTAGCCTATCACTTCACACCAGAATGGATGTGATTAGGCCTAATTTTTATTAAAAACTATTTTTGGGATTTTTGAAGGATGATTCGGTTCGTCGTTTCACGATCGGACGGTTACGATCGAGATCAATTTTTATTGAAAGTATTTTTGGAAAATTTTAAAAGATGATTTGGTCCATTGTTCCCGATTGAACGGTTATGATCGAGATCAATTTTTATCTAAAGTATTTTTTAAAAATTTTAAAAGATGATTTGGTCTATCGTTTTGTGTTCGAATGATCACGATTGAGACTGGATTTTTTTTATAAGTATTTTAAAAAATTTTCAAAAGATGATTTAGTCGATCATTTCGTGATCAAGCAATCACGATTAAGATTGACTTTTATTGAAGTTGTTTTTTAAATATTTTGAAAGATGATCTGATCTGTCGTTTCATGATCGGACGGTCGTGATCGAGACTAGTTTTTATTAAAAGTATTTTTTAGAATTTTCAAAAGATGACTATTCGTCGTTTTGCAATTAGACTGTTGCGATGAAGACCAATTTTTTTTGAAAGTATTTTTTGAACCTTTTGAATTATGTCTTACCTTCTTTTCTCCTCATTTTATTTCCTATTTCCCCTTATTTTCTCATTTTCTCCCCACTTTGAAATTTTGCCGAATTTCTCCTCATTTTCTTTCTCATCTCTCTTCCATCCCATCAACTTTTGCAAATTTTGAAACTTCTTACACCCAACTCTTCCCCATGCATTCCTTTCATTAAGATAGGGGACCTATGCAAAGTCCAATCACTTAAAAAGCTCTGGGCGGCAACCTCCACTGTCCCCTAGTTTTTAAGAGTGGCTGGTCCATAAGGTGTATTGCCTTTTCATATATATACCACCCCTCCCACATCACGTTCCAGCAAGTTCTCCTCTTCATAAGCTTTCTTTTCTCTCTTCTCTTCCTTTACTTTCTCCCATACCCCTTCTCATTTACTTCCCCATTTCCCCAAGGTTCCCTCTTCCTTAAGTGGCTCCAAGGCAACAAGGTTGGAGCTCTCTTCCAGGTTGTCTAAGGTAAGCTCTATTCTTCTCCTTTCAAGCCTCTTTTTCTTCCTCTTCTTCTTCATCTCACAGTCTTTCTTACATCTCTTTTTTATTATTATTTCTAAGGTGTCTTTCAAGTGGGCTGGTGGGCCAAGCAAGCTTGTTGAGTTTTTTCATTCAAGCCCAAGGTGGCGGTGTGCATAAGAGAGGGGACCTTCATTTTCTAGCTTTCCTTTTTGTTCTTTATTTCTTTCTCTATTTTACTCCCCTTCTATGTTGTAAAAGATATAGTTTTCCCTGTGAATAATGAGGCTTTCATGGGGAATTCATTATCTTGGGAGGATCTATGGGCCATGTGTTAAATGACCTCAAAGCAAGGTCATGGCCCCATGTGCATTTGGGTGGGCCTTACCTCGTTTTGGGTTCTCTTTATTTATTTCCTTCCTTGGCTTCTTTTGACTTTCTTTCTTTCTCCTTACATACTCCGATGCCTTGGGAATGTGGCTAAACCCAATAAGCTTAAGGGCCCATATCAAATTCTTGGGAGTTTTGATTAAAATGGGCCAACCACTTCTTATGGGCCCATGTTAACAATACATAAGGGAGACTTATGCATTCTCTTAATGGTTTGGGCTCCTTTTTCTTTGGACCTTTGGGCAACTCAAGTTCATTATGTTTGTAATAGCAATGTCTCGAAAAAAGTACCCCAATTTTGAGAACATATCGGGACAAAGGCAACGAAAGGCATTACAAATCGAGAAGCTCTTCGGAATTGTTAGGCTAATGACAAGGAACCAAGGCCATGTGACACTATGAATGGGTAATGTTTTCGTTACAACTTATCAATGTTGATTATACCATTTTCTATCATGTCTTTAATGGTATGTTATTTTGTTAAACATGGACAGGTATATGTACTCGTGAACCACGATAATAGTCATTGGTTATTGATGGTCATCTACCAACGACAACGAGAGATCATTATTCTCGATTGTTTATATATGAAAACACTTAGTCGATACAAGACAAAGATTAAGATAATGACCGAGGGACTCCCAATTATCTTCCATGCCACGGGAGACACGTCCGCACTTGACGGGAAGGTTTGGACTGCTAGAGAAGAGAGTTCAGTACCGAAGCAAACAAATGGTTATGACTGCGGTATAGTAGTAATGAGATTTATTGACATATTGTGCAACGGTCAAACTTTGGTGCAAACAGAGATGCACAAATGCACTCCACTTTTGAGGAATTCAATAGCGTATGATTGTTTGAGTGTTGAATATAGATGATATTTGTCTTAAGCATGGGAGGAAGAGGGAAATTTTGTGAAGTATTATATTCTATTGTGTGAATTATATTTTGTATAAAATTCATGGGGAATGAATATTTATTTGTGAATTATTCATTAATTTAATTGTGAATAATGATTTACTTGTGATTAATGATTTGTTTATGAAATGTTATGACTTTCTTGAGTTCTCGGTCAATTTCAAAAGGTTGGTGGTCAATTTCATGAAGTGCTTAATCAATTTCAAGATGTAAATAGTCAATTTCATGAAGTACTCAGTCAATTTCAAGACATACTTGGTCAATTTCATGCAGTGATCGGTTAATTTCATGACTTACTCGGTCAATTCACTAATTACTCGGTCAATTTCATATAGTGTTTGGTCAATTTTATGTAGTGCTTGGTCAATTTCTTGTAGTGCTCGTTCAATTTCATGTACGGCTTGGTCAATTTCATGTAATGCTTAGTCAATTTCATGTAGTACTTGATAAATTTCATGTAGTACTTAGTAAATTTCATGTAGTGCTCGGTCAATTTCATGTAGTGCTCGGTCAATTTAATGTAATGCTCGGTCAATTTCTTATAGTGCTCGGTCAATTTCATGTGATGCTTGGTCAATTTCATGTACTGCTCAGTTAATTTAATGTAGTGCTCGATCAATTTTAAGAAGTAATCGGTCAATTTAATGAAGTGCTTGGTCAAGTTCTAGAAATGCTTGGCCAATTTCACAAAGTACTTGGTCAATTTCATCAAGTGCTCGATGAATTTTAAGAAGTTCTTGGTCAACTTCATGAAGTCCTCGGTCAATTTCATGAAGTGCTCAGTTAATTTCATGAATTACTCAATCAATTTCAGAATTACTTGGTCTATTTTATGTAGTGCTTGATCAATTTTTAAAAGCAGATCCCATGGTGCCATCATTTGCAAGATAGAGTGCCACGGGGCCACTGTGGCACTATTTACTAAAAAATCCCAAGGTAGTGTCCTCAAAGGTTTCACCGTGGACAAGAGAGAGAGCCACGATGGCACCGTGGACACCACGGCGCCATCGTGGCAAGTTGTATGAAAATCCCATGGTGCCACCATGAAGAAGATAGAGAACCAGGGTGCCATTGTGGCATTTTTTGTGTGGAAATCCCACAGTCCCATCGTCAGACACCCATATTTGAAAATATAAATAGATGTGGGGCTCATTTAAGCCCCACTTCTAGTATTTGAAACTCTAAAAACCTAAACCCTAGCCACCCAAATTCCCTCCCAACTTCCTTCAAACCCCTTCCAACTCCAAACACACATAGCAATCACTTTCCATTCAACTGTTGGCTCATTTTTTTTCATCCCTTTGCTTCTTTCACTTATCGGGAGGAAGAGGGCGAGCTAAAAGGAGGATAGCCCACAATAGGAGCGTCATACGATGAAGAAGAATGATAGGGGAGCATCCACAAGCTTCATGCAGCCTGTCTGATAACCTAGCGGATGTTCGAGAAGGTTGATTTATGGGGGCAGAAAGTGATTTTTGATATGTTTGTCAATCATGATTTGTTCGGCCAATATGATCTGTTGGATCAGTTTTTGCATCACGGATGAGAACCTATCTTTGAGGGTAACTTATCAAGGGCAAGTTAGGGCATTTTACGTGAGCCTCCGCAACTCTCGCGTAGACCCCCTTGGATTCAACATTTTGTTGGGTAGACGCACCATGCACGTCAACATTGATGTAGTCTCAAAGGTGGTAAAAAATACTGTGAGCTACGGCAGATAAATGAAGAAAATATGAAAGTGTTGCGACAACAGCAGACCTGATACTTATGCAAGACGCGAGTCGATTGGAGGCCGAAAGGAAGCCAAGATCAATGACATCAGATTATAGGATTCTCCACCATATCTTCACATTTAATGTGTACATGAGGACTGGAAACATGATTGAACTCTTAGCTTACATGGTAAAGCTTCTCTACCAAATAGGCCAGGAGGAGGATGTTTGCCTCCCTTTGGTGGTACTCTACTAGATAGTGGAGGCGGTCGCTCACACACAGAAAGTGAGCCTTCCATTCGGCCAGTTCATTTGCAAGCTAGCCTAACATTACAGCCTTAGAGGATTGGATTGTATCCCCATAACCGTGAAGAATATAAGTAAAGACTCCATCATTCTTATGAAACTCGGTCAGAAGGCCCGAGGGGATGAGGCGGGGGATGAATTTGAGGAAGAAGAGGATGGAGAAGTGGAAGAGGGTGAAGGAGGAGGAGAAGCCATTGAGGATGCTCGGGAGAAGCTAGTAGCGACCTGAAGTGTTGAGGATCGTTTAGCTGCTCTCGAGGCTAGAGTGGAAGAGATGGGGGATCAGTATAAGAGGTAGAACGAGAAGATGTATTGCACGCTCAAAGCCATACTATGCTACGTACAAAAAGAAGGAGCTCCACCCCCTCACCTGAATCGCCAGGGCAGTAGGTGATAGTGGTCTATTGCCTTGACTCACCTAGGACCCTTTTATATAGGTTGGATTAATTTCCTATTTATGAAATGAAATGATATTTCCAGTCTCTTGATTTTGTTTATTGATTTCTTCTACTGTGCTTGTGTGAACAATTGTTCAATTGGGAGATAGTAGTTAACATGAACATTTGAATGTGTGAAACATGACTGATCATTCATTTCGTAGTAATCTTCAGATTGTTTATAAGAGGCATTTTATTTCTAGCCCCAATCCATGGAGTCATTGATGTAAGCGTCTAAACCAAAAGACTGTCACAAATGGTTTTCCTTCACATAAACATGGAAACCCTATGAATCAAGAGGTTTTGAGCAACCCAGAGCCCTCACAAATTCATCTTGTTACAATTAAACATAAGTGGTTTAAGGGGAAAAAAATCTATGTAATAACATGGCCTTTCCTTAGATGTAACCATGGATCCATCATGGTCTTAGTGGACTTCAAACTGTAACCATAGGAAGATTGATAAAATCCTTCAATTGTTGAACTACATGGTCCCAAACCATGGATTCATTGATGAAACCATAAGAAGATTGACATCCTTTAATTGAGAAAAGAGTATGGGTGGATATTTTAAGCAGACACAACAACTATCATTGTCACTCAATCACAATATGTGGTTGTTTGCACTTAGTTAACAAGTGATTGAAATCAATTTTATTTTATTTTATTCTTTCATAGTTTTTTGCATCACTTATAATGGATGATTGAAATAATAATAAAATCTTTTAGTCCAATCAACTAATACGGAGTTGAATGGTAAGTAATAGAGTTTTGGTGATATGATGCAACACATGTAAAATATTTGAAGCAATTTCACCGAGTACTTCATGAAATTCACCTAGTATTTCGTGAAATTGATCGAGTACTTCATGAAATTGACCAAGTACTTCACCAAACTGATCGAGTTCTTCTTTAAATTCATTGAGTACTTTATGAAATTGATCGAGTTCTTTAAATTCACCGGGTACTTCATGAAATTGACCGAGTATTTCATGAAATTGACCGAGTGCTTCGTGAAATTCACCGAGTATTTCATGAAATTCACCAAGTTCTTCATGCAATTGACTAAGTACTTCTTGAAGGAGGGAATTCAATCTTTCAAAGCCTTAACTGTAGTAGTAACTCTATAATTTTTTAACAAATTTACAGACCTTTTCGAATTAAATCATTCACCATCATATTACATAAAAAAATAATATCCATTACAAAATATATCATTCAAACACAAAAAATATTACAAAGTACATTATTCCTTAGGTATTGGAAACTTACACCTCCGGCGATTATGCCTTATTTATTTGCATCTTCCACACTTTACTGTTTTCCATTCCTCTCCACGTGAAAGAATTCTTGTCTTTTTTGGTCTTTCAGCTGACTTCTTCTATCATGGGAGTTTACTTCTCAGACAATATTCCTTGAATTCAAATAATATTTCTCATTAGCTCTTATTACGTATTAGGTACACGAATTCATTATACATGATCTGATAATTTTAAGCCATGTAAAACGGGGAGCCATATGAGTAATGAGGAATATTATAGTTTATACATGCTGAAAGGACATGTAAACAATGGAACCCTTTTACGTCAAACTCGAAACATGTACACGAAAGTTTACCGAGCTTAACTATATCATTATAATTTCCCACAACATAGTACTCATCACAAAAAATTGCATGACAACGGACATCTCGCACCTTCGGTATAAGATCCTTCGATTGTTTCTCAGCCTATGGTGTCAACGGCCTTGAAAATGATGATCCAGATTCTCTTCTCTTGTACAACATATCTTGAATCTTAAATCTTACCACCTTTATCAATATAGTCATAGGGTATTCTCATGTTTCTTTGAAGAGAGCATTAATACACTCAGATATGTTTGTAATGACCAAATTAAATCTTTTTTCCTGAAAAGTGTGATGATGCCCATATTTCATACTCTATTTCCCTCAACTATGCATGTACTAGGGGTTGGCCATTTCGATATCATGCATTAACCTTTCGAACGCAGCTTTCTTGTAGGTCTTCTGTAACGCTCTGGAAATCGAGAGTCGAGTAGGAGCCCAACTCCCGAGTTCCAAGACATCACTTATGTAACATAGATAATGATGATTAAATGTTGGCTGTATTAGTACCTTAAACATGAGTGAGATTATACCAAATTAGCATATCATACTCCAGAGAGTTAAATTACGCAAGTGGAAGACTGTGATAGATATATAAAATATACAAACTGTTGTAAGTCTCCAGAGTGTCAACATGTTATCAGGTTAAATATATACATGCATACTCCCAAAATGGACAAAATGAATATACATGGGTGTTCCAAAATGCAACATAACGAGTGTAATGATATCTAGTCAGCATCCTTGTAACCCCGTCAATCAGAACATGGTTTACATAGACCCGCCTGACAGCTGCATATAGGAGAACTCCTCATCATCATAAAAGCTTGGCTCCGCTTCACAAGCATCGCCCTCATCTGTAACTACAATAAGGTCTGGTTGGTGTTTTTTAAAACACCATCCCAGAATGTGGGAGTGAGTGATCAACTCAGTGGAGCTAGAAGGCAAAGGTTAACATGTTATCAATTCAATCAAGTAGTACTGATAAAGAAATACAACAAGCATTCGTAGGTACTCTGGTTAATGTAAGGATGATATGTTATAATGATGCATGCCCTCGCCTACACTCCCTTTATGACATCATCTCACAATCCTGGCATACACCCCTTCCTCTGTGCTCGACTTTAACGCCAAAGGCACATGTAATGCGGTGCTTGTGCGTGATTAACCAAGTTCTTAATTAGACACATTCATACGGCAGGTTTGGAAAGTTAGGGTACCTCCCTTTATATCATTGATTTAAACATTGATCCATCTAGGGTCATCAATCCTAGTCAATCACATACGAAGAACAGTTCCAGGTCATTACGGAGTGGCTCGTCACCTCAGCGTAGGCCTGATTTATACTTGAGGTTACTACGAAAAGGCTCGTCACCATAGCGTAGTCCTACTGTATACTCGTGGTCACTACGAGCTCGTCACCTAATCATAGGCTGACAGCTCAAATACAGTCTCCCATGCACCACTATATTCGGCTCATGAGTTTGGATTGCTCACTGGTCACTAAGGGGAGGTCGTCGCCCCAGTGCAGGCCGATATCTCGACCATGGTGTCCCATACACCACCATGTCCGGCTCATGAGTCTTAGCGAATCGAGGTACCAAGGTTAAACGACATTTTCACTGGTAAGTTGGTACCTTTGATTCAAATAGTGACGTCTATACATGGTGAACATACATTAGGTCAATTGGGTTACTTGACAAGCTCGATTGGTACGAGCACATGTTGAATTGATCGACATGGAGTGCATAAGCATTCTGCATGGCCAACCATTGTCGAGAAGCAGTGTACGACTCGAATTCCTCGAACCTATCTGGGGTGGTGAAATGACCTCGGCTACTAACTCGAAAATCATTGCCGATTGCTTGGACTACGTCGTATCCCCAATCACACTCCAACAATAGCATTCACATGTGATAGTCAAAGATAATATGTGACAACCAATTTCAGTGTCAAACTCATTTAAGCATTTTACCAAACATGTAGTACACATGTTATCATACATAGGCATTTCATCCATAAGTCACATTGTAGTAGGATAGATTTCATGAAGGAAACTGTAACTATAGGCAAGGTAGTTGAGAATCCTATCTCAATAGCCTCATTAAATACATATCAACAAGCATTTTCCCATTCAGACATATTATCAAACACTTAGACTACACACATCACATACATGTAATAAATTAGTTATAACATATAGTATAGCAAATCCTTTCACAAAGGAATTGCCACATGTACGACAATCATATATTTACAATCAATAATCGTGGCAAGCACAAATCCAAATTCTATATTCATTCAAACATTTCAACAAACACGTGTAATGCATTATAAATCAACATAGTTTATATATATGCATAATATACGGAAAACCTCGTATCTAGGCACATGTGACAATAATCAAGTCAGTCATAAATCATTATTGACATTGAAAGCCTTGAAAACCATAACCTAAACATTTATAGTCCGCACCTTTCACGGGTAGACTCATAACGAACTCAGTTCGAACACTAGCTCTTCGTCTACGGCACAACGACAACCTATAGTATGAAATAAATTAGTTATTCCACCATTTACTATATTTGAATCCCTAAAACAGATTAAGATTAGGATTTTTTACCCAAGAACGGAGTCGAAATCACCAAAATAGCGATATAGATAGGCTGATTCAGTATGTAGAGCAGCGGGATCGAATCCCAAGAACTAACTCCCGCTTTCTCTCTCACTTTCTCTCTTTTTCCTTCTCTCTTTGCTCTCTTCTCTCTCCTAGGGTTTAGAAATTTATATGCAATGAGAGAGGGGTGGGTAAAGGACCTTATATAGGCCCAGAACTGATGGAAATGGCCCAGGGCCATGATATACTTAGGTTATAGCCAAAAGTCGGCAGTTTCGATCCAACAGAGCTCATCTGGAGGCCCCTTTTCTGCATATGGGTCGGGAGTAAGCCCCATGACAATGGATCTATGCCAGGCTAAGTTTTTCGTCCGCTCGGGTTTGGGGATCGATCGCAGAGGACCTGTTTCAGTTCAACGGTCACCGGTACTCGATCAGGGCCACAAGTACATTGACCTGTGTTGAAAATTTTCCTGATCTGAGGGTATAATTGAGTCAGATTCTGACGGTTTGAATTCTTAGATTTGTCCTGCAAGCGAATGACTCAATTCACTTAAGTTTCAGTTCATTTTCTAAAGATATTCGTGTTTCTTACACACTTCACTCCGGGCTCAAGTTGTGCTTTTCGGGATATCATTTGGACTTGATTTCTGAGATGGTTGTCAAATCCAACAAAGTAGTCATAACCATATAGTTTTGCAGTAATCAAACTTTTAACCCGCGGCCCAGGCCTGATACAGAGTTTCATGACGCTCCCAAAAGCAACTGAGTTTTGGGATTGATCTTAAGTTTTTAGGAGATGTAGCGTCAACGATCCTACTGATTTTGGGTCTTGCTGTTCGTATTGAAAGCTGTCCAAGCTAATTCGATAGGTGATTTAGTTTAACACCTAATTAATCTTCGTCTAATTTTTAAAGGATTCGGTCCTTAGTGATTTTTTCCTGAGGTGGTACTCAGGTCTTTGTACGAATTTTTTTGAGATGTTACATCTTCCCGAGTTCCAATGCATCATTTTGCAACATAGATAATGATGATTGAATGTTGTCCATATTAGTGCATTAAATATGAATGAGATTACACTAAATTGGCATATCATACTCTAGAGACGATTAAATTAAGCAAGCGGAAGACTGTGATAGATATATAAAGTGTATAGGTGGATATAAACCCAGAGTATGATCATGTCACCAGGATGAATAATTACATGTATAATTCAAAAATATATAAAATGATAAAGTGTAATGTCACCTAATCCATTTCCCTGTAGCCCCGGTGATGCAACTCCACGTCTACATAGACCCGCCAAAGAGTTGCAGATAGGAGAACTCCTCGTCGTTGTAGAAGAAGGCTCTATCTCGTAAGCTTTGTTATCATCTGTAGCTACAATAGAGTTTGGTTGGTGTTTTAAAACACCATCCTAGAGTGGGAGTGAGTGATCAACTCAGTGGAGCTATAAGGTAAAGGTTAACATGTTATCAATTCAATCAAGCAGTAATGATAAAGCAGTACAACAATTATATCCTAAGTACTCTTGTTAATATAAGAATGATATTTATTAATGATGCATGCCCTTGCTTGCACTCCCTCTGGGCATGCTAAACTCCCACTGTGCTCAACGCCCAAGATAAAGGCACATGCAATGCTGTGCATGCACATGTTAGCTGAGTTCTTGATTAGACTTATTCATATAGCAGGTATGGGAAGCTAAGGTACCTCCCTTTGTATCATTTATCCAAACAATGATCTATCTAAGGTTGTCAATCCTAGTTAATCATATACGATAGGCAAGTTATAGGGCAACGTTACTCCTAATTTAAAAACAGTGGACGGGTAAGTTTATGTCACTATGGGAGGCTCGTCACCTCAGCGTAGGCTTATATTATACTCGAGGTTACTACGAGAAAGGCTCATCAGCTTACCGTAGGCCGACAACTTGAATATAGTGTCCCATACCATCGTGTTTGGCTCACGAGTTTGATTTGCTCACTAGACACTACAAGGAGGCTCGTCATTCCAGCGTAGGCTGACAACTTAACCACGGTGTCCCATACCACCATGCCCAGCTCATGAGTTTTGGCGGATCATGGTACCAAGGGTAAACGGGTTTTTCATTGGTAAGTGGTACCTTAGATTCAAGCAGTTGTGTCCATACATGGTGAACATAAATGAGGCCAATCGGGTTACTTGGCAAGCTCGAATGGTACGAGCTCACGTTGAATGAGTCGACATGGAGCGCATACACACTCTTCGTGGCCTAACCACTGTGGATAATCACCGTACATCTCAGATTCATCGAACATATCTGTTGTGGCGAACTAGTTCAGCCACTGATCGTAAACCGTTACCGATTTCCTGAACTACGCATTAGTCCCAATCATAGTTGAACACAATAGGCATTCATATGTGATAGTCAAACAACATGTGATAACCAATTCAAATATAAATCTCATTTGAGCATTTTAATAAACATATACTACACATGTTATCATATACATGTATTTCATCCATAACTCACATAGTAGCAAGATAGGTTATATAAATGAAACTATAACTATAGATAAGGTAATTGAGAATCCTATCTCAACACCCTCATTAAATACGTTTTAACAAGCATTTTCTCATTTAAGCATTTTATCAAACACTTAGACTACACATTAATATATATATATATATATATATATATATATATATAAAATAAATTTGTTATGACATATATTATATAACATCCTTTCACAAGGAGTTGTCACTCATGTAACAATCATGTATCCTTAGTCAATAATTTGGGTAAGCACAAATTATAATTCCATATTCATTCAAACATTTCAACAAACACATTAAATGCATTAAAAATCAACCTAGTTCATATATATATGTAATATACGGAAAACATCGCATCTAAGCACATGTGACAGCAATCAAGTCAGTCATAAATCATTAACTGACATTGAAAGCCTTGAAAACCATAACTTAAACGTTTATAGTCTGCACCTTTCATCGATATACTCGTATTGAATTCATTTTGTACACTACGCCTTTGTCTATGGCACAACGGGTACCTGAATCACGAAATAGGTTAACTATTTCATCCATTATTCTACTTGAATACCTAAAACAGATTAAGGTTAGGATGTCTTATCCAAAAATAGATTCGTATTCGTCAGTATAGCAACACGAGAGCGGTGATTTAACACTTGGAGTGACGGGATTGAATCCTGGCAACAAACCACAACTCTCCCTCACTTCTCCTCACTTTCTCCTTTTCTTTTCTCTCCTCTCTCTTAGGGTTTAGAAATTCATATAGAATGAGAGAGGGGTTGGTTAAGGTCCTTATACAGGCCCAAAACTGATGTCAATGGCCCCAGGGCCATGATATACTTAGGTTATAGCCAAAAGTTGTCAGTTTCGGGCCAACGGAGCTCATCTGGAGGTCCATTGCCTGCATACGGTCTGGGGAAAGTTCCCTGACAATGGATTTATGTCAGGTTAAAGTTTCAGTCCGATCAGATTTGTAAATCGACCATGGAGGACCAGTTTCAGTTCAACGGTCATCGTCACTTGATCATGGCCACAAGTGCACTGACATATGTAGGGAAATTTCCCTGATCCAAGGGTGTAGTTGGGTCAAAATCTGATGGTCTGAAACCTTAGATTTTTCTTGCAAGTGAATGGCCCAAGTCACTTAAATTTAAGTTTATTTTCTAAAGATATTCACGTTTCTCACACACTTTGCTCCAAGCTCAAGTTGTGCATTTTTGGATACTATTTGGACTTGATTGCCGCGATGCTTGTCAAGCCTTGTAAGGTGGTCATAACCGTATAGTTTCATGGTAATTAGACTTTCGACGCACGTTCTAGGTCCGATATAAAGTTTCAATGTGCTCCCGAGAGCAACTGGGTTTTGAGATTTATCTTAGGTTTTTAGGTAATGTTAGGTTAGCGATTTTAATGGTTTTGGGTCTTGCAATTCGTATAAAAAGTAGTTCAAGCTAATTACACTGGTGATTGAGTTTAGTACTTAATTAATTTTCATCTAATCACTAAAGGATTCGATCCTTAGCGATTTCTGCCTGAGGTGTTACTCGGGTCTTTGTGCAAATTTTTCTGAGACGTTACAAGAACACCCTTGTATTTACTTTTTATGTGTGTCTCATCGATGGCCACTACCCTTTGCATAGAACATTGAAAACTTCGAACGCATTATCGAAGTGTAACGAAATATCTCTCGAACATGCTCAATGTGGGTTAACAAGCATGACAATCACCATCCCCGGGTTAACCTTCCTCAACTCATGCAAATACATTGGTTGTTCATTGTAAGAGTCATCATAAGATCCCATCATGTGATTGATTGCGAGCTCCTTAATGCACCATACCTTCTTATAACTAATAAGAATACTATATTTCTCTTGCATTATGAAGATAATATCATTCGGCCTTAACCCTAGGCATTATTTAATACGGCTAACAACCAACTCACAGGCTAACTTACTGCTTGCTTGTCAGTGATTGCTCTCCATCCATGATATGCCACACGTGTGTTTGGACCTATAAGTCCTTATCTTGAATATCTTGCATTATTCACCTTAGATGCATGATCCCTCTATTCGCATTTATATTCGAAACACACCACGGTGAATCTCTTAGATGATGAGTATAGGACCTTGTATTGGAAGTTTTTGCGAATTGAAAATTGGCTCAAAATATACAATAGGAAAGAATAGGCACTGGCTCTAATCCTTAAATGTTTGGCCAACGGCTATTTCGACAAGAAACGAAGGGTTTTGATTCGGGGAATTATCTTATTCAATATCAACAAAGAAAGAATAATGAGAACAATCATCACAATATATTTATTAATTCTAGATTCATTTACATCCTCATTTTATCCCTTGATTATAGGATAAAGTATATACAATAGGAACACAAGAATTAAATAAGTTCAAATATAAATTTCAACATTATTTTGGCTCGTGGTGTTTATATCTTCACAAGAGAAGAGTTGTGCGGATTTAAATGTGCTTTTCTTCTTTGTTTATCTTCTTTACATATTCAGTCTCTTTTAAAGAAAGACCCAGGTCTCTTAGAGAATTGCAACAAATCTGTTAGAATAATTGTTATCCATGTTACCCATGCAACAACTCAGAGAGTTGCACAGATCCAAGAGTTGCGCAAACCCGTGCAACACAGATTCTGATTCATCCTTTGCTGCTTCCAATACTTGTCAGAGAAAGTTTATTCTTCTTTATCAGTTTTAATCTTCTAATATCCCAAATGAAATGGTAATGGGGTATTTATAGGCCTTGGCACGTGCGAATCCTCAAATTCTGTACCCTGGGACCCACCTCGCATAATTCGAAAACTATATTATGCTGGTGCACGCAACTACTATGTGTTGTGTGATCCAGTGCATTTGACATGAGTTGCGCGGACTCGCGCAACTCATCCGTCTTCTGCTCTCTAGCTTTTATCATATCTATTTCTCTCAATCTTATTTTCTTTCTCTATCATTCATACTCTTTTTTATGCCTCAACAAATGCCCTCTTGATCCTATGTTTGTTCGATCACCAGAGTAAATAGAGGATTAATTCCTTTTATTTTGGATTCGAGTTACGTGGACTCGTGCAACTGTTCAACTGGGTTCTGCGTAACTCTTCAATCAGGTTCGACTGGTCTATAAATAGGACTTGAGAATTTTTCTTCATTTCCAAACTTTATCCGAACAGAGCTCTCTCTCCCCACACAACTCATCTTACCCGCACAACTCTCTGTTGTCCACGCTACCTTATCTGCGCAACTCTCTGTTGCCTACGCAACTCAAAAGACTTAGTGAAAATTTCTCCAAGTTTTGAAAATTTGCTGGATTTTTCAAAGATTGAAATGGCTTGAACCAAGAGGACCTACCGCCTTATATAAGAATCAACAGCCCAACCTTCTCATACCGAACTTCCATCCTCTCCAACCCCTCCACGGATACCTGAACCTTCTCCATCACCTCCCGTCCAAGAAGATAGCCCGAAGAAAAGAATAAAGACAACAAAAAAATGTCCAACTTACTTCAAAGAGCCAATTCTTCCAAACTTTAACTTTTCTGTCCGAATTGACGCTCTATGTTCTCCAATACATAAGGCTATTATAGCTGGGGACGTAGATTGACCTCCGAAGCATGGTCGAGAGATTGAACGGGAAACATGGCTGAAGTCAATAGCCAACCTTCGCATTGATCATATACACTCGCCCCCTAGAGAAGATACGCAACCTCCGTCCTTTTTTAGAAGAAGCACATTGAGTCCAAGAACCAGGAGCTCCAGGAAAAGATCAGAGAACACAAGAAGAACAAATTTCAGAATTCATGGGACAGTGTGAAGGTCCAGGAGGGTATCATCAAATTTAACAACCCTTTTAGAGATGAGTTGATAATCATTTCGCTGAACACATGTAGTCATCTATCCATCCTTCAAAGCGAGCCTACTGATAGAATTACTTAGAATAGGCTAATGTATACGCCTAACTGGATAGTGAAAGAATTGCAAATCTTGGAAGGTATTCTGGCCGAAAGAGGATTAAGATAGCATATCGGCAATGTTTATCGCATGCGATTCCTCATTCCCTATTATGATCCTCACGCACTATATCTGACACAGTTTTATGAGACAGTGCATAAGCATTTTAGGGATAGGAATCCATTGTGGGGAAATGAGGAATTCCACACCCACGACTTCTTAATTTCACGCAACTATTATATTGAGTGGGTGAAGGCGATTTTGAATAAACATTTTGCCATATTAATAGAGCTCAGTCTTTATGGTGCCATAGAAGTTACTTCTGAATACTTTTGTAAAGATCCAATGCTCTTTAACGGTTTCCTCACCAATTGGTGTCCTACTACAAATTCTTTCCATCTATTGCTAGGTGAAGTTAGCATTACCCTTTGGGATTTATACAAAATGGCAGGGCTTCTGATGACCGACCGCTTCTACGACGAATATATCCCGACTAATGTAGAATTTTCACACTTCTCACCCTCTTAGAGATAAGCGCTGGTATCGAATACATCACTCGAATTATTCAGAGATATGTCTAAGTTTCCTGATATACGGAAGATCCCTCGACTGCAATGGCTCACACATTTTTCCAGAGGATTACGGTATAATATTCAACTTATCCTGTACCTTATCTATACATATAAGCTTTACCATTACTTACCTTACTTGTTCTTCTTTTATTGCAGCTTCAAAAAAAGCCAATCTAATGATATGGAGAAAATACGTTAGAGAATGAGATGTCCCCCAAAATACAGTTCCAAAGGTGAACTTGTAGCCTTTCTCGCATATTGGCTCAGTATCGTGGTACTTCCCAGCTCGAAGTGGGCTAATGCCTTTAGGCCAACCATATTTACTGTCGGAGGAGGATTAACAGAAGGACGTAAGTATTTTCTTTGTTCGCTATATAGGGCTTTCGACAACGTGGCTACTCACTCCAATTGTTCATCTATAGGGGCTGGCTCTACCTATACATCATGGCACTACTTCTTAGGATGACTTGGTGTATATTTTCCTTGGACGTATGATGAGCCGAAGAAAGCTTATGTTAGTCCTTCTAATCTTCCATTGTGGCATTATTAGAAGTGATCCATGATGAGGAAGACTTACGAGTGGGTGATCGATAAGATCGAACCAACAGACATGATCAATTTCTATCAAATTTCCTTTACTTAGTATGATGATGATTGAAGCTGTAGATAATGATTCCCTACCTCCCAATGGGCGGGCTTTCTTCATTTCAATTAGATCCAACAGTCTGGAGGGAGCCATATTACCCAAGCAAATTTGCTCGTCAATTTGGTTAGGACCAAATAGTGCCTGGATATTCCAAACTAGTGACTCACATTATGAGGGGTTATGGTGTGGGTCCCTAGAATTGGGAACTTATTTGGAATCAAATTCTTGTTGCACGCATAAATACCAAATTCATCATTCTTAGCCATGAACAATATGTTCAAACTTCGTATCCTTGGATAAGATGGTAGCACACAAATTTCTCCTCATTCATTGCTGTCTGACAATTGATTCTCCAATATGGGTGCCTCTTCTAAGATTACGGAAGCGAGATGTTCACAACCCCAAGTGTAGGGTCGTGATGTAGTAATAACTCGGTGAGATCAGGGTTGAATCCACAAGCACTAAACTTGTACTTATTCTGAAAATAATTAGAACTGGAACTAGAACTAGAAGAAGATCTAAACTTAAATCTAAAATAAAAGAGAGTTATTGTGAATAATGTTGATTTAAACTATCAATTGAAAGGTGGGAACTAGAGTGCCAAGGATCCACTTGTAGCTATCAGGATGTTACCTTAATTGATTTCAGAAACCCAATTGGAATTGGAGTCCTATGTTATCCAATTGAAAGATGAAGCAATTAAACCAAATCTAAACTTTTCGTTGACCTAATCCTCAATGAAGGAGTATTGTTATGATTGGAAGGGATTCCATCATCCTACCATGCCCAGGAGACAATGGTGAACAACAGGATTTACCAATCTCACAATCTTAAAACTGGAAAAGAAGATATCCAAAGCTATCACAACATCTTTTGTAATTTGAGTCACAATAAATCATTGAAAATTGAAAATATTCCTTTAATATTAAGCTAGAAGTTAATGAGGTTCAAGAAAAATAAGAATCAAAGTAAGAAAATCATCCCAACATGCTATAAGCTTCACCTCTTAGCCCTAGCTAAGAGGTCTAACCAACCATAGACACGATTGGAACTAAAACCCTAAAAGAAAGCATTAAAAATAAATAAGAAAGAAAGAAAAACTCTTAGGAGGTTGCTTCACCCTTTGACTCTGCTCATTGAAACTTAATTCACGTTTAGAACTCCTCAAAGAATCCATATTTATAGCCTCAGTCCTATCATCTTTGAAAATCGCCTCAAATTTGTGCACTCTATGTAAACCCTTCATTGTCATCGAACAACCTTCGATGTTATTGAACGTAACTTGAAAATGGAAGTCGTGCCTTTTCGCATTGCGTAACACCTTTCGCACTACGTAACTCCTCATGTCATTGAACATACCTTTGATGTCATTGAAGTGTGTTTGAGTAATCGAGAATGTGTCCAGAGTGTTCTAACGAGTTGCTTTAGAAATATCCAAAAATCACGATGTCATGGAATTGTCTTTGATGTCATCGAGCAGGTCTTCGAGCAATTGAATGAGGCTTCGATGTCGTCGAGAACTGCATCTAATTTGTCTAGCAACTAAACTCAATTTTCATGTAATTCTTCGATGTCATCTACTCGTGTTTAATGTCATCGAACGGTGGTCGATGACATAGACAGTGAGATTCAAATTCTGTGAATTTTTACACTTTGCACTTTCGACTTCCTTCCTTCTCCACTTGATTTCCTTGAATCTTGGGGTTTTGAAATCTTCAATCTTGGTCTCTTAAAATCCATCCCCTGCCTTGGTGATTCTTGAGCATTAAATCCATGCGTTTAACATTCTTTTCAATCCACGCTCTCAGATTCACCTAACAATATAAACATATATAAAATATACCCATTAAGTATTATGATGTTTATAAATCCAAGATATAAATAGGGAAAAATATGCAATATTTGACACTCAACACACCCCCAACTAGCATTTTACTAGTCCCGAGCAAAACATGTGTAACATAATCTTCAATTCTCAATGTTCAAACCTTTTTCAGAAAACATTCTTTTGTGCAAATAAGTATGAATGAGTGTAATCCAAAGAAGCAAGAGTGAAAATTTATAAACCTAGAGCCGAATTAAATGAGCAATCAATCAAATAGGTTCTTCATCAATCACTTAGGAGTATAAGTTCATATATCAAGTTTTCCTAATATGCTTAGTGAATTCAAACTTACTTTCCATAAAGATACTATCATTTCATAATGTTAGCCATGCTTATCACCTTAAGATTAATTGAATAATTAATTACTGATTCTGAATTTATCTCATTTTTCTTCATTTTTCAGTTTTTGATTTTGTATCAATGGTTACTTTTATTTATTAATTCTTTTCAGTCTTTTCATCTTCATTCTTTTCATACTTTTTATTCTTTTCATTCTTTTCCAGTCTTTTCATCATACATGACCTTTTTGTCGATCTCACTATTTTTTAATTAGTTCTTTTTATTTTTTTATGGTAGGTAAAATTATCTAGACTTAATTCTCAACATCTATCAATGATTCACATACTAACAATAAGAAATTCTAGTACAATTCATACACAATAAATTGAATGTGTCTTGTAATTTAGATTAACATGATATTTAGACTTCCTCTCAATCAATTAAATGAAAGAACTTAAGGGATAGTCTACTCAATTGATCAAACTCTAATAATTGAAAATTCAATCTATCTTATCATCATACTCAAGGCATTCTTAAGTACACAAAAACAATCATATTTCGAACAGATTTTTAATTTGAGAAATTAAAAATTTTCAATTTTTTTACTCAAAGACTAAGAAAACACTACTTAGTTTACCTAATCCAAATCCTAACTTAAAATCTACATTGTCCTCAATGTAAAAGATATAATCATGTAATGCACATAAGACAACGAAAAGAAAGGAGTGGTGATGGAAATGTAGTACTTGAAGAAGTAGAATTGAAGCTTTTCCAAAGTTCTCAACATGTAGATGGGTTAGCATAAAGACTAAACTATTGAAAAATAAACTATCCTAATCTTAAATCGTATGAAAGCAATAAATCTAACTGCACCTTTGTAACACCTTGAAATTTGGGGGTCGAGCAGGAGCCCAACTCCTGAGTTCCAACACATTACTTATGCAACATAGATAATGATGATTAAATGTTGTTTGTCTTAGTGCCTTAAACATGAGTGGGATTATACCAAAACAGCATATCATACTCCAGAGATAGTTAAATTATGCAAGCGGAAGACTGTGATAGATATATAAAATATATAAAACGTTGTAAGTCTCCAGAGTGTGAACATGTTACCAGGTTGAATATATACATGTATACTCTCAAAATGGACAAAATGAATATACATGGGTGTTCTAAAAATGTAAAATAACTAGTTTAATGACATCTAGTCAGCATCCATGTAACCCCGTCGATCAGAACATGGTCTACATAGACCCGCCTGAAAGCTACATATAGGAGAACTCATCATCGTCATAAAAGTCAGGCTCTGCCTCATCAGCTTCGTCATCATCTGCAACTACAATTGAGTCTGGTTGGTGTTTTAAAACACCGTCTCAGAATGTGGGAGTGAGTGATCAACTCAGTGGAGTAATAAGGTAAAGGTTAACATATTATCAATTCAGTCAAGCAGTAATGACAAAGCAATAGTGCAAGCATTCCTAGATACTCTGGTTAATGTAAGGATGATATGTTATAATGATGCATTCCCTCACCTACACTCCCTCTGCGACACCATCTTACGATTGCGGCATGCACCTCTTCCTCTGTGCTCAACTTCAACGCCAAAGGCACATGTAATGCGATGCATATGTGTGATTAGCCAAGTTCTTAATTAAGCATATTCATACAACAGGTTTGGGAAGCTAAGGTCCCTTTATATCATTGACCCAAACATTGATCCATCTAGGGTCGTCAATCCTAGTTAATCACATACGAGAAACATTTTCAGGTCGCTATGGAGCAGCTCATCACCTCAATGCAGGCCTGGTTTATACTCGAGGTCACTACAGAAAGGCTTATCACCTTAGTGTAGCCATAGTGTATAATTATGGTCACTATGGGCTTGTCACTTGATTGTAGGCCGACAGTTTGAATACAGTGTCCCATACACCACCATATTCGACTCATAAGTTTTGAGTTGCTCACTGGTCACTAAAGGGAGGCTCGTCGCCCTAGTGTAGGCCGATAGCTCGGCCACGGTGTCCCATACACCACCATGCCCGGCTCATGAGTCTTAGCGGATCGAGGTACCAAGGTTAAAGGGGATTTTCACTAGTAAGTTGGTACCTTAGATTCAAGCAATAGCGTCCATACATGGTAAACATTCATTAGGCTAATCGGGTTTCTTGACAAGCTTGACTGATACAAACGTACGTTGAATTAATTGACACGGAGCATGTAAGCACTCCGCATGGCCTAACCACTATTGACAATCATCACACGACTCAGATTCCTCAAAATTATCCATCGTGGCCAAAATAGTTCTATCACCGATAATGAATTATTACTGATCGCCTGGACCACATCGTAGCCCCAAGCACACTCCAAACAATAACATTTGCATGTAATAGCCAAAAACAGTATGTGACAATCAAATATAAGCATAAATCTTATCTAAGCATTTCAGCAAAACACATACCACACATGTTACCATACATAAGCATTTTATCCATAAATAACATAGTAGTAAGATAGGTTACATAGAGGAAACTATAACCATAGATAAGAGAACTAAGAATCCTATCTCAACACCCTCATTACATATATTTAAATAAGAATTTTCTCATTCAGGCATTTTATCAAACACTTAGACTAGACATATTACATACGCGTAATAAATCAGTTATAACAGGTATTGTAACAAATCCTTCCACACAAGAGTTGCCATATATACAACCAACATGTATTCTCAAACATCAATCATATCGAGTACAAATCATAATTCCATATTCATACAAACATTTAAACAAACATATATAATGCATTATATTCAACATGTTTCATTTACATATGTAATTGTAACACCCCGAATTTTTGCCAACCTAGAGTTAAACGTCCTTAGGCAATGAGTCAACCATAACACTCTCAAAACTTAATTTCAAAGTTTAAAAATTTCTTTTCAACCCATTTCCTTCAAGATCTGACCTTTCACCACCTCATTCTTCAAAGTTCTCCAAGTACTTTCATATTAGACACAACTCTTAAAGTTTAAATGGTGAAGAACTATACTTAAACTAAAACTTACTGTAAACGGTCAACGAGATCGGGTCCGTACACACCCATGATCATGCAAAATGATCTCAATCCACTTCTAGACCGTCAATCGATGGGTTTAGACCATGTATCATCCCATCCCAACCGTTAGAAAATGGTAAATATGAATATGTATCAGGTTCGATTCAAAATGACGTATAACGAGTCGAAACAGAGTAGGGGCCCAATCGGGACACTTCTAGGGGGACCCAGGGTGGGACCCATACATTTTTGGGACCAAGGGGCAGGAGGACCTCGCCCCATAGGCGAGCCATCGCTGGTTAGTCTAGAGACCGGAGAGGCCTCACGGCCAGTCGGGCCAGATCAGACTGGCCGGTGTGGGCTGACTCTTCTAGGGTCCTGTGTGGCCCACTGGTCTATGGTTGGTTGAATAAATACCCTCCTACGACGTCTTCCCTTCACAAATCACCCCTCCAAGCTCTGCTTTCTTCAAAAATCTCTCAAATCTTTCCAAAAATCACCCTCCAAAGGCTTCCTTCCTCCATTTTCATGCACCCTCACTCTACCCATTTCAAAAACCACCTTCATTGTTGAATTCTCCCTTCTTTTCCTTCCATTTGAACACTCAAATCTCACCTCAAGTAGAAATCACTAAGGGCTACATCCTTTAGAACTTAAATGAGAATTAACTAGCGCTAGACTAGATTACCTGTGGAATTATCACCAATCACTTTAAATACGATCTGCAAGACCCAAAACTTGTAGAATTGTTAACGCTACATTACCCTGAAATTTAGGATCCAACTCTAAACCTAGTTACTCTTGCAAGCATTCAGAAACTCCGTGTCGTACCTTGACCGCACATCGAAAGTCCAATAGCGATGAACTTAGACAATTATGACCACTGGGTTGGACTTGACAATCACCTCGAAAATTAAGTCAGATGAGGTCCTGAGACGATTTGCTTCAGTATGGAGTGAAGAGTGTGAGAAAGGTGAATCTATTTAGAAATTAAATATAAATTTAAGTAATCTAAGTCATGTCACTTGCGGACCAATTATAAGCATTCTAACTGTTGAATTCTGACCCAAATACACCCTCGGATTAGGGAAGATGGCCCACACATGTCAATCTACGTGTGGCCTTGATCGAGTATCGGTGACCGTTGAACTGAAACTGGTCCGCCACGGTCGATCTGGAAACCCGATCGGACCGAAAACTTAACTCGCTTAAGATCCAGTATCTGTGAGCTTAAGTCCGACCGCATTTAGCAAAAGGACCTCAAAAAATACTTCGTTGGATCGAAATAAGCCCGAATTGGATATAAGCTAAGTATACCATGACCCTGAGACTAATTTCATCAGTTTTGGGCCTATATAAGGACCTTAAACCCTCTCTCACAAATTCCATATGAATTCTCAAACCTTAACTAAGAAAGAGAGAGAAAAAGAGAGAAAGTGAGAGAGAGTTGGAGTTTCTTCCAAGGATTCTTTCCAGTCTTGCTGCGTGCCTAATCCACCTATCTGAATCATTATTTTGGAGATTCTAATACCATACAAAGGTAAGAAATCGTAACCCTAACCCGTTTTAGGGTTTTCAATAGTCTAAGTAATGATGTGGCTAACCTATTTCATATTTTAGGTTGTCAATCCGCCGTTGATGAAGACTTATCGTCTGAATCATATCCGTTATGCATTTTCTGGTTTAAGGTGCAGACTATATATGTATAGGTTATGATTTTCAAGACTTTTAATGTCTGATAATGATTTATTACTCACGTGGGTGCCATTTCACATGCCAAATGCAATATCTATTTTGTTTTACGTATATGTATAACCTATGTTGCAAATAGTGTATTTCATGTATTTATTGAAATGTTTGTATGCATAAGGAATTTGATGCTATGATTACCATGATTAATTGTCATTGATATATGCTTGTTATGTATGTGACAACTCCTTGGCAAAAGGATTTGCCCTAATACGTAATATGGCCAACATACGTGATGTATGTTGAAAAGTGTAGTCTAAGTGTTTGTGAAAATGTCTAAATGAGTTAGTAGTTAATAAAGTGTGATTTATAAGGGAGTTGAGATATGAATCCCAACTACCTTAACTGTGTGTATGATTTCCTCCATGAACTGTATAGCTTACTTATTCATGTTACCTTTATGTATGATTACATTCATGTACTGTATATTCATGTTTTCATAGTATGCTCAAATGACTGTAGGATAGACTTATTTATTCATTACTGCTTGGACAATCTCCTATGTTTACTTGTTATAATTGTACGTGGTTGGGACTATATTATAGTCCAAGTAATCAGTAACAGTCCTTAAACTGGTGGCTGAGATTACTTTCATCACGCAGGATGTGTTCGACGAATCCAAGTCGTGCTTGGGGTGTTCGACAATGGTTAGGCCATTCGAAGTGTTTATGCATTTCATATCGATCAACTCAACGTGCACTCGTATTAGTCGGACTCGTTAATTAACCCGATTGACCTAATATATGTTCACCATGTATGGACGTTACTGCTTGAACCTAAGATACCAAACTTAGCAGTGAAATGCCCGTTTAACCTTGGTACCACGATCCGTTAAGACTCATTAGCCAGGCATGGTGGTATGAGACACCGTGATCAAGCTGTCGGCCTACGTTGGGGCGACGAGCCTCCCCGTAGTGACCAGTGAGAAACTCAGACTCGTGAGTCGAATACGGTAGTATGAGACACTGTATTCGAGCTGTCGGCCTACATTGGTGCAGCCTGGCTGTGGTCCCCAGTCTGGTTGGCGATGAGCCTTCGAAAATAGACTGCCAGTTAGTAGGGCATCATTGGAGTGACCTCGAGCATCCTGGCTATTGTCTCCAGTCGGGTTGGTGACGCGTCTTTGAAAATAGACTGTCAGTTGGTAGGGCGTTGGTGGTAGTGACCTGAACTTGCCTATCGTATGTGATTAACTAGGATTGATGACCCTAGATGGATCAATGTTGGGCAGTGATATAAAGGGTGGTACCTTAGCTTCCTAATCCTACTGTATGACAGGGACTAATATGAACTTGGTAATCATGTTCATAACATCGCACTGCATGTGCCATTAGCGTTGGTGTAGAGCACAGTGGTAGTGATTCATGCCACGATCGTTAGATGATGTCACAAGAGGGAGTTTGTGGTGAGAGCATGCATTATTTCCTCATACCATTCTTGCATTAACAAGAGTATTAGGACATGTTTGATTATACTGCTTGACTGAATTGATAACATGTTAACCTTTGCTGTATAGTTCCACTGAGTTGATCACTCATTCTCACATTACGAGATGGTGTTTAAACACCAACCAGTTCCTGTTTTAGTTTCAGATGATGGCGATGCTTGCGAAGCGGAGCCCGACTTGTATGATGATGAGGAGGGTTTCTCCTATATGCGGCTATCAGGCGGGTCTATATCGACCATATACTGACCGATAGGGTCACAGGGATGTTGATTAGACTCCATACACTTATTATTTTACACTGTTTGGAACACTTATGTATATTCATTTTATTCATTTTGGAGTATACATGTATATAGTTAACCTGGTAACATGTTCACACTCTGGAGACTTACAATAGTTTATACATTTTATATATTTTTGACAATTTTTTGCCTACGAAATTTAATTATCTCTGGAGTATGATATGCTGCTTTGGTCTAATCTTACTCATGTTTACTGCACTAATATGAACAACATTCAATCATCATTATCTATATTGCATAAGTGATGCGTTGGAACTCGGGAGTTGAGCTTCTGCTCGACCCCCGATTTTCAGGGCGTTACAGTAATATATGAAAAAATATCGTATCTAACCACATGTGGCAGCAATCAAGTCAGTCATAAATCATTACTGACATTGAAAGGCTTGAAAACCATAACCTAAACATTTATAGTCTGTACCTTTTGCCGATAGACTCGCAACGAACTCAGTTCGAACACTAACTCTTCGTCTACGGCACAACGACAATCTATAATATGAAATAGGTTAGCTATTTTACCATTTACTCTATTTGAATCCTTAAAATAGATTAGGGTTAGGATTTCTTACCCGAAAATGGAATCGGAATCGCTGGTATAGCGACACGGAAGCGGTGGTTAAGTATGTGGAGTGGTGGGATTGAATCCCAGGAACAAACCCTCACTCTCTCACTCTCTCTCACTTTCTCCTTCTCCTTTATCTCTCTTCTCTCTCCTAGGGTTTGAAATTTATATAAAATTAGAGAGGGGTGGGTAAAGGACCTTATATAGGCTCAAAACTGATGGAAATGGCCCTAGGGGCATGGTATACTTAGGTTGTAGCCAAAGGGTTACTGTTTCGATCCAACGGAGCACATCTGGAGGCCCCTTTCTTACATACTATCTAGAGTAAGTCTCCTGATGATGGATCTATGCCAGGTTAAGATCTCGACCCGATGAGATCAGTGGATCGGCCGCGGGGGACCAGTTTTAGTTCAACGGTCACCGGCACTCGATCAGGGCCATAAGTGCACTTACATGTGTTCAAAATTTTCCCTGATTCGAGGGTGTAATTGGGTTAGAATATGATGATCTAAAACCTTAAAATTAGCCTGTAAGCGAACGGCTCAACTCACTTAAGTTTCAGTTCATTTTTTAAAGATATTCGCGTTTCTCACACACTTCGCTCCGGGCTCGAGTTGTGCGTTTCTGAGTACTATTAAGACTTGATTTAGTGATGGTGGTCAAGCCTAACAAGGCAGTCATAATCGTATAGTATCGTTGTAATCGGACTTTCAACGCGCGGTCCAGGTCTGATACGGAGATTCGTGATGCTCCCAAGAGTATCTGGGTTTTGAGATGGATCCTAGGTTTCTAGGTAACATAGCATTAATGATTCTGCTAGTTTTGGGTCTTGCAGTTCATATTTAAAGCAGTTAGAGCTAATTTCACAGATAATCTAGTTTAACACTTAGTTAATTCTCGTCTAATTTCTAAAGGATTTGGTCCTTAGTGATTTCTGCCTGAGGTGGTACTCGGGTCTTTGTACGGATTTTTTCGTGACATTACAATCTACCCCCGTTAAAGAAAATTTTTTTCCTCGAAATTGGTACCTTTTCGTATTCCTCCAGAATCTGAGGGTAGTTCTTTCGGACCTTGGCTTCCATTTTCCAAGTATGCTCCTCCTCAATATGATGCGTCCACAGTACTTTCACAAGTGGAATATCCTTACTGCGCAACACCTGCTCCTTCTGGTCTAAAATACGTGTCGGTCGAGTACATAAGTAGCATCTTCACTCAACTGTACCTGCTCCTATTTGATAATGTGGGAAGGGTCAAGAACGTATTTCTTCAGCATCGACATATGAAATACGTTATGCACCCCGACAAGTGGTGTGGGCAAAACAAGGTGATATGCTACCACACCCACTCGATCCAGTATCTGGAATGGGCCAATAAATCTCGGCGTGAGCTTCCCTTTCTTGCCAAACTGAAGAACTCCCTTCATTGGGGAAAATTTCAGGAATACGTAGTCCCCAACCTCAAACTCTAGCTGCCGCCACCTCGTATCGGCGTAGCTCTTCTGTCTGCTCTGTGCTGCCAGAAGCCGACGCTTGATAATGTTGATCTTCTCTAAGGTTGCCTGAACTAACTCTGGGCCAATCAGGCTCTTCTCACTAACCTCTGCCCAGTAATGCGGTACTCGATAGGGACACCCATAAAAGGCCTCATAGGGAGCCATATCAATACTCTCCTGGAAGCTATTGTTGTAAGTGAACTCTGCATAAGGAAGACAATCATCCCAACTGTCCTTGAAATCAAGCATACAAGCTCGCAACATATCTTCCAACACTTGATTTATCCGTTTCGTCTGTGGGTGGAACGCGGTACTGAACTTCAGTTTCACACCCATTGCTTCTTGGATATGAGTCTAGAAGATAGATGTGAATCGCATGTCTCAGTCCGACACGATCTCCATAGGAACTCCATGTAGATGCACAATCTCCTTGATGTACAACCTGGCCAAATCGTCTGCTGAGTTAAAAACTCTGATGGGGAGAAAATGGGCTGATTTCGTCAACCAGTTCACGATCACCCAAATGGAGTCATGCACCTTCCTCGTCTTCAGTAGCCCTGAAATGAAATCCATAAAGATAAAATCTCATTTTCATTCAGTTATGGGCATGGGCTGAAGCAATCCAGGAGGTCGGCGATGTTCGGCCTTGACCTGCTAGCACGTGAGACAATGTGATACATGCTCTGCTATGTGTGCCTTCATGTTGTCCCACCAGTATGAACGCTTCATGTCTTAGTACATCTTCGTACTCCCAGGATGCATCGCCATCCTTGAATTGTGAGCAGTTTGGAGGACTTTCCTCCTCAAGTCATGAAGACTTGGAATGCATAGGTGGCCTCGATAACGCAAACCCCCATCCAAACCAACTCTTCATTCGGAGTCTTCCTCATCACCTGCTCCCTTCCTCATCTTCACTAACCATTTATCCTCCCCCTAAGCCACTATAATTTGGTCATCGATGAGTGGCTGCACGCGAACAAGAGCGACGCTCTCGAACGACTTCTCTACCGTAAGCTTTTGCTCGAAGTCTCACTCAAATTCCACCATGTTCCACTCATCTATCATCAAAAGAGCCGCAAATGCTATATTCTTCTTGCGGCTCAAGGCGTTTGCCACAAGGTTGGCCTTGCCAGGATTGTAGGAGACCTCAAACTTGAAGTCCTTCAAGGTTTTCATCCATCGCCGCTGCCTCATATTTAGGTCCCTCTGCGTGAATATGTACCTGAGGCTCTTGTGGTCGCAAAAGAGCTTGAACTCCTCTCCACAGAGGTAATGTCTCTACAACTTCAATGCAAAGATGATGGTCGCTAACTCGAGGTCATGTGTAGGGTAATTTTTCTCATGTTTCCTCAACTCTCGCGATGTATAGGCAATAACCCTGTCCTTCTGCATCAGAACACAACCTAAACCAATACGAGATGCATCGGTGTATATCGTATACTTGACCCCTTGATCTGGCAGTACTAGCACAGGGGTGGACGTTAACTTGTCCTTTAGTTCTTGAAAAGCTGCTTCTTCTTTCTCATTTCAGGCAAACTTGAGATCCTTCTGAGTTAGCTGAGACAATGGTCTGGCTATCTTGGAAAAGTCTTTAATGAATTGATGGTAGTAACCCGCTAGGTCGAGAAAACTCCTCACTTTAGTAACTGAACCAGGCTGCTCTCAATCCTGAACTGCGATTACCTTAGTAAGGTCCATAACTATCCCTTCCTTGGACACCACATGTCCCAAGAACTTGACTTCTTCTTTCTTGAAATCGCACTTCTTGTACTGCGCAAACAATTGGTTCTTCCTGAGAGTATCAAAGACTGCTCGCAGGTGCTCCTCATGCTCCTCCCAACTCTTGGAGTATATCAGGATGTCATTTGTAAATACATTGATGAATCAGTATAGATACGGCTGAAACACCCTGTTCATTAGATCCATGAACATGGGTACATTCGTGAGTCCAAACAACATTACTAGGAACTCGTAGTGCCCAAAACTAGTCCTGAAAACTGTCTTCTGCACGTCCTCTTTCCTGACGCGCAACTGGTGATACCTTGATTGTAAGTCGATCTTCGTAAAATACTGTGCCCCCTTCAACTGATTAAATAGATCATCAATCCTGGGCAAAGCGTACTTGTTCTTCATCGTCACTTGGTTCAATCTGCGGTAATTAATACACAATCACAGAGATCCATCCTTCTTCTTAACAAACAACACAGGTGCTCCCCATGGAGACACACTAGGCCGTATGAATCCAGTATCCAACAGATCATCGATCTGTTTCCTTTATTCCTCCATCTCACATGGAGGCATGTAATGAGTCGGTAACGAAATGGGTGTCACACCAGGCACTAGATCAATGGTTAAATCAATCTCGCGCTGAGGGGGTAATCCAAGTATCTTTCTGAATACATCTGAGAACTCTTGGACTATAGGGGTGTCCCCAAGTGTTGGACTATCAACATCCTCTAACAAGGAAGTGTAACAACTAATGCGATAGGGCCAATTGACCTGCACTTGGAATGTAAAGGTCGTGCCCTCAGGTCTATGGGCTGTCACCACCTTAGTATCACAATCAACCTCTGCCTTCTTCTCGGTGAGCCAATCCATACCGAGGATCACATCGTAATGACATAGCGGGTCAATAATTAGGTCGACGAGTACTGTTCTACTCCCTAAGTCTATCGGACAACCCTTACACATCTTGGTAGAATCTAAAAAGGTCCTTGTGGCGGTAAGAAGTCTCAACCTAACCATAGGACTAGTTTTCAGCCGTAGTTGCTTAACTGTTGCACATGATATAATCGAGATAGTGGACCCGGTGTCCACCAATAAGAAGACTGGTGTACCTTGAACATGCGCCTTAACTTCAAAAGTTAACGGTGCTGCAACTGCTGTCTTAGATGCCTCAACAGCAAGTGAGTGCACGTGAGCTGCTTAGAACGGTTCAGCTACGATACCATGAGGCGGCCTAAATCGAGGTGCAGGTGGCCGAAAAGATGGATGTGCTGGTGCTGACCATAGGGGTGGGGCTACAATAATCTGATAAAGTTTACGGTTGATCCTCTGAGGCAGCGAGAAGCCGTTGTCCCTCATCTTAGTGAAATAGTACGTATTAACGTGGCTAGACCTCTTGCAGTAGGTGCACCATAGGTCCGCTCGCCTCATTCGGGCTGGTGGAGCGGTAAGTCTGGGAGGTGATTTTGCATGGGGCCTCTTGCTGAGGAATGGCCTACTCGAAAAATCTGGTCGTGGACTAGGAACCATAGGCACATGCATGCGAGACAATCTATCGCCATCCTGCTCCTCTCGTAGAGACATGCTCACTAGCTTAGCATAGTGGGGTATGCTAGCGCAACACATCTTGAAGCGTATCTTGGGTCGCTGACCCTTAGAAAATCACTGCATTCGCATCAGCTCATCAGCTAATATCAATGGAGCATACCTAGATAGCTCCGTGAATCTATTTTCGTACTCTTCCACTATTATCCCTTCCTGTTGGAGGCGAAGGAACTCTCCCTTCTCTTCATGGCGGTGGGTGAGGGGGAAATACTTCTTGTGGAAGCGCATCTTGAAGGCCTCCCACATCCATACGTAACCAATAGTAATGGTCCAAAGAATGCTATCCCACCAGAGGCTGGCCTCCTTCTCAAACATGTAGGTGGCCAACTCCACCTGCTCTGCCTCAGTGCAATGCAGCGGCTTCAACATCTTAGAGATGTAGTTAAGCCAACACTCGGCCTCCTCGGATTTATGAGTACCTGCAAATGTAGGAGGTCAAAAGAGCTGGAATCACTTAAATAGGCCACTCGCACTCATATTTCCTACCGGCTGCACAAGTGGTGCAGGTGGAACCACACCCATGCTCTAGGCGAGGGCCCCTGCGATGGTGGCCAAAAACTGCTGCTGGTGTAGCATCAAGAGCATCATTTGCTCCAACCTATTAGGAGGAAGAGCCGACTATGGTACGTGTGGCGTCGAAGTAGACGCACAGTTTTGCTCAAGAATCGAGGGTGCAACAGGTGTCGACCCATTAGTGGGGCCAGTGGCCGGCTGAGAATCCAGCATAGTATCGTGAGTCGGGCCCGAGCTAGGGTCCATGTGGCTATCGTTGAGGGGAGGTGCCCCGTCAATCAAGTCACCAAGTGTGAGACGTGTCGTACTCCATGTGGCCTTAGGTGGCATTCCCTATATACAACATAGGGTGCAACCCGTGTAAGACTTAGCATAACAATACTCAATTCATCAAGCATTCTACACATTTCATAGCGAAAGACACTGCAAGCATTTCATTTAACAAAATTTGTCATAATACATGAGATATAGTCTTACATGAATCATGACAGGAAACGCATGCGAGCTAATCTAAGCAAGGTTTCAAACACTAAAACATACTAACCATTCTACCACATTACTAAGCCTATCAAGGCTATACATAGAAATAAGAAAAGAAACAAGCAACAAGGCAAACCAAAAGATGACTACATGTTTGACTAGTCATCTGAATCTGCTGATGGTGGAGGTGCACCCTTGTCCTGTAGACAACACAGAATAGCCTTCAAGATGTGAGACACATTCTTAAATTTTTGTTTCACGAAGGTCCGGGTCTCACTAACCTCCTATCGCAGGGCGACTTGACCTTCCTCAAGCGGAGCCAAGCGGGCTTCTATAGTAGTCCGATCACTGTCACAGTCTCGCGTAGCAAGAGGAGAGTCCTCATCAGTGTCTTAGGCCTCCTCTTCTTCTTCCTGTCCTTCCTCTTCCTTACCTTCTTCCTCTATCTCATCTCCTCCTTCTTCATCACTCTCTTCCTCTACACTCTCCGTCTCATCTTCACTCTCATCGAGCTAGGCTTGACGTTGTCTTGGCTTAATATTCATCTTGTTGAGAGTTGTGTTATTGATGAAATGGATCAGCGCAGGAATTTCTGTGCCAAGTCTGTAGCTGAATTCACGAGCGAGCTTGCATATGAGTCGGCCAAATGGGAGTGAATTAGCCATCCTTGCAGAATGGATGGTCAGGACTATTTGACGTAAGACGAAAGTAGATAGACACAAATTGTCTCCCTGCCCAGATCGGTACAGAAAGTCTACCATCAGACGTCTGCACTCACTGTGATTGCTCCATCGGGGATGCACATTATATGTGGAGATATGGAGTAGGTGGAAGTCAAGAGCCATTTTGGACACCAGGGGGGCAATTGCCTGGATTTCAGTGGACCAATCGGCCACAAAGGAATCGCGTGTGGTGATTTTTTTCATGCACACTCTTGAGTCTCTTCTCACTAACATGAACCTCCCCACGCGGCATTCCCATGACTCGGGCTATCAAGTCCACAGTGACAATAGCTTCCTGCCTTCCCACAGGGATGAAAAACTGCAAAGGCTTCAGTAGTGGATCACATATGTGGGCGTAGAAGGCTCAGATAGTGCTCTCATTTGCATGAGACTTTCCCTCAAATATGGGACCCCATCTGGCATCCGCCAGAAGGTCCATCATCGAATATAGCCTAAATAGCTTCTCGTCCACATGAGCCTTAAAGAGAACCGTATGGCCTTGAAATCATTCGTGGGACAGATCCGCCAGCAGAGTCCTTTCGAGGGGAGCTTAGGGATGGAGATCCTGCTTTGTCCTTATCTCCCGATCGACACTCACACCTGTGGTGGTGCCTGTCTGCCTACTTGAACGAGTAGGGCGGCTAGGCCCGGCTTCATTCGTGGAAGTGCTCTTCTTCCCCATGAAAGAAAGAAGCGTGCAAATGGAGAAAATTGCCGTCACGAGCTCGAAAAGAGCTATTTGAGTGAAAGAAAATGGGGGAAAAAGGATTGTTAAACTATGAGATTCTTGAGACAAAAAATGGGGGTTGTGCACTCAAATGAGAGAGATTGAAGGAAATAGAAGATGATTTTAGATGAAGATGGTGAAGGTGTGTATAGAATGAAGGAAATGAGGAAGATATGAGATGGAGGAAGAATTTGAGGTGGGAAAAAATGAAATTTTGGAGTTTGGAAAGCTTGGGGAGGTGAGAATGGAGGAAATGAAGCCAAAAGGGGAGGATATAGGGGGTTTCATACCTTTTCGTGGGCCCCACATGTGTTTGGGGGTTGGCCCGATGCCGCCTGCTGTGGCCCAACAGGCTCGGACCAACCGGGCGGCGAGGCCTCGCTGATCCGGTGATGGCATCGCCGGTCGCTGGACATTCGGGTGAGGCCTCACCCCATGGGCGATGGCAACCCCCCGGGGTTCTGTATGTGTGTGGGGTCCACTTTGGATCCCCTGATTTGTGCCATTTGGGCCCCCGAGTCCGTTTGAGTCATTTCGGGTCCCTTTTCACGTATATTCACGTTTTTCAGTTTGTTTGAGTGTGGAATTTGTCAAATTATCATCTAAAACCCATCGATTGATGGTCTGAAAAGAATTTAGGATTATCTTGCGTGATCACAGATGCCTACGGGTCTGCTTTCAACGGTCAGTTTCGTTGATTGGCGGTCACTTTCGTTGATCGGCGAAACTGAAAATCCTATGACTGTTTCTATGTTTCATCATTTGCCCCTAGATTAAAGTACATCAGTGTGCGACGTGTTACCATAACCTAAGTCCAGTTTAATCCAAATCATGCTCTGATACCAACTTGTAATACCCTGAAATTCGGAGGTCGAGCAGGAGCCCAACTCCCGAGTTCCAACACATCACTTATACAACATAGATAATGATGATTAAATGTTGTCTGTGTTAGTGCCTTAAACATGAGTAAGATTATACCAAAACAACATATCATACTCCAGAGATAGTTAAATAATGCAAGCAGAAGACTGTGATAGATATATAAAATATATAAACCGTTTTAAGTCTCCAGAGTGTGAACATGTTACCAGGTTAAATATATACATGTATACTCCAAAAATGGACAAAATAAATATACATGGGTGTTCCAAAAATGTAAAATAACTAGTGTAATGACATCTAGTCAACATCCCTATAACCCCGTTGATCAGAACCTGGTCTACATAGACCCGTCAGAAAGCTGCATATAAGAAAACTCCTCCTCATCATCATAAAAGTCAGGCTCTGCCTCGTCAGCTTCACCATGATCTGCAACTGCAACAGAGTCTGGTTGATGTTTTAAAATACCATCCCAGAACTAGGGAGTGAGTGATCAACTCAGTGGAGCTATAAGCCAAAGGTTAACTTGTTATCAATTCAGTCAAGCAGTAATGATAAAGCAATAGAGCAAGCATTCCTATGTACTCTGGTTAATGCAAGAATGATATGTTATAATGATGCATGCCCTCGCCTACACTCCCTCTGCGACATCATCTCACGATCACGGTATGCACCCCTTCCTTTGTGCTCAACTCCAACGCTAAAGGCAGATGCAATGCGGTGCTTGTGCGTGATTAGCCAAGTTTTAAGTAAGCATATTCATATAACAGGTTTGGGAAGCTAAGGTACCTCCCTTTATATCATTGACCCAAACATTAATCCATCTAGGGTCGTTAATCCTAGTTAATCACATACAAGGAATAGTTCCAGGTTGCTACGAAGCAGCTCGTCACCTCATCGAAGGCTTGATTTATACTCGAGGTCAGTATGGAAAGGCTCGTCACCTTAGCGTAGTCCTAGTGTATACTCGTGGTCATTATAGGCTCCTCACCTGATCGTAGGTTGATAGCTCGAATACAGTGACCCATACACCACCATATTCGGCTCATGAGTTTTGGGTTGCTCATTCGTCAACACCACCATGTCCGACTCATGAGTTTTAGCGGATCAAGGTACCAAGGTTAAACGAGATTTTCACTGATAAGTTGGTACCTTAGATTTAAGCAGTAGCGTCATACATGGTGAACATACATTATGCCAATCAGGTTGCTTGACAAGCTCGACTGGTAGAGCGTATGTCGAATTGATCTACATGGAGCACATAAGCACTCCGCGTGGCCTAACCACTGTCGATAATCTCCATACGACTCGGATTCCTCGAACTTATCCATCATGGTCAAAATAGTTCGGCCACCGATAGTGAACTATGACCGATTGCCTGGACCACATCATAGCCCCAAGCACACTTCAAACAATAGCATTTGCATGTAATAGCCAAAAACAGCACGTGACTACTAAATATAAGCATAAATCTTATCTAAGCATTTCAGCAAAACACATACCACACATGTTACAATACATAAGCATTTCATCCATAAATAACATAGTAGTAAGACAGGTTACATAGAGTGTCACGCTTCAAACTCAGAAATCGGATTCACAGGAATTCCGATCGCCGAATCCGGTGCCGACAGCCTCCGTAGTACCCCATTCTCGGCTCCTAGCATTCATATGCCAGATTTTCGATCCTGTGATCCTACAAGGAGGATTTTTTTTTTGTACATTTAATTAGTAATAAGCATAACCACAAGTTTATCGAAATCATAAAGGCAACATCATCATCACATATCCACTAATATAATCATTTGAATACAATGCTGAAAGGGAAATATATATATGTCAAAATCAAAGCTCCAGAAAACAGATGCACACTCCAAGCTCAATGCTGCTGCAACCTAACATCACCTGCACGTATCTATCGTACATAATCTTATAGAAGCTTAGAGGGTGATGTAAGTGTGTGAACGAGATAAGTGTCAAGTATTCAATACAATATCATAATCATACAATACCAGAAAGCTATTAATCCATAAACTATACAATGACTGAATAAGCAGAAACACTGATAAGAGCAGGAATTATCAGCGTAAACAGAAATACTGATAAGATTATAATCATGCGATAACAGAATAAGCGAAAGTATGAACAAGTCCATAAGTTAATCAATATCAGAATATGAAATATAGGACAGCTGTGCACATGATGAGTCATAGATAATCAAATGTCGAATGACAAGGATATAATGTAATACACAATTCGAAAGAGTTAACAAATATCATCGCTCTCATCTAAGTCAAAGGAATACAAAAACATAACAGCCCATAATGCCACACGCCGAAGATGTAATGGAATATGCAGTATATGGTGCTAATGGAATGACCATGCTGGAGTGTGATGTCGGGATGATAGTACGTAGTATCGCAGGCTACAGGGTCCACCACAAGGAACCTCTATCCAAACTAGTCCCATACCTAAATTTGGATAGTCTGACTCAACGTGGTAAACTCCTGATCTCAGGTTAGTCGCACGCCCAACCAAAATTCTTGCCATAACGAAGATACACAACAATTAGTTGCACACCACCAGCCCGAGTGGATAGTGAATGGACGAATGAATGAGTATGCAACTCCTACTCAGTAGCCTGTCATAAAGCATCCTGCCAACCGCTGGTAGCTCGCCTAGTGTGGTAGCTCACCCAGGCCTCAGCCCCGCCCACATCACACCCGCCCACATCAGCGTCCACCCATGTACGCCCGCCCACATGCACAACAGTGACGGGGTGTCATAATTTCAAGTCAATCCTCATATCAGTACGGTTCCTCTCTGAGAAAATCACCGGGGTCTATTACACTTCACACCACCTGCCGCCCCAATCAAGCGCACAACTGGGTAAGTGAAAAAGACCTCACTATCCGCCTGTCAGTAGTCTGCCAATACCTACCCGGCTCACTGATAGCGGACCCATTCCTCGAGCTGGTCAAACTCAGCCGAGCCATGCCTACTCCCTCGGGCGGGTAAGGTCGCACCCCCTTCCAACCGACCACGACACAGTGGAGAGCGCAGCTATCTGGTAATTGGCACTCAACGCTCATCTACCCACTCGATCTAGATGTTGGAGCATCCTCTGGAACCAAGAGGGTGTTTAGGAATTTTCACCCAGGGCCATCTATGGCTGCCCGATGCTCGAACAGATTTTCGGTGTCCCATCTGGCCATCCACGATATGCCTGTGGAGGCTACGGCCCTGATGTCACTAGGGCGTACAGTAATCACAACACAATGCAAGATGCATGAGTCATACAATCCAATTATGCATCAATCCTATGCATGTCATGCGCTCATGTGAGATAATCTCCACCTATCAGGGAGTCTCACATCACTATGCAATGGTCAATCACATCTCATAACAAACATACAGATGATGTGAATGGGCATGTATCATGATGCTATGATGTCACATACTCATAAACGGTATCAATAACCGGCGTGGACAGTGTGGACTTTTAACCAACATTACCCCCAAGGAATGGCCCACATAGAATCAAATATATAATGGGCACATGGCCTCACACAAGGGTCAAATATATGAAACAGGTGGGCCCTGGTCATGGGCCTAACACATATCACAATGGGCCTTGCCCATAGGCCTCAAATACATCTGGATGGGTTGCACCCATGGGCCTTAGATATATCACTATGGGCCTATACTTCGCAGGTGAGTCACATACCTGGGTCTAATACACATTAGTATGGGCTACATCACATAGGCCTAATATACATCACTATGGCCACAACCCGTGGGCTTTAAATACACAATAGGTGGGACCTACACATGGGCCTCAAATATATACCACGGGTGAGCCTCAATGGACGGGTCACCAATATAACAGGATGGGCCTAATGACATGGACCCCATAAATATATCGAATAGGCCGCACCAATTGGGCCTTACATACATTGCAATGGGCCATGACCCATGGGCCTTGCATACATCACAATGGGCCTTGTAACATGGGCCTCATATATATTTAAGGTGGGCCTCAACAACGGGCCTCATACACATCAAGGTGGGCCTCAACAACGGGCCTCATATATGGCCATAGCAATAGGCCACAAATATATCAAGATGGGCCTAATTAATCATATGGGCTAAATCAATCAAATGGCCGATACGGCAGGCCGATCAAATGGACCGATACAAATGGGCCGTGCGTCATGGAGTTATACTAAGCATGTTATAAAGTAATGCCCTATCCTTACAACGCAGCTGGCCTAGACGGCTTGCATACAAAAAGTACGGGCCTACCAATGGGCCCTAGGGAGAGTCGCAATGCGGACATTTAACTAACATTATGCTCGCAATGTGGACGTCAAATCAACATTGCTCCCAAGGTGTAGCCCGTAGTGCATAATATTACGTAAACCAGGTTGGGATCACACATTGTAATGGACCTTAGGTACACCCCATTGGGCCTTAAATACATCAAATGGGCCATGTCATATGGGCCTTTTACTCATCAAATGGGCCACATCAATGGGCCGCACCAATGGGCCTTATGTGCATTGCAATGGGTCACAACCCGTGGGCCTTAGATTGCATCAAATGGTTCTCGACCCATGGGCCTTATACATATCAAGCGGGCCTAATCCTATGGGCTTTAAAATACATCAAATGGGTCCAATCCCATGGACCTTAGAACACATCAAATGGGTCCACTCTATGGGCCTTAAATTACATCAAATGGGCCTAATCCCATGGGCCTTGGAACACATCAAATGGGTCCACTCTATGGGCCTTAAATAGTTCAACAACTAGATACATTCATGGACCCAATTAAATTCAACTGTGGTGGGCCTATATAGTGCATTCATTAAGCCCAACATTTAAGGAACTAAAGGTATAAATCATTTCCTCTAAGATCTTTATAATATGGTGGGCCCCACTCCTCAAAATTTCAGCCCAAGGCCAGCATAATTATAACATGTTGCTGTCCTAAATTTGGGCACTCCATTGGAGTAGGTCCAAGGCCTCTAAAACTTTGAAAATAGAGGGCTAAGGTCCCTTGTCATGCATACAATGAGAGGAAACCTAAAAAGGTGGCCCACCATCAGAAGAAATATTTTTGAATTATGGTTTTTTATCAAGGCATATTGTTGGACTGCACAACAGAAAAAATCTGGGAGTCCAACCATCTTGGTCCATTCTTTTGGATACCCAAACGGGGTCACTTGAGGCTGAAATTTCACAGAGTGATACTTCCATAGGTGGGCCACACCCCCACAAAATTTCATAATTTTTAGATATCTCTAAGTATTTTAATTAATTTAAACAAAATAAACTCTCCAGAAAAATCGGACAGACCTGGACATCCCAACGTGGTGGGCCAGTCCGTCCCTTAGCATGGTGTGTACAGGGGTCCATTAGCCTGAAAATTTGATAGGTGGCTTTTAAAATAAGTGGACCACACTCCTAACAAATTTCAAAATTTTTAGACATCTGTAAATATTTTAATTCATTTACATAAGTCAATCTGTCTTGAAAATCGGACTGATCTGGATACCATATTATAATGGGCTGGTCCCGCCATCACCATGGTGTGTACAGGCGTCTATTGGCCCCAAAATTTTGTAGGTGGGTCCTACCATAAGTAGGCCACCCCCATGAAAATTTTATAATTTTTAATCACCCATAGGTATTTTAATAAATTTCAAAAATCCAACTGTCCATGGTGGAATGTTGCTGGAATAGTGCATAAAATCCAGACTGTCCACCTCACTTGGACCACACCTTTGGGACCCCAATGAAGGTCAGTTGGGGCTGAAATTTGGGAGACATTAAGATGAGATCTTCACCTTTCAGAAAAGTATATTTAATAGGTATGAATAGTCCCCCAAACAGTCCCAAAATCTGGTCCAAAAATAACCAGAAACTGTCCAGAAAATTCTGGACAACAACATGTACTTAGATAAAATTTATTATATAAGTTAAATAAAAAGGAAAATACATTAATGAGCCACACACATCAGGAAATAAAATGAGAGAAAATAGAGATAGAAGGACAATCCGGCCATAGAGAAAGGGGCTCTGCCACTATTGAGCCCTCCCAAGATCAATCACACCCACACATCATACCTAAATCTACATTTACAACATGGATCTTGCACATGCATGGCTTATAATTAAAATGCATGGTGAGGATGCCATCTCCACCATGGTTATAAGGTCTAGATGACCCAAACATAATATGATATGAAATAAAACTACCATGATGGGGCCCATAGAGAAAGGCCCCATGCATGGATCATGCATGCATTAGGTAGGCCATTAGGCTACAACCATGGGATTGTGTGGGATCTCCACCATTGATTGGTGGGTCCTACACTTCCCTCATGAAAGAAAGAAAACATCTAGGCTATAGAATCAGATTTTTTACATCTAGAGGAGCACCCACCGTTCGATCTTCTTGCTCCTATGAGTTCCTTAGCACCTTAGCTTTGATTCCAATGGAGGAGATGGGGAATGTATGGTTAGGATGGGAGATCATGGGATAGGAAAGTGGGCCATACTTGAAGTTTTGAAAGAGAAGGAGAGGCTTGGAGAATTCTCATACGTATGGGATTTCTCTCCTTAGATTTTTTTTGAGTTTAAAAATGAGAAAGAGAGAGAGATAGAGAGTTGTAAAGGGAGAGAGAGATGGGTGATGGATGTGGTGAGTGATGGGTGTAAGAAAATCTTGACTTTTGTGGCCATTTATGTAAAAAAAGCATGGGTGGTGTAAGAACTTTTTAACTTTGAGGGCTTTTGGTGTAAGAGAGGTATGGGCTTGTAAGAGATTCTTGACTTTTGTAGTTGCTTGGCAATGGGTGAAAGGTGATGTGTACTTGACATGTGATGGATTGATGGGATTGATGTGACACCTCGTAGAGATTCTCTTGAGTTTCGCAACGCGCGGCGTTTTCTTCGCACCGAACGTTGGCCCATATCTCTTGACCAGGGTATCGCCTCAGCGCGCAAGTCATGACATCGGAACCGCAGCGACGACGTGGTCGCTATGGTAAAGGTCTTAGGTTGTGTCGATACGGGTTGACGGCATACGAATCAGGGTCACACGTAAATATTGGTTAAGGGTCGAAGGTTACCAAAATTCGACCGGTAAGACCGCGAAAGTCTATGCAACGGTACGGTCTAGGATACGGGGCTTACATAGAGGAAACTGTAACCATAGATAAGGGAAATAAGAATCCTATCTCAACACTCTCATTACATACGTTTAAACAGGCATTTTCTCATTCAAGCATTTTATCAAACACTTAGACTACACATATTACATACCTATTATAAATTAGTTATAACAGGTGTTATAGCAAATCCTTCCATATAGGAGTTGCCACACACACAACCAACGTGTATTCTCAAACATCAATCATATCGAGCAAAAATCATAATCCCATATTCATACAAACATTTAAACAAACATGTATAATGCATTATATTTAACATGTTTCATTTGTATATGTAATATATGGAAAAACGTCGTATCTAAGCACATGTGGCAGCAATCAAGTCAGTCATAAATCATTACTGACATTGAAAGCCTTAAAAATTATAACTCAAACATTTATAGTCCGTACCTTTCATCGGTAGACTCGTAACGAACTCAGTTCGAACACTAACTCTTTGTCTACGGCACAATGACAACATATAGTATGAAATAGGTTAGCTATTTTACCATTTACTCTATTTGAATCGTTAAAAATAGATTAGGGTTAAGATTTCTTACTCGAAAATGGAATCAGAATCGCTGGTATAGGGACACGGAAGTGGTGGTTAAGCATGTGGAGTGGTGGGATCGAATCCCAGGAACAAACCCTCACTCTCTCTCTCTCTCACTTTCTCGTTCTCCTTTCTCTCTCTTCTCTCTCCTAGGGTTTAAAATTCATATGAAATCAAAGAGGGGTGGGTAAAGGACCTTATATAGGCTCAAAATTGATGAAAATGGTCCCGGGGCATAGTATACTTAGGTTATAGCCAAAGGGTTGAAATAGCGGTGAAGATCGCTTGAGTTGAAGTAGGAATATGCCAATATGTCCTAGAGGGGGTGAATAGGACTTTTTAAAGTTTTATAGTGTATTTAAAAATCCTATTGCACAATCCTATCAGATATACAATTTAAAGGATTACTCAAATGTAACTCTACTGGCTTCCAAGCCTAGTAGAGGATCCAATCACAAACTTCTTGAAAGATAAACAAGTTGGATGTAAGATTGTGATGGATATGATTGTGTGTGTATATGATGTGTGATCTTAGACAATCAGATAAAAACATGTAAGGAATATCACATAAATGGAAGACGATAACAATCTCAAACACAGTCATTTTTATAGTGGTTCGACTACTTGTATACTCCACTCCTGGCTATCACACTCAAACCTTGAGTGTACCGAATTTCACTACAAAGTTTCTCAGGATTCACCTCAAACCTAAGGTTTTAAATCAGGTTCACCTTACCCTTTACACGGAGGTTTCTACTCGGTTCACCTCTAACCCTGGAGTTTTAATGGTGCACTCGTAACCAGATGTTTATGCCCACATAGAGCAAGGGTCCACACAATGCACCCGGATATTTATGCTCTCTACAGATCAAGGGTCCACACAATGCACCCACAATGTACACTCTCGCTAGAGGCCTCTTATGAGGACTTCAAAGGGTGAGCAATACTTAAGACTAAATCCAAGAAAGGAATGATCATAAGTGTCCTCTGGACTCTAGATACTTACAAATAAGTTGATGAGTCCCATTCAGCGTAATGATGAAGATATCTTTCTTGTTGTTGAAGAATCTTCAGGTCCCTTGATCCACAACACATAAGATGTACCAGTACTTGGCTTCGGGTTGAGTCAAGGTTAGGATAGAAATCAACTCTCTTAGAATTTTTCTATAAGGAAGATAGAGTGATTCCTATCATCTATTCATTCAAGGCATCCCAGCTTAATGATATGTTATTAAGATAGTTGCTGACGGATCCTTGAATGCGGAAGTTCATTTCCCAATCCACTCTATTGAATGTCAATGAATGAGAGTGGATTGGAAGATGAACTCCCGTGAGAGAAAGGGCTTTGGGTATATCATCTAAAGGTAAAACACACAAAAGTACTCTCTTCTTTCTCTACCAGTAATATGGACAAGTCTCTCTTTATATAGGTAAAAGGTTTCAACGGATATAAAATGGTCATATTTATGACAGAGTTCGATATCATCGAGCAGGGTCGATCTCATCGAGCGTATACTCTCGATGGGATCGACCGTCCGCTCGATAACACAAACTCAAATGTCATACGCTTTTGAAACCTATTGTCAGCTGGTTGATGAGATCGATACTGGTGTCGATGTCATCAGATTTTGAACTCCAATCCATCGATACTGGGATCGATCTATCGACATTTGAAAAATGAAAGAGACTAGCCTTGAAATATTTCAGGTTTTTTAGGATATGATCAGGGAACAATCGATGTCATCAAAATTTGAATATCGATGATATCGGGACCTTGTCGATGGGATTGATAAATCAGATAGATTTACCTATAAGCATACTGGACAGTTTATGTCCTGTCTCGATCTAATCGACTAGACCTCGATAACATCGACATAAGAATATCGATTCCTCGAGTGGCCCCCGATCAAAGTTAAAAATATCCTGAAATATTTACTGGAAGAAATACGCGCCCACTATCGATATGATTGATGGCCTTCCGATATGATCGATATTTGAATTCAGTTTGAATCAGAAAAGACATCGATATATCGAAGCGCATAGTAATTTTCTTTAAGAAAATAGGGGCACCGAAAATCTGCCTGTCGATATTATCGAGCCACTTCTGATGGGCTCAAAATTTGAATATCGATGATATCGATATGTGTATCGATATATCGATAAATTCGTCCAGGTGAGTATGCGGTTGCTGGACATTTTTAGTCCTCTTATTGATAGCATCGAGCAAGAGTCGAGGACATCGACAGCGCAGGTCGATCATATCGAAATGTGTATCGATACAATCGACAGGGCAAGCAAACTTAGAGATTTTCTGATGTTTAAAAAAGTTCACTTACCCAAAAACCCTCATATGTTCTAAGTTATTTTTAAGAGTTTTAATCACCTGGTGTTTTGAGACATGGGATGTGAGGCTATGATTTACCTATGACGAGCTTCCACACATCCGGTTGAGGCAGGCGCTTGAATTGTTCTTCTTGTGAGGCTCTGTAGTTCGACTGACTCAACACACATGCTAATTGACAAACCAGGGCACTAGTAGGTGCACTTTCAATCTCCCCCTTTGTCAATTACGTGACAAAATATCCAAAACACCCAAAACACCCTAGGATAATATCTAGACAGACACATCCTAAATTATGTGTACATGTTTTTACTTAATTTTACAAATTCTAATACAGCCATTTACACAACCAGTATTTTCTCCCCCTTACTGTTAACTCCCCATTTTTTGGTGCAGCTGCTTCCCCTTACACCTGCAACATATAAAGCAGTAGATATTGATTGAAGTTAAAGAACCATATGGAGAACTACAGATAGAGATGTATAAAGATGAGATCATTTTAAACCATACATCATCTTGAGAGAATATGAATGCATATTAAACAGGTCGGGCAAGATAATCATGAAAATCATATGCATTCCATAGCAGAAACTCTATTCAAATAGGGGACATCATATGACAGTAAGAATAGAATTATATGCAGCCATATTCAACAAAAATTTTCATCATAAAAAAAAAACATCTAACCCAAAAATATATTGCCCTAGATAACAGTAGACCATCAACCATCAGATAAAGATATCAAACCATGTAGAGGTTTCCAAAATGCATAAATAGTGTTCATAACCAGACCCAATTCACCTTCAAAGCTGTCTACCTCTAACACATAGAAGGCCCGCCATTCGTTAGTAGCTCCAGGATATGTTGCACAGAATGTTGGAGAGCTTCCATCTTGTTTTCTATTCCTAATAATCATTGCTCGCAGTGATGGAGCCGCTCGTCAATTCCAGTGACATTGTTTAGAAATTGGCGCTCAAGCACATAACGTTGACGATTAGTAACAGAAGCAGGACTATATTCAGGAGTTCGATTAGATCCCCAGAGAGTTTCTTCATTTGTCATGAGACCACTTTCTCCAACAGGTGGAGGATTCTTAGTATGAGATGAGACAGAGACATACACCTGTTGGGCTGCATCATGGTCAAACCATACTTCAGGATATACCTTATCTGTTATTTTCGGCAGTCTTGCCCAGTGTGCGAGCTTGCAGATAAGTGATGGAAAAGGCAGTATATCAAGATGGTCACTTTTGACTACCGTTATTAGCTGATCTAAAATGAGAGTTAGTAGACATACAGGGACTTCTTGATAGACATCATACAAGAGATTTAGTACAAAGGGACTCAGGTATGTGTCATTGGTGTCACATGGCTACACATTTGTACTGAAGATACTGTGAAGGAGTCTAAACACGGTTCCTATATGTTTAACCTGAAGGATATTGTCATCATTTCTAGGAATAGTCGTACCCTTGCACAGTGCTCGAGTAATTTCCCCCCATCTACCCAATTCGTTTAGATTTCTACTAGTGACATTGATTTGTGTCACCTCAATGTTTAGAACACGACCAAGAACTGTTGGAGTAATCTTCTTAGTGTGTTGTATGAATTCCATACGCATACATGGTGGATAAACTTGGACAACATGACAATAGCTGAAGAACTGTTGGATCATTTCAAACTGATATGGATCACCCATAGTAAGCATATTCTTCCACCTAATAGTTTCCATCATGAGATCCATCTTAAAAGGCTTGATAACACTAGGGAGAATGATACGGTCGACAATCGTAACTTGTTCCCAATCAGATTGGTTTTGAGGTGGTCTAGTATTTTTTTCTTTCTTAATCTTGGAGGATTTTATAGATGAGAGAGCTTTACCTTTCTCTTTAACCATCTTTCTTGCTTCATTTAGATGCTGAGATTTCATTAAGACTTTGAGCAGATCAACGAAAGAAACTGGTTAGGGCAGCGAGACCAAACTGGCTATTGTAAAAGTAAAAGTTTTTGCTCAACAACCTTTTATTGGGCGTCATCTGTCGATCATATCGATCATTATTTTGATGATATCGAGAAGTTGCCGATCGATTCTATCGAGTCTGTCTCCGATGTCATCCATAATCATACGACTTTTCTCATTCTGAAGAGTCGTTGATTGTATCGACCCTAATTCGATGTAATCGGAAAGTCATATTCAAGGTGAAAGATTTTTTAGTTTTAAAATTCAGATGATTTTTCAAGCAGACTTCTAGAATTTCTTTGAGACAATGGTATATTTAGCAAAATAATGTACAATCTCTGTACACACATAAAAGTATAAACATTTGACTGTTTATATACAAAAAGAGGTCTGGAACCTTAGGTAATTCATTTAGAGCTCAGAAGAATTGCATCTTTTCAGCCATTATCTAGATCTAGATGTGCAATCTAGACAAGTTCTTCTATGCCCAATCCTTCTAGGCATTAGTCTGTTCTTTTCCCCTGATAATGTTTGTGCGATGACCCTTAATTACTGATTTTACTGGTTGATTTAGGATATCGTATTCTTCTTTGTTGAACTTGACCATATGCCCATTGTCACAAATTTGAGAGATGCTTAAAAGATTATGCTTCAATCCTTTTATGCAGTAAGCATTCTCATTTTTAAACGATTCGATTCCGCTTATGGTTCCTTGTCCAATCACTTTAGTGGTGGTACCATCTCCATACATGATTATCCCTTTTTGAAGATCCGTATATTTTGAGAGAAGTGATTTATCGGCTATGACATGTCTTGAGCAACCATTGTCTAGGTACCATCTAGCATCATTGCCTGTTAAATGATCTGAGTGTATAACAAGGCAATTTCTCTTCTCTTTGATTACCCATCTTGTGACAGGATTCTTACTTGTGGCAGATTTATTTGTCTTATCTGTTCCAACCACTTGATTCACTGAGTCTTTCTTCTTGCCAGATAGTTTGAGTGGTGATGGTGGATATATCCTTTGTTCAACACATCCTTTGAATTACCACTTGTCTGATAGGCTGGATTTTTGCCTTTGTTATAATTGGAAATATTAGATTTTCCATGTGTTCCATATCCAGTTCTTATTCTAGCTTTTTCATAGCCTAAGCCATATTTGTTGTTTCCAGATTTTTCCATACCTAAAAGTTTTTGTAACCTCTCACCACTCTGGCAAAATTTATAGTTTAGTTGGGCTATTTTCCAGGATTCTTCTAATTCATTTTGAAGTGTGTAATTTTTGTTCTGAAGAATCAAGTTTTCCTCATTTAATGCTTTGACTTGTTTCTTTAATTTTTTCGACTCAGATTTCAAGGAAATGTTAGCTCTTTCAAGTCTATCATTATCTAAGTGACATTGCTGCAAATCAGTAATTAGATGGGTATTAATATTTGAAGCTTCATCCAAATCTAATTGCAACAATTTCTTTTTATTCTCAGATATACCAAGTCTTTTAACGACCTTGATGCTGTGGATGTATAGTTGATTATAAGCATCTTGCAATTTATCTTGTTCTCTTTCTTCTTCAATTTCCTCATTGTCAGATGAAAATGATTTAGTAGCTTGCTGTTCTTCTTCAGATTCAGTTGGAATGATCGAAGTAGTGGAGACCATAAGTATTTTCAAGGATTTTTGGTCCTCATCGCTTCCTCAGTCACTTGATTTTGAATTTGACTCCTCCGTATCATCCCACGTGGCGGCCATTGCCTTGCCCTTGGTTTTTTTGTTTGGGCATTCAGTAGATAGGTGTCCATACTCCCGACAGGCGTAACATTGTGGTTCTTTGGTTTTTTCTGAAATTTGCCTGTAGAAGGTTTGTCATTCACCTTTCTACCTCTAGAGGGATGGTCGCGATTCTTTTGAATGAATCTTCTGAATCTCTGTGCCAGCAAAGTCACTTTCTCTTCTTCATCTTCTTTTTCACTCTCACTGTCCTCATGTTTTATTTTCTTAGAAATTTTGAGGACAGTGTTTTTGGATTTTTGGGATTGAGTGAAGTGTAGTTCAAAAGTTTGTAGGGAACCTACTAGTTCTTCTACTTTCATCTCATCAATATTTCTACACTCCTCAATTGTTGTTACTTTGGGATTAAACCATTCCGGTAAGGATCTTAAGATTTTCCTACATATTTTAGGTATCAGAACTTTTTCTCCCAATTCACCCATGGAGTTACAAATAATATTCAATTTGGTGAAAAACTCCATAAATATCTCATGCTCTTCCATCCTGAGAATTTCAAACTGTGAAGTCAGAAGTTATAGTTTAGACCTCTTCACAGTGCTTGTGCCTTCATGAGTTATTTTCAGTAGATCCCATTCTTTCTTCGATGTCTCACACATACTAATTTGATTGAATATATCCTGAGATATAGCACAGTAGATGGTGTTTATTGCTTTTGCTTCAGCAGTTTGTTGTTCTTTGTAGAACATCGTGCACTTTTCTTTGGGTTTGGGTTTAGTGATGATAGTTTCATCTTCAAGTACGATTTGTTCAGATGGTACCACATATCCCTTTTCAACTACATCTCAAACATCATGATCCAAAGATCTCAGGAAGTAATGCATTCTAGCCTTCCAGTATGCATAATTTGAATCATCAAATACTGGAAGTCTAGTTACTGATGAGCCCTCTCCTTTGGCCATATTCCTAAACTTCAGTCAAGATCACTCTCTAGGTAGTGACGCCCTTAAATTGAGACCCGCTCTGATACCAATTGAAATAGCGGTGAAGACTGCTTGAGTTGAAGTATGAATATGCCAATATGTCCTAGAGGGGGGTGAATAAGACTTTTTAAAGTTTTATAGTTTATTTAAAAATCCTATTGCACTAATCCTATCAAATATACAATTTACAGGATTACTCAAATGTAACTCTATTGGCTTCCAAGCCTAATAGAGGATCCAATCACAAACTTCTTAAAAGAGAAACAAGTTGCATGTAAGATTGTGATGGATACGACTGTGTGTGTATATGAGGTGTAATCTTAGACAATCAGATAAAAGCATGTAAGGAATATCACATAAATGGAAGACGATAACAATCTCAAACACAGTCATTTTTATAGTGGTTCGACTACTTGTCTACTCCACTCTCGGCTGTCGCACTTAAACCTTGAGTGTATCGAATTTCACTATGGAGGTTTCCCAAGGTTCACCTCAAACCTAAGGTTTTAAATCAGGTTCACCTTCAACCTTTACATGGAGGTTTCTACTCGGTTCACCTCTAACCCTAGAGTTTTACTGATGCACTCCTAATCAGATGTTTATGCCCATATAGAGCAAGGGTCCACACAACACACCCTGATGTTTATGCTCTCCATAGAGCAAGGGTCCACACAACGCACCCACAACGTACACTACCACCGGAGGCCTCCTATGAGGACTTCAAAGGGTGAGCAACACTTAAGAGCAAATCCTAGAAAGGAATAATCATAGGTGTCCTCTGGATTCTAGATACTTACAGATAAGTTAATGAGTTCTATTTAGCACAATGATGAAGATCTCTTCCTTATTGTTGAAGAATCTTCAGCTCCCTTGATCCGCAACGCATAAGATGTACCAGTACTTGGCTTCGGGTTGGGTTAAGGTTATGATGGAAATCCACTCTCTTAGAATTTTCCTAAAAGGAAGATAGAGTGATTCCCATCATCTATTTATTCAAGGCATCCCAGCTTAATGATATGTTGTTAAGATAGTTGCTGAAGGATCCTTGAATGTGGAAGTTCATTTCCCAATCTACTCTATTGAATGTCAATGAATGAGAGTGATTGGAAGATGAACTCCCGTGAGAGAAAGGACTTTGGGTATATGATCTAAAGGTAAAACACACAAAAGCACTCTCTTCTTTCTCTAACAGCATTATGGACAAGTCTCTCTTTATATCGGCAAAAGGTTTCAACGGATATAAAATGGTCATATTTATGACAGAGTTCGATATCATTGAGCATATACTCTTAATGGGATCGACTGTTCGTTCGATAACACAAACTCAAATGTCATACACTTTTGAAACCTATTGCCAGTTAGTCGATGGGATCGATACTGGTGTCGATGTCATCGAATTTTGAACTCCGATTCCATCGATACTGGGATTGATCTATCGACATTTGAAAAATGAAAGAGACTAGCCTTGAAATATTTCAGGTTTTTTAGGATATGATCGGGGAACAATCGATGTCATCGGAATTTGAATATCGATGATATTGGGACCTTGTCGATGAGATCGATAATCGTATAGAGTTACCTATAAGCATATTGGACAGTTTGTGTCCGGTCTCGATCCAATCGACCAGACCTCGATAACATCGACATAAGAATATCGATTCCTCGAGTGGCCCCCGATCAAAGTTAAATACATCCTGAAATATTTACTGGAAGAAATGCGCACCCACTATCGATATGTTCGATGGCCTTCTGATATGAACGATATTTGAATTCAGATTGAATCGGAAAAGACATCGATATATTGAAGCACATATTAATTTTTTTTAAGAAAATAGGGGCGCCGAAAATCAGCCTGTCGATATTATCGAGCCACTTCCGATGGCTCGAAATTTGAATATCGATGATATCGATATGTGTATCGATATATCGATAAATTCGTCCAGATGAGTATGCGGTTGCTGGACATTTTTGGTCCTCTTATCAATAACATCGAGCAAGAGTCGAGGACATCGACAGTGCAGGTTGATCATATCGAAATGTGTATCGATACAATCGACAGGGCAAGCAAACTTAGAGATTTTCTGATGTTTGAAAAAGTTCACTTACCCAAAAACCCTCATATGTTCTAAATTATTTTTAAGGGCTTTAATCACCTGGTGTTTTGGGACATGGGATGTGAGGCTATGATTTACCTATGACGAGCTTCCACATATCCAGTTGAGGCAGGCGCTTGAGGCTCTATAGTCCGATTGACTCAATGCACACGCTAATGGACAAACCAGGGCACTAGTAGGTGAACTTTCAAGGGTGACTATTTCGATCCAACGTAGCACATCTGGAGGCCCCTTTCATGCATACGATCTGGAGTAAGTCCTCTAACAATGGATCTATGCTAGGTTAAGATCTCGGTCCGATCGGATTAGTGCATCAGCCTTGGGGGACCAGTTTCAGTTCAACGGTCACCAGCACTCAATCAGGGCCACAAGTGCACTAACATGTGTTGGAAATTTTCCCTAATCCGAGGGTGTAATTGGCTCAGAATCTAACGATCTGAAACCTTAAAATTGGCCTGTAAGCAAACGACTCAACTCACTTAAGTTTCAGTTTATTTTCTAAAGATATTTACGTTTCTCATACACTTCACTCCGGGCTCAAGTTGTGCATTTCTGAGTACTATTAGGACTTGATTTCTGAGATGATGGTCATGCCCAACAAGGCAGTCATTACCATATTGTATCATGGTAATTGAAATTTCGACGCGTGGTCCATCCGATACGGAGATTCGTGATGCTCCCGAGAGCAACTAGGTTTTGAGATGGATCCTAGGTTTCTAAGTAACGTAGCGTTAACGATTTTGCTAGTTTTAGGTCTTGCAGTTCATATTTAAAGCGGTTAGAGCTAATTTCATAGATAATCTAGTTTAGCACTTAATTAATTCTCGTCTAATTTCTAAAGGATTTGGTCCTTAGTGATTTCTGCCTGAGGTGGTACTCGGGTCTTTGTACGAATTTTTTCGAGACGTTATATCCTCCCTCAAGCTAGGAGGTCAATTCTGGCACACAGGATCAAACAAACGTATGGGCATATCATCTGAATCGAATTTCTCAACCAATCGCTTGAGACGATGTCCGTTTACCTTGAAAATATTATCATTTGTCAGATTCTTTATCTTGACGACCCCATGAGGATAAACAGTAGTAACAGTAAAAGGCCAGTCCAATGAGATCTTAGTTTACCCAAAAAAGGATGTAGCCGAGCATTATACAAGAGGACTTTTTGACCAGTTATGAATGATTTTTGATGGATGTTCCGGTCCTACCCTTGTAAATTCTTCAGTTCTCGTATGCATCATTTCGGATTTCCTCAAGCTCATTTAGTTGAAGATTACGCAGCGAGCTAGCATTGTTTAAGTTAAAATTATGATTTTTGATAGCCCAATAGGTTCTATATTCCAACTCCATGGGCAAGTGGCAAGCTTTCCCATAGACGATTTTAACGAGAGACATTCCAATGGGCGTCTTAAAAGCTGTACGATAAGCCCATAATGCATCGTTTAAGCAGATTGATCAATCCTAACGGTCCGGGTTAACTGTTTTTTTTACATAATTTACTTATTTTCCCTATTGGAAATCTCGGCTTGCCCGCTTATTTGTGGGTGGTATGGAGTGCTCACTTTATGAGAGATGCCATATTTCTTCATTAAGTTCTCGAATGGCCTATTACAAAAATGTAAGCCTCTATCAATAATGATGGCTTGAGGCGTTTTGAACTGGAAAATGATGTTTTGTTTTAAGAATCTTATTACCATTTTATGATCATTGTTTCGACACGGAATCACTTCAACCCATTTAATCACATAGTCTACTGCCAATAAGATGTAAATATTTCCAAAGGATTGGGGGAATGGCCTCATGAAATTGATGCCCGAGCAATCAAATGCTTCAATAATTAGAATGGGGTTTAGAGGCATCATATTTCTACATGACAATCCTCTCAATTTTTGACAACGCTCTTGAGCTTTTTAAAACTCATGAGTATCTTTGAACATAGTGGGCCAGTAGAAGCTGCACTGCAGAATTTTAGTCGTGGTCTTTTTAGTGGAAAAGTGACTACCACAGGCATGTTTGGCACACATCTCCGTAGAATTTGATCTGGATAATATTTAAACAGATAAGAATCATCCCAAAAAAACTTGCATGCCTCGATGAAGAATTTCTTTTTATCTTGCATAGTCCAATATGTCGGCGTAAATCCTGTGGCCAGAGAATTCACAATATCAGCAAACCAAGGTGATTAGGAGAGTTTAAACAATTTTTCATCACGGAGCATGTCATTTATTAGTGTTGGTTCAAGGGAATTAGAAAGATTAAGCCTAGAGAGATGGTCAACCAATAAGTTCTCTACTCCCTTTTTGTCTCGTGTTTCTATGTCGAACTCTTGGAGTAGAAGGATCCATCTTATCAAACGGGGCTCAACATCATTTTTAGAAAGAAGGTACTTCAGTGCTGCATGATCAGTGTAAATAATGATATTTGTTCCAATCAAGTAGGACCTAAATTTGTCCAAAGCGAACACTACGACTAAGAACTCCTCCGTAGTAAAGTAGTTCACTTAAGCCGAAATTAGAGTTCTACTCGCATAGTGAATTACAAGGATTTTTTCTCCTTTCTCTGACCTAACACCGACCCAATAGCATAGTCAGACGCATCGCACATAATCTCAAAAGGTATGCTTCAGTCGGGTGACTACATTATAGGTGTGGTTGTCAATATAGCCTTGAGCTTAGTGAAAGCTTCCTGGCCTTGCTCAATCCACTCGTATGTTATATCCTTTTGAAGGAGATTGCATAAAGGACGAGAGAGATGGCTAAAGTCCTTTATGAATCGTCTATAAAATCCGGTGTGTCCTAGGAAGGATCACACGTCACGTATGCTCTTGGGTGGAGGTAGGTTAGAGATAATGTCAATTTTAGCCTTGTCTACCTCAATTCCCTTAGATGAAATTATATGTCCAAGCAGTATTCCCTTGAGAACCATGAAATGATATTTCTCCCAATTCAAAACTAAATTATTTTCCTCGCATTGCTTTAGTACATTTTTAAGATTTTCCAAATACTCTCTATTATGGGTAAATTCGAATCGAGCCACATCAAGGTAACTCTGGCACCAGTGAGTGAGGCCTCGAATTAATGAGCTTTCGATCCGAGGTGAATGTTTGATTCGAGGGCTTATGCAGAACTACAACGCCAACTTGAAAATTACACATCTTACGGGGACCTCAAAGTAATAACAGTATGTCCAACCCAACTATATCGACACGAAATGCATAGGAACCTATCGTGCGCCCGATCACTTTACCTCCGAGCTAATCCTCTATACCCAATACTCAAGCGGTAACTTATTTATGGGCTCAGGTTGCTGGGTAAGATCCGAGCCATGAGGTCAGCTCGGATGGGAACTTAGTCAGCGACAGTATCAATGGACGATCCCAGTAACGCATGGCTAGAGTAATGCCTAGTGCACAATCTTTGGGAAACTGCCAACGACCGCACATGCGTAGCCCTCGCATAGTGGCGATGACCGTGCTGAGATTGTCCGACACGTTCATTGTAACCCTCAAGTATAAATACAAATCATTTTTATAAGAATAGGTACGCAAGATCTCGCACCCTCACTCTACTCGACACCACTTAGACCCTATTTCCCTAGCCTGACTTAGGCATCGGAGGGTCCCCTGCTTGAGCCAGGGTCTCCTTTACTTGTTGCTTTGCGCTGGACCATGGTTCGCTTCGAACAGTCAAGGCTCGGTGGAGGATGATCCAGATTTTAACATCAACACTTGCTGAAGGATGGACAAAAAATAGAGAAGTCATCCAGGAAGACCTTTGAATATTGCCCCACCATGTTAGAAAATATACTTAACATGCATCGCTGAAAGGTGGCGAGGGCATTACATAGTCTAAATGGCATCCTTCGGTAAGAAAAGGTACCAAAGAGACATGTGATGTTGTCTATTCTTGATCTTCAAGAGTTATCTCTATCTGATTGTAGCCCGAATCCCGTTAAGGAAGCAATAGTAAGAGTGACCAGCTAGCTATTCCAAAATTTGATCAATGAAGGGCAAAGGAAAGTGGTCCTAGTCAATGCACATTCTCCAACTAGTAGTAACTCTAGTTGGCATGAGTTCATTATCGGCATTGGCTACGATGGTGATTCCAGACTTCTTAGGAACCACCTGAGTTGGATTCATCCATTGATTGTCGGATATAGGGTATATAATACCCACGTCCAATAACTTAAACACTTCTCCTTTAACCACCTTTTTCATATTTGGATTTAATAGATGTTATGGTTATCAGTAGATTTTTACATTATCCTTTAGATGAAAACAGTGAGTACAAATCAAAGGATCAATTCCTTTGAGGTCTGCAATCAACCATCCAAGGGCTCCTTTATGCTCAATTAAAGTAGAAATAAGCACACTCTCCTGTTCTTTCTCTAATTGGGAAGAAATTATCACTAGGTGTGTCTCATCTTGACTTAAGTATACATATTTAAGATTAGTGGGAAAAAGTTTTAGGTTAAGCTTCGGTGCCTTGAGACTAGACTGTAGAGGCACTATATCGGTTTAGGAGAAATTTCTCAAATTGTGGCTTCCACCGGTTAATTTTAAGTACCGGCATAACATCAACCAAAGCATCCATCTCTTTAATCATGTCATCATCTAAATCAGGGGAGTGGGCCAAGCACGTCTTTAGAATGTTAGTTTATAGAGTCAGAAATGCTCTAACTTCCACGAAAGAATCGATTATATTAATGTCGTGGGTATCGTCATCATCCTTTGGTTGTTTGTTTATATTGAAAAAGTTATTGAGCTCAAATGTCATATTTTCAAAAGATAACTTCATAATTCCATTCCTACAATTAATGATGACATTTGATGTAGCAAGGAATGGGCGACTAAGAATGATGGGTATCTGAGTGCTCACATCTATGATGGGTTGAGTATCCATGACAATAAAATCTATTGGATAGTAGAATTTATCATCTTGGTCCAATACATCCTCAATCATCCCTCTCGGTACACGAAGTGAGCGATCATTAAGTTGTAATGTGGTTCAGGTGGGTTTTAATTCACCTAGACTCAATTGTTCCTAAATCGAGATAGAGATCAAATTAACATTCGCCCCCAAGTCAAGAAGTGCGTGCTCAATCTGGTGGTTCCTGATTACACAAGTGATGGTTGGGCTACCAGGATCCTTGTATTTTTGTGGCACATCTTGCTTGAGGATGGCACTCACTTTTTCTGTCAAAAAGATTTTCTTTTATAATTCTTCGATGTCATCTACCCATGTTCGATGTCATCGAACACTAGATTTTATGTCATCGAATGTTGGTCGATGACATAGATAGTAAGGTTCAGATTTTGTGAATTTTTACACTTTGCACTTTCCACTTCTTTCCTTCTCCACTTGGTTTCCTTGAATCTTGGGATCTTGAAATATTCAATCTTGGTCTCCTAAGATCCATCCCTTACCTTGGTGATTCTTGAGCATCAAATCCATGCTTTTAATATTCTTTTCAATCTAAGCTCTCAGATTCACCTTGCAATACAAACATGTATAAAATATACCCATTAAGCATTATTATGTTCATAAAACCAAGATATAAATACAGGAAAATATGTAATATTTGACACTCAACACGAGATCGCGTAGTAGGGATAGGGCATACTATCGAACATGCTCATGCACTTACCTCTAGTCAAATCTGTATAAAGATATCCTTAAAGGAACCTATTCACCAAATTAAACCAGTTAACACTCTTAAAGGTTGGATAGCTCATGGGTTTTCGTTGGACCATCTAAGAGCCTGAAAGACACAGATTGATAAAGTGGACGTTGCCAATCCTGTCGAGATTTCTCCAACTTTGGCTTATATTATCCCTTCTCCTACATCAGAGGCTGCAGAGCATGTTGAGCCTCGAGAAGCACCCCAGTTATTTCTCCTCAAGTGTCGGATGTTCACAGAAATTCCTCCTCTCCCATAACTCGATCTCAAACTAGAGCCAAATCTTCTGCTTCTCCTACCCCCATTACAAAAGAACTTGTTCTTACTGATGAAGCCCGATTGTTGAAGAAAGAAAAATAAGTAGTTGTTGAAGAATCAGACTCGGGGTCATCATCATCATCAGAAGGCGAAGATGGAGAATCTTCTTCTGATAGTACTTCTTCTACCAAGAGTGATTCATCTTCAGAGGACTCAAGAGAGGAAGGAGAGATGGATATAGGCAAGGAAGAAGAAGGAGAAGTGGATGTCAATGAGGAAGAAGAATGAGAAGTGGATATCGGCGAGGAAGATAATGTAGTTGTTACTGTTACTATAGTCGATGAAGAGACACCACAGGATGTAACTGCTTAGGTAATAGCGATAGAAGTTCGCGAAGAAGAAGAAGAACCTCTGAATTATAGAGAATATTGAAAAAGCGAGCCTAAGAAGTCCTAGAGGGGGGCGGGGTGAATAGGACTATGCCAAATAATCGAATAAAATGTTGAATAAGTAAATAAATCAAAAATCTTAATCGCACTAGTATTGAAACGTTGATTCAATCAGATTCGTAGGACAACCTTTACCTGAATAAGTTAGGCAGGACAACCTTATTTCACAAATATGATAAGAACAAAATTCCAAACTAAGCAAGAGTACATAAAGCTATCTATTACAAACATTCACCACTTTTGCATAAGAGAAATTACAATCATTCACTACAAAAGTAATAAAAGCATTCACCACAACACCAAGAAATATAGTGGTTCAGTGTGTCAACAACTGTTCTCAAACAGCCACACCTACTCTACTCCCAAGAGTACTAACCACGTAATCTCAGCTTTCACTATGAATAAGGTTTTCATAGGGTCACCTTAAAACCTGATACAATTGTGATTTTATAGGGTAATCACAAATAAAAACCCACACTGAGATTTTCTGGCTATCTTAGAAAAACTAATACTGAGATTTTCTGGCTATCTTAGAAAAACCTAAATACAAAGTATTAAAAAATACTTATCTTTACCGTAGAAGAATCTGTAGCTGTAGAACTCTTTTTTTGAATGACGAGTATTCAATGTTCAGTCCAATAGAAAAGGTCCAGGGTTCTATTTGATTTTAATTAAGTTTAATTCAAAGGTTACTTGCATTAATTTCCTTAAATCTTAATAAGAGTAACCACTCTTTTATAATCAAAATGACAGAGTTTTGAGATGGGAGAATTAATGAAAAAGCTATAAAAAAATTTATAAATACCGCTTGATAGCTTGACAATAAATGAGGCTTCTCTCTCTAGAATAAGGACTTTGATAGGCTTGAATCATATTTTCGGATTGAGAAAGAACCTCAATTTATAGGCAGAAAGTTTGTTCCTTCGACTAGTCTAAGGAAGTTTTCGATTGGCCTAAGCACCAGATTCATTTCCAACAAATTTTCAAATTCAAGTTGGATAAGATCTAACAGATTTTCAACTGGTCAAAGGACTTGTTCAACTGGTCGAAGGTGATCTTTGACTAGTTGAACAGCCTCTTCGACCGGTCAAACAAGCTGAATCCGACCTGATTTTAGTTACTAGACTTTGAGTCGAGGAACCTTCGACTAGTTGAAGGTGGTCGTTTGACTAGTCGGGGATACCCTTCGACTAGTCGAAGGTAAAACAAATTTCTATTCTACTTCAGTTGTTGCTTGGACTAGTCAAAAAATTTCTTAGCCTGGTTGAGGCAGAACTCAGGCTAGTCGAAACTCAACCTATAATAAGTATAAAAACCCAAATTTAAATTGGTTTTGAAAGCACTTAAACCTAAGGTCTTTCTAGGGTTTATAATACCTATAAGGATTGAATTTCATAGGATTAAAACTTCACACAGGAGCTTGATCTTTTACTAGAACTTTCAGTAGATCTAGCTTAGTCTTCAACTTAAGCTTGAGTTTAAACTTGAGCCTGAACATGAACTTGACTTCAACTTAAACATGACTTGCTAAGTTGTTTTGACAAAACAAAATTTGACAAACCAAGTGTAACATGTGTTTTGAACATAATAGTACTTACAATCTCCCCCTTTTTCAATTTCTTAACAAAACACTTAGTGTTAAATGAATCCGAATGTAGCCCTGTATTCTTGTACTCATGATGTAGTTGAAGATTGCCAAAATAAATAAAAATAAAAATTAGTACTCCCCCTTAAGTTGTACTCTCCATGTTCATATAACCATAAGCATTCTCCAAGAAAATATAACATTCTCATTCTCATACATCATAGCATATATTCAAAACATTCTAATCAATCACATACATCATATATTCATAATATAGCCATTTCTCCCCCCTTTTGTCATAAGTTAACAAGGGAAGAAGGATGATAACCATCAAGAAAAGCATATGAATAACCACATGAATATGTAGGAAAGCATATGAAGTAGCATATTAAAATGTCAAAGGTAGGGAACAATCATTCAAGCAGAGTTAAGAACAATTATCCAATAAACGAAGTATAATATTAGTTATATAGCCTCATAGATGAAAATAAGTAAAAAGAACTTAGTCAGATCCATCCATCTGATGCAAACTCCTCGTAATACGGTGGAAGTACTTCTTTATGTACTTGATAGAGGATTTCTGAGTTTGCACCATGTTATCTTGAGAAACCTGTAATGCTGTGACTTTCTCTTCCAGTGATTTGAGTCGATCATTAACCTGTGAAGACTGAAAATTTGGATCATCTGACTATTCGAGTTCAACAAAGATATCATCCATATATGTGTCTTCTGGTGGTGCAGGTGCTTCCTTTTCTTCCTCATCTCATTGACCCAAAAGAAATTTCAGATTCATCTTATTTAAATTAGCGTTATTGAATGGTAATTCTGACTCGGGTGCCTCAGACATAGGAATAGGAACATTATAGTGTATGGCAATACAAGTCATGAGATATGCAAATAAAATAGAACCATGACCAGGATGAGGACGAAACTAAATAATGATATAGTAAATAAGAGAAGGAAGATACACTTGTATCCCAAAAATAACAGAGTGAAGAATATTAGCCATAAAGGGAGTAAGTTTTGACTTATTCCCTGATCGAGGATATACATTGGACGTAAAGATACATTGAAGAACTAGAAATCTAGGGAGCATTTTATTGGCACGTAAAGTATTATCAGATTTCCATTCTGCATTAAAACGGCATAGTTTACGCGTAATCGCTTGCCGTTCGGTATGAGTCATTTTTTCAGTTCAATTTGCAAGAGGAATTCCATCCTCTATAACAGTAATCTCAGTTAAGGCTGAGATAAGATAGCGATCTATAGTGAAAGTCCCTTCCATAAATTTAATTGTAAAGGTTATATTTTCTAGGGACACATCACTAATTGATGCATACATGGCTTGCACAATGGAACGATAAGCTTTACCGCCCCCAACCAAAAAGGCCTTCCCATTTGACATTTGTAAGCAAAGGAACAAGATTGAATGGAGCAATGTGGGCAATATTAACACTATACTCAATAATTATATCTCTTGAGTGGAAATCCTTAACTTGCTTCGAATCTTTTTCGGGGCCCTTAGGGTTCTCACATTAGATGAAGTCAACCTAGATGACGAGCTACCATGAGTTCTTCGTGTAGTCATTCTTTTAGTACGATGCTCCATTTAATGATTGCACAAGTAATAACTAAAGAGGGTAGAGAGATTGTAGGTAGATCAGGTTTTTCCACAAATCTCACAACAAATGGGTTTGAAATCAAGAATGAACCCAAAATAAGAGATTAACTAGCAAAGATTTACTCAAATCTATAAGGAAATTGAAAAATGACCATTTACTAGCAAGATTTGAAGATGGGTTCATTGAAAGGGACATTGACTAGTCGAAGAAGAAGGTGAAAGTGAGAAGAAAAAAAAAGTGATTTTTCACTTTTAGGGAAGAATTTGCGTGGTCCTCGACTGGTCGAGAAGTGTGCTTGACTCGTCGAGGGTTAGACTGGTTGAGCACGTCCTCGACCCGTCGAAAAACCCAAAAAGAATTTTCATAATTTTAATTTTATCATCATTTTATTATAATTTAATAAATTTAATTAATTATAAATAAGAAACAAACAAATTTTTAAATACTTAATTAATAACATACAAACCAATATCATCCTTTAAATTTGAAAATCTATTCCTACCGAGAGGTTTGGTCAAAATGTCTGCAAGTTGTTCTCAATTTGAATATATTCTATCACAACACTCTTATCTTCAACAAGTTCTCGAATATAATGGTATATAATATCGATATGTTTTGTACAGGAATGTTGGATTGAATTTTTTGAAATGTTAATTGCGCTCGAATTATCGCAATATAATGTCATTGTATGTTGCGTAGTACCATAATCAACTAACATTCTTTTCATCCATATGAGTTGAGTGCAGGCATTACCAGCTGCAATATATTCAACTTCAGCAGTTAAGAGTGATATAGAATTTTATTTCTTACTGAGCCATGAAACTAAACAGTTCCCTATGTAGAGACATCCACCACTGGTAGATTTTCTATCATCAATATTTTCAGCCTAGTCGGCATCAGTATATCCGGCAATTTGTATGGATGTATCATGTGGATACCAAAGTCCCAAATTAGTATACCTTGCGACATATCTGATTATCCGCTTAACAGTAATTAGATGAGATTCTTTAAGATTGGATTAATATCGGGCACATATTCCAACACTAAACGCAATATTAGGTCTACTAGTAGTTAAGTATAAGAGACTACCAATCATACTTCGATATAAATGGGAGTATATACTTTTACCTGATTCATCCTTTGAGAGTTTAAGAGTTATACTCATTGGAGTATCAAACTTCTTTCCATTCTCAAGCCTAAACCTTTTTACAAGATTTAAGGTGTATTTGGTTTGTGAGATGAATATATCATCTTCATGTTGCGTAACTTGTAATCTAAGAAAGTAGTTCAGTTCACCAATCATACTCATTTCAAACTTAGATTTCATCAAATTTGTAAACTCAATAGATAAGTTAGTGCATGTAGAACCATAAATTATATCGTCAACGTAGATCTGTACTATCAGTATATGATCATTATATTTTTTGACGAATAAAGTTTTATTAACACCACCCATAATGAAGTTTTTACTAAGTAAAAATTTAGTCAAAATTTTGCACTATGCCTGGGAGCTTGTTTCAAACCATAAAGTGCCTTTCTAAGCCGGAATACATGATCTAGAGATTTGGGGTCCTCAAAACCCTTAGCTTGTTCAACATAAACTTCCTCATGTAAATCACTGTTTAGAAATGTATTTTTGACTACATTTGATATATTTTAAATTTCTTATGACATGCAATTAAAATGAATATCTTATGGATTCAAGACGTGCAACTGGTGCAAAGGTTTCATCATAATCGATATCTTCTATCTGAGTGTACCTTTGTACAACTAATCTAACCTTGTTTCTAATAATATTACCCATTTCATCATTTTTATTATTAAAAATCTATTTGGTTCCAATTACATATTTATCAGCAGGTCTGGAAACCAAGTGTCATACATCATTTCTGACAAATTGATTTAATTCTTCTTGCATGGCAATTATCCAACTTTCATCGGCAAGTGCTTCGTTTACATTAGCCGGTTCAATTTGAGAAGTGAAGCTGACATAATTACAAATATTTTCTAATTATTTTCTTGTCTGTACACCTATACGAGGGTTACCGAGTATTTGATCAGGTGAATGATCTTTAATTGATCTTAATTTAGTATCAGTTGATTTAGATGAAGAGTCAGGTATATCAACTATATTGACTTCATCATCATCTAGATCAGAAGTGGGTGTGATTTGTTGATCATCAATCACAACATTTATGGATTCATGAATGAGCTTAATTCTTTTCTTAAGAACTCAGTAGGCACGGTTATTCAGGGTATAACCTAGAAAAATTACCTCATCACTCTTGGCTTCAAATTTTTCCAAAATTTTTCGGTCTCTTAAAATAAAGCATTTACATCCAAAAGTCCTAAAATATTTAACAGTGGAATTTTTATGAAACCATAGGTCATAAGGTATTTTATTTTTTAATTTTCTAATATAAACTTGATTTATAATATAACATGCAGTAATAACAGCTTTAGCCCATAAATTTTTTAGTAGTTTCATGTTGTTTAACATTACACTAGCCATTTCCCATAGAACTTTATTTTTTCTTTCAACAATTCCTTTTTGTTGATGTGTTTTAGGAGTAGAGAACTCATGTGATATACCATGATGCCATGATCACTTCTAATTTTGATCACAAATAACTCTTTTTCAGTCTGAATACGTTTTATTTTTTTTTTAACTTCATCAAGAGTATCAGATTTCTCTCTTAAAAAAACTACCCAAGTAAATCTGGTGTAATCATCAACAATGACTAGAAAATACTTCTTTCCACCTTTACTCTCAGTTATAGTTGGTCTTACTAGATCCATGTGGAGTAGTTCTAATGGTTTGGTTGTGGTTAAGGAGTTCACTTTCTTGTAACTACCCCTGGTTTGTTTACCAATTTAACATGCGCCACATATTTTTTCTATCTCTTTCAGCTTGGGTAAGCCTTATAAGTGATCTCTTTTGCTCAGCTTATACAAATCTCTATAGTTAACATGTCCAAGATGTTTATGTCAAAGTTTAGTCTCCTCTGTTTGGACCATGTTACATGAACGGTTAAATGAGCAACAGTTATCGCTAATATAGCAATTTTCAGAGGTCCTGCGACCATTTAATATTACATTTACCATCTCATTTATTATCTCACATCCCTGATCAGAAAATTTCACACTATGTTTGTTATCACAAATTTGAGATATGCTTAAGAGGTTGTGTTTTAAACCTTCAACATAAAGTACATTTTCAAAGAGAAGAATGTTAGGAAGTTATACAGTACCTTGGGCTATTATTTTGTAGTTGCTTCCATCACCGAAAGTAACTAACCCACCATTAACTTCTTTGATATTCATTAATATCACCTTTTCACTTGTCATATGTCTTGAGCATTTACTATCTAGGTACCATTTTGAGTGGCTAATGTCTTTTGAAAGTTGTGTGGACTATAAAACACTTAACCTTTAGAACCCATTTCATAACGGTTCTAGGTTTAGGAGTGACTTTTGAGTTTTGATGTATTTGAGAGTTAGGATTTCTCATTTCTCTATAAAATTTCCAAACATTTGAGTTGGATTTAAAAAGGTTATTAAGTAGTTCCACTATTTTTTCAATTAAGTGAGATCTATTATTCTTTTGATATTTATAGCTAATGGTATTATTATTTTTAGGAACTTGAAAGGGTTTTGAGTTTTTGAAATCACTATGATTAAAATTACAGAGTTTTAAGATAAAGGAATTAATGAAAAAGCTAAAAAAAAGATTATAAATACCGCTTGATAGCTTGACAATAAATGAGGCTTCTCTCTCTAGAATAAGGGCTTTGATAGGCTTGTATCATATTTTCAGATTGAGAAAGAACCTCAATTTATAGGCAGAAAGTTTGTTCCTTCGACTGGTCTAAGGCAGTGTTCGACTGGCCTAAGCACCAGATTTAGTTCTAACAAATTTTTAAATTCGAGCGTGATAAAATTTAACAGATCTTCAACTGGTCGAAGGAGGTCTTCGACTGGTCGAACAAGCTGAATCCGACTAGATTTTAAAATTTGGCCTTCGAGTCGAGGAACCTTCGACTGGTCGAAGGTCGAGTCGAGGAACCTTCAACTGGTTGAAGGTGCAACATATTTCTGTTCTACTTTAGCTGTTGCTATGACTAGTCAAAAAATTTCTTACACTGGTCGAGGTAGAACTCAGGCTATTTGAAACTCAACTTACAATAAGTATAAAAACCAAAATTTAAATCGGTTTTAAAAGCTCCTAAACCTAAGGTCTTTCCAGGGTTTTTAATACCTGTAAGGACTGAATTTCATATGACTAGAACTTCACACAGGAGCTTGATCTTCTACTAGAACTTTCGGTAGATCGAGCTAGGTCTTCAAGGAGTTTGATCTTCTACTAAAACTTTCAGTAGATCTAGCTTGGTCTTCAACTTAAGCTTCAGTTTAAACTTGAGCCTGAACATGAACTTGACTTCAACTTGAACATGACTTGGGGACATGATCCCAGACATTCCTAGTCCTTAGTCTCTTCCAGAAGGAATACAATCTTCAAGCGCACCTATTTTGGTTCCAGTTACTTCAGTTGCAGGTATATTTATTTTTAATATTTTATTTTATAGAAATTTTTTATCAGTTTTTATTTCAACTCATATATCTCTTTTCTCCTCTTTTATTGCAGTCAATCCTTCTTCGAGTGGTTTCGCAAGCTCAAATTCTGTTACTACTATTTCAGATGTATTATCACTTGAGAGGATTCCTTCGTGTATGCTGCTTTTGGTCAAGGGTGCTCTGTCAGTGGCTGCCACTGTATTTAAAGATCCAACCTTATGGCCTACTTTGGACACTGCCTTAGGAGTCATGGACCAAACTACAAAGATGGCCAGTGTTAACTTTTCTCCACTACACGATTCTTTGGCTCATTTCTGTGCTTCTCTTCATCAATTAGAAGCTATTTGGAATATAGTTATCACCCCCGAAATATTGGCTTGTAAAAAGGAGTTATCGCATCTTAAAGATAAATCTTCAAAGGCGATAACAATGATTTTTGGGTATAGTAAAGAATACAATTCTTTCTAAGAGCAATTGAAGGCTTCTAAGTAATCTTCGGCAATCATCAACGAGAAGATAACTAACCTCAAGCAGTAGATTTTTTATCTCAAAGTTCAGAAGCGTGAGGAGGATTTGAGAACTAACAAAATCAAAGTGGATATCGAAGATAATCTTCGAATAATCGATCTTGAGAAAATCTTCTAATAACCGATCTTAAGAAATCAGAAATCTCGAAAAATGAAACAGTTATCGCTTCTCTGGAATAAGAGTTGGCTGATGCTCCTGATTAGGCCAAGCTTATTGTTGATGCTGAACTAGACAACACAGCTACTCAAGTTCAACTAAAATAAGATTTTCAATGGTACATGACTACACTAGGTGTATCAAAAGATTTGTAGAATTCTTGTTTGTATTCACTACATGTAATCTCATGCTCGGTTGTAGAATTCAATATACCATGAATGAATGGAATTTTGACATTTTATCTCATGATATACTTTTGCTTATTTGATTATAACATGATGAGCATATTCTCAAAGCTTCATGAATATGGGAAATAACTAAGCACATACATGTATGATACTTGTTTTATTGATATTCATAATCATGCTTTGACAAATCATGTCATTTCATCATATAACAGGGCGAAAACCTATTTTAATTGTTAGTATAATGTCACCTATATGGTATCCATTTCAATGAGTAGAGCTAATTTTCAATTTTAGTTAGCTTCACACATAGTTTAAGCTCTTGAGTAGTTGAAGCAATCACAGTTTTTTAGACTCTTAAGTAGTTGGAGTTGGGGGTCTTACATGAATGTCCTCTATAACTATCATGAGTTCGCTAAACCACTGCAGCCGGGGAATTCACAAACCGCGTTCCATCAGAAGGGCCTAATGAAGCTAACGTGTCATGCCCCAAACTCAGGAACTGGGCTCACAAAATTCTCGGCCGTCGAATCTGGTGCCGATAGCCTCTGTAATACCTCATTCTTGGCTCCCAGCTCCCATGCACCAGGTTCCTATCCTATGATCCTACTAGGAGGATTTTTAGGGTAATTTTTTTTGAAAAGGAGCATAATCACAAGTGTATCCAAGTCACAAAACACTATCAGCACACATCCACTAATATAATATTTGAGTACAGTGCTGAAAGGGAAATACATTATATAACAAAATTTCAAAAGATCGGGCACATGCTCCTGCCTCAATGCTGCTACGGTCTAGCATAACCTAAATGTAACGAATGTGCATAAGCTTATTACAAAGCTTAAAGAGTGCGTATGTGTGTGCACATTACATGTGTCAAGCATATAAATGTCAAAGTAAGCGGAAATTATGGAAGGCTAAACTAGCAAGTCCATAAATGATGTTAGTCATACCAAGGCTATGCAATGAAAGACCTACATGGCTGAATGTCATCTGCTAGAGATGCAACGCAAGCATGCCAATCCTTAACTAGTCCACGTATCAGTACGATTTGTCACTAAAAACATCACCGGGGTCTAGTACACTCCAAAACTGGCTGTTGTTGTAACACCCTGAAAATCGGGGGTCGTGTATAAACTCAACTCCCGAGTTCCAGACCGTCACTTATGCAACAAAAATGGTTATGATTCAATGTTGTCTGATTTAAAGCATTCACATGAGTAAAAGTATACCAAAACTGCAATTCATACTTCAGATCCAGTGATAAAAGCAAGCGGAAGACTAAACAAAGTATATATCACTGTATGGAAAAACAAAGTAATCTCATTTTTCTCCAAAGTATGACTACATCTCTGAGTCTCATTTACATATACATAACAAAAGAATAATGTTCAAAAGAAAGTCCCACTGATGTCCCCTCGATCCAGGTCGCCTACGGGAAGCCGTCGTGGTACTGCATATACGAGAACTCATCCTCGTCCTCGTCAATCTCTGGCTCCACCTCCTGGATCTCGTCCTCACCTGCAACTACAACAGGGTCTGGTGGGTGTTGCAAACACCATCCCGTAACGTGGGAATGAGTGATCAACTCAGTGGAATCATAGAGCAAAGATTAGCATGTTCACAATTCAATCACGCGATAATAGTAAAGCAGTAAATCAGACAATCCTAATACTGTTGTTAATGCAAGATGATATGACGTGATGTATGCCCTCACCGACGATCACCCTCATGCGGCAACATCTTACGACCGCGGCATGCCACACTCCCTAGAGTGCTCCACATCTTCCAGGCACATGCAATGCTATGGTGATATGATTTCCAAGTTGTTATTAGTCCATTCAAACAGCAGGATTGGAAAACTAAGGTACTTCCCTTGTATCAATCCCAATACAGATCCTGTCTAGGGTCGTCACTCCTAGTAATCTCATACGATGTGTATTTCGTAGGTCACTGCAAGGGCTGCCAGGGCTGTTGCTCGCACTCGTTGCACCGCTCCCCCATCACCTTATCAATACAGGCCTACCGTAATCTACTACAACGGAAGGGTCGTCGCCTCCCGTGGACTCAGAATACGCTCGCGGTCACTACAAAGGGCTCGTCGCCTGATCAGTGTAGGCCGACAGCTAGAATATAGTGTCCCATACCACCATAATCTGCTCACGAGTCAAGGTGCTCACTGGTCACTACGGGGAGGTTTGTGGCCCCAGCGTAGGCCGACAGCTCGACCACGGTGTCCCATACCACCATGCCCGGCTCATGAGTCTTCGTGGATCAAGGTACCACGGTTAACAGGGTTTACAATGGTAAATTCAGTACCCTAGGTTCAAGCAGTTATGACACATACAAGGTGAACATACATCGGCCAGTCGGGTTACTTGACGGGCTCGACTAGCGCGATCGCATCTCAAGTTGAACGACATGAAGTGCGTAAAACACTTCGCGTGGCCTAACCACTGCCGCCAACTCTAAACACGAATCACGTTCATCGACACGTCGTTCGTGGCTATGACCAGTCAGCCACGAATTCGCTCGGTTACCGACTGCCTGGACTAAGTCTAGTCCCAAACATTTATGGAATAACATCAGCAATCTAAGTGAGAGTATTGAAATTGAAATACAATCAAGTGAGCATGTTAACACATGTTATAACATTCAACTTAAGCAAATCTTCCAACACACATATTCCATGCATGTAATGAAATCATGCATATAGTCAACATGTAGGAAATCATTTAGGTCAGCATATTAATTGAGGAATCAATCAAAAACTATCTCATAACATCATTTAATTCAATACATACTAATACAAGCATTTATACAAACACATACACTACACACTTAAGTCCACATATAGTATGTCGACCCAAAGTGCGCAACTTGGTGAATCTCTTCGCCAAACTGATTATGCAAGCATTCCTAACTCCCTAATGCGGCGACAAACCATGTCAATCACGTCAGCAAAATATGCATGTAGACCGTACTTCCTACAAATGACTAAAATGCCCTAAATCTCATATTCTTCGTTAATTTACGAAACAGGAAACGGAGAGCATGTTGTACATGTCAAACGGCGACGACGTCGATAATCTACTATTAAACGACATTCAAAGCGTTGTAAACCGTCAATCAAAGCGTCTAAAATCCTCACCTAGTCTCTTACGGTTGCGGGATTTTGAACGGAGCGTGTACGCTTCGTCTACGGCAGTAGGAGAGCCTGATTTATGGAATACGTTAGCTAACATGTTATGCATCTAAGTAAACCCTAAATCAGCAAGTTTTTGGGGTTATTTTATACCTGAAAAAGGGGAGAAATCACCAGCCAGGTGATTGGAAAGAAGTGCTGAAGCAGCAACTGTCAGGGGCTCGGAAGCGGGAAAATTCTCTTCTTCTCTTTCTCTCAAACTCTCTCTCTTTTTCTCCTAGGGTTGCAATTTTCGGATGGAAGGGAGAAATGAGGGTTTCAACCCCTTTTATAAGCTTAAAAACGCCGAAAATAGGCTCCGGGATGAAGTTTACTTGGTGCCTATCCATTTCGGGGCTGTTTCGGTCCAAAAACTGCTTTCTGGTGGTCCCCTGGTCGATTGCGATCAGACTTAAGCTCATGTGTACCAGATGTAGCTCGTATTAAGTTTTCAGTCTGGCAGGGTTCGCAGATCGCACGTGGCGGACCAGTTTCAGTTCAGCGGTCACCGCACATAGATCAGGGCTGAAAGTCTCATGATAATAAATAGAAATTTTTCCTGATCCGAGGGTGTAATCTGGATGAATTCTGACGGTCAGAACGCTTAATACTGACGCGTCAAGTCGTGTGCCAGATTTGAATTTGAAATTCCAAATCCGTCCCTATTCGCGGTCGCTTCAGTCCGGGTTCAATGAAATCGTCTGTGATTATCGGTTTGACTTGATTTTCGAGATGATTGTCAAGTCCAGCTGGGCGGTTCTAACGGTCTAAGATAGGAGGTATCGGACCTTCGACGCGCGGTCTAAATCCAATACAAAAGTTCAACGTGGTCCAGAGGACAAACCCGCTTAGAGTTTGATCCGAGGTTATAGAGTATTGTAGAGTTGTTTGTTCTACTCGATTTGGGTCTTGCAGAACGTATTTAAAGTGATCAGGGACTATTTCCCAGCTACTCTAGCATTGCGCTAGCTAACTTGCGCTTAATTTCCATGGAAATTATTTCTACGCGATTTCGGGTCGAGTTGGTACTCGAGCCCAAGTACGGATTTTTCACGGGCGTTACAATCTACCCCCCTTAACAAATAATTTCGTCCTCGAAATTTGTACCTTTTCGTACTCCTCGAGAAGCTGTGGGTAATTCTTTCTGATCTCGGCTTCTGTCTCCCAAGTAGCCTCCTCCTCAGAGTGATGCGTCCATAGTACCTTCACAAGGGGAATCACCTTGCTACGCAGTACCTGCTCCTTCCTGTCTAAGATGCGTGTCGGTCGCAGGATATAAGTAACATCCTCTCTTAACTGCACCTGCTCCCATCTGATGATATGGGAAGGATCAGCAACGTACTTCTTCAGCATAGAAACATGAAATACGTCGTGAACGCTCGCGAGGGGCGTGGGTAAAGCCAATCGGTAAGCCACTGCTCCCACACGATCGAGGATCTGGAATGGACCAATAAATCACGGTGCCAGCTTCCCCTTTTTCCCGAACCGAAGGACTCCCTTCATAGGGGAAACTCGCAAAAACACGTGATCCCCGACTGTGAACTCTAGTGGCCGTCGTCTCGTATCGGCGTAGCTCTTCTGTCTGCTCTGCGCTGTAAGAAGCCGACGTCGAATAATATCAATCTTCTCTGACGTCGCCTGTACCAACTCTGGGCCAATCAAGCTAGGCTCACCGACCTCTAACCAGCAATGCGGTGCGCGACAAGGTCACCCATACAGCGCCTCATAAGGTGCCATGCCGATACTCGCCTGGAAGCTATTATTGTACGCAAACTCCGCATATGCAAGACAGTCATCCCAACTGTCCTTGAAGTCCAATGCGCAAGCTCGCAACATGTCCTCCAGGATCTGGTTCACTCGCTCTGTCTGTCCGTCCGTCTGTGGGTGGAAGGCAGTACTGAACTTCAACTTCACACCCATAGCCTCCTGAATGCGAGTCCAGAAAATAGAAGTGAACCGCGTGTCTCTGTCCGACACGATCTCCAACGGAACTCCATGCAGACGCACAATCTCTCGGATGTATAATCTAGCCAGCTCGTCTGCAGAGTTCGTAACTCTGATAGGTAGGAAGTGCGCCGACTTCGTCAATCGGTCGACGATCACCCAAATGGAATCATGCCCCTTCCTCGTCTTCGGCAACCCAGAAATGAAGTCCATGGAAATGAAATCCCACTTCCACTCTGCAACCGGCATAGGCTGCAAAAGTCCAGGTGGTCGGCGATGCTCTGCTTTCACCTACTGACATGTGAGACAACGGGACACGAACTCAGCTATGTGGGTCTTCATACCTTCCCACCAATACGTCCTCTTCACGTCACGATACATCTTCGTACTGCCTGGATGCATCGCGAGTCTAGTAGAATGCGCAGCCTCGAGAATCTCTCGTCTCAAGTCAGGGACATCTGGGACGCATAGGCGGCCACGGTAACGTAAGCCCCCATCCATACCAACTCGCCAGTCGGCGTCAGCATCATCACTGGCCTGCTCTCGAAGCTCAGTAAGATGCGCGTCGTCCCTCTGCGCCTCGATGACTCGGTCATCGATCTGGGATCGCACCTGTACGTGTGCGATGAACTCAAATGGTTCCTTCACGGTGAGTTTCTGCTCAAAGTCTCGTAAAAACTCAACCATATCCCACTCGGCAACCATCAGCGGAGCCTCAAACTCTATCGCCTTCTTGCGGTTCAACGCATCAGCCACAAGGTTCGCCTTCCCAGGATGGTAAGAGACTTCAAACTTGAAGTCCTTTAGCGTCTCCATCCATCGCCGCTGCCTCATATTCAAGTCTCGCTGCGTGAATATGTACTTGAGGCTCTTGTGGTCGCAAAAGAGCTCGAAATCCTCTCCGTAGAGGTAATGTCTCCAGAGTCTCAGTGCGAATATAACGGCTGCCAACTCTAGGTCGTGTGTAGGATAATTCTCCTCGTGCTTCCTTAATTGTCTCGAGGCATACGGAATTACCCTGTCTCTCTGCATAAGGACACAACCCAAACCAACGCTAGACGCGTCAGTGTATATAGTGTATCTAACCCCTTGCTCGGGCAATACTAGCACAGGGGCGGACGTAAGTCTGTCCTTCAGCTCCTGAAAAGCTGACTCCTCCTTATCATTCCAGGCGAACTTCACGTCCTTCCGTGTCAACTGAGATAAGGGTCTCGCGATCTTCGAGAAGTCTTGAATGAAGGGCCGATAGTAGCCAGCGAGTCCCAAGAAACTCCTCACCTCAGTGACAGAACCAGGCTGCTCCCAGTCCTGCACCGCAGCTACCTTAGACAGGTCAACTGCCATGCCATCCTTGGACACCACGTGTCCCAGAAACTTCACCTCCTGCTTCCAGAAGTCGCACTTCTTATACTGTGCGAACAACTGATGCCGTCTAAGCGTATTAAGGACCAAACGCAAGTGCTCCTCATGCTCCTCTCGACTCCTAGAGTACACCAAGATGTCGTCAATGAAGACAATGACGAATTGATAGAGGAAAGGCCGAAATACCCGGTTCATCAGATCCATGAACACGGCCGGTGCGTTCGTGAGACCGAACGACATCACGAGGAACTCGTAGTGGCCAAAACTGGTCCTGAATGCTGTCTTCTGCACGTCCTCATCTCTACGCGCAGCTGATGATAACCTGACTGAAGATCAATCTTCGAGAAGTACTGCGCTCCTCTCAACTGATCAAACAAGTCATCGATCCTGGGCAAAGGGTACTTGTTCTTCACCGTGAGCTGGTTCAGCCTGCGATAATCAATACACAATCGCAGCGAACCATCCTTCTTCTTCACGAACAAGACCGGTGCTCCCCAAGGAGACACGCTAGGCCGTATAAAGCCAAGCTCTAGCAGACCATCAATCTGCGTCCTCAACTCCTCCATCTCACATGGTGCCATGCGATACGTCGGCAGTGAGACGGGTGTAGAACCAGGAACCAGATCGATAGTGAAATCGATCTCACGTCGGGGCGACAAACCAGGGATCTTCCTAAACAGATCCCCGAACTCAGAAATAACTGGCGTCTGCTCAAGTACCTGGGCACCAGCGTCGCGCAATAGAGTGGCGTAGCTAAGAATGCGGAAAGGAAGATTTACCCGCACTGGAAATGTGAAGGATGCACCCTCAGGCTCGTACGCTGTGACTATACGAGTCTCGCAGTCAATCTCGGCTCTCGCTGCAGTCAACCAATCCATGTCAAGAATGACGTCGAGATAAACAAGCGAGGGATCGACGACCAGATCAAGAGTCATCGTCCTGCCTCCCAGATCAACCAAACAACCCTCACACATCTGGGTGACATCCGAATAATCTCCATGAGCTGCAAAGACTCGCACGCTATCCATAGTGATAGTCTGTAACCCAAGACGCCTGTCTACGGCACGCGATATCAAAGAAATCGTGGAACCAGTGTCCACCATGACAAGAACGGGAGTACCTCCGATATGGGCCGTGACGTCAAAGGCTGAATGCTGGAAAGTCGGCGTCGTAGCTGCCTCAGCGGTCAATGCATGAACTTGAGCCTGCTGTGGCCGGTTCGGCCGTTGTGTCAAGGGCCGTGGAGGCTGTCGAATCTGCGATACCGTAGGTCTGAAAGAAGGATGCGCAGGAGCTGACCGTATAGGCGGTGCTGATATCGCCTATGGACGTACACGATCAATCTTCTGCGGCGGCGAGAATCCACTATCCCGCATCCTCGAAAAGTAACTCTGCGCCAAGTGGCCCGTCCTCCCACAGTACGTACATGTCAAACCAGGGCGCCGAAACGGTGGTACGGGCGCCGTAGTCCTAGTAGGAGGATCAATGCGAGGCCTCTTGCCCGCGAAGGGCCTGTCTGGCAAATCCGGTCATGGCCTAGAAGTAGTCGGGCCTCGAGATCGCGCAAGTCGATCCACGTCCTGCTCTGCCCGCATGGACATGTGAACCAACTCCGCATAGGAAGGAAAACTGACACAGCACATCTTCGACCGAATATCCGGTCGCAAGCCCTCTAAAAAGCGCCGTATGCGCATCTGCTCATCAGCTAGAATCGTCGGGACGTACCTGCCCAACTCTGTGAACTGATGCTCATACTCGGTAACTGTCATCGCTGCCTGCCTGAGACGGAGAAACTCATTCTCCCTCTCGTGCCTGTAGGTCTGGGGATAATACTTCTCATGGAAGCGGAACTCAAATGCTGCCCAGGTCCATACGAAATCTGCGGCAACAGTCCGCAATACGCTATCCCACCACATACTGGCCTCTCTCTCAAACAGGAAGGTAGCCAGCTCTACCTGCTCAGCCTCGGTGCAGTGCAACATCCGTAGAATCTTCGACACTCGGTCGAGCCAGAACTCAGCCTCCTCGGGTCTGTGAGAACCCGTGAAAGTAGGAGGCCGCAAGCGTTGAAATCGCTCCAAAAGGCCCCGTGTGTCGGCAGGATTCCCCGCAGGGAAAGCAGGCTGCGCAGGATGGGCCATGCCCTCATCCTGGGCGTAAGTATAGGCATCCTCAGCTAGATGCGCAGGTGGTGCAGATGGAGTAGATGTAGTCGTACCCCCACCCTGGGCTAGTGTCCCCACTATGGTGGTCAGGAGCTGCTGCTGCTGTAACATCATAGCCATCATCTGCTCGAATCTGTCAGGGGGTGGAGCAGGCTGTGGCGGATGCGATGTGGAAGTAGATGCGCGATGTGGCTCTCTAACTGATGGTGTAAATGGCGGTGGTCCATCTGTAGGACCAACAGCAGGCTGAGACGACCGAACCGCCTCAAGAATCAGGCCCACAGCAGGGTCCGAACGAGTGCCAGACTGAGAGGGAGTTTAATCCATATGGTCTGACAATGCAAGTCGAACCGCGCTCCTCGTAGTCTTAGGTGGCATTCCCTATATTCAAAATAGGGCGCAACCTTGTCAGTCTCAATTGCACAAATACACCACAATCATTCACTTAAAGAGTCAAAGGCATTCCATGCATTTCAATTAATCAAAATTGTCACAATACAAGGGATATATCCTTACAAGCATCATGACTAGAATTACATGGAAATTAAGACAGTTAAGCAACAGCAACATAAGCAAAGCACTAGCCCTAACAGGCTTACACACATAAAACAGAAAATGGCTAACTACTAATAACAACATCAAAGATCGCATCGCTAGTCGGAGTCTGGTGACGGAGGAGGAGCACCCTTATCCTGTAAGCAACACAGGATTGCCTTCAAGGTGCCAGTCACCTTGCCAAATTTCTTCTTTGTAACGGCCTTGGCATCAGCGACTTCTGCTCGAAGTTCTTGGACTTCCCTTCGCAAAGCGGTCTGACTCTCCTCCATCCGAGCAATGCGATCGTCGATAGTAGCCTGCGTAGAAGGAGGAGGGCTCTCATCAGTATCCTACTATTAAACGACGCCGTCGATAATCTACTATTAAACGACATTGAAAGCGTTGTAAACCGTCAATCAAAGCGTCTAAAATCCTCACCTAGTCTCTTACGGTTGCGGGATTTTGAACGGAGCGTGTACGCTTCGTCTACGGCAGTAGGAGAGCCTGATTTATGGAATACGTTAGCTAACATGTTATGCATCTAAGTAAACCCTAAATCAGCAAGTTTTTGGGGTTATTTTATACCTGAAAAAGGGGAGAAATCACCAGCCAGGTGATTGGAAAGAAGTGCTGAAGCAGCAACTGTCAGGGGCTCGGAAGCGGGAAAATTCTCTTCTTCTCTTTCTCTCAAACTCTCTCTCTTTTTCTCCTAGGGTTGCAATTTTCGGATGGAAGGGAGAAATGAGGGTTTCAACCCCTTTTATAAGCTTAAAAACGTCGAAAATAGGCTCCGAGACGAAGTTTACTTGGTGCCTATCCATTTCGGGGCTGTTTCGGTCCAAAAACTGCTTTCTGGTGGTCCCCTGGTCGATTGCGATCAGACTTAAGCTCATGTGTACCAGATGTAGCTCGTATTAAGTTTTCAGTTTGGCAGGGTTCGCAGATCGCACGTGGCGGACCAGTTTCAGTTCAGCGGTCACCGCACATAGATCAGGGCTGAAAGTCTCATGATAATAAATAGAAATTTTTCCTGATCCGAGGGTGTAATCTGGATGAATTCTGACGGTCAGAACGCTTAATACTGACGCATCAAGTCGTGTGCCAGATTTGAATTTGAAATTCCAAATCCGTCCCTATTCGCGGTCGCTTCAGTCCGGGTTCAATGAAATCGTCTGTGATTATCGGTTTGACTTGATTTTCGAGATGATTGTCAAGTCTAGCTGGGCGGTTCTAACGGTCTAAGATAGGAGGTATCGGACCTTCGACGCGCGGTCTAAATCCAATACAAAAGTTCAACGTGGTCCAGAGGACAAACCCGCTTAGAGTTTGATCCGAGGTTATAGAGTATTGTAGAGTTGTTTGTTCTACTCGATTTGGGTCTTGCAGAACGTATTTAAAGTGATCAGGAACTATTTTCCAGCTACTCTAGCGTTGCGCTAGCTAACTGCGCTTAATTTCCATGGAAATTATTTCTACGCGATTTCGGGTCGAGTTGGTACTCGAGCCCAAGTACGGATTTTTCACGGGCGTTACAGTTGTCCCATCGCGCGCATGACCAAGTGAGTGGAAGAGACCTCACTATCCGCCTTGTCAGTGGTATGCCAATGCCCACCCGACTCATCGATAACGAACTCATTTACAAGTTGGTCAAACTTAAACTAACTTACAGTCCCCTACCCTTGGGCGGATAAGGTCACACCCCTTTTCAATTAACCACGACACAGTGGGAGACGTGCCCTATTGGTATTCGGTACTTGGGCACTCATGTTATATACTCGGTCTCGATGTTGAAGCATCCTACTGGTATCACAAGGGTTTAGGAACTTTCACCTAAGGACATCCATAGTACCCTAATACTAGAATATATATTTTTGGTATCCAATCTAGCCATCCACGATATGCCTGTAGAGGCCATAGCCTTGATGTCGTTAGGGCGTGAAGTGATTGTGACATATGAGATGTGAAATGCATAAGTCATATCGTCCAAGTCATACATCAAACTTGCACATACAGTGTGATTGTGTGAGGCAACCCTATCTCATATGGAGTCCCCTAAGTATCTTAGTGTAACGTCATGAAAAAATCCATATAAAGACCCGAGTACCACCTCAGGTAGAAATTACTAAGGACTAAATCCTTTAGTAATTAAACGAGCTTTAACTAGTGCTAAACTAGATTACTTATGAAATTATCCCTAATCACTTTAAATACGATCTGCAAGACCCAAAATCTATAGGATCATTAATACTACATTACCTAAAAACTTAGGATCCATCTCAAAACCCAGTTGCTCTCGGGAGCATCATGAAACTCTATATCGGACCTGGACCACCCGTCGAAATTCTGATTACCTCGAAACTATACAGTTTTGACCGCCTTTCTAGACCTGACAACCACCTCAAAAATCAAGTCCTAATAGTACCCATAAACACACAACTTGAGCCTAGAGCGAAGTGTGTGAGAAATGCGAATATCTTTAGGAAATGAACTGAAACTTAAGTGAATTGAGTCGGTTCGCTTATAGGCCGAATCTAAGGATTCTGACCGTTGGAATCTGACCCAATTACATCCTCGAATCAGAAAAAATTTTCAACACATGTCAATATACTTGTGACCTTAATCGAGTACCAGTGACCGTTGAACTGAAACTGGTCTGCCACGGTTGATCTGTAAATCTGATTATACCAAAAACTTAGCCTGACCTAGATCCATTATCAGGGAGCTTAAGTCTGACCGCATGTAGAAAAGGAGCCTCCAGAACAACTCCGTTGGACAAACAACTAACTTTTGGCTATAACCTAAGTATACCATGGCCCTGAGGCCATTCCCATCCGTTCTGGGCCTATATAAGGGACTTAAACCCTCTCTCTCCCTTGCCATACGAATTTTCTAAAACCCTAGGGGAGAGAAGAGAAGAAAGAGAAGGAAAGAGGGACAAAGTGTGAGAGAGAGTTAGGGTTTACTGTAGAGATTCTTCCCTGCCACTCTACATATCGAGTCACTGCTACCGTATCGCTATACCAGTGATTCTGGTTCCGTTCTTGGGTAAAAAATCTTAACCCTAACCTGTTTTAGAGTTTTAAATAGTGTAAATGATCAAATAGCTAACCTATTTCATATTATAGGTTGTCGTTGTGCCATAGACGAAGAAATAGTGTTCAAACTGAATTCGTTACGAGTCTACCGGCGAAAGGTGCGGATTATAAACATCTAGGTTATGGTTTTCAAGGCTTTCAATGTCAGTCATGATTTATGACTGACTTGAGTGCTATCACACATGCCTATTTAGAGTATTTCAACATATTACTCATATATACAGGTTAGGTTAATTTTCAGTGCATTCCATGTGTTTTTTGAAATGACTGAATGAATATGAAATTATGATTTACGCCTGTTATAATTATTGATCGTAAATACATGATTGTTGTGCATATGGTAACTCCTATGTGAAAGGATTTATCATAATATGTGTTTTACTATTTTATTACATGTATGTTATTATGTGTATTCTAAGTGTTTGATGAAATGCCTGAAAGAGTAAGTGTTTGGTGATTGGTATTTTCTAAGGGGGTTGAGATGAGATTCTTAACTACCTTGGCTATATATATGAATTCCTTCATGAGACTTAAATGTAACTATGTGAATTATGTGTGAATTACATGTTTAGGATGACGTGTTTAATATGTGTTCTCATAAATGCTTACATGGATGTAGTATTTGATTTATTTGTTCTTTACTGTTTTGACTATCTCATGTGATTACTTGTTGGAATTGAGTGTGATTGGGACAATGGTATAGTCCAGGCAATCGGTAACCGGTCCTGATCAGGTAGCTAAGGTTGTTTCACCACACAATACATGTTCGACGAACTCAAGCCATATGTTGTTTTTCGACAGTGGTTAGGCCACGCGGAGTGCTTACGCACTTCATGTTGATCAACCCAACGTGCGCTTGTACTAGTCAAGCGTGTCAAGTAATCTGATTGGCCTGATGTATGTTCACCATGTATGGACACTACTGCTTGAATCTAAGGTACCTAACTCACCAGTGAGAAACCCTGTTAACCTTGGTACCTCGATCCGCTAAGACTCATGAGCTGGACATGGTGGTATGGGACACTATGGTAGAGCTGTCGGCCTACGCCAGGGTGACGAGCCCACCCGCAGTGACTAGTGAGCAATCTAAGCTCGTGAGCCGAATACGGTGGTATGGGACACTGTATTCAAGTTGTTGGCCTACGATGAGGTGACGAGTTACTCGTAGTGACCTTGAGAATACTCTAAGTCTACGCTGAGGTGACGAGCCTTTTCGTAGCAACTAAAGTATAAACCAGGCCTACATTGATCAGGTGACGAGCCCTTTGTAGTGACCTAGAATCGCAATATCATATGAGATTTACTAGGACTGATGACCCTAGAATAGATCATTATTTAGAAATTGATATAAAGGAGGTACCTTAGCTTTCCAACCCTGCTGTATGAATAAACCTAAGTAAGAACTTAATAATCACGACCATAACATTGCATTGCACGATGCTTTGGCGAGGAAGTAGCATGTGTCTGGAGTGGTACATGCTGCGACCGTGAGATGAAGTTCATTGAGGGAGTGTTGGTAAGGGCATACATCATTATCATACCATCCTTGCATTAACAAGAGTACTTAGGGCTTGACTGTTGTACTGTTTGATTGAATTGATAACATGTTAACCTTTGTAATATAGTCCCACTGAGTTGATTACTCACTCTTACGTTTTGGGACAGTGTTTTAAACACCAAGCAGACTCTGTCTTAGATGCAAATGATGGCACAATGCAAGAGGCTGAGCCAGACTTCTACGACGATGAGGAGGAATTCTCATATATGCAGTTATCAGGCAGGTTTACGTAGGCCGCTCTGATCGACGGGGATTATTGGATTACTGACTAGATGACATTACACATTTTGTATATTTTAAAATTTTACATGTAACTATTTGACCTGGAAACATGATCATACTCGGAGACTTACAATTGCTTATATACTTTATATACTTATCACCGTCTTCTGCTTGCGTAATTTAACTGTCTCTGAAGTATGATATGTTGTTTTGGTATAATCCTCCTCATGTTTAATGTACTAATACAGACAACATTTAATCATCATTATCTATGTTGGATAAGTGATGTGTTGGAACTCGGGAGTTGGGCTCCTGCTCGACCCTCAATTTTTAGGGTGTTACACTCAACCCAATGACATATGTTATGATCAATCACCACCCACCACATGTATACAAATGATGCGTATGGGCATATGTCTAGGCATGCTGTCATTATACTAAGCATGTTCTTTGTGTATCCTACCAGGCCAAGTACACTAGCATGTTATTAGACATATCAGACAATAATCGGCCTTAATCAACACATCATATACAGAGAGTGAAAACTGAACAACATGGCCCAATAGAAATATAAAAGTCTATGTGGTATGACTCACATTAGACTAACATCAGCTTCTCCTATATCCTGCAAGGCATGAATAAAATATATATAATAAGGCGGGGTCCATTGGGAGCGACTTAGATGCACACTCACATGTACAACACGTGTGTCACTAGGCTACTAATCCATTTAGGCACATGACCCACTAATGATGTCCTAAAATAATCAGATTATCAATGACATCACTATAATTACTTTAGTAGAATGATCTGCACCGTCTAATCATTACTAATGTAAATTGACGTTTACAAATCATTAGTTAGTCACTAGGATGTGATCATATACTCATGACCCATTTGAGTCTTGGAATTTCATTAGTTTAGGCAAAGTATATGCTTAAATGGATTTAATAAAACCATAGTTTCAACATTCACAAACCAATTAATTTAAGGATTTGAATTAAAGTGCTAAATATGACTAAAGACCTAAGGGGTTTCGATTCCAGAGATTCTCAAGTCCAAGGGATCCCAAAACTAGGGATTCCCAAGTCTAAGGAATCCCAGAACTAAGAAATCACAAAGTCCAAGAGGTTTCTAGCTCCACATTACCCGATGGTACGACCCACTTGAGATTTGGATCAACTTGAATTTTGGGTCCATGGCCTAACATGATATGATAAGACGGGTGTACAGAGTGGATATGATACATACATCATTTAGGGTCCCATGTGTGAGGGCAGTCCAAGGAGGCTTCCTCCCTCACGTCACTGGGCAATAACGCCCAGTGACACCTTCCATTTTCCTTTATTTCTCTTTTTTATTTATACACCATCAGTGCAGTCCCCACATGAATTTTCTACTTCATTCACCACGTAGTCCATCTCGAGCAGGTCTAATGGGATCTGATTTGGGTTGATTTGGAGGAATATGGACTCCACATTGGGCCTTGGAAGATTTCAACAACAATGGTTTGTTTCCCTCATTACGGCCCACTTGAGACCCAAATCTGTCTCATCTTTTGGCCTAAGGCCTAAAATGATCTTGAAAAGACGGTCGTTGGTGTGGATTCAATATAAACATCATAACAAGGGCCCACTTGTGAGACCCAAAATTGGCCAAGAATGGGTCACCACCCACGTGCATGGCATTTTTCATGTTATTAGTATATTCGTTGTATGTTTTGTATACACTATTAATGTGGGCCCTGAGTGGATAATCTAATCCGTTCTCCACTTTGGCCACCTCGAATGAGGTGAAATAGACTCTGACTAGGACTGGTTTGGATGATCATAGACTCCAAAGTGAGCTTTAGTGTTTATATAGATGGGCATTGTTTCCCTTAATATGGCCCACTCGAGACTCAGATTTGCCTCAAATTTTATCACATAGCCTAAAATTATATGGAGAAGATGGTGAATGGTGTGGATTAAACAAATTCATCATGGTTGGGTTCACGTGTGGGCGTAGCCCAATAAGGCTTTCACCCACTTTTTTTTCTCTTTCTTTTTTTATTTTTATTTTATTCTACTATGTGGGGTCCACTAGTGGATAATCCATTCCATCCATTATATCGGCCGGCTCTCTATGGACCAAAGGAGTCTAATGATAGAAAGGTCTACCACTTATACACACAACAGTAGGCCTTAGAAAGTTCTAACAATGAGACTTTGTTTCCCTCTGTGGTAACTCAGATTTGTCTCATTTTTCAACTCATAGCCTAAAATGACATGGGGAAGGTGGTGGATGACATAGATTAAATAAATACATTAAGGTGAGGTCCATGGTTGGGACACCCCCACCCACGTCCGCATGGTTGATGTGAGGGGGTGCTCCCACTACCACCATTGGTTGTGGTGTGGTCCACCTGATGGTTGGATCACATAGATTTTTGGGTTTCATGGTTAAAATAAGCCAGCAGATAGATGGATGGTGTAGATCTAAGAAACACATTAATATGGGTCCCATGAGTGAAAACTCACTCCAAATTAACATCCATGCAAAATAAGAAATGATCATAAGTAACCCAACCCTTTAACATTTGTGGTATGGCCCACCTGGGTTTCGGATTAACTTCATTTTTTAGCTCAACGCCTAAAATGAGAAGGGAAATTGGATGGACGGTGTGAAGGATCATGATGGGGCCCACGAGATAAGCCCACATGGTGGCTTTGGAAGGTGAATGGTGGAGAGAGAGACATGTCTCTGGACATTGTTGTGTTCAGGGACATGGTGCCACTACCCATCTCCCTCTTTTGTGTTTTAAGAGTGAGGTAGGGCCCGCCTAGGAAACCACTCCATCCATTTGAATGTCCAACTCATGGTGGGGCCAAGAAGCTTTGGATGACATCAATTTTTGGTGTATTTTCACCATCAAAGTGTGCTTATATAATCAATTAGTTTAAATAGAAAATAAATATCACGGTGGGCCACACAAGGTGGTCCACACTATGATAGCGTGTAAGACATGCTCTCCAATAGCGTGGTTCACTTGTGGGTCCCACAACACCATGAGAATAAGAAAAGAAATGGAAATGAAGGGAAATAAGTCCAGCCATCGGGGTGGCCCCTTGCCACTATGGGGCCCACCACATACTTAATACATGACCAAGGTGGGTCCCACCCTTAGAGGTCCACCAAAATAGAGAAATCACAAAGAATGGGAGGGTTTTGACGCTCCAATGTACTCACTTAGAAGGATGGATGATTGAATCGTCTTGGATCGATGATCGGATGGCCCATCAAGCTCCTCTTCACCCCTAATCTTCTTTAATCTCACATTTCTGTATTCTCTTACTCTTTCACTCTTGATCTTTCCTAATACTCTCACAAGCTCTCTTTCTTTTCTCTTAATCTCTCCCTAATCTTTCTTCTTTTCTCTCTTTCTCTCTCAATTTCTCCATAATCTTTCTAATATTTCTCTCTCTCTCTCTCTCTCTCTCTCTCTTAATCCCTCTCTACTCTTACTAGGAAATAGTAAAAATGAGAGGGAGTTAGAGAGACTTTTTGGTAGAGATTTTAGGATAGGGAGGGAATAAGGGGAAGATGAAGGGGTAAAATGGGAAGAAAAATAATAAGAGAATGATGGCTAGCATAGGTAGGGGTATGGGTTGCATGAGAATGGCATGGGTTTGTTTGACTAATGGGGAGAGAGTGACATGAGTGACGGATGGCTTGATTGATGGATGGATTGATGGGTTGATTGATTGATGGATTGATTAATTTGTCAACATGAGGATTTGTTCAAGTGGGGCTGGCGTGCATTGTGCGGCCCACCTCAGATTGTGCCAAAATTGTAACTTCTAATCTACGTGTCGAAATGGGGGGTGCCGCATGGTATTAGAATTGTAATACCTTGTAACATCCCGAAAATCGGGGGGTCGAGTAAAAACCCAACTCCCGAGTTCCAAAATGTTATTTATGCAACATAGATATGTATGATTGAATGTTGTCTGTGTTAATGTATTAAACATGAGTGAGATTAAGCCAGAACAGCATATCCTACTCCAGAGACAGTTAAATTTACAAGCGAAAGACTGTGATAGTATGTATAATATATATAAACTGTTGTATGTCTCCAAAGTGTGAACATGTTACCAGGTTATATACATACATGTATACTCCAAAAGTAAATAAAGAGAATATACATGAGTTCTCTAAAAATATAAAATGACAAGTGTCAAGGTATCTAATCAATCTCCCTGTAATCCCGTCAATCAAAACACGCATAAAGGAGGAATCCTCCTCATCATCATCAAGTCCAGCTCCGCCTCTCAAGCAACGCCATCATCTGCAATCACAAAAAGGGACTGGTGGGTGTCCGGAAACACCATCCCGTAACGTGGGAGTGAGTAGCTAACTCAGTGGAATAATAGAGCAAGGATTAACATGTTCTCAAATCAATCATGCGATAATAGTAAAGCAGTAAATCAAACAATCCTAATACTGTTGTTAATGCAATATGACATGACATGACATGATGGATGCCCTCACTGACGATCTCCCTCATACAGCACCATCTTACGACCGCGGCGTGCCGCACTCCCTCAAGTGCTCCACATCTTCCAGGCACATGTAATGTAATGGTGATATGATTGCCGAGTTGTTATTAGTCCATTCAAACAGCAGGATTGGGAAACTAAGGTACTTCCCTTGTATCAATCCCAACACAGATCCTTTCTAGGGTCGTCACTCCTAGTAATCTCATACGATATATATTTTGTAGGTCGCTGCAAGGGCTGTCAGGGCTGTTGCTCACACTCGTTGCACCGCTCTCCCTTCACCTTATCAATACAAGCCTACTGTACTCTACTGTTACGGAAGGGTCGTCGCCTCCCGTAGACTCAGAATACTCTCGCGGTCACTACAAAGGGCTGTCAGGGCTGTTGCACGCACTCGTTGCTCCGCTCCCCCATCACCTTATCAATGTAGGCCGACAACAAAAATATAGTGTCCCATACCACCATAATCTGCTCACGAGTCATAGGTGCTCACTGGTCACTACGGGAAGGTTTGTGGCCCCAGCGTAGGCCGACAGCTCGACCACGGTGTCCCATACCACCATGCCCGGCTCATGAGTCTTTGTGGATCAAGGTACCATGGTTAACAGGGTTTACAATGGTAAGTTCAGTACCCTAGGTTCAGGCAGTTATGACTCATGCAGGGTGAACATACAACGGCCAGTCGGGTTACTTGACGGGCTCGACTAGCGCGATCGCATCTCAAGTCGAACGGCATGAAGTGCGTAAAACACTTTGTGTGGCTTAACCACTGCTGCCAACTCCAGAACACGGCTCGCGTTCATCGACGCATCGTTCGTGGCTAAGAAAAGCTAACCACGAATTCGCTCGGTTACCGACTGCCTGGACTAAGTATAGTCCCAAACACATATGAATCCACATCAGCAATCATGTGAGAGTATTGGAAATGAAACACAACCATGTGAGCATGTTAACACATGTTATATCGTACAACTTAAGTAAGTCATCTGACACATGCCTTTCATATATATAGTGAAATTATGCATATCACCAACATATAGAAAATCATTTCCATCAGCATATTAATTGAGAATTCAATCTCAAACTAAATCATAATGAAATCATCAAACACATGTTATAACATACAACTTAAGCGAATCATCAAGCACATGCATTTCATTCATATAATGAAATCATGCATATGGCTAACATGTAGGTAACCATTTACACCAGCATATTAATTGAGAAATCAATCTCAAACTAATTCATAACATCATTTAATTCAATACATACTAATACAAACATTTATACAAACACTTACACTACACACTTAAGTCTACATATAGTATGTCGACCCGAAGTGTGCATTTAGGCGAATCTCTTCACCAAACTAATTATGCACGCATTTCTAACATTCTAATGCCACAACAAATCATGTCAATCACATCAGCAAAATATGAATGAAATCTGTACTTCCTACAAATGACTAAAATGCCCTAAATCTCATATTCTTCGCTAGTTTACGAAACAGGAAACAGATAGCATGTTGTACATGTCAAACGGCGTTGCCGTCAATAATCTACTATTAAACGACATTGAAAGCATTGGAAACAGTCAATCAAAGCGTCTAAAATCCGCACCTTGTCTCTTATGGATGTGTAAATTCGAACGGAGCGTATACGCTTCGTCAACGGCGAATAGAGGACCTAATACACAAGTTCTATTAGCTACTTCGCTGGAAAACGAAAGGAACCTCAAATCAGCAACTTCTAGGGTATTTTCTTACCTGAAAACGTGGAGGAATCACCGGGAAAGTGATCGGAGTGCGTTGCCTAAGCACGTACAGCACGTGACACGAGCAGCAGGGAATTCTCTCCCACCTTCTCTCACAAGCTCTCACCTTTTCTCTCTCCCAATCTAGGGCTTTTTATAAATTCGGATGGGAGAGAGGAGTGAGGGTTTCAACCCCTTTTATAAACTATATCTTGCCCGAAATAGGCTCGGGAACAAGGTTCACTTGAGGGGTAACCAAATCGGGGCTGTTTCGGTCCAAAAGACCATTTCTGGTGGTCCCCTGGCCAAATGCGGTTACTTAAGCTCATGCATACTGGATCTAGCATACATCAAGTTTTCAGTCCGACAGGGTTCGCAGATCGCACATGGTGGTCCAGTTTCAGTTCAGCGGTCACCGCACGTAAATCAGGTCTGCAAGTCTCATGATATGAAATAGAAATTTTTCCTGATCCAAGGGTGTAATTTGGCTGAATTCTGACGGTCAAAACGCTCAATACTGACGCATCAAGTCGTGTGCCAGATTTGAATTTCAAATTCCAAATCTGTCCCTATTCGCACTCTCTTCAGTCCGGGCTCAATGAAATAGTCTGTGATTATCGGTTGGACTTGATTTTTGAAATAATTGTCAAGTCCAGCTAGGCGGTTCTAACGGTCTAAGATAGTAGGTATCGGACTTTCGACGCGCGGTATAGATCCAATACAAAGTTTCAAAGCGGTCCAGAGAACAAACTGGTTTAGAGTTTGATCCCAGGTTATAGAGTTTTATAGAGTCATTGGTTCTACTCAATTTGGGTCTTGTAGAACATATTTAAAGCGATCAGGGACTATTTCCCAGCTACTCTAGCGTTGCGCTAGCTAACTTGTGCTTAGTTTCTAAAGGAATTAATCCTAAGTGATTTCTTTGGCTATGGAATTGGGTTCTGAGCGATTTTTCAGGTGTTTTAGTTGACCTATTGCCTAAGGACATCTAATCCCAGGTTGGCCAAAATTCGAGGTGTTACAATCTACCCCCCTTAAAACACAATTTCGTCCCCGAAATTGGCGAAGGGCAAGGAGTGCTGTTTCTAAGGAAGGTTCAATCCTATTTAATGACCTAATCGTACGTATAACCTAAATCAAATGTTTCGATCTTGGGCCAGTGGGGAAGAGGCCGACCACACTTCCGCTACGCCACACTGATCGAACAGTTGCATGGGCTGACCTAACTGGATTGGACTCAATACGTTCTACCCCCCTTAAAACTTGGTTCTACTTAAAGTTCAAGAATCTTTGCATCACTCCGTATATCGGAACGAGGTGCAACTTAGGGGCTATCCTTGACATGAATTGGGAAACAACCTCTCATTACAGTGGGTTTTCTTTGCTAATGATGCGTTCTATGGCATTGGTACCTATGATCATAGAGATGATCCTAATCTCTATTGTGGTTGAGTTTAGGGGCAAGTATGAGTTGGTGGCAAGATGTCGAATTCTCTACTGGCTTTAAGTCCTCACCATTTCCCAAAGGCAATGTGATCCCGTTTGGTTATAGGTGGTTGGGCCAGCACAGAAGAAAGGTTGTGTAGTAGGTCTGAGCCGAATACATAGACTTTCTGTCTAGCTAGGACAAAAGATTTATTGTATCAATTCTTAATCCGAGTCGATGCCGATCTTCTGCTTGATCAGAGCATTGGATTTATTGGTAACCACTAGGATTAAGAAGTTGATTCAAACGGCGAATACATCGCTTACATGCAGTTCCTTTACTCTGCGTTCCCGAATGCAATAAGCCCTTGGGGAAGGCAATTCTAAGGGGCGTGCTAGTTCATTCTAAATTCATTCTGAGGGATTTATAAATGTTCCCTAAGAGTGAATGACTCCTTCCTATGGGCAACAACAGAGGTCTATAAGTCATAAGGGGATCTATTGAAGCAATAAGGTTCTACTTCAACCAAATCTAACCTACAATTCCTTAGCATATACAGGCTTTACACTACTTAAGGTAATTAGTAGGCTAGTCTGTAACTCAGTAGCTATAATCCAAAGCCTAAGATTATACGTTAAATGGTTCCATACCATTTCTACTACAGGGAGTTGTTCTATTGCTTAGGGTCAAGATTATCTAAATGGAATTGGATTTCTTATGTCGTCAGATCCTTCAAATCTAGGAGTGCTATTGCTAGGTCCAAAACGCCAAGGGCCTATTGTTTGAAACGAAACTACATTCCTAATCCCATGTTGGGATTGGGAGTAGCATGCTAGTCACAATACATGGAACAAAGTTCTACACTTTCTACCTCTAACGTCACTAAACCTAACAACAACAAAACACAGAGATTTCAAAATGGTAATCAAACATTTACAAGATAACGTCACAGATGCCTAATTCTACCGAAGGACTCTACCATAGTCCCGACTTACCTTCTTCATCACTGTCGAGGCTAATACTGTCTGTTGCTCACTAGAGCTCTCTTGGCCATAACGGCTTAACAATAACCATGGAAAGTGGATGAAATGCAGAGAAATTGTTGTCCAAATGGACAAAATAAAATCTAAGCATTGTAGAGGGATGCTTCAAGCTCCCCTAAGATGTATTTTCGGAAAGAAAAGAGAATGAAAAAGGGGAATGAAGCACCTCACGATTTCGGCTCGATTTGAGGGTTTTAAGAGCTCCAAATGATGAAATCTACTAGAGGGAGGGTTGCAACTTCAATGGAGTGGAGGGGTGTGGTCGTTTTAGGCCAGGAATGGATTTGGGGGTGGTTTGGAACCACAGTTTTGGGTTAGGGCAGCTGAAAAATAAAAATAGGGCTAGGGAAGGGGCTGTTTGTGAAGGAAGTACCTCGATTTGGGGTTTTCTATGGATGAACCGCACATGGGGGGTATGTACTACCCCAGACGACCACACCTGCCAAAAATCAGATCCAATGGGCCACATCGGGCGGCGATGCATCGCCGAACCGGCGATGGCATCGCCGACTAACTCCCTGTTTAGTCAGTGGGACCACATGGGTCTGGTCTGCCATGGTCCAAGGACTCCAAAAAACTATGGGCCCCACCTTGGTTCATTGTATTTTGACCTATATAGGCCCAAACATGAGTTCAGAGCTTTCCGGGGCCAATCTGTAAAATCGAATACAAAATTCTATCATGCAGCATATGATTTTGGGGTATAAGGAGCTAGTACATCCATCTAGCCCATTAGTTGCTAAAGAAAGTGAAGTTAGAATGGCCTTATGGCCATTTTTCATGAAATTTTACTATTCACTGTAAAATTTTGTGAAACTATGATTTTATGTTATTTTCACATTAGTATTGATGCCTAATATGAAAAGGATAAGAAGGAATTGAACATTGGAGTGGTGAGAGGTAGAAATTTGAAGATCTTTGGTGAAACGGGGTTTTTAAGCCCTAGCGATTGAACACAGGGGTTGTGGTTGTCCCACAGCCCAAGGATTTACATTTACGGGTTTAGAATCGTCCAAAAAATGTCTTAACCCACTTACCTACAACCTAGGAGCTACTCAGGTCACTTTACGTGGCCCTAGATGCGTTACGGACTCGATCGCGTGATCGATATGAATAGTCTTCGCCTATTGACAAATCTGCGATACTATAAGTGTTTTTAGACCCTTCTTGCACCCGCCTAAGTTAAAGGAAGCGACAGCGTACGTCACGTGACCATAACCCAGGCCCGGTTTAATCCAAATCATGCTCTGATACCATATGTAACATCCCGAAAATCGGGGAGTCAAGTAAAAACCCAACTCCCGAGTTTCAAAATGTTATTTATGCAACATAGATATGTATGATTGAATGTTGTCTGTGTTAATGTATTAGACATGAGTGAGATTAAGCCAGAACAGCATATCCTACTCCAGAGACAGTTAAATTTACAAGCGAAAGACTGTGATAGTATGTATAATATATATAAACTGTTGTATGTCTCCAGAGTGTGAACATGTTACCAGGTTATATACATACATGTATACTCCAAAAGTAAATAAAGAGAATATATATGAGTTCTCTAAAAATATAAAATGACAAGTGTCAAGGTATCTAATCAATCTCCCTGTAATCCCGTCAATCAGAACACGCATAAAGGAGGAATCCTCCTCATCATCATCAAGTCCAGCTCTGCCTCTCAAGCAGCGCCACCATCTGCAATCACAAAAAGGGACTGGTGGGTGTCCGAAAACACCATCCCGTAACGTGGGAGTGAGTAGCTAACTCAGTGGAATAATAGAGCAAGGATTAACATGTTCTCAAATCAATCATGTGATAATAGTAAAGCAGTAAATCAAACAATCCTAATACTGTTGTTAATGCAATATGACATGACATGATGGATGCCCTCACCGACGATCTCCCTTATACGGCACCATCTTATGACCGCGGCGTGCCGCACTCCCTCAAGTGCTCCACATCTTCCAGGCACATGCAATGTAATGGTGATATGATTGCCGAGTTGTTATTAGTCCATTCAAACAGCAGGATTGGGAAACTAAGGTACTTTCCTTTTATCAATCCCAACACAGATCCTGTCTAGGGTCGTCACTCCTAGTAATCTCATACAATATATATTTTGTAGGTCGCTGCCAGGGCTGTTGATCGCACTCGTTGCACCGCTCCCCCATCACCTTATCAATACAGGCCTACTGTACTCTACTGCTACGGAAGGGTCGTCACCTCCCGTAGACTCAGAATACGCTCGGGGTCACTACAAAGGGCTGCCAGGGCTGTTGCACACACTCGTTGCTCCGCTCCCCCATCACCTTATCAATGTAGGCCGACAGTAAAAATATAGTGTCCCATACCACCATAATCTGCTCACGAGTCATAGGTGCTCACTGGTCACTACGGGGAGGTTTGTGGCCCCAGCGTAGGCCGAGAGCTCGACCACAGTGTCCCATACCACCGTGGTTAACAGGGTTTACAATGGTAAGTTCAGTACCCTAGGTTCAAGCAGTTATGACTCATGCAGGGTGAACATACAACGGCCAGTCGGGTTACTTGACGGGCTCGACTAGCGCAATCGCATCTCAAGTCGAACGGCATGAAGTGCGTAAAACACTTTGTGTGGCTTAACCACTGCTGCCAACTCCAGAACACGGCTCGCGTTCATCGACGCATCGTTCGTGGCTAAGAAAAGCTAACCACGAATTCGCTCGGTTACCGACTGCCTGGACTAAGTATAGTCCCAAACACATATGAATCCACATCAGCAATCATGTGAGAGTATTGGAAATGAAACACAACCATGTGAGCATGTTAACACATGTTATATCGTACAACTTAAGTAAGTCATCTGACACATGCCTTTCATATATATAGTGAAATTATGCATATCACCAACATATAGAAAATCATTTCCATCAGCATATTAATTGAGAATTCAATCTCAAACTAAATCATAATGAAATCATCAAACACATGTTATAACATACAACTTAAGCGAATCATCAAGCACATGCATTTCATTCATATAATGAAATCATGCATATGGCTAACATGTAGGTAACCATTTACACCAGCATATTAATTGAGAAATCAATCTCAAACTAATTCATAACATCATTTAATTCAATACATACTAATACAAACATTTATACAAACACTTACACTACACACTTAAGTCTACATATAGTATGTCGACCCGAAGTGCGCATTTAGGCGAATCTCTTCTCCAAACTAATTATGCACGCATTCCTAACATTCTAATGCCACAACAAATCATGTCAATCACATCAGCAAAATATGAATGAAATCTGTACTTCCTACAAATGACTAAAATGCCCTAAATCTCATATTCTTCGCTAGTTTACGAAACAGGAAACGGACAGCATGTTGTACATGTCAAATAGCATTGCCGTCAATAATCTACTATTAAACGACATTGAAAGCATTGGAAACAGTCAATCAAAGTGTCTAAAATCCGCACCTTGTCTCTTATGGATGTGTAAATTCGAACGGAGCGTATACGCTTCGTTTATGGCGAATAGAGGACCTAATACACAAGTTCTATTAGCTACTTCGCTAGGAAACGAAAGGAACCTCAAATTAGCAACTTCTAGGGTATTTTCTTACCTGAAAATGCGGAGGAATCGCCGGAAAAGTGATCGGAGTGCGTTGCCTAAGCACGTACAGCACGTGACACGAGCAGCAGGGAATTCTCTCCCACCTTCTCTCACAAGCTCTCACCTTTTCTCTCTCCCAATCTAGGGCTTTTTGCAAATTCGGATGGGAGAGAGGAGTGAGGGTTTCAACCCCTTTTATAAATTATATCTTGCCCGAAATAGGCTCGGGAACAAGGTTCACTTTAGGGGTAACCAAATCGGGGCTGTTTCAGTCCAAAAGACCATTTCTGGTGGTCCCCTGGCCAAATGCGGTCGGACTTAAGCTCATGCATACTGGATCTAGCATACATCAAGTTTTCAGTCCGGCAGGGTTCGCAAATCGTACATGGCGGTCCAGTTTCAGTTCAGCGGTCACCGCACGTAGATCAGGTCTGCAAGTCTCATGATATGAAATAGAAATTTTTCCTGATCCGAGGGTGTAATTTGGCTGAATTTTGATGGTCAGAACGCTCATACTGACGCGTCAAGTCGTGTGCCAGATTTGAATTTCAAATTTTAAATCTGTCCTTATTCACACTCTCTTCAGTTCGGGCTCAATGAAATAGTCTGTGATTATCGGTTGGACTTGATTTTTGAAATAATTGTCAAGTCCAGCTAGGTGGTTCTAACGGTCTAAGATAGTAGGTATCGAACTTTCGACGTGCGGTCTAGATCCAATACAAAGTTTCAAAGAGGTCCAGAGAACAAACCAGTTTAGAGTTTGATCCCAGGTTATAGAGTTTTATAGAGTCATTGGTTCTACTCGATTTGGGTCTTGTAGAACGTATTTAAAGCGATCAGGGACTGTTTCCCAGCTACTCTAGCGTTGCGTTAGCTAACTTGTGCTTAGTTTCTAAAGGAATTAATCCTAAGTGATTTCTTTGGCTATGGAATTGGGTTCTGAGCGATTTTTCAGGTGTTTTAGTTGACCCATTGCCTAAGGACGTCTAATCCCAGGTTGGCCAAAATTCGGGGTGTTACATACGTACATGGTCGCTAAGGTACAAATCTCGAGGTATCGAGGTGTAGAAGTAAGGTAACGATCAAAACTCGTCAATCTGGTCCTTCGAGAGCATGTCGTTGTTTAAGTAGAAGTGTACGAAAGGCCTCTCAAGGTTACGGGTCTTACATAACATGGCAGTGAATTCAATGGGTTTTACACATAGGGTTGGCTACAGTAACTCTCTAGAGTTCGCTGGGCTCACAAGGTTACCTTAATGGGCATCAAATCCTAGGTTTTTTGTCCATCAATGAGAGGGTAGCGCGTTCAGAGGAGTCATCCCCATGAGTTGCTATTGAAATCAAGCCAGGAATCTGGGGGGTCTTATGCATGGTTGGCCTATCTATGGATGAGCCAGAGACCGTACACTGTAGCCCACTTTTTTCTTCACCTGCAAGGTTTAACCCATTCACGAGAGGGTATTTTCTCTCACCATCCCTCGTGATGTTGTCAAAATCTATACAGACGGCATTGGTCTCACGTGTGGTTGGCCGTATAGGCGCACTCCACTGCCTGCATGGTCTAAGCATATGATTGCCTTTGCGGGCTTTTTAGGGCCACTGGCTTTTCATTGTTGCTCGCATAATATTTAATAAATCGTCTGCATGATAGGGCTTATGCGTGGTTGGCCGTATAGGCGCGCTCCACTGCCGTAAATGTTAAATCGCCATCGTTGTTATAGGGTTTATGTGTGGTTGGCCGTATAAGCGCACTCCGCTGCTGTAAATGATAAATCATCATCTCTGATATTATTTTGATTATATTTACATTTTAATGTAATGTTTTAGCTTGGTGATAATATCAATTTGGTGATATAGTAACTTTTCGTACGATATTTAGCGATAGTATCAATTAAATGATGATAGCCATGATTGACGAATATTTGGCGATTGTAATAATTATTAGTGATAATAATCGGGACCTGTCAATAATTGGTGATTAAATTTGGTGCAGATAACTTTGAACACTTGAGGATTTACCTTTTATTCATATGAAGAAGAATACATGGCGTTGCTTTTTGAGGCTTTTTCATCAATTTTCTTGTCTTGCCCCCTTTTAATTAGGATAGATTATTATGATAATCTTCATAATAAAAAATTCAAAGATCTTCAGGGATGATATATTTTGATGAAACGAGCATTTACGGGTATACCAACGCCTTGTTCGTTCTGATTTACAACTCGATAGGCTCCATTTGAGTAAACTTCAGTTATTACGGACAGACCGTCCCATTTAGGATCGAACTTGCCCCCAATTTTACGAGTGACCACTATAGGTCTTTTCAACATTAAAACCATATCGCCTTTCTTGAATGAGAGATGTTTGAATTTTTTATCGAAGGTAGAGGAAATCCTTGCTTGATATAATTCTAATCGCTACTGAGCTACTAGCCATTTTTCATCGAACAGATCTTACTCGGCTAGCCTTACGTTTTTTGTTTTCATCATCTGTGATGGATTCATGTACTGTAACCTTAAGTAACGCAACTTGCATTTTGATGGGGATGACGGCCTCAAAACCATATACCAGTGAATACAGCGTAGCTTTTATCGCGATACAGTGAGTTGTTTTGTAAAGCCCATAGAGCTTCTTGTAGTTTTTCATCCCAATCACGCTTATTTCCCTAAACGGTTTTCTTTAATATTTTTACAATCGTCTTGTTGAAGGCTTCGGTCAATCTTTTGGCTGGCGGATAGTAGGGATTCGAGAATGAATGGTGGATGCCAAATTTCTCCATAACTTTGTTCTTGAAAGGGGTGCCATTGTCAGTGATGATCTTTTTTGGAATACCATGGCGATATATTATCACATGTCGGATGAAATTTACGACATCTCTCTCTTTGACATTTCGGAGCATAATTGCTATAATTCATTTGGAGAAATAGTCTATTGCTGCCAGAATATATTGTCATCATTTAAACGAAGGTGGATTTATAGGACCGATGACATCAAGCCCCCATGCTGCAAAGGGCCAAGAAGATACTGACTGGTGAAGATCTTCAGGGGGTACATGTATAACATCGCCATAGAATTGGCATTCATGACATCGCCTCGCATAAGCGATCGCATCTTTGAACATTATAGGCCAGTGATATCCCATTCGATGTACCCAATGAAACAGATTTTGACCAGCCTGATGAGCTCTGCATTCTCCTAAATGAGCTTCTTGTAATATTTAATTTGCTTCTTATGTATTCAAGCAACGTAATAACATTTCATTATAGGATCTTTTATATAGAAATTCGCCGCATACGATGAATTTCTTCTATCTCTTCTTAATCTATAGCTTTTGTGATGGATCTTCTGGAAGTATAACATATTTGAGATAATCAATAAATGGCTGACGCCAATTGTCTATAGTGATCTCTAAACATGATACGAGAAGTGCTTCAGCAGTTTTAACAGTTTTAATGATGACATCAGACGTTGGTAAGAACCTTCTAGCTTCGATTGTCACTTGAAGGGGACTTTGATCAAGATAGGATAAAGTCGCGACCAATCTAGCTAATGCATCTGCCCTTGCATTTTCACATCATGGTATATGTTTCATTTCAACATTATGGAATTGCTCTAGCAACTGTTGTACTCATCAATAAAATGGTAGGAGTTCTTGTTTCCTTATTTCAAACTTTGTCGTCAGCTGATTTATCATTAATTTGGAGTCCCTGAATATCTATTGTACTTTTATTTTCATCTCTTGTGTTATTTTCATTCCTATAATGAGAGCTTTATACTCGGCCTCATTATTAGTATATGTCGTACCTAATGTGAAGGAATAGGGCTACAAATCATCTTGGGGGCTAATAAATATCACTCCAGCACCTGCTCTTGAAGTTTGAGAGGCACCATCAAAGTACATTTGCCATGACTTAGGCAATTCTATCATCATTATGTCTTCATCTAGGAGATCGTTGTTGATTATTTCGTTGTCCGCTACAGGGTGAGTTGCTAAAAAGTCTTCTACCACTTGTCCCTTTATTGCTTTAGCCGGCTCATAAGAGATTGAATATTTTGAAAGTAACAACATCCACTTGGCCAGTCTTCCTGACAACATCGAACTCGTCATTAGAAATTTTATTGGGTTGACGCGTGAGATCAAAATTATATCATGGGAAAGACAGTACTACCTTAGCTTCCATACTGCAAATACTAATGCCATGTACACTTTCTTAATGGGTGAATAGTTATTTTCCAAGCCTATTAGAGTCTGACTCAGATAGTAGAGTGCGATTTCCTTTCCTTCCTCATTTACATGTGCCAACGGTGCTCCCAGAGAATTCTAAGCTACAGAGATATATAGAAAGATGGGTTTGCCTTTTACAAGAGCTACTAATACCGGGGGCTGATTCAACAATTCTTTAATGGAATCGAATGCATTCTAGCACGACTGATCCCATATGAATTATGTTCCTTTCTTCATTATATGGGTGAATGGCTGACATCTTCTAGCTATATTAGAGATAAAACGTCAGATGTATGCTAACTTTCCTTGCAAGCTTTTTAGCTCTTCAGTGTCTTTGGCGGCGACATATCCTGGATAACTCTAATTTTCTCTGGGTCAATTTCAATTCCTCTGTGTCTGATTACAAAACCAAGGAATTTTCCTTATGAAACACCAAAGGTGCATTTAGCCAGATTCATCTTTAGTTGTTTCTTTCTGAGCCGTCAAAAGACCAAGGTCAGATGTTCACAATGTTCTTCATGATCGTTCGATCTAATTGCCAAGTCATCGACATAGCATTCCACATGCTTATGCATCATATCTTGAAATATACTCTGCATCGCTCTTTGATACGTCGATGTTATTGAGACTAAATGGCATAAATTTATAGCAATATATCCTAAGAGAAGTTCTGAATGTTATATCCTCATCATCTTCTAGTGCCATCCATATTTGATTGTATCCGGCATACCCATCCATGAAAAACATGACAACGTACTTTATCGTAGTATCGATTAGCAATTCTGTTATTGGCAATGGGAAATCGTCTTTTGGACAAGCCTCATTCAAGTCTCTGATATCAACATGTACTTTGATTTGTCCCCTTTTCTTCTTGACTAGTTGAATTTGTACATGTAGCCGATGAATTGTGGTTGACTGCAACAAAAATACGTTCATGAGATTTTTCTCACTGTAAACTTGACTTTTAACTCCACTAGCTTTTTTAAACATACTTTACCTCCCACAGTCACCGTACTAATGAAAGTGAGTTGAACAAGTAGATAAAGGGTGCTTTGAACTGAAAAAAGATTTAGAACTGTAACGTCTCGAAAAAATCTGTACAAAGACCCGAGTACCACCTCAAGCAGAAATCACTAAGGAACAAATCCTTTAGAAATTAGATGAGAATTAACTTAGTGTTAAACTAGATTATTTGTGATATTATCTCTAACCGCTTTAAATATGAACTGCAAGACCCAAAACTAGTAAAATCATTAACGCTACATTACCTAGAAACTTAGGATCCATCTAAAAACCTAATTGCTCTCGGGAGCATCACGAATCTCCGTATCAGACCTGGACAGCGCGTCGAAAGTCTGATTACCATGATATTATATGGTTATGACCACCTTTTTCAAACTTGACCACCATCTCAGAAATCAAGTCCTAATAGTACTTAGAAACACACAACTTAAGCCCGGAGCGAAGTGTGTGAGAAATGCGAATATCTTTAAAAAATGAACTAAAACTTAAGTGAGTTGAGTCGTTCGCTTGTAGGATAATTTTAAGGTTTTAGACCATCAGATTCTAACCCAATTACACCCTTAGATCAGGAAAAATTTCCAACACATGTCAGTGCACTTGTGGCCCTGATCGAGTGTCGGTGACCGTTGAACTGAAACTGGTCCCTCGTGGTCGATCCACTGATCAGATCGGACCGAGATCTTAACCTTGCATAGATCCATCATCAGAGAACTTACTCTGGACTGTATGCAGGAAAGGGGCCTCCAGATGTGCTTCGTTTGATTGAAACAGTCACCCTTTGGCTATAACCTAAGTATACCATGGCCCTGGGGCCATTTCCATTAGTTTTGGGCCTATATAAGGTCCTTTACCCACCCCTCTCTCATTCTATACGAATTTCAAACCCTAGGAGAGAAGAGAGAGAAAGGAGAAGGAGAAAGTGAGAGAGAGAGAGAAAGGGTTTGTTCCTAGGATTCGATCGCACCACTCCACGTGCTTAACCACAGCTTCTGTGTCGTTATACCGGCAATTCCGATTTTGTGTTTGGGTAAGAAATCCTAACCCTAATCTATTTTAGGGATTCAAATAGACTAAATGGTGAAATATCTCACCTATTTCATAGTATAGGTTGCCGTTATGTCGTAGACAAAGAGTTAGTGTTCCAATTGAGTTTGTTATGAGTCTACCGGCGAAAGGTGCGGACTATAAATGTTTAGGTTATGGTTTTTAAGGCTTTCAATGTCAGTAATGATTTATGACTGACTTGGTTGCTGCCACATGCGCTTAGATACGACATTTTTTCATATATTACATATATAGATGAAAAATGTTGAATATAATGCATTATGTATGTTTATTTAAATGTTTATATGAATATGGGATTATGATTTGTGCTCAATATGATTGATGTTTGAGAATACATGTTTGTTGTATGTGTGAAAACTCTTATGTGGAAGGATTTGCTATAATACCTGTTATTAAAAGTACCCTAGCATGTGCCCTAGTTTGTCAATTAGCGTGTGTGTTGAGTCAGTCAGACTGCAGAGCCTCACAGAGGATAAATTCAAGCGTCTGCCTCAACCGGATGTGTGGAAGCTCGCCATAGGTAAATTTAAGCCTCACATCCCTTATCCCAAAACACCAGGTGATTAAAACTCTTAAAACAAGATAGACATCATAGGGTTTTTAAGTGAGAAAACTTCTTTCAAAAAACAGAAAAGCTCTAAGTTTTCTTACTTTGTCGATTGTATCGATACACATCTGGATATGATTGACCTGCGCTGTCGATGTTCTCGGAAGACCAATCGATAAAATCGAATGAGGACTTAATGTGTCCAACAACCACATACATATCTAGAAAGAATTATCGATGAACAACACACGTATTGATATCATCGATAATTAAATGTCAAGCCCATCAAAGGTGGCTCGATAATATCGACAGGTAGTTCTGACGCCTTTATTTTTACTCAGGAAAATCATATATGCTATTGATATATCGGAGATTTTCTCAATACCATCGGAGTTTAAAGCTCAATGATATCGATAGGCTCTCGATTATATCGGTCATGGGCGCGAAGTTCTCCAGCAACATTTTTTAGGTATTTTTTTATTCTAATCGGGGGTCACTCAATAAAGTCGATATTCAAATATCGATGGTATCGAGGATGGATCGATTGCATCGAGAATAGATAAAAACAGTCCAGCAATCTCACTGATAAAATCTTTGAATTTATCGATGCATTGACACGACCTTCGATTTATCGGTATTCAAATTCTGATGATATCGAGTATCCCCCGATCATATCTAATGACCTAAAAATTTTCAAGCAAGTCTCTCTCATTTTTAAATGTCAAGGACTCGATCCTTGTATCGATAATATCAGAGTTTAAAATCCGATGGCATCAACACGAGTCTCGATTCCCTCGACCAACGGGCAAAAGGTTTTCAATAGCATATGATATTAAGTTTGTGTCATCGAGCAGACCATCGATACGATCGAGAGTATACGCTCGATGATATCGAACTCGCTCGATGATATCAAACTCTGTCATAAATGTGACCGTTTTATATCCGTTGGAACCTTTTGCCTATATAAAGAAAACTTATCTTTAGTTGCTGGTAGAGAAAGAAAAGAGTGCTTTTGTGTGTTTAACCTTAAATCATATACCCAAAGTCCTTTCTCTCAAGAGAGTTCATCCACCAATCCACCCTCGTCATTAATATTTAATAGAGTGGACTGGGGAATGAACTTTCGCATTCAAGGATCCTCCAGGTACTATCTCAATGGAAAATCATTAAGCTGGGATGCCTTGAATGCATAGATGATTGGAATCGCTCTATCTTCCTGATAGGAAAACATTTAGAGAGTAAGATTCCATCATAACCTTGACCCAACCCGTCGCCTTATATTGGTACATCATTTATGTTGCGGATCAAGGGAGCAGAAGACTCTTCATCAACAAGGAGGAGATCTTCATCAACTTATCTGTAAGTATTTAGAGTCCAGAAGACCCTTTGATCATTCCTTTGTAGGATTAAGTCTAAGGTGTTTCTCACCATTTGAAGTCCTCAAGGAGGCTTCCGGCGGGAGTGTACGTGGTGGGTGCGTTGTGTGGATCCTTGCTCTGTGGAGAGCATAAACATCTGGTTGAAGGTGGACCAGTCAAAACCTTAGGTTTGAGGTGAACCACTGTGAAACCTCAGGTTTGAGGTGAACTGTGTAGAAACCTCCATTAGGGTTTTATGGAAGATCCTTGGCCAGTGTGCCTAAAAGTGGGTGCGTTGTGTTGACCCTTGCTCATGAGAGCATAAACAGTCAGCCTCAGTGTAGGTTATAAAGGTGAACCTGATTTAAAACCTTAGGTTAGAGGTGAACCACTGTGAAACCTCCTTAGTAAAATCTGGTACACTCAAGGGTTGAGTGCAGTTACCGGGAGTGGAGTAGACAAGTTATCGAACCATTATAAAAATGACTGTGTTTATGATTTTTATTCTTTTGTATGTGTGATTTATTTTAATACTTTCATATCTATATATCTGAGATCACACCTCACACACATACATAGTTATATTCATCATAAACTAGGTTGTATATTGTTATCTCTTGAATAGTTTATGATTGGATCCTCTACTAGGCTTGGAAGCCAGTAAAGTTACATTTGAGTAATCCTGATGAATGCATATTGATAGGATTAGTGACATAGGATTTTTAAATAAAATATAAAAACTTTAAAAAGTCCTATTCACCCCCTCTAGGCATATTGGCATATTCCTACTTCGACTCAAGCGATCTTCACGGCTATTTCAATTGGTATCAGAGCGGGTCTCTCTTTAAGGGCTTCACCACCTAGAGAGTGATCTTGACTAAAGTAGAAATATGGCTAAAGGAGAGGGCTCATCAGTCAGTAGGCCTCCAATATTTGATGGTTCAAATTACACATACTGGAAGGCTAGGATGCACTACTTTCTAAGATCTTTGGATCATGAAGTCTAGAAAATACTTACAAGTGGATATGTGCCACCATCTAAGCAAATCATACTTGAGAGTGGCACAACCATCACAAAACCCAAATCCAAAGAAAAGTGGACGACGTTCGACAAAGAAAAATAAACTGCTGAAGCAAAAGCTATGAACACCATCTACTGTGCTATGTCTTAAGATATATTCAATCAAATAAGTATGTGTAGGACATCCAAGGAAGCATGGGATCTATTGGAAACAACCCATTAAGGCACAAGCACTGTGAAGAGGTCCAAACTACAACTTCTGACTTCACAGTTTGAAAGTCTCAGAATGGAGGAGCATGAGACATTTATGGAGTTTTTCACTAAGTTGAATATCATTTGCGACTCCATGGGTGGATTGGGAGAAAAAGTTCCAGTACATAAAATCTATAGGAAAATTCTAAGATCCCTACCGGAATGATTTAATCCCAAGGTTACAACAATTGAGGAGTGTAGAAACATAGATGAGATGAAAGTAGAAGAACTGGTAGGTTTCCTACAAACTTCAGAACTACACTTCAAATAATTCTAAAAATCCAAAAACACTATCCTAAAAACTTCAAAGAAAATAACACATGAGGACAGTGGAAGTGAAAAAGAAGATGAAGATGAGGAAGTGGCTTTGCTTGCACAAAGATTCAGAAGAATCGTGCCCATCCCTCTAGAGGAAGAAAGGTGGATGACAAACCTTCTGCAGGCAAATATGGTAAAAGGACCAAAGAATCACAATGTTACGCCTATCAGAAGTATGGAAACCTGTCTACTGAATGTCCAAATAGAAAAATTAAGGGCAAGGCAATGGCCGCCAAATGGGAAGACACAGAGGAGTCAAACTCAGATAATAGTGACTCAGAGAGTGATGGAGATTAGAAATCACTGAAAATCCTTATGGTCTCCACCACTCCAATCATCCCCGTGGAATCTGAAAGCAAGGAAGAATAGCAAGCCATTGAATCATTTCCGTCTGATAATGAGAAAACAGAAAAGGAAGAAGAAGAAGAACAAAACAAGCCACAAGATGCTTACAATTAACTATATATCCATAGCATCAAAGTTGTTAAAAGACTTGGAATATCTGAGAATAAAAAGGAATTGCTACAAAAAGATTTGGATAAAACTCTGAAAATTAATACACACCTAATCAATGATTTACAACAAAATACTCAGATAATGATAGACGTTAAAGAATTAACACCTTCCTTAAATCAAAATCTGAAAAACTAAACAATCAGGTTGAGCAATTAAAAGATAAAAATATGCTCCTACAAAATAAAAATCATACACTTCTGTTTGATTTAGAGGAATCTAGAAAAACTGCTAAGCTACACTATAAGTTTTCCCAGAGTGGTGAGAAGTTAGAAAAAAATGGCTTAGGATATGAGAAAGTTAAAACTGGGTATGGAACATAAATACTTGAAAAATCTGATGCCTCCAGTAGCAATATAGAAACTAATCAAAAAGTTGAATCAAATAAGAAACTAAATCTACTACAAGCAAGAATCCTGTCACAAAGTGGGTAATTAAGGAAAAGAAAAATTGTCTTGCTACTCACTCAAATCATTCAACAGGCAATGACACTAAGTGGTACTGTAAGACCCGTATCCTAGTCCGTACTATTCTGTCGACTCCCACGATCATTCCCATCGAATTCCTGCAACCTACGACCTATAAGCGATGTTTTTGTGTGATCCTAAGTCATATCCTATAGATTTTGGTCGGCCTAATCTGAGACCTGTACCATTACGACTGCATCGTCGCCACAGTTCCAACGTCATGACTTGTGCACCAATCCGACGCTTAGATCATAAGATGTGGACCGTGCATTATAATGAACGTGGATCGCATATTACGGGACCCACCCATCCCATGTGGCACCAATCCCTAGGTAATCATGAGGGTGATGGATGACATCACCCTAGCTATAGCCACCCTACCCCCTAGCTTTCTTACAAGCACTTATGGCTAGCCACCCTACCCCTAGCCCTCTTACAAGCATTTATTGCTAGCCACCCTCTCTTACAAGTAATTATGGCCTACCTAAGCTACTCTCTCTCTCTCTCGCTTTACAACCCTCTCTCCCTCACATTTTTCAAACCCATTTTTTCAAAGCAACACCCCACATCCAAGCCATTTTCAAGATAGAAGAGTGAGTTGTGTGGCCCACTTTCTTCTTTCAAAAACCTTCATCCTAACCATTCATACCTCATTTTCCACCATCAAAGTGAGACACAAGGAGATTGGCTTTCCAACGGACCAAGAAGATTGAAGGTGGGTGCTTATTAGGCTAGTTTTTTTCATGTTTTGATGATGGGCCAAGTGAGGCATACCGATTGATGGTATGAATCTCACTTTGGACCCTAGATGTGGCCGATGGCCCACCTTGATTTTATTATCATTCCATAATGGGGCCATTCTCCATGGACCCCGTCGTGATGTTTACTTTCTTGTCTAAAAAGGGATCATCTAGACCTTACATCTTGGTGGAGAAGGGATCTCAATCATTAATCTTTGATTTGGTGGGCCCACATGCAATGGGACCCACTTGAGGTATGATTGGATGCTTGAAACGGAGGGCCCATAGTGTCGGGGTCCCTCCATTGCGCGTGTCCTTCTATCTTTCTCTCTCTCCCTCTCTTTTTATTTATTTATTTATTTTGTGTGTGATGAGGTGGCCGTGTGGCCCGCTTGGATGGACCCCACTATGAAGCATGTATTGGATCCAATCCATTTGTAGGTGGAGCCCACTTTATATGTGTGTATGTTCCACACTACCTAGCCATGTGGTGGCCCACTTAAGCAGGGCCCACCTTAACGTTATTTGTATGCCCAAACAAATAAAAAGGGGGTCTAGCGTCTCTGGAAGTAAACCTGAAAACATAAATATTAACATGGGTTCAAAGCTTTGGGAAGGGCCATTTGTATAGGCCTCACCTTGATGTATGTATTTAATCCATGCCGTCTATTCCATTCCTTAGCCAATTTTATGCGTTGAGCCAAAAAATGAAGTTAACCCAGCTTTCGAGTGGTCTATAGCATAGCAAACGATGTTTTTACCGTTGAAAAACCACATGATGTTTCTATACTCCAAAACGCCTCCAATATTGGGCTTGTTTGACTTGTCTAGGGACATGAGAGCCAGTGGATGGGGTGGATCTACCTGATGCGGGCCCCACGTATGAAAAACCTCTGAAGAATAGGCTTTCAAATATATATATAAGGTAGCGCCTATTGCTACGTCAGCAGCAGCAGACCACTGCGCGTGTAGGCCGGTGACCAGGGACCCACGACCCCAATCGTGAGCCCCACCATGATGTATGCTTAGTATCCACACCATTCATTGGGTGGGCCACTCCCTGAAGTGGGCCCCCTCCAAAGATCAGCCACAAACATGGCTCAGGTGGCCCACATCATAGGAAACAATGGTGATTAAACACTATCATTGGAACCCTTCTAGGTCACTACAGAAGTTTTGAATCAATACAAAATTTGTTTTTCCCATTCATCCAGGTACGTGCGACCTTATCAACGGGTTGGATTACAGATAAACATTATGGTGGGCCCCACATGGGACCCACAGTGAGAAATGTGCTTTATTCCCTCCGTCTAGGGGGACGATGGAGCCCACTATGATGTATGTGTTCATGCACACCGTCCACAGGGGATGGTGGAACCCATTGGGATCTCACCACTATCCACTATTTAGATAGTGGGACCCACCATGAGGCATATGTTGCATCCAAACTGTCTATCCATTTGTAAGGTCATTTTAAAGCTTGAGTTCAAAAAAAAATGAGACAGATCTAGAGTCATATGGACCATGCTTAAGAAGCAGTGTTGGATTGAATGTCCACCATTAAAACCTTTGGATTACAAGGTTGGACAAGTATGATATTTGCTTTCCCTCTAAATCCAGGTCTATGTGACCTTATGACTAGATTGAGTATAAAATAAATGTTATGGTGGGCCTTGGGAATTTTAAGGATGGAAATTATTATCACCACTTATTTTGGGTGTGGCCCATTTAATATATATGGGGCCCATTGGCGTGGCCCATTTGCTACACGTAAGGCCCATGTGATTAAGCCCATTTTGATGCATTCTAAGGCCCACGGGTTATGGCCCATTGCAATGTACATAAGGCCCATTGGTGCAGCGCATTGATGTGGCCCACATGATGAATATAAGGCCCATGTGATATGGTCCATTTGATGTATTTAAGGCCCAATGGGATGTACCTAAGATCCATTGCAATGTGTGATCCCAACATAGTTTATGTAATGATGTTTGCGACGGGCTATGTCTGGGGAGCAATGATGGTTTGATGTCCACATTGCAAGTATAATGTTGGTTAAATGTCCGCATTACGACTCTTCTTAAGGCCCATTAATAGGCCCGTACTTGTTATGTGTAGGACCGTCTAAGCCCATCTGCATTGTAAGGATAGTTCATTACTTTATAACATGCTTAGTATAATTCCATCATTCATGCCCATATGCATCATATGTATGCTTGATATGAAGAATGTTTGATTATAGCATAAGCCATTGGGCTGAGACATTTACAGAACTTCTTATGAGACGGAGTGCCCCACATGAGTGCATGGTACGCGCTGGATTGCTGCATGACTGTACGGTGTGATTCATGCATCTCGCATATGAGTGACTTGATCATTATACACTTTAGTGACATTAAGGTCGTGGCTCCACAGGCATATCGTGGATGGCCGTATTTGATACCAAAAATTATTAGCTCTAACATTGTAGGCACATAGGATGTCCTTGGGTGAAAATCCTAGAACCTTTTTTGTACTAGGAGTTGCTCCAACGTCTAGACCGAGTGGATACACAAGCGCCCGAGTGCCGAATACCAGTAGGCCGTATCTCCCACTGTGTTGTGGTCGGTTGGAAGGGAGTGTGACCTTATCCACCAGAGTGAGGGGGCTACAAGCTAGGCTGAGTTCTACCAGCTCGTAAATGAGTCCGCTATCGAAGAAGCGGGTAAGTATTGGCAGACTATTTCGCTTGCTGGGCTGTGTGGCTAGGGAGGCGACAGTCAGTGTGGAGTATACTAGACCCCGGTGATATCCCAGAGAGGAACTATATTGATATGTGTACTTAATGAGCACTGACATGCTTGCTTTGCATCTTGCATATGAATTTTGGCTACATAGGCCTCGCATTGCATGGCCTTGGTATGGCCGATAGCATTCATGCCTTGTATCATATAGCTTTGGTGCAGCTGATAGCATTCATGGACTTACCACATATTTTTGCATTACTCTGATATTGTACACTTGGTGCTTGCCTTGCGCACGCACTTACACCACCCTCTAAACTTTTGTAAGCTTATGCACGATTTTCGTGTGCAAGAGTCATTGGATCGCAGCAGCGCTGAGGCAAGAGCATGTATCAGACTATTTCGGAGCTTTTTTATTATCCTGTATTTCCCTTTCCGCATTGTACTTAAAAGTTTTTGATATAGTGGAGATGTGGTGATGTTATTTTGTGACTTAGTTATACTCCATTACAAAAAAAAAAAATCATGTACAAAATCCTCCTTGTAGGATCCCAGGATCTGAATCTAGCATATGAGTGTCGGGATCTGAGAATGGGGCACTATGGAGACTGTCGGTGCTGGATTCGGTGATCGGGAATCTTGTGAGCCTGGTTTCTGAGTTTGGGGTGTGACAGGTACCTAAACAGTGGTTGCTCAAGATATGTCACAGGTGACAAGTCCCTTCTGTCAAATTATCATAATCTGTATAATGGGATAGTCACCTACAGAGATGGAACCACTGCTAAGGTAATTGGACAAGGAATTATAAAGGGGATTAATCTACTTAAAAATGACAATGCTTTCTGCATAAAAGGTTTAACACATAATCTCCTAAGCATATCTCCGATCTGTGATAGTGGGCATGTGGTCGAATTCATCAATCAAGAATGTGAGATTCTAAACAAATCAGGAAAATCAATAATGAAAGGTCATCGCACAAACAACAACTGCTACATTATTAGGGGTAAAGAATGGACTAATGCCTAAAAGTACTGAGCATAGAAAAACATGTCCAAATCCCCCATCTAGATTTGGATAGTTGCTGAAATGATGCAATTTTGCTAATCTCTAATGATATATCTATGGTTTCTAACCTCAATTTTTGTATATAAACATTCAAATGTTTATACTTTTGTTGTGTGCAATAATTGTAAATAATTTTGCATAGTATACGATTGATTCACAGAAATACTAAAAGTATACTAAAGGATCATCTGAATGCTGAAAACGTAAAATCATTCACCTTCGATACATCTTGATATGTCATTTTTGATTAATTGATTAAGGGTCGATATAATCGACGACTCTTTGGAATGTGAAAAGCCATAGGATCGAGAATGATATCGATGACATGCTTGATGAAATCTAGACCTTATCGATATCATCGATATTCAAACCTCGATAATATCGATATGAACTATCGATCTGATCGGCGGCTCCCGGAAAGGTAAGGTCGTGTCTGTTGGAATTCTCTAGTTACTGCGGGCTCTTCCCAATAGTCATCTACACGGTCTTCATAGCATTTATGAGTGGATGTTCGATATCATCAGCACCATATCAATGACATCGACAAACTAGTTATAAAAGTTGACCGTCAACAAGGAAGAGATTCACTCAACTTCCTTCCCTCTGATTTTCCTCATTACCCTGCTGACTCCCAAACATCAAATAGAGCAAGGGAGATGGTTAAAGGGCAAGGTAAGGACTCCTTATCCTTAAAAGCTAAGAAGGAGAAAGATATTAGATCACCTCAAAACCAATCTGATTGGGAACTAATCACAATTGTTAATCATATTATTCTCAACAGTGCTATTGAGCCCTATGGGGTAGATCTCCTGTTAGAAACTATCGGTTGGCAGAATGTGCTTAATTTGGGCTGCCCTTACTAGTTTGACATGATTCAACAATTTTTCAATTGTTGTCACGTGGTTCGGGATTATCCACCATGTATCTGTCTAGAATTTATGTAACAGTCCAAAATGATTACAATAATGGTTCTTAGTCGTCTTTTGGACGTCGGCGTTACTCAGATCCCAATCACTGGAAGAAGTTTCAATGAATTAGGCAGGTGGGGGGAAATCACTCGAGCACTGTGCCAAGGTGCAACAATCCTTAGATATAATAACAATGTACTTCCTACAAAACATCTAGGAACCTTGTTCAGAATCCTTCACAGTATTTTCAGTACGAATCTCTACCCATGTGACGTCAATGACATCGCTCTGAGCCCCTTTGCACTCAATGTCCTGTATGATGTAATCAAGAGGTTCCTGTATGTCTGCCAACTCTTATCCTAGAACAATTGATTATAGTAGTTAGGGCGGACCATCTTGAAATTCTTCCATTTTCATCCCTCATCTGCAAACTCGCACACTATGTAGGACTGTCGGCAACATCTGACAAAGTATATCCTGAAGTGTGGTTCAACCATGATGCAATTTAAGAGGTGTATGTCTCCGTATTTTCTCATACAAAAAGTCCTCCATCTGGTGGTATGAGCAGCCAGTAGCAAATTGAAGAAACACCTTGGGGGTATAATCTGACACCTCTTTGTAGTCCTGCATCAGTCACAAATCGTCGGCGTCATGTACTTGAGTGTCACCTGCTCAATAGTCTAGCTGGAATTGACGAGCGGCTCAGTGACTGTGAAAGATGACTGTCAGGGATAGAAGACAAGCTACAAGCTCTCCAACCCTCTATACAACAAATTTTGGAATTACTAACAACTAGTGGATCTAGTATACTTTAGAAGGTGGCAGTGTTAGCAAAGAATATGAGGATATTGTAATCACTTTTTGAAAATCCTCACACTCCCTTCACCTGGCATCCTGTTGTTTCCCATTTGTTTTGATTTTTTTTTGGTACCTATGGATGGGTTTAGTAATTCTGTTTGGGTGACTAGAAGTCTACTGCTGTCTGGGGCAGTATGAGTGATGGAGATTTTGTTGAATGTGGCTGCATATAATTCTATTCTTATGGCCACTGATATTTATGTTCCCTTGGTTAATTGAGTTTCTGACATATGCAATGCATGTGCTTTTAATGATTATTCTATCTGCTGTTATAACAGCCTTATTTGATTTAATATGCAACCATACCTTCTGAAAATGAGGTATGTTTTAAACTAAATTTTCCCTATACATATCTATATCCTTGTTCTCCCACGTATCTTTATAACTTCAGTGAACATCTGTTGTAGTGCTATGCCTTTGCCAATGAATGATAAAAAGGGAGAGAACATTTCAAACACCCTGGATGAAAAATTGTATATCTACTTAAATGGTGTTGCAGGTGTTAGGGGGAGCAGCTGCACCAAGAAAGGGAGAATTTTACAGTAAGGAGGAGCAGATACTGGGTTGTGTATATGGGTTCATTAGAAATTATAAATTGTGTAAAATGCATGTACACACAATTTAGGATGTGTCTGTCTAGATACTGTCCTAGGGTGTTTTGGGTATTTTGTCACGTAATTGATAAAGGGGGAGATTGAAAGTGCCCTTGCAAGTGCCCTGGTTTGTCAATTAGCATGTGTGTTGAGTCAGTTGGACTGCAGAGCCTCACAACAAGATCAATTCAAGCATCTGCCTCAATCGAATGTGTGGAAGCTTGCCATAGGTAAATCTAAGCCTCACATCCCTTGTTCCAAAACACTAGGTGATTAAAATCCTTAAAATAAGATAGACATCATAGGGTTTTTAAGTGAGAAAACTTCTTTCAAAAAATAGAAAATCTCTAAGTTTTCTTTCTCTGTCGATTGTACCGATACACATCTCAATATAATTGACCTACGTTGTCATTGTCCACGGAAGACCAATCGATAAAATCGAATGAGGACTTAATGTGTCCAGCAACCATATACATATCTGGACGGAATTATCGATGTATCGACACACGTATCGATATCATCGATATTTGAATCTCGAGCCCATCACAAGTGGCTCGATAATATTGACAGGTAGTTCTGGAGCCCCTATTTTTACTCAGGAAAGTCATATATGCTTCGATATATCGGAGCTCTCCTCGATACCATCGAAGTTCAAAGCTTGATGATATCGATAGTCTCTCGATTATATCGGTCATGGGCGTGAAGTTCTCCAGTAACATTTTTTAGGTGTTTTTTCATTCTGAACAGGGGTCACTCGATAGAATTGATATTCAAATATAGATGGTATCGAGGCTGGATCGATTGCATCCAGAATGGACAAAAACTATTTAGCAAGCTCACTGATAAAATTTTTGGATTTATCGATGCATCGACATGACCTTGGATATCATCGGTATTCAAATTCTGATGATATCGAGTATCACTCGATCATATCTAAGGACCTAAAAAATTTCAAGTAAGTCTATCTCATTTTCAAATGTCGAGGACTCGATCCTTATATCGATAATATCGGAGTTTGAAATCCGACGGCATCGACACGAGTCTCGATTCCCTCGACCAGCTGGTAAAAGGTTTTTAATAGCGTATAACATTGAGTTTGTGTCATCGAGCAGACCATCGATACGATCAAGAGTATACACTTAATGATATCGAACTCTGTTATAAATGTGACCGTTTTATATCCGTTGGAACCTTTTGCCTATATAAACAGAACTTGTCTTTAGTTGATGGTAGAGAAAGAAAAGAGTTCTTTTGTGTGTTTAACCTTAGATCATATACCCAAAACCCTTTCTCTCAAGGGAGTTCATCCTCCAATCCACCCACACAATTGATATTCAATAGAGTTGATTGGGGAATGAACTTCCACATTCAAGGATCCTCCAACTACTACCTTAATGGAAAATCATTAAGCTGGGATGCCTTGAATGCATAGATGATTGGAATCGCTTTATCTTCCCGATAGGAAAACATTTAGAGAGTAGGATTCCATCATAACCTTGACCCAACCCGTCGCCTTATATTGGTACATCATTTGTGTTGCGGATCAAGGGAGCAGAAGACTCTTCATCAACAAGGAGGAGATCTTCATCATTGTGCTTAATGTGACTCATCAACTTATCTGTAAATATCTAGAGTCTAGAGGACCATTTGATCATTCCTTTATAGGATTGGGTCTTAGGTGTTTCTCACCCTTTGAAGTCCTCAAGGAGGCTTCCGGCGGGAGTGTAAGTGGTGAGTGCGTTGTGTGGATCCTTGCTCTGTGGAGAGCATAAATATCTGGTTAAAGGTGAACAAGTTAAAACCTTAGGTTTGAGGTGAACCGCTATGAAACCTTGGGTTAGAGGTAAACTGCATAAAACCTCCATTAGGGTCTTACGGAAGATCCTTGGCCAGTGTGCCTAAAAATGGGTGCGTTGTGTTGACCCTTGCTCATGAGAGCATATACAGTCAGCCTCAGTGTAGGTTGTAAAGGTTGAAGATGAACATGATTTAAAACCTTTGGTTAGAGGTGAACCGCTGTGAAACCTCCTTAGTGAAATCCGGTACACTTACGGGTTGAGTGCGATTACCGGGACTGGAGTAGACAAGTAGTCAAACCACTATAAAAATGACTATATTTGCGATTGCTAATCTTTTGTGTGTGCGATTTATTTCAATACTTTCATATCTATATATCTGAGATCACACCTCACACACTTACACAGTCATATCCATCATAAACTAGGTTGTATATTATTATCTCTTGAATAGTTTGTGATTGGATCCTCTACCAGGCTTAGAAGCCAGTAGAGTTATATTTGAGTAATCCTGATGAATGCATATTGATAGGATTAGTGACATAGGATTTTTAAATAAACTATAAAAACTTTAAAAAGTCCTATTCACCCCCCTCTAGGACATATTGGCATATTCCTGCTTTGACTCAAGCGGTCTTCACTGCTATTTCAATTATAACTGATTTATTACAGGTATGTAATATGTGTAGTCTAAGTGTTTGATAAAATGCCTGAATGAGAAAATGCTTGTTTAAACATATGTAATGAGGGTGTTGAGATAAGATTCTCAGTTCCCTTATCTATAGTTACAGTTTGCTCTATATAACTTATCTTAATACTATGTTATTTATGGATGAAATGCTTATGTATGGTAACATGTGTGATATGTGTTTTGCTGAAATGCTTAAATAAGATTTATGCTTATATTTGGTTTTCATGTGCTGTTTTTGGCTATTACATGCAAATGCTATTGTTTAGAGTGTGTTTGGGGCTACAATGTGGTCTAGGTGATCGGTAATAGTTCACTATCAGTGGCTGAACTATTTTGGCCATGATAGATAAGTTTAAGGAATTTGAGTCGTACAAAGATTATCTATAGTGGTTAGGCCACATGGAGTGCTTACGCGCTCCATGTCGATCAATTCGACATACGCTCATACCAGTCGAGCTTGTCAAGTAACCTGATTAGCCTAATATTTGTTCACCATATATGGACGCTACTGCTTTAATCTAAGGTACCAACTTACTAGTGAAAATCTCGTTTAACCTTGGTACCTCGATCCGCTAAGATTCATGAGCCGGACATGGTGGTGTATGGGACACGGTGGTCAAGCTGTCTGCCTACGTTAGGGCAACGAGTCTCCCCGTAGTGACAAGTGAGCACCCCAAAACTCATGAGCCGAATATGCTGTTGTATGGGACACTGTATTCGACCTTTCGGCCAATGATCAAGTGACGAGCCCATAGTGACCACTAGTATACACTAGGACTATGCTAAGGTGACGAGCCTTTCCATAGTGACCTCGAGTATAAACCAGACCTACGCTAAGGTGGCGATCCCACTCTATAGTGACCTAAAACTATTCCTCGTATGTGATTAACTAGGATTGATGACCCTAGATGGATCAATGTTTGGGTCAATGATATAAAGGGAGGTACCTTAGCTTCCCAAACCTGCTGTTGAATATGCTTAATTTAGAACTTGGCTAATCCGCACATGCATCGCACTGCATGTGCCTTTGGCGTTAGAGTTGAGCACAGAGGAAGGGGTGCATGCTGTGATCATGAGATGATGTCCTAGAGGGAGTGTAGGTGAGGGCATGCATCATTATAACATATCATCCTTGCATTAACCAGAGTACCTAAGAATGCTTGCTTTATTGCTTTATCATTACTCCTTGACTGAATTGATAACATATTAACCTTTGCCTTATAGCTCCATAGAGTTGATCACTCACTCTCATGTTCTGGGATGGTGTTTTAAAATACCAACCAAACTCTATTGTAGTTGCAGATGTGGCAAATCTGACGAGGCAGAGCCTGACTTTTATGATGATGAGGAGTTCTCCTATATGTAGGATACGGGCGGGTCTATGTAGACCATGTTCTGATCGACAGAGTTACAGGGATGCTGACTAGATGCCATTACACTAGTTATTTTATATTTTTGGAACACCCATGTATATTCATTTTGTCGATTTTGGGAGTATACATGAATATATTTAACCTGGTAACATGTTCACACTCTTGAGACTTACAACGGTTTATATATTTTATATATTTATCACAGTCTTCTGCTTACATAATTTAACTATCTCTAGAGTATGATATGTTGTTTTGGTATAATCCCACTTATGTTTAAGGCACTAACACAGACAACATTTAATCATCATTATCTACGTTACATAAGTATGTGTTGGAACTTGGTAGTTGGGCTCCTGCTCGACCCCTGAATTTCAAGGCATTACAAGTTAGTATCAGAGCATGATTTAGATTAAACTGGACCTGAGTTATGGTAATACAGTGCACACTGAAGTACTTTGATCTAGGAGGGAGTGATGAAATATAGAAACAGTCGTAGGATTCCCAGTTTCGCTGATCAGCGAAACTGACTGTTGAAATCGAACCTGTAGGCATCCGTGATAATGCGAGATAATCCTAAATTCTTTCTAGCCATCAATCAACAGGTTTTAGATAATAATTTGATAAATTCAACACTCAAACAACCCGAAAAGCGTGAATATACGCGAAAAGGGACCCGAAACAACTCAAATAGAATTGGGGCCCAAACGACGCAAATCAGGGGGATCCAAAGTGGACCCCACACACATACGGTACCCCGTGGGTGGGGGATGCCATCGCCCATGGGGTGAGGCCTTGCCCGAATGTCCAATGACCTGCAATAACATCGTCGAATCGGCGAGGCCTCGTCGCCCAGTTGGTCTGGGCCTGTCGGACCACAACGGGTCGGCGTCGGGCCAACTCCCCAACACGTGTGGGGCCCATGAAAAGGTGTGGAACCCCCTATATCCTCCCCTTTTAACTTCATTTCCTCCATTCTCACCTCCCCAAGCTTTCCAAACTCTAAAATTTCATTTTCCCCCTCTCAAATCCTTCCTCCATTCTCATATCTTCCTCATTTCCTTCATTTTATACACACCTCCACCATCTTCATCAAAACTCATCTTCTATTTCCTTCAATCCCTCTTATTTGAGTGCACAACCCCCTTTTATGTCTCAAGAATCTCATAGTTCAACAATCCTTTTTTTCCCCATTTCGTTTCACTCAAATGGCTCTTTTCGAACTCGTGATGACAATTTTCTCCATTTTCACGCTTCTTTCTCTCATGGGGAAGAAGAGGGCTTCCAAGGATGAAGCCGGGCCTAGCCGCCCTACTCGTTTAAGGAGGCAGACAAGCACCGCCGCAGGTGTGAGCGTCGATCGAGAGATAAGGACAAAGCGGGATCTTGATCCCCAGGCTCCCCTCGAAAGGACTCTGCTGGTAGATCTGTCCCACGAAAGATTTCAAGGCCGTAGGGTTCTCTTTGAGACTTATGTGGACGAGAAGTGTAATGCCTTGAAATTCGGGGGTCGAGCACAACTTAGCTCCCGAGTTCCAAAACATCACTTATGCAACATATTTGATGATGATTATATGTTGTCTGTATTAATGCATAAAACATGAAATAGATCAAGCTAGATTAGAAGACATAATTCAGGGATATTGTGGAAATATAAGCGGAAGACTTAAATACATATATAATTCAAAATAAATCCCCAAATGATGCGTGCTCTGCCCAGGGAAATATACATACATCTGTGTCTCAAAATACATACATGGACTGTTCAAAATGATCCAATACATTTCCCAAAAATAATCTCTGCTGGTCAGGACGAGGCTCACATGAACCCGCCTGAGAACTGCATATATGAGAACGCCTCCTCGTCCTCATCGAATCTGGCTCCACCTCGCAAGCATCGCCATCTCCTGCAGCTAAGTCAGAGTCTGGTTGGTGTTTAAACACTGTCCTAGAACGTGGGAGTGAGTGATCAACTCAGTGGTACTATATAGCAAAGGTTAACATGTTATCAATCCAATCAAGTAGTAATGATAAGGCAGTACAATCACACAGGTCTTAGGTACTCTTGTTAATGCAAGGATGATATGAAGAATGATGCATGTCCTCACCACAATCCCCTCTGCGACAACATCTAACAATCGCGTCATAACTCACTTCCTTAGTGCTCTATCACCAACCCCGTTAGCACATGCAATGCGGTGTTATGAATATTCTTACCGAGTTCTTATTAGTCCTTTTCATGCAGTAGGATTGGGAAGCTAAGACATCTCCCTTGTATCATTTCCCAACATGGATCCATTCTAGGATCGTCAGTCCTAAGAATCTCATACGATATTATGGTTTTAGGTCACTGTAAGGGCTGTCAGGGCTGTTGTGCTGTAACACCCCGGATTTTGGCCAATCTGAGATTTGACGTCCTTAGGCAATGGGTCAATTGAAACACCTGGAAAATTGCTTAGAACCCAATTTCATAGCCAAAGAAACCACTTAGAATCAATTCCCTTAGAAAATATGACTAAGTTAGCTAGTGCAACGTTAGAATAGCTGGGAAATGGTCCCTGATCGCTTTAAATACGTTCTACAAGGCCCAAAGCGAGTGGAACCAAGGGTGCTATAATGCTCTAAAGCCTCGGATCAAACTCTAAGCCGGTTTGTCCTCGGGACCTCCTTGAAACTTTGTATTGGATCTAGACCGCGCGTCGAAAGTCCGATACCTCCTATCTTAGACCGTTAGAACCGTCTAGCTGGACTTGACACTCATTCCGAAAATCAAGTCAAACCGATAATCACAGGCTATTTCATTGAGCCCGGACCGAAGAGAGTGTGAATAGGGACATAGTTGGAATTTCAAATTCAAATCTGGCACACAAATTTGACGCATCAGTATTAAGCATTCTGACCGTCAGAATACAGCCAAATTACACCCTTGGATCAGGAAAAATATCTATTATATATCACGAGACTTATAGGCCTGATCTTGGTGCGGTGACCGTTAAACTGAAACTGGGCCGCCACGTGCGATCTGGGAACCCAACCGGTCTGAAAACTGGATGTGTGCTAGATCCAGTATGCATGAGCTTAAGTCCGATCGCATTTGGCCAGGGGACCTTCAGAAATGCCCTTTTGGACCGAAACGGCCCCGATTTGGTTAGGCACCAAGTAAACATTGTTCCCAAGCCTATTTTGGGCATGTTGTTGGCTATAAAAGGGGTTGAAACCCTCACTCCTCTCTCCCATCCGAATTTGAGAGAAGCTCTAGCTTGGGAGAGAGAAAAAGAGTGAGAGATTGTGAGAGAGTGGGAGAGTTCTTCCCGCCACTTGTGCTACGTGTTGCACATGCTTAAGCAACACTCCTCTACCGCTTTCCCGGCGATTCCACCGCAATCCTAGGTAAGTAAAAATCCTAAATAGTTGGTGATTTGAGTTTTCCTTGTTTCCATAGCGATGTAGCTTATGGATCTTATGTATTAGGTTCCTTATTCGCCGTAGACGAAGCGTATACGCTCCGTTTCAATTTCCGAGTCTACAAGACATAAGGTGCGGATATTAGACGCTTTGATTGACTGTTTCCAACGCTTTCAATGTCGTTTAATAGTAGATTCTTGACGGCATCGCCGTTTGACATGTACAAAATGCTCTCCGTTTCCCGTTTCGTAAGCTAACGAAGAATATGAGATTTAGGGCATTTTAGTCATTTGTAGGAAGTACCGTTTACATTCATATTTTGCTGATGTGATTGACATGGTTTGTTGTCGCATTAGGAAGTTAGGAATGCGTGCATAATTAGTTTGGCGAAGAGATTCGCCTAAATGCGTACTTCGGGTCGACATACTATATGTAGACTTAAGTGTGTAGTGTAAGTGTTTGTATAAATGCTTGTATTAGTATGTATTGGCTTAAATGGTGATATGGATTAGTGTGAGATTGATTTCTCAATGAATATGTTGATGTGAATGATTTCCTACATGTTAGCCATATGTACGATTTCATTATATGTATGAAATGCATGTGCTTAATGATTCATTTAAGTGGTATGTTATAATATGTGCTTGATGAGTTTCTTATGACTTAGTTGGAGATTGAATTCTCAATTAATACGCTGATAGTGATGATTTCCTATATGTTGGCGATATGTATGATTTCATTATATGTATGAAAGGCATGTGTTTGAAGACTTGCTTAAGTTGTATGTAATGACATGTGTTAACATGCTCACATGGTTCCATTTCATTTCCATTACCCTTACACAACTACTGATGTGATCCTATGATTGTTTGGGACTATGCCTAGTCCAGGCAGTCGGTAACCGAAAGAATTCGTGGTTAGCTTATCTTGGCCACGAAGGACGTGTCGATGAATGCGAGTCGTGTTGGAGTTGGCGGCAGTGGTTAGGCCACGCGAAGTGTTTTACGCACTTCATGTCGTTCGACTTGCGATGCGCTCGTGCCAGTCGAGCTCGTCAAGTAACCCGACTGGCCGTTGTATGTTCACCTTGTATGAGTCATAACTGCTTGAACCTAGGGTACTGAACTTACCATTGTAAACCCCGTTAACCATGGTACCTTGATCCATAAAGACTCATGAGCCGGGCATGGTGGTATGGGACACCGTGGTCGAGCTGTCGGCCTACGCTGGGGCCACAAACCTCCCCGTAGTGACCAGTGAGCACCTATGACTCGTGAGCAGATTATGGTGGTATGGGACACTATATTCTTGCTGTCGGCCTACACTGATAAGGTGATGGGGGAGCGGTGCAACGAGTGCGAGCAACAGCCCTGGCAGCCCTTTGTAGTGACCGCGAGCGTATTCTGAGTTCACGGGAGGCGACGACCCTTCCGTGCAGTAGAGTACAGTAGGCCTGTATTGATAAGGTGATGGGGGAGCGGAGCAACGAGTGCGTGCAACAGCCCTGGCAGCCCTTGCAGCGACCTACGAAATGTACATCGTATGAGATTACTAGGAGTGACGACCCTAGACAGGATCCGTGTTGGGATTGATACAAGGGAAGTACCTTAGTTTCCCAATCCTGCTGTTTGAATGGATTAATAACAACTTGGTAATCATATCACCATAACATTGCATGTGCCTGGAAGATGTGGAGCACTCTAGGGAGTGTGGCATGCCGCGGTCGTAAGATGTTGCCGTATGAGGGTGATCGTCGGTGAGGGCATACATCACGTCATGTCATAATTGCATTAACAACAGTATTAGGATTGTTTGATTTATTGCTTTACTATTATCGCATGATTGATTTGAGAACATGTTAATCCTTGCTCTATTATTCCACTGAGTTAGCTACTCACTCCCACGTTACGGGACGGTGTTCCGGACACCCACCAGACCTTTTTGTGATTGCAGATGATGGCGCGGCCTGTGAGGCAGAGCCGGACTTGATGATGATGAGGAGGATCCCTCCTTTATGCGTGTTCTGATTGACGGGATTACAGGGAGGTTGCTTAAATACCTTGACACTTGTCATTTTATATTTTAGAGCACTCATGTATATTCTTTTGGTTACTTTTGAAGTATACATGTATGTATATAACCTGGTAACATGTTCACACTCCGGAGACATACAATGGTTTATATATGTTATACATACTATTACAGTCTTCCGCTTGCAAATTTAACTATCTCTGGAGTATGATATGCTGTTCTGGCTTAATCTCACTCATGTTAATACATTATCACAGACAACATTCAATCATACATATCTATGTTGCATAAATAACATTTTGGAACTCGGGAGTTGGGTTTTTGCTCGACCCCCCGATTTTCGGGATGTTACAGATGGTATCAGAGCATGATTTGGATTAAACCGGGCCTGGGTTATGGTCACGCGACGTACGCTGTCGCTTCCTTTGACTTAGGTGGGTGCGAGAAGGGTCTAGAAACACGTCCAGGATCACAGATTCGCCGATAGGCGAAGTCTATTAGAATCGATCACAAGATCGAGTCTGTAATGCATCTCGGGTCGCGTAAGGCAACCCGAATCACTTCTAAGCTGTAGGAAGTCGGGTTGAGACGTCCTATGAGCGGTTTTGAACCGCAAAAGTAAATCCTTGGGCCGTGGGATGACCACGACTCCTGTAATCGATCGCCAGGGCTTAAAAACCCCGTTTCACCAAAAATCTTCAAAATTCCTCCTCTAAACATTCCAATCTTCATTTCTTTCTTATCCATTTCATATTAGGCATCAAACCTAATGTGAAAATAACACAAATTAGTACTTTCACAAAATTTTACAGTGAATAGTAAAATTTCATGAAAAATGGCCATAGGGCCATTCTAACTTCACTTTCTTTAGAAACTAAGGAGCTAGATAGGTGTACTGGCTCCTTCTACCCCAAATTCATATGCTGCATCATATGTTTTGGTATTCGGGATTGCGATGTGGACCCGGAAAGCTCCGAACACATGTTTGGGCTCATAGAGACCAAATTAGTATGAACCAGGGGGTGGGACCTAACTTTTTGGGACCCTGGGACCATGGGGGACCAGACCCATGGGGTCCCACCGGCCAACTTGAGAGTTGACCGGCGATGCCATCGCCGGCCGGGCGATGCATCGCCGGCCGGCGAGCTCCGATGGGGCCGTCCTTCGGGCGCACCCCCTTAAACAGGGTCCACATCACCCCTATGCACCTCCCACCCCAAGAAAACCCCAAATATGGGTACTTCCTTAACAAACAGCCCCTCCCCTAGCCCCATTTTCGTTTTCAGCTGCCCTATCCCAAAAATTCATGATTCCAAACCACCCTAGATCCATTCCCTGCCAAAAACGACCACCCTTCGTCATTCCTTTGAAGTTGGTAGCCCTCCCTCTTGAAGATTTCATCCGTTGGAGCTCCTAAAACCCCAAAATCGAGCTGAAATCGTGAGGTGCTCCATTCCCCTTTTTCATTTTCATTTCTTTCTGAAAATACATCCTAGGGAAGCTTGAAGCATCCCTCTACAACGCCTAGATTTCATTCTGTCCCTTTGGGCGACCATTTCTTCGCATTTCCTCCATTTTCCATGGCTATTGTTAAGGCTGTTTCAGCCTTTTTCCTCCCTTTCCATCGTTCTCTCTCTCATGTCCCTTTTATTTGAGCCTTTACCCCCTTTTTGGGTCTCAGAATCATGCTAACCTCAAATCCCATTTCTCAACTTTCTCCGTTTGAGAAGTATTGAAAACACATGGCCGATAGAGCTCTAATGGGCAACTGACAGTATTGAACTTGATAGTATTCAAGAAGGTCAGTCGGGACCCTGGTAGAAGTCCTTTGGTAGAATTAGACATCTATGTCGTTGCCCTTTAGCTTGTTTGACTACTGTTGAAATTTCTGTGTTGTTTTGTTGTTAGGTAGAAAAATGTGTTTGTGTTGTGGTTTGGGCTTAATATAGCCAAAATTTGTCGAATGGAATGCATGTTGTTTCATTTCGCTATAAAATATTGTCCCTAGATTGGGAGTATTATAACTCCCTGAGATCCAGCCTACAAATTAATTTTTATCCCCACCCACCCTCCTACCAAGCATACCACATCCAATCCTGCCATGGGACTAGGAATGCAGTTCCATTTAATACCACTAAGCGCTACCGGCCACATAGGCTCTAGGTGTTTTGGTTCTAGTGTTAGCACTCCTAGATTTGAAGGGTCTGACGACATAAGAAATCCAATTCCATTTAGACAATTTTGATCCTAAGCGATAGAGCAATTCCCTGTATTAGAGATGGTATGAAACCGTCTAGTGTATAGGCTTAGGTCTTGAATTATAGCGAATGAAATACAGACTAGCCTACTAGTTACCTTAAGTAGTGTACAGCCTGTATATGCTAATGACTTGTAGGTTAGATTTGGTTGAAGTAGAACCTTATTCCTTCGACAGATCCCCTTATGACTTATAGACTTCTGTTGTTGCCCATAGGAAGGAACCATTCACTCTCAGGGAACATTTATAAATCCCTCAGATTGAACTTAGAATGGACTAGCACGCCCTTTAGAATTGCCATCCCCAAGGGTTTATTGCATTCGGGAACGCAGAGTAAAGGAACTGCATGTACGCGATGTATTCGCGGTTTGAATCGACTTCTTAATCCTAGTGGTTCCCAATAAATCCAATGCTCTGATCAAGCAGAAGATCGGCATCGACTCGGATTAAGAATTGATACAATAAATCTTCTGTTCTAGCTAGACAGAAAGTCTATGTATCCGGCTCAGACCTACTACATAACCTCTATTCTGTGATGGCCCAACCACCTACAACCAAACGGGATCACATTGCCTTTTGGGAAATGGCGAGGACTTAAAGCCAGTAGAGAATTAGGCATCTTACCACCAACTCATACCTGCCCCTGACCTTAACCACAATAGATATTAGGCTCATCTCTATGATCATAGGTACCAATGCCATAGAACGCATCATTAGCAAGGAAGACCATATAGAGAAAGGCTGTTTCCATTTTAGGTTAAGGATAGCCCCTAAGTTGCACCTCGTTCCGATATACGGAGCGATGCATAGATTCTTGAATTTAAGTAAAACTAAGTTTTAAGGGGGGTAGAACGTATGGAGTCCAATCCGGTTAGGTTAGTCAACGCTCCCGTTCGATCAAAGTGGCGCAGCGGAAGCGTGATTAGGCTCTTCCCCACTGGCCCAAGATCGAAACATTTGATTTAGGTTATATGTACGGTTAGGTTATTAAGTAGGATTTGAACCTTCCTTAGAATGTCAATACTAAAGTCCCTCTAGGTACTCCTTGCCCTTCGCCAATGTCGGGGACGACATTGTGTTTTAAGGGGGGTAGATTGTAACACCCCGGATTTTGGCCAATCTGAGATTTGACGTCCTTAGGCAATGGGTCAATTGAAACACCTGGAAAATTGCTTAGAACCCAATTTCATAGCCAAAGAAACCACTTAGAATCAATTCCCTTAGAAAATATGACTAAGTTAGCTAGTGCAACGTTAGAATAGCTGGGAAATGGTCCCTGATCGCTTTAAATACGTTCTACAAGGCCCAAAGCGAGTGGAACCAAGGGTGCTATAATGCTCTAAAGCCTCGGATCAAACTCTAAGCCGGTTTGTCCTCGGGACCTCCTTGAAACTTTGTATTGGATCTAGACCGCGCGTCGAAAGTCCGATACCTCCTATCTTAGACCGTTAGAACCGTCTAGCTGGACTTGACACTCATTCCGAAAATCAAGTCAAACCGATAATCACAGGCTATTTCATTGAGCCCGGACCGAAGAGAGTGTGAATAGGGACATAGTTGGAATTTCAAATTCAAATCTGGCACACAAATTTGACGCATCAGTATTAAGCATTCTGACCGTCAGAATACAGCCAAATTACACCCTTGGATCAGGAAAAATATCTATTATATATCACGAGACTTATAGGCCTGATCTTGGTGCGGTGACCGTTAAACTGAAACTGGGCCGCCACGTGCGATCTGGGAACCCAACCGGTCTGAAAACTGGATGTGTGCTAGATCCAGTATGCATGAGCTTAAGTCCGATCGCATTTGGCCAGGGGACCTTCAGAAATGCCCTTTTGGACCGAAACGGCCCCGATTTGGTTAGGCACCAAGTAAACATTGTTCTCAAGCCTATTTTGGGCATGTTGTTGGCTATAAAAGGGGTTGAAACCCTCACTCCTCTCTCCCATCCGAATTTGAGAGAAGCTCTAGCTTGGGAGAGAGAAAAAGAGTGAGAGATTGTGAGAGAGTGGGAGAGTTCTTCCCGCCACTTGTGCTACGTGTTGCACATGCTTAAGCAACACTCCTCTACCGCTTTCCCGGCAATTCCACCGCAATCCTAGGTAAGTAAAAATCCTAAATAGTTGGTGATTTGAGTTTTCCTTGTTTCCATAGCGATGTAGCTTATGGATCTTATGTATTAGGTTCCTTATTCGCCGTAGACGAAGCGTATACGCTCCGTTTCAATTTCCGAGTCTACAAGACATAAGGTGCGGATATTAGACGCTTTGATTGACTGTTTCCAACGCTTTCAATGTCGTTTAATAGTAGATTCTTGACGGCATCGCCGTTTGACATGTACAAAATGCTCTCCGTTTCCCGTTTCGTAAGCTAACGAAGAATATGAGATTTAGGGCATTTTAGTCATTTGTAGGAAGTACCGTTTACATTCATATTTTGCTGATGTGATTGACATGGTTTGTTGTCGCATTAGGAAGTTAGGAATGCGTGCATAATTAGTTTGGCGAAGAGATTCGCCTAAATGCGTACTTCGGGTCGACATACTATATGTAGACTTAAGTGTGTAGTGTAAGTGTTTGTATAAATGCTTGTATTAGTATGTATTGGCTTAAATGGTGATATGGATTAGTGTGAGATTGATTTCTCAATGAATATGTTGATGTGAATGATTTCCTACATGTTAGCCATATGTACGATTTCATTATATGTATGAAATGCATGTGCTTAATGATTCATTTAAGTGGTATGTTATAATATGTGCTTGATGAGTTTCTTATGACTTAGTTGGAGATTGAATTCTCAATTAATACGCTGATAGTGATGATTTCCTATATGTTGGCGATATGTATGATTTCATTATATGTATGAAAGGCATGTGTTTGAAGACTTGCTTAAGTTGTATGTAATGACATGTGTTAACATGCTCACATGGTTCCATTTCATTTCCATTACCCTTACACAACTACTGATGTGATCCTATGATTGTTTGGGACTATGCCTAGTCCAGGCAGTCGGTAACCGAAAGAATTCGTGGTTAGCTTATCTTGGCCACGAAGGACGTGTCGATGAATGCGAGTCGTGTTGGAGTTGGCGGCAGTGGTTAGGCCACGCGAAGTGTTTTACGCACTTCATGTCGTTCGACTTGCGATGCGCTCGTGCCAGTCGAGCTCGTCAAGTAACCCGACTGGCCGTTGTATGTTCACCTTGTATGAGTCATAACTGCTTGAACCTAGGGTACTGAACTTACCATTGTAAACCCCGTTAACCATGGTACCTTGATCCATAAAGACTCATGAGCCGGGCATGGTGGTATGGGACACCGTGGTCGAGCTGTCGGCCTACGCTGGGGCCACAAACCTCCCCGTAGTGACCAGTGAGCACCTATGACTCGTGAGCAGATTATGGTGGTATGGGACACTATATTCTTGCTGTCGGCCTACACTGATAAGGTGATGGGGGAGCGGTGCAACGAGTGCGAGCAACAGCCCTGGCAGCCCTTTGTAGTGACCGCGAGCGTATTCTGAGTTCACGGGAGGCGACGACCCTTCCGTGCAGTAGAGTACAGTAGGCCTGTATTGATAAGGTGATGGGGGAGCGGAGCAACGAGTGCGTGCAACAGCCCTGGCAGCCCTTGCAGCGACCTACGAAATGTACATCGTATGAGATTACTAGGAGTGACGACCCTAGACAGGATCCGTGTTGGGATTGATACAAGGGAAGTACCTTAGTTTCCCAATCCTGCTGTTTGAATGGATTAATAACAACTTGGTAATCATATCACCATAACATTGCATGTGCCTGGAAGATGTGGAGCACTCTAGGGAGTGTGGCATGCCGCGGTCGTAAGATGTTGCCGTATGAGGGTGATCGTCGGTGAGGGCATACATCACGTCATGTCATAATTGCATTAACAACAGTATTAGGATTGTTTGATTTATTGCTTTACTATTATCGCATGATTGATTTGAGAACATGTTAATCCTTGCTCTATTATTCCACTGAGTTAGCTACTCACTCCCACGTTACGGGACGGTGTTCCGGACACCCACCAGACCTTTTTGTGATTGCAGATGATGGCGCGGCCTGTGAGGCAGAGCCGGACTTGATGATGATGAGGAGGATCCCTCCTTTATGCGTGTTCTGATTGACGGGATTACAGGGAGGTTGCTTAAATACCTTGACACTTGTCATTTTATATTTTAGAGCACTCATGTATATTCTTTTGGTTACTTTTGAAGTATACATGTATGTATATAACCTGGTAACATGTTCACACTCCGGAGACATACAATGGTTTATATATGTTATACATACTATTACAGTCTTCCGCTTGCAAATTTAACTATCTCTGGAGTATGATATGCTGTTCTGGCTTAATCTCACTCATGTTAATACATTATCACAGACAACATTCAATCATACATATCTATGTTGCATAAATAACATTTTGGAACTCGGGAGTTGGGTTTTTGCTCGACCCCCCGATTTTCGGGATGTTACATGTGCGCAATCATTACACCACTCCCCCATCACCTTATCAATACAGGCCTACTTATATCCTCAAGACTGCATCAGGACTTGTCGCCCCTATGCAGTGTCAGGATAAACTCAAGGTCACTACAGAGGGCTCGTCACCAAATCAGTGTAGGCCGACAATAAGAATATAGTGTCTCATACCACCATAATCTGCTCAGAGTAGGGTGCTCACTGGTCACTACGGGGAGGTTTGTGGCCCCAGCGTAGGTCGACAGCTCAACCACGGTGTCTCATACCACCATGCCCGGCTCATGAGTTTTAGGGGATCTTAGTACCATGGTTAACGAGAGTTTCACTGGTAAGCTCAGTGCCTTAGATTCAAACAGTAGCGACCAAACATGGTGAACAAGCATCGGTCAATCAGGTTAGTTGATAAGCTCAACTAGGCCAAACGTACGTTGAGTTGAACGACATGGAATGCATAAGCACTTCGTGTGGCCTGACCACTGTCGAACACCCCAAGCACGACTCAGATTCACTAAACTCATCTTGTGTGGCAAAAACAACCTCAACCACTACTTACAGAACGGTTTTCGATTGCCTGGACTGTAGTACAGCCCCATTCACATACAAAGCTAATAACTAGTATATGATTCATATCCTGCATTCATATGAACAATCATGAAGTATAACTTAAATGTAAACAGTACATGCAGGAAATTATACACACATGTAACATGATTTAACTAAGTACACAATCCATGGAGGAAATCATACACTCATATAGCACGGATAACCTAAGTTACATGATTCATGGAGGAAATCATATACTTAAGTATTGTGATGGAGATCCATATCTCAACCACCTTAGCAGTCACACTTTACTAACTACTAACTCACTTAGGCATTTAGTCAGACACTTAGGTTACACTATTCAACATACATCACGTATGTTGTCTTTATTGCATATTAGGGCAAGTCCTTTCGTCAAGGAGTTTCCGTATACATATCAAGCATATAACAATGATCATTAATCATGGCCAGCATATCAACAGATTTCATACGCATACCTGTATTCTAACATGTACATGAAATAGGGCATTTACAATATAAAGTATACGTATACGAAAGACAAAACAGATAGCACATTTGGCATGTATAATTGCATTCACAACATGAATAAATCATTAACTATCATTGAAAGCATTGAAAACTATAACCTAAGCGTATATAGTCCGCACCTTAAACCAGAAAATGCGTATTCGATATGATTAAGACGATGTGTCTTCGTCAACGGCGGATACGCTACCTATGGCATGAAACAGGTTAGCTAAAACTCTACTACAACTAGTCTAAGCTTCAAAATAGGTTAGGGTTATCTTAACTTACCCAAGAACGGAACCAGAATCACCGGAAGAACGATTCAGAAACGCCGATTCAATGTATAGATGGGTTAGGAAGAATCCTACGGAGTTTCAACTGATTCTCCCACACTTTCTCTCTCTTTTTTTTTCTCTTGGAAGACTAGGGTTTGAAAATTCATATGGGTTTGAGAACTAAGGGTTTAAGCCCCTTTTATAAGCCTAAACATAACGAAAATAGACTTTAAGTCAAGGTATACTTAGGTTATAACCAAATCGGGATCTTTCTGATCCAACGGAGCACTTCTGGAGGTCCTCTTATCAAATGCAGTTGGACTTGAGCTCATTAGCATCGGATCTTTAGTAAGTTAAGTTTCAGTCTGATCGGATTTTCAGATCGTCCGTGGCGGACCAGTTTCAATTCAGCGGTCACTGAACTTCGATCAGGGCCATAAGTACTTGGACATGTAAGGGCCAACTTTCCTGATCCGAGGGTGAAATCTGGTCAAAACCTAACGGTCAGAACACTTAGAAATGTCGCGTAAGCGACACGTGCCAGATTACTTAAAAATATAATTAATTTTCTAAATATCTTCCTTTTCTCACTCTCTTCACTCTGGACTCAATAGAATGGTCTCAAGACATTGTTTGGGCTTGATTTTCGAAAGGATGGTCAAGTCCAACTAAGCGGTCATAATGTTCTAAGATTATAGCTATCAGACTTTCGATGCGCGGTTTAGAATCAATATAAAGTTACAAAGCATTCCCGGGAACAACCGAGTTTAGAGTTGGATCCTAGATTTCAGGGTATTATAGCGTCATTGATTCTACAAGTTTTGAGTCTTGCAGAACTTATTTAAAGCGAACAGTACAAATTTTATAGCCAATCTAACTTGGCACTAGTTAACTTATGTTTAATTTCTAAGAGAATTAATCCTAAGTGATTTCTGATCGAGGTGGTACTCGGGTCTTGGTACGAAATTTTTCGAGTCGTTACAAGAAGCTATTTGGGCTATATCTGGTGATGGACCTTCTGGCGGACGCTAGATGGGGTCCCATATTTGAGGGCAAGTCTCGCGTGAATGAGAGCACTATCCAAGCCTTTTACGCCCACATACGCGATCCACTGCTAGAGCTTTTATAGTTTTTCATCCCCGTGGGAAGGCAGGAAGTTATTGTCACTATGGACTTGATAGCCCTAGTCATGGGGATGTCGTGTGGGGAGGTTCATGCTAGTGAGAAAGTCCCAGGAGTGCGCGTGAAAAAGATCGCCGCATGCGATTTCTTTATGGCCGACTGGTCCACTGGAATTTGGCTACAAACTTGGCGCATAAATTCCTGCGCCGATACATTTCATCAACGACACTACTCTCAACAACATGAATATTGGGCCAGATGAGAGTGAAGATGAGATGGAGAGTGAAGAGGAAGAGAGTGATGAAGAAGGCAGAGATGATATCGAGGAAGAAGGCGAGGACGAGGAAGGGCAGGAAAAAGAAGAAGAGGAGGCCTAAGACACTAATGAGGACTTTCCTCCTGCTACGCGAGAGTGTGACAATGATCAGCCTGCTATAGAAGCCCACTTGGCTCAGCTTGAGGAGGGCCAGGTCACCCTGCGACAAGAGGTCACTGACACCTGGACCTTCGTGAAATAAAAATTTAAGGTGTCTCGCACCTTGAAGGTTATCCTGTTTTGTCTACAGGATAAGGGTGCACCTCCACCATCACCATATTCTGATGACTAGTCGTACATGTAGTCATCTTTTGGTTTACCTTGTTACTTATTTCTTTTCTTGTTTCTATGTATAGCCTTGATAGGCTTAGTAATGTGGTAGAATGGTTAGTACGTTTTAGTGTTTGAAACCTTGCTTAGATTAGCTCACATGCGTTTCCTGTCATGATTCATGTAAGACTATATCTCATGTATTGTGACAAATTTTGTTAAATGAAATGCATGCAGTGCCTTTTGCTTTGAAATGTGTAGAATGCTTGATGAATTGAGTATTTCTATGCTAAGTCTTACACGGGTTGAACCCTATGTTCTGTATAGGGAATGCCACCTAAGGCCACACGGAGTACGACACATCTCACACTTAGCGACTCGATTGACGGGCACCTCCCCTCAGCGATAGCCACATGGACCCCAACTCGGGGCCTGACTCACGAGATTATGACAGATTCTCAGCCGGCCACTGACCCCACTAATGGGCTGACACCTGTTACACCCTCAGTTCCTGAGCAGAACCGTGCATCTTTCGACGCCACACGTACCTCAGTCGGCTCCTCCTCCTGATAGGTTGGAACAGATGATGCTCTTGATGCAGCAGCAGCAACAACAATAGCAGCAGTTTTTGGCCACCATCGCAGGGACCCTCACCCAGAGTATGGGTGTGGTTCCACCTGCACCACTTGTGCAGCCGGCTAAAAATATGAGTGCGAGTGTCCTATTTGATTGATTCTAGCGCTTTTAACCTCCTACATTTGTGGGTACTCACAAACCTAAGGAGGCTGAGTATTGGCTTGACCGCATCTCTAAGATGCTAAAGCCGCTACATTGCACTAAGCGGAGCAGGTGGAGGTGGCCACCTACATGTTTGAGAAGGAGGTCAGCCTCTAGTTGGATAGCGTTCTTCAGACCATTATTGTCTGTTACATATGAATGTGGGAAGCCTTTGAGACGCGCTTCCACGAGAAGTATTTTCCCCCCACTTACTGCCATGAGAAGGAGGGAGAGTTCCTTTGCCTACGATAGGGAGGGATGATAGTGGCGGAGAACGAGAATAGATTCATAGAGTTGGTTAGGTAGACTCCATTAAAATTAGCTAATGAGCCAATGTGAATGCGATAATTTTCTGAGAGTCTACGACCCGAGATACACTCTAAGATGTGTTGCACTAGCATACCCCCTATGCTGAGCTAGTGATCATGTCTCCACAAGCGGAGTAGGATGGGAATAAATTGTCTCGCACGCATGTGCCTATGGTTCCTAGGCTGCGGTCAGATTTGCCGAGCAGGCCGTTCCTCGGTAAGAGGCCCCGTGCAGACTCGCCTCCCAGACTTACCGCTCCACCAGCTCCAATGAGGTGAGCGGACTTATGGTGCACCTACTACAAGAGGTTTAACCATGTTGATACGTACTGTTTCACCAAGATGAGGGACAACGGCTTCTCGTTGCCTCAGAGGATCAACTGTCAGCTTCCTCAGACTATTCCAGCCCCACCCCTATGGTCAGCACCGGCACATCCATCTTTTCGGCCACCTGCACCTCGATTTAAGCCGCCTCAACGACTCATGGTACCCCAGCCGAACCGTTCTTAGCAGGCTCACGTGCACTCACTTACAGCTGAGGCATCCAAGACAGTAGTTACAGCACTGTTGGCTTTTGAAGTCACAGCGCGTGTTCAAGGTACACTAGTCTTCTTATTGGTGGACACCGAGTCCACTATCTCGATTATGTCATGTGCAACAGTCAAGCGACTGGGGCTGAAAACTAGTCCTATGGTTGGGTTGAGACTTCTTACCACCATAGGGACCTTCTCAGATTCTACTAAGATGTGTAAGGGTTATCCGATAGACTTAGGGAGCAGAACAATACTCGTCAACCAGATTATTGCCCCGCCATGTCATTACGATGTGATCCTCGGTATGAATTGGCTCATCGAGAAGAAGGCAGAGATTGATTGTGATACAAGGGTGGTGACAGCCCATGGACCTGGGGGCACGACCTTTACATTCCCAGTGTAAGACAGTTGGCCCTATCGCATTACTTGTTACGCTTCCTTGTTAGAGGATGTTGATAGTCCAACACTTGGGGACACCCCTGTAGTTCAAGAGTTCTCAGATGTATTCAGAAAGATACCTGGATTACCCCCTCAAGATCGATTTAACCACTGATCTAGTGCCTGGTACGATACTCATTTCATTACCGACTTATCGCATGCCTCCGTGTGAGATGGTGGAATTGAGAAAACAGATCGATGATCTGTTGGATGCTGGATTCATACGGCTTAGTGTGTCTCCGTGGAAGCACCTGTACTGTTTGTTAAGAAGAAGGATGAATCTTTGCGATTGTGTATTAATTACCACAGATTAAACCAAGTGACGGTGAAGAACAAGTACCCTTTGCCCAGGATTAATGATCTATTTGATCAATTGAAGGGGGCGCAGTATTTTACGAAGATTGACTTACAGTTAGGGTATCACCATTTGTGCGTCAGGGATGAGAATATGCAGAAGATAACTTCTAGGACCAGTTTTGGGCACTATGAGTTCCTAGTGATGTCGTTTGGACTCACGAATGTACCGACTGTGTTCATGGATCTGATGAACAAGGTGTTTCGCCCGTATCTATACTGATTCATCATCGTATTTATAGATGACATCTTGATATACTCCAAGAGTCGAGAGGAGCATGAAGAGCACCTGCGAGCAGTCTTTGATAGTCTCAGGAAGAACTAGTTATATGTGCAGTATAAGAAGTGCGACTTCTGGAAAGAAGAAGTCAAGCTCCTAAGACATGTGGTTTCTAAAGAAGGGATAACTGTGGACCTTGCTAAGGTAGTAGCACTTCAGGACTGGGAGCAGCCTGGTTCGGTTACTGATTTGAGGAGTTTTCCTAGCCTGGTGGGTTACTACCATCGATTCATTAAAAACTTTTTCAAGATAGTCAGATCGTTCTCTCAGCTGACTCGGAAGGATCTCAATTTTGCTTAGAATGAGAAGACAAAAGCAGCTTTCTAGGAACTGAAGGACAAGTTGACGTCAGCCCATGTGCTAGTATTGCCAGAACAAGGGGTCAAGTATACGATATAAACCGACACGTCTCGTGTTGGTTTGGGTTGTGTTCTGATGCAGAAAGACATGATTATTGCCTATACATCGTGACAGTTAAGGAAACATAAGGAAAACTACCCTATGCACGGCCTAGAGTTAGGGAGTGTCATCTTCGCATTGAAGCTCTGGAGACATTACCTCTATGGAGAGGAGTTCGAGCTCTTTTGCGACCACAAGAGCCTCAGGTACATATTCACACAAAGGGACCTGAATATGAGGCAGCAATGATGGATGGAAACCTTGAAGGACTTCAAGTTTGAGGTCTCCTGACAAGGCCAACCTTGTGGCAGACGCGTTGAGCCATAAGAAGACTATAACATTTGTGGCTCCATTGATGATAGATAAGTGGAACATGGTGAAATTTGTGTGAGACTTCGAGAAGAAGCTTACAGTAAGGAGCTGTTCGAGAGCATTGCTCATGTTCGCGTGCAGCCACTCATCGATGACCGAATCATAGTGGCTTAGGGGAGGATAAATGGTTAGTGAAGATGAGGAAGCGAGTAGCTGACAAGGAAGACTCCGAATGAGGATTTGGTTTAGATGGGGGTTTGCATTATCGAGGCCACCTATGCATTCCAAGTCTTCATGACTTGAGGAGGGAAGTCCTCAAAGCTGCTCATAATTCAAGGATGGCAATGCATCCTGGGAGTACAAAGATGTACCAAGACATGAAGCATTCGTACTGGTGAGACAACATGATGACACACATAGCAGAGCATGTATCACATTGTCTTATGTGCCAGCAGGTCAAGGCAGAACATTGCCGACCTCCTGGACTGCTTCAGCCCATGCCCATAGTTGAATAGAAATGGGATTTTATCTCTTTGGATTTCATTTCGGGGCTACCGAAGATGAGGAAGGGGCATGACTCCATTTGGGTGATCGTGGACCGGTTGACCAAATCGACTCATTTTTTTCCTATCAGAGTTTCAAACTCAGCAGACGATTTGGCCAGGTTATACATCAAGGAGATTGTACATCTACATGGAGTTCCTATGGAGATCATGTCAGACCGAGACACGCGATTCACATCTATCTTCTGGACTCGTATCCAAGAAGTAATGCGTGTGAAACTGAAGTTCAGTACCGCATTCCACCCACAGACTGATGGGCAGGCGGAAGGGGTAAATCAGGTGTTAGAAGATATGTTACGAGCTTGTGTGCTTAATTTCAAGGACAGTTAGGATGAATGTCTTCCTTATGTAGAGTTCACTTACAACAAGAGCTTCCACGCAAGTATTGGTATGACTCCCTATGAGGCCTTGCATGGGCGTCCCTATTGAGCACCGCATTGCTGGGCAGAGATTGGTGAGAAGAGCTTGATTGGCCCAGAGTTAGTTCAGGTGACCTCAGAGAAGATCGACATTATCAGGCGTCGGCTTCTGGCAGTATAGAGCAGACAGAAGATCTATGCCGATACGAGGCGGCGGCAGCTAGAGTTTGAGGTTGAGGACCACGTATTCCTGAAAGTTTCCTCAATGAAGTGAGTTCTTCAGTTTGTCAAGAAAGGGAAGCTCAAGCTGAGATTTATTAGCCCATTCCAGATACTGGATAGAGTGAGTGTGGTAGCATATCGCCTTGCTTTGCCCACATAACTTGTCGGTGTGCATAACATATTTCATGTGTCGATGCTAAAGAAATACGTTCCTGACCCTTCCCACATTATCAGATGGGAGCAGCTACAGTTGAGTGAAGATGCTACTTATGTACTGCGGCTGACACGTATTCTAGACCGGAAGGAGCAGGTGTTGCGCAGTAAGGTTATTCCACTTGTGAAAGTATTATGGACACATCATACTGAGGAGGAGGCTACTTGGGAAACGGAAGTCGAGGTCCAAAAGAACTACCCTCAGATTCTCGAGGAATATGAAAAGGTACTAATTTCGAGGATGAATTTTTTTTAAGGCGGTAGATTGTAACGTCTCGAAAAAATCCGTACAAAGACCCGAGTACTACCTCAGGCAGAAATCACTAAGGACCAAATCCTTTAGAAATTAGACAAGAATTAACTAAGTGCTAAAGTAGATTATTTATGAAATTAGCTCTAACCACTTTAAGTACGAACTGTAAGACCTAAAACTAGCAGAATCATTAACTCTACGTTACCTAGAAACCTAGGATCTATCTCAAAACCCAGTTGCTCTCGGGAGCATCACGAATCTCTGTATCCGACTTGGACCACACATCGAAAGTCTGATTACCACAATGCTATATGGTTATGACCGCCTTGTTAGGCTTGACCACCATCTCAGAAATTAAGTCCTAATAGTACTTTAAAACGCACAACTTGAGCCCAGAGCAAAGTGTGTGAGAAACGAGAATATCTTTAGAAAATGAACTGAAAAGTAAGTGAGTTGAGCCGTTCGCTTGCAAGCCAATTATAAGGTTTCAGACCGTCAGATTATGACCTAATTACACCCTCGGATCAGGAAAAGTTTCTAACACATGTCAGTGCACTTGTGGCCTTGATCGAGTGTCAGTGACCGTTGAACTGAAACTGGTCCCCCACGGCCGATCCACTGATCTGATTGGACCAAGATCTTAACCTGGCGTAGATCCATCATTAGGGGATTTACTCTAAACCGTATGTAGGAAAGGGGCCTCCATATGTGCTCCTTTGAATCGAAACAGTCACCCTTTCGCTATAACTTAAGTATATCATGGCCCTGGGGCCGTTTCCATCAATTTTGGGCCTATATAAGGTCCTTTACCCACCCCTCTCTCATTCCATATGAATTTCAAACCCTAGGAGAGAGAAGAGAGAGAAAGGAGAAGGAGAAAGTGAGAGAGAGAGAGAGAGTGAGTGTTTGTTCCTAGGATTCGATCCCACCACTCCACGTGTTTAACCACAGCTTCCTTGTTGCTATACCGAAAATTTCGATTCTGTTTTCAGGTAAGAAATCCTAATCCTAATCTATTTTAGGGATTCAAATAGGGTAATGGTGAAATAGCTAACCTATTTCATACTATAGGTTACCGTTGTGCCATAGACGAAGAGTTAGTGTTCAAACTGAGTTCGTTACGAGTCTACCAGCGAAAGGTGCGGACTATAAATGTTTAGGTTATGGTTTTCAAGGCTTTCAATGTCACTAATGATTTATGACTAACTTGATTGCTGCCACATGTGTTTAGATACTACGTTTTTCCATATATTACATATATAGATGAAACATGTTGAATATAATGGATTATATGTGTTTGTTAATTGTTTGTATGAATATGGGATTATGATTTGTACTTAATATGATTGATGTTTGAGAATATATGTTTGTTGTACGTGTGACAACTCCTGTGTAGAAGGATTTTCTATAACACCTGTTATAACTGATTTATTACAGGTATGTAATATGTGTAATCTAAGTATTTGATAAAATGCTTGAATGACAAAATGCCTGTTTAAACGTATATAATAAGGGTGTTGAGATAGGATTCTCAGTTCCCTTATCTATGGTTACAGTTTCCTCTATGTAACTTGTCTTACTACTATGTTATTTATGGATGAAATGCTTATGTATGGTAACATGTGTGGTATGTGTTTTACTGAAATGCTTAGATAAGATTTATGCTTATATTTAGTTGTCACGTGCTGTTTTTGGCTATTACATGCAAATGCTATTGTTTGGAGTGTGCTTGGGGCTACGATGTGGTCCAGACGATCGGTAATAGTTCACTATTGGTGGTGAACTATTTTGGCCATGATGGATAAGTTCGAGGAATCTGAGTCATATGATGATTATCGACAGTGGTTAGGCCATGTGGAGTGCTTACACGCTCCATATTGATTAATTCGATGTACGCTCGTACCAGTCGAGCTTGTCAAGCAACTCGATTGGCCTAATATTCATTTACCATGTAAGGACGCTACTGCTTGAATCTAAGGTACCAACTTACTAGTGAAAATCCCATTTAACCTTGGTACCTCGATCCGGTAAGACTCATGAGCTGGACATGGTGGTGTATGGGACACCGTGGTCGAGCTATCGGCCTACGTTGGGGTGGCAAGCCTCCCCATATTGACAAGTGAGCAACCTAAAACTCATGAGCCGAATATGGTGGTGTATGGGACACTGTATTCAAGCTGTCAGCATATGATTAGGTGACGAGTCCGTAGTAACCACGAGTATACACTAGGACTACGCTAAGGTGATAAGCCTTTCCGTAGTGACCTCGAGTATAAACCAGGCCTGCGCTGAGGTGATGAGATGCTCCGTAGCGACTTGAAACTATTCCTCATATGTGATTAACTAGGATTGACGACCCTAGATGGATCATTGTTTGGGTAAATGATATAAAGGGAGGTGCCTTGGCTTCCCGAACCTGCTGTATGAATGGGTCTAATAAAGGACTGGGCTAACACAATCATGCACCGCATTGCATGTGCCTTTGGCGTTGGAGTTGAGCACAGAGGAAGGGATGCATGTCGCGATCGTGAGATGATGTCGCAGAGGGAGTGTAGGAGAGGGCATGCATCATTATAACATATCATCCTTGCATTAACCAGAGTACCTAGGAATGCTTACTCTATTGCTTTTATCATTACTGATTGACTGAATTGATAACATGTTAACCTTTGCCTTATAGCTCCACTATGTTGATCACTCACTCCCACATTTTAGGACGGTATTTTAAAACACCAGCCAGACTCTATTATAGTTACAGATGATGGCGAAGCTGAGGCAGAGCCTTACTTTTATGATGATGAGGAGGAGTTCTCCTATATGCAGCTTTCGGACGGGTTTATGTAGACCATGTTCTGATCGATAGGGTTATAGGGATGCTGACTAGATGCCATTACACTAGTTATTTAATATTTTTGGAACACCCATGTATATTCATTTTGTCGATTTTGGGAGTATACATGCATATATTTAACCTGGTAACATGTTCACACTCTAGAGACTTACAGTGGTTTATATATTTTATATATCTATCACAGTCTCCGCTTGCGTAATTTAACTATCTCTGGAGTATGATATGATGTTTTGGTATAATCCCACTCATGTTTAAGGCACTAACACAGACAACATTTAATCATCATTATCTATGTTGCATAAGTGATGTGTTGGAATTCGGTAATTGGGCTCCTGCTTGACCCCCCAAATTTTAGGACGTTACAAGTAGAACCCTTTGAAAGATTACAGAAAACCCTTATGGAGATAACCCAGAATATTTAAACTGTATCGATACAACCAGTTTGAAAGAATGAACGTAACCACCCTGAGCAAGATGACGGATGTAGAATTATAATATCTGAAGATTAAATGGAGATTTTAGGAAGACAAACGATGAAAAGAAGATGTGTTCTTATGTTTTCGGTTATAAGGGAGTCAAAGGAATATAACTCATAAAACAATGGTATTTTAGAATGTATGTCTGCACAACAGTGGTTTAGTTTTAAAAAGTAAATTTTGAGTGATTTAGAAAAGCTGGTGGGTAAAAGGTGAGATTTACAGTGGGAAAAATCTCTATCCACAATGGCATTATTAAGTTTTTGTAGAGCGATAATTTGTAAATTGCCTTATAAAATTTTATATATATATATATATATATTAGGGTTTGTTCCGACTATATGCTTCACTTTTAAGCCATCATCCTTTCTCTGCCTCTCCTAACTTACTTTACCAAACTATTACCCTGTTGTACGAGTGCATTTTTACCAGACCAAAATGCCTCTGCTTTATAATTTCAATTCCTTTCACTCACTTACACCCAAAAAAATGTCATAACTCATATGTATTAAAATATTTCTTCTTTTCAGCCCTTTTCTTCATTAAATCTCCATATATTATCATTATAAATCTATCATATTCCATCCTACTCAGGGTTACGTTCATTCCCTCAAACTGGATGCATTCATAAACGTGAAATCTTGAAGTCTTTTCTTCGTAAATCGTGTTTCATTCAATGCACTCTTCTTCTTCTTCTTCAACACGAAATTCACCGATGTAGCAGTTGTGGGAGGTAAGAATGTTTAAAATATAAAGAATGGGGACCTAGATCTTAGGCAATTCCACCTAGAAGTTCATGACGCTGACTGAGAAGTTGGCAAAAACTTGCTTAAATTCATCGGAACTCGAGCAACTCATGAATTTCTCAGTCAAAATCTCCAAGTTCTTAGTCAATTTAATGATTTTCTCATTCATTTTCATGAAGTTCTCGATCAATTTCACTCAGTTCGTGGTCAATTTCATGAATTTCTTGCTCAATTTTGATAAATTTCAATAAGTTCCTGGTCAATTTCATGAAGTTCTTGGTCAATTTCACAAAGTTTCGCAATAAATTTCATGAAGTTCCCAGTTAATTTAATGAATATCTTGGTCAATTTCATGCACTTCTCTGTCAACTTCATGAAGTTTCGCGATCAATTTCACAAATTTCTTAGTCAATTTAATGAATTTCTCGATCAATTTCATGCACTTCCCAGTCAAATTCACGTTGTTATTCGGCAACTTCAAGAAGTTCGCGGTCAATTTCACAAAGTTCCTGGTCAATTTCGTGCACTTCCCAGTCAATTACAGCAGTTATCCATCAATTTCATGAAGTTTTTGTGATTAATTTCATGAAGTTCCATGTCAATTTAATAAATTTCTTGATCAATTTCATGCACTTCTTGGTCAATTTCACGCAATTATTCAATTTCAAGAAGTTCACTGTCAATTTTCATAAAGTTCTTGGTCAATCTAGCAAATTTTTTGGTCAATTTCATCGAGTTCTCAGTCAAATTTAATGGCTTAGAACTCAATTTCATTCAGTTCTTAGTCATTTTCATTATGTTATCGGCCAATTTCACTCAGTTATCGGTCAATTTGGTGGTCACCAAAATGCACTGATAAGTTGGCAATATTGACCGAGAACTTCATGAACTCCATGCAATTGATTTATTGAGAACTTGAAAATTTTGATCGATAAGTCGATCATATTTGACCTAGTACATTGGTGAATTTCCTATTATTCGGTCAATTTCACCTTATACATGTGAATATTAAACGAGTTATATCTTATGTGTCATTGTGTTTGTATTCAGAATATGGCTTTGAGAATCATCCTATGCTTGTATGGTGGGGAGTTACTAAGCAAAAATAATCGATACACGTATAAGGGTGGAAAGTCAAAAACTACTGTTGTGTTAGTCAAGGCTACATATGAGGAGCTTCTATCCAAAACATATAAGAGTACGTCAAATGATTACGATATTAGGTTGAAAGCATTGTACCCTTACTCAAACCAATCAATCCCATCGACTGAAATTTAAGACGATAAAGATGTGTGAGTGTTCTTAATAGCACAGCTGGAGCATCTAGATAAATACATCCTTTTAATCATCGAGACAATGCAGCACGTTAATGAGGCAATACTCAAAGACCCTATGGGTTACAGTGGTGTCGAACATGACGCCCCATCGGTTGGAAGTTTGGGTGAGGAACATAGTGTGAAATATGAATATATGGCATCACCTTCACAGGTTCCTCTAAGCAATACTCCATAACTCGATCCGATTCAAACATCAAACTTCATAACGAGTCAAGTGAGCTGGGTAGGTGACTTTAACCTTAGAAGTGAATATACAACATCACCTTCATCTAAAAGAGTAGATTTGCCTTCATCATCCAACGCCAAATATGTATGGGAAGCAACATTTCATTGCCCGTGCAGGCTCGAACATCAGACTTCAACACTGACCCAGCCATTGTGCCTTTCGAGGATGATGCATTCATTAGTGCAGACCTATCACTATATTCATATCCATTGGATCATCCGATTGATATAGTCGTTGGCCAAATGTTTAAGGACAAGAGCTAATGTTAATATGTTTTGAACCAATTTGTAATTCGCAAAAACTACCAATACAAGGTCTTGTACTCATCACCCAAGAAATTCACCGTGGCATGTTTCGAAGATAAGTGTGAAAGGAGGGTACACACATCTTGGGTGAATGATGTGAGGATATTCAAAATAAGGACTTACACATCCATACATACATATGGCATGTCATTGATGAAGAGTGATTACCGACAAGCAAGCAGTAAGCTTTTCAGTGAACTGGTTATCAATCGCATCGAGCAACGCCTAAGATTAAGGTCGATGAACATTATCTTTGTAATGTAAGAGAAGTATAATATTGTTATTAGTTATAAGAAGGCATGGCGTGCTAAGGAGATTGCAATCGATCGCGTAATGGGTCTTATGAAGACTCTTACGATGAACTCCCGATGTACTTGCATGAGCTGAGGTTCACTCGGGGATGGTGACTCTCGTGCTTGTTAATCTACAGATGAGCAGGTTTGATAGATGTTTTGTTGCACTTGGATAGTTGTTGAGGGTCAAATATTGCATATTGTGCCCCATTTATTTCTTGGTTTTACAAACATAATATGGTTTAATGGTATATTTTGCATGTGTTTGTGTTGCAGGTGCATGTAAGGGCTTAGATTTAAAGAATGCTAAAAGCATATATTTAGTGCTTAAAAATTACCAAAGTAAAGAATGGACCTGTGGAGACCAGGATTGAAGATTTCAAGACTCCAAGATCCAAGAAAACTAAGTGGAGAAGGAAGGAAGTCGAAAGAACAAGTGCAGAAATCACAAAGACTATGCCATTGCCAATCGTTCGATGACATCAAAGATCAATTCGATGACATTGAACACTGGTCGATGACATCGAATTTATAAAGGAAAATTGAGTTGGTTGCTGGACGTATTGGGTGCTTTTCTCGATCAATCGAAAACATGTTCGATGACTCGAAGGAAGGTACTCGATAACATCGAAGACTGCTCGATGACATCGAATTTATTGAAGAAATTGAAGCAACTAGCTGGACTGTTTTGGACCCATTTTCGATGACTCGAAGACCTGTTCAATGGATTGAAGCTTCTATCGACGGTTCGATGACACGGAGACTTACGCAGTGCGAAAGAAGAAAAGGTGTGACTTCCAGATTCAAACCCTTTCAATGACATCGAAGGGTGTTCGATGGCATCGAAGGTGTTACGCGGACTGCGTAAATTTGATCCGATTTTGTGATTTTGTGAAACATTATTTATAAATAGGGGTTTCTAGGCACTTTTTAGGATATCTAGGGTTTGGAGAAGTAGAGAAAAAGAGAAGAGCCGCTTCCTAAGAGTTCTTCTTCCCTTCTCTTTAGTTTTTAATACTTTCTTCTAGGGTTTTTAATCTGATCATGTCTATGGTTGGCTAAGATCCCTTAGCTAGGGCTAAAGGGTGAAGCTTGTAGCTTGATTGAGATATTTTTTCTTGTTTGATTCTTGTTATTGTTAAACTCCTTTGATTATTGTTTGATATTTAAGAAATACTTTTAGTGTTTAATGGTTTTTTATGACTGAAATTACAATGGATCTGCGATAGCTTGAAGCATCTTCTTTTTTTGTTTGAAGTTTATGAAAATAGGAAATCTTGTTGTTCTCCATCATCCCTTGGGCATGGCTGAGTGATGGAATCCCTTCTATTCATCACAAATCTCTCTTATTAGTTGTTAGATTGGTATATCCTATTGTTTACCATTGTCTCCTGGGCATGGTTAGGTGATGGAATCACTTCCAATCTTCACAACTTTCATCCGTTGAGAACTAGGTCAATGGAAGTTTAGATATGAATTTACTGAATATGTTCCAATTGGATAGGATGGGACACCAATTCCAATTGAGTGCCTTTAATCGAATAAGGAAACATACTAATAGCAGCAAGTTGATCCCTGAAATCCCTAGTTTCCCACCTTTGATTTTCTTAAGTTTTCATTAAATCTCTCACAATTACTCTTTACACTCCCAGATTTAGATTAGATCTTCTCCTATTTTTAATTTTAATTACTCCCAGAATAGACACACAAGATTAGTCCTCGTGGATTCAACCTTGGTCTCATTAAGATTATTACTATATCGCGACCCTGCACTTCGGGTTGTGAACAAGTTTTTGGCACTGTTGTTGGGGACTAACGGTTGTATTTTTCTAAGATTGATTAGTTTTATAAGTAGGTTAAGATTATGATTTATTTACTTTCTATTTTTAGGATTAGGGTTTTTTTAGATTTTATTTTATTTTTAGAAACTAACTTAACTTTCCTATTCTGTAGGATCCTAATATAGCAACTTCTAATTTGGTAATCTCTAAGTTTTTTTTTCTTTCTATTTCTAGATTCGGGTTTGTTTTTTGTTTTTAGAAACCTTTTAATTCTACGATTTCTTTTTCTTTTTTAGAAACTAAATCATTTTTCTATTTCTATTTGTAGAAACTTTCTAATTTTAGAATTTCTATTTTTAGAAACTGATTTTTTTTCCCTTTACAGGATCCTAACATAGATGTTTTTCAATCTGGTAACTTCCTTCTAACTTCGCCTCTACTTACTTTCTATATTGTTGTAGGGTTTTTCTTTTATTCTTTTTTTTTTTAAGGATTAGATTTACAGTTAGGGTTTCACCATGCAAGAGTGGGAACGTCAGTGTGCTGAGATAACTAAGAGACATTGGGAAGGGATGTCAGATGATTATGTTAGAAAACCACATGTCTCAAAATTTATCTGAAAACATCATCGAGAACTAATCAGAATACAATGCTCCACCAGTTAAGAAGTCCTTACACGATCATATGCGGGAGAATAATTACACCCCATAAATTAAGAAAATAGTATGTGAGGGTTGGGGTTATCATAACTATGGGAGTGAGAATTATTATCATTTATCAGATAAGAAGAAAATAATGAGAGATTATATTATGGGTGATGATATGTATCAACAACCATCAAATTCTCCCACCTATGACTTGTATGATCATAATCAGTGAAAACATCAATATTAGGAAGATGAACCAGCAATACATCATAATTTCAATTTACTTGGGTTTTCTACCTTTGAAACCCAACCAGAAACGATCCAAGAGGAGTCACTTCAGGGTTATACAGACAATTTTGCTGACATCAGAAGAACGATAGAAGTGCTTGAATCGCGCCTCGATAAGTTAATGGAGGCTAGTTCACCCCGGCCTCAACCCAATCCAATTCTTCATTCCCAACTCCCTACTTGGACAGATGATCCGCTAATTGATTTTAATGACTACTCCCTTGGATTCCCTACTTATGAGATTCAACCGAAAATAATTCAAGAGGAGTCAATTCAGAAATACATAGATGCTCAAGACCAATTCAACGAATATGTCGCACAAGCAGTCATGGGTATTATGAAATCATTAAAGGCGATTGAAATCACCATTCAAGTGCGTCAGTTGCATCTTAATGAGGAAGAAGAGGCTAGTTCATACCAACTTCAATCCGATCCAGAAACACAATACGAGGAAAGTGATCCTAACTCGTTTGTGAAGAGTACTGATATTGAGAATGAAGAGTTGGTTATGTTAATGAGCGCACAGTTCAGTTTCCTAAAAAGTCGATTTCGATGACTATCCGAAGGAATGATCAAGAGACATTAGTAGTTTTCTGATATAATAATATTGACACGCCTAATTTCAATGATGAGGAAGAGGTTAGTTTATTCAAACCTCAACCCAATCTAGAAAAATAGTGTGAGGTAAGTGATCTCATCCCACTTGTGAATTATACTGAATTGGATGATGATAAGCATTAGAATAAGAATCATGAGAGTACAAACCAAGATTCACTAGAATCAACTTCAATTGTGGTTTAGGAAAGTGATCACGAGGTACAAGAAATTCTACTCCACCCATATGACATGTTTGATTTAAATGTGGAGAAAGAGTCTCCTCTAGGTGAATCACAGGACTCTTTTAAGCCATGTTCGGTCCACTCCCCTGACTTAGATTTTAATATAATTAGGGAGATGGACGAGTTGTCACACCCTAAACTCAGAAACTGGGCTTACAAAATTTTCAATCACTGAATCCAGCATCGACAACCTTCGTAGTACCCCATTCTTTGCTCTCGGCACCCATATACTGGATTTCTATCCTCGAATCCTACAAGGAGGATTTTTCAACATGAATTTTTTTTGTAAGAAGCATAACCATAAGTATAACCACATACAAACAATAACATCACCACATATCCACTATAATAAAAAACTTTAGAGTACAATACATAAAGGGAAAATATAAGATAGATATTAAAACTCCAGAAGCACAGCTGCACGCTCCTGCCTCAGCTCGGCTGTGTCCTAGCGTCACCTACATGCATCTATCGTGCATAAGCTTACGGAAAGCTCAGAGGGTGGTGTAAGTGCATGTGTAATACATGTGTTAAGCATATATATATATATATATATATATATATATATATATATATATATATATATATCAGAGTAATGTGGAAAGCGCTGGCAAGCCCATGAATGGAAAAATGCTGGTAAGTCCATGAATGGGAAGAATTATAGTAAGTTCATGAATGTTATCAACCATACCAAGGCTATGCGATGTAAGGCTTATGTATCCAAATGTCATATGCAAGATGCAACGCAAGCATACCAGTCCTCAACTAGATCCACATATCAATATAGTTCGCTTCTAGAACATCATATATCAGTACAATTCCTCTCTGGGAAATCCACATATCAGTACAGTTCCTCTTTGGACAATCACCGGGGTCTAGTACACTCTATGCCAGCTTGATGCTTCTGAAAGTGTACCTACTAGTGCCCTGGTTTGTTAATTACGGTGTAAGTTGAGTCAGTCGAACAACCGCGCCTAACAGGAAGATCAAGTCAAGTGTCTGCCTCAACTGGATGTGTGGAAGCTCGCCATAGATAAATCATAACCTCACATCACATGTCCCAAAACACTAGGTGATTAAAACCCTTAAAACAAAGTAAAAAATCTTAGGGTTTTAGTGTAAGAAAATATTTTACTAAACAGAAAAATCTTAAAGTTTTCTTACCCTGTCGATTATATCGAATCACATTTCGATATGATCGACCTGCTCTGTCGATGTCCTCGGCATCTCAATCGATACAATCAAGTGAGGACAAAAAGCGTCCAACAATCAAACATTCATCTAGACGATTTATCGATATATCGATGAATCAGTCAATATCATCGATATTCGAATATCGATCCTATCGAAAGTGGATCAATAATATCGATAGGCAGTTTTTTAGTGCCCCTATTTTTCTAAAGAAAACTACTATGAGCTTTGATATATCGATGACTTTTCGATTCAATCTGAATGCAAATATCGATCATATTGGAAGTCAGTTGATCATATCGATAGTGGGCGCATGTTTCTTCTAGCATAAATTTTAGGGTGTTTTAATCGTTGATCGGGGTGCCAGTCGAGAAATCGATATTCATATGTCGATCATATCGAGACCTGGTCAATTAAATCAAGACCGGACATAAACCGTCTAGTAAGCTTATAGGAAAATCTATAAGATTTATTGATCTCATCGATACGGACTCCGATATTATTGATATATAAATTTTGATGACATCGACTCTTCCCCGATCGTATTTCTAGAACCTGAAATTCTTCAAGGCTTGTCTCTCTTATTTTCACCTGTCGATAGATCGATCTCACCATCGATGGAATCGGAGTTCGAAATCCGATAACATCGATGTGTGTCTCGATCCCATCGACCAGTTGGCAAAAGGTTTTCAAAAGTAAAAATGACATTCGAGTTTGTATCATCGAGAGGTCAGTCGATACAATCGAGAGTATACGCTCGATCATATCGACTCTTGCACGATGATATCGAACTCTGTCATAAATGTGACCGATTTATATCCGTTGGAACCTTTTGCCTATATATAGAGAGGTTAGTCTTTATTACTGGTAGAGAAAGAGGAGAGTGCTTCTGAGTGTTTTAAACTTCATATCATTTATCTTAAGCCCTTTCTCTCAGGGAGTTCATCCTCCAATCCACCCTCATCATTAATATACAATAAAGTGCATTGGGGAATGAACTTTCGCATTCAAGGATCCTCCAGCTACTACCTTAATGGTAAATCATTAAGCTGGGATGCCTTTAATAATTCATAAAAACTTTAAAAAGTCCTATTCACCCTCCCCCCCCCCCCCCCCCCCCCTCTAGGATATATTGGCATATTCCTACTTCAACTCAAGCGGTCTTCACCGCTATTTCAATTGGTATCAGAGCGGGTCTCTCTTTAAGGGCTTCACTGCCTAGAGAGTGATCTTGACTGAAGTTGAAATATGGCCAAAGGAGAGGGCTCATCTGTCACTAAACCTCCAGTATTTTATGGTTCAAATTATGCTTACTGGAAGGCTAGAATGCATTACTTCCTGAGATCTTTGGATCATGAAGTTTGGCATGTAGTTGAAAAAGGATATGTGGTACCATCTGAACAAATTGTACTTGAAAATGAAACCACAATCACTAAACCCAAACCTAATGAAAAGTGGACGGCATTTGACAAAGAACAGCGAAATGCTGAAGTAAAAGCAATGAACGCCATCTACTGTGTTGTGTCCTAAGATATTTTCAATTAGATAAGTATGTGTGGGACCTCTGAAGAAGCATGAGACTTATTAGAAACAACCCATGAAGGCACAAGTACTGTGAAGAGATCTAAACTATAACTTTTAACTTCACCATTTGAAAATCTCAGGATGGAAGAGCATGAGACATTTATGGAGTTTTTTACCAAATTGAATATCAGTTGTAACTTCATGGGTGGATTGGGAGAGAAGGTTCCGGCACCTAAAATATGTAGGAAAATCTTAAGATCCCTACCGGAACGGTTTAATCCCAAGGTAACAACAATTGAGGAGTGTAGGAATATTGATGAGATGAAAGTAGAAGAACTAGTAGGTTCCCTACAAACTTTTGAACTACACTTCACATAACCCCAAAAAATCTAAAAACACTATCCTAAAAACTTCTAAGAAAATAAAACATGAGGACAGTGAGAGTGAAAAAGAAGATGAAGATGAGGAAGTGGCTCTACTAGCACAAAGATTCAGAAGATTCTTTCAAAGGAATCGCGGCCGCCCCTCTAGAGGTAGAAAGGTGGATGACAAACCTTTTACAGAAAAATTTGGGAAAAGAATCAAAGAACCACAATGTTATGCCTATCATGAGTATGGACACCTATCTACTGAATGCCCAAATAGAAAAACTAAGGGTAAGGCGATGGCTGCCACATGGGATGATACAGAAGAGTCAAACTTAGAAACTTGTGACTCAGAGAGTGATGGTGGCCAAAAATCCTTGAAAATTCTTATGGCTTCCACATCTCCAATCATTCCCAAGGAATCTGAAAGAAATGAAGAACAGCAAGCCACTGAATCATTTCCATCTGACAATGAGGAATTGGAGTCTGAAGAAGAAGAGGAAGAAATTGAAAAGGATAAATTGCATGATGCTTATAATCAGCTATACATTCATAGCATCCATATCCTTAAAAAATTCGGCATGTCTGAAAATAAGAAGAAATTGTTGCAGAAGGACTTGGAAAGAACCTTGGAAATAAACATACATTTAGCCAATGATTTGTAATAATATCACACAGAAAATGATCAATTAGAAAGAGAAAACTTATCCCTAAAAGCAGAATTATCAAAACTTATGAACCAAGCTGAACTGCTAAGAGATGATAATGCACAACTCAAAAATGAGAATCACTCACTTTGTATTGACTTAGAAAATTCCAGAAAATTTACGAGATAAACTACAAATTTTCTCAAAGTGGTGAGATGTTGGAAAAATTGTTAGGGATGGGAAGAGTAGGAAGAGACAAGAGTGGACTAGGATATGAGAAAAGTAAAAAGAAAACTGAAAATAAAGCTCAAACAAAACTTACTGCTTTAAGTACCAATATGGGAATTTCTCCAGTTTGTCATTTATGTGGTGATGTTGGTCATTATAAATTTGAATGTTTAGCACCTAGACGGACTCTATATAACTCTGATCAAAATCACACTGAAAAATTCAAACCAATCAGAGAAACTCAAAATGTTAAAAGTCCATCTAGGAGAAGCACTCATCCATCACTACCTAAAGAAAAGAATAGAATGAAGAAATCTGTCTCACAATGGGTAGTTAAAGAAAAACTGAACTGTCTGATGATTAAATCCCATATACCCTGATACATCAAGCAGAAAAAGGAACAAATCCAGATTATGCATCTAGATCTGGATATTTGCTGAAATGATGCAATTTTGTTGAGCCTTCAATATTACATCTAAGGTTAGAGACCTTGAATTTTTGTATATAAACATTATCATGTTTATAATTGTACAGAACTGGTACAAATTTTGATGACATATACTGATGAAACTAAGAAATACCCAATAGTGTGTCAAAATTGTGAAAATTCTAAATAAGTATCTACATTCGATACGAAGTGTCGGCCTTTTTGGATTTCATCGACCGAGGGTCGATACAATCGACGACTCTTTAGAATATGAAAAGTCGTATAACCATGGATGACATCGTGGGCAGACTCGATAGAATCGATAAGCAACTCCTCGATATAATCGATACATTGGCCGATATGATCGACAGATGGCGCCCGATAAAAGTCAGCAGGTCAAAAAAAAAGGGGGTTTTCTTCAAAAGGCTTTTCGATCGTCTTCCCTATCTGATCCTCTCGACCAATCACCAGAAGCCAAGTCAGACTAACCAATTCCCTCCACAAATCAGGTAATATTCTTCCAACATCGTCGAAACCTTCTTTTCTTGATTTTTCGGGCGTTTTTGTCATTTTTCCCAAATACTTCAAACAGCCTTTTCTTCCACATGGGAAAAGACAAAAACATAGCTTCCGGTCTGGGGGAGTCTTTGAGAGGTACCCGACAAAAAGTCCTTGCCTCAAGGGAAAGAGAAAGGATCCCAAACAGTGGGACCCCCACACGACAAAGATCACGACGCAGTGGGTCCCAAACCGAAGTTCCTGCACCGTCTCAACCAGCGCCTCCTCCTCCGGCTGTCCAACGCCCACCAAAATATGTCAATAGGAAGCTGATTTTTGAGAGAAAAGTAGACAGGCAGTGTTTAGCACCCTACAAATTAGAACCCTTGTTTGCTACAATCGGTTGGCTGCCTATCAGGGATTTTGGTGGACCATGCCAACTAGAAAGGACACACAACTTCCTTGCTGCATGTCATTCTCCAGTGGTTGACCCTCCTTCATTCATGGTATCCCTGGATGGTGATGATGCATTTATCACCCCCGCCACTGTAGCTCACATCCTTAATCTACAGTTAGCTCTAGAAGGCCTTCCAAACTGGGATTTCGATCTTCCAGATGTGCGATCAAAGATAACCAAATACCTATGTCATGACAGAGATATTCCATGGAATCAGGGGAATGCCCTAAACCTAGGTATATGGAGCCCTTGTTTTGAGTCATGCATGGGATCTTTACCACTAATTTGTACCCAAGAAGTACAAACCGATCAGATCTCACAAGTCTCATGGTCATGATGCCTACTCCATTGCAGCCGGGACAAATATCTGCCTTCCAACTTTGATTGTCAATCAGTTTGTCAATGTCATACATACTTTTAGAGATTTGCATCTGCCATATCCCTGGATTATTAGCAGAATCTGTCAAAGCATTGGCTTTCCTTCTACAACTGATCCGATTTTCCCACTCAAAGTTTTCGATAAAAAGAATATTTAGAAAATGGATCTAATATTTCACAAGTACAAGGAGGAAACTGAGGAAGACATTCATACAGAAGGGGAAGGAGGAGAAGGTGTTGATCTCATGGAAGGAGATGCAATGACTGATGATGCACCTCATAGACCTGATGTCTCTCCGTATACGTCAACAGATGGGTATGGCAAAAGGCTCAAACTGGACAGGATTGGGGGCATTCAGAAGGACATGCACTCAGTTAAGGAATGTCTTATGTCCTGGAAAGGATGGTTCAATGAGTGCAGAGCACGGTCCAACAATTGGTGGATCTACTGACGTGCCGACGGGATGACACGATGCCATCACATTCTGTTCTGTGAGGCCGAGTTCATGCATGGTATCATACACACCTTACTCTTATCTTACGGATGAACATCAGTATCTTTTTGAATGTTTTACGCTCTCAGTGGTGTGTATGACAGCATTTTCACCACGCATAGTTTTTTTTTGGTTGAATATGCCCACGGTTGGGCTAAAATACTGGTTTTGATATTCGGGTGCCCTCAAATGAGCTTTATTTTTAAAAAAACTGCTGCTGTCTGGGGCAGTATTGGATATTTCTGCCAATCTTGGGCAGTTTATTTTATGGCTGAATCTAGTTCTTATCTTCCTGCCATTTGAATTTATACCTCCCTGGTTTAATGAAGATTTGGGATTATAGACTGTATGTTTATCTTATGCCTTAAGTGCTTTATTAAATTCATATTGTCTGCTCATGATGTATGCTTTATACTGATTTCATTTATATACATCTATATCTGCTGCTCCCTCATCTGACATCTACCTTTAGTCAATATCACTTGCTATATCTTGGTCAATGACTAACAAAAAGGGGTAGAAAAATTACAAACACCCCTGTGAAAAATTAGATATTTATGCTCTTATAAGGGGAGTAGCCGCAACAAGAAAGGGGGAGTTTTTTAAGTAAGGGAGAGAAACTACTGATTGTGTACATGGGTGATTAGAATTTATAAAATTATGTTAATGCATGTACACACAATTTAGGATGTATCTGTCTAAATATTTTCCTTGGTTGTTTTGGGTATTTTGTCACGTAATTGACAAAGGGAGAGATTGAAAGTGCACCTACTAGTGCCCTAGTTTGTCAATTACGGTGTAAGTTGAGTCAGTCGGACAACTGCGCTTAACAGAAAGATCAAGTCAAGTGTCTGCCTCAACTGGATGTGTGGAAGCTCGCCATAGGTAAATCATAGCCTCACATTCCATGTCCCAAAACACCAGGTGATTAAAACCCTTAAAACTAAGTAAAACATCTTAGGGTTTTAGTGTAAGAAAACGTTTTACCAAACAGAAAAATCTTAAAGTTTTCTTACCCTGTCGATTATATCGAATCACATTTCGAAATGATCAACCTGTTCTGTCAATGTCCTCAGCATCTCAATCGATACAATCGAGTGAGGACAAAAAGCGTCCAGCAATCAAACATTCATCTGGACGATTTATCGATATATGACGGATCAGTCAATATCATCGATATTCGAATATCGATCTTATTAAAAGTGGATCGATAATATCGACAGGCAGTTTTTCGGTGCTCCTATTTTTCTAAAGAAAACTACTATGATCTTCCATATATCGATGACTTTTCGATTCAATCTGAATGCAAATATCGATCATATCCGAAGTCAGTCGATCATATCGATAGTGGGCGCATGTTTCCTCCAGCATAAATTTCAGGGTGTTTTAATCGTTGATCGGGGTGCCAATCTAGAAATCGATATTCATATGTCAATCATATCGAGACCTAGTCGATTGGATCGAGACCGAACACAAACCGTCCAGCAAGCTTATAGGTAAATCTATACGATTTATCAATCCCATCGATACGGACTCCGATATTATCGATATACAAATTCCGATGACATCGACTCTTCCCTGATCATATCTCTAGAACCTGAAATTCTTCAAGGCTTATCACTCTTGTTTTCACCTGTCGAAAGATCGATCCCGCCATTGATGGAATCGGAGTTCGAAATCCGATAACATCGATGTGTGTCTCGATCCCATCGACCAGTTAGGAAAAAGTTTCCAAAAGTAAAAATGACATTCGAGTTTGTATCATCGAGAGGTCAGTTGATACAATCGAGAATATACGATCGATCATATCGACTCTTGCTCGATGATATCAAACTTTGTCATAAATGTGACCGTTTTATATCCGTTTGAACATTTTATCTATATATAGAGAGGTTAGTCATTATTGCTGGTAGAGAAAGAAGAGAATGCTTCTGAGTGTTTTAAACTTCATATCATTTATCTTAAGCCCTTTCTCTCAGGGAGTTTATCCTCCAATCCACCCTCATCATTGATATACAATAGAGTGGATTGGGGAATGAACTTCCACACTCAAGGATCCTCCAACTACTATCTTAATGTCAAATCATTAAGCTGAGATGCCTTGAATGCATAGATGATTGGAACCACTCTATCTTCCTAATAGAAAAATCTTTAGAGAGTGAAATTTCATCATAACCTTGACCCGACCTAAAGTCTAGTATAGGTATATCTTTTGTGTTGCGGATTAAGGGAGATGAAGACCCTTCAACATCAAGGAGGAGATCTTCGAAATTACACAAAAAGGGACTCATCAACTTATCTGTAAGTACTTAGAGTCCAGAGGACACTTGTGATCATTCCTTTCTAGGATTGGGTCTTAAGTGTTGCTCATCCTTTAAAGTCCTCAAAGGAGGCCTCCGACGGGAGTGTAAGTGCGGGGTGCGTTGTGTGGACCCTTGCTCTGTGGAGAGCATAAACATCTGGGTGCGTTATATGGACCCTTGCTCTGTGTGGGCATAAACATCTGGTTAGGAGTGCGCCAGCAAAACTCCAGGGTTAGAGGTGAACCGAGTAGAAACCTCCGTGTAAAGGTTGAAGGTGAACCTGATTTAAAACCTTAGGTTTGAGGTGAACCATGAGAAACCTCCTTAGTAGAATTCGGTCACTCAAGGGTTGAGTGTGGAAGCCGGGAGTGAAGTAGACAAGTAGTCAAACCACTATAAAATGACTGTGTTTGAGATTAGAATTGTCTTTCATTTATGTGATTCCCTTATATGCCTTTATATCTGATCATCTGAAATCACATCTTATACACACACACAGTCATATCCATCACAATCTTATCTATAAATTGTTTGTCTTTTAAATAGTTTGTGATTGGATCCTTTACCAGGCTTGGAAGCCAGTAGAGTTAATTTTAAGTAATCCTAATCTGTACTCTGTGATAGGATTAGTGTGATAAGAATTTTTAATAATTCATAAAAACTTTAAAAATTCCAATTCACCCCCCCTCTAAGATATATTAGCATATTCCTACTTCAACTCAAGCGGTCTTCACCGCTATTTCAGCTTCATCTACGCCCAAAACTGGGTAAGTAGAAGAGACCTCACTATTCTCCTGTCAATATCAGCTCGGCTCGTCAATAGCAGAACCATTCCTTAAGCTGGTCAAACTCAGCCTAATATTGCCCCCTCCCTTGGGTGAGTAAGGCCACACCCCCTTTCAATCGACTACGACTCAGTGTGAGACGCGACCTTCCGGTATTCGGTACTCCGACACTCATGTATCCACTCGGTCTCAACGTTGGAGCAACCTCCTTGTACCATAAGGGTTTATGAACTTTCACCCAGGGACATCTATGATGCCCCATGTCTATAATAAAAATATTTTCGGTATCCAATCCTGTCATCCATGATATGCCTGTGGAGGCTACGACCTTGATGTCATTAGGGCATACAATAATCATGTCACACAAATGCGAGATGCATGAGTCATACTATCCAGTCATACAGCAATCCTGCGCGTACCGCGCACTCATGTGGGACAACTTCGTCTCTCAAGGAGTCCTGAAAACAACCAGCCCAATGGCACATGTTATGATCAACATTCCTCATAATAAGTATGAAAATGATACGTATGGGCATGTGTTATGATGTTCTTCTAGGCATATCCAACGGTGATGTTGTACTCTCTTATAATCAATCGATGGCCTAAATAGGATACTTATATCAAGGATGAGCCTAAGTACAAAGATTGGGTTTCCTCACCCTCTCCATCATGTAGTAAACTAGGCTTCCTATGGAGCCCAATAAGCACAAGATGGGCTTTATGGCTTGGACAAATCTACAAGACATGGTGGAAGCACCATCAATTATGGGGGCCCAACAGTTCGGGTTAGCCCACTAAGAGAGGATAAGAATGGGCCTAACAATGGGCTTAGGGAGGTTTACAACATGGACGTTTAACCACCATTGCTTCCTAGAGTGCGGCCCGCTATAGAAACTATCTCACAAAGGGGCCCATGACCCCTACAATAGCTAGAAACTAAATGGGCAGCATTCATATAATCTCATTCATCATGGTGGGCCTCTAGGTGTAGCCTATAAATCTCATTCATCATGGTGGGCCTCTCGAGACAGTCCATATAATCCAGCAAAATAGATGGGCAGCATGTGTAACACATATCATAATGGGCCTTATGGGGTAGCCCATAGTCTCCAGAAAATAGTTGGGCAAGGTGTTCAACACATGCATCATAGTGGCTTGCAAAACAACCCATAAAATCCATCATAATGGATGGGCAGCACATACATTAAAGTAGGCCCTAAGGTAGGACGTCCAGCCCATCTGGGCATGCTGAATGTCCAAAAATTTGGACAGTCTGGTCCTCATTCATGCAAATGGAAGGTGGGCCTGACACATCACAATGGGCCTCATATAATCACAATGGGCCCATATATTTAAGTGTCTTCAATAGCACAATAAGGCCCTATACCTCTCGTGAACACTTAACAAATGGCCACTAGGGCTCCTATAACATGCACATACATAAGGTGCATAGGTGTTGGTGGTACACAAGCTTTAACATGTATCATCATTATCATAGACATCATTCAACATCAAATTATCCTCATAACATGTATCATGCAATCATGTGCATAGAGTACATAGCATATAGGGATTCACATGCATCATCGATATCATAGCCATTGTCCAATAGTATCATTATAAATGTCCTAGGCATTAGTTGTCTATAGTGCATAAGGTTATCCTTATGTCCACCAACATCATTTGTTTATCATTATCCATGCATCAAGTAAAATATGGGTATGTTATCCACATTATCATTACGACAATCAATACGTGCATTATTATCACTTGGATATCAAGCATGGTAGTCAACTAGTGTGTTTTGTCATCATGCATATATATATATATATGTATATATATATAATATCATCATCATTACCATGAGGATCATTTTCACTTCATGATTAACATAAACAATATCATACGTAATATAAATAATTACTCATCTATCATCAATGCATATGTTATAATTCACCATCCATTAAATCATATCTATCATTTCAACCAATAACTCACAAACATCATTATCGTGTTACCATACATGTGTTATCATCTCACCCATCACTAGGTGCATCCTACCTAGTGTGACTTTCACATTGGACTTGAACTACATGCAAGGCATGGGGTCGTATAGGTCAAGTGTGAGTCTCACTTGGTGAACCAATTGGCCAACCTAAGGGCATAAATGTCCAACCACAATGCTTTCGATGGTGTGGATCTAATTCCGCAACTAAGTGGACCCCACACATTCCACCAACTAAGAATAACACACAATCTCAAACATCAAGGATAACATACTAACATCTTTCATGTCATATATCATATTGGACCCATTAGCCACATACACAACAAACCAAGAAAAAGCCCAATTATCCAGTTTATGCATTGTAAAATAGGTCTCTCTAAGTGTGGTCCACTTGCCTAGAGGTAGTATGAAAGGCTCACTGCCCAGTAGGCAATGGGCCTACACAACAGGCTCAAGGAAGGTTACCACTGTGGGTTTCTCATTCCCCAACGATTTCTCTTAGTGTTGGGCCTACTTGGGCCTTAGGTTTACATCATTTAGATGGGCCCAAAGCCACCTATATCTTAAGAGAACATTTGGACAGCAAGATCTGTCCACTAAACATTTTACAAGTTATACAACACTCATTTACAAAACATGTCAGGTGGACCTCATTACATGAAAGGTAAGGCTCATACAAGATAGCCCATACTAGATGGTCCACTTAAGGTTTTTAAGGCCAACAATATCTGAGAGTTAGTTTTCATAGTTTAGATGTTGCATTAAATACTTTGGGAATGTGGTGGACCCCACTGACGTGGCCTCACATAAATTTTACATCAAACAGGATTTTGTGCAATGTTGGTTTCTGGCCATCTTCAATTCATATTTATGATCATATGGGACCCACATCTAGTGAAAGGAATGATCCATATGTTATACCTATGCATGGGCTTTAAAAAGTATAAGGTGAGCCTTATTGGTTTGGTGTATACAATTTATGGTGATGTCCTAAACTTGGGTACTTGGAGGGAATGTGCAGGAAACACAGTGCAGAATTAGTTTTGTCCCAACTTTAGGTACGTCCCATGATCACAGGGGACCACCTTTCAGTATCCCATCAGGTGGGACCAACTGGTTGTGCATACATAATATTTTGTATAGGGCCAAACATAGGTACTTTGATTTTCTGTACAACCATGCCTGACCACATTTTGGGATCCACTCCCTGATCATGTGGGGTCTGATTTAGCCTGAGTAAAATATTATTTATCTATTTATTGGTATAGGTTAAAGGTTCCAACTAGTGGCCTACTCATATCTCTAGCGTGTGGTCCACTATAGAGGCCCAAAGTTGGTACAAAACACAAATAATCAGATAATTTACAGCAATGGGGTCTGTCACAACTTAGGGCCCAATTTCCAAACACTTAGGGATTATTCCTGACAAAAAGGTGGGACATCCCTGCTCACTTATATAAGGATTAAAAATCCCCCAAAGTGGGACCCTTAACTACAGAGTGTGGGGCCCAAAGAGGCCTATATGTAATATAGTTAAGTACTCAGAAAATTTCAACAAACAGAAAGTGCAAATGAAATGAAATAGATCTAATGGCAAGTGGGACCCACATGCTAGCAAAGCATAGATAAGAGACACACATTGATACACATGGCTATCCAAATTAAATGAACTAATAAACCACATAAATCAAAAGTGGCCTCATTACCAATTGGGTCCATAATAAGAGGATGAATGTTGTGGTCAACATATATACAACATACAAGTGCCATATGAAATGTCTTGATCAAATATCTATGATCAGATTCTATGTTGGAAAATCCAAGCCAATTGACGGTTTAGGTATATGTCATTCAGGCTGTGTAAAGGTTTCCAACCATACAGAGCCTGGGATCTATCTAGACCATACAAAATAATTTAAGGTTTATCCTTACGAAAATATCTATCGGTTTAGAATTTTTTTAACTTTATCATGAAAGAATCTGATCATAGGGACCATACATATGATTATTTACTATCTCAAGTAAGTTAAAAATAAATATCAAATACATCTGACCGTTGCAATCACGGATATGGCCCACACAATAATGGTCATAACAAGCCCCCAAATACATCTTTCGTATAAGGCTAAGATCTCAGCCGTCCGAACTACGATTGAGGCTTATTATATACCGTTGGAAAGATGGTTCATTTTTTTATGAATCTAATGGAACATATATTTTTAATACATTCACTAAAGGAGTTAAAAATGGGTCCATTTTAGGTAAATCAGAATCATGCATGTGCTGCTGGACAGCAGTTAAGTAAACCTAATGTTACGGATGATTGGACGGTTGGATGGCTTTGAAATTTGGTCTAAAGTTAGTTCATATTGTAGTTCATATTATTATCAAGTTTTAACTCTATCTTAGCCTGGTCAATTTTATATGATTTTTAGAACTTGCTGTCTAGATACAAAAACAGGATTACATGTGAAGGGTGTGGATATGATGTTCATCATGATGGACCATACATCAGGAAATTAGGTGAGAAACGTTATTCCCACAACACAAATCAGGGCCTAAATGACCTTAAACGTTATTCCCACATCAATAAACATCATGATGGGGTCCATGGAGAATGGCCCCATCATGGATACATGCATGTAAGTCATGGTGGGCCATTGGCCACACCTAAGGTCAAAGATGGGATCCTTACCATTAATTGGTTGGTCCCACTTGTCCCATGCATGAAACAAAGAAAACTAACCTAAGAAGCACCCACCTTTCCTTCTTCTTCCTTCCTAGTGCTCCAAAGCTCCTATGATGCTCCTTCAATGGTGGAGATGATGATCAGTAATGTCTCAGAAAAATCCATACAAAGACCCGAGTATCACCTCAAGCAGAAATCACTAAGGACCGAATTCTTTAGAAATTAGACAAAAATTAATTAAGTACTAAGGTGAATTAATTGGTAGATTAGCTTGAACCGCTTTCTACATGAACTGTAAGACCCAAAACTAATAGGATCACTAATACTACATTACCTAAAAACCTAGGATCCATCTCAAAACCCAGTTATTGTTGGCAGCATCACGAAACTCTGTATCGGACCTGGACCGCGCGTCGAAAGTCTGATTACCACAAAACTATACAGTTATGACCACCTTACTGAGCTTGACAACCACCTCGGGAATCAAATCCAAATAATATCCAGAAATGCACGACTTGAGATCGGAGCGTAGTGAGTGAGAAAAGCAAATATCTTTAGAAATTAGATTCAAACTTAAGTGATTTGGGCCGTTTGCTTGCAGGCTAAATCTAAAGTTTTAGACCGTCAGATTCTGACCCAACTATACCCTCAGATCAGGAAAATTTCCCTACACAAGTCAGTGTACTCGTGGCCCTGATCAAGTGACGATAGCCGTTGAACTGAAATAGGTCCTTCACGGTCCATCCACAAATCTGATCAGACCGAAATCTTAACCTGGCCTAGATCTAATGTTAGGGAACTTTTCTCAGACCGTATGTAGGAAATGGGCCTCCAAATGAGCTCTGTTGGACCGAAACAGCCACTCTTTGGCTATAACCTAAGTATACCATGGCCCTGGGGCCATTTACACTAGTTCTGGGCCTATATAAGGACCTAAACCCACCCCTCTTTCATTCCATACAAAATTCCAAACCCTAGGAGAGAGAAGAGAGAAAAAGAGAAGGAAAGAGTGAGGGAAGAGAGAGAGAGAGAGATTGCTATCGGGATTTGATCCCGCCACTCCAGGTGCCGAATCATCCTACCTGTATCGCTACACCGGTGATTTCAACTCTTTTCCTGGGTAAGAAATCCTAACCCTAATCTATTTTAGGGATCCAAATAGGATAAATGGTGAAATAGCTAACCAATTTCATGTTATAGGTTACCATTGTGCCATAGACAAAGACATAGTGATTGAACTGAGTTCGATACAAGTCTACCGACGAAAGGTGCGGACTATAAAAATTTAGGTTATAGTTTTCAAGGATTTCAATGTTAGTAACGGTTTATGACTGACTTGATTGCTACCATATACCCTTAGATATGATATTTTCCATATATTACATGTATATGAACTATGTCGAATATAGTGCATTCCATGTGTTTGTCGAAATGTTTTAGTGAATATGGAATTATGATTTATTCTTGCCATATCTATTGATTAAGAATACATGATTGTTACATGTGTGACAAATCCTTTGTGAAAGGATTTGCCATAATATAGGTTATAATGACTTTATTACATGTATGTTAATATGTGTAGTCTAAGTGTTTGATAAAATGCTTGAATGAGAAAATGCTTGTTGAAATGTATTTAATGAGGGCATTAAGATGAGATTCTCAATAACCTCATCTATAGTTACAATTTTCTTCATATAATCTATCTCGTTATTACGTGATTTATGGATGAATGTTTATGTATGATAACATGAGTACTATATGCTTGCTAAAATGTCCAAATGAGATTTATATTTGAATTGATTATCACATGTTGTTTTGACTATCACACATGAATGCTTATTGTGTTTGAATATGATTGGGGCTATTGCGTAGTCCAGGCAATCGGTAATGGTTCTCGAATTAGTGGTTGAGGTCGTTTCGCCACACAGGACACGCTCGATGAATCTGAGTCGTATGCAGTTTGTCGACAGTGGTTAGGCCATGCGAAGTGCTTACACACTTCATGTCGATTAAGTCAACGTGCGCTCATACCAGTCAAGCTTGTCAAGTAACCCGATTGGCCCATTGTATGTTCACGATATATGGATGTTACTGCGTGATGCTACTGCTTGAATCTAAGGTACCACTTACCAGTGAAATGCCCGTTTAACCTTGGTACGTTGATCCGCCAAGACTCATGAGCCGGACATGGTGGTATGGGACACGTGGTCGAGCTGTCGGACTACGCTGGGGTGACGAGCCTTTCCGTAGTGACATCGAGTATAAACTAGGCCTACACTGAGGTGACGAGCCTCTCGTAGTGACCTCGAGTATACACTAGGACTACGCTAAGGTGACGAACCTTTCTGTAGTGACCTCGAGTATAAACTAGGCCTGCGCTGAGGTGACAAGTCGCTCCGTAGTGACATGGAACTGCCCATTGTATGTGACTATTAGGATTGACGACCCTAGATGGATTAATATTTGGGTCAATGATATAAAGGGAGGTACCTTAGCTTCCCAAACCTACTGTATGAATAAGTCTAATTAAGAACTTGGCTAATCACGCACATGCACCGCATTGCATGTGCTTTTGACGTTGGAGTTTAGCACAGCGGGAGTGTTGCATGTGCGACCATGAGATGATGTCACAAAGGGAGTGCAGGCGAGGGCATATATTATTATCACATTCCATCCTTGCATTAATAAGAGTACTTAGGGCATGATTATTGTACTACTTTATCATTACTGCCTAATTGAATCGATAACATGTTAACCTTTGCCTTATAGCTCTATTGAGTTGATCACTCACTTCCACTCTGGGACGATTTTTTAAAACACTTACCAGACTCTGTTGTAGTTTCAGATGACAGCGAGGCATACGAGACGGAGCCTGCCTTCTATGATGATGAGGAGGAGTTCTTCTATCTGCAACTCTCTGAAGGGTCTACGTAGACGTGGAGTTGCTCTACCGGTGCTACAAGGATATGGACTAGATGACATTACACTTTATCATTTTATGAATTTTGGTATTATACATGTAATTATTTAACCTGGTGACGTTCATACTCTAGGGACTTACAATCACTTATATGCTTTATATGTATTTATCACAGACTTCCACTTTCATAATTTAACTATCTTTGGAGTATGATATGTTAAATTGGTATAATTCCACTCATGTTTAATGCACTAATACAGACAACATTTAATCATCATTATCTATGTTACATAAGTGATGTGTTGGAACTCACGAGTTGGGCTCCTGCTTGACCCTCGATTTTCAGGGCGTTACATGATCTAGGGGTTGGATTGAGTGGGATTAAGGGTGAAAATGGGCTAGAAATTGTTGGGTTTTTCCCTTCTTTCTTAGGTTGCAAATGAGGAAGATGGGAGAGAATGGGAGGGAGAGAGAGGTATAGGGGTGGAAATGATGTTGTAAGTGTAATGATGATTTTGTAAGAGAGCGTGGGGAAGAGAGGGCATGCTTGTCATCATGAGGTGTAAGAGGCATGAGCGCTAGGGTGATGTCACCATCAATATTGCTTGCTAGAGAATTTACTTTATTTGGAATCTACGGCCCTGCAACATACAATCCATGGTCGAAATTATGCGTGGGTCATATCTCCTAGTCTAGGCATCGCATTGGCGCACGAGACGTGGCGTTGGAACCGCGGCGACGATGCGTTCGCAATGGTATAGGTTTTGGGATGAGTCGACTCGGGTTTATAGGATGCGAGTTAAGGTCACTCGTAAACACTGTCTACAAGTCGCGGGTCACCTAAATTTGACGGAGAGGATCGCGGGATCCTAAGGTACGGTGTGATACTAGGACACAGGCCTTACATGAGTCACCCGATATGACTCTGAAATTTGAAACCATCAAGTTGAGGCCACCATCTGAGTTGTTAACCCTTGTCAATACAATGCCTTTATTCAGTAGTATCGATGAACAGAGTCTTCATATCAATTTTTTGCCTGTTGATCTTCAATCTACCTATGAAAGGGAAGACAAGATACATCTGATGAAGATTTATTATCACCATAATGAAGAGCAAGAGATCATGCTTCCTACCACTTCCAGAGATGATGGAATCCTTGGGCAGATCATCACAAACTTTAATATAGAAAATGGGTCACTCTCAGTTAAATTTTCCAACTCTTTGGACGATTGCTTGGCACACTTTGCAGATTCAAATGATCTAATAATAAAATAAATAATAGATGCCTCGCAAGACAATATCTCGATAGTTGTCACTGATCGAGAAAACTCTTATTCTGAAGTCCCTCCTTCCTCAGATCCTAAATGTTTACCATTAAAGGAGGAGCTGAAAATTGAACTGGAGTCTAAAACTTCAGAATTTGTCGAGACTACATCACTTTCTAAGAATTTTTCTGAATTTCATCTATGTGTAGTCCCTGATTCACCATGTTATGCTAGCATTGATACTTTTTCTATCATAGGTGAATCGTATATACTTTGGACACGTCAGGAGATTAAAAAGAAACCTTATACTGAGATTCATAAATTTCTCTAGAAATTCATGATACCAGGCATCCAAGCCTATTCCAAAAAGGGCTTTTGGATGTTCTTGTTGAAAAAAATACTGAGAAATTTATCAAGATGTTGGCTGGAGGAGGAACCTCACGGCATGACTGAGTAGCTCTTCCCTTGCTTTCATAGTTTAGGATTAATTTATCACTTTCATAGGACTAGGGTAGTTTTCTTCCACTGTTTTAAGATATTTTAATTATACTTTGTTGAGTTTGGTTGTGTGTTAACCCATTTTTACACTAAGATCCATAGAAAAGCTTTAAATTTCCTTCCTTCAGGTACTATCTTCATAGGACTAGGGTAGTTTGCTTCCACCATTCCCTTTCTTTTTGTTGCCTCATTTGTTGACATCTAACTTCTTATACATTAAGGACAATGTAGATTCTTATGGAGGGTGTGGGGATTAGGTAACTTAATTAGTGTTTTTCTTAGTTTTGAGCAAAAAATTTAATTTTTTTAATATTTTGAGTTGAACTCTGTTTGGAAGGCAATAAATTGTGTAATTAAGAATGCTTTAAGTATGATGAGAAGTGAGATTGGATTTTAAATTGTTGGATGTTGATCATCTAAGTAAAATATCACTCACAATTCTTACATTCAAATTGATTAAGAATAAGCTTGAATATCTTGTTAATCTAAACCACAAGACACGTTCAATTTGCTTTCCTGGAGTGTGCTTAAGTTTCTAATAGCTAGTATGTGGATCATTATTAGATATTGAGAATTTAGTCTAGAGAATTTTGTCCACCTTAAGAGATGAAAAACCAATTAAAAATAGGAGATCGACAAAAAATTCATAAAAAATGACAACATCTTTGAGGGGAATGGAAAATGTCTTTGAAAAGGATGTAATGTTTGAAAAAGAGGAATAAATAATGGTGACCATCGATATAAAACAAAAAACTAGAAAAAAATGAAAAAATAGATAGGTTTAAAATCAGTACTCGAGTTCTTAATTAATCATAAGATGATGAACATGGTTAGCATTACGAAACCAAAGTAGTTTTCTCAGAAGTAAATTCATTTTCACCAAGCGCATTGGAAAACTTGATATTTGAACTTTCATTCTGATTTAATTGATAAAGAACCTATTTGATTAATTTCCTAATTGATTTGGCTCTAAGTTTTTAAAGATCCCACTATCTCACTTAATGTTACTCATTCATACTTGATTACACAAAAGATTGATTTCTGAAAAAGGTTTTGAACTTAAGATTGAAAATTATTTTTCGCATATTTTTCTCGGAACAAGTAAAATGTTGGTTGGGGGTTGTGTGGAGGGTCAAATATTACATATTATTCCCCATTTATTTCTTGGTTTGACAAACATAATATGGCTTAATGGTATATTTTACATGCGTTTGTGTTGCAAGGTGAATTTAAGGGCTTAGATTGAAAAGAATGCTAAAAGCATATACTTAGTGCTTAAAAGTTACTAAAGAAAAGAATGGACCTATGGAGACCAAGATTGAAGATTTCAATACTCCAAGATCCAAGAAAACCAAGTGGAGAAGGAAGAAAGTCGAAAGAACAAGCGTAAAAATCACAAAGACTGTGCCATCAACAACCGTTCGATGACATTGAAGATCAGTTTGATAACATCGAACATTGGTCGATGACATCGAATTTATAAGGGAAAATTGAGTTAGTTGCTAGACATATTGGGTGATTTTCTCAATCCATCGAAGACATGTTCGATGACTCAAAGGCAAGTGTTCGATGACATCAAAGACTGCTCTATTTGTCTATTTTCTTGCAACTAACATAGCACTCCTGATTCAATAACTTCTTTCCAACTTCTCTTTTTAGATTTCTTATTTCTATAGTTTCTTCTTGGATTTTAATTTTAGAACTTAAGGGCTAAGAGTGTTTCATGCCCAAGTGGGTCCGTGACAATACTCTATGATGACTCTTAAGTGAAGGAGAATTGATCGAAGGATTCTCTATCCATCAAAAGATTAGACATCATCTAAGATCACCTGAGTTGATAGAAAAGATGGCTGCAAATCAACATCACCAACTAGTTAAGGAACACTAAGATGAAAATGAGGTGCATAATGCCCCTGCACTAAGAACATTAAGAGATTATCTCCAACCAGTGAGGGCAAGTACACCTTCTTGCAAAGTGTTTCCACACAATGTAGGAAATGTGGACTTTAAACCGGGAGTGATCCAACTCCTTCCAAAGTTTCATGGACTTGATTCTAAAAGTCCATACCTACATCTCAAAGAGTTCGATGAGATAATAGTGACCTTGCACTTCCCGAATGTGTTTGATGACACTATGAGGCTTAAATTATTTCCCTTCTCTTTAAAAGAGAAGGTCAAGTGTTGAGGGTCAAATATTGCATATTATCCCGCATTTATTTCTTGGTTTTACAAACATAATATGGCTTAATAGTATATTTTACATGTGTTTGTGTTGTAAGGTAAATTTAAGAGCTTGGATTAAAAAAATGCTAAAAGCATGGATTTAGTGCTCAAGAATTGTCAAAGCAAAGAAGGGATCTTTGGAGACCAAGATTGAAAATTTTAAGACTCCAAGATCCAAGAAAATCAAGTGGAGCAGGAAGGAAGTTAAAAGAACAAGTACAGAAATCACAAAGATTGTGCCATCGACAACTGTTCGACGACATCGAACACTGGTCGATGACATTAAATTTATAAGGGAAAATTGAGTTAGTTGCTGGACATATTGGGTGCTTTTCTTGATCCATCGAAGACATGTTCGATGACTCGAAGGAAGGTGCTCGATGACATCGAAGATTGCTCGATGATATCAAATTTATTGAAGAAATTGAAGCAACTTGTTGGACTGTTTTGGACCCATTTTCGATGACTCGATGACCTGTTCGATGGATCGAAGCTTCACTCAAAGACATCGAAGGACGGTTTGATGTATAGAGACTTACGCAATGCGAAAGAAGAAAAGGTGCAATTCCAGATTCAAACCCTTTCGATGACATCGAAGGGTGTTCGATGGCATCGAAGGCATTACGTAAATGGCATAAATTTGATCTGATTTAGTGATTTTGCGAAACTTTGCCTATAAATAAGGGTTTATTGGCACTTTATAGGATATCTAGGATTTGGAAAAGTAAAACAAAAGCACAGAGCCACTTCCCAAGAGTTCTTTTTCCCTTCTCTTTAGTTTTTAATGCTTTCTTCTAGGGTTTTTAATCCAATCAGGTCTATGGTTGCCTAAGATCCCTTAGTTAGGGCAAAGGGGTGAAACTTGTAGCAAGATTGAGATGTTTTTTCTTGTTTAATTCTTGTTATTGTTGAACTCCTTTGATTCTAGTTTGATATTTAAGGAATAATTTTAGTATTTAATGGTTTGTTGTGACTGAAATTACAATAGATCTGTGATAGCTTGAAGTATCTTCTTCTTTTGTTTGGAGTTTGTGAAAATAGGAAATCCTATTGTTTTCAATCGTCCCTTGGGCATGGCTGAGTGATGGAATCCCTTCTATTCTTCACAAACCTCCCTGTTAGTTGTTAGATCGGTATCAAAGAATTAGAAAACAGCAATAGTTGGAACCGGTTCCTTACCCACCTCAACCGTACGTTAGGGGATCTACCTAGTCTTGTGATCATATCAGATCAATATAAAGGTCTAATGAAAGAAGTTCCCCATGTCTTCCAAAATGCAATCCATTGCAACTGCACCTACCATATATACCAAAACTTGGTGGACATGTTTAAAGACAAGTCGTTAAAAATCTACTATTGGCGAGCTGTAAAAACTTGTAGGAAGGCGGAGTTTGAAAAGTTAATGCATAATATCGAACTTGTCAACCCCTTAATACATGCATGGCTAAGAGAAATAAAGTACGAAAGGTGAGTATCTTTGTACTTTCCAGGAAAAAGATTCAACTTGGTCACTACAAACATAGCTGAGTACGTTATATTTTATTCAAGGAAGCACGAGAATACCCCGTGACTATATTAATAGAGACGGTCAGATTTAAAATTCAAGAAATGTTCTATAAGAGAAGAGAATCCACATCATCATTTGTAGGACCATTAACACGTGGGATGAGAAACAATTAAAGGATCTCATATCAAAGGGGCGAGATGTTCGTTGCCATGCAATTTCTCACGATGAATACTTTTTTGTGGGAGACTGCAATGATATTATCAAGCTCAGTGAGCATTCTTGTACATGTCGTGAGTTTGACGTAAAAGGGTTCCCTTATTTTCATGTTCTTTCAACCTTTATAAACTATAAATTTCTACATTATTCATATTGCTCCCCATTGTACACGAAGAGAAATTACCAAATCACGTATGACAATTCTGTACACCTAGTATGTGACAAGATCTAATGGGAAATATCAACTGAATTTAGGGAGTATTGTGTAACAATTAAGCCCCCACAATAGAGGAGGTCAGCTGGAAGACCAAAAAATGTATGAATTCTTTCCCGGGAAGAGGAATGAAAAATGGTAAAATACAGAAGATGCAAACAAACAGGGCATAATCGCCGGAGTTGCAAATTTCCAAAACCTCTGAAATAATGTAATTTGTAAGGCATTTTTTGTATTGTGACAGTGAATGGACGTTTGTTACATTTTTTAAAATTACGAATTTATTACTACGATTCGGACTTTGAAAGAAAATAATAATCATGAAAAGGGATACTGACCCTGATTATGATCGAAATGAATATGGTTAGGTCACTCAGTTATTAGTCAGCTCACATATAATTTATATGCCTCTTTCATATCCATCATAACTCTCAATTGGCTTAATATTTGATTGGCACAAGTTTATAGTTAATTAGCATGAGTTATCGATAAAGTGCAAACCTCCATTTCGATCAATCTCAATTCAATTACCAAAACAGTGAAGTGATATGTTAACATCAACGAAAGAGTCTATTACACCATTATCGGTCAATTTCACTCAGTTATTGGTGAATTTCACTAAGTTATCGGTGAACTTCACTCACTTCTTGGAGAATTTCAGTCACATCGCGGCCAATTTCACTCAATTCGCGGTGAATTACAATCACTTCGTGGTCAATTTCACTCACTTCATTAATTTCAGTCACTTCGTGGTCAATTTCACTCACTTCGTGGTAAACTTTAGTCACTTCGTGGTGAACTTCACTTACTTTGCAATCAATTTTACTCATGTCGCGGTCAATTCCACTCACTTCACGGTGAATTTTAGTCACTTCGCGGTGAACTTCACTCACTTGGTGATCAGTTTCACTCAGTTCACAGTGAATTTCAGTCACTTCACAGTGAACTTCACTCAGTTTGTGTGAATTTCAGTCACTTCGTGGTGAACTTCACTTACTTCGCGGTCAATTTCACTTAGTTCGCGGTGAATTGCAATCACTTCGTGGTCAATTTCACTCACTTCGCGGTCATTTTCAATCACTTCGCGGTCATTTTCACTCACTTCACGGTGAATTTCAGTCAATTCGCGGTGAACTTCTGTAACATCCCGAAAATCGAGGGTTTGGTAGAAACCCAACTCCCGAGTTCCAGAACATCATTTATGCAACATGGATAATGATTAATGCATGTTGTCTGTAGACTGGCATTAAACAAGATTGAGACTACGCCAAAAGAGCATATCATACTCCAGAGACAGTTAGATTAGCAAGCGGAAGACTGTGATAAATACATAAAATATATACTTGATTGTAAGTCTCCAGAGTGTGAACATGTTATCAGGTTAATTAAATACATGTATACTCCAAAAATGGAAAGAAAATATTATACATGAGAGCTCTATAAATATAAAATGACAAGTGTCAAGGCATCTAATCAACCTCCCTGTAAACCCGTCGATCAAAACACAGAGGAGAAGTCCTCCACATCATCATACAAGTCCAGCTCCGCTTCACAAGCAGCGCCATCATCTGCAACTAAAATAGGGACTGGTGGGTGTCCGGAACACCATCCCGCTACGTGGGAGTGAGTAGCTAACTCAGTGAAATCATAGAAAAAAGATTTACATGTTATCAAATCAATCAAGCATTAATAGTAAAGCAAACAATCAAACATTCCTAGATACTGTTGTTAATGCATGCATGAAATGACATGATGGATGCCCTCACCGATATACTCCCTCATACGGCACCATCTTACCCCCGCGGCATGCTTTCTTCCCACAGTGCTCCACATCTTTCGGGCACATGCAACGTGATATGAATAATGATTACTGAGTTATTATTAGTCCTTTTTCAAACAGCAGGATTGGAAAACTAAGGTACCTCCCTCATATCAATACCCAAACAATGATCCTATCTAGGGTCGTCACTCCTAGTATTCTCATACGATGATATATTTCTAGGTCGCTGCAAGGGCTGCCAGGGCTGTTACACGCACTCGTTGCTCCTCTCCCCCATCACCTTATCAATACAGGCCTAGTTATATCCTTAAGACTACAACAGGACTCATCGCCCCCATGCGGTGTCAGGATAAACTCAAGGTCACTATAAAGGGCTAGTCACCTGATCAGTGTAGGCCGACAGCAAGAATATAGTGTCCCATACCACCATAATCTGCTCAAAGTAGGGTGCTCACTGGTCACTATAAGGAGGTTTGTGGCCCCAGCGTAGGCCGACAGCTCGACCACGGTGTCCCATACTACCATGCCCGGCTCATGAGTCTTTATAGATCAAGGTACTATGGTTAACAGGGCTTTCACTGGTAAGTTCAGTACCATAGGTTCAAGCAGTTATGACTCATACATGATGAACATACAATGGCCAGTCGGGTTACTTGACAGGCTCGACTAGTACGAGCGCATTTCAAGCTGAGCGACATGAAGTGCATAAAACACTTCGTGTGGCCTAACCACTGCCGCCAACCCAAAACACGACTCACGTTCATCGGCGCATCCTTTGTGGCAAAGAGAAGCCAACTACGAATTCAATCCGTTACCGACTGCCTGGACTAGGTCATAGCCCCAAGCATTTGCATATCAACATCAGTACGCATATGAGAGTAACAGAAATGAATATAAACCATACAAGTATGTTAACACATGTTATAACATACAATGTAAGCAACAACCAACACATGTATTCCATACATATAAGGAAATCAATTCATATAGCAAACATATAGGAAATCATATACAACATCATGTGGATTGAGAATTCATTCTCAAAACTAATTTACAACACCATTTACTCAATACATACTAATACAAACATTTATACAAACACTTAGTCTACACACTTTAGTCTACATAGCGTATGTCGACCCAAGGTGTGCATTAGGACGAATCTCTTCGCCAAACAGATTATACACGCATACATAATATCATAATACGATGAATTTACATGTCAAGCATTTCAGCAAAATACGGACATAGACAGTATTTTCTATAAATGCTTAAAATACCCTAAATCTCATATTTACCGTACGTTTACGAAACGGAAAACGGACAGCACATTGTACATGTCAAACGGCGTTGCCGTCGATAATCTACTATTAAATGACAGTGAAAGCTTTGAAATCAGTCAATCAAAGCGTCTAAGATCCGCACCTTTTGCTGTAGACGTGTATCGATTCGAATAGAACGTCAATGCTTCGTCAACGGCGTAAATGCGACCTGATGCACAAGTACATAAGCTACTTTGCCATTTGAATCGAAGGAATCCCTAAAACAGCAAGTAGTTAGGGTTTTCTTACCTAGAAGTGGAGCTGAAAACACCGGAATGGCGGTGCAGAAGCGGCAGCTATGGAAAATGGAGCAGTAGGGAAGACTCCCATGAGAGAGCTCCAAATCTCCCTCCCTTTCTCTCTCTTTTCTCTCTTCTCTCTCCAAATTCGTATGGAATGAAAGAGCAAGGGTTTAAGCCCTTTTTATAAGCCCAAACATGACCAAAATAGACTTGGGGCCAAGTTATACTTATTTTGTAACCAAAGAGGGCATGTTCTGATCCAACGGAGTATTTTTGGAGGTCTTGTGACTGAATGCGGTCGGACTTAAGCTCCCTGACATTGGATCTAGGTCAGGCAGAGTTTTCAGTCCGATCAGATTTTAAGATCGCCTGTGGCGGACCAGTTTCAGTTCAACGGTTACGGGAACTCGATCAGGGATTCCAAGCATACTGACCTGAGTGGGAAATATTCCCTGATCCGAGGGTGTATTTAGATCAGATTCTGACGGTTAGAATGCTTAGAAAGAGTGCACAAGCGGACGTGCCATATTTCATAAATTATATTTATTTCTCACACTCTTCACTCCGAACCCAGTAAAATAGCGTCAGGACATCAGTTGGACTTGATTTTCGAGATGAACATCAAGTCCAACTAGGCGGTCAAGATTGTCTAAGTTCGGGATAATCGGACTTCCGATGTGCAGTCTAGAGCCGATACAAAGTTTTCAAGGTGCTCCAGAGAGCAATCGGGAATAGAGTTTGATCCCAGGCTTTACGGTATTGTAACGTCACATATCCTATACGTTTTGGCTCTAGTAGATCATATCGAAAGTGATTGGTGCGAATTTCATAGGTCGTCTGGTGCAGCGCTAGGTGATTCTCATTAGATTTCCAAAGGAAGTAGCCTATAATGATCTCTGTTTGAGATGAAATTTGAAGGGTGGAGTGAGGGTATCTGAAAACGAAAGAAGGAAGAGTTTGGAGGGGTGATTATTACTAAAACTAGGACGTTTGGAGTGAAAGGGGAGCTTGGAGGGTCACTTTGTGAAGGAAGTACTTGATTGTGGTGTTTTAAATGAACAGCCCACATACCAGGGGGCTACCTTAGCCCCCAAACACCTCCATCCCAAAGCCCGGACCCAACCGAGCATTTTGACAAGCGATGCATAGCGGAATCGGCGATGCCATCGTCGACCAAACTCAAATCCGGCGATGGCCGCCCTATGGGACTGGTTCCCCCTGTCCCCTGGGTCCCAAAAATGTATGGTTCCCACCTTGGTTCATTGTCTTTTAGCCTGGATAGGCCCACGACTCCATTCGAGGTGTTTCGGGGCCAGTTTGCAAACCAAAATAAATTTCTATAGCGTATAGCATATTATTTTGGGGTAGGAGATGCTAATCTATCCAACTAACCTATCTATTTTGTTAGATTCCAAAAGGTTAAGGATAAAAGTCCATTTTACCCAGTTATTTACTATTAAAGATAAGTTTTAGCTTCGGTATTATTCTTCATCATGAAGACCTTAGGATTAGTGGTCTTTACTATTTAGACTTGAGGATTTATGTCTAATATGGAAGTACTTGGAGAAATTCGAAGAATGAGGTGGTGAAAGGTGAGTTTTGAAGGAAATGGGTTGAAAAGCGATTTCTTTGGCCTCAGGATTGAGCTCTGAAAGTGTTATGGTTGACCCATTGCCTAAGGACGTCTAACTCCAGGTTGGCAAAAAATTCGGGGTATTACAACTTCACTCACTTCCTGGTCAATTTCACTCAGTTCGCAATGAATTACAATCACTTCATGGTAAAGTTCACTCACTTCGTAATGAATTCACTCACTTCATGGTGAATTTCAGTCACTTCGTGGTCAATTTCACTCACTTCGCGGTCAATTTTAACACTTCGTGGTCAATTTCACTCAGTTCGTGGTGAATTGCAATCACTTTGCAATGAAGTTCTGTCACGCCCCAAACTTGAAAACTGAGCTCACAAAATTTTTAATTGCTAAATCCGGCACCGACAGCCTTCGTAATACCCCATTCTCGGCTCCTGACACCCATATACCAGGTTCTGATCCTAAGATCCTACAAGAAGAATTTTTTAATATAAATTTAATTTGTAATAAGCATAATCCATGAACAATAACCAAGACACCATCACAAAATTTAATATGATCAAAAAGTTTAAAGTACAATGCGCATGAAGGGAAATACAATGATAATAATAACAGAAACTCTTAAAGCTTGACTGCACGCTCCTGCTGTGGCTAAGCTACGGCTACGACCTAGCATCACCTGCAAGCATCAATCGTGCATAAGCTTATAGAAAGCTTAGAGGGTGGTGTAAGTGTGTGCGCAATACGAGCGTGTTTAGAATGCAATATCAGAATAATGAGGAATCATTTCTCCCAAGGCATGGACCATTATAAACATCATTACATACATCATATCAGGCCTCACACAAAGGCCTCACATACATCTCTTTGGGCCTCAGTTATGAGCCTCAAATATATCACAATGGGCCTCATCAAATGGGCTTCATATACAACGCATTGGACCACAACAATGAGTCTCACATACATCAAGTGGGTTACATCAAGGGGCCACACTAATGGGCCTCATATACATTAACTAGGCCACATCACATGGGTTGCACCAATGGGCCTCATATACATTAAGTGGGCCGCATCAACGGGCCTCATATATATCAAGTCAAACCCACCGTTCTAGGTGAACTATCTACACCATACATCTATTTTTTTAGATCATTTTAGAACATTACCCAAAAAATGAATCATATCATAAGATCATCTGGACCATATCACAAATAGTAGTGGAGATAATGATTTTCACAGTTAAAAGTTCATAGGTGAAAGGGCCTAGCTATATGCCCTAGAGGGGGGGTGGATAGGGAAATGCCAAATAAAACTAATAACAGCGGAATAATAAAAGAAATAAAGAACAATGCTGAATATAAAATAATCTTAATAGCCTAAAATAAAGAGAATGATACTTTATCAGTTCTAAGGACAACCTTACACCAAAAACCAAAGGTTTAAGGTAGGACAACCTTATTTCTAGAAAGTTCTTAGTATCACAACCCAATGAGGAATAATAAACAAGGAAGTCAAAATAACTTGCAGAAAATAAATCCTAAGTTATTACAACATTCATCCACACTTGCTTGAAGTGATTACAACATTCATCCACAAACACTCTCCACAAAACAGAATGAATAAAAGAATGAAAGAGTAAAACACATCCACAACACAATGATATATAGTGGTTCACCTGTGTGTACACCAACTGTTATCCAACAGCCACACAGATTGCTACTCCACTCCTAATATCCTCACACAGGGGATATTAGCATGCACTATCAAAATAGGTTTCACAGGTTCACCTAAAACCTTCACAATTGTGTCTTTGATCTTGGGCATACACAATCCAAAAACCCCACAATCTGAGTTTTCTGGCTCTCCTCAGATAACTAATACAATGAGATTTTTCTGGCCAATCTCAAACAAAAACCAGAGAAAGTAAATTACAAAAATATAAAATACCTAAATCACCTTTTGAAGAAGCCCGGTAGAACCAATCGGAGTAGAAGTTCGATTCAACGTTCAAAGTCCAATACTCACTTTAAGAATGGTTCTAAGTCTAATTGATTTTAAATCAAAAAGGGCTAGTTCTATTTGATTTTGAATCCAAGAAGAAGGAATAACAGAAATTCCCCTTTTCTAATAAGATTGGAATGTAGATCAAAATTAAATAAAAATAAGCTAGCAAAAGGAATATTAAATAAGCACAAAGTAGCTTAAAATAAACACAAACTTATCTCAGAGAATAGCCTAAAGATTTCTTGAATAGAATTGAATTGAATTACTTAAACTATGAAGTTCGTGCTCTATTTATAGCCTGAAAAATCCCGTTTGTGACTGGTCTTAGGATCTTAGGACTGGTCGTAGCTCCAAAGATTTTTAAAGATTTCTGCGGGATTTGATTTCCTGTTCCACGACCGGTCCTGGGTAGTCTACGACCGGTCGTGGGCCACCTACGACTGGTCGTGAGACACCTACGACCGGTCGTATGACCCCAAAATTGGTTGTTGGAGTTTGAGTCGTAGGGCTACGACCGGTCGAAGGATGAGTCGTATAACTCACAGGACTGGTCGTAGGATAGCCAGAAAGATCTGAAAATCTTCAACAACCTAAGACTGGTCCTGAAAAATTTAAAACTGGTCGTAGCAGAGCTACGACTAGTCTTGAAGTCCCTAGGACTGGTCTTATAACACCCCAAACAAGCATATTAAAATATATGAATTATGTATCCAGAATGACCTACTGTAAAGCTCATCCTAAGGTAAATCTAAGGTCAAACAAACCTTAAAAGTGAGATGGACATTGAAAGTCTGAACACTCAGATGACCCTTAAGAGAAGCTTGAGAATATACAAAACTTGTAGTAGGCCTTCTTGAGCTTGATCTTAACTTGACAAAGTCTTCTAATATACTTGAACTTGATTGAATCTTGAATACACAAACTTGAAGACTTCAATTCTTGAATTCTTCATCCATATCTTGAAAACTTTCTTTATTTAAGATCTTGTCTTGAAATACGATGTCTTGATTGCAATGAATAGTCTTCAAACATAAAACACAAGATATACAAGACATAAATATAGGTTTTGGCACCACAAAATTTGACAACCAGAGGGATATGAAATCATAGCACTTACAATAAGGCCCACCATAACATTTATTTTCCATCCCATCTGTTCATACAGTCACAAAGTCCTGAATCAAGAGGAAAAATAAATATCATATTGATCCAGAACTTCCGTGACCCCTCAAGGATTTTAATGGTAGCTGTTCAATCTCTCCACTTTTTTTCTTCTTTTTTTTGCAGCATGGTCCACCTGATAGATCTACCTCATTTTTAGTCTCAAGCCTTAAGACAAGCTTGCCAATTGGATGGACGGTTTAGGTGTAACACATACATCAGTGGGCCGCACAGAACTGCTGACGTCATGGGGCCCACTGATGAACGATACGGATGAAACACATATGTCACAGTGGGCCACACCGTCCTCAGCTGGACGATGTGAAGGAAACACATACACCATGGTAGTCCCATGTGCTGGATACGGCACGGTAAGCCCCACTTGACATTTGAATCTGCTTGATTTATTTATAGGTGGACGGTGTGGATTAAAACCCACACGTGTCAGGTCGCACCGTCCCTGATGGATGGTGTAAATAAAACACTGGCATCATGGTGGGGTCCACTATCAGATGGGTAGACAGACGATTGGGATATGCATGTCATGATTGGACTTTCAATACAGCAAACGTATTGTTGCTGGTGAAGGTACCCCAACCAATTTGCTACCAAACAAGTAGGTCCCATGTGGGGCTCACCACATATGTATACATATCATATATATATATATATATATATATATATATATATATATATATATATATATATATATATATATATATATATATATATATTTCAAAGGCCAAACCCCTTTTAACGTCCAAAGTCTAGCGTCCAAGCCTTGGACGTTTGGACGGACGGTCTGGATATCAGAGGTGGGTCCCACCAAATGGACCGATGGTGAGGGTATACATACATCATATGTTGGACCCATAGACCTGGATGACATCACATCAGTAGCTGAATAGCCGTCCAGGGTTGCTGGACACCCTGGACAGTTTGGATAGGATATATATATATATATATATATATATATATATATATATATATATATATATATATATATATATATATATATATATATATATATATATATATATATATATATATATATATATATATATATCATGGTGATCCCACACGGGTGGGCCATACATGTTGGATTAAGCTGATATTTGTGTTTTTCCTCCATCCAGACTGAACGGATAGGGCTGATATTTGTGCCTTCCCTGCATTCAGCCCGTCCACTAGACTGTGTGAATGATACATTATGGTGGGATTTCCACCGTCCACATGGCCGAACGGTATGGATCTAATCCATTCATCATGGCAGGCTGCAATAGGGAAAAAGAGAGAGAGAGAGAGAGAGAGAGAGAGAGAGAGATAGAGAGAGAGGTGTAGTGGAGGGACCCCGACACTATGGGCCCCTCGTATGATTACAATACATACATCAAATTGGGTCCCATCACAAGCGAGCCATCAAATTAAAAATCAACGGTGGATCACCCACCTATTGGCCTTCTTCTTTAGCTCCTTGGACTTCTAGGCTCCTTAGGTTGCTCTTTGATGGTAGATGATGAAGAATGGAGGGCTAAGATAGGAGATTGGATGGTAGGGAGTGGGCCACACTAGGCTTCTTTCTTTATGGAAATTACTTGGGAGGTTGAGAGTGAAGAGAGAAAATGAGAAAGAGAGAGAAGTGATGGGATGAAAAGGGATGGAGTGATGGGATATGGGTGATGGGTGAAGTGATGGAGTTGTAAGAAAGGGATGGGTGGAGAGAGAGAGTTGACTTTGGGAATGGGAGAGGGATAGGCTAAGTAAGGTTGTGTACTTGACAATGATTAATGGATTGATGTGATGTGTTGTAGAGATTCTCTTAGTATTCGCAACGCACGACTTTTTCCTTGAAATACATGTGGGCCCACAACTCTTGGCCTGGGTATCACATCGGCGCGTGAAATGCGGTGTTGGAACTGTGGCGATGGCGCGATGGCTAGGATACAAGTTTCGAATCTAGTCGAGTCGACATAGATATACAAGATGTGACTTAGGGTCACGTACAAATGCGATTACAGGTCACGGGTTGCCGAAATTCGATCGGGAGGACTGTAGAAGCCTACGGAACGGTATGAACTATGATACAGGCCTTACAAGTTCACTCACTTTGTGGTGAATTTCAGTCACTTTGCGGTCAATTTCACTCACTTCGAGGTCAATTTCAGTCACTTCGCGATGAACTTCACTCACTTCGATGTTAATTTCACTTCATTCATGGTGAATTTCACCATCATCACCCTCTTCGTCTATGCCTTATCCCAATTAATTAGAATCATTACCCTTACATAAGGATGAAAAAGATGTGGATACCATGATGAAGAGTTGACTGTATTGTGCACTCATATTGTGCATATGTAATATGGTGCACCCATATGAAGCCTTATCCCAAGAGAACTTTCACCAAAACTCAATCCATATTGTGTACGCACACTGTGTTAAATACATTCCAAACATGTCACAAGTTCAACTATCTTCCTCAGCATAGCCCGATTCATCATCATCAGAACACAAGGCACTCATGCAATTTAGGCAACACAAAAACATTTTCATTATGGCCAAGAAGACATTAAATACATGGGTCGCCACATCACTTGCAAACAAACAGGAAAATTACAAGTTTTTTACAAAATAGAATACTACGTCCTAACTAATACATGTCTTAAATATTACATGTTAGAAAAAGAAAAATAGGTCTAATTACTTCAACCAAACAAACGGATGACTATCAATCAAATAGTAGGCCCTGAGTCCATATCCATCACAACTCTTTACTGTTCGACCGAGTCCGGTGAGGGAGGGGGAACTCCCCCCTTTTGTACAAAGCATAACACCGCCTTTAGCGTGTGGTCCATATTCTGCATCTTACGGTTCAAGTAGTGTTAATCCTTCTTAATCTCAGCCATATTAGTCTTGAGCGCCCCTAAACGCTCCACTACGCCTAGAGGTGCAAGCAGCACATCTTCACCTCCCTCTAATGGGGCTCCCGTCTCATATGCATCCTCACCCTCTTCGTGTTTAGCTTGATCTCCTTCATCACCCTCTTTTTCTTCTTCAGCCTCTTCTTCTTCTTCATCTATTTCATCCCCGACTTCTTCCAACCGTTGCCTCTCCTGGTTGGGGCCACATTACATGTGGTTTAACGTGTCTTCGGTTATCACCCTTTCTGGCTGAACGAGGCTACTAGATCCCCTGAACCCATACTATCAGACTATCTTGCAAATCAAGCGGCCAAATGAGAGGCCCAATTTACCTCTATTTGACTTCACGTCCTTCACTATTTGGTAAAAGATAATTGAGAGCAGGCACACATCCTCCCCACACCCTACCTGGTAGATGGAAATCTTCGTGTGGTTTTTCGCCCTCGAATATACATTATACGTGAAAATGTATTGTAGTAATCGGTAAATTGGTATCATTCTTGAGTTTTTTAAACTACTATTTCTCCCTCACTCAACGAGTTCACCACACAAGCTCATGCTAAACTTTTTCATGTGCGGCGCATGTTGAAGTCCTTAGTGGTAATATGGACTGTTCCCCGTGACACGCCAAGTATGTCTGCAATGGCTTTTACATTGATGTGCCGTACTCGGTCTCCGTATGAAATGTCAAATCCTAGTGGATTGAGATTTGGGTTGCAGATTCAAGAGTAGAAGAACCTTACATCATACGCATGGGCCCAATAGTTGCCTTCAAAAGTGGGTCTCAAAACAGCTTATAAGAGTCGATCTAGCACCTCGTTCTCACCAAATAGCCTATCTCCCACTGTAACTTCGAAGATGACTTCTCAACCACGATATCGACCTGTATCCAATGGCCCTACTGTGAAAATTGAAAATTGGCGCCCACATAGATTTATGTTTGTTTTGGTGTAATGTGGGTTGATTTGGATTGTTGATGTAGACTTGGAGTCACCACTAGCCGATTAGCTCAAAATCCAGCAGTCAACTAGAACCTGCAGAATTTGTAAAAACCAGAGAATCCTAAGACTCTGAAATAGTACTAGGCAAACTTGGTTTCTGATGTGGCAAGGTCTGAAATTTCGGCAAGCCGCAAAGCTATGTCCAAAGAATGTCTAGAGGAGTTTTTAAACAGATGTGATGATTTTAAAATATCATTAAAAGAGGACTAGGCTACCATAAGTTTCTGATATAACAAGATCTAGTGTTCGGCAAGTCACAGAGCATACATTCAATAACAACTTAGAGAAGCAGGGGGGTTGAGAAGGAAAGTAATGATGCGATTGATGAAGTATAAATGCTAACAATGATTGCATGAGCTTTCGCTTACACTGGAAATGGCTTGGATATTTGGATGCAACATGGTTGGGAATGATTGACCTAAGAGGATTGTAAGGCTAAGAGATGGTTGGAGGAGCTAGAGGGTGCTGAAAAGAGGGAAGCTTGAGAATTCAAACACTCCCTCTCACTCTCATTCACTTACTCTCTCTCACTCTCATCCTCTTCTTTATAATTGAATAGCCCTCTTGATCTTGGTGTTGGTGTGTGAAATGAAGAGAATTGAAGGCTATTTATAGCCTTTTGGGATGACATTTTGGTAATTATAGGGTTTATGGAGGGTAAATGCTGGTATCGCAGCTTATAATTGGTTGAGAGAAGGGTAATGCCACATGGCATGCTTTTATAGGCTCTTTAGTTTGGTAGGATGGTAAATAGAGTGAATTTTGGGGATAATTTTATAAAAGAGTTGACTTTTAGAGGGGGAAACAACTGTGTGCTTAGAGGGTACACCTGTTGAGAGAGGGCGGTAATCCGATTACTGCCAGCGGTAGTCAAACTACCATTTGAGAATAGCTGCTCCAACGGTTTGGTCGGTGGGCCTATTTCGGACCCTGAGAGCAGCCCGAAGCCCATTTTTAGATATTTGGCTCAAAATGACTTGAAATTTTCTTGGAAATGGCTTAAGAAATGGATCGATTTTAGGCATGCTCTAGCTTGGATGATGGCTCAAGATGGCTTGGAAATGGCTCGAGAAATGGATCAATTTTGGGCATGCAATGGCTTGGATGGTAGCTCGAGTTAAGTTAGGGTTTATGGTAACGTAATGGTTCAGGTTCAGTTAGGGTTTGGATCAGGTTTGAGAAATGGTTGGGGATTTGGGTAGGGTGTGAGGTTTAGGTACAGTTCTTGAGGATCATCCATGCCTTATCAAGTTGTTAGCCTAGGTGGGGTGTCTACAGATGCCCCTCTGGTCAGAAAAGATTATGATCTAGATCTGTTGTCTGTCATAGTATCATTGTCAGTTTACTGTCAGGAAAAGAGATAACTTACACATATCATGAGGGTTTGAGAAAAATGTTGTGATTGTCCTTGCACTTTCTGCGGCATTACAAGCCATGAATCACAACTTTTTCGAATCAGATTGATAAAAGAATCGAAGAGTAAATCTGAAAAGTAGGGCCCCAAGGCTATTGCGACTTTATGGGGATTCCTGTATTGCTTAGATGTTTGTTGTTCCTTTACTACACATTCACCCTAGGAGTACTCGTTCCATTTGATCGTCAAAGTAATTAGCTGCCCTATGCGTTCTGTAGCCTTTGGGGGAACTCACTATGCTGACTTGGACTTGATCGGACTTTTCAAGCATCCCAGACTAGGTATGTGCAGGTGACCTATTTTTCATGCAGTCTTTTGATTTCGATACGTCAGTTACAATCGATCTTTTCCATTATTTTGAAAAAATCACTCTGACCAGAGTTGGATTGTGCTTACCATCACTTACATTGAACTTCAACGTTACATGGTCGTCCTGACATTGAGATCCAAGCCACCGTGCTTGTATCACATATGGATTTGACAACTCCTGGGAAAACTAGAAGTGGTCGAATCTTATTCTGTTGTTTGCGTTGGATGCCACTAAGAGGTATAGAAGACCTCCTAATATCTTGGATGCCAAGAGCCATTTTAAAAAAAAAAAAAAAAAAAAAATTGTTTTAAAAACTATCTCAAATGAGGAGCTATACTCCTTGGGGATTTTATTGCATTTTTTGAAGATTTTTTTGAGACCTTTTGAAAGGATCCGTCTGATCTTGTGGGAGGGTGTCGTCAAGTCCAAATAGTTCTGTTGCCTCCACTGGTGGTCTCATGGGATTTTTTGTCTAATTTGGTTTTTATTGGAGGATAGATTTATCGAAAGACATGTTTTTATGATTTTTGAAAAAGGATCTGATCTGTCATTTTTCTTTCTAACCCTTGCGATCGAGATCGAATTCACTGGGGATGTGTGTGTATTTTTTTGTAATTTTAAGGCATGAGATTATATATGAAAATGAAATTAAAATTTTTGCGCCATATATGTATGTGTGTGCTTGTGTCTAAACTTGTGCCTGGATGGTGGAATCAGAATATTGAACTTAGCCCACGTCAAATCTGGTATTCTGATTTGTTTAGTACGGATTCCGGTTCCCTGAGAGTAGCGCATACTAGGATCATGCCCCTTAGATTCGGGTAGAGTCTGACAAAATTCTGATCTGGGACTTATCTTTTCCTTGTGCTTTTTCACTTTGCTCGTTGCTTTGGCTTCCTCTGTACCTATACTTTTTTATTTTTTATTTATTTTCTTTTCTAGCCATTTTTGCTCATAGTGCCTTTTCAAGTTATCACCACGACCGGCTTTCCCATCATTTTTACCCGTGGCGCCCTTTCAGATTTTCTCCACATCCCGAGTTTTTGCTCTTACCTACCCCTTGACAGCTGTGCTCTTTTACCCGTGGTGCCTTTTCAGGTTTTCACCAAGTCCACTACATGCTCGTTATTTTTACTCGAGGCGCCCTTTCGAGTTTTCACCTCGCCCGTTTGGCTTAGTCACGCTACTCTTCTTTTGATTTTTCTTTTTCTTTTCAAGTAACAGAGATGGGAGGCTAGATTCCATTCATTGTCGATCAACTGGTGAACTACCTAACTTTGTCTTCAATCACGACCGTGAAGCTATTAACATTGGGGTAAACCATCCTAAGGGGAAGCAGCTGGTGAATTGTGTTTTTGCTCATTGGGTTTAACTCCTTTTCTTTTTTTCTTCTCTTTTTTTAGACTGCACGCTTTATTCGTCCATTTTTGTTTCTTTATTTTTTTCTCTTTTTTTGAGACCCTTTATTTTTTTGAAACACTTATTAGAGGAAATGAATGATGATGGAATGTACCTCGAGATGCTAACTTTTTGTTGTTTGACTTTAGCTTTATGATTATTTTCATTGACATAAGCAGGTAGGATTACCTGTGATAGATATTCACGCTGTCGGCGTTGATGGGCTCTGGAAAATCTTTGCCCCTAATGATGGTGAGACGAAAGGCACCTCCTGGAAGAACTTCGCGAACAATCAACGGATCATCCTAGGATGGCTTAGACTTGCCCCCTAGATCTACTAGGCGCAATGGTACGATGTGCATTATTACCATGTTTCTAACCTTTCTTTCAGACTTTCTTATCATTGTTCCTAACAATCGTCGTGCGCTTTATGTCTGCAAGATGTAGTTGGTTGTATCGAGCTTAACACCATTCATTTTTCTTGCCTTCTTGCTTTATTCGTACCCATGATGTAGGATGTTGTCATTACCCACTTTGTCTGCCACGAGAATGCACTCATGACAACTGGATGCTTTTGGGTTCATTCTTTCGATGATGTTCACACCCCACAATGAAAAAGGGCTAGGGTGTTTCCAGGTTATAAAGATTCAAAGCATGCACATGGATCTGTTATATAAGCTTTAGATACTTGAAGCACTTCCTGACATGCTGTAATAGCTTATCTTCATCGTTCGTCAGTAGGACTCCATCATGGACTTCAAATATGATCTTGATAGCTTTGCTTAATGGGCTTTACTTCAAGCTTCATAGCAGATTGTGTATGATTAGTTCTTCATTTGATCTGAGTAAGGCTCCATAGGAGAACTCAAAGTTAGATAGCCTGGGGCCTCAGAAATTCTGTCATTGTCTGCTTGTATTCAGGAGGTAAGGATCTCTTGATGTGTACTTTTCTAAGGAGCTCAGGGGATCCCAAGTTCACAATTTCAAAATCATCTACAATGACAATAGCCATTACTTCGAACCTTTTGAGGGAATCCTCTAACTTGATAGTCGGATCAACATTTCTACATCCTATGCTTCGTCGAGTTTATCATACGCGCTAACTTTGTACTCAAGCACTATGATAGACACACCTGACTCATCATTGCTTCTAATTTTTTTTAAAGGTTTTCTATTGTTTTTGTGTTTTGAAAAAAAAATTATTTTTTTTAAGATTTTGATAGGTATCTGAATTTTTTGGTATTTCAAAAATATCTAGTGTTTTTAGCTTTTGGGAATTACTGATTTTTTATTTTACAAGTATCTGATTTTTTTGGTGTTTTGGAAATATCCAGTGTTTTTGGCCTTTTAAAATTTTCTGATTTTTTTTTAGAAAGTTGGCAATGTGAACCAGGGATTGCCTGATTCGGCTCGAGGAGCCAAACACTATTTTCTTTTATTGTGTCGTCTTGGGCATCGCGAACCAACAATTGCCTTGCCCTCCTCAGGAGGCAGGGCTAGATGGATCAGTAGGTGGACCCTCACCGTTGTGCCCAAACATCATGATGAATTCGAGATTGGGCTTTGAGTTGGTGTTGGATGTCACTTTTCTCAACTCATCCCCGATGCATTGCGAGTCTTTGGATCCTTCCATCTCAGGTGGGACCCAGACTGTGGTCCAATCAATTAGAGGCAATTATTTCCCCTTGCCCTAGTCCTAGTCCTTTTCAAATAACTCAGTTAGGCTCATTCCACTCATTTGATCCTCTACGGTTGATCTAGGCCTGCCAACCGGATAGATGATCCCTTCTCTGATGGATTTGACTAATGTGTAGATGAAGGGATCATCCTCCTCTTGCTGACCTTCCCCTCCTTTGATATATTTGTGCTTTGTTATCTCACCCATGGGAGGTTGATATCTCAATCATCTCATGCCTGTATTCTCTTGATATTCAAGTTGATAAAAAAGTTAGTGCTCAACTAGAGGGAAGACATAGTTTGATCAGATGGGACATGCGAGTGGTAAGCAATTTACAATCTCAAACTCTAAACTATGGTATGGGATGTCCTCATTGGTGCATTGTATGTCTACGATCGGGATATGTAGCTCTTGATGTTAGTTGCTTCTATCAGGAAAGTTTGTTTAGGATCATCCAGAATGGTCAACGCCTTGTCTCTAAAAATGTACTTGACCTTTTGTTGAAGAGTTGAAGAGATAGCATTGACTCTGTGGATCCAAGATTGATGTAACACCCTGAAAATCGGGGGTCGTGTATAAACTCAACTCCCGAGTTCCAGAGCGTCACTTATGCAACAAAAATGGTTATGATTCATTGTTGTCTGATTTAAAGCATTCACATGAGTAAAAGTATACCAAAACTGCAATTCATACTTCAGATCCAGTGATAGAAGCAAGCGGAAGACTAAACAATATATATATCACTGTATGGAAAAACAAAGTAAATCTCATCTGTCTCCAAAGTATGACTACATCTCTGAGCCTCATATACATACAAATGAACAAAAATAAAGTGTTAAAAATAGTCCCACTGAAACCCATCGATCCAGGTCGCCTACGGGAAGCCGTCGTGATACTGCATATACGAGAACTCGTCCTGGTCCTCGTCGATCTCTGGCTCCACCTCCTGGATCTCGGCCTCACCTGCATCTACAACAGGGTCTGGTGGGTGTTGCAAACACCATCCCGTAACGTGGGAATGAGTGATCAACTCAGTGGAATCATAGAGCAAAGATTAGCATGTTCACAATTCAATCACGCGATAATAGTAAAGCAGTAAATCAGACAATCCTAATACTATTGTTAATGCAAGATGACATGACGTGATGTATGCCCTCACCGACGATCACCCTCATGCGGCAACATCTTACGACCGTGGCATGCCACACTCCCTAGAGTGCTCCACATCTTCCAGGCACATGCAATGCTATGGTGATATGATTTCCAAGTTGTTATTAGTCCATTCAAACAGCAGGATTGGAAAACTAAGGTACTTCCCTTGTATCAATCCCAACACAGATCCTGTCTAGGGTCGTCACTCCTAGTAATCTCATACGATGTATATTTCGTAGGTCACTGCAAGGGCTGCCAGGGCTGTTGCTCGCACTCGTTGCACCGCTCCCCCATCACCTTATCAATACAGGCCTACCGTACTCTACTGCAACGGAAGGGTCGTCGCCTCCCGTGGACTCAGAGTACGCTCGCGGTCACTACAAAGGGTTCGTCGCCTGATCAGTGTAGGCCGACAGCTAGAATATAGTGTCCCATACCACCATAATCTGCTCACGAGTCTAGGTGCTCACTGGTCACTACGAGGAGGTTTGTGACCCCAGCGTAGGCCGACAGCTCGACCACGGTGTCCCATACCACCATGCCCGGCTCATGAGTCTTCGTGGATCAAGGTACCATGGTTAACAGGGTTTACAATGGTAAGTTCAGTACCCTAGGTTCAAGCAGTTATGACTCATACAAGGTGAACATACATCGGCCAGTCGGGTTACTTGACGGGCTCGACTAGCGCGATCGCATCTCAAGTCGAACGACATGAAGTGCGTAAAACACTTCGCGTGGCCTAACCACTGCCGCCAACTCTAAACACGAATCACGTTCATCGACGCGTCGTTCGTGGCTATGACCAGTCAGCCACGAATTCGCTCGGTTAGTGACTGCCTGGACTAAGTCTAGTCCCACACATCTATGGAATCACATTAGCAATATATGTAAAGGTATTGGAATTGAAATATAATCATATGAGCATGTTAACACATGTTATAACACACAACTTAAGCAAATCTTCAAGGCATACTTTCCATGCATGTAATGGAATCATGCATAAGGTCAACATGTAGGAAATCATTTAGGTCAGCATATTAACCAAGAAATCAATCTCAAACTACTACATAACATCATTTAATTCAATACATACTAATACAAGCATTTATACAAACACATACACTACACACTTAAGTCTACATATAGTATGTCGACCCAAAGTGCGCAACTAGGCGAATCTCTTCGCCGAACTAATTATGCAAGCATTCCTAACTCCCTAATGCAACGACAAACCATGTCAATCATGTCAGCAAAATATGCATGTAGACCGTACTTCCTACAAATGACTAAAATGCCCTAAATCTCATATTCTTCATTAATTTACGAAACAGGAAACGGAGAGCATGTTGTACATGTCAAACGGCAATGCCGTCGATAATCTACTATTAAACGACATTGAAAGTGTTGTAAACCGTCAACCAAAGCGTCTAAAATTCTCACCTAGTCTCTTACGGAAGCGTGATTTTGAACGGAGCGTGTACGCTTCGTCTACGGCAGTAGGACAACCTGATTTATGAAATACGTTAGCTAACACGTCCTAAATCTGGATAAACCCTAAATCAGCAAGTTCTAAGGCTGTTTTGTACCTGAAAGAACGGAGAAATCACCAGCCAGGTGATTGGGAAGAGTTGCTGAAGCAGCAGCAATCGGCGGCTCGGAAGCGGGAAAAATCCCTTCCAATCTCTCTCTCAAACTCTCTCTCCTTTTCCTAGGGTTTGCAATTTTCGGATGGGAGAGAGAAATGAGGGTTTCAACCCCTTTTATAAGCTTAAAAACGCCGAAAATAGGCTCTGGAACGAAGTTTACTTGGTGCCCATCCATTTCGGGGCTGTTTCGGTTCAAAAGCTGCTTTCTGGTGGTCCCCTGGTCGATTGTGATCGGACTTAAGCTCATGTGTACCAGATGTAGCTCGTATTAAGTTTTCAGTCTGGCAGGGTTCACAGATCGCACGTGGCGGACCAGTTTCAGTTCAGCGGTCACCGCACGTAGAACAGGGCTGAAAGTCTCATGATAATAAATAGAAATTTTTCCTGATCCGAGGGTGTAATCTGGATGAATTCTGACGGTCAGAATGCTTAATACTGACGCGTCAAGTCATGTGCCAGATTTGAATTTGAAATTCCAATTCTGTCCCTATTCGCGGTCGCTTCAGTCCGGGTTCAATGAAATAGTCTGTGATTATCGGTTTGACTTGATTTTCGAGATGATTGTCAAGTCCAGCTGGGCGGTTCTAACGGTCTAAGATAGGAGGTATCGGACCTTCGACGCGCGGTCTAAATCCAATACAAAAATTCAATGTGGTCCAGTGGACAAACCCGCTTAGAGTTTGATCCGAGGTTATAGAGTATTGTAGAGTTGTTCGTTCTACTTGATTTGGGTCTTGTAGAACGTATTTAAAGTGATCAGGGACTATTTTCCAGCTACTCTAGCGTTATGCTAGCTAACTTACGCTTAATTTCCATGAAATTTAATTCTACGTGATTTCGGGTCTAATTAGTGCTCGGACCCAAGTACGGATTTTTCACGGGCGTTATAATTAATCAGGGAGCATATGAAATGAAGTTGTGATATCGAAGACCTCAAAAGCAATGGTTGGTGCTTTGAGACTAATCAGGATCTTGACGTTAATCTCTCCCTCAACCTCTCTTCTAGAAGTGGGAACCACATCACTTGAGTATTAAAATGTCCTTCTTGAAAAGTTACCGCATGATTGTAGCTAGGCCCTGATTTTGTCAAGGCATGCGGTATGTTGTTTAGAGAATGGGCATTTCCTTAGAGCATGACAGTTGGAGCAAGGGGTGGATAGGCAAGTGGTGCCTCTTGTAAGATAAATGATGTATGGACTGGATTGATCGGGGTGGCTCTTATAGACTTGGGGGCATGGAGATTGGATTGGATGGATATGCCCCTTACATATTTAAGGGCGCAGAGATTGGATTGGATGGAGATGCCCCTTGCATATTTAAGGGTGCAGAGATTGGACTGGCTGGGTGTGCCCCTTGCATAATCGGGAGTATTGGTGTTGGGTTGGCAGTGATTGAATGGATGTATTGGACTGGATTGCAAGGCAATTCTCCCTAAATGATATTGTTAGCAGGGGTTCCTGATGAGCTGGAGCATACTTGATACGGTGTTAGGGAATTCTGGATGTTGTAGTTGGTGGCGGTAACAACATAAGAGGTAACCACAATCCTTCGGCTATCAATCAGGTCTTGGACTGCATGTTTCAGGGTGAAACAATGGTCCATTGTGTGGCCTAGAGATTGGTGGTATGCACACTAATCATTCTCATTATAATTTGGTGACAGAGGATTTGGTGGGGGCCTAGGTAGTAGCGGTGTAAGTATTTTCCTTTGGACTAGCATGGCTAGTATCTCAATGTAAGTTTGGAATATCAGTATGAACTACCTAGGTTCTCGAGTCATCCCCATCTGCTGACCATGATTGGGGTATTGAGGAATCTCCCTTTGCTTGTTGTTGCCATTGTCTCTCATGAGGGAAAAATAGTGCGCCTTGGGTAGAGGCGACAAGATTATATTCTTCTGTTGGATGGAGGTTAGGAACATTTTTGTTACCATTCTCGTATCCAATAAGCCTTCCTTTCACTATCTTTTGTACAGGGGAGGCATGATAAGGCCACCAAGGGGAGATCATCCCAACCCTTATTCCAGCTTCTGAAAGTGTACCTATTACGTGCCCTAGTTTGTCAATTATGTTGTTAAGTTGAGTCAGTCGGACAACAGCGTCTAACAGGAAGATCAAGTCAAGCGTCTGCCTCAACTGGATATGTGGAAGCTCGCCATAGGTAAATCATAGCCTCACATCCCATGTCTCAAAACACTAGGTGATTAAAACCCCTTAAAAAGAACCAGAACATCTTAGGGTTTTTGTGTAAGGATACTTTTTATCAAAAGGAAAATCTTTGTAGTTTTTCTTACACTGTCGATTATATCGATAACCCCTTCGATATAATCGACCAGCTCTGTCGATGTCCTCGGGATCTCAATCGATACAATTGAGTGAGGACAAAAAGCGTCCAGCAATCAAACAATCATCTGGACGATTTATCGATATATCGACTTGGTGTCGATATCATCGATATTCGAATATCGATCATATCCGAAGCGGATCGATAATATCGACAGACTGCTTTACGGCGCCCCTGTTTTTCTAAAGAAAACTAACATATGCTTCAATATATCGATGACTATCCGATTCAATATAAACTCAAATATCGATCATATCGGAAGTCAGTCGATCATATCGATTGTGGGCGCTTATTTTCACCAGCATAAATTTCAGGTTATTTTTTTATGTTGATCAGGGTGCCTGTCGATAAATCGATATTCATATATCGATCGTATCGAGACCTCGTCGATTGGATCGAGTCCGGACATAAATCGTCCAGCAGCCTAAAGGTAAATCTATACGATTTATCGATCCCATCGACATGGTCTTCGATATGATCGATGTACAAATTCTGATGACATCGACCATCCCCCGATCATATCTGTTAAACCTAAAATTCTTCAAGGCTTCTCTCTTGATTTCATCTGTCGATAGATCGATCCATCTCTCGATAGAATTGGAGTTCGAAATCCAAAAACATCGATGTGTCTCGATCCCATCGACCAATGGGTGGAAGGTTTCCAAAAGTGAAATGACAATTGAGTTTGTATCATCGAAAACTCTGCCGATACAATCGAGAGTATATGCTCGATCATATCGACGACTGCTCGATGATATCGAACTCTGTCATAAATATGACTGTTTATATCCATTGGAACCTTTTGCCTATATATAGAGAGAGATTAATCTTTATTATTGGTAGAGAAAGAAGAGAGTGCTTTTGAGAGTTCTAACCTTCCTATCATTTACCTAAGCCCTTTCTCTCAGGAAGTTCATCCTCTAATCCACCCTCATCATTGATATCTCATAGAGTAGATTGGAGAATGAACTTCCGCATTCAAGGATCCTCCAGCTACAACCTTAATCATTAAGCTGGGATGCCTTGAATGCATAAATGATTGGAACCACTCTATCTTCCTAATTGAAATATCTTTTGAGAGTCGTATTCCATCATAACCCTGACCCAACCTAAAGCCTAGTATAGATACATCTTTGTATTGTGGTTGAAAGGAGCTGAAGACCCTTCAACATCAAGGAGGAGATCTTCAACATTGCGCTGAATGAGACTCATCAACTTATTTGTAAATATCTAAAGTCCAGAGGACACTTGTGATCATTCCTTTTTAGGATTGGGTTTTAAGTGTTGCTCACCATTTGAAGTCCTCGAAGGAGGCCTCCGACGGGAGTGTACGTGCAGGGTGCGTTGTGTGGACCCTTGCTCTATGGAGAGCATAAACATCTGGTTAGGAGTACGCCAGCAAAACTCCAGGGTTAGAGGTGAACCGAGTAGAAACCTCTGGGTGCGTTATGTGGACCTTTGCTCCGAGGAAAGCATAAACATCTGGTTAGAAGTACGCCATTAAAAATCTAAGGTTTGAGGTGAACCGAGTAGAAACCTCTATAAAGGTTGAAGGTGAACCTGATTTAAAACCTTAGGTTTGAGGTGAACCATGGAAAACCTCCTTAGTGAAATTCGGTCACTCAAGGGTTGAGTGTGGAAGCCGGGAGTGGAGTAGACAAGTAGTCGAACCACTATAAAATGACTGTATTTGAGATTGATATTGTCTTTCATTTATGTGATTTCCTTACATGTCTTTACATATGATTATCTGAAATCACATCTTATGCATACACAGTCCTATCCATCACAATCTGATTCATAAATTTGGTTATCTTACAAGTAGTTGTGATTGGATCCTCTATCAGGCTTGGAAGCTAGTAGAGTTAATTTTTTTTTGAGTAATCCTAATTTGTACTCTTTGATAGGATTAGTGTGATAGGATTGAAAAATAATTTATAAATCTTTAAAAAGTCCTATTTACCCCCCCTCTAGGACATATTGACATATTCCTACTTCAAAGCGGTCTTCATCACTTTTTCAGCTTCGACTTGTTTCCCAACGTAGATAAGTTGGGTAAAGTTGGCATACGGATATGAGACGAGGTATCCAGAGATACTCGGGTGTGCTGAGTAGATGATCATGTAGATTTTCTCTTTGTCATCAATGGGTGTTTTCATTCTAGCGGCCATGGCTCGCCACCGTCCAACATAAGTTGATAATGACTCATCATTCCTCTCCCTTAGGGCAGTAAGATCCACCTTTTTGGGTGCTACATTAAGATTGTACATGAAATGATCAATGAAAGCTTGGGAAAGTTGTTTTCAAGTTTTAATTCGATGGTATTCCAATAATGTGTACCAATCCAATGCATCGCCTTTAAAGGATTTTTGAAACAAACGAATCAACACTCCATTATTACCTGCCACAGTATTAAGCTCTCCATAAAATACTCTTAAGTGATTCATAGGACACCTCTTACCATCATATCTTTTAAAATTTGGTACCTCAAAGTCTTGAGGTACCCTTACATCAGGAAAGGGACAAAGATCCCTAAACTTGGTGGGTGGGAGATCCACCCCTTGCTGCTTCCGTAACTTCCTCTACATCTCTTGCAATTTCTCGTGGAGTTCTTTGATTTCAGAGGGATCAGATGAGGGGGGTTTTTCCCCTTAGAATTGATTGGATCTCCTACTAGGAAGAGGATGTAGGAATTGGATGAGATTTCTAGTTGTGGGAGCTTGATTTTGATAGCAGTTCTCATTAGTGAGAGGCTGCTGGAAAGGATTCTCAGCTGAGAAAAATTGGCCTTGAATGTAACTCCCGTTACAGGGAGGATGCTGAAAAGTTGAGATGACTTGGGCACTAAGCAGTGATACTTGTATAGTTTGGGCAACCCCTCTTTCAATACAATGGGTAAGAAGGTCCTATAAAGCCTTGAGATTTTAGGCCATATCGGTCATGGATGCAGTGGTTGCAGTATTACCGGCCATGAGTTCAGGTCATCCAAGGGTGCCTTTCATGCGCAATGGTTTCTTCTTTTTGGTTTATCATGGCAACTTTAGACCTTGTAAGCATGGGGTGAGCGGAAGCCTTGAATGGGTGCAAGCCAAAGATCGATGTTCATCTTTTATTTTTATTTTTTAAAAAAATATGAATGTGAATGTTTGTATGTAGAATATCCCCTAAGATTGTATTACTGCACTCTTTCGAGTCAGGTCTTAGCTAGTGCGAGCTAGCAAAATCCCCAGTAGAGTTGTCATTTTGTGAACGTTGGAAATTGGCGCCCACATAGATTTATGTTTTTTCTGGTATAATGTGGGCTAATTTGGATTGTTGATGTAGACTTGGAGTCGCCACTAGCCGATTAGCTCAAAATCCCGCACTCGGCTAGAACCTGCAGAATTTGTAAAAGTCAGAGAATCCAAAGACTCTCTTGCTTTAAGTTGACTCCTGATCTGCGACCTGAGATTCTGAGTAACGGACCTCAATTACAAAGAGGGAAGGTGTTAGGCACCCTCTCTGTCCATACGAGTGTATGATCTCTACTTCGTGTGGTAAGATGATCTTAAGGGATAAAATGATAAAATTCAAATGAGACTAGGAAGACTTGGATTTCTGATGTGGCAAGGTCCGAAATTCTGGCCAGCCACAAAACATACGTCTAAAGAATGTATAGAGGAGTTTTTGAACAAATGTGATGATGCTAAAATATCATTAAAAGAGGACTAAGTTACCATGAATTTCTGATGTGACAGGATCCGGTGTTCAGTAAGTCACAAAGTATACATTCAATGGCAACTTAGAGAAGTAAGGGAGTTAAGAAGGGAAGTAATGATGCGATTAATGAAGTATAAATGCTAACGACGATTGCATGATCTTTCGCTTGCACTTGAAATGGCTTGGATGTTTGGATGCAACATGATTAGGAATGATTGACCCAAGTGGATTGTAAGGCTAAGAGATGGCTGGAGGAGGCTAGAGGGGACTGAAAAGATAGGGCTTGAGGACTCAAGTACCCCCTCTCACTCTTACTCACTTACTTTCTCTCACTCTCACCCTCTTCTTTATAATTGAATAGCCCTCTTGATCTTGGTGTTGGTGTGTAAAATGAAGAGAAGTGAAGGCTATTTATAGCATTTTGGGATGACATTTTGGTAATTCTAGGATTTATGGAGGGTAAATGTTGGTGTGGCAGCTTGTGATTGGTTGAGGGAAGGGTAATGCCATGTGACATGCTTTTATAGGCTCTTTGTGTTTGGTATGATGGTAAATAGAGTGAATTTTGGGGGTAAGTTTATAGAAGAGTTAACTTTTGGAGGGGGGTACAGCTGTGTGCTCAGAGGGTACACCTGTCGAGAGAGGGCAGCAATCCGATTACTACCAGTGGTAGTCTGACTACTGCGGGTATGGTTGCTCCCACGGTTTGGTCGGTAGGCCTATTTTGGGCCCTAAGAGCGACGCAAAGCCCTTTTTGGATATTTGGCTGAAAATGGCTTGGAAATGGCTCGAGAAATGGATCAATTTTTAGCATGCTCTGGCTTAGATGATGGCTCGAGTTAAGTTAGGATTTATGGTAATGTAATGGTTCAGGTTCGGTTAGGGTTTGGAATAAGGATCATCCATGCCTTATCAAGTTGGCAGTCTGGGTGGGGTGTCTACACCCACATCCTGATCATTAGCCCTCTTCGTCCTCCTCTCATGATGTGGTGGTGAAAGGCACGCTCTATTATCATTGGCCCTCCTAACATTTCTTCAAATACGTGGTGATGAAGGGCTCACTTAATTGTCAACGACCCTCCTCAACGTTCTTTCGGTCCGTGGTGATGAATGGCTCTCTTCATTGTCATTGTCCCTCCTTGACTTTGCTTCACGGCTCACCACTTTCTTCTTCCCCATTAGAGAAAGAATCAAGGGGATGAAAAATAATAAGGAAAAGATTGTGATAAATCTCATGAGGAGTAAGGGTTTGGAAGAAAGAGGTGTATTGTGAAAGAATGGTTTGGAAGAAGAAAATGGGTTTTATGAAGAAGGGTTTGGAAGAAGAAGTTGGGTTTTAGAAAGAAGGGTTTGGAAGAAGGAAGATGGGTTATGAAAGAAGAAGATGGGTTGTGAATGAAGTGTTTGGAGGAAGAGAAATGTTGTGAGAGAGGGGTTTGGAGGAAGAGAGAGGGTTTTAGAAAGATAGGTTTGGAAGATAAGTTGGAAGAGGGGTTTGTGAGAGAATGGTGGAAGAGAAATGTTGAGAAAGAGGGGTTTGGAGGAAGAGAGAGGGTTTTAAAAACATGGGTTTGGAAGATAAGTTGGAATAGGGGTTTTTTAGAGAATGGTGGAAGAGAAATGTTGAGAAAGAGGGGTTTAGAGGAAGAGAGGGTTTTAGAAAGATGGGTTTGGAAGATAAGTTGGAAGAGGGGTTTATGAGAGAATGGTGGAATAGAAATATTGAGAAAGAGGGGTTTAGAGGAAAAGAGGGGGTTTTAGAAAGATGGGTTTGGAAGATAAGTTGGAAGAGGGGTTTGTGAGAGAATGGTGGAAGAGAAATGTTGAGAAAGAGGGGTTTGGAGGAAGAGAGTGGGTTTTAAAAAGATGGGTTTGTGAGAGAATGGTATTAGAAAGTGTTAGAAAGATGAGTTTAAGTAAACATTAAATGGAACCCACCTAACAAATAGAGAGAGGGATTTGTAAAGGTGGTGGCAGCATTACTGTCAATCAGGCGGCTCTATCGTTAATCGGGCTGCACTGCCGCCCGAACCACCCAACATGCGGCCGCACTACCGCCAATCGGGCGACACTGCTACCCAGATGTCCAAAGTGCGGCGGTAGTGTCATCACACCATAGCCAAATCTTCTTCAATGTGGGATGGGCCGCCGCCACATTAGCCTTTTGCACTCTAATTGTTGGGTGGGTCCCATCTAAAGTCTACTTAAACCTCAAATGGGAGTCAAGTGACCGGATTGGGACCGATTGGAGATGACAGTTGTAAGACCCGTATCCTAGCCTGAATTGTTCCGTTGACTCCCATGATCCTTCTTGACGAATTTTGGTGACTTATGACCTATAATCGATGTTTTCGAACAACCCTAAGTCATATCCCGTAGATCTGAGTCGGCCTAATTTGAGACTTATACCATTGTGACCGCACCGTCACCGCGGTTGCAACGCCGCGACTCGCTCACTGATCTGATACCCTGGTTAAGAGATGTGAAAGAGCGTTTATTTCAAGAAAACGTCATGCATTTACAATCCTAAGAGAATCTTTACAACATATCAAATCAATCCCATCAATCACCTTATGTCAAGTACAAGAGCATCCATACTTCCTTTCTCCACAAGTCAAGCAACCACCAAGTCAACCAACCTCTCACCTCACCCATCACTCACCTCACATCCATCACCCATCACTCTCTCTCCTTACAACCACCCATTCTCTCTCTCTCTCTTCACACATTTTCCAAGCTAGCAAGAGTGGTGGACGTCCAACATTTCTAAGGAGAAAAAATGCATGTGTGTGGCCCATTTTTCCATCCCAAAATCCTTCATCTTAGCCTTTCATTTCTCTTCCACCATCAAAGTGAAGCACAGGGAGATCGGCTTTCCGACGGATCAAGAAGATCGAACGGTGGGTACTTCTATAGGCTAGTTTTCATGTTTTTATGATGCGTCAAGTGAGGCCTACCGATCGATGGTATGGATCTTACTTTGGACCCAAAGATTTAGCTAATGGCCCACCTTGATTATCATGGTCATTCCATGATGGGGCCATTCTCCATGGACCCCATCATAATGTTTACTTTCTAGTTTGAAAGGGGGTCATCTAGACCTTTTATTTCGGTGGAGAAAGGATCTCCACTATTGATTTTGATCAGTGGGCCCATAAGAAATGGGACCCACTTAATGTATGTTTTAAATCATGTAAGGGAGGGCCCATAGTGGCGGGGTCCCTCCATCACTTGATCACTCTCCTTCTCTCTCCCCATCTCTCTCTCTCTCCTTCCTTTGATCATTTTGTGGCCCACATGATGAGTGTCGGTGATATCTAACCATCCATTAAGTGGAACCCATGGCCTTCCAAGCCATGTGGGCCATATCCTTTGATAATGGAAAAACACAAACATCAGATTTATATAGGTGGGACACGTCCATGTGGGGCATATATGTGTTATGGCCAAGCTGTTCAGCGTCTAGGGACGCTCGACGTGAATTGTAAAAAAAAAAAAAGAAAAGAAGAAGAGATTTTTCTTGGTTTTGGGGTGGATTGCTCATGCAGGCCCCACCTTGATGTACGTGTTTAATCCACATCATCCAATCCATTCTCCAGGTCATTTTAGGAGTTGAGACAAAAAATGAAGCTAATCTAATCATTTAGTGGGCCATAACATAAGAGATAGTGGTTGTACCATTGAAATCCACTCCAATGTTTTTGTACTCCGAAATATGCTCAATATTGGGCTCGTTTGGCTTGTCTTGAGCCCTAGCGACCAACAACTGGGTCGGATTCACCTAATGCAGGCCCCACATGTGAAAAACCATGGAAAAAACTAAATTTTCAATATATATATATATATATATATATATATATATATATATATATATATATATATATATATATAAAGAGGTAGGCAGCACTTGCTGCCGCTGACAGTGCAGCACGTGCTACACTGGGACGGTCCCTGGCCGACCGTGGGCCCCACCGTGATGTGTTTTGAGTATCTACACCGTCCATTTTGTAGGCCCCCTCAAGGCAGTGGGCCACCCCAAGAATCAGTTGTATTCACATCTCAAGTGGCCCTCATCATAACAAGTAGTGTGATGGAACGACTGCCATTGAAACCATTTTGGTGGCTACCGAAGCTTTGGGTCAATATGAAATTTATTTTTCCCCTGCCTCCAGGTCCGTGCGACCTTATCAACTGACTGGATGGAAAGAAAACGCTATGTGGGCCCCACGTGGGACCCACTGATGTATGTGTTCTATGCGCACCGTCCACTGGACGATGGAACCCACCACAGTGTATGTGTTTCATACATGGGAAATGGGACAGACCCATATCTCACGTGATCCACACTGCAGGGAGTAGTGGGCTAACCATCCAGTTGTGGTCCATCTGCTGCATGCACTATAACCGCACGCCACTCAACTGGTGGGCCCATTAATGATGTATGAGGCATACCTTGTTGTATGTGCTATGTACATGTTATCCATCCCTTTTCATAGGGCAGTGGGCCTTATTGAAAAGTAGGCCTAATCCTACATGGACCACACTATGGATAGTGGTGGTGGAGTACCCAACGTGGGTTGTCTTATGAGATCCACCTTGATTTATGTGTTAGATGCAACTGTTTATTCATGATTAGGGACCACCCCACATATGTGCCTAATTATGGGTTGCCTTAGGCTGGCTCACCAAAGATATATGTGTTCTATCCTCACCGTCCACATCACTGGACGATGAGACCCACCATGATGCATGTTTTGCATCCAAACCATCCAACCATTTTGGCAAGCTTGTCTTAAAGGCTTGAGACTAAAAATGAGAAAGATCTATAGTTCAAGTAGACCCCACCATTGAAAATAGGGTGGACAGTGATGCTCCACCGTTCAAACTTCTTAGGAGCCACAATATCTTCCAATTAAGCTTATATTTTATTTTCACTTCATCTAGCTCTATGTTAACTTATGAATTGGTTAGATCTCCAACACATCACGGCGGGCCACTCTGTGATATGATCATCTGTGAGGCCCACTTTGACGTATTTTATGGCCCATCTGTGAGGTCCAGCTTGATGTATTTTGTAGACCATTTGAGGGGCCCACTTGGATATACTTGTGGCCCATCATGATGTATCTTTGACCCATGAGCAGGGCCCACCTGTTGCGTGTTTTGAGGCCCAGGTGCAAGGCCCACCGGTGATGTATTTAAGGGCCCGTGGGTTGAGGCCCATTGTGATGTATTTGAAGCCCATGGGTTAAGGCCTATTGTGATGTATTAGGGCCCATGGGTTGAGGCCCATTGTGATGTATTCGAGGCCCATGGGTTGAGGCCCATTGTGATGTATTCAAAGCCCATTATTGAGGCCCACCTTGATGTGTATGAGGCCATTGTTGAGGCCACCTTAACATATATGAGGACCATATGATGAGGCCCATGGGTTGAGGCCCAATGGGATATGTATACCAGGTCTATTTCATTGTGTGATTCCACCATAAGTTATGTAATGACATTTATGGCGGGCCATGCCTTGGGAGCAATGTTGGTTTGACATCCACATTGTAAGAATAATGTTGGTTAAATGTTCGCATTATAACTCTCCTTAGGGCCCATCGATAGGCCCATACTTCTTGTGTGTAGGCCATCAAGGCCCATCTTCGTTGTGAGGATAGTTCATTACCATATAAAATGCTTAGTATAACTCCATGATTCATGCCCATACGCATCATATGTATGCCTGATATGATGAATATTTGATCATAGCATACGTCATTGGGCAGACCATTTATGGGACTCCTTATGAGATGGATTGCCCCACATTTCGCGCAATACGCACAGGATTGTTGCATGATTGGTTAGTGTGACTCATGCATCTCGCATATGTGTGACTTGATCATTGTATGCCCTAACAACATCAGGGTTGTGGCCTCCACAGGCACATCATGGATGGCTAGATGGGACACCAAAAATAACTAGTTCTAGCACTGTGGGCACTTAGGATGTCCTTGGGTGAAAATCTCAGAACCTCCTTGGTACCAGGAGTTGCTCCAACGTCTAGACCGAGTGGAATATGAGCACCGGTGCATATACCATGAGGTCGTGTCTCCCACTGTGTCGTGGTCGGTTGGAAGAGGGTGTAGCCTTATCCGCCCAAGTGAGGGGGCTATAAGCTAGGCTGAGTTGAGTAGCTCATAAATGGGTCTGCTATCGACGAGCCGAGTAGGTATTGGCAGACTGCTGGTTAGGTAGATAGTGAGGTATCTTCCTCTCACTGGGCTGTGCAGCTAGGGAGGAGGTAGTCGGAGTGGAGTGTAATAGACCCCAGTGATTTTCCAGAAAGGAACCGTACTGAGATGTGGACCTACTGAGACGGAGTTGCATACTCATTCATTCATCTATTCACTATCCACTCGAGTTGGTGGTGCGTAACTATTTATTACGTGTACCTTCGCATGGCCTGGATTTCGGTTGGGCGCGCGACTAACCTGAGATCAGGAGTTTACCACATTGTGTTTGACTATCCAAATTTAGGTATGGGACTGGTTTGGATAGAATTACCTTGTGATGGTTTGGATAGAATTCCCTTGTGATTGACCCCATAGCCTGTGATACTTTGTACTATCATCCCGACTTCACATTCTAGCATGGTCATTCATTCGCACCGCATATTACATTACATCTGCAGTACTTAGCATTTTGAGTTACTATGTTTTTGCACTTATATGACCTAGATGGACTTAGCAGGATTTTCATATTGCGTTGCATCATCGGCATCTGATATTTGGCTTCTGCATTTGTATAGTTAATCCACATTGCGTATTCTGTTATTGAATGATTCATGGACTTACCAGTACATTTTCGCTTACTCTGATATCGTATGATTCATGATCTTGTCATTTTTCCTGCTTATCTCGATGATGTATGATTTATAGGCTTTATTGTATACTTGGCACTTACCTTACACACGCTTTCACCACCCTCTAAGCTTTCTATAAGCTTATGCATGATAGATGTATGTAGGTGGCGTTAGGTTGCAACAGCGTTGAGCTTGAAACGTGCAGCTGTTTTCTGAAGCTTTGATTTCGATATATGTATTTTCCTTTTAGGATTGTATTTAAATGATTATACTAGTGGATATGTGATGATGATGTTGCCTTTATGATTTAGGTAAACTTGTGGTTATACTTTTTATGAAACAAATATATGTTGAAAAATCCTCCTTATAGGATCCCAGGATCGGAACCTGACGTATGTACGCTAGGGGCCGAGAATGGGGTACTACGAAGGCTGTCGGCACCGGGTTCGGCGATCAGGATTCCCGTGAATCCGATTTCTAGGTTTTGGGCATGACAACAGTGGTCCATTTGGGCATCGAAGGACCTGATTGTGTCGAAGTTAGTTTTTTTCTGCTCCATTTTCCCCCCTCTTTCCAAATCCAACTCCCTTTTGTTCGTTCCATGGCCGAGGTGGACTAGAAAAAGGCTCGATAAGAAGCGGAGATGATCCAGACCATCATAACTTTAAACGGACGTATCTTGCAAACCGAAATGAGTTGTTAAATGTACCACATATGATTTTGAGGTAGGATGAGCTACTTTAGTGACCCAACGTGCTACGCCGTGTTGCACACACCAAATTCACAAGCCAACTGAAATTAGTTGCTTCCTTAGTGAACTTGACCGCGAAGTGAGTGAAGTTCACCGCGAAGTGTGTGAAATGAACCACGAAGTGAGTCAACTTCACCAAGAAGTGACTGAAATTCACTACAAAATGAGTGAAATGAACCACGAAGTGAGTGAACTTCACCATGAAGTGAGAGTGAAATTGACCGCAAAGTGAGTGAACTTGACTGTGAAGTGAGTGAACTTGACCGAGAAGTGAGAGAAATTAACCATGAAGTGAGTGAACTTCAATGAGAAGTGAGTGAAATTTACTATGGAGTGAACTTGATCGTGAAATGATTGAACTTTACAGCAAAGTGAATGAAATTGACTGCGAACTAAATGAACTTGACTGCAAAGTTATTGAAATTAACTGCAAACTAAGTGAACTTGACTGCGAAGTGATTGAAATTGACTGCAAAGTCACTTCGCTTGACCGCGAAGTTATTGAAATTGACTGCAAAGTGATTGAAATTGACCGCGAAGTGATTAAACTTGACCGAGAAGTGAGTGAAATTAACCGCAAAGTGAGTGAAATTGACCGCGAAGTGAGTGAACTTCACCGTATTTCACCGCATTTCACCGCAAATGAGTGAACTTGATCGCGAAGTGAAATTGACCGATAAGTGAGAGAAATTGACCACGAAGTTAGTGAACTTGAATGAGGAGTGAGTGAAATTCATTGAGAAGTGAGTGAACTTGACCGCGAAGTGATTGAACTTGACCGCGAATTGAGTGAAATTGATCGTGAAGTGAGTGAACTTAACTGCGAATTGAGTGAAATTGACCATGAAGAGAGTGAACTTGACCGCAAAGTGATTGAAATTAACTGCGAAGTGAGTGAAATTGATTGCGAAGTGATTGAAATTGACCACGAAGTGATTGAACTTAACCTCAAGTGATTTAAATTGACCACGAAGTGATTGAACTTGACAACGAAGTGATTGAAATTGACCACAAAGTGAGTGAACTTGACCACGAAGTCACTTCAGTTAACTGCAAAGTTACTTCACTTAATTGCGAGGTGTGCGAAATTGACTGATACCAATTCATAAACAAATCACCATTCACAGTGAAATCACTATTCATAAATAAATTAATTAACAATTCATAAGCAGGTCTTCATTCAACCTGAATTTTATACAAGACATCATTCACAACGAATTACAACATTTCACAAAATTTCTCAATTCCTCTCATGCCTAAGACATATATTATCCATCATGGACACTCAAACAATCATAGGCTATTGAATTCCTAATTATGGGAGTGAAATTTTGCAAGTCTGTTCCTAATAAAATTCGACCGTTGCATAAAATGTCAATATATTTTATGACAAATATGTCGTAATCATATCAGTTCATCTGCTTCGGTATGGAAGTCTCTTCTCTGATGGTCCAATCCTTCCCGTCCAGCGCAGACGTATCTCCTATGACATGAAATATAATAGGAAATCCCTCCTTCACCAACTCGATCTACTCCCTGTATCGACTGACTGGCCTCAAATATAAACTATCAAGAAGAACAATCTCTCATTCTTAAGGGTGGATGACCATCAAGTACCAATAACTGATGTCATGATTCACTGGTATGTATGCCCTTCCATGCTTGACAAAATAAGATATCATTAAAGAAATGATAGAAATGGATACACCCAGCGTTGATAAGTTGCAACGACAACATTACCCATTCATACTGCCACATGGCCTTGGCCCCATCTTAATGTTTGACAATTGCAATCACACCGACCTTATCAACTTGTAGTGTTTTCTACTCCAAGTCGCTGCCTATGTCCCGATACATTCTCAATATCGGCATTTTCACCTAGAGACATGGCTATTATAGACAAAAATAAAAAATTAGAACAAATCTCACATAAATATAAAAAAAAGTGCCCATAATTCAATTTAAACATTTTTCAATAAATATGTGGGGCATATATAACGTTGAAAGTGAACCATTCCTTCTCTTAAGAAAATCAACGTATTTGTCAATAGCCTAATAAAAAATTTTAATAATTAAGTTCACAGCTAATATGAGAGCTAAATACACATCCATATATGTATGTGAATTACTTACCTCGTTATCAATCCATGCATCATTCTCCCATATGGTCTTGAACTAAATACATGTCCCCATCCCTTTGTTTGTATTATACCAACTCTCCAATTATTGCAGTTCATCCTCCGATGCAACCTTGAATGGATCCATCTGGGCCTGAAAGGGTATCAGAGAAGTACAAAATTTGTTGGGTTTCTTAGAATCACCGACGATGCTTGGAGTTGTTTGAATGGAAAAGATGGATAAGAATGGAGAAACCTTGTAGATAGACGGCTTCAGGACCCTCTTAGTTCTCATCTGATAAATAGGAGTGGACAACAATGATTTCTCACACACATTACCGTCTATCGTATTATAGGCTCGAACCTCCACCTCTTCGTTCCCCTATTCATTATCCTCCAAATCCTCTGATTCCTTATTATTCTCCATCTCCTCCTCCTTTAACTCTTCCTTCTCCTTCCAAAATTGCCCCTTCTCTGCTTGAAACGCATCCATCTACTTCTTCAACTCCACTTTCCCCTCCTCTAACTCTTCCTTTGTACATGCAATTTCTTCCTTTTCCTTCTTCAATTCCTCATTCTTCATCTTCAATTCTTTCTTCTCTTTCAATAACATTTCCCTTTCTATCTTGATAAGCACTCTCTCATTCAACTCTTCCCTCTCTAACCTCAAGGCTTCCTTCTCTTTTAGCATGAGTTCCCTTTCCTTGAGTGCTAGTTATCTCTCCTTCTCCATCAATTCTTCTTTCTTTTTCAGTGCAATGAATTTATGACTCAACTCTTCCCTATCTTTCTCCAACAATTCCCTCTCTTTCTTCGGCTCTTCCCTATCCTCCCTCAACTCTTATGCCAGTTCAAATCCCACTCCCTCTCCCTCTCCCTCATCTTCTCCCTCTTACTCTCCCCTTTCCTTTTTGTCTCCCTCCCCCTCTCCCTCTTCCTCTCCCTCTCCCTCTCCCTCTTCCATAATTTCATCCTCCTCATCTTTAACGCCCTACAAAATGAAGCAATGTATATATCAAAGATGTAATATGTCAAAGTAAATATGAAATTTCATAAAATAAGACTTTTATGACATCTTACATGAAATCTATCACAGACCAAATAAATGGCCTCCGTCTCCAGTTCTTCACTGGTGGGTTCTAAGGTAAGGATAACTTCAATCTGTAAAAGAACACCTTTCATGTTCATGTACAGTACAGAACATTTATATTACAATAAGTGACCATCGAGCTTGATATAAATGGGCTTACATCTTCACTCTAAAAAATCCCCTAAATTTTCTTGTACCTCCAACCCTTCTAGCCTCGATATTGTATGAATCGTGGAATTTGGGAATGACATATTCTCTGAAGGTCGCTACTCTCTCTACATCCCATATCTGTTACAAGGAAATAGAAAGATAAGATTAAAAAAAAAAAAACTATAGTTTAGCATAAACTCTAAATTCAAATAAAAAGGGAAAGAAGCCTTACTTTTAGAGGAAAGATGCAACCGTTGACATTGTAGCGAAACCCATGTGATGTCATTGTAGCACTTTCGACCCCTTCGGCTATTGTCTGGAAGGCCAAACTACCCCAAGGATAGTTATTTAAGTCTTCCAACGAGTCCACTAAATCAATATACTCTGTATTGCACATAATTTTTATGTCGATTCCCTTAACAAGCCACTTTACACATAATATTAGGGCTACCTTCACGACATCTTCGTGCTTATCGTTTTCAACTATTTTATTGAACACCTCTTGTACATGTTTCTTTATGATAGAATATTCTTTGAAGTACTTCTCTCTTATTGACTTCTTCGTATGATGAATTTTAGGTCTATAGAGGTCTCCAGTCTTCAGCCATGTTATTAGGGTGAAGTCTATCTCCTTAAATTTTAAACGGTTCCCCCGTATCTCGAATACAAGATCACCTCTGTATCTCTCAAAAAGTAGGTGAAAGAAAGCTCTTATAAACCTAAATGATCGAATGTGTAGTAAAAAAGAGAATGGAGACTACCTAAAAATATTTAATCTACCATCGTTATTCTCTAAACCAGTCTTCAAAGTATCAAACCACCATGTTAGTGAACATCTATGGGACTGGTTTGGGACTCCAGCACCAAATCCCTTCGCGAGGACTTGTCATCTACAAGGATGAATTAGAAAATATATCAATAATAACATTCAATATTTAATGAAGTATAGTTTGAAAGTTGACTTATTGTGGTGAAAAATCATAATGCATAGTGTGAGTTTCCTGAGTCGGCGGTCATTTTTGGTGAATTCCAAGTCAAAGTGCCTAAATTATAGGTGAATTTCAACAAGTTTGCGGCCCGTTTCACTCAGTTCTCGGTCCATTTTCCAAGTTATATGTTGCATATTAGCTCGAGAACATCATGAAATTGACTGCGAACTAACTGAAATTGACTGCGAACTAACTGAAATTGACCACGAACTGATCGAAATTGATCGCAAAGTGAGTGTCATTAGTTGAGAAGTTGGGAAATTTGACCGAGAAATGAGTGAAATTAACCAACAACTAAGTCAAATTGACCGCGAACTGAGTGCAATTGACCAAGAAATGAGTGAAATTAACCGACAACTTCATGAAATTGACCAAGAATTTATGTAATTCGACCAGACAATTTCACTAAATTCTCTGTCACTTTCACTCATTTCTCAGTCAATTTCATGAAGTAGTCAGTCAATTTTTGCAAGTTCTCGGTCAACACGATGTTAATTTTAAATAGTTCTCAGTCAATTTGACTTACCAACTACCAGGATGAATTGGAAAATATATCAATAATAACGTTCAATATTTAATGAAGCATAGTGTGAAAGTTGACTTGTGGTGAAAAATCATAAAGTATATTGTCAGTGTCTCTAGTCGGTGGTCATTTTTGGCGAATTCCAAGTTAAAATTGAAATAGCGGTGAAGACCGCTTGAGTTGAAGTTGGAATATGCCAATATGTCCTAGAGGAAGGTGAATAGGACTTTTTAAAGTTTTTATGAATTATTAAAAATCCTATCAAACTAATCCTATCACAGAGTACAAATTAGGATTACTCAAAATTAACTCTACTAGCTTCCAAGCCTGGTAGAGGATCAAATCACAGAGCTATTTAAATGATAATCATGGTGAAATTTTAGTCTATGATGGATGTGACTGTGTGTGAAGTGTAAGCAAGTATGAATGCAGTTAATATAATCACACAAAAGATCAAACACAAAAATCAATCTCAAACACGGTCATTTTATAGTAGTTCAACTACTTGTCTACTCCACTACTGGCTTCCACACTCAACCCTTGAGTGACCGAATTTCACTAAGGAGGTTTCTCATGGTTCATCTCAAACCAAAGCTTTTAAAACAGGTTCACCTTCAACCTTTACAGAGGTTTCTACTCGGTTCACCTCAAACCCTGGAGTTTTGCTGGCACACTCCTAACCAGATGTTTATGCCCACACAGAGCAAGGGTCCACACAACGCACCCCGCACGTACACTCCCGTCGGAGGCCTCCTTTGAGGACTTCAAAGGGTGAGCAACACTTAAGACCCAATCCTAGAAATGAATGATCACAAGTGTCCTCTGGACTCTAGATACTTACAAATAAGTTGATGAGTCTCATTCAGCACAATGTTGAAGATCTTCTTCTTGTTGATGAAGAGTCTTCAGCTCCCTTGATCCGCAACTCAAAAGATATACCTATACTAGGCTTTAGGTCGGGTCAGGGTTATGAAGGAATTCCACTCTATAAAATTTTCCTATTAGGAAGATAGAGTGGTTTCGATCATCTATGCATTCAAGGCATTCCAGCTTAATGATTTGTCATTAAGGTAGTAGCTAGAGGATCCTTAAATGCGAAAGTTCATTCCCCAATCCACTCTATTGAATATCAATGATGAGGGTGGATTGAAGGATGAACTCTCTGAGAGAAAGAGTTTAAGGTAAATGATATGAAGCTTAAAACACTCAAAAGCACTCTCTTCTTTCTCTACCAACAATAAAGGCAAGCTTCTCTATATATAGGCAAAAGGTTCCAACGGATATAAAATGGTCACATTTATGACAGAGTTCGATATCATCGAGCAAGAATCGATATGATCGAGCGTATACTCTCGATTGTATCGATGATCCGCTCGATGATACAAACTCAAATGTCATTTGTGCCTTTGGAAACCTTTTGCCAACTGGTCGATGGGATTGAGACACACATCGATGTTATTGGATTTTGAACTCCGATTTCATCGATAGATGAATCGATCTATCGACAGGTGAAAATAAAAGAGACAAGCCTTGAAGATTTTCAGGTTCTAAAGATATGATTGGGGAACAGTCGATGTCATTGAAATTTGTATATCGATGATATTGGAGACCGTGTCTATGGGATCGATAAATCGTATAGATTTACCTATAAGCTTACTAGACGGTTTGTGTCTAATCTCGATCCAATCGACCAGGTCTCGATAAGATCGACATATGAATATTGATTTCTCGACTGGCACCCCGATTAACATTTAAAAATATCCTGAAAATCATGCTGGAGGAAACATGCGCTCACTATCGATGTGATAGACTGACTTCCAATATGATCGATATTTGACTTGAAATTGAATCGGACAGTCATTGATATATCGAAGCTCATAATAATTTTCTTTAGAAAAATAAGGGCGCCGGAAGATTGTCGTCGATATTATCGATCCACTTTCGATAGGATCGATATTCGAATATCGACTGAACCGTCAATATATCAATAAATCATCCAGATGAATGTTTGATTGTTGGACGCTTTTTGTCCTCACTCGATTGTATCGATTGATATGTCGAGGACATCGATAGACCAGGTCGATCATATCGAAATATGAATCGATATAATCGACAATGTAAGAAAAACTTGAAGATTTTTCTATTTGGTAAAAAGTTTTTTTACATAAAAACCCTAAGATGTTCTACATATTTTTAAGGGTTTTAATCACCTGGTGTTTTGGGACATGGGATGTGAGGCTATGATTTACCTATGGTGAGCTTCCACACATCCAGTTGAGGTAGACACTTGAGTTGATCTTCCTGTTAGGCGTTGTTGTCCGACTGACTCAACTTTCATCTTAATTGACAAACCAGGGCACTAGTAGGTGCACTTTCAAAAATGCCTAACTTATAGGTGAATTTCAACAAGTTTACGACTAATTTAACTCAGTTCTCAATCAATTTCCCGAGTTATATGTTGCATATTTTCCTAAGAACATCGTGAAATTGATTGTGAACTGTGTGAAATTGGTCACGAACTAAGTGAGATTGACCGCGAACTGAGTGAAATTGACTGCGAACTGATTGAAATTGACCGTGGACTAAGTAAAATTATCGGGGACTAAGTGAAATTGACATCTTGAATTGATTTAAATTGACCGCAAAGTGAGTGGAATTGACTAAGGACTCGGTTAAATTGACCGCGAACATCATGAAATTGACCGCGAAGTGAGTGAAATTGACTGAGAAATCGCTTAAGTTAGTGAAATTGACCGATAACTAAGTGAACTTTACCATGAACTTAGTGAAATTCATCGAGAACTCGCTTAAGCAGTTATCGGTCAATTTTCGTAAGTTATCGGTCAACATAATGTCAATTTCAAGAAGTTCTCGGTCAATTTGACTCAGTTCTCGATCAATTTCACACAGTTCTCGGTCAATATGTCAATTTCAAGCAGTCCTCGGTCAATTTCACTTAGTCCTCGGTCAATTTTCCTTAGTTCGCAGTCAATTTAACTTAGTTTTCGTGGTCAATTTAACTTAGTTTGCGGTCAATTTAACATTATTTGTGGTCAATTTAACTCAGTTTGCGGTCATTTTAACTTAGTTCGTGATCATTTTAAGTTATTTCACAGTCAGTTTAACTCAGTTTGCAATCAATTTCAGTCGGTCCTCGATCTATTTCACTCGGTCTTCATTCAATTTCACTTTGGTCTTCGTTATTTGATATAAAAAAAGCCTCAATGTGGAACATTTGAGCATTGAATTTGCCTCATTTTTCGAGTCATGCCCTAAAATGTTCAAATAAAATAGCAAGATTGTGGACGGTGTAGATATATCATATAAAATACGGTGGGGTAAACATAATAAAGTGAAGACTTTGAACTATACCTACCATTTGTAACTTCTTTGATGGGGGCACCCTTTTTATCATATCTTAGGTTAGCAAAACTCAAAAATAATGTATGTGGCAAGTGTATTCTCGACCAAAAGAATAAATTAGAAAATAAAAGTTTTATTGGTAAGGTGGATAATCATAAAGAGGGGAGAAGAAATTAGAAAATGGGAGTTTTACTGATAGGGTGGACAATCACAAAGAGGAGAGAAGAAATCAGAAAATGAAGGTTTTACTGCTAAGGTAGACAATAACAAAGAAGAGAAAAGAATTTAAAAAAAATGAGAGTTTTACTGCTAGGGTTAAACTGTGTGAGGGGAACAATAAGTTTCAGAAATTACGTTTCTGATAAAGCAGGGATATTTTGGTCCAGTAAAAATGTTCCCATACAACAGGGTAATGGTTTGATAAAGTAAGTTTGGAGGGGCAAAGAAAGGAAGGTGGCTTAAAAGTGAGGCATATGGTCAGAAAAAACTGATATAATTTATTTCGAATACTTTAAAGAATTTTTGTAAAAGGATTTACGATGAGGATAAGTGTGTATGTGGGTAGAGTGATTTTAGATCAAGGGTTTTCTCCGTTTGGTGTGCTCATTCAGGTTTAAGGTACGCCTTGTAGAGCTTGAGAGGCTGCGTGCTACATGGTGGTTGCTTAGCATACATTGTAGAGATATTGGAATCTAAGTTGGTCCTAAATCTTGACTCTTGCTCTTTATGTGTGATCTGGACCAATTTTTTAGAGTAGATCCTATAGTAGTATATTCCTCCACTATTCTGGGTCCTTACTCTTGCTCCAGTGGTAGACTCTTAGGAGTTTCAACACCTGGTCAAGGGTTCGAGTACCCATGGGTGGTGAAATCCCACTATGGTGTGAGTGTGTGGCAGTGTGTGTGCATCTTAAAATAATAATAATAAAAAAAAAACCTAATTAGGGCTCACTTACATAAGGTAGCATGCGAAGGCACAACTGCTTCACTGCCACATCTCTAATGCCTCTCTCACCTCTCCATTTCCTCTACCTATTTAATGGTTAGGAAGAGAGGGAGCTGGTTATGGTAGATGTTGGGTTTTTTCAATATAAGAAGAAAATAAATTTTAATTTATAAAAGAAATTAGGAAAAGGGTCGTGGTTTTTGGTGATTGTTGGTGACCATTCATTTGTGAATGGTGGTGCCTCTTGATAAAGGGAGCATCATTTAGATTTGAAATGAAGAGATGTCATTGTTGAAAAGACACCATGGAAGAAGATGTCTTTTCATGAAAAGGGTTATAAAGCATCTCTTGTGATTCTATATGAACCCATCTTTGGGTCAATCCGAACAACAATTCCAATAATCTCCTCTCCATCTTCTTCTTCTTCTCCGTTTTCATTTTTGGATGGTTTTTGAAAAGTTACAGTTTTCAGGCTCTAAACTACAAATAGTTTTTCAGGCAGTAAATTGTAAACATTTTTCAAGGGGTAAATTGTAATAGAACAGAAGTCAGGGGTATACGTTGTAAAAGTGCATTTGGGGTGCAGTTTTTCAGTTTTACAGGCCGAAACCCACACTTTTCCGATCTTGGAGAAGAGACTTATTGTACCCTAAAGGCGGAGTTGTTGTAACCCTCTTGCAAATTGGTTAAATCACCAGTAGGGTGTGAATATCATCTTAAAGATAGCGACATCGTAACACAGCTTAACCCTTTCTTTAAGTGATTCATTTTCTATTTTTCTCCTCAACCATAACAATTTTAAGGCGATATTATGGCCTCTTTTATGGGTCATCCTGACTTTGTTCAGATTACACCATTTGACGGCTCAAATTTTCTTCGATGGCAATCGAGGGTTAATTTCTTCCTCACATCACTCAAGTTGGATCACGTGCTCATTTAAGATCCTCCTTCACTACCATCTGACAATAATATGTTAGAACAAACTCAAAAGAGACAAAATTGGGAGCGTAATGACTACTTATGTAAAGATCATATCTTCAATGCTCTTTCTGACTCGTTATATGTTGTTTACCGTCAAAAGAAGACTACTAAGGATTTGTGGCAGGTGTTACTCACCAAATACACATCAGAGGACAAAGGTAACAAAAAATTCCTTATAAGTCAGTTTTTAGAATTCAAAATGTTGGATGAAAAACCTGTCCTTAATCAAGTACATAAGTTGAGGTCATCATCTAATAGATTATTGCCGATGACACTAATCTTGATGAATCCTCCCAAGTATCCACCATTATTGTTAAACTTCTACCTAAATGGAAGGATACTAGAAAATCATTGAAACAGAAAAATGAAAAAATTACATTAAAGGACCTCCTAATGTTTCTTTGAATAGAAGAAGAATCTAGGTTCTATGACTAGAAGGCCCTAAGTAATGCTAATGTAGTCGAGAATACTATGAATTGGGAATCAGAGAAGCTACATTTCAAGAAAGATGATCTGCCCAAACCTAATAACCAAGGATTCAAAAAGAACACATTAAAAAAGGGTCCAAGCTTTTTTTACAAAATTCTCAGTCATTTTAAGAAAGGCTATCGAAAATACAAGAAAAGAAACGGCAAGTCAATATGAGGGAAGACATGAATCTGGCAGCTGTTGTCTCTAAAGTTAATATGCTGAATGAGAATGTTGAATGGTGGGTAGATTCTGACGCTACCAGACATGTTTGTAGAAATTACGACATGTTCAATTCCTATGAAATAATAGAGGATAATCAAAAACTATATATGGGGAATGCCTTCACATCTAATGTTGTAAGAAAAGGGAAGGTATGTCTTAATCTAATTTTCAAAAAAGTCCTTACTCTAAACGATGTGCTGCATGTACCGGATATTAGGAGGAATCTTATATCAACTAGTCTACTGACTAAATTTAGATTTATACTCCTATTTGAATCTGATAAATTGATTGTTTCTAAAAATGTGGTATATGTAGGGAAGGGTTATGTATCCAACGGAATGTTCAAGTTGAACCTTATGAATGAAAATTATTTTCCCATTTATATGCTTGATTCACATTATGTTTGTTATACTAGATTAAAACATATTAGTTATCGTAGTATGGATAATATGTCTAATTTAAATCTAATTCCTAAGTATACAAAACCTAATGACAAATGTAGTATTTGTGTACAATCCTGATAAACACCATAATATAATCTAGAGATGACGAGTTTTATGAAAACTCATTCTCTTTTATAATTAGAAAAGAGATAAGATCTCAAAATCCTATACAAACAGCAGTTTTTAGATACCTGATCAAGATATCAGCAGTCTCGATAAATAGGACATAAAACTTAGAAGGATCAAGATGATTAGAACATGTGCATCTTTTGGACCTGACTTTTACCTTCTGCTAATAGAAGGAGATAAAGATAACATAACAAAGGAAACCATGTTGATATATAACATAGAAAATAATCCGGTAATAATAGATGATGCCCTTAGATCTTAGGATGCTTCTTTTTAGAAGAAATCTATAAACGATGAGATTGATTTTATATTGCAAAATGAAACATGGAAACTTGTTGATCTGCCCCAGGATCAAAACCAAAAAGCTGTAAATGAATTTTCAAAAGAAAACTAAGACTGTCACGCCCCAAACTCGGAAACCGGACTCATAAAATTTTTGATTGCCGAATCTGATGCCGACAGCCTCCATAGTACCCCATTTTCGACTCTCAACACCCATAAGCCAGATTCCAATCTTAGGATCCTACAAGGAGGATTTTTCAACGTACATTTATCTCATAAGAAGCATAACCACAAGTTTACCCAAATCACGAAGGCAACATCATCATCACATATCCCCTAATATAAACAGTTGAATACAATGCTGAAAGGAAAATGCATATATCAAAAATCAAAGCTCCAGAAGACAGTTACACGCTCTAAGCTCAACGTTGCTACGACCTAATGCCACCTGCATGCATCTATCATGCATAAGCTTATAGAAAGCTTAGAGGGTGGTGAAAGTGTGTACTCAAGGTAAGTGCCAAGTAAGTAATATCAGAGTGAGTAGAAATACTAACAAATCCATAAGTCATACAATATCAGAGTATGAATGTAGATTGTGGCAAGTCCATAATACCATCAAACATATTCAGGCTATGCAATATAAAAGCATAGTAAACCAATGTTATACATTGAGGATATAATGCAATATGCAGTGTGGATGAAATGACCAAGCTGGAGTGTGAAGTCGGGATAATAGCACGTAGTATCACAGGCTATGTGGTCCATCATAAGAGACTTCTATCCAAACCAATCTCATACCTAAATTTGGATAGCCAAACTCAATATGGTAAACTCTTAATCTCAGGTTGGTTGTGCGCCCAACCGAAATCCTGGCCACTGCGAAGGTACACACGATGACTTGATTGTCCACCACCAGCCCGAGTGGATAGTGAATGAATGAATGAATGAGTAAAATGCTGAATATGAAACTCCTACTCAATAAGTCCACATATCAGTACCGTACATATCTAGGATCATCATCGTAGTCGAGTACAGTTTATGCCAGCTTGCGGCCCTTATCCAAGCGCACAACTAGGTAAGTGGAAGAGACCTCACTATCCGCCTACCAATATCGGGCCCGACTCGTCGATAATAGACCCATTCCTCAAGCTAGTCAAACTCAACCTAGATATTTCTCCCTCACTCGGGTGGGTAAGGTCACACCCCCTTCCAACCGACTACGACACAGTGGGAGACGCTGCCTACTCGTATACGACCCTTATGTGCTTATATATATTCACTCGGTCTAAACGTTGAAGCGTCCCCTGGCCTCGAGGGTTTAGAAATTTTCACCCAGGGACATCTATGACACCCGTAAGCTAGAACCAAATATTTTTGGTGTCCCATCTGGTCATCTACGACATGCCTGTGGAGACCACGGCCCTGATGTCTCTAGGGCGTACGGTGGTCATATCACAAAATGTAAATGCATGAGTCACACAGTCCAATCATACATCAATCCTGTGCATATCATGCACTCATGTGGGACGACTCCACCGATCAGGGAGTCCCATAAATAACCTGCACTATGGCATATGCAATGGTCAACCACACCTCATAACAAACATGCAGATGATGTGTATGGGCATGTATCATGATGCTATGTTGTCACATACTCATAATCGGTATCAATAACCGGCACTAATAATCGGCATCGATAATCAGCATCGATAATCGGCATTGATAATCGGCTTAACAAAGGGCCTAAGAAAGGTCACAATGTGAACATTTAACCATCATTACCCATCAATGTGGACATTTAACCAACATCGCTCCCAAGGAGTAGCCCCATAGGGCCAAACATATAGTGTGCACATGGCCTCACACAAGGGCCTCATACACAACGTAATGGGCTTCACATAAAGGGCCTGATATCATCACGATGGGCCACAAATACATCACATTGGGCCTTATCACATGGGCCATATATACATCACAATGGGCCTCATACACAGGCTAAAATTGCATCACAATGGGCCCTATACACAGGTCGTAAGTACATCACAATGGGCCTTATCACATGGGCCATATATACATCATAATGGGCCTCATACACTGGCTAGAATTACATCACAATGGGCCCTATACACGGGTCAAAAATAATCACAATAGGCCACATCTATGGGCCACAAATACATCACAATGAGCCTTATCAAATGGGCCGCGCAAACATCATATTGGGCTACATTTAAGGGCCACACAAACATCAAGTGGGCTGCAACAATAGGCTTCATATACCTTAAGGTGGGCCACAACACATGGTCCGCACCATAAATAGCAGCAGATATAATGATCGAAAGATCATATGGATTATGCCACAAATAACAGTGGTGATAATGATTTTTCGTTGTTAAAATTCCACAGGGCCCACCACAACATTTATTTTCCATCCAATCCATTCATAAGGTCACCGAGGGCCCACCACAACAAATTTCATATTGATCCGAAACTTCAGTGATTCCAAACGGGTTCAATGGTAGACGTTCAATCCTCCACTGGTTACAGTGTGGTCCACTTGATAAACGGGTGGATAGGACATATACATCAGCGGTGAGTCCCATCGTCTAGCCATCTGGATGGTGTGGATCTAATCCATATATCATGATCAGACCCACAAAACTTGTGACGTCATTACAGTAGCCATATAGTTGGTGTAAATGTACACCAACCAATCCCCTTCTACAGAGGTGGGTCCCACATATACATATATATATATATATATATATATATATATATATATATATATATATATATATATATATATATATATACTATATATATCATATTATATATTATATATTATTATATATTTTTTATTATTTTAACACAATCCAGCGTCCAGGCCCTAGAAGGCCTGGATGCAAATACATACATCGAGGTGGGTCACACCGTCCAGCCATCTGGACGGTGTGGATTAATCACATGCATCACGGTATTGTTGATTTGCACCGTTGCAGATGAACGGATGGAAGATCACATACATCATGGGTCCCACGTCCACATTCATATGGATGGACGGTTAGGATATAACACATACTTCATGGTCTGGCCCACAGCACCGGACGGTGTGGATAGGGAATATATACATTAAGGTGGGCCCCACCCTTACACGTGCTACACATGTGGGGTGGGCCCCAGGGCTGCCGAAGGAGGACGATATGGATATAACTCATACCTCATGATCTGGCCCACTATCCAGCCTTCTGGACCGTGTGGATCAGCGGCACATATATCATGGTAGTCCCCACGTGGGACCCATGGACAGACATCATGGTTGAAACACATATATCAGAGGTGGGTCCACACGTGTGGCCCACCTCAGCTTGGAATAAAGTTGATATTTGTTTTCCTTTTCATACGGTTTAACAGCAACTGTTGTTGGACGCCTATGCCCAGACGGTCAGGATGAGGTGGGCCCGTGGTCAGGACAAAATGGATGGACGTGTGGATGTAGAACACACATCATGGTGCGTCTAACACACACATATCAAGGTGGGTCCACGCGGTGGCCGACCAGAGTTTGGATCAAACTAATATTTGTGTTTTTCCTTCATCCAGGCCTATCCAAACGGACGGGCAGCAAGGTGGGTCCTACAATTGGACGGTATGGATCATCATACGTGTATCATAACGTGGGCCACACATCAAAGAGAGAGAGAGAGAGACGAGCAATGGAGGGGCCCCACCACTATGGGCACCTCTAACACATGCATCAATACATACATCAATATGGGTCCCAAATCATGTGGGCCCTAAATCAAAATCACTATCTAGTGCTATGCACACCCGCCGTTAAATCTTCTTAGCTCCTCGAAATTCCAAACTCCTTGGCTTTTCCTTTGATGAAAGTTGATGAAGGTTGGATGGTTAGGATGGGAGATTGGGTGGTAGGAAGTGGGCCATACTAGGCTCCTCTCTTTTCTTTCCTTAGCTTGGACATTTCTCTCCTTGGGGTTGCTTGGAAAAATGGTAGAAAGAATGAGAGAGAAAGGAGATCTAATGAGAGAGGGATTGGTGATGGATGATATGGGTTATGTAAGAGAGAGTTAACTTTGGGGATAGCTTGTGTACTTAGGGATGTGATGGAGTGATGGGTTATATTTTGATTGATTGATGTAATGGATTGTAGAGATTTTCTTAAGATTAGCAACGCCCGGCGTTTCCTCGAAATATACATGAGCCCACAACTCCTAGCCTGGGTATCGCATCGGCGCAGGAGACATGACATTAGAACTGCGGTGATGGCGTGGTCACAAGGGTACAAGTCTCAGGTCGAGTCGACTTAAATATACGGGATGCGACTCAGGGACACGCACAAATGCTGGTTACATGTTGCGGTTTATCGGAATTCGACAGGGAGGATTGCGGAAGTCTATGGAACGGTACGTTTAGGATACGAGTCTTACAAAGACCAAATGGAACCACTAAAAGGTTTAAGGTCAGATTAGTGGCTAGAAGATTTACACAAAAAGAATGTATTGATTTTTTTTATACCTATGCTCCATAGCAAGGATATCAACTATTCGAGTTTTAGTTACTCTTGCATCAATCTATAAGTTAAAAATTCATTAGATGGATGTAAAGACAGCTTTTCTAAATGGTGACCTAGATGAAGAGGTTTATATGGAGCAACTAGAAGGTTTTATAGTTCTAGGACATGAAAATAAAGTGTGTAAATTAATCAAGTCGCTATATGGACTTAAACAAGCACATAAGCAATGACAAGAAAATTTTGATAAAGTAGTCACCTCTTATGGCTTTAAGATTAATGAATCTGATAAATGTGTATATTCAAAATTCTCTGATAATAAATGAGTAATTATGTCTTTATGTAGATGATATGTTAATCTTTAGTATATATTTAGAAGTTATAAATAACACTAAAAGATTCTTATCATTTAGTTTTGACATGAAAGATATTGGTGAAGCTAATGTGATTTTAGATATTAAGCTATTAAGAAACAATGATGGTATAACTTTATCTCAATCACATTATATTGAAAAGATACTTAAAAATTTTGATCATTATGATCACACCCAGATCTACTCATTTTAATTCTAATATCAAGTTAATTAAAAATTAAGGCTGTAGTGTATCTCAGTTAGAATATTTCAAGGTGATGGGTAGTCTTATGTATACTATGATTTATGCTCGACCTGATATTGCTTTTGCAGTAGGCCAATTGAGCAGGCTTACAAGTAATCCAAGTTTAGATCATTGAAATGTTGTCTCTATAGTACTCAAATACTAGAGAAAAATAATTAACTATGGTTTACACTTTTTTAGTTACACTAGTGTGCCTGAAGGGTATAGTGATGCAAGTTGGGTCACTGATTCTAATGAATCCAAATCTACTAGTGGATGAATTTTTACACTTGGAGGAGCTGCCACTTCTTGGATATCCAAGAAGCAAACTTGCATATCTCACTCTACCATATAATTTGAATTCATACCTTTGGCGGCTAGTAGTAAAGATGAAGAATGGTTAAGAAACCTGTTATTAAAAATACTATTATTGGTAAGACATTTATCACTTGTATCTATCTACTGTGATAGTGAAGAGACAGTATTAAAGGCATATAACAAGGCTTATAATGGAAAATCTAGACATATTAGTCTAAGGTATAATTTCGTGAGGCAACTACTTGGTGACGATGTTATAACAATACAGTATGTATGGTCTATCCAAAATCTAGCAGACCTGTTCACCAAGGGACTGACAATGGATGTTGTCAATAGAACATCAAGAGGAATGAGACTTAAGCCAATTTCACAGACACTGGATGAGGGAAACCCAACCTAAGTTAATAGGTTCAATGGGCAAAGTACCTCACAGAAAGTGTCTGAAGCAGTACTATACGTTTCCTATCTATCTTATTCCTGGATATATGTATAGTACTGAGTACCTGTAATGATAAAAAAAAGGATGACCTGTTTCTCTTAATGGGTTCTTTGAAGGGTGCTATAGTTACAGGAGCATTCATAAGGACTCACCTATATGAGTATTGGAAAGGAGGCCGCTTCCCGATGTTGGAGAGTTTTGGCTACTCTCATGAACTCATGAATCTAGGACAGAGCACAAGGTCGTTAATGTACTATAATTTTAGAACAAATGACAATTGAAATATGTGTGTGTTACATGTCCGATTGTGTCATATAAAATACTTAGTTCAAGACCATAGTCACTAAGAATTATGATTCAACTTTGATTTGTTTTAAACTAAGTGAAGGTTGAAGTCCATAAGACACCTTTTTCTATGCGCATATTTTCCTTACATACCCTAACCTCTATATTTTGAAAAATAGTGGGGGATCGTTGGGTTTTTTCAATGTAAGAAGAAAATAAATTTTAATTTATAAAAGAAATTGGGAAAATGATTGTGGCTTTTGGTGATTGTAGGTGATCATTCATTTGTAAATGGTAGTGCCTCTTGGTAAAGGGAGTATCATTTAGATTTGAAATAGAGGGATGTCATTGTTGAAAAGACACTATGGAAGAAGATATCTTTTCATTAAAAGGGTCTTAAAGCATTTCTTGTGATTCTATATAAACCCATCTTTGGGTCAGTCCGAATAACAATTCCAACAATCTCCTCTCCATCTTCTTCTTCTTCTTCTCCATTTTCATTTTTGGATGGTTTTTGGAAAGTTACAAATTTTAGGTGCTAAACCGCAAATAGTTTTTCAGGCAGTAAATTGTAATAGGACAAAAGTTGGGGGTGTATGTGTAAAAGTGTGTTTAGGGTGCAATTTTTCTGTTTTGAAGGCCGAAACCCACATTGTTTCGGTCTTGAAAAAGTGACTTATTATATCCTAGGGACGGATTTGTTATAACCCTCTTGCAAATTGGTTTAATCCCCAATAAGGTGCGAATATCACCTTAAAGATAGCGACATCATAACGCGCCTTAAGCCTATCTTTAAGTGATTCATTTTCTATTTTTCGCCTCAACCATAACAGTAGAGATAGTATATGTGTGCGCAACACTGAAGGGAAGAAGAGAAAAAAATTGAGGGCCAGTCATTTGCTTGCCCGAGGTCACATGTATATCGGTACCGCACGCGGATTAGCTACTGTTAGTTTGAGCAGCAAGACTCACTAGTGAAGTGACGTCACCAAGTTATGTGGGCCCCACAATGATGTACGTGTTGTATCCATACCATCTATGTATTTGGATAGATCATTTTAGGGCATGAGCCAAAAAATTAGGTAGATCCAAAGCTGAAGTGGACCCCACCACAAAAAACAGTGGGGAGAGTGGCGCCTACCATTGAAACCTTCCTAAGGTTCACCATGATGTTTATTTGAGATCCAACCTATTCATAAGCTACCACATATATGAAATAATGAAACTACAAATATCAACGTATCTAAAACTTTTGTGGCCGTTAGAAGTTTTTAATGGTGGGCGTCACTCTCCCCACTGTTTTCCGTGGTGGAGTCCACTTGAGCATTTGATTTGATTCATTCTTTGGCCAATGCCCTAAAATGATCTCTAAAAATGGATGAACAGTGTGGATATGAAACAAACATTATGGTGGGGCCCATAGTACTTGGTGACGTTACTTCAATAGCCAATCTCGCTACTCAACCCGTCAGTAGGTTATCTGCGTCCATCGGTACCATCCTTGCCATCCTCTCAGGGCCTATTTGGCTGGGCGAATCCCATGGGATTAGGAGGGATGGGATGGATTTTAAGGTAATGATGGTGGTGTCAGTGGATTGGTTTAAGATCCATGGGATTGCTATATCCCGGGACAAGTTCACTGGGTTGGTTTGGCACGCCCAGCATATCCTGGGATTTTACCTTCCAATCCGTCCAACCAAGGGATGAGATCAATTTTAAGGTAATGATGGTGATGTAAGTGGATTGTTTTAAGATCCATGGGATTGCTTATATCTCGAGACAAGTTCACCAGGTTTGTTTAGCTCATCATGCATATCCTGGGATATCGCGATCCCATCCCTCCTAATACCGTGGGATCGGTTTGGCCAAACAGGCCCTTAGAAAAATGAATTGAATTGTCTTCCCTTTTGTATGGTTGATTCGAGTGGGTGATTAATTTTTGAGTTTTGGCTCTCCGATTCAATTGTGTAATGACATAGCTCAATCAGTAATTATAACAGTTCCCAATTGCCCCAAAATCTAGAATTTTTAAGTATGCCAAATGCCCTATAAGGAGAGGAGGAGAAGGTAGTTGTGTTCCTTGGAGGAGATTAAAAATCTTAGATTTTATAACATAGGTTATTTGTAGGTTCTAAAAAAGGATCCTTATGGAGGATTTGAACTTTGGTTGGAACTCGGATTTAGGATTTTAGGGTGCCAAACATGATCCTATTTTAAAATCTTAAATTTCAAATCCAAATTGCCCAAGGGCCTGGAGAGGAAAGTATGTCTCCCAATAGTCCAACGTGAGTTTCACCATGCATGGCCTAAGGGCCTGTTTGCTGTGAGTTGGTTAAGTGAGAAGTGACTTATAGGGAAGTCACTTACAGGCGGTGTTTGGGGGAGAAAAATCACCTGTAAGTAACTTACAACCTGTAAGTCACTTACAGGCAAATCTACCAAAAAACTGCAGGAGGATGAGGGTGGGAAGTCACTTCCCTGTAAGTGACTTACAAGCTCAACGGTCAGATTTTAAAAAAGAGGGGAAGAATGAAAAATGCACCAACCCACCAAATCTCTCTCCGTCTATGCAATCTCTCGCTGTAGTTACCGCCTTCCGTCTCTTCTCCTCCTAAAAGGGTAGGGTTTCATCTACCCTTTTTTCCTCTTTTGAAAACGGGAGTAGTTTGACGTTGCTCTATAAGGCACGCTGGCGTCCAAACAGTCACTTATATCCTGTAGATCATTTATTTGGTTGGTCTCATTGTCTGTGGCCTGTGGTTGGTGATCCTATGATGTACTCACAGTGTTGGTAAATCTCTTAGATTGCACAGTTGAAATGCAAGTAATTTAATGATCTACATCAGTGTTGGTGAATCTCTTAGATCCTGAGCATCAAACTCCTCGTTAGAGAATGAGAAAAACTTTGATGATAGGAAATTACATCAGATTGCACACTTGGAATGTAAGTAATTTAATTATTAGATTTTCTATTAATGTTTTTAAGTTTATTGTCAATGCTTACATTGAGTTATTACTCCATATTATATTACTCGATATTATAGATATTTTGAATTCGTAGGCCAATTTTTATAGCCCACTTGATAATTGGTTTAGCTTAATAATTATCTCAAATATTCATCTTAATAGGCTTAATAAAATAACCTATTTGATCCCATGTGTTTTTTTATATATATGATTATAACATTTTAGAATGATTCTGCAATCTAAGCTCTGCTCGTTGTGAATATACAACTTCTACCTATAAGTAACTTATAGGTTATCCAAACAGAGAAATTAACTTATCTTTAAGTGACTTACAATTTACATCAAACTAGATTACATATAAATAACTTTCACCTACTTACAACTTAAAAGAACCTACAGGTATCCAAACAAAACAGGCCCTGAGTTACGCTATTGTTATATGCGTGCGTGCGTATCAAGAGTCGTACGCGTCGGGAGTATCAAATATGTCTCCATCCGTTAAATAACAGCCACACACATGGTACAGTCGAGAGAGCAGCAGCAGGAGGAGACACTTCTCCGGGAAGCATGATTCCATCACCAGAAGACGTCTCCCTCCGTTGGAAAGGAGAAATCTCCCCCTCTTCTGTTCTTTGAGTTGGAGCTCGTCTTTTTCTTTTTCTCATCTTTCGTTCTTATACATGGTAATATCAATGGCACTCAAATCATACTATTCGATGTGTGCTGCCGCTTCCATTCCTCTCGCTTATTCTCGAAGGCAGCCTCGAAGAAGCTGTTGCAACAGCAGTTATTACGCCGGCATTCATTCAAACAGCTGCAATGCAGCCTCGAAAAGGACCTCCTTCCGCATCTCCGCTGACTTGAAAGCTCGATTCGTTGCTAAATGCTCCGAAACTACCTCTGTTCAGCAACTCCAGCGCCCTCTTGGTACCATTACGTCGATCTTCTTCTTCTTTTTCTTGCTCTCTCTCTCTCTCTCTCTCTCCCCCCCCCCCTTGTCATTTCCTTCATTTACATATTCCCCAGTTCGACTTTTGATTTTTTTTTTTTTTTTTTAATTTTTGTGGCAAGTTGAATATATGAGCTTGCCGGCTAGCCAGTACTCGGTGTTGGATGCAGAGCGCATTGAGCGTGTAAACGAGAATACGTTCCGATGCTATGTATACAGGTTAAAGTTCTTCTCTTTTGAAGTTTGTCCGGTCCTTCTTGTTAGAGTGGATGAAGAGCCCGATGGCTGCTGCATTCGCCTGTTGTCTTGCAAGGTCTCTCTCTCTCTCTGTCTCTCTGTCTCTCTCTCTCTAGGCTATGATAGGATGCCCGTCGATACATGGGTGTGGGCATGATGCTCTTTTCTGTCCACACTAATATTGTGTGCTTGCCAACTAAACCACATCCAGTTTTAGTTGGGACGGAACAACCGGATCCTGGGTGATGTTGTTTTGGTTTTCCATGAGGGTCCAAATTCATAGCAGAATGGAAAATCCAATCCTCTCCAGGTTTGCAGTACATCCATACCCAGGCTTACCATTTTATTTGTCTTTTTAATCGCAAGTTCATTTGCATACGAGTTTGTGAGATGCAGGATGCACGCTTGGGAATTATGGTTCCTTTTCAGTTTCTTCTCGTTATTCTTATTGTTAATCTTGTGTGTGAAATTGGCCTGCTGACTTCTGATGATAGCTGGAGGGTTCGCCAATTGTTGTTGCACAGAATGACAAGTTCTCTGGTATGGTATGCTCTTTCCTTTTAGGCTGACTTCTCTAGTCTTTAAATGGATTATATTGTCTTGCTTCGGCAAATGTATGAATCATTTTTTCAGTGCACTTCAATTGTTTGGTGGGTTGGTGGGTGGTGGTGCTCTGACAAAATGTTGAAAGTAACCCTTTTTGATGATGTCATTGTTGGCAACGTGATTGTTCATGCAAGGAACTGCTGCTTTCTCCACTTTGCCAACTTGCTTGCACCTAAGTTCTTATTTTTGAAGGGTAGATGTTTCATTTAAAGAAAACAAAATTTTCACCAAAAGAAGGGAGCCAAGGTTCCAATAAAGACATATATTCAGCCCAGGCCTTATATGACCAAGGGTGGCAATGGGCCGGTCAGCCCAACCCTATAGGGCTGGGGATTGGGCCCTAAAACTTGGTTAGAGGGCTGGGCCTAGGGCAATGATGAATGGTGCGGCCAGTCTGTTGGCCCAATCTAATCATCAAGTGGTCCACCATTAAAAAAAGAATGGATGTTTTAAGACACTTTTGAGTGGTTCCCATTCAGAAAATGTCATTTTAAGCCTCATCCCAACTAATTGGGATTGGCTACATGAATCCTTTCCGCCATTCCCATAACTTCAGTTACACCAGAGGTCCTCAAGTCCTTTTTAACTACATCTGCGCACATGCATTTGGGCCTTCCCTTGGCCCTTTTAGAGACTTCAACTTGCACCAACTCACTCCTCTTAACTAACACAATTGTTGGTCTTTGTTGCATATGAACAAACCATCTAACTCTACTTTCCCTCATCTTATTACATATTGGTGCTACTTCTAAGTTCCCTTAAATGTATTCATTTCTAATTCTATCCTTCCCTGTCTTTGCACTAATCCATCTCCACATTCTCATTTTAGCTACACATTGTATGGACGTGTTGTTCCTTAATTGGCCAATATTCTGTCCCACAAAGCATGGCTGGTCTTATAGGCATCCTATCAAAATTTCCCTTTACTGTGATTAGTACATGACAATTACATAAAATTCTAGAGGCACATCTCCATTTCTTCCACCCAACTTGAGTTCAATGGGCAACATCCTTCTCAATCTCTCTAGTCCCATGAATTATTGATCCAAAATATCGAAAGGGGTCAATTCGGGCGACTTCTTAGTCCACAATCTTAACTTGCAAGGTTAGATAATCTTTCCTTTCCAATGATGTCTACATTGGAGGCGGACTCTCTCGAGAAGCTGGTTTCAGAGAATGAGATTAAATTGATAGTGGATGCTTTAGGGATAGAGTGCCAAGGATGGATGGCTTTTCCTTTGCATTTTTCTAGGTATTTTGTGAGTTGGTTAAAGATGTGGTGGAATTCATTTTTGAATTCTACCGAAGCAGTTAAATTCTGGTTTAAATGGGCGCTTCATTCATTGCGCTAATTCCAAAGAAAGAGGGTGTAGAGTGCCGGTGGGATTTTACACTGATTAGGTTGATGGAGCTCCATATAAAATCCTCGCAAAGGTGTTGGCTACAAGAACAATGTCAATTCTCGGGCGCATTGTGTCCAAGGTTCAAGGTGCTTTCATCGAAGGGAGACAAATTGTGGATGGTACACTAATCGCCCATGAGTGCATCAATTCTCGTCATGTGGTAGAAGAGGCAGTACGCAAGCTTGATTTAGAGTTGTATGCTTATGCGGATTTGGATTTCTTAGACTACATGTTGGGCAGGGTTGGGTGTGGCGAGAAATGGAGGAGACTGGTTCAGGCTTGCATGAGATTGGCCAAGTTTTCAATCCTTGTAAATGGGTCTCCTAAAGGATTGTTCAAGTTGTTGAGAGGGCTTAGGTAGGGGGATCCTCTATCACTATTTTTGTTTGTGGTTGTGATTGAAGCCTTAAGTAAAATGATGGAAAAAAGGGGTATCAACGGGTCTTACAAGTGGCTTTAAGGTGGATAAGAGTGATTTTTAGGTCTTCCATCTCCAGTTTGCAAATTACACAATGCTATTTTGTGAAGCGAAGATGGTAGAGGCAGACAAACTTCAGAAGATTATTCATTGTTTTGAGGTGGTGTTAGGTTTAAAGGTTAATATTTAGAAATGTGAATGTTAGGAATATGCATTCCTAAGGAGGAGGTTGAGGAGCTTACAAAGTTTTTTGGGTGTAAGGCTGGAGGAGGGTTGTGTGAAAAAGAAAGTTGGAAGCTATAAACCTTGCGCTCCTTGGTAAATAGCATTAGAGGTTTAGTGGGGAGGAGGGTTGCATTCGAAAGGAAGTGGTAGTGAAGAAGTACGGAACAAAAGATATGGGGATTGGACGACCAAGGAGTTCTCTACACATAGGGCCTCATGGATATGGAAAGCAATATCTAGTGTAGGGAGGTGGTTTAAGGAGGGGATTGGGTTTGCAGTGGGTGCTAGAGGAGGTTTAGATTCTGGAAGGATGAATGGTTGGGTAGTAGATGACTTTGCGAAGACTTCTCATGGTTGGCATCCCTATCTTTGAACGAGGATATGGCTATTGCTCAATGTTTCTCAAAATCTGGGGCTAGGTTGGTGTGGACCTTATTTTGTTGAAGGAATTTGGAGGAGGAAGAGATTAATGAGTTTGTTAGCTAGTTTGAGTGGCCACCCATTTAGAATTGGATTCCCTGATTTGGCTTAGGGACAAATTTGGGCTACCTTTGGTCTTTTCCTTTTATGGCATGCTTACTAGGTCCTCTCATGCAATAGCGGCACACACACACACACACACACACACACACACACACACACTCTCTCTCTCTCTCTCTTTGGTCATATGGGCCCTGCCCAAGGTCTTGACTTTGGCTTGATTGGGGGACTGGAACAAGGTTTTCATGATCAATAATCTTCGAAGGAGGGATTCGATGATTATAAGTATTTGTGTGCTTTACATAAGGAGTGAAGAAATAGTTGATCATCTTTTCATCCATTGCACCTTTGTGAGGGAGGTGAGGGAAAGATTCTTCGGAATCTTTGGGGGTGACGTGAGTGATGCTGAAGTCAACTGTGGATTTCCATCGTGCATGTTATTATTATTATTATTATTATTTTTTTTTTTTGGGGGGGGGGATAAGAAGTTGTGGAGGTTGACCCAATTGGCAAGTTCTGAGGGACAGCAACAACCAATGTTTTTGTAATCATGCGGAGATGCATCAGAGGTCTTTAGACGGGCTAAGGTGGATGTAATGGAATGGGCTTTGGTTTTAATCATTCCCGGTGATTGTGATCTTTCTTGTATTTCTTGGGATTTCTAATAAATTCATAAATTCTTAAAAAGAAAATAAAACCCTTCACTAATTCCTCATTGCCCCACTGATTTGTTATTAAAATTGCACTCCTTGTTTTAGTTTGACTAATTTTAAATCCTTTAGATTCTAAAGCACTTCTCGATAAATCTAGCTTTGTGTTTATGCCTCCTTTGTCTTCTCAATCAAAACCATTTGTTTGCAAAACTATGTCATCTCTTGTTTCCCATTCACCAAACATGTGTAGTTCAAATGCACTTGTTGGATTTGAGTCATGTTTCAATGGTCCAAATTGTTTATATGATGGGACTCGCCGTAGATGAAGGTTACCTAGAAAACTTCTTAGATTGGACTATTTCAAACCTTTTATCATTTAAATCTTTTCCTTAGAGGGCTGGCCCTAGGGCAATTGTGTTGGTCCTAGGCTCCAGAACAAGGCTTAGGGGACAAGGGCCGACCCCAACTAGGATCATTACTGCCCGTATATACATATCTTGTCAAACATGAAAGAAAGCTTCCACAGTTTGTCATGACCATTCTTGCCTAGGGGAAAATTGCTGAAATCCCCTTCAACAATAATTGGCCAGATAGTTTAAATGAGAAAAAGATAAAGGCCCTTCTCTTAGGACCAACGCCTTGATTAAAGGAGTGGTTGGTTGTTCCTCCAACTAGATTCCAGTATCTCCTTTGTGTGGTTGAGTTGTTCCTCTAGATTCCAACATCTCCCTTGTACATTGTGTCCATAAAAAATGCGCACAATACAACTTACCCTTTTCAAAAATACACGTCCACATCCAGCATCACTGTGAACACTAGAATGTCCCACTTGATCACTGTGCCCACCAAATCCACCAGACTGACCACTATGATCCAGATGACCATGAGACCTAATCAACTCTCCCCCCACGAAAGTAAAATCCTGCCAAAGCAGATTGTTCAGGGATATCATTAGCAACTAACATAACTTTTCGTTGGCTCTCTTCGCATTGCAGCAACAAGAAATTTTTTCTCAAGGATGGAAGAGGTTCTTGACTAAGAATTTGAGTATGAATAGTCTCATAATCTGGATTTAGACCCCGTTAACAAATCAAGTATTTGTCGTTCTTCTATCTCAACTTTATGAAATTGAGGTATCTGTTAAGTTGAAACACCCTCACAATATTATCTTTTGAGAATAGGAGGCTGCAATAGGTTCTTCCTTTTTAGTCTCATGATACATGAAAGTTCTATTGATTTCAGGATTCATAGAATGAAGCGACAAGGACATGATTATCATATTATCTACCTCCCAATTTGCATGAGTAAGATCAATTGCACTTGGTTCCACATATTTGCCATTAAAATATCCTAATTTACTTCTCCAATGAATAAACATCCTTGTCGACTTAAAACACTCAAAATAATTCTCACCATCAAATTTCACCCTAGTGATTTGTCACCCTAGCTGTTCTACAACACTAGAAATTGAAGTCTCTACTAGGTTAGATATTCTAGAATTATTGATGGGGACATCATGCACACCCCTCCTCTATGCACGTATTTGAGGAGGCAGCGGGCCCCACTTTTGATTTGGATCGATGACAACATCTTTGGAGGGCCTCATAATTAGGGGGTTGCGTTATGGAGCTTTGGAGTGGACTCGATCATCACATAGATTCTACCATTGGATCTCATGATCGTTGCCTACTGCTTTAAATGATATAGGATTTTGAGTTTTGATTACTTTTGTTATTAGAAACTTCATGAGTGGCTTTGATTGCTTAGAGTAGTATTTATTTGCTTTAAGCTTTGGTATTAGTGCGCGCACATGGCGCAAGGGTACTTTTGTCCTTTTTCTTTGGGTTTAGGGTTTTCTTATAAATATAGCTATCCCATGTAGGTATTGCAATGATGTTTATGAATAAAAATTCCTGTGTTTTCTTCTTCTTTCTTTCTTTGGGTTGAAGAATCGAATTGGGTACGAAGCCCTCCATTTCTCGAAGGGCTAATTACCGTGGTGCGAAACCACATCCGATCCAAACCATCTCCATCATCTTACGCACCAATTCTATCACCCTCAACACGCCTCCCATCATCAGATTCACGTCTTTTCGCATCCAAGTTTTCTCCTACAGCAGTGCACAAGCAGATTTCATATTTTGACCCATCTGAGGGGTTGAAACTTCGGCGGAGTACTACGCACAAACCGTGCATCGGATCGACGCAAAACTTGGTATGGAACCTGTCCATCTCTGGCCAATCCCAGCCTAGGAGGCGTTTCTCGATTTTGTGGGCCCCACGCACGTGCGGATGATCCATCACGCACGTGCTTTCAGGCCGCTTGGCTGTTCAGCGTGCACAACCTTCCCAGGTGGTCTCATCCCTTCTCTTTTGACTTTAAAAACTCCTTAATCCAAATCCCTAACCCTAAAAAGTCCCAATTCCCAATTATCCCTAATTTTCAAACCCTAGATTTCTCCCCAAATTGAAACTTAGTGAATTTCTTGAGTTGGGAATAATCCTTTGCAAGAATGGATGGTTCTTACACTCCTTTGGGCTTGTTTGACTTATAGTTTTATTTGATCCAACCCTAAAGTTGTGTAGGCTTGGACCCTCATAAATTTCCCTTTTTTAATGTTTGAAAATATGTAGGATGTGGAATTTTGTGATTATTTAAAATTGGTATAATCTCATGCTTGATCTCTTGCATTCCATATATAATTTCATGTTCTGCATCAATTATCTAGAAGTGAAGAGAAATAGAAAGGAGAAATAAAAAGAGATGTAGAAAGAGTATGGAGGAGAGGGAATAGACTTACACGCCCGCACTCTCTCTTTATATTAAGTTAAAAAGAAAAAATCCCCAAACTACCCTTCACAATATGACATTCTAATATTAAGTGTATGTAATTCACTAAAGAAGGAGAAACAAGGACTAAACTCAAGATTCAGTGGGTTGTACCACTGTATGACCCCTTATTTTATTCATTTAGGTGAGTTGTACAGTTGTATGACTTGCATCCACAATCATTAACACTCCCCCTTAAGTTAGAGTATAGATGTTATCGATGCCTAGCTTGGAATACATACATGTAGATTGATTGTGGCCAAGAGCTTTAGTGAACACATCAGCAAGTTGATCTTATGATCGAACATACGATGTAGAAATTTCACCACTAGAGACTGTCTCTCGTATGAAATGACACTTGGCTTCAATATGCTTGGTTCTCATGATAAATTGTATTGTTTGCAATATGGGAGGCTGCTTGATTATCCCAAAGTAACTGCATCGGTGGGCTCGTTGCAAAACCCATTTTTTGCAGCAATTTCTTGATCCTCAATCCACACGAGTTACAAGCGGTATGAGCCATTGTCCTATATTATGCTTCGATGCTTGATTAGGCTACAACAATTTGCTTTTTTCTCTTCCACACGACCAAATTTCCTTCCACAAATGTGCAGTACCCGACTTCAATATGCTTGGTTGTCATGATAAGCTGTATTGTTTGCAATATGGGAGGCTACTTGATTATCCCAAAGTAACTGCATTGGTGGGCTCATTGCAAAACCCATTTTCTACAACAATTTCTTGATCCACATTCCACATGGCTTATAAGCGGTAGGAGCCATTGTCCTATATCATGCTTCAATGCTTGATTAGGCTACAACATTCTGCCTTTTCCTCTTCCACATTACCAAATTTCCTTCCACAAATGTGCAATACTTGGTAGTAGACCACCCAAATTTCCTTCCACAAATGTGCAATACTCGACTTTAATATGCTTGGTTCTCGCGATAAACTGTATTGTTTGCAATATGGGAGGCTGCTTGATTATCCCAAATTAACTGTATCACTATCAGTGGGCTCATTGCAAAACCCATTTTCTGTAACAATTTCTTGATTCACATTCCACACGGCTTACAAGCGGTATGAGCCATTGTCCTATATTATACTTCAATGCTTGATTAGGCTACAACAATCCGCTTTTTCCTCTTCCAAGTGACCAAATTTCCTTCCACAAATATGCAGTACTTGGTAGTAGACCATCTATTAGTCGGGGAGCTTGGCCAGTTTGCATTAGAATACCCTGCAATTTGAAGATGATTATTCCTTTTTTACAAATTTCTTGGCTCTATGGTCCTTTAAGATACTCGGAATTAGAATTATTATATCCATGTGAGGCACCCTAGGGTTCCATTTGTTTGTCGATTTCCCTGGTACTATAAGGAAATGTGTCATCATTATGATTTTACCATTGCCAAACTAAACACAGGAATGGTCGGTTAAATGTAGCTGTATTCAGGAGGTTAGTAATCATTGCACTTTTTTTTAATGTAATTATGTAAAAATCTTGAATTCAAACAACGACATTAGTGTATTTTAGTGATGATTTGACATTAAGGTAGTGTAAATATGTTATCGTTATGATTTTACTGCTAATAAACCAAACATGGGAATTTGCAGCAAATGCAGTTGTTGTCAAGACTCAAGAGACAAGCAATTTGTAATCATCGTAATTTTCTTTACATTACCATGATAACTGGTGAAATAAATAGGCCCTGGGAAAACTCATAAACTGACTCTTCACACTCACAACATATGATATATTTGGCCTAGTGATTGTTAGGTTGATAAGTTTTTGACCAATCTTCTATACCTTCCTGGGTCTTCAACCACTTCTTGATTACTAACTAGTCTATGATTTGGATCCATTGGTGTATCAACTGGTTTAATATCAAGAAGGTTTTGTGAGCAAATCCAAAACATATTTCCTTTGAGATGAATTAATGCCTATGATTCGACAACTTCTAATCCTAAAAAAATATCGAAGATGGCCCAAATCTTTTGTTAGGAAGTGATGTTGAAAATACTTATTAAGATCGTCAATTCCTTTACTATCACTTCGTGAGCACCCACTTGAACTGAGAGGATAGGTCCTTGAAAACAATTGAGACCGAAAAAGCTCCTTTATAACTATCCTCTGCACTCCAGAGATCCTTGTTCCAAGCAACCATCACCCCTCTTCAAAAACAGATGGGAGGGCTGACGGCTCTTGGTGTCGAGGGATGTTGAGAAAGAAAGGCGAGAGGTCTACTGACAATTGGATCTCCGAATTCTTCTTGTTTTTGATCTCCATGCCATGAGGGAAGGAATTCCAGGTTGCTACTAAAGTGTCATCTGCTACTTGTTGGAATGTTCCTCCTGATCTCAGGGGGCTATGACCTTCAAACAGGGCTCTACAACCTCCTTTGGAGCGCTTTGGAGTTTTGGGAGGCGTGAAGTAGGAAGGCTCGAAAGTCTGATACCCCTCAGGTATAGACCCATGATCGTGAAGTAGGAAGGCTCGAAGTAGGGAGGCGTGAAGTAAGAAGGCTCGAAGGCTTAAGAGCAGTCTCTCCGTGCAGCCGTTTCGCTAAACCCCATCCACCTCGGGATCAAGCCTTTAGCCCCAGTCCACATGAACTCAGCAGATCGTCAAGCCATCACTGCTTGAGAAAACCACTTGCCTATCCCCTCTTCTCCGGTCATAGCTCCCCATCCTTCAATCAATCCAGCTATTCCAGAGCCCCCCAAACACAGAACCTACTGTAGAAGAAGTAAAAATTCATTGGGAGGCAAACTGCATATTCGTCTGTTGCTCCCTGTTACCTCTAACAACAGGAAATCTGATTTGAGCTGGAACGGTAGACTCAGGAAGCTACAACGTTGAGGACAATTGGCCGTGCAATTAAACAATGAATAATATCATCTTCTGGAATGCCCGGGAGTGGGTAATCAACCTACTATCAGATCTATCAAAAGACTTACCAGGAGATTCAAGCCAAGTATAATTGCTATTCTGGAACCTATGCTCCGAGATGAAAAGTGCGTGAAGATTGTTCTTAGGCTCGGTTTCCATTCCTCATTCTCCAATGCTCCTCAAGGAGGTAAAGTCTGGATTTTTTGTGCTTCTTCTCTATCTGTTAATGTTATTCTGGCATCAGATCAAATGTTATCTCTAGTAGTAGGAATCCAGGGTATTCCAACTGCTACCACAATATCTGTACTATATGCAAAATGCTCGAGATATCAGCGCAGGGCCCTCTAGGATCAGTTGTATGGTCTAGCCTCGGGTCTCTCTTTTCCTTGGTTGGTGGCATGAGATTTCAATGCAGTTATGGCTGTCAACGAGAGAAGGGGTGTAGGTGCTTTTTGTCAGAATTGCTCAATGACCCTCAATCGAGTGGTCCTTTTCTTATATAGAAATCATTTTCCCTAATTACAATATATCTCTTAATTACAGCAGCATCTATATCCCTTAATTACAGCATAATATCTCCTAATTACAACATCTATATCCCCTAATTACAACAACATCTATATCCCCTAATTACAGCATAATATCACCTAATTACAGCATCTATATCCCCTAATTACAGCAACATCTATATCCCCTAATTACAACATAATAGCATCTAATTACAACATCTATATCCCCTAATTACAGCAACATCTATATCCCTTAATTACAGCAAAGATATTTACAGATCTGTTTCATAAATAACTGTACAATTTATTTATGGTAAGTATGTTGTCTATCCTACTAACATCCCCCCTCAAATTGATGCTGGTCGATCAAGAAGCATCAATTTGCCAACAAGAAACTGATGACGTAGTCGTGTCATAGTTTTGGTGAAGACGTCCGCTATCTGAAGGTCGCTTGAGACATGTGGAAGAGAGATAACCCGAGTATCAACAGCTTCCCGAATAGAATGGCAGTCCACCTCGATATGTTTGGTACGCTCGTGATAGACGGGATTGGTAGCGATCTGAATAGCACTCGTATTATCAGCATGAAGAGGAGTGAGAGTAGACTGAGGAAAACCTATTTCAGCAAGTAAGCCACGGAGGTACATAATCTCCGAGCAGGCTGCCGACATGGCACGGTACTCGGACTCGATCGAAGATTTGGAAACACGATCTTGTTTCTTACTCTTCCAAGAGATAAGTGAATCACCAAGAAACATACACCACCCGGTGACAGACCGGCGAGTATCAGGACATCCTGCCCAGTCAGCATCACTAAAAGCCACAAGGCGAAGAGGAGTACCAGTAGAGAAGAACAAGCCACGGTGAGAGGAACCCCGGAGATATCGAATAATTTGGCGGACCGCGACAAGATGAAGGTGGCGAGGAGACTGCATAAATTGACTGACTTGCTGGACAGCAAAGGAGATGTCAGGCCGTGTAATAGTGAGATAATTGAGACTACCAACTAACTGTCGAAACACCATGGGATCAGAAAGGAGATCCCCCTCCTCATGTTGATACTTGACATTAACTTCCAAAGGGGTATCCACAGAAGAGGAGTCCTACAAACCAGACAAAGAAATCAAATCCTCTGTGTATTTATGCTGATGCACGAAAACCCCAGATGAATCGGACTGAACTTCCAAACCGAGGAAATACCGGAGAGGACCAAGATCCTTCATATGGAATGAATCATGAAGATGTTGCTTGAGTTGATCAATGAGGGTAGAATCAGTCCCAGTGATGACAATATCGTCGACATAAACCAGAAGAAGAACGATGCCAACAGAAGTAGTACGAAGAAACAACGAAGAATCATACTGACTTTGGATGAAAGAAAAGCGAAGTAAGGTAGCTCGGAACTTATCAAACCAGGCCCGGGGAGCCTGTTTCAAACCATACAAAGAGCGCTTCAGCTTACACACATTCGACGTCGACGACGAGCAGAGGCCAGGAGGAGGTGTCATGTAAACATCTTCCTGTAAATCACCGTGAAGAAATGCGTTCTTCACATCCATCTGGCAAAGGGACCATCCCTGAGAGGCTGCAATGGCAATAATAGTACGCACGGTTGTCATTTTAGCGACAGGAGCAAAGGTCTCCTCATAGTCAATCCCATACTCCTGGCGGTTACCAAGGGCAACCAAACGAGTCTTATAATGATCCACAGACCCATCAGGCCGAAGTTTCACAGAAAAAACCCACTTACACCCGATTAGCTTGACATGAGAAGGACAAGGGACCATGTCCCAAGTCTGATTTTCTTGAAGAGCTTGAAGTTCTTCCTGCATAGCCTTTCTCCAACACTCATGTTTATCAGCTTGTGAGTAGGAATTAGGAATCGACACAGTTGATAAGGTAGCCGTGAAGGAGGTATGAGGGAAACCATACCTATCCGGTTGATGAGAAGTACGGCCAGATCATCGAGGAGGGTGCAAAACGGGATCAGGTGGCAGATCAGACTCAGGAAGGGGTAGAGTTGGTCGACGACGTTCATACACAAAACCAGGCTTGAAGCGTTCAGAAGGGCACATCAAATCATCAAAGTGAGGAAGAACAGAAACTGCAGGAGATGATGTAATAGAACTAGGAAAGAAATATTGATGCTCAAAGAAAACGACATTACGAGATATATGAAATTTATTGGAAGAAGCATCATAGCACACATCCTTTTTGAGATAAGTTATATCCCATAAAGACACATTTCACAGATTGCGCAGAGAGTTTGTGATGTTGATGCGGAGGTAGATGCACAAAACAGACACAGCCAAAAGTGTGTAAGTCAAGAAAGCTAGGGTGCTGTTTATGCAGACGATAGAATGGAGAGTCAAAATTTAGCACTTTAGAAGGCAACCTATTAATCAAGTATACTGCTGTAGCTAAAGCTTCAACATAAAATTTAGGAGGAACAGAAGATGCAAGTAACAAGGTCCTAGCAACATCTAATAAATGTCGATTTTTGCGCTCAACCACGCCATTTTGTTGAGGCGTATAAGGACATGAGCGATGAGAAACAATTCCTTTGTGACGAAGAAACTCAAGAAATTCATGAGACATATTCTCCACCAGAATCAGATCGTAAAGTTTTAATGCTAGTGGTAAATTGATTCTCAACATATGCTAGAAACGATTTGAAAACAACAAAAACTTCAGACTTGTAGCGCAGAAAATATACCCAAGTATGCCGACTATGGTCATCTATGAATGTCACAAAATATTTATAATGAGCATGAGAAATGACAGGAGTAATGCCCCATACATCACTATGAACAAGGTTAAAGCAATTCTTTGCCCTACTCCCGGAAGAAGGGAAGGGCAAAATCTTACTTTTTCCAATTTTACACGTCGAACAATCAAAAGACAAAGCATGAGGCAAAGAAGAATCTTTTTTTCCCAACGAACCAGAATTCAGCAAATGAGATAAAACAACATTATTTGGATGGCCTAAACGTTTGTGCCATACTTCACAATTATTGGAGACAGTAGTAGAAGCCAAAGAAATGATACTAGGAATGGAAAAGTATAATGGAAACAGTCTCCCAACTTTAGGCCCCTTCGCTATTGTCCTCTCCGACACCGGATCCTGCACATGACAACCATCACGAGAAAACTGAACATTGTAATTATCATCTACTAATTGTCCAACCGAGATAAGACTCGTAGAAAGCCCAGGTGATACAAAAATATTAGTAAGTGATGGTGCGATATCACCAACCCCAGTAATCGGTAAACGATGGCCATTAGCAACTTGAATATTAGAAGAACCAGTGTACTTACGAACATTGCTAAGTATATTAGGAGAACTGGTCATGTGATTGGATGCAGCGGAGTCAACAAGTCAGGATTGAGAGGGTATAGTACGTATAGTACCCTTACCTTGCAGCCCTAAAGCGGAAAATGCCGATACAATCATTTGCTGCACCATTTCTGTTGTAAGGGCAAGTGTAGCAGCAGTGGTAGATGACACTGGAGCAAGATTTTGAGTGCTGGTTACCCCATCCGAAGTGTGACCAGTAGCAGTAGCATGATAAGCATTCACAGGTCGGTTTTGAGGGCGTGTTGGGTATTCTTTGATGATGTGCCCCTTCTGTTTACAGTAGTTGCAGAACTTTTTAGCACAATAGGCAGCAATATGCCCATAATCTTTGCAACTGTAGCACTGAACTGTACGCATGTCTCGAACCCTCCCTTTGCCTTGAGCAGCGTATGCGACAGCATTCTCTTGTGGAAGCGAAGATTGAGTAAGAAGACGTTGTTCCTCTCGAAGAAGTGCTCCAAAACACACGTCAAGAGATGGTGAAGGATCCCTGTGCATTAGGTTGGAGCGAATAGACTCGAATTTTGGCCTTAGTTTCATTAAAAACTGGTCTCTTTTGCTAACTTCATGGACTGCTTGAACAGCAGAGAGGGACTCGGCCGACACGTCGGCATACACAATGTCGGAAAACTCAGCCCAAAGATTCTGAAAAGCACAGAAATATTCCTGAACTGAGAGTGTACCTTGGGAATAGGCAGCAAGATCAGTTTCCAACTGAAATCGCCGGGCGGAATGATCGTGATGATAGACCTTTTTCAAGTACTCCCACATCAATTTAGCCATCTTGTGCGGCCGTAAATTGAGTATAAGCAGTGGTTCAATGGACCCAAGAATCCAAGTCATCACGCGAGCATCTTTCACCTTCCATTGAACCAACGACGTAGGATCGGTAGGTACTGGATCACTCCCATCAACATGACCCCACAACTCCTTTCCCATGACAAAAAGTTGAAACTGAAACTCCCAGGCAGCATAATTCTTCCCTGTAAACGGAGTTTGAAAGACTTCTGAGTTGGAGTAGTTAGTCATAACTAGAATCTCTCGAAATGCACCAAAAAAATAAAAATAAAAATTGCAAACCAAAACCCACACCCAAGAAAGCAGAAAACCAGAGCCTAGAACCATGAAAATTGGACCAAAGACAAGGTTGCAGAGAGTGGCTCTGATACCATGTCAGAATTGCTCAATGACCCTCAATCGAGTGGTCCTTTTCTTATATAGAAATCATTTTCCCTAATTACAATATATCTCCTAATTACAGCAGCATCTATATCCCTTAATTACAGCATAATATCTCCTAATTACAGCATCTATATCCCCTAATTACAGCAACATCTATATCCCCTAATTACAAAATAATATCACCTAATTACAGCATTTATATCCCCTAATTACAGCAACATCTATATCCCCTAATTACAGCATAATAGCATCTAATTACAGCATCTATATCCCCTAATTACAGCAACATCTATATCCCCTAATTACAGCATAATATCACCTAATTACAACATCTATATCCCCTAATTACAGCAAAGATATTTACAGATCTGTTTCCTAAATAACTATACAATTTATTTATGGTAAGTATGTTGTCTATCCTACTAACACTTTTGACGCCCGAAGTTCTCTAGAATTCTCAGATGGGCTTAACAGGGCAGGCTTATTGGACTCTGGCTTCATAGGGAACAGATTCACCTAGTCGAATGACAGGAGCGGTCAGGCTCGTGTTTGGGCAAGATTAGACAGAGCCTGCTGTAACAGCCTTTGGCTAAGGTAGTTCCCCTCTTTTCAGATTCACCATCTGCCGAGAGTGAACTCGGATCAGTCCCCTGTTTTGCTGTCTTTCCCTCCCCAATTGAAGTCGTTCCCTAAGCCTTTTTGCTTCCAACGTATGTGGATGCACCACGACACATTCCAGCAGCAAATCAGGGAGGCTTGGGCAATCGAAGTAAAAGGAGATCCGCTTTAGATCCTCCTTGGTAAACTCCTTCACGTCAAAAGAGTTTTAAGGTCCCGGAACAAAGTAGTATTCAGGAATGTTTTCCTCAACATTTAGAGGGCTAAGGAAGACCTCCTCCGAACTGAATCAGCGCTCCAAGATTCAGATTCTCCTCAGATCCAGCAGGAATTTAATGATGCCAAGCAACACCTAGCCAAATTTGAATTGTATGAGGAGATTTTCTGGAAACAAAAGGCCCGCATCCATTGGCTGCAAGAGGGAGACAGAAACACAAGCTTCTTCCACAAGGTTGCAACGGATTGGGCTAGGAGATCGTTAATCAGTGAAATCAAACTGGATGATGGTTCAGTGGTAGCAGACTAGGACTATTAAAGCGGCAGCTGTTGGTTTTTTCTCTTCGCCCTTATCAGGGTCCACGTCTTCAATCCCTGTCCCTCTTTTGAATGTCATCCCTCCCTCTATTTCGGATGCAGACAATCTCGGGCTGATGGCTGAGCCAACAATGGAAGAAGTCCTGCAGGCAGTGAAAGCTATCCCTCCCGATGGAGCTCCCGGTCTTGATGGGTTCACGGGCACTTTCTTCCAAGGGTGTTGGGAGATACTTGGCCCCAATATCCTTCGCGCGATCCGCTTCCTCTTCAAGGGAGGATCTTTCCCTAGAGCTTTTACAACCACCCTGCTCTGCCTTATCCCGAAAATCCAAGCCCTCGATAAATTTGTAGACTTCCAGCCAATCTGCTTGTGTAACTGTATATACAAGATTTTCTCTAAAATCATAGCTGATAGGCTGAGTAAAGTCCTTCCAAAAATCATAGATATCCAGCAGGGGGCTTTTGTCCAAGGGAGAAGTATTGTTGAGAGCTACGCCCTCGCCCAGGAATTGTTTAAAGACATTGACAGAAAAGTTGAGGGAACATTTTGATCAAACTGGACATGGAGAAGGCCTATGACAGGTTGGATTGGGGATTCCTTAAGGTAGTCCTTAGAAAATTTAGCTTTGTAAGTGGCTGGATAGAGATGGCGGAGAAATGGAGTAACTCATGGTTCTCCATTCCGATCAATGGGGAACCGAGTGGCTTCTTCCGTTCCTCTAGAGGGCTACATCAGGGGGACCCCATATCCCCAGGGCCTTTTATTTTAGTGGCCAAAGTTCTTGGCAGAGGATTCAACCACTTGATTCGCAGTGGCATGGTCCAACCATTCCAAACCCGTTACTCTAGTCCAACTTCTTCCCATCTTCTTTTCGCTGATGATACCCTCCTCTCTAACGGTGGGAGTTCATCGCTGAAGCGGATCAACGACTTCCTCAACCTATTCCAAGCCGCATTGGCCGGAAAATCAACCCCTTAAAGCGCTTTTTCATCCTTTCCGCCTCCAAATCTGAATCGAGAGTCAGAACAGCCCAAAGGATTCTCGGCTTCAACAGTAGGGAGGCTCCTTTCACATACTTAGGGGTTCCTATATTCAAGGGCAGGGCGAAGCGAGTGCATTTTCAGCCTTTGTTGGAGAAGGTGCGACAACGTTAGGCAGGTTGGAAGGGCAAAATACTATCCCAAGCCAGTCGTATCACCCTAATCAAGCATGTTCTCAGCAGCATTCTGGTCCACACGATGGCAGCGTCAGAGATTCCCCATTCTCTTATGAGTGAACTGGGAAAGGCTTCAGCTGATTTCTTTTGGGGCTGGAACAACAACAAACAGTGCCACTGAGTTAAATGGAATAGTGTCTGCACCCCATTGTCGGAAGGCGGATTAGGCATCCGTAACCTGAAAGCTTTCATGTAGGCTTTTAGGATGAAGATGGCTTGGATTATCCTATTCAGGGATAAAAGGCAGTGGTTGGGCAACTTTTATGAGAGCAAAATACGCTAACGATCTTAATTCAGTCAATGCAGCTTTGCTAATCCCATGGGCTTCGCCTTTGTGGAAACAAATCCGCAGGCAATTCGTAGCTATTGTGGCAGGTTCGAGGTGGTTACTTGGAAATGGCCAGTGCCTCTTTTGGGAGGATGACTGGACATGTTTTGGGCCTCTTTCTGACTGGAAAATTCAATCAGCCCCTTCCCAGCCTCAGACGCAGTTGGCCCAAGTCAGAGATTTCATTAGGCCAGAGGGATGGAAGGACATGAACTCACTCAAACCTCTGCTGCCCCCTCTGGTGCTCCAACATGTGATTGAAGAAGGATTTTGCACATCAGACTCAGAAGACAAAAGGGTGTGGGTGGCCTCTGCCATGGGCGAGCTTAGAGTCGGCCAAGCTTGGCTGCTAACCAGACTTCCTGGCCTCAACAAACGGTGGGTAGCGTGGGTTTGGCACTCAAAACTGCCCCCAAAAATCTCTCTTCTATCTTGGAAAATTATGCATAAAGCCATCCCAGTAGATGATAGAACACAAGCCAAAGGGGCCCATTTGGCTTCCAGATGCTCGTGCTGCCACGCCCCCTCATCCTTTCAAAGTAGAAACTATTGATCACCTCTTCTCTTTGGGTGAGCTCGCCTCAAAGGTCGTTCTTCCAGCCCAGTTTCAAGATTCACTCTTTCACCCAAGACTCAACAACTACCAGAGCCTCTAGATGTGGGCGGCTGCTGCCTCTACAGACCAGGTGTGCTCTCTCATGGGTCTCCTTCCCTCAATCATCTTCTAGGAAATCTGGCTGTCTAGAAATGCACCGAGATTCGAGGATATTCCTTCCACCCCTGCGTGAGTGATTCCAAAGATTCTATTTTGGGTCAACTGGCTCCTCCCCTCTCTCCCTCCCCCAAGAGTCCTCCATTGTGATGCCTTCTTAACCTTATCATCGCCAGGATTCAATGGCTGTTCTGCCACCAGGAAGCAGCCTCAGCTCATCAAGTGGTCTAGGCCAAAATTGGGCTGGATCAAGGTTAGGGCCTGTTTCATTTAGAGGGAATTGTGAAATACCCTTGAAAAAGGTAATTATTACCTCTTCCACTGTTTGAAATTTCAAAAGCATTTTCATCTCAAAAATTGGTCCAAAAAAGGTGATTTGCATTTGTGGACCCCACTGTGATGTGCATGACATATCCACACCGTCCATCTGTTTTATCATAAGATTTCAGGGCCTAAGTCCAAAATTGAGACAAATGCAATGCTCAAGTGGCCCATATCGAAGGAAACAATGGCCTTAAACGTCCGCCATTAAAAGTTATTTTGTTTATTGGGCCCACATTAATGTTTATTTGTCATCTAACCCGTTCATGAGGTAATAAAAACATTGATAGAGGGTAAACACAAATATCAGCTTCAGCTAAAACTTCTAAGGGCCACAAAATTTTTTATACGGCAAGCATTCAATTTCCATTGTTTCCTATGATGTGGTCCATTGGAGCTTTGGATCTGGCTCATTTTTGAGTTCATGGCCTAGATGAGACTGACGTATAGGATGAACGGTGTTGATACATCATGTACATCACAGTGGGCCCTATATTCATTTGGCAACTATCATCGATTTTAACGCCCAAAAGTTGAGCTGTCAACGAGGGCGTAAGAAACGACGAGGTAATCCCTGGTAAGTAATTATTACTTATTTATCGGGTATTTCTCATTTCCTTCGAAAATCAAACGGGCCCTTAACGTCGATGGCTCGTCTCTGGGGAACCCGGGCCCATCTAGGGGAGGGGGCGTGGCCAGAAACAGCAATGGCGATTTCCTTTTTGCTTTCTCGTCTGGCTACCTCTTCGGTTCTAATTCACGGGCTAAGATAAGGGCCATATGGGAGAGTCTCTCCCACTATGTGGATTTGGGCTTCCCCAACATTGAGATTGAGAGTGATTCAAAATCTACTGTCAATATTATTGATAGGATCTCTGCTCCTCCCTGGGCCTTAAGCTACTGGTGGTCCAGGATTAAGAAGATCTCGGCTTCCTTGAGGGTATCCGTCTCCCACATCCCCAGGGAAGCGAATGCGGTTGTTGATGACTTGGCTAGAAGGGGTAGCGCTACTCAATCCTGATTTCTCATCAGCGCTGTAAAGGACCTGCCGCCGATCACCAGAGGCCTCATTTTTCTCGACGAGCTGGGTTGTGAAATCTGCGAAACCTGTAGTTTGTTCTTTTGATTTTTAGATCCTTTTATGATAGGCGGACCCCACCCCTTTTTGTAGTAGGGTCTGCTTGAAGTCCCTGTGTATAATTTTCCTATCAATCAAAATCTTAGCTCCATTAAAAAAAAAAAAGCAACCATCACCCCCCCAACAGATTCTTTTACCTTAAGCACGACCCATCCCTTGATTTTTATACCCCAAATGATTTCAAGATATTGTCGTTAAAAGAATCTAACTTTGTCTCTTGTAATGCGAGAAATATGAATCTTGTATTTTTTTACGAATTTGTTTCACTTGAGCCCTCTTGTCTTGGCTTCCTAACCCCCTAATATTCCAGCACAAGATCTTCATGGATTACCGTGTTGAGTCCCTTTTCCCCTTTTGCCTTTGTTGCAATTGGAGGTTGTATCATAATTCATAGAACATTCCAGACTAAGAAGCTCCCTCCACCCTCTTGGAAGTTTTTGTTTTGCCTTATTAGTTTGGGCCTTCCCAGATTTGCGGATACTTCTTTCCTTGACAAATTTAATGAAAGCATCTACATCATCGTCCTTAACGCCAAATGACATAACCACTGATTTCACCACGCACTCCAACATATCTCTAAACCAAGCACGATCCTCGTCAGACACTGAGAATGAACCTTGATTTGAGCACAAGACTTCCTGAGGGGCCGGTTCGATTGATCTTCGTGGTATTTCCTTTGCAGCTTGCAGGGAGGTAACGTCAAGAGCATCGTCAAAGAAATCAAAGCTCGAGATATCTTTAGAATGGAGAAGTTTCTCCAGCTCCAAAGAATTTCTCTCGAGGTTCCAGAGCGTTCTCCTAATTAGGCTCCGCTAGCTCTATGTCGGGATAAGGGAGATCAGAAGGCTCTTGAGGTAGGATTCCTAAGAGTAAACTACAGGAAGATCAGGAAGAATTTGGAACGCTCGCTTCCGAATTGAGGAAAAATGAAATGTTCGACTCTTTAAGAATAGTGGGTTCCCCTTGATATGTGCGAGACTCCACCACACTTTGGGGGAAAGAATTGGAGCACACATGCGGAGAAGTTGGCACGAGGGCCAGCTCATTCGAATTTAAATTGGCATGATCCTTACTCGAGAAAATGTGCGGAGCTTTATAACCAAGTGCCGTCCTTGACAAAAGAGGCTTGGGCTTTTGGGTTGAGAAAAGAGGCTCCACGCGTTGGGATATTGCTGGAAATATGAAGCCAAGGCGATAGGGTCAACCCAGACCTATCATCGAAGCTGAACCCATCTCTACTGCTAGAAGGCCATCTATCTCCTGAATCAAATGCTCCTCCTGAGCCTCTCCCTGAACGAAATCACGAGGCATAGATATGATCTCGTTGCTAGACGGATCGCACGACCTCAATTGAGACGCATCACCGTAATGATGCTCCATTTGTCCACTACCCACATCAAACGAAGGAGATTTCGCCATGCTAATGCCTCTCTCGGCAAACAATAGCTCCTGTTGCCACATGCCCTTTCCCTCTTCTACTATTTCCGGTGCTCCACTAGATATGGGAATTCATGCTCCATCTTCCAAATCTCCACCTTGACCACCATTTTCTGAACTACGATTGCCATCTCTCAACCGCCATTCTTCTCCCCATCTGAAAGGAGTCCCTTAAGTCTTCTCCTGGGCCACCCCCACTATAATTTTCTTGTGACCCGCCCATAAGTCATTCGATTTCGGATCCGCCCAAATAGCTTGCTTCCTCACGCAGATCTCGTCTTCATTTGCTGTAGCTGGATCAACTTCTACAACATCTCATATGCAGGATCCTAACGCCTTAAAGACCTTTTCGACCCATAGTTCCAAGGGGATCCCTCATAAAAGGAACCAAGCTTCTATTTTTCCAAAATACGATTTCTCCGCCCATCAATGGATCTCCAGAACTGGACCATTGTTAAATAAGGATCCAACGGCTATTATTAGGTCGATATTGGCGTCCGACCTACTAGAGACACACGAATCGCTCTCTCCCAGGGGTCCCTCCCGATCACACAACATGCTCGAAACCATGCATAGACATGATTTAAAGAAGTTCCTTCCCTAGTCTTGATGAGTGGAGAGTGGCGTAGCTGATCTCGGGACATTTTGATAACTTTCGAATTCACCCTTACCAAAGGGATATCCTCCTGCATTTCTTTCCGGGCCTTGTCATCACGTTATTTGCAGTTTGATAACTTCGGTCGAGACTAAGATGGCATCCCAACGTTAGCAATGTCACTTTGACCTCTCACTGCATTTGCATAGGATTTAGGGATCCAGATTTTTTTTTTTTTTTTTCGATTTCCCTCTTTCAATAGGCTTTCTTTCCCTAATCTTCTTCCCCATTTCTATCTTATGCAGTCCCATGAGATCGGATTGAGGGGGATGTTAATGAATGTGATACGGGCCTATGTTGGCCCACTTAGATGGGTTATTTTGGTCTGGACATAGAGGGGATTTTTTCTTTTGTGATTAAGGGCATTTATGTAATTATGAAAGTTTGATAATATAAAAGAAGGATGGGGGGAGTGTGAACCCTATCTTTCACCTGTTTCTCTTCTCTCTCATTCTTCTCCTCTATTCCATCTCTCTTCCCATTGGTTTACAGAGAAGTAGAAGAAGAATAGGATGGTAAGGTAGCAAATTGGTCTCTTGAATGTTTTCCTCAAATTGCTTTGATCTTCACCTTGAATGGTAGTTAATCTTGAGATGGTACTCCAAGGATTAAGATTAAAAGTTCTCCAAGGAGTTTCTTGCCTTGGTCTTCAAGGAGAAATGAGAAAGGAAGAAGAGGAAGTAATCATAGGACTATTTTGGTGAGTATAGGTAAGTCGTCCTTGCGACACTTTCAATCATGCAAGAATCATAGGACTGTCTTGTTCCTCGAAGAGAGATAGGCAAGATCCCTCTCTTGGAGAAAGGGGCCTTTATCTATAAAGGGATTGGGTGGTAGACTTGCAATTTGGGTGATGAAGATAGGTGATCTAAAGGGTAATGAATTGTTGGATGGATTACAAGTATCGTTGTTAATTGCGTGGTTTGGATGTAAACTGGGGGGATTTTAAGGGTTATTGCCTTTGTGGATGAATGGAATAGGGTCATCATGACCCATTTTCTATGTGCTTGCATTATTAATAGTGATTGGAAACTTGTACGTATTAATGGGTTGTAGGGATTCCTCATGGAATCTCTTAAGGTCCTCAGGAAAAGAATGAAGTGGACATACGATTCATATGTGCTATTATAAAGATGATGCTCCATAATTCTTGAGTACCTGAAAGATCCATGACTACTCTAGTGGGTTTGGACAATCCGGGATTTGTTTATGGTTATCCCGTGTGATATGAATCGATGATGATTTGGGATGGATTAATCTTCACCATCGGGCATTTAGTTGTCAATGCCTTTCACATATGGGAGTATGGATGTTCATCTATTTATCGAGACCTAGTCTTAGGCTCAATTGGATACTAGTATTAGATGGATGCATGAAGTCTCCTATCCAAGAGTACCCACCATGCTTTAATTTGATGGACTCGATCATGCACTAGCTTAGATTTGTCCTTTGACCTAAGATTGCGAAGAGACTTTAGGGATATTGATATGATGGCTTTGGTACACCTTTTGAGGCTACGTTAGTGACTGATTGAGGATTGTTTGGATTCACACATTGAGATTCAATTGAGGCCCATTGTACTTTAATATGAAATCCACTTGTCGCTTATGAGACAGTGACTAAGATTGGTGGCTAGATCTTACCTTTTTGCTCCATCAAGCTTAAATTAGTTGTGGCCAGTCTCATTAGATGTTTTCAAATGATGAATTTCAACCATTGGATCTTATGTTTTCACCGCATGTCTGTTTTTATCAAGCTTGAGGGAAATCTAATTGTTAGATCTTCTAATGCTCATTCTAGAGCTTTGCATTGGGTTTTAGAGGCCAAGATTGGATGCTACAGTTAGTGTAAAGACGTTAGTCTATTTGGTAGTATGGATTATGTAGGTAGACAAATTTGCGGTGTTGTAGGGCATACCGAAGTCCATAGGGTGCAAAGTATCAAAATAGGTGCTCTCATGAAACCCTAGGGCTCCTCCTATGTGAGATCGTATTCCCTTGGGAATAGGACCTTAAGCCAGGAATGTTCTCCCTCTCTCCATAGGGTTGGACTTCCATACACTTCTCCATTGTGGTCCATCAGATCTATGGCTCTTGCACTTCTAGCCTTTCTACAACCCTATAGTGTAGAGCAAAGGTGGCTTGGGTTTTATTCTTTTATTGGGAATAGATCAGGAAAGATCTTCTCAATTTGAGGAGTAATGACATCAATTCTATGCAATTGAGGACACACAATAGCAGGATATGGCCCAAACCATTCATATTCAGTTTATGAAATTTGATCATATCTAAATGGGGCATCAATCATGTTAAGTAAAAATCAGTCTTCAAAGTTTTACATTTCCGTCTTTTGAAATTTCCAACAATGGAGGGAAGGTGCTGGGAATTTTCTAGGAGCTTGGGAATTAGATGGATCCAGTGTTCGAAATATCGGTATTGTGTTATGTATCGCATCCTTAGGATGCAAATACATATTAGTTATCGCAGGGGATATATCTTTTGTATCGGGTAATTTATCGCACTTTTTGGGAAACATTGAGAAAATGGTTGATTTTTTCAATGAAACTTCAGAGATTGTTAAAAAAGACCTTAATTCACACTTTTAAACCATAACATTTCAAAAAAGAAGTGCACATAATAGGCTTCATTTGTATAGGGTCCTAAGCTATGCGTTGTCTAACTGAACTTTGCAACTATATTCAAATTGAATGCATAACATTTAGTGTATGTGATGATTATTCCATCAAACACTCCTAAAGACTTCGAAATTAGTCTCAATTGATAGGAAATTTCGAAAAAAAACTTTTTATTAATTTTTATTTTTCGAATATTGACAAGGACTTGACAAATTAGTAGATCAACCCTCATAGATGCTTGATTTCATGTTTGGAGTGCAACATTGCACACAATTTGGGAGAAATTGGGGAAATTTTGATTTTTTTTCAAATTTTTGCCAAATCAGACTACCTATACTCAAATTTCAAAATTAGAGTGTATGTGATGTAGGGCGGTCTAAACTAGAATGCATGTGTGAGCACATAAATTATTCAGCGAAATAAACTAAGCAAATTGATTAAAATATTCAACATTCCATATCATAGTAAAGATAATAACAAAGGAAACATGCAATGGTTGGAGACCATCATAATCATGCAGTACTGTATTCAAATCATGGATTGGATCTGGCGAGGGATGGGACCTCCCGATCTTGCATGGTTTCAATCCAATAGTCAATGCAACTTTTCTAATCCACGAAATCAAAGGATTTCTGAAGTAGGGACGGTTGGAAAATCTAAAAGAGAGTTGGGATCAATTCTCAGATTTTTAGGGTAAGGGGATTTCAAGAATCTAATTGTAAACAGTGGCGATAAAAGAATACTAGGCATAGAAAGAGAAGAAGGTTGGAGGGTTAGAAACATAATTTAGAAGAAGAGATAAGGGGAAGAGAAGAAATTACCACAGAGGGAAAGGGGAAGGAGGCACTAAGCTTTCATTAAAAAACATTATTAGGTTTAGGGTAGAAAATACCCTATTTATAAAATTCGGATTAAAAAAGAAATGACTAAACTACCCCTATAACAAAAAAAATGCTCAAAACAAAGCTTTCTAAAAAATCCCGCGTAACAGATCGGTCTTCTAACTAATCTTACACGTCTCCTCCTACTTGGGGCTTTCAATTAATCAAGGGACATGTGTAAGGTCTTCAAAATCCTCCTTGGTTGTGCCACGAACCATTATCGAGTCATAAAGATGTATTCGTCGGCCGCCTTCGTCTTTGATAAACTTTGAAGGGTCTGATGTCCTCATCAACTCCCCTCGGGTGAGAACTCATCTTCGATGAGTTAAGACTTTTGTGCGTCTCGAGGTCCAGATCAATCTGCTGCAGTTCTGCTTCCGTAAGCCACGTGGAATCGGATGGTGGCTTGTTATTCCATTTGGCAAGGTACCTTTGGAAGCCCCCATCTCGTGTGGAAACAATCTCCTCATCAACTATCCCTTCAATCTCTTTCTTACGGTCAATTGATGGTGGAAGGGGTGGAGTGGGTTGAGAAGTAAAGTTGGAAAGTGGCTAAGGGTAGGAAGAAGAAACAATGGAAGGGTTAGGACAGAAGACTAGATCTTCCATATTGATCGTTAAATTTATTCCCATTTCAGGTGGAAGGTCTACCCTGTATGCATTAGACCCAATTTACGCAATACTTAGAATGGTCTTGTACTGTGAGCTTGTAATTTCTTAGCAGAACCTTGAAGAAACCACTTTGGTCTAATCCCAACCATTACATAATTCCCATCATTAAATTCTGTCCACCTACGATGTTGGTCAGCTGAACATTTATAATTATCATTGCTCGCGTTTATTCGCTATCTAACATGTGCATACAAGTCATGAATGTGTCGTGCAAATGCATCGGCCGACTTAGAAGATCTTTGGTTAACTGACATGGGTAACAAGTCTATGGGCATCTTAGGTTTGGACCCACTAACAACTTCAAATGGACTTAACCTTGTAGATCCATTGACTGAACCGTTGTAGGCGAACTCAGCTAGAGGTAGAATCAAATCCCAAGTTTTCACATGTTCACCCACTAAGCATCTTAAAAGGTTTCTAAGGCTGCGATTAACCACCTCTGTTTGGCCATCAATTTGGGCGTGGTATGCAGTAGAAAACTGCAAACGTGTTCCCATCATGTGCCATATTGTCTTCCAAAAATAGTTGGTAAATCTGACTTCACGATCAGACATTATGGTCTTAGTTAAACCATGCAGACGGACCACACCATCAAAAAAGTCCTTCACAATATTAGACATTCGAAGTTTTAAAACATAGGATGAAATGCGCCATCTTAGAGAAGCTGTCCACAACAACAAAAATGGAATTGTGCTTTTTAATCGTCTTGGGAAGTCGAAGCACGAAATCCATGCTAATGTCTTGCCACGGAGCATGTGGCACAGGCAATGGTGTATATAATCCAAAGTTTTTCTTTTGCTGCTTCGCCATCTGACACGTTCTACATTGCCCTAAAATTCTGGCGACATCCCGCTTGAGACTTGGCCGGTAGAAACGATCCTCTATAAAGGCAATAGTCTTATAGCGACCAAAGCAGCCAGCTATCCCTCCCGAATGAAGCCCCCAAACAAGGAATTTACAGAGGGATATACGGGAAATACACAAACGATTTCCTTTAAAAAGGAATCCATCTCTCAACACGTAATCCCCTGCACTTTGCTGATCACTCGAGAGTGACATATAGGTACCCCAAAAATCTGGACATGTGGGGTACTCGTCTCTTAGTTGCTCAAAGCCAACAACTCTTACACTCAAAGAATTGAGCAACGCCACTTTACGGCTAAGGGCATCAGGTGGTTTATTCTCTACTCTGGCCTTGTGTTTCAAGATAAACGAATACTCTTGAAGGAACGCAACCCACTTAGCATGCCTTGGGTTAAGTTTCTTCTGGGAGTGAAAATAACGTAAGGCCTCATAATCAGAGAATAAGACATTCTTGCGGTAGGAGGTAGTGGCGCCAATGTCTTAAAGACTGTATACTACCGTATAGAACTCCTTGTTATAGGTAGAGTATCTTTGTTTTTGCCTCATTTAGTTTTTCACTGAAATAGGCAACGAGATGACCCTCTTGACTCAAGACTCCACCTATACCAACCTCAAAGACTTTAGAAAAGTCGGGAAGGCGCATGACGGGAGCTTCGACCATCTTGTCCCTAATTTCTTTGAAAGCCTTAGCTGCGGCTCTCAACCACACGAATTCTCCCTTCTTCATACACTCTGTAATGGGAGCCATAATTGTGCTAAAACTCCTAATGAACCAACGATAGAATGTGGCTAAGCCATGGAAACTTCTCACCTTATGGATGTTCCTCGGTTCAGGCCAATCAACTATGGCTTTAACTTTCTCTAGGTCTGCACGCATCCCTTCTGCCGACAATATAAACCCTAAGAACACAACCTGACTAGACATGAACGAATACTTCTTAAGGTTAGCATATAATTTCTTCGCCTTGAGGATGCTACAGACCAACTTTAAATGTTCAAGGTGTGATTCTCAAGTGGTGTTATAGATCAGGATATCGTCGAAGTACACCATTAAGAATTTCCCCATGAACGGTCTTAAGACCTGGGTCATCACTCGCATGAAAGTGCTGGGTGCATTAGTCAAGCCAAAAAGCATGACCAACCACTCATATAGCCTATCCTTTGTCTTGAAGGCCGTCTTCCATTCATCACCGGGGTGTATACGGATTTGGTGATATCTACTCTTGAGATCTATTTTGGAGAAAATGGCGGACTTAGCTATCATGTCCAACATGTCATCAAGCCTAGGTATGGGAAACCTATACTTGGCGTGATTTTGTTGATGGCTCTACTGTCCACACACATGCGCCAAGTGCCGTCTTTCTTAGGTTTCAGTAAAGCAGGTACGACAAATGAGCTCATGCTCTCCTGGATGAAACCCTTTTACAGGAGCTCATCTACTTGCTTCTTCAACTTTGTGTGCACTGGAGGGTTCATCCTATAGTGAGGAAGGTTTGGTAGAGTTGACCTAGGGACAATATCAATGGCATGCTAGATGTCCCTCATGGGTGGCAACTCATTCGGAAAATCTTCAGGGAATACATCCCTGTACTCCTCTAAGACCGAGGCTACCTCGTGGGGTAACTCTATTGGTACCTCTGGTGTAGCTTAGGCGGAACATTCGCCTGTGCCCTGGGTTGATTACCAATGTTGGGTTTAATTTCCTAAGAACCAGTCCTAACATCAGAATCTCGGGAATCGAACCGTCTTGTGATACTGCTTTGATTCTTGCACCACTTGATACATCTCGTCCAAATCTGTAACGGGATGAGCCCAAAGCTCGTGCTGAAGATCCGATCGAAGGCCCGTCTTGAAATGCATGAGTGTTACTAGAGGGTCTTCCTCAATGTCATACCGCATCATGAATTCCTCAAAATTTGCGATGTATTCCATGACAAACATGGATCCTTGGCGTAAAAATTGCCATTGTTCCAAGAGCTTCTGGCGATAAGAGAAAGGGAAACACTTCTCTCTTAGCATAGCTTTCATCTCGCTCCATTGGATAACAGGAGCTCCTCCCACCCATTCAATCCTACGCTTTGTATTGGTCCAATACATCTTCACTTGCCCCACAAGCTTCATTTTGGCAAACCGCACTTGTCGGTTGTCTGACATCTCATGCCACTAAAAATGGTGGTCCATGTCAACTAACCAATCAAGGAATGCCTTGGGGTGAAAGCGACCATCAAAGCTCAGGGCATTAATCCTGACATTCTTTATGGCCCTCTCGTCAGAATCAAAGCGGTCTTGATATTCTCGTTCTCTACCCACATGCTCGCCATTGGTGGGGGTTTGTATAAGGGCCAGCTCCTCACCAACACCACCTACCTGCGGCTGCACATCTCCTCCAATAGTGGGATTCTCCCTTTGTGATGCCTCTAATCGCTCAAGTCTAGCTTCGGTGGCGGTCAGTTTTCGTTTGATATTTTTGTTGGATTTCTTTATGGCAATTATCTTTTGGAGTAATTGCGCAAGGTGATCGGTTAATTACTCGTTACTCATGATGGGGTGCCGGCCAAAACCCTTACCTCTTCTAGTGGGCACACACCAAAAACTCGAACTCGATTTTCCTAAGCTCGACTCTAAGGTTCAAATAGACCTCAATATGGATGTATGATCCTATTTCTATATGATGCATGAATGCTGCAGATTTTCAGATTTAACTAGAATGAAAACACAAATATGAAAATTCAGATTTATATCTAACAGGATTGTGAATCTGAAAAATCAGGTTCACAATTTCTGTGGGATGTAAATCTAGAATTATCCTAGATGAGAAAATAAATGATCCTAAGTTTAGGTAACTCGATCTAACAAAAACCATGCAAAACCTAAAGCTCAAATACCAAATTTGATGCAGGATGGTCTAAACTAGAATGCATGTGTGAGCACAGAAATTATCCAACGAAACAAACTAAGAAAATCGATTGAAATATTCAACATTATATATCATAGTAAAGATAATAACAAAAGAAACATGTAATGGTTGAAGACCATCATCACAATCTTGCAGTACCGTATTCAAATCATGCGTGGATTGGATCCGGTGAGGGATGAGACCTCCCAATCTTGCATGGTTTCAATTCAACAGTCAATGCAACTTTTCTAATCCAAGAAATCAAAGGATTTTTGGAATAGGGACGGTTGGAAAATCTGAAAGAGAGTTCAGATCAATTCTCTGATTTTTAGGGTAGGGGGACTTTAAGAATCTAATTGTAGACGGTAGTAATAAAAGAATACTAGGTATAGAAAGAGAAGAAGGTTGGAGGGTTAGAAACGGAATTTAGAAGTAGAGAAGAGATCAGGGGAAGAGAAGAAATTACCACAGAGAGAAAGGGGAAGGAGGCACCAAGCTTTCATTAAAAAACATCATTAGGTTTAGAGTAGAAAACACCCTATTTATAAAATTCAGATTAAAAAAAATGACTAAACTATCCCTATAAAAAAAAGGTGCAAAACAAAGCTTTCTAAATTAGTCTCAATAGATAGTTGGTCGAAGGAAAATTTCGAAAAAAAACATGGAGAACAAAAAGAACCAATGGATATCAAAATCAAAGCTTCAACTCCATGATTTTTCATGTGAAATATAAAGAACCAATGGAGTTATAACCATTTGACACTGATTTAACATAATTTCAACAAAAAAAAGGGATTGTAAATTGAAAATGCTCATTCGATCGAACATGTGAGATATTTCGGCACTACTAGTGCGTTTCGTATTGCACAGGTAGGATACAAGATATATCGTGGGATATATCTGCCAATATCGTCGATATTTAAAACATTGGATGGATCATGGATGAGATTTGGACATTTGTAAGAATTCTAGAGCTTAGGAGGGTTAGAATTTGGATTTCACTATCCAAGGAAGTTCGGATTGTAGTTTTATGTAAAAAGCATAGAAAAGAAAAGAAAAGAAAAACGAGAGGTTAGGGTCAAACTAAGGCTCCTAGGGTTTTGGTAGAAAGTGGGTCAAAGTGTCATAGGAAAATGGAAATTGGGTTTTAGATTTCCATGCAAGGATTGGACAATCATTTTTAAAAAAAGTTTCTTGCACAAAGTTGAGCCTATGCACCTTTGGGCTTCTCGATCGGAACAACATGGTGCTTACGTGTCAGATCGGGGTGTTCTATAGCTTGTTGGAAAGGTAATTTTTGTACTAACTAATGGTTTTTCTTTGGGGGTAAAATTCCCAAGGATTAGGGAGATATGTGGTCTGCAAGTTGGGTCGAAATTTTGTTCTGCAACAGTCAACCTATTTCTATGCATCTTCTGACTTTCCACACATAAGTTGGTGCCTAGAACTTGGATTGAGCTGAAATTAGGGGTCGTTTGGGAGTGTGTATTTGATACACGTTGGTATCCATGCGAATTGGAATTGATGTGAATTGGAATAACAGGGTCTTGGTGTGTTTTCAAAACAAGAGGGTTTAGGTGTATTGGGTGTGAAATGGATTCCAATTCACACTGAATACATTCTCCCAAATGCACTAACTTTACTGATTCACACTAATTACCAATTCACACTGAATATATTCTCCCAAATGCACTAAGTTTACTGATTCACACTAATTACCACCAAATACATGCTTCCAAACGACCCCTTGGGTGCATTGGAAATTCAATTCAATGGGATTCAAAATGGATTGTTAGATCGTGGAATTTGACATCAAAGCCCCATGAATTTTCTTCTCGTCGAGGGAAATCATAAAAAAATGAAATTTTGTGGGCCCAAAACCTAGGCTCGACTGGATCCCGCATGTCTTGAATCTTTCCATGTGAGTCCTCTTGGGTTCTAGGGGCTTTTGGTGAGGTTTTGGGTCGAATCCAGGCTTAGGTTGGGTTTAATTGGGTAAGGATTGGAAAATTTTGTGCATGTTTCAGGATTACAAATTGGTACAACAGACACACCTGATGCAGGACAATTAACCACTTGCTCTAAAAGCTCGAGCTAATAGAGCATGGCGAATCAATCCCTTTTTCTCATTGCCCAGGCTCCTCATCTCATAGGTTAGGTCATTGGACGAACCTCCCTTGTGGGCCCCACATCACATGGGTCCTCCTCACACGAGCCACCCACCTCACACGGGCCGCCCACCCGAATGTGCCCCTGCATTCCACGGGCCACCCCACTCGAGCCCGGTGTGAAAATGCCCCTGCATTAACACCTCCATAAGTCTAAACGATTCACATCGTGTGGTGTCAACACCAATAAGGGCTTTGGAAGCACTTGACTACTTTATGACTGACCACTTGGCTATGTGAAACACTTGGTTGGGACTAGCGGCCTTATTGTTGAAGGTTTGATGATTGCGCTCTAGCTAAATTGTCCATAAGATAGCCAAGAGAACTATGTGCAAAACGATTCTCTTCTTAAATAGATCTTCAATCTTGTTAGGCATTACCCAGATGGTCTCCAGAAGTGTGAAAAACCTCTCCCAAACTTTGTGAGAATATGAGCAATGTCGAAATAGATGATCCATTGTTTCTTCACCATGCAAACACATGATGCATCCATCTGACAGTATCATGTCTGTCTTCCTCAGATTATCAAGGGTGAGAATTTCGTTCTTTTCCACCAACCGGCTGAAAGCCACTTCCCTAGGGGGTCCTACATACATGCGGATGTGTCGAATCAGATCTCTGTCTTGTGGATTGGAGTGGCTTTGAAGCATCAATTAAAAGGTCTTCACCGGGAAATCCCATCCTTGCTTGGGTTCATACCCATCTATACCCATCTCAAGAAATATTGCCTTCATTGTGTAGAAGAAGCTACATGAGACTTACATACATTGTCTGATTCCCCACACCTTCTGAATACACAAGTTGATTGGGGAAGTAATGACAGCAATGTAAAAAGGGGTTCTCAGGAATAGTATTTCTCAGTCCTAGTGTGCCTTTGTGGAAGGGAGATTGGCTTCTTAGGGTCCATTCATTGGTCAAGAGTTGGTGGATGAATATCATAAGAAAAGATGGAGAGGCATTTTGCTAAAGGTTCATATGTAGAAGCCATATGAGTAGCATGACTGTGTCAATTGGCATTTTCTGATACATCTTAGGCAATGTATGGGCTGCATTGAAATGTGGTGTAAGTGGATTAAGGTCTGCATAAACTCTTCCTGGTTTAAAAATTTCAATCACCAGATCTCAGAAGTTTTTTTTACCCCCGTAGTAGTGAAGGTTTGTGCGAAGGGATCAAACAACTCTTTTTTTCTTCAGTCTTCACTATAGTTGTTTTAAGCATACTATTAAAGAAAGGGATGGAGGTTAGGCTGATTTTGGGGACAGTGATGGGCAGAGATGGGCTCAGGACATCTCACATGTTGTATGCTGATGACATCCTTATCTTCGGTGATAGTTTGCTGAAGAAGCTCAAATTTTTAATCACATCCTTGGATGCTATGAGATTGTGTAGGGGTTATCAGTGAATCTGGCGAAAAGCAGTATTTTCAGTCTCAACTTGGTAGATAGTTTGGTTGCTTCAATAGCCGTGTTGGGGGGGGGGGTGGGGGGGGGGGCGTGGTTGGGTTTAGTTACCGTGCTATTTCTTTTTCAATTAAACATTTGGGCTTCCTGGTAAATCCTGGAAGACCCTGGGGCTGAAGTATGAAATGGGGCTATTGATAAATGTAACAGGAAACTTGCTAGTTAGAAAGAGAAACCGTTGTGTTTGGATGGAGGATTGTCATGATCAAGGTGGTTCTGGAAAATGTCCCAATTTACTTTGCATTGTTGCTACAACTTCCGATAAAAGTTGTGTCATAGTTCAAATCCATGCTTAGAAGATTCCTGTGGCACGATTCAGAAGGGTTCAGAAGTATCATCTTGTCACCTGGAAGGATGTATGTGAGCCAGGGAGTTGTGGTGAGTACAGAATCAAATCTATAGGTCAGATGAACTTTGTGCTGCTATGTTAGTGGTGGTGGCTGGTTGGTTTCGGTTTGGATTCTACGCTGAAAGAGATTCATGTTGCAAAACATGAAATTCCGGAGCAAGACAAGCAAGGTTTTATGTTGTGTCAAAGTTCAAATCCATCATTAGAAGATTCTTTCGGCATGATTTGGAAGGGGACAGAAGTATATCTTGTCACCTGGAAGGATGTATGTGAGCTGGGGAGTTTTGGTGAGCACAGAATCAAATCTATAGGTCAGATGAACTTTGTTCTGCTAGGCTAGTGGTGGTGGAAGGTTGGTTTTGGTTTGGATTCTACACTGAAAGAGATTCATGTTGCAAAGCATGAAATTCCGGAGCAAGACATGCAAGGTTTTACGTGTCGTTAGCATTATATGTTTTGCACTCTTGTGCTACAAAAACATGTATCGATATCGTTGATAATTTTAATTTCACAGATATCTCGCATTGTACCATTATCTGAGGGAAACATTGGGGAAGATATTCGACTCTTGAGGTATTGTCTTGTATATTTTTAAGGGTATCTCAGTGTTATATATGTCAAGAGTGTAGGGTATAAGGGTATCTCAGTCTTATACACGTCAAGAGTGTATGATTAGATCTCAGTCTTATATATGTCAAGAGTGTATGATTTTCTAATAATGTATATTGTGGAAGATATTCAAGTATTTTTCTACATTGATTCTGATGGATTATAGGAAATTTTACTCCCTAATAATTTGTTAATGGTAGTAATAGAGATTTTTCTGAGAGTTCATGGAATGCACCTTCAAAAAGGGTGAAGTTGTTTTGGCTATTGCAGCGATGTCCTAGATTTTCTTTCCACAATGTTGCCTTAGATTTTCTTTTTGAAATTCCTGATCCATCAGAAATTCCTGGAAGGGTGCCATTTTGCACGATTCTCCTGTTTAATGTTCTTGTGAATTGTGTGTAACCTTTTTTTTTTTTAAAACTCAATCTGTAGACTCATACTGAAATATAGGACTTAAAGCCTACATTCAGGACCCACAACGTTAACAATCAATCTCCAAAGTTCTCCCCTTTCATCAGGAAGTTGATTATTTATTTGGTGTGTACTTTTCAACTTCAGATTCCTGCCTGGCGAGAATCTGTAATTTTGGCCATTTTTCCTTACTGCTGCAGAAGTTATCTTGAAACAAGTTTCTTTTCTAATGTGGTAACAATTAATTGTAGCTGAAGTTGTAGCTCATAATTGAATTATGCAATGCCTTTTCAGGAGTCCTTTGACATTGATTTGGTATGGGAAATGCAGCTTCAATGGTGAATAAAATATCTTGCAACTCCAATCTTGGCAACTCATCAGTGCAGCAGCTTACTTCAGATACTACTATTGAGGTGACTGCTGTGCGATTTCTCATTGTGATGTGATGAACATCAATGCTTGACATGAAATTTAATTTGTGGTTGGTATGTTCTTCGAGTTGCTTTTGACATAGTTATTGTATTCAGGTTGTTATTGATATCCCTTTTGCATTTCAAGCAATACCGGCGCAAGTGATTGAATCAACTGGGACACAGGTCCTTGAACAACTTTTAAAGATTATGCTTCCACGATTTTTGACACAGGTCAGTAGAACTTTATGGATTGTTTCAAAAAACTTAAAAAAAAAAAAAACCTCGGATTGTTTCTTGTGGTCCCCTTAAGACTACAAAGAAAAAAAGAAAAAAAAAAGAAAAAAAAAAGAAATAAAGAAAGAAAAATAATGAACCTTTCTGGTCTCTAATTTTGGGATATATTCCATGCCAATCCAGTTCACACATTGTATTTTGTTGTTTTTGGATATGTGGTGGAGCTTGGATAATATCTATGTGGCTATTTTCTCATGTTACACTATCTCAGTGTGTAAGGATTATATTAAATAATAGTTAGGTGAAGCCAGTTCTATTCCATCACCTGTAATCACATAAACCCCAAGTTTAGATTGTTAATGTCAGAACTAATGGTTCTGAGGGTCACCAGAGGAAAGGGTTCTAGTTAAGCAGATCCATGTTAAAACTCCAACATTAAGACCAAAATTCCAGTATAAACATGCTTTCCTATTTACTGCATTTTCATCGCTCCTTGGATCCTATTTAATGTTATTTCCATCATTTGATTTTGTTTTGATTCCTAGGGCATCATATTCCAATCTGTTTCTATAGGATAAACGTTCTGTTCTTCTCTTGTTCTTTAATAGAATGAATATGCTAACAACACGCTCATTCATAAGTTTTTCCATTTAGGGATTGGGTGTGAGCATTGTGACTAGTTATTGGGAGCCTGCTCTTGGTAAGCTCATTAACTACATTCTTGCTTTAGAAAGCCAGTTGAAACCCACTACTTTTAAATATAAGAATGTTGCATCTTGATAAAGGACCAAGGTTTTGAGTATTAGTGTTGGCCCTCAATGCAGGGGCATTTTCACACTGGGCTTGAGTGGGGTGGCCTGTGGATGGTGTGCCGTAAAGGCCGTTACGGGGCTGTAAAGGCTGTTACGTAAAGGTAACAGTGGCAACTGTTATACGTTACGAGGTCGTAATGGCTGTAACAACCATAATGGAAAAAAATGAGTCGTAATTCCCGTTAACGGAACATTACGTCTCCTATAAAGGCCATAATAGCCCCATAATGGTCTATTATGGGACATACATATTTTTCTACTTTTTAATCAACATTATGGGGCAGATACAGGTTTTTCGGGGTTTTTTTTTCAATAAATAAATAAATAAATAAGAGAGACCGTAACGGCCGTTATGGGACCGTAACAACCGTTATGCCCCATATCGTAAAGGTAACGGTGGTGGCCGTTATGGCCACCGTTATCGTTACGGAACACCTTGCCTGTGGGATGCAGGGGCACACTTGGGATGCAGGGGCACACTTGGGGTGTGAGGTAGGTGGCTCGTGTGAGGTGATACCCATGTGATGTGGAGCCCATGAGGAGGGTTCAGCTGAGGTCCTAACCTATGCGATGTGGGGCTTGGGCTATAAAATAAATGGATTAATTCGCCATGCTCTATTAGTTTAAGCTTTTACAGCAAGTGGTTAATTGTCCTGCATCAAAGTGGTATCAGAGCAGGAGGTCTCCTGTTTGAGACTCCTCATCGGGGGTGATTAATGCAGGGACACTTTCACACCGGGCTTGAGTGGGGTGGCCTTTGGGATGCAAGGGCACACTCAGGGTGGGTGGCTCGTGTGAGGCGGGCTCCACCCGTGTGAGGCAGTACCCATGTGATGTGGGGCCCATGAGGAAGGTTTGGCCGAGGTCCTAACCCATGCGATGTGGGGCCTGGGCTATAAGATAAAGGGATTAATTCGCCATGCTCTATCAATTCTAGCTTTTAGAGCAAGTGGTTAATTGTCCTGCATTAGCCCTCTTGCTGGCCAGGTGATACAGGTTGTACCAATCACCGTTATTGGCCTATTTTTAATTTTCGTTGAAAAATTTCTAGAAACAAAAGAAAAATGGGAGGATCTAGAATATATACAAATGCATGCATAATGTGTGTGCGTGCATGACATGTAGTGTAATGGGTTGTTGTTTGGTAAGAATACCGTCTATCAACTTGACCTACGGAAAGTAAACAAATAGGCCCTAATTTTGTGTGTCAAGTAGGCCCTAATTTTGCATGCCTGTGTGCATGTCACTGCATGATCTATTGAAGCAAACAAATAGGTGTGACCTATTGAAAGTAAAGAAATCAGCCCTAATCAAACACAGGTCAAATATTTTCCATGGATTAGGGCTCATTTCATTGAAACACAACACATAATATAGGGCTCATTTCATTGAAACACAACACATAATATGGAAAAAAATAAAAAAAATGAAAGAAGTGTTGGTTTATCCCTTTGTTTTTTTTTTTTTTTTTTTTGTTTTTTTGTTTTTTTTTAAATTTTTTTTATACCAAAATGGTCCATTCCACTTCAATTTGTCGATTACCTCTTGCGTTATTGATCCTTAAAATAGGCTTGGATCTAGTAGAAAAATGTCTCAAAGCTTCTTCCATGCTTGAAATGAAGAAAAAGTGGGAAAACAAGAGAGAATTTGAAAATAAATAAAATTGAAATGGAAACTTTATGGCCATATCAGCCTATGTCAACCTTGTATCGGTCCCAATGGCCCCTATCAGCTTTTATCAGGTAAGACATGCCTTTTTTTTAAAAGGGACTGGTTCACACCTGTATCATGTAATAAGGGTGACTAAGGCCGTATTGTAACCTAGATTCATAACCACGTGAAGGACACGTTCCTTTTTTCTGGGAATTTTGATGAGGACATCTGAGCACCTTAAAGAGTATACCAGGAGGAGGAGATCAACTCCATTTTCACTTTGGCTTGGTGACCACTACATGGGTCCAGGTGGGCCATATCGAAGACCCTACGTGCATGATCATGCATCTTCAAAGACCCTACACTAGGAAGATGCATGTGGGTTGCTTATTGAGTAGTTTGGACCGTTGGATTGCGAGGACACGTCGATCGGATGGTTGGATCTTGAGGATGCTTTGATCGGACGGTTGGATCATTGTGCTCTTAGATCACATTGATCGTAGACTTTATGATGTTTAGATTTATTTCTTTTATTTAGTGGATTATTCGTGTTGGATTTATTTTAATATTTTGGTTGAGATTAGGGAGTTAGGAACAACTTTTATTCCATTGAGCGTCTTTATGTTGAAAATTTTATCTGAGAGTAGTGTCTTTTTGTAAAAAGTTTTTTATTTTTTTAGACTAGGGGGGTATGTCCAACCCTAAGGATGGATGTTTTTTTTTTAATGAAATTTCTTTGCTTCCCCTAAAGATTTCTCTTCTTGAGAATGGATTCTCTTATGAATGTAGATTGATGGTGTAATGCCAAGGTGTGAAGCCTAATCTTTCCCATCTTATTTCTCTTTTAAAAGGTACTTCTTTCTTGTCTTTCTCATCTTCTTCTCAAATCCCTCTTTTCTTCTCCAAACCTTAATCCCTTTACTCTTCTCTCTTCCAAAACCCAAATCCATCTTCTCTTATCCCTGCCTCCAACAAAACCCAACCCATCCAATCTCTATCAAGCCCCACTCGTACGAATTACCTGTTCGTACGACTGTACGGATAGGGCCATACAACTGTATGGCTAGCCACCTTACTTCCTTTCTTCACTCTCTTTGATTCTTTATCTTATCCTTTAAACCACCCTAATTCCCATTAGGGGTGTACACCGAGTCGAGCCGGCCTCAGCTCGAACTCGGCTCGGCTCGGTCTTTGAGCTTGACTGGCCAGCTCGGCTCGGTTTGGTCAGCAGCTCGGGCCAGTTTGAGCCAAGTTCGAGCCAAAATCAAGCCTCTGCAGCATTTTCACAGACACATGCTGTGCACTTTCAATTTCTCACTGTGTGTAAAACAACATCAGCTGTTTACAAGTATTTTCATCAAACACCTTCTAGGCAACATCAAAATCAAGAAAAAATGATATTTGTTTCATATACGTACCTTCCTTGCAACTAGCCAACACTTCGTTGAGTCATTTCATCAAACACTTGGTGAGCAACATCAATATCAAAGTAACCAAGTCACCGAACTAGTTCGATCCAAGTTCGATTTGAGTTGGGGTTCGAGCCAAGTCGAGTTGAGCACGGGCAAGCTCGAACTTGGTTTGAAATTTTTTCGAGCTCAAAAAAATCAGCTCGAACTCAGCTTTGAACCAAGTTGAATCGAGTTTTTTCGAGTCGAGTCGAGCGAGCTAACTGAGCTAACTTTGTTCATGTACACCCCTAGTTCCCATTCCCTTATAAACCGTAGTTTTTATTTATTTTATTTTCCCAAGCCTTAATCTCCAATTCTCTATGAAACCCTAATCCTCTAGTTCCTATAATATCCTAAATTCCCAAATCATTCCAAAGCTCTAATTCCTTTCAAATCCCCAACCTTGCATACTCGAACCCTAACCCTAGATTCTCATATCTTTAACCCTAGAGATACCAAATCAGCCCCTTTGAATTAAGCCTAAGCCTATGCTAAAGTGGAAGGTCTACCTTCCATTAATCCTTTAAAATTCATGTTCTATATGGTTTAGTTTATTGTGGGATTGTGATTTAACTTGAAATCTGAATTTTATTGTTTATTTGATTTCTTAGATCTATGGTAGGTTAATATATTCTATGCTTTGAATTTCCCTTTAATCCGTTTATAATTTCTTTGCACCATATTTAGTTTAGACCATTCGTCATGCATCAAATTTAATCTCCTGCTTAAGGAAGATAAAAGAGTTTTCATTGGTGGAATGTGTGTTTCAAAAGCAAGCTGCCTACATTAAGGAAGCAACATTTCACTTCGTAATAAGAAAACTTCTTTGACATTCTAAGCCAAATAAAAATGTTGCCTTGGTTTCCCAACCCCAGATTCTTATATTTTATGTGAAACCATGATGGTTCCATGCATTATGATTATCATTACATCATCCTGTATTTGAGTTCAAATTACTCTAAACCTAGTACTACATAAAAGTGACACTAGCTAACATAAAACAAATGGCAAATACTTTCAGATGATGATAATGTTATTTCACCCATAGGCCATATCTTAGATTTACATTAAATGGGAACAAATTCCAGAGTGGAGATAGGAAATGCTGTTTAAAAAAAAAAAGTTATGAACTAGGAGAGGCTCCCAAACTCCCAATCCCAACCTAGAAAGTGTCTAATTCTCAAAAGAAGAAGAAGAGAAGAAAGACAATTCTAAGACAATTCTACTAAGTGTCTAAATAAAGTTATATGCATACATTTTGATTGCTCTCCATAAAAATTAACATCAAAGAAATTAAATATATTTTTATTTTTATAAACACAAAAATGTTTGCAGATTTTGCTTAGAAGATCTCAGAGGTTGGCTCACTAGCACCGTGGTGGTTCATCCTAGGTTCAATAAAGAGAATTTATTGGGAAAATTATGTGAGAAATATTTTATATATCAGTATTGCACCATGTATCTTGATGCCCATAGGATACAAAAGCCAGAAAAATTGCAGGAAGCATCAGGAAACATCTCATGTATCATGTAATATATATCACAGTTTGGTGGAAACATTAGGAACACGTGGATTTTTCTGACAAAACTTTAGGAGACATAAAGGGGGCGTTTGGATCGTAGGTTACTTTAGATAAGCTACTTATGCCACAAGTAGCTTATCTTGGTTTCTACTTAATCAACAGATAAGTATGTTTAGTAAATATCTTTTTAAAAAAAAGTATGTTTAGTAAACAACATGCATATCATCTAAAAAGTACAAAGGCATATTTGGTTTCCAACATCATAGTTAATTATCCCGAAAATCTGTTTGGTCCTCCTCACATCCACCATCTATCATGTGGGGCCAGCCTTTGATGTGGATCGTTCATTGTGTGGGCCGTCCATCATGCAGGGCCCACCTTGGTTGTGGGCATTCATCATAGGGGTCGATCTTGAATGTGTATAGTTCATTAGGTATGGCCCACCTTTGATGTTAGCCATCCATCATGTGGGGCCCACCATCAATGTTATTGTCCATCATGTGGGGGCCCATCTTCAATATCCATTGCCCATCATGTGGAGCCCACCTTTGATGTGGATCATCCATCATGTGGGCCGTCCATCATGCGGGACCTGCCTTAGATATGTGTCACTCATCATTAGGCTGATCTTTGATGTGGACCATCCATCATGTGGGGCCCACCATTATTAACTGCCCATCATGTGGAGCCCACCTTTGATGTGGGTTGCCCATCACATGGGCCCCACCTTCAATATGGGTTGCTCATCATGAGGGGCTTGCCTTGGAGGTGGGTCATTCATCATTAGGGGTGGACATATGATGTGGATCGTCCATCATGCGGGGCAACCTCGATATGGGCTCATGTGGGACCCACTAGATCATCTACCCATTTAATGGATGATTTCCCAATCTCATGAACTTAGAAGGGGTTCATGGCCACAAAGAGCATATTCCTTTAAATAATTTCCTTGGTTGCTGTGTCACCAATTAAAATGAAGAAAATAAGTTACTTTTGGAAGTTAAAAAGCAATAAAAAATAACTTATGAAAGTAAGTTACTTATTCAAAATAACTTATGAAAGTAAGTTACTTATTCTTATTTAAGTTACTTTCTTCTTCTTATTCTTCTTCTAAGTTACTTATTCAAAATAACTTATGAAAGTAAGTTAACTTATTCTTATTTAAGTTACATTCTTCTTCTTCTTCTTCTTCTTCTTCTTCTCATATTGCTGAGACTGAATATCCATATCCTTACTACTGATTAGGACTACTCCAACACGAAAGTGGTGCAACAGGCTCTGCGCATCTGCAAGGACTGTAGCCATATCCATAATGTTCATAAGCCTCCTGATGTCCTGATACTTTATGAGTGCCACTGGTGCCAGCCTCTCCATGATGCTCCTCCCCCTGGCTGGTTGTATTGTGACTCAGTAGACTCATAAGTCCGGCCTTGTATACCACGTTGGTGCTCATCAGCCTCACACGATCTATATACGGCTTTATAATGTGTTGAGCAACACTAGCAGTAGGTGCATCACCACCACCATCACTGGCACTGCTATGACTATCAATATGAGTCGCACTGCTATTGCATTCAACGTTGTTATCTTCTTCAATAATGGGCTCTGGAGGATGGCTCTGAGCGGTTTCTGCAACGAGTTCTAGGTATTCAAGTTCCTCACTTTTGGTTGCTTCTTTGCCTTTCTTCCTTTGTTTAAGCCATGGAAGAAGAGGTTTGTCTTCAACAAAAAATATAGTCCAAATTTATTGGGCAATATTACACTTGGTTGCCAGTTTGCCCTCTTTTTTTCTTCATGTTTTTTAACCGTAGCCTCACATTGTAGTGGATAAACACATTTCTTTGCACCTTTATCTCATTTAATCGATTCCATTGCTTAGTATGGATGTGGGCGAAAGTGCTCCTATTTCTTTCAAAACTAGCACATGATGTACATTGACTCAAGATTCTTATTGCAATATTCCATAGTGTAGGTACACTTTCTCTATAATGGACCTACCATTGAGCTGCATAGATAACAAAGAAATATATCATATATCAAGTATTTAGTTAATTAAATTTGTAAAAACATACTTAATAGTTTATAACTTAATACACCTACCTGGATTGGTTCTTTGTATTGTAGCTCGTGCTGGTGGATCTCCAAAGATGCCCATTGCTAGTTCAAACACCTCTACCTCTGAAATAGTAGCTAATAATAAGTACCACAAGTCTCAGACTCTACACTATACAATCTACATATGTAAATAATTTAATAGGATCAACATTTGGCTCCAACCTTTTTATAACATTCCTCAAACCGATAGTAATCTCATTAGCATCTTTGTATGCAGTCATGTATTGGAGTTGTGGGTTTAAAAAGAAGCTTCCAAGTTGATTAAAAGAGAGAACAATATAACATATCAAATTATCAACGTTACATAAAGAACCAAAGGAAAAAGAATAACTAAATTCAATCCCTGTAACTTGTGTTTACCTGCCCTATGGAGATCATGAAGCTATTTATTCCAATGCCTATCTATGAGCTTCCAATATTCCTTGTAGTGTTTACAATTACGTTTAATTGATAACTTTGCTTTGTCCATAGCTTCATAAAGAAAGCCCACCTTAATCAAAGGCTTCATTGTGATGCAGGACAATTAACCATTTGCTTTAAAAGCTCGAACTGTTAAAGCATTGCGAATCAATCCCTTTATCTCATAGCCCAGGCCTTATATCTCATGGGTTAGGACCTCGGCCGAACCCCCCTCGAGGGCCCCAAATCACATGGGTACCGCCTCACACGGGTAGGGCCCACCCACCCCGATTGTGCCCCTGCATCCGAAAGGCAACCCTACTCGAGCTCGGTGTGAAAATGCCCCTGCATTAATCACCCCCGGTGAGGAGTCTTAAACACGGGACCACCTGCTCTAATACCAATTTGATGCAGGACAATTAACCACTTGCTCTAAAAGCTCGAACTGTTAGAGCATGACGAATCAATCCCTTTATCTCATAGCCCAGGCCCCACATCTCGTGGGTTAGGACCTCGGCCAAACCCTCCTCGTGGGCCCCAAATCACATGGGTACCACCTCACACGAGCCACCCGCCTCACACGGGCCGCCCACCCCGAGTGTGCCCCTACATCCCATAGGCAACCCCACTTGAGCCCGGTGTGAAAAAGCCCCTGCATTACATTGCTTTCATAATTTCTTGGAATTTCTTCCTTTACTTGTTGTCTCTTATAATTGCACACATCTCCACAGGCGTGCCACTCGTCTTTTATCCATATTTCGAGTTGAGCCATTGCCAAGATGCAACTATCCCGCTAAGGGTTCCTTTATGATTGTATAGACTCTCAACGGCTATGAAATTTGTGGCGAATCTAGTCACCCAAGGCCTCAACAACTCTTGCCCGCAAATGAATTTCTTTATAAGAGCAGTTGTCCAATTGTGATTGTAAATATATATATCATGATCAATCTTGCCTTTTCAACTAGTATCGACACATTAGGCTTCTTCCTAATATCTTCAATGATGAGATCAATACAGTTTGCTACACAAGGTGACCAAAACAGATGAGGCCTCTTCGCCATAAGATGTTTTCTTGCTACTTTATATGTTGCCTCATTATCAGTGACAATCTGCACCGTATTACTCCCCAATTTCTTCTACCATTCTATCCATCAGGCCAAATATATACTCATCATTCTTCACTTCATTAGATGAATTGATGGCTATAATAAAGATTGGACTGTATCTAAGTGAGAGTATATCATGAAATTTATCATACTCAAGATGGTTGGATCAGTCCAACCATTGCACATGATTATACATCCTTTATTTGCCCATATGCTTCTAAATGATTGTACATGAGTCCACACTTCCTAGCACACTTAATTTGAATACTTCGAATCTTTGTTATAAGAATTGGGTGCTTTAATCCCGGGTCCCACATCAACTGTTACATCCACAAATGCTTGAAAGTATTGGCAATCGGCAACGTGTGGAGGAATACTATTGTGCAAGAATAACTTTGCAGCTGCCTCTTGAAGATTATCCACTATTTGCTTTGACCATATCTGTTTCAATTTCTTTATGTGCTAGTGGCCTTTCTAAACACTGTTTCATCACCAAGAGGTACTCGTGACCAGTGTTCGCAATATCGATACTATCAGCAGATAGATCGTCCGATATTATCGGTATCATAGTCTAGCGATACGAAACCCTTTGGAAGGTACTCAGGAAGAAAAAAAAATCAAGGAATACTTGGTATCGATCGATATATTGCTAAATATCGGTCGATATTGATGATATTATTACTTTTGTCGGGATTTTTTGCCAATAACGTTGTATAACACCTACCCAGTCACGAGGCTACTGTGGCTACCTACCAAATTCGTCGATAAAGGGGTTGGGATATCAGGAGACTCAAGACATCGTAAATATTCGAAAAAACAAAAAAAAAGCTTTCAAGAGGGTGGATTTGGTACCTGAAAAAGGGTTGGCTCTGATTGGAAGCTTCACTTGGTGGGCCATTCAAATTAGACGGTCGCGTCGTTTATAGCTGAGTGAATCTCCATCTTGAGCTAACCCAATCGAAGAAAAATATTAGAGAAAATTGGAAAATTTCTGAGATTTGGGTGCGATTTTGGGGTTTGGGGGTTTTAGGGTTTTGGAATCTGAAACCCTCTCGCCTAGCTTCCCAAAATGGGCTTTGGATCCCTTCTGACATACGCGTAGCCGATTTAAGTTCTGGCGAGGGATGGTAGGTGGGGTCCACCTTGATGTTTGTGAGAAATCTACTCTGTCCATCCGTTTTGCGAGATCATTTTAGGACATGCAACAAAAAATAAGGCGGATCCAAAACTCAAGTGGGCCTCACTAGAGGAAACAATGGGGATTCAGTCACCATCGCTGAAACATTTTGAAGGCCACAAAAATTTCGTATCAGGCTAAGTGTTTCGCGTTTTCACATCATCCTAGTGGGAATGACCTTATAAATGGGTTTGATGGCATATAAACATCAAGTTGGAGCCCACAAAGGTTTCAACGGTAGAAAACTCTTTCCCCAGTTTTCCGATCCACCTTATTTTTGTCGCATGTCCTAAAATGATATAAAAAAATCGATGGATGAGGTGGATTTCTCACAAACATCAAGGTGGACCCCACCTACCATCCCAGTACCGGAACTTCGTGCGGAAGGCTTTCGCAAGAAATCCGTGTCCCCCTTTTTTAATGGAAGCAGATTGGTTGGTGTACCACACACCACCGACCTGCCTGGTGTGTTGACGTCACCTAGTTCTGTGGGTCCCATCACAAGGTATGAGTTATATCCAAACCGTTCATCCACATGAAGACCTCATGGTAAGGCTTGAGCCGAAAAATAAGACCTCCAAAAATCAAGTCGACCACACTGTAAAGAGCAACGGGGGATTGAACGTCTACCATTGAAACCCTTTTGGGGGTCATAGATATTTTGGATCAATATGATATTTGTTTTTCCTCTTCATGCAGGTCTGTGTAACCTTATGAACAGATTGGATGGAAAATAAACGTTACGGTGGGCCCTACGAATGTTTTAACGGTGAGAATCATTGCTATCTGTGGTGTGGTACACTTGATCTTTGGATATGACTCATTTTTTGGATCAAGATCTAAAATGGTCTCGCCAAATGGATGAACGGTGTGGATATACTAAACACATCATTATGGGCCCATGTAACTTTGATCTCCTTTGAACCATGCGTACAACTCGATCTCGAGGAGCATCAACGCTCATCTTCGCGGAAGCGGATTGCGTCCTACCCCTGCCTGCATGATAATCCGTCCGGGCAGGGCTCTATGGGGTCCACCATGATGTAAGGGTTTTATCCACACTGTTCATCCCTTTTCTCAAATCATTTTACGACATGATCTAGAAAATGGAGTAGGTCCAGAGCCCCTTGGACCACACCAAATGAAGCAACAGTGATAATAACACCCACCATTGAAACCTTTATAGGGGCCACTGTGATGTTTTTTTACCATCCAACCTATTCATAAGGTCATGTAGACCTGGATGAAGTGAAAACAGAAATATTAGCTTGATCCGAAAATTTTATAGCTCCCAAGAAGTTTTCAATGGTGGATGTTAAATCCCCACTTTGTGGTCCACTTAAGCCTTGGTTCTGCCTTGTTTTTGGTTTCATAACATAAAATGATCTTTAAATAGGGATGGGTGACGTGGATAAGATCTTTACATCATGGTGGCCCCCATAGAGCTCTGCCCGGGCGGATAATAGTCTAAGTGGGGGGAAGATGCAATCCACTTCCCGTCTTCGCATGACATGTACCCACACCAACTAGGTTGGTGGTGGGACGCGAATTAGCTACTGAACTCGCTACAGAAGTGTAACATCCCGAAAATCGGGGGTCGAGCATAAACTCCACTCCCGAGTTCCAGAACATCACCTATGCAACATTTTCAATGATGGATGAATGCCGGCTGTAGTAGTGCATAAAACATGAAGTGGATTAAGCCAAAACAACATATCATACTCCAGAGACAGTTAAATTTCGCAAGCGGAAGACTGTGATAAATATATAAAATGTATAATTGATTGTAAGTCTCCAGAGTGTGAACATGTTACCAGGTTAACTAAATACATGTATACTCCAAAAATGGAAAGAAAAGAATATACATGGGTGTTTAAATAAAGGAAAAATACCAAGTGTATTGGCATCTAATCAGTAACCCTGTAACCCCGTCGATCAGAACCTGCATATAGAAGGAATCATTCCTAACATCATAAAGTCTGGCTCTGCTTCGCAAGCAACGCCATCATCTGAAATTAAAATAGGGACTGGTTGGTGTGGCCAACACCGTCCCGTAACGTGGGAGTGAGTAATTAACTCAGTGGAATCTATACAGCAAAGGTTAACATGTTATCAATCCAATCAAGCAGTACAATCAAACATGTCCTAGATACTCTTGTTAATGCAAGGATGATATGAAGAATGATGCATGCCCTCACCACAAACTCCCTTATGCGACATCATCTAACGATTGCGGCATGAATCACTACCACTGTGCTCTCACACCAACGCCAATGGCACATGCAGTGCGATGTCATGAGTATGATTACCAAGTTCTTATTAGTCTTTTTCATACAACAGGATTGGGAAGCTAAGTCACCTCCCTTATATCATTTCCCAACGTTGATCCATTCTAGGGTCGTCAGTCCTAGGAATCTCAGACGATGTTATGGTTCTAGGTCGTTGCAAGGGCTGTCAGGGCTGTTGCGCGCAATCGTTGCTCCTCTCCCCCATCACCTTATCAATACAGGCCTACTTATATCCTCAAGATTGCAACAGGACTCGTCGCTCCTATGCAGTGTCAGGATAAACTCAAGGTCACTACAGAGGGCGCAATCGTTGCTCCACTCCCCCATACCACCATAATCTGCTCAGAGTAGGGTGCTCACTGGTCACTACGGGGAGGTTTGTGGCCCCAGCGTAGGCCGACAGCTCGACCACGGTGTCCCATACCACCATGCCCGGCTCATGAGTCTTAGGGGATCATGGTACCATGGTTAACGGGAGTTTCACTGGTAAGCTCGGTGTCTTAGATTCAAACAGTTGCGACCAAACATGGTGAACAAACATCGGTCAATCGGGTTAGTTGATAAGCTCAACTAGGCCAAACGCACGTTGAGTTGAACGACATGGAATGCATAAGCACTCTGTGTGGCCTAACCACTGCCGAACACCCCAAGCACGACTCAGATTCGCTTAACTCATCCTATGTGGCGAAGACAACCTCGACCACTATTTATGGAACGATTTCCAATTGCCTGGACTGTAGCACAGCCCCATTCACATACACATACAATAACTAGCATATGATTCATATTCTGCATCCATATGAACAATCATGAAGTATAACTTGAATGTAAATAGTACATGCAGGAATTCATCCACACATTTAACATGCTTCAACTAAGTACACAATCCATGGAGGAAATCATATACTCACTTAGCATGGATAATCTAAGTTACATTATTCATGAAGGAATTCATAGACTCACGTGTTGTGATGGAGATCTATACCTCAACCAGCTTAGCAATCATACTTTACTAACTACTAAGGCATTTATTCAAACACTTAGATTACACATTATATCATACATATTTTGCATTCATTAGCATACGTATTAGGGCAAATCCTTTCGTCAAAGGGTTATCGCCTATACATCAATCGTATATCCATGACAGTTAGTCATGGCAAACACGAAAGCGAACTCCATACTCATGCAGTCACTTTCACAAACACTTAGACTACACAATATGACATACCCCGCATATGTTGATAAACATGTATTAGGCTAATCCGTTCACCCAGAAGTTGATACACATGCATCTAGCATACATAGACATCGATTAATCATGGAAAACTCAAATTCATATTTCATACGTATACGGTATTTTCTACAAATACGAGGAATACAGTATGTTTAACATAATTAACGTATAATTGAAAAACGAAACGGAGAACACTTTATACATGTGAAATAACATCCTGAGCAAGAATAAATCATTACTTAACATTGAAAGTCTTGGAAACCATAACCTTACGCCGTAGAATCGCAACGAACTCGACAGAGACTCTAAGTCTTTGTCTACGGCACAAAGGTGACCTGTAGCATGAAATAGATTTGCTATTTCATCACCTACACTATTTAAACCTCTAGAACTGATTAGGGTTAGGTTTTCTTACCTAAGAACGGAGCCGGAATCGCCGGAAAAAACGATACAGATGTGATAGTTGAGTACATGGGATGACAGGGAAGAAGCCCTGGATCGAACACCAACTCTCTCTCACACTTTCTCTCTTTTCTCTCTCTCACTCTCTAGGGTTTAGGAAATTCGTATGGGTTAGAAAGCTAAGGGTTTAAGGCCCTTTTATAAGCCTAAACATAATGAAAACGGACTCCAAGTCAAGGTATACTTAGGTTATAACCAAAGTGGGTCTGTTTCGATCCAACGGAGCATTTCTGGAGGTCCTGTTATCAAATACGGTCGGACTTAAGCTCACTAACATTGGATCTTTAGTCAGTTAGGTTTTCAGTCCAATCGGATTTCCAGATCGTCCGTGGCGGACCAGTTTCAGTTCAGCGGTCACCGAAACTCGATCAGGGCCACAAGTGCTATGACATGTAAGAGCCACCTATCCTGATCCAAGGGTAAATTTGGGTTGAAATCGAACAGTCAGAACGCTTAAAAATAGCGCGCAAGTGACACGTGCCAGATTTATTAAAAATCGAATTAATTTTCTAAATATTTTCCTTTTCTCACTCTCTTCACTCTGGACTCAGTAAAATGGTCTCAGGATATCGGTTGGGCTTGATTTTCGAAATGATTGTCAAGTCCAACTAGGCGGTCATAATGGTCTAAGATTATAGATATCGGACTTTCGACGTGCGGTCTAGATCCAGTACAAAGTTTCAAAAGGGTTCCTGAGAACAAACAGGTTTAGAGTTTGATCCTAGGTTTTAGGGTAACGTTGGGTCAACGATTCTATAGGTTTTGGGTCTTACAGATCGTATTTAAAGTGGTTCGTGCTTATTTCACAGGTAATCTAGTATAGCGCTAGTTAATTCACGTTAAATTTCTAAAGAATTTCGTTCTAAATGATTTCTTTGGCTTTGGAATTGAGTTCTGAGAGTGATATGGTTGACCCATTGCCTAAGGACGTCTAACCCCAGGTTGGCAAAAATTCGGGGTGTTACAGGAAGTGACGTCACCATGTTTTGTGGACCCCACCATGACGTATGTGTTGTATCCACACCGTCCATCCGTTTAGAGAGATTAGTTTAGGACATGAGCGAAAGAATGAGGCAGATCCAAAACTCAAGTGGACCCCACAACAAAAAACCATGGGGATTGAACGCCTACCATTAAAAACTTATTTGGGCCACAAAAGTTTTCGATCAAGCTGATATTTGTATTTTACCTTATTCCATGTCTGTATTAACTTATAAACAGGTTGGATCTCAAATAAACATCATGGTGGGCCTTAGGAAGATTTCAACGGTCGGCGTCACTGTTCCCACTATTTTCTGTGGTAGGGTCCACTTGAGATTTGGATCTTCCTCATTCTTTGGCTCATGCCCTAAAATAATCTCTCTAAATGGATGGATGGTGTGGATACAACACATACATCATGGTGGGCCCCATAGAACGTGGTGATGTCACTTCAGTAGCGAGACTCGTTACTGTCAAGTTCAGTAGGTGGTGTGTGGTACACCAACCAATCTGTAGGGCCCACTTTGGACAGTCCTCTCAAGGGCTTTATAGAGACCACTATGATGTATATATTTTATCCACACTGTCCATCCATTTTGATAGCTCATTTTAGGGCATGAGCCCAAAAAGTATATAAGGCTCAAGTGGACCACACCACAGGAAGTCGTGGTGACAATGATGTCTACCATTGAAGCTTTCCTAGGGCCCACCATGATTCAGGATTTGCCATCCAATCTATTCATAAGGTCGAACGGTGAAGGGAAAACATAAGTATTAAATTGATCCAAAAGTTCTGTAGTCCTCAAATTTTTATTTTTTATTTTTTTAAATTTTAAATGGTGCCCATTTAATGATCACTATTTCGTATGGTGTGGTCCGTTGCAGATTTTAATGGTGGAAGTTCAATGACCACTGTGTTCTGTGGTGTAGTCCACCTGAAATATTTGTTGGCTTCATTTTTAGGACCATATCCTAAAATAATATGAAAAAATAGATGGACGGTGTGGATATACAATGCATACGCTAACGTGGGCCCTACTGTTAAGGTCCCAGCCACATCGTTGGTTCCATGTCTCACCTAAGCTACGCTTGGGTATTTACCCAATCACCGCCCCCTTTTTAGGGGGCAGATTAGGTGTGTTACGGCAGGGTATTTACCCTTACCGTGGGCCCACCTTGATGATTTGGTGACATCCACCTTGTCCATACTTTTTCCAGCCCATTGTAGGATGGGGTCCTAAAAATTATGTAGATCCAAATCTCAGGTGGACCACACCATATTCTAAGTATGTTTGTATCAAAGATTATATAGTCCAAAGTATCAAATAACTTCCAAGAAAATGGCTACTTGCATGAGACTCTTGAATTTTGGTGTCTCATTATATATTGCATGTGTTTTTGTCTTGAATTGCTTACTGCCTATTGGACGGTGCTCTATGGCCCCACCATGATGTATGTGTTTTATCCACGCCATCCATCTATTTCCTGGTAATTTTACACCATCCATCAATTTTCCACGCCATCAAAAACTTTTGTGGCCCTAAGAAGTTTCTAATGGTGGAAATCCCTATTGTGTGGTCCACCTGAGATTTGGATAATTCTCATTTTTAGGACCATTCCTTCAAATGATTTGGCAAAATGGATGGGCAACATGTATATACAACACATGCATCAAGGTGGGCCCTAAAAAGTTTTAACATAATGTTCTTTTATAGATAAAATATGTCAGGAGGAAGAGGAGGGAGAACTTGATATAGGGTGGTGATATGGTCGGCCCACTTCCGATAATCGATTCGGGAGTATATGTTATTTACGTGGCCATGTGTCGAGGAGTGGGGGGTAACTTGCTTGAAGGAGCAATTAGCGGGAGGGTATCGCAATGTTGTGGACTGTCCTAAGAGCCACAAGACGTGCAAGAAGAGATGGGAGTTGTATTGAAAAAAAGTGTGAAGATAAGAGATAAACGACGTACACGGCGGATGAAGATTAGGGAGGAGTTGGGGAGACCTTGATATATAGGGGAGGAGGATGTAGTGGATATCGATAACAATGATGATCCTGGTTTTAGACGTGCAGTTCAGGAATCCATACGGGATGATTGGGATAGGGAGTAGAAGAGGTGGCAGAGAGTAGGCCTAGATTTGAGGGGTCTACTCAGTGGGGGGAGTGGAGCAGGGGGAGATATAGGGGTATGGGGAGTAGTAGCAGCATGCGGGTGCTGGATTTATCGTCAGATCTAAGGATGTACAAGGAAGCGGGGGGGACACAGAAAAAATTAAAGGACATGTTTAGTGGAGGGGATGTAAGGAAAAAGGTCGGGGAGTTTGTTGCAAAGTTTTTCATATACGATCAAATTTCGGCGAATGCAGCAGTAAGCCCACACTTCAAGAATATGATAAGTGGGGTGCAGCGTTGGGGTGAAGGTTTGTAGTTGCACACGCCTTTTCAGATAATTGGCAAGTATTTAGATGAAGAACATGAGGAGATGAAGAAATATGTGGATTCACATAAGCAGTCATGGGAGATGTACGGTTGCACTGTCATGTGTGACGGTTGGACCGGACCGATGAGAATGTCGGTCATAAATTTTATGGTCTATTGTAGAGGACGAGCAGTGTTCTTAAAATCCGTAGATGCGAGCGAAAGATTAAAGATATGAACTACATCTACAAATTAATGTACTGTGTCATTAATGATGTTGGGAGGAAGAATATTGTGCAATTTGTTACAGACAATGGGAGTGAATTTGTCACGGTGTGGAAGGATATACAAAACAAGTATAATATGTATTGGGTCCCATATGCAACGCATTGTATTGATCTCGTGTTAGAGGCGATCGGGAATAGGCTGTTAGTGAAGACCACTATTACTGATGCACGACTTATCATGACCTTCATATACAACCACACATGGTTATTAGCCACGATGCACGAGAAGTGTGGTAGGGATATAGTGCGCCCTAAGGCAACGCGGTTTGCCACAACTTATATTGACCTAAATAGCCTCATCAAACACAAGCATGGGCTATAAGAGCTTTTCACTTCTCATGACTACACAGTTTGGGCTAAGAAGAGGAATAGAGTAACCTGGAGAATTGAAGAGCTCGTGTTGCACCACTCTTTCAGGGATCGCGTACGTGATGTAGTTACTATTCTGGAGCCCATTTATGTAGTGTTGAGGATGGTCGACAATGAAATGAATCCATTAATGGGGTCATTGTATTCCTCCATACAATTGATGAAAGAAGTTATCTAGGCTAAAGCCCCCAACGCATATATGTGGGTGCATGGGATAATAGACGCCGGTTGGAAGAGGACACTTTCTTACCTACAACATGAGGTTGGTAAGTACTTGCATACTTTTTTCTTGTTTATATGCTCAAGTACTTTGCTATTAATGTCTAAATTTTTGAATCATGCTAGTTTTTAGCATATTTCCTAAATCCAAAATTCCACTACAGCAAGAATCTCTATGCTGACAATGAATTGAAGAGGGCTGTACATGAAGTATATGAGCACTTATTCCCTGACTGTCCGGGGAAAGGTACATTCAGTATTGAAGTAAATATATTCCGCAACTACATTCTCCATATTTGTATCGTAATTATTCCATACTTACCCTTGGCTACTATATGCCATCAACAAATTATTAAATTCCGTGATACGATTGGAATGTATCGTATCCATGGGTGGTGAAATTCCACTAAAGTGTGAGTGTGTGGGGTGTGCGTGCATGCGTAAAGTTTTTTAAAAAAACAAATTGTTAAATTCTGCAATACAATTGGAATGTTCGGGTGTCAAGTCGAAAAGATGTCGAGGATCACCATGATGCCATGTGAGTGGCTACATTTAAAGTTAGTTTTCATATTATTTTACAAAATTTGAAAGTAATGAAATAACTTTAACAGTCGCAGGCGAATGGTGGACCATGTACGAGACTGATTGTGAGGTTTTACAACGGCTAGTTGTTTGTGTGCTCGCACAGACAGTCTCCTCCTCACCCTGTGAAAGAAATTGGAGCACATTCTCCCTCATCTACACTAATAAGTGCAACACATTGGGGTACAACCGGCTTCAGAAGCTAGTGTATTGCCACTACAATATGAAGCTACGAGAGAGGCTGCTATGATCCGAAGGAATAAGAAAAGTACGGGAGAACCCATTGGCTCTGATGGCGGTTGGACAACATTCATTTATTGAGGATGAACGATGATCAGCTGCATGTTGCGGAGGAGGCAGCGGGACAAGGGATCGATGTTGATGCACATGTGGAGTAGTAGAGATCCCTGATGAGGCATTCAACTCATTGATGAGAAGTCAGGTGGGCAGTCCTTGGTAGTCACTATTATGCGGGACACGTGGTGGGGAGACATTGTCCAACACCAAGACAAAGAATGATGCGGCGGGTGGATCTGGTAATGCTGACAAGTCTGATGACAACGATGGGGGTGATGGTGACTCTGGCTATAGTAGCGATGGTGATGATGGCGACGAGGGTGTGACTTAGTTTCAGAGGCCTCTTAGCCCTTTCACTGGGGAGTGGGATTTCGATCATGCTACACAGGACCCTGACCATGGTTCTCGTCTAGGAGGACCATGACATCATCTTATCTATAATAAGACACACAAGCATCAGAGGTTACAAAAGAAAAAACAGACACAAAAGCTTTCTGATTTTGAGGAGTTACTGGAAACATGCGTGAGGGACATAAGCGTTTGTGGGAAGCGAGGTGACTCTAGTTTCGGTTCACGGACGAGGGAGGGGAGTTTGAGTTATAGGCCACAACATGGATATGGATCACAGACAAGAGAGTAGCTCGAGTTATGTGCATAGTATGGGTATGGATACGGAGCTAGTGGATATGCGAGGAGTGACTCCAGCAGTTACAGATCATCATTTTTCGACTACGGTCAGGACTTCACTTCCACATACGGGCATGTATATGAGCAACAATATGGATACCCAATAGCTTTATCTATGCCCATTCCAGATCCATATCAGCCACATACTGTAACTATTACACAGTACCCACGAATGGGCGTATTAGTTCAATTCAGAGAGGATGAGTATCAACGTTATGTCAAGGAGTATCTTAATTGGTACCATTCTACTATGACCTGGGCACAGTACTGTCGATTTGTGGAGGAGCAATATTCTTTCCAGCCACGTTGAGATGGAGATGATGATTACTAGCCACCATGTAACTCTATGTGGATCTAGGCCATAGCCAGTCACTTCATTGGTAGATATATTTTATAATTTCTACTATATCATTTTCTTTCATCATTGGTAGATATATTTTATAATTTCTACTATATCATTTTCTTTCATCATTGGTAGATATATTTTATAATGTCTACTATATCTTTTTCTTTCATCATTGATAGATATATTTTATAATTTCTACTATATCCTTTTCTTTTGAATGCATTGGTTGTGTTTTCATACATGTCTTGATACATTTATAAATATTATGCATCATACTTGAATATAGTTGTCTTAGTTAAATCAGACAACGTATAACTTAGGACTCCGTATAAAGGAAACGTATTATGTGCACTTCTTTTTTGAGATTTTATGATTTAAAAGTATGTATTAAGGGTTGTTTTAATCAGTGTTTTAAATAGCGGTTGCGTGATGCGTAGCGCCCAGCCCTCTATAGTACTTCTATTTTTAAAATTAAAAATAGGACAAATATAATAAATAGTGAAAAAAAAGGGGAAACAATATAAAAATGCCCAAAAGATGATTCATTTTATCAATTATAAGTATGTTCAAAAAGTTATTAGTTATCATTTATCAAAAGCCAATCCACATATATAAGCCAAATCAAATAATCATCACATCAACAACTTTCTAAGCAAACCACTTTAATTAATAATGTCTAATTGAAACCACAAGTCACCATTATGAAAAGAACTAAAAATCCCATAGGTTAAAAGTATCATGTACAATACAAGTGTCATATTCCTCAACATTAGAAACAAAGAAAACGTGAAAAAAATAGTTAAAAAATACATTATAGCTTACGCTACGGACGCTACATGCTACGTAGCTGTAGCATACGCTCTGACCCCTGTAGTGTACGCTACAGGGGATTTACGCTATTTGGGACGCTACGCTACATAGCATATGCTATCGCTACGCTACGGACGCTATTTGAAACACTGGTTTTAATAATTCTTGAAGTTTCAAAAAGTGCGATAAATTATGCAATACAAACGATATATCCCGTGCGATAACCGATACGTATCTGTATCCTAAGGGCGCGATACATTGCACGATACCGATATTTCGAACATTGCTCGCAACTCCCTCTCGCCATTAAGATTATGATTTTTTTTTTTTTTTTGGGGGGGGGGGAGGGAAGAGGAGAGAGAGAGAGAGAGAGAGAGAGAGAGGAGAGAGAGAGAGAGAGGAGAGAGAAGAGAGAGAGAGAGAGAGAGAGAGAGAGAGAGAGAGAGAGAGAGAGAGAGAAGGTTGTAACTCTTGTCGCGCATGCTAAAGGAACAACGTAACCCCGCCCTAGCGTCCCCCAAATAATCCTATGTTGTCATGCCCACTGCCATTGCCACTCCCCCCACCCACATCACGAACTGAACCATTCCTCTCAAACATTCGACGTCGCTCCTCCTCATGTTGAGATTGTAAACTTTTCCTCCTTGCAATCGTAACCTCCCTATTTGAATCTTCCCCTAACTTAGTGTCCTCATCACGTAGCGGCATAGGATCCCCAAACACCTTTGCTCTACATGCATCAAGCGTATCCTTCTTTCTTTCTCCCTCATCACCTTTTTACCTTTAATTTCTTCCAAGTTCTTCTTCATCTCCTCCCTTACTGCATAAGGGACACTTGGACACTGAACCTTTTGATGGGCCAAGTGCTATTTTAATCGGGTTATGCCCCCGCTCACACTCTTGATGCAAAACTTGCACATTATTTACTGTCTTCTCTGAACTATCCATACTCCATACTTCCACCCTACATCTTCATTCTCATTTCCAATCATCCCAACAAATATAATTATACAACAATGGCCACTCTACAGTTTGCACAAGCCACAAAGTGACAAACAATAAAGAAAATGTATTATCAATTTGCATCAAACTACGAAACTAAGCATATGAAATTGAAATTGCAGCAACTAAGAAATTGCATCAATTTGCATCCCCCCTAGACATGCATTACATTTCAAGTTTCAACATATTTGGTGTTTTTTTTTTTTTTTTTTTTTTTGCAATTAATGAAAACTAGATATAATATTTGAAAAAAAATCACCAAACTACTCAGATCTGATTGAAAAAAAAACAACTACAAAAAAAAAAAAAAAAAAAAAAAAAAGGGACAAAATTAGCCCCCCTCCAACAAAAAAAAAAAAAAAAAACACTTTTTTTTTTTTACTTGATCTGATTGAAAATGCATCCCCTCTCCAGATCTGCGATCAGATTAATTTTTTTTTTCTGGAATTTACTGATATTTTGACAGATTTAATAAAAAAAACCTTTTTTATTTTTATTTTTTATATTTTTTTCAATCAGATCTACAGATCTGATTGGAAATGGGTCGCCTCTCCAGATCTGAGATTAGATTTTTGAAAAATATACAAAAATCAGGAGTAAATGCTGCCCTTCCCCCCTCTAAAAACAAAAACCCAAAAAATGTAAAAAAGATCTTCAAAGCTGGCAGTTTTTGGTAGATCTAGGGGTATAATAAACATAAATATGGATTACAACAAGGATCGATAACCAATGGATTTTTTTTACCTCTTTTTCGATTTTTTCAAAACTGGCCCCAAACTGTTTCGATCCTTCAAATCGGCTGAAATCCGATGTTTTGATCCTCCAAGTTGCTGTTAATGGCTTTGAAAATCCCACTAGATTGATGTATTTGAGGAATTTGAAGGCTTGGAGGAGAAATGAGAGAGTGAGAGATCGAAAATGGGGAAAGAAAGGGGCTTTTTTTCCCTTGTATAGAATATTGGCACTGATACAGCCTGTATTGGCTGATACGGTACAACGGATATTGATATGGCCGATACAGGGCCGTATTGTACATTGTATCGCGCTGATATGGATACAATACACCCGTATCGGCCGATATGATACCGTTTTTGATATCTATGGTAGTAGCCATCCAATAAGTGACCTGCAAAAGATATGGTTAGAGCAGTGGTCCACATTGACCATTAAAATAAACAACTTGATGATCACTGCAATTTCATCCACATGGTAACTGGCCTTATAAACAATTTCTTTCACCTTGTGTTTGCCATTTGAAACTTGATGAAGGAACTCAACAAAACTTTTATGCAGCATTTGCTGCATACTAGTGTTTCTTTATTCTTTTAATCAGCCTTCCCATAAATGTTTACAAAGCCTTTAGTAAATTTATTGAAAGAAAATTGCAGCAAATGGATAAAGGGACATTTTCTTAAAGCAAAGAAATTTGGTGATGCATTAAGGAACAAAGATAATTGGATGAAGAGTGGCGTAGCAAAGAAAGATACTAAACATGAAATTCAATTTTTTTAGTCTATTAATTGGATAAAGAATGGCATAGCAAAAGAAAGATGCTAAACATGAAATCTTAGTCTGCCTTTTCATTTATTTAGTATATTAATTGGATAAAGAGTGGCATAGCAAAAGAAAGATACTAACATGAAATCTTAGTCTGCCCTTTCATTTTTTAGTACATTAATTGGATAAAGAGTGGCATAGGTTGCTTGACATTGCTTTGAAACGTTGGATCCCTTGACTCTTTAGCTGCAGTTCCAAGAGCTCTAGCCAATGGCTTCTATAACCATTTGTAGGTCTGAGATCCACATCTATGAATTGAGAGGTCTGAATCATTAACTCTGCAATCCGTTTTTTGAATCAATAGATTTTATTTTATCTTTTTATTTTTTTATTTTTATTGAAAGGCAGAATCAATAGGTGTATCGTTCAATGGAATAAATTGAAATCCTTCTTACTGGATGATCATGATACTTCCCAAAGATGGAAATTCTTGATCAATGGAGGAACAATATCACCATTGTTGTTCAATAAGATACCAAAGTGGATGATTGACTCATTCTGTACTACAAATAATCTCGGGATATCCTTCGACAACACTGATTCCTATTTCTCTATGATATCCCACCATAGAGGCGAATGGTTTCTTTAATCATTACTATCTGCCACAAGTTAAACTAGCCAATGGCTTCTATAGCCATGCTTGTTCAGAATAAACTTAGTGTATCTCACACCTTTACATGTTTCCTTTCTTTTACTTATTTTTGTTTTTATTTTATTTTATTATTGTGTTATATTCTTTTTAGCAACTGTGTTTTCTTCTTGGATGAAAAATACATGTGCTATTGTGGCATTTGGTTGGAAAATTGATCTGAGAACATTCAGTTTAGTTAAGAGGAATATGACAAAAGATGATGATGTTTCCTGGCATTATATTGCGAACATTCAGCTTAGTCAAGAGGAAAAATGACAAAAAGATAGTGATGCTTTCTGGCATTCATAATGAGGAAGTAGCCCCTGAGTTGCAGTTACGTCTCTTTCAATTCCAGCTTTGAGGTAATAACTCAATTGCAATTTCTCTGCCAGAGCCTCAATATGAATGCAAAGAAACTGAAATTTTGTTATTTTCCATTAATCGACCTAACAGTTGTAATTTAATTTGATATAACATCCATACACATCCTAAGAGCAGTTTTGGATTTGTCATTATGACCATATATTGTTCTTGGTTGATTATTTCAGCTTGTTAAGGATTACCAGGCATGGGCTTCTGGTGACACCTCGAGGCAGCCTCTAGGTACAGGTAAAATTTGAGGCCACCGCAACGTGATTGCAGCAGTTGTTGGTTGATTTATATCGTTGATCTGGAGTCCCTTCATGTTGTTTTCTTTGCTTATGTTGATGTTGTTGAAGAATCCATGTTTTCATTGGAGCTTGTAATGGTTTTAGAACAATGTTGATATGTTGTTGTTCTCTTTCTGGTTAGAGGTCAGTAGCCAAGAGTGTTTCATGATATCCACAACTAATCAATTCAAATAAGAAGAATTCAAGTTAAGTTCGTCTTCTGATATGTGTCCAAGGTATCACGAACTTTGGAAAATATTCTGGGAGGGAATTTTCAAGTCTTGAACCTCAAGAGATGTATTGTCTGTTGAGGCGTGGGCTCGGTGCATTTGGAGCCCTTATTCTAGTGATCCAGAACATTAATTCATCAATGTGATGATTCTCTCACAGTAATGTGCCCAATACCTCCAAGGTTACGAGATGTTAGCTGTTTGATCTGTCTTACTTTGTCTTATTTGCACCCCCCCCCCCCCCCCCCCCCCCCCCCCCCCCCCCCTGTGTGCGCACGCCGCTGGTCGAAGTGTTACCATCTCCTAATCTGGGAGGTTTTTTGTGAAATTTTGGGCATCCATCTTGATCAACAGATTATGGATGTAATCATGTGCAATGTACACATTTGTTCAGGTACAGGATGTCGTAAGTCCTCTACTGTATGCATGTATGAAAGGATGAGCTATAGATGTCCTAAAGGGAGGGTGAATAAGACAATACAAAATATTTCGATATGATGCGGAATCATTAAACAAATACTCTCAATTGCTTAGAGTATTGAAATCTTGGTTCCAAATAGTTCATAGGACGACCTTCACCTAAAAGATTTAGGCAGGATGACCTTATTTCACGACGTCTTTGAGATCAAAATATCAATCTTAGCAAGAGACAATCAATCACAAGGAAAGCAATAAAGAAATAAACATTCACCACCACTACTCGAGGAGTTATAGTGGTTCAGTGCTTAACCCCAGACCTACTCCACTCCCCAAATTACCACCCACGTAATTTTTGGCTTTCACTATTTCAAGGTTTTCATAGGTTCACCTTAACAATCTAATACAGTTCTTGTGATTTTCACGGGTTATCACAACAAAACCCACTTTGTGATTTTCATGGGCTCACCACAAAACAATCGGCTGAGATTTCCGGGTTATCTTAGAAAAATCTAAAATATAACAAATGAAAGTACAATACTTATCTTCTGATGTCGAGTCGAAGACGTAACTGTAGCGTGATTGCAACAATCTTCTTTCTTGGGATATTGATGAAGCCGTATATGTGTTTAACCCAAAAAGAATATAGGGATCTAATGTATTTTCAATAAACAAAACCGTAATGCTGCAAATTCAATTATTTGATTCTCGAGTATGGATTACTCTATTAAAAATTATTAATACTAACTTGAAAAAAGAGAATAGAATAAGCTAAATTAATATAAGATTTACCGCACAAATAGGTTAAGATCGCCCTGACTTTCTCTCTTTGCTCGAGTATATTGCTCACAAATTTTTGTTGTTTAAATAAATAAGAGAAGACCTCTATTTATAGTCAAAGGTCTTGAAAATTCGGTTGGTTGGCCTGATTTTTGGTCTAGCTGGCCGAATTCCAATGATATCGTTCCAACAACACTTGGATTTCGCGGGATAAGATCTTTCAAAACTTCGGCTGGCCGGATACAGGGTTCGACTGGTCGAATCTCTCTGAGATCCAAAAATCTAATGTTGTTGGAAACTTGACTGAACACTTCGGGCTAGCTGAACTGACAGGTTGGGTTGGCTGAACTTGATGTGGAAAATCCTTATCTTGTTGTGTACTTGCCCGAAATGTGTTAGATTAGCCAAAGGTAGTTAGGCTGGCCGAACCAGAAGTCGGGCTAGTCTAACTTCAGTGTATTTTACTTAGAATTATGTTCATTATGATACCATTTGAAATACATCTAACATTGGGTCATTCTAAGGTTATACCACCTGATGGTTGACACATACATATGCTTCAAACTTCGAACCAAGACAATTTAAAGCTTGTGATGATGAGTCTTCCTTGAGATGTTGATCCAGTCTTTACGTAGTCTTCATGAGTCGTCGAAGAACATTTTCATGAGTGCTTGTGATCCATTCGGGACTATGAAATTTGACAACACTAAGTGTGCTTTAAATATAAGCACTTACAAGGTAAGATGCACAAGTGAAAATATTTTGTTGAATTCCCGCATATAGGGAAATTTGGAGGTAGCTCCTCAAAAGGCAGTATGGAATCTTTCTTATTTATTTAGATCTTTCTTTAATTAATTAGAGAATTTCTTTATTTTAAGTTTAATGCAGGGGCATTTTCACACTAGGCTTGAGTGAAGTATCCTGTGTGAGGTAGGGACACACTCGGGGTGGGCGTCCCATGTGAGGTGAGACCCATGTGATGTGGGTCCATGTGAAGTTTTTTTTTTTTTTTGGGGGGGGGGGGGGGTTCGGCCGAGGACCTAACTTATGGGATGTGGGGCCTGGGCTATGAGATAAAGGGATTGATTCACTACGCTCTATCAGTTCAAGCTTTTAAAGCAAGTGGTTAGTTGTCCTCCGTTAGAGTGGGAGGTCTCGCGTTCGAGACTCTCACCAAGGGTGATTAATGTAGGGGCATTTTCACGCCGGGCTTAAGCGGGGCACACTCAAGGGTGGGTGGCCCATGTGAGGCAGGGGCACACTCAGGGGTGGGCGGCCCATGTGAGGTGAGACTCTTGTGAAGTGGAGCCCACGAGGGGGGTTTGGCGTCAAAGTTTCACTTGTATTTCTGTTTTATTTTATTGAATAGGACATTAGTAGGGTTTTATTACAATCCTACCATCTGAAGCCTTTTCTCAATGTGTTATTCACAACGTTTTAAATAGCGGTAGCGTGATGCGTAGCGCTCGGCCATCTATAGCGTGTAGCGTAAATACGTAGCGTGTAGTGTAAGCTACACGATACTTCTATTTTTTAATTTAAAAATAGGACAAATATAATAAATAGTGAATAAAAAAAGAAAAATATATATAAAAATGCCTAAAAGATTATTCATTTGATCAATTATAAGCATGTTCAAAAAAGTTATCATTTATCAAAAGCCAATCCACATTTATAAGACAAATCAAATAATTATCACATCAACAACTTTATAAGCAAACCACTTTAATTAATAATGTCTAATTGAAACCACAAGTCACAATTACGAAAAGAAATAAAAATCCCATAGGTTAAAAGTATCAAGTTTAATACAAGTGTCACATTTCTCAACATTAGAAACAAAGAAAACCTGAAAAAATAATAAAAAACTAAAATAGTAAGAAAATACATTGTAGCTTATGCTACAGACGCTACACACTATGTAGCTGTAGCGTACGCTACGACCACTGTAGCGTATGCTATATGGGATTTATGCTATTTGGGATGCTACGTAGCACTAAGGCCATGCTACGCTATGTAGCGTACACTACCGCTACGATTCGGGCGCTATTTGAAACATTGGTTATTCATTTGGAGGTCACTTTGCACCAATGATTGATGTAAAGAAAGGGCGTGCGGACTTTAACATTGCTGGAGCTAGTTGTGTGATACACCCGAGCATGATCGGAGGGATTTGGGTTGAGATATTGACCTTTTTTTATGTTTCTAAGTTGGTGTGGAAGAGGTTATAGAGTGCCCAATCCCGCATCCAATCAATCCTGGCTTTACAGGAATTAGACCAAGAGAATTTCCTTCCTGTTTACTTGAAATCATAGAGACTAGCTTTCTCGATGCATAGATTAGGGGACCGTTTGGACAACCCTCTGAAAGGGCACTTGAGGCGTAAACCCCCTTTTGAGCCAAATTGGAGGGGTTTTTTTTTTTTTTTTTTTAAATAAAAAAAAACATGCATTTAGATGTACTTTATAAAACCTCCGTTTCACCATCTGCTCGACAAACTAGATGCTAAAATGCCGACATGACAAAAACCAATTAGATGGGTTTTCGCTTAGGGCCTGTTTGGATTCGTGTATTGTATTGTATTTGGGTACTATTCATGTATACATTGGATGATTTTCAGAATACATCCAAATCAATCAGATACTAATCAATGTTTGGATAGGAGGTATTGTTTGGCATAGTATTCAATACGTTATACAGATCAATGTTTGGATAGGACATATTATGTCTGCGTATTGTACAATCCCACCTTGGTCGGGTGGCCTGTTTGACATATGGAACTTTCTGATTTCTAGCCCAGATGATTTTCACTTTGAAATGTACCAAATGAACGGTCCCGATCTTACACTGCATAGGTACTAGATATCTTGTAATCGTACAAATTTCAGACTTTCATTCGCTGCCAAATACAGCGCAATGAATACGAAGTATTGACTGCAAGCCTCTATTCTGACAACACTATACCGCGCTTTCGATTTTTTTGGAAATGGTATGAAATCGCGCGCATAGGATACGACACTTGTACGCTCCTATTCAAATGCCGAATAATGGGAATATTTGGGAATATTCAGTTATAATACGATACAATGCATTCTTATACGCGAATCCAAAAAGGCCCTTAGTCAACTAGAAAAGCAGGCTTGAAACCCCAACTGTGGAAACCCCCTTATCTGCAAGAGCATTCAAATGGGCCCCAAAGCTCTTGATATGATTCATATTTGGACAGGCAACTCCCCACTGTTCCCCAAGGTACCTCACACTAATTGTAGTTGCTTGCTAGAAGGCAAGAGTCTGAAACATTCCATGAAATAGCGATGATTTTATCCCACAGCTCAGTCACAAGCCCTCAATTTTCACCATAGACGCTTGAAAAGAGTTTTCTGGGCCAATAGAAGCAATATAGCAATGAATCATTTGTCTGTGAGATGTGAAGATAGTAACTGAGAGGTATTTAGAGTTCCAAGCCAACAGAATCCTAGCAATAGAAGCCAAGTCCATATTAGAGAAAGTAGACCAGCCAGGAGGAAAAATAGAATTAACAAGAGCATGTAAATTCGAATGGAGGAGGAACACACGTTTAAATTAAACAAAGAAAACGAGTGTTGAGATGGGAAATCTTCTCTCTTATTTCTTGGTGCATAGAGGGCCTCCAAATTAGGATATTCATGGGAGTGTTGTGCTGTACAAGCTGGGCGGCTGGATGTTTATTGAGGCATGAGTTGATTGGGCCACAATGTTTGGGATCAAATCATTTGTTTCCTTGATAGAGAATTTGTCCACGTCTGAGTTTCCATCAAGATCAGACAGCTTGAAAAGCAACTACATTCGACTCACTATTTCCTTTCTTTTTTTTTTTTTCTTTTTTTTTTTGGGATCTTGGATTCATGGCTGATTAGGGTGCTGTTTCCTTGCATCTTTGAATTGTGTGGACTGATCAGACAGCTGAGACGAGCATGCATCTTCAGGGATAATTGGTTGTTGGCTTTGACCCTTGATTGATTTCAGGGGAATTTGATTGCATTGTGATTACAAAATTCTGCTTCTTTTCAACTGAAACTCTCTTGCTTGTAGTGATCTTGTGAGGACAACTGTTGTTGGAATGGTTGAATGTGGAGCACTGTGTGCAAGCTACTGGTTTCCATGAATACTTAACTTTTCATGGAAAGCTTTCAAAGGAAATTTCAGTTTCATCAGGAAGTTTGGTATTCACGTTGATTTACAATAACCTGAAGAAGGTTTAGCATCTCATTTACCATTTGCTTGTCATTGCCAATGGCTTCCCAATTGTGCTAGCTAGTTTACTGAGACCTTCCTCTGAACGGAAGGAAAGCTGAAGTTCAAATTTGGGAATTCAACCCAAAATGGAATAGAATTGACTTCTTCAATTGGAGAGTTTTGATGACCACCTCTTGGGAACTCAAGGGTGACTACTGATAAACCAAGGCCCACCCTCTAGGATGTTCTGGCTTTCATCAGAATTTGCGAATAGATAGAAGTTGTCTTCAAAAGAAAGGATTTCGAATCCAGTTGCAGATTTCTATGTTTTCTCCCAAGCCTGTTTAAATATGAGATAGTATGTATGTTTGCCCACAAAATAGCCCACTAGATACTTCTCAGCGGCTTTGGTGTCCTCAACGACAACTGAGAATGGCTTGTCAATTTCCGGTGGTATATATCCATGGTAAGGTTTTCATCTGCCTTAGATGAGAACGACAACGTCAATTTACTGGTTTAGGCAGGGAACTGGAGCTTGGGAGGAGGAAAATCATTTTCCATAATATAGGGTCCAGTAGTATCTACTGATCGCATCTAAGATGTCGGTTGCGGTACCTGCTAAAAGCCCTCGGTTTAGACTGATCTCCTGCTCTTGATGCAGGATGGATGGCCTAGCCTAGAATAATGCAAGCACATAATAATGCTAATCAATCACAAGCTTAATGAATTTAAGTATTTAACAATGCCCAGATTTAAGACTAAATTACAACCCATCAGTTAGAATTTATAAAACATGATTAAATAGGACCTAGGGAAGGTAGGACTTCCATCTAGCATAGGAATTGATCTAATTCTAAAGGAAATCTCTTGGTTTGTAAGGATTTGAGAATCAGATTTTGGAAATTAGGGTTTAAAAGCAGGGTTATGGGATTTTGGGGATTTCAGATTTGGTGATTAGGGTTTGTTTGTTTGTTTATTTTTTTTTAAAAATTATTATTATTTAAAAGATTTAGGGTTGAGATTTAAAAAAAACTAAGTTTGGGATTTGGAATTTTAAGGTTAGGGTTTAAGATTAGGGTTTTGGGAAATCTAGGTTCTAGGATTGGACTTAATGGTTTTAGTCTTAGGGTTATGGGTTTTAGAGAGAAATGAGCAAGGATCAAAGAGGGAAATAGGGAGGAGATGGGTTGGCCGTACGGTGGTATGGTCACGTGTGGTCTTTATGGTGGTATGGTGTAAGTGGTCCTAGGTTTAGATGGGTTTTAGAAGAGATTGTGGATGAGTTTTAGGGAAAACAAGAAAAATAAAGGAATAGAGAAGGATTGAGAGAGTGAGGAAAGTGGAAGGAGAGAAGAAAGGAAAAGTGTAGATCATATTACCTTGAAAGAAGAAGATAAGGGAGATAGATAAGATGGAATCACTCCATGGCTTCACACCACTCCAATCACCGGAGGTTTTACTTCATCACAAAGCAAAACGAAAGATATTTTGTTTTTTTAATTTTTTAATTTCATATGCAACTAGGGTGGGGACGTCCAAGCCTTCATAGTCTAAAAGAGACTTTTTACAAAAAGACGCTCTTAGATAAAAAATCTCACATAAAGACAATCAATGAAATGAAATATGATTCTAATTCCCTACTCTCAACAAAACATAAGCTAAACCAACAAAACAAAAAATATCAAAACATATAAACAAACTAAATAAACTAAACTATTTCGTGGCTTGTGGGGTCCATGATCATGATGTCCAATGACAATGATCCAACAGTCAGAGTGGTCCACAAACGGTCCAAATGGTCCAACTAAGTAACCCACATGCATCTTCCCATTGTGGGGCCTTCAAAGATGTATAAGCATTCATGTGGGGTCTTCAACGGGCTAGGCACTCGAATTAGGCCCACATGGCCCCATGTATGCATCACCTAGTCATAAAGAAACGAGAGCTTAGATATCCTCATCAGCTCTCCTACAGGACTAGGAATCCTCACTGTCATCAATTGTACACAACACATGCAACAATCAAACTCTTATGTGGGGCCATCGTGTTGTTTGTAAGACATCCACTTTAAAAGTTAGGTACACCTCTCGATTTTTAGGCCATGCGGCTAAAATTCATGTCGTTCCATGCCAAAATAATCGAGTGGACCTTAACATTGCCTTGTGTGTGGGGTGTAGCATGGTTTGTATATTTAATCTAGTCTATCTATCAGGTATTCTTCACCAGGATGAACAAAAACTCTAATCATTAGCTTGATAGAAACTCAGGCAAGTCACACCACTTGAATTTAGGAGTTTTGGGGGTTACATTTGTGCCCTATAAAGCCAATAAAATACGTTTGTGGATTATGTTTATTATGATCACTTAGTTGAATGAACTTTACTGTCTTTCACCACAATTATGTGTGAAACTATTAGTATTATGTGCCTTATAAAGCCAATGTTTTTGTATAACCTCGATTATTTATTAAATAATATTATCTTTCACCTCAAGTGTGCGTGGAACTAATAAAACCTATGGATATTTAATGGTTTAAAGGAGTGGATATCCTCTAGTGTCTTAGAGGAAGAGTTTGGACACAACAACATTGACAAGGGAGAGTTTTGTTTCATGGATCTTAGTACCCTAAATTCCATGACCTTAGATGTAGAAGTGGTCAATCCTTAAAATTTTCAAGTAGTTATCTGGTGTGTGGAAACCGATGATGAATTGGGATAAAAGGACTTCGAGATTGGGCTACCGGTACCTATACTCTTCTTCATAGTGAGTTTTAGTTCTCACAGATGCAAGTTCTTGTGTTAGGCTAGATTGAGCACTTATATGAGGATCACGTTGAAAGATGACCTAGTGGGTGGGCCTACAACATTTGACGGTCTACATAATCTTGGGACTTTCACAAAAGCTGAAGATGGATGAGGTGCGTCCAATGGTCCTCCTAACCACTACTTAAGTAGAGAGGTTTGATCCTCCTATGATTCTATAGTTAAGATGGCCCTAGATTATGATCAATGACTTGAATTGTATAACTGATGGACATATGGACAATGAATATTGCACTCTCCTCCGTATTCTCTCTAGGGCTTGGATTTATTGGATGCATTTTTGAGAGATCCCATTCCCTATTTAAAGGGATGGGTTGATGAGTTTGGATAAGGCTAGATGTTATCCAATCTCATTAAATCTCTCGTTCTTCCCAATCCTATCTACAATTAAATTCAATTTTGAATTAAGAATTCAATTTTTAAACTTAAACATCCGAGAGAAAATGGAAAGATGATATATGGAGAGAAACCTATGTGGGACCCACTTACTAATGAGCCCCTCGGGCTCATGTCCCACATCTACTCAATCATATTGTGGGATGAGCACAATATAGATTGTCCATCTAGCTCATTCAAAATAAAAAAATTACAATCAAAAGAATCAGAGGCATGAAGACTAATTGGAACATTATTTTCTTCTTATATGTATTTGAGTACTAAGTAACCACTTAACTAGCACTCAATAACTCAAGCTTTGAAATGCTTGTCATGGTTTGCATGACCACACTGAATAGAGTAAATTCTCGATCTGCAGTACTTGACCAACATACGCACTCATCCAACTAATCAAGTAATTTTGAAAACTCAAATTTTTTTGGACATCAATTTAAATCATTTACAAGTAATATTGTAATACATATACGTTTAAAAATAATATTTTTTACAAAAAAATTGAAAAAAAAAACTCGATATTGCGAGTGGATAAGCCTTTAAGTACGTACTAATAGTTCTGGAAACTTGGTGTAGCTGTCACGTGATCTTCCCCACGTAGATGTGTAATTTGGAATTGACCGAGCCACTTTCCTAGCGTAACTGAGCCTGACTAATCTAATGGCTCTTTGTCATCGTACACTAAGGGGCTGTTTGATTTTTAAATTCCCCGTGTATTTACACGGAATTACCTGATTATTACTTACTACACTTGTTTGGAAGTTGCCGGGAATTACGTTTCGAAAATCGGTCCATACAAACGTTTTTATTACTGATTTAAATATGTGGGCCCCACCATGATATATGTGAGTTATCCACACCATCCATCCTTTTAAAAAATACATTTTAAGGCATGAGCCCAAAAATGAGGAAAATCAAAAGCTCAAGTGGACCACACCTTAGGAAATAAGGATCATTAAAATGTCAATGGTTGAAAGTTGTTTTCTCCCTAGGGCCCACAGTGATGTTTATTTGTCATCCAACCCGTTAATAAGGTCACACGGTCATGGATAAAGTGGGAAAAAAAAAATATCAGTTTGATCCAAAACTTCCAGGGTCTTCAAGAAGCTTTCAATGGTAGGAGTTCAATTCCCATTGTTTCTAGTAGAGTGGTCCACTTGATCTTTGGATCTGCCTCTTTTTTTGGCTCATGCCCTAAAATGAGTTGGCTAAAGGGATGGACGGTGTGGATAATACACAAACATCAAGATGGGCCCCACAATTTAATATTTTTCTCCTTGGGTGGCGGGTCAAATCACCTTGGAAATTCAACCGGAAACACAGAGGTAAATAATTATTACCCATTTACCTGGAATTACCCCTGTAATTAAAAAATCAAATAGGCCCTAAAGTAGCTACACTCAATTTCATTCTCCCATGCATAAGAGGATGGTAACTAAGGACAAAATCCCTTATGGGACTGGCTATTCGCACATTGCAATGATTTGATTGATTCAATGCGATATGTAGGTAAAAGGTCCCAACACGTGGCTATAATCTACGCTGTAAAGTAGACAATACTAGGCATATGTCGGGTGTACAATACGCAAGTTGCCACACATGAGGTATGACTCATCTCATATCCTCATGACATGGCTTTTATTTAGGCCATTAACATTAATCGTGAAGAAGAGTAATGGAGCGATTATGTTATTTGACTTCATCAATCTCATCTTTAGTTCTTTAGGGCTGAAGGCAAATATGATATCTCTTCACTCGTATCCTCATCCTTTGTCCTTCACAATAGAGGGCGGTTCACACCTCAACGTATGAACATCACTCCAATTGTACATCTTTTATTCATTCAGTGTTGGTCAACACATACAAGTGGGTGATTGTCCTGGTGACAAAGGTAGAGATCCTACATGATCTTAAGGCAAATGCTGATGATGTACACACCTAGTCAATAATAGTGCTCAATACTGAATAAAAAAAAATATTTTATTCATTAATGAAAGATAAAAGTTATATGACACAATCATATCATTTAAGCTCTTCTCAATCCCATCTATCCGATGTGAACTTAGATTAGATCTTTAGTTATAAGCTTCGTCATAGGATCAACTAACATGTCTTTTGTGGAATGTAGCTGAGGGCAGCCTTCTTATCCTTTACTTGATTACGGACGAAATGATACTTGATCTCAATTTGTGTGGACTTTTGGTGGTGTTTGAGGTCCCTCACCACGTCAATGGAAAATGTGTTATCTATCCTCTACAATACAGGCTCATGAATACTTGGCACAACACCTACACCTTGTAAGAATTTGCGAACCCATATGTACTCTTAAACAACAACACGACATTCAATGTACTTGGCTTCTATAGATGAAAGAGTTGTACATGTCTGTTTCTTACTCGACCAAGAGATAGGTTCCCCTCCGAGTAAGAATACATAGTATGAAGTAGACTTTCCCTCATGGGCATCATTACCTCAGGCGGCATTAGAATATCCTTTAAGCTTGATATTCGTGCTTATATAACATAACATCAGGTCTTTGGTTCCTTTGAGATAGCGGAATATGTGTTTGACAACTTTCCAATGAGATTGGCACGGGTTGCTTTGGTAATGATTGGATACATAACTAATTTCTGTTCTGATGCAAAGCATGAGATGCATTAAGTTGCCTACTGTGCTCGCATAAGGTACTGAGGACATGATCAATTTCTTAGCTTCTGTCAAGGGACACAATTTCCTGTCTAGCTTGGTAATTTTCTCTGTAAGAGTTTTAACGACTTTTGAATTTTTCATCATAAACTGCTCTAAAATCTTCTGCATGTAGGTGGCTTGAGACAAACCTAAGAATATCCTAGGGTGGTCCTTGATTGATCTTTACCCCAAGAATAAAGTTGGCTTCACTAAGATCTTTAATCTCAAAATTCTAGAAAAATCAATCTTTAGTTGTCATCAACAGTTGTAGATCATTAGCAGTTAGCAGGATATCATCCACATATAGAGATAGTATAAAAAAAGATCTTTCAGACCGTTATACACACACATGCAATGATCTTCTTATTTCCTTGTGAATCCGACAATGGTGATAGCTAAGTGGAACCTTATGTACCACTACCTTAAAGATTGCTTCAATCCATAAATGGATTTTAACCGTGCAAACTTTCTTTGGGTTCCTTCTGTCCATATATTGCATGAGTTGTTGCATGCATATCTATTCATCTAAGTTATAATTTAAGAATGTGGTCTTTACATACATTTGATATAACTTTAAGTATAAACTTGTGACATTAGATAAGATCATGCAGATTGAGGAGAATTTCGTAATAGGTGAAAAGGTCTCCTCATAATCAATGCATTCTTTTTGCATGAAACCTTTAGCAGCTAATCGTGCTTTGTACTTGTTCATTGTACTATTTGCCTTTCTTTTGATCTTGAATACCCTTTTGTTACATATCACTTTACAGTTAGAATGCATATCTACAACTTTTCAGACTTTATTTTTCTATATGGAAGCGATCTCTTCATCCATCGTAGTTACCCAATTAGCTAGATTTGAAGACAAACAATGCATTATGATAAGAATTACATTAATCATCGTTAATAGTAATGCAAGTATATGACTTACCCTTGATATCAAAGTATCTTCGAGGAATTAATCATCCTTCACTTCAACGTAATTCATGAGCTTGGTGAGGTATACTTCTATTGTCCTGATGAACCATGGGAGTATCTCCATTGTGAGTATCTCCATTGTGAGAAGTGGACCTCTCACTCTCTTGAGATACATGAGAGAGATAAAAATTCCATCTCAGCTTTCAACTTTTTCCAACTAGAATATTTGTCTTTGATGTAGGTTGTCTTGAGATTATATCATAGTCCATTCTCCATGATCCTCATAAGTTAGAATGAATCCCTTTGAGCGCATGGGGTACCTAATGAATACACACTCGATGGTTTTGCTATTAAGTTTACCTTATGAAGAGCGAGCAACAAAACATATTCTAAAAATTCCCAAAGGGTCAATCGGCTAAAGAAGGAATCCTCCTAGTTCACATCTCATATGAGGTCTTAGGAACGGATTTATATGGAAATCTATTAAGGACATAGACAACTATAAGGAATACTTCTCCCTAGAATGTGGTAGAGAGATCATTAATCTAACCATGTCTAATAGTATCATGTTTATTTTCTCTGCAACTCCATTTTGCTATAGAGTATAAGCCATTATATATTATCGGACAATGCCAACGCTTTCATAGTATGATTTAAACGTTTTAGATTTATACTTACCACTTTTATCATATATAAGGATTTTAATCTTTTTCTCCAATTGATTCTTAACTTCAGCTTTTTATTTGAGAAAACAGTCCAAAGCCTTAGATTTAAACAAGTTGAGATATACATCCATAGCATGAGTAATTGTAAATGAAAGTGACAAGTACCGGCATCCATTTTTTGCACGTACATATAGGGTTAACAAATATTCGAATGGATTATTTGTAGCAAACCCTTAGGCCTAATCCTTTTTAGAAAATGATTTCTTAGAATTCTTTCCGGACACAATGTTTACAAAATGACAGATCGAATTTGGATAAAGAACACAATAGATCGAAATGAGCTAGTCTTATCATATTGTCTTTTTCAATGTGACCTAACCTCGAGTGTCATTTTATAGATTTAGATACAATTGATTTATTCGACTTTTCAGATAAAAAGTAAGGGGTGCATCACCACATTCTACATCAAGAATCAATAATTCTGAAACTAAACCACCCATGCAAAAATGAGGTTATTTAGTCTTAATGAAACTTTAGTTCTGAAAAAATGAATATCAAAACCATCTACTAACAACCTAAAAACAAAAATTAAACTCCAATGCATGTCCGGCATAAAAAGTATTACGGAGGATTGTCGCTCACCCTCGCACGTAAGAAGACATTAAACCCTAGTCCTTAACATAGTTTCAACAACGTTATTCCCCATGTACACATTGTAGCTAGTGTTCGAAATATCAATATCGCGTTATGTATTGCATTCTTGGGATACGGATACGTATCTGTTATCGTAGGGGATATACCGGTTGTATCGTGTAATGTATCGTTGTTGTTAGAAACATGAGGAAACATTGGGAAATTGGTTGAATTTTTCGATAAAACTTCGGTAATTGTTAAAAAAGACATCAATACACACTTATAAATCAAAACATTACAAAAAAGAAGTACACATAATAGGTTTTCTTTGTATTGGGTCCTAATCTATGCGTTGTCTAATTGAATTGATGCAAATATATTCAATGTCTATTCATATAATTTATAAATGTAAGAAGACATGTGAAAACACAAGCAATACATTCAAAAGCAAAAGAAAAATCACTAGATTAGGTTACAGACATGTTTGATGTGATGTTTGAACACAAAGATTGCAAACGATTTATGAGAAATTGAGAAATTTTGATTTTTTTTTTCAATTTTTCGCTACTCAGCCCATCTCCTCCAAATCTCGAAATCAAAGCTTGGATTTTTCATGGAGAACATGAAAAATCATGAATTTGTAACAATTTGACACTAATTTAACATGATTTATAGAAAATAAGAGCATCGAAATTCAAAAATGCTTACTAGATCATGTCACATACTTTGTTACCTTGAATTCAAAATCCATTCGTTGGATAAATTATAAACGGAAAATATTTTGAAATAAATGCCTGCAAACAAATAATCAAATGACTTAGGAATTACTGTCTTTTTATGTGCGCACTGATGGGCGTAGTGGCTAGAGTTTCACAGATGAAATAGATCAAGGTAGACTTTTTCTGCTTTTTCTTTCCTTCTTGGGATTAGGAGTAAGTGTCATAGGTTTTTGTTCCTGGTTGTTCTTTTTCACCATCTTGTGAGCTTTGACCATCTCTTGTTAGACTTCTGCTTGTGGGTTTCTTCTACGAAGGCCTTGACTTCACCTCGCTGAATTACATTCATCTCAACCTCATGTACCAGGCGGTCACACAAGTCTCTAAATGTAGTTTTTGAATAATTGTGGTTTAGAATCCCTTTTAAGTGGGGTCCATGACTCGGGGCAAGGAATGGAGCCTTGCGATGATCCTTTGATTCTCTGTTCCCAACATTCCTAACGACACATATCATTTGCTCCATTTTAATGATATGATCCTTAATGGAGCAACCGACCAACATCTTATTGTGAACATGGTGCACCCACGTGTGTCTTCATGGTCCTTCACTCCCTCTTTTATGTGGCTTATGGGTGGGGTGGTATTGACTCAGGGGCATGGTTTGTTTAGTTCAGAGTTGCCACTAGTTAATTTACTTGAAATTCCATAGTCGGCCAAAACCTGCAGAATTGTGAAACTAGAAAATCCGACACTAGAGATTTCAAACAAGAGACTTCAGTGACGAAGAAGGAACAGGTTCGACACAAATGTGCAGTCTCTACTTTGTGGGATTCTTGGGATTTGGGGGGATTTAGAGTTGTGGAGTAGCCTTTATTACAAACAAGATTTGGAGCTGACTAATCGACTAAAAAATTCTACTCGGTTGGGTTGTGGAGGCAGTTTGTTCACATCAACCAATACCAAGGAGTGGATTATTTGAAAGTAGAAGGAAAAGAACTAAGCAATCTTAGGCTTTTAATATTCCAAGATCCAGGAAGTGAGGCAAGGCACAAAACATATGCCTAAGAGTTGTCTAGAGAGGGGCGGAGGGGTGTAAGAGTAGAGAAGTATTGCTAACAAGAAGGAAAATAAATGTAACAACACGTGAGTATTTCGTGGGAAGATCGATGGAGATGTGAGTAGAAGAAGAATTCTGATACTCTTCATGGAAAGAGATGTTTGGAACTCTTAAACTCTACTCCTCGAAACATGAGATGATAAAATGATCTTAGTAAGCTTAATGGATGGGATAGATGGTTTGGATGGTTCGAACGATTAGTTTAGATGGATGGATGGAAGAGTGGTTCAGTGGTTTTGAATGGATGACTAAGGTTAGTGGCTAGGGTTTGGATAACTAAGTTTTGTGGCTAAAGTGGATGGTTAGGATGGATGACTAGACTAAGGAGGGAGAAAGGTTAGAAGTGAGAGCTCTCTTCCCTCTTTTTGGTGGTGTGTGTGTTATTGTGTGGAATGAGGGGATAAGGAGGGTTTTATAGGTGGAACCCATGACACTTTGGTTAATAGTGAGTAGGTAAAGAGTAAAGTGACACATGGCAGGCCCTAATTGGTCAGGGAAAGCTTGGGGATACATGTCATCCTCCCCTTGGCCCTTGAGGTAGCATTTCATGTAATTTTGGAGAAGGATAAGGGGCATTTTGGGGAGAGATGAGAAGGGTTGACTTTTGCCTCTAGATACTCTCTTCCATATGTGCCTCCCCCTCGCCTACCATTCTTGTAGACTAAAGCTATGCCACTTGACAAGCGCCATGTGGCATAGTTTCGATATGCTTATAATGCTTTAGGGTTTTAACCATGGGTCCATTAGAGGGGTTTCTAAAGGGGTTTTTTAAGGGCTAGTTCTAGGCTTAGTTCAGGGTTAGTTTCAGGCTCAATTTGAGGCTTAGTTTTGGGCTTTTAGGGGTTGATGGTTGTGGGGGATTGGAAATCATCCAAGGTTCGAGTTTCGGTAATCGGTTATCCCATGTTGGGTGGGGGGTGTATACAGATGCCCCTCTTCAATAGATATTGTATATAACCAAATGCAAAAGGACAACCGATCCCTCTGGACAGGCTTGGGTGTGGCCTAGATCGGTTGCTTGCCTTGGTGTCGGCATTAGTTAATTGTCTCAACGAGAAGTTGCTCGCACATATCATGAGAGTTTAAGGAAGATGTTGTGATTGCCCCAACACTTTCTATGACATTATGCGTATCCAATCACAATTCACGTCGCGATTGGTAGTTAAATCGGGAATGTCAGTGAATCTAGATGATAATCACCCTGCACTTCATGGCCTTATGAGGATCTAACTACCGTCTGGATCTGTGATGTCATTTGCAACACGACCACCCTAGGAGTATATAGACATCCCACCCAAAACGAGAGTAAACTACTCTTTAAGCTTCAGTTGGGCTTTGATAAAACCATCTTTGGGCAACTCAAGAACCGTTGAAAATACAAACCAGTTAAATGGGTAGGACCATTGGACGTCACTGAAGCAACCAATAAACCTAATCGGTATATCCAGATCCTGGCCGATAATCCACTCTTCGAAAACCTTGAACATGCATATCTATGATAAAACTGTTTTTAGCCAACCCAAGAAGCATCGCAAATCCAAATGGTGCAGGTCAAAAGGGTCCTCGACACCTTTCGGAAACAACCAACGGACCTAATTAATCCATCCCAAATAAGTTTGGCTAATACCAGACAAACATTCGGACCCTTCGGGACACTAAATACCCTCTATACATGGCAAACATGCGTAGAAAAAGAAAAAGAAAAACCAAGGCCCATGGTGAGTTGATGGTTCACTTGGCATGCTTTTAATTGACAGAATGGCTTAACTAACACTTATTGGAACGAAAAACAGAAAGTAGGGGCTTGACATCACCATTGACAGGCCACAAACCGACGGTCCATGTGGCATGTTTTTTTTTTTTTTTTTTTACTATTAATCATTTCTCCTAACCTTACATAAGCCTAATCATTGATGGGCGGTAATAATGTTTGCAAATTTCACATAGCAACTAACATTCTAAGGACCAGAGGTAAAGAAATGAAAGGGTCAAGAGAAGTTGGTGAGGGGTACGGATCCAGGGTCAGTCCAAGGTTTTGGAGTGCCCTGAAAATTTCCAACATGGTGAGGTGCTGCTTGATCCAGGAGACTAATAAAGGGAGAGGTAGCTCAGGGTATGTGCTACTTATTTTATCTCTTATCTACCCAGGATTTTAAACCTTCTAAAGTAAGGCTATGTGCTACTTATTTTCCTTTTGCCCACTCGGGGTTTTAAACCCTGTGAAGTAAGGCTAAGTGCCATTTATTTTCTTTTTTGTCTGCCTGGTATCTTGAACTTCGCGAAGCACAACTAGATGTAATAATATTGAAATTTCATTAAATCCCCCAACAACTATTCAATCTCGTAAAGTAGAGACTACATGTGGTGTAGGTAGAAAAGAGTACCTAATCCGTTCCTTTTTTGTCACTGAGGCCCTCAGTCGGAATCTACGGTAGCAGATCAACTGAAGGAGTCACTTGACTTGAGGAATCTTATGATCCCCTACCTTTTAAGCGATTATATGAATTTTAGCTATGGGCACTAGAGATCAGGGGTCACACTTGCGGGCCTTTTTCAGGCTTTGTTCCTGTGCTTTTGTGGTTTGACTCGGACTCTGAAATATTTGACTTCCACTAGCCAATAATTCAGATTTTTGCAGTCGGCTAGAATCTAGAGATCAGGGGTTGTGCTTGCGGGCCTCTGCAGAATTTTTAGAAACCAGAGAATCCGAGGGTCCCCTATTTTATAATGATTCTTGATATGTGACTCGAGATCCCAAGGGACCTCTGTGATAGAAAAGGAAGGTGTTAGGGAAGGTGTTAGGGACACTCTCCGTCCACATGTGATTGTGGTCTCTACTTTGTGGGATTAAACAAATTTTAAGGGATTAATTAACCTAATGCTTATATATCTGGAAGAAAATGGCAAATGGACGTATCTACTAATTAGTCAACCGCGGGATAGCACCCTACAACTGTAGGTGTTGAACTTAGGATTGGGATTGAGAGATCATCAAGGCGATCCACCATCACCCGTTTACCTAAGAGTGATGAAAAAGAAGAACAGAATGGTGGGTGTCTAGCTTAGGATTGGGAGTGAGAGATTGTCGACGCAATCTGTCAGCACCCATTTACTTGAGAGAGAGAGAGAGAGAGAGAGAGAGAGGGAGGGAGGGAGGGAGGGAGGGAGCGAGAGAGAGAGAGAGAGAGAGAGAGAGAGAGAGAGAGAGAGAGAGAGAGAGAGAGAGAAGAAGAAGAAGAAGAAGAAGAAGAAGAAGAAGAAGAACAAAATGATGGGCGTCTAGCTTGGGATTGGGAGTGAAAGATTGTCAAGGTGATTCTCTAGCACCACTTTACCTAAGAGAGACAAAAAGAAAATAAAAAATGCTCTTGCTAATTCGAGTTTCTAGTGTGGTAGGATCCGGGAAAATTGACAAAAATAGAGCATACACTTGAACATATCAGAGAAAGCAGGGGGATTGGAAGAGATGCGATGATGCAAATACTAGATGTGGAATGATGAAAATGATAAATGCAGCTTGATTTGTGGCTTGGGTTATTCGATTGGAGAGCTATGAGGGAGTGGTTGATGGACAAATTGTTTCAAAATTTGAGGAGAAAACTCGAGTTGCATTGGATGACTGGGCATATAGGGAGGCTTGGGTGTAGCTAGACTAGCCAATGGGTTGGAATGTGCTCTCTCTCTCTCTCTCTCTCTCTCTCTCCTTGTGGATTGATGTGATAGGTAGATGCCTTCCCTCTCTCACATAAGGTTGTAGTGTATGTTGTAATGAAATGGGTAGGGGTATTTATAGGTAGAGGGGATGGCATTTTGGTGAAATTTGGGGGTAAATGGTGGCTTGGAGGGTTGTGAATGGTTGAGGGAATGAGAGTGCCGTATGACATCTTCTTATTGGCCAATGGTATGGTATGGGTGGTAAAAACAGGAGGGATCAGGGGCATTTTGGTCATTTCAGAGTCCAGGCACAACCATTGGGGGGGGGGGGGACACATCACACCTTGAGTTGCAAAATGGCCCACATGGCAAGGGGCACCTTAAGTGTCCCTCATCATGTGTGTGGCCCCTAAATTGAACCGGGAGCCTTGGTGGACCTTGAGCAGCACCCCTTTGGGCTTATGATTTCCGGGTTGGACCAGGTTTAGTGGGGTCTGGGCTTGTAGTTTGGCCAAAACTTGGGCTTGAATTTGATTCAGACTTTTCTTGCATTTGGCCTGAATTTGGCTTGCATTTTGGGCTGGATTTTGGCTAGACGTGGGTTTAGGTATGGTTCAAGGGTTCAGATTAGGCACACGAGAGGCTGGATGGGGTTTCGATTTGGAGATGGGGGAATCAGAGCCATTCATGTATTCAAGCACTGCATCGACTGAGTTGTTAATCCTAGGTGGGATGTTTATAGATGCCCTTCTTTGGTTAAGGTTGTGTGCAACTGAATGACAAAGCGTGTGGACACCCCACCCATCTGATTAGGTTGTGATGTGGTCTGGACCTGTTGCTTGCCTTAGTGTTTGCGCCAACTGATTGCTTGGGAAAAAAAAAAGAAAAAAAGAGCAACTTGCTGTTCAAGTCGAAAAAGTGTAGAATTATGCTATGTCAAGAGGAGGTGTGGGCCAGAATCGTGAGAGCGTGGCTTAAAGGTTCAGGCTGAATATATGAAATTGTGGCTCAAAGGCGTGGCCTGTTATCGCGATGGTGCGCCTTGTGGCCAAGTCCATGCCATCGTATGTCACATGGATTGGCCCAAGCCCCACTCTTGCCACATCATCAGAACAACTTTCAAATGAGTGCATTTGTAGCATTGTGTGACGCTCATTCGATGCAGGAGTGTCATGCCATCATTCAGACCTTGGGGAAGTCTATAAGTATCCCATGGGGATCTCTCTTTAAACACTTAAGTCTCTTCATTTCCTCCTTTGAGTTCGGAGCTCTTAGGATAGAATGCCTTTTTCCAAGTGCAATGTGGGAGAAATACACCATCTTTGGTGTAGGCACGACCATGCCACGGGAGCAACTCGAAGGAAAAGCCGCGCTACCCCTCTGGGGTCAATGAAAATCCACGCAACCCTTTATTATGCTGATAAATCAGCATTGGAGTAAAACCCCTTAGCCGATATGCCAACCAAGGCGATAGCCCGACCGTGCCATCTTCCACAAAGCCTATATTTGATATCCTCTCTAGCATTAACTGTTCATTTCTCTATTCTTTTATAACAACAGACAATAAATGCAGTAAGCTATCTCGGTGGCCACTACCATGTGTCTCAAATAGACTAAGAATGGATGAATAATTGTTATTCTCCAATCCGGCACAGATTTGTGGATAACTTATATATTCAATATCATATACATTGCTCTAGCATTATCCTTTGATATGTGAATAACGCTTTCTTTGATAATAGATACGGTGGACACTCCTTGTCTTGGAGACTAATTCGTGACAAGCGTACATTCCATTATCCTGAATTCCTTGAATAACCATAGATTCGTACTGGAAATGTGAATACCAATAAGGGTCCCAACCCCTATAACTCACCATGTGAGGAGGCCATAGAGTCTGAAGCATGGATCACATAGACGATCCCAAGGTTGTTAGAGAGTAGTCATAAATGCATCCATTCCTGCATATTCTTATTAAATATAATCGTTTTGTCACCATAGAATTACTTATCACTATTTTGTTATCATATTATGTTTTACCTTAGAATCAAGGGTATTCCAAAAGAGATGCAATGAAGGGTTCATGGTAAATCATGGCCTGAAATGTAATAAGAACCCAAATAATAGTAATAAAGGTTTTCTAACTACATGTGATCTTTTATTTTTGTGCATGACAATGTGACGGAAATGTTTATAAATGTCTTATACGTGAATGACAATGAATGTGATTCCTAGTGCAATATTTACTCGATCCAAAATCATGACCAACAAAGAGGTGACTTTGCTAGGGATCGAACCCAGAATATCTGATTTACTCAACACTAGGGCTTCAGGAAAGTTGCTGTACATAAGACATTCGTACAGTTTGAAAACATCAGCCTAACGAGGAGCATGTGTAGTTAGTCCTTTGGCATCACCTATGGCACCAAAGAGGCGACTCTCAAGGGTTACATTCCTCCTTTCATCTCTAAAGTAAAATATAAAGATTTATTCTGCAGGCAAAAATAACTCATATGCTAATAATTAAAACATCTTCTTGTTTTACTTCCCAGGTATAACACATATTCCAGATACATAGGATCTCTGAGTTCTAAAATTCATGATGGCTTTTTGCTTCTTCCGTTCTGGTGGTGGAATGGACACATTTACTTGGACCTTTTTTCAAACTTGGTTCCCACCATTGGGCCCGCCCACTTGAGATTTGAAAAGTCCACCAGACTGTTTTTGAACTTTCGTGTGTATGCGGGTCACTTGAGTGGACCTCGTTGAGAGTTGAAAGAAAATCTCCCTAATTTGTATACGGGGGCATGTTTGATTTCAGGGTGAAATGGTAAATACCGTGTAAAAAAATAATAATTATTTCCCTCTCCATTTATATCATACCTGATTTGACTGGATGCGGATTTCCTGCGCAAGTATGCTGGGTGGGGCCCACTGCAATGTAGGATAGAAATTCATTCCGTACATCGGTTTTGAAAGCTCATTTTAAGATGTGGGACCAAAAATTAGGTGGATACAAAACTCAAGTGGGTCACACCAGAGAGAAAACTGGGGAAAGAAATTCCCACCGTTGAAACCTTCCTGGACTCCATCTTAATGTTTATATGCTATCCAAGCCGTTTATAATGTCATTCCGAATGGGATGGAGTGAAAACACCACAAATATAGCCTGACATAGAACTTTTATGGCCAAAAGAATGATTCAACGGTTCTCACTGAATATCCCATGTTTCCTCTTGTGTGGCCCACCTGAGTGTTACATATAACTATTTTTTGGTGTCACGTCCTAGAATGAGCTTTTAAAACGTATGAAAGGGGTGGATTTGACACAAACATCTCAGTGGATCCCACCTAGCATCAGGAACTTCATGCGAAAGCAGGAAATCCGCATCTGACTGTTTACTTTTTGACACAAAAATCAAGAATATTGCAAAATATCCGTGGTTTATACCAGTTGAATTTATAGCATGAGTAAAAAAATAGGTATATCCAAAACTCAAGTGGACCACGTCATGTGAAAAAGAAAATTGAATACTTACTATTAAAAACTTTGTGGGCTACTGTTTCTTTTGATATGGGCCACTTGAGTATTGGATCTACTTTATTTTTGTCTCATGTTTCAAAATATTGTAGTAAAATAGATGGACGGAATGGATATATCATATGCATTATCATGCGGTTCAAATATTAAAATTACCTCTTTTGAACCAATTTCAAAGACACGAATTCTTATGAATTTTCAAACACGTGAAATAGGGGAGTTACCATTTACCGTGTATTTTTCATCTCTTTGAAAAAACAAACAGGCCAGAGACATGAGTGGGCTACTTGCATGGGCCCACTTGATAGTTAAAATAAAAATGTCCCCACTTGAAACCAAAGTCCTTTGGACACGTGGGTGGGCCCACTTGAGAGTTGAAAGCCACCAAAAATGGACTTTAGTTTCTTTTTGGATATCCATGCAAGTGGGCTTTTGAAAGGATTAGAAAGCCTTATATGCATTTTGGGTTTAATCTCTTGAATGCACATGTGGTTCACTTATGTGGACCCTCTTAAAGATGGAACTTTCCCAAGTACACTTTTTGTGAAGTTGAGCTTTGGAGCATAATGCATTTTGGTTTCAACATTGGCCCTTTAGGTTGGAGTCCTAACAAAGTGGACCTTTCTTGGTTCCAACATGATGCAGTAGAAGGGGTCTTTTGCAACTAGCCCACATTAGCCCACCATTTATCCTTTGAAGAGGGATCTTCATTCATGCGGCTAAGAGGGCCATGTGGGGAAGTATTCCTATCTAAGCTCGACTAAGTACATAGCATGAGAAGCTAACAAATGTAAAGAGCCTCCACCCATGTGGGGATGAAGTGGGCCCAACTCATGGGCCCAACCAAAAGAAAGAGTCCTTGAGCCTTCTTTGGACTCCTTTTGTCAAGAAAGCATGTGAACCCATCTCATGGGCCCATTGAAGAGAGGGAGAGTCCTTGAGCCATTTTAGTATTGCCATTGGCCATGAATGCATGTGAACCTATCTCATTATGTTCGATTGTGGGAACCCACCCACGCGGCCAAGGGGGTCTACTTGGGGATCAACACGGGCCCAACTTTAGCCCATTCATTAAGCCATTTGAGGAAAACCCACCCATATGGCCAAAAGGGGCAATGTGGGACTCAATTGGGACCATTTCATCTTGCCCATATCGGTGAATTCGTGGGTCCCACGCGCAAACCATCTGGAAAATGAACAAGCCACTACCCTCGTGGTTAACTATGGGGGTTTTTACCTAGATTTTGAAATGATTTTAAGGGACTGAAACCCTCTTTTAACCATAAGCAATGAGAAATGATTTTAAAGGAATGAAACACTCTTTTAACCATAAGCAATGAAAATGCAAGGAGATGGATTGAGGACTTGATGCTCAGGAATCTTTGTAGGAATGCCTAGTTGGGGCAGAAGCGGTGCGGGCTGACATTGAACATTCCTCGTGAGGGTTGACATCTTTCAGATTTTGCAAAGGCTGGCAAGGCTCCTCTTGCTCTTAAGGGACAATGCATATGATCGGGTTGGAATGCCTGGCTTGAGGGGGCCCAACCACTCTTCAAGAGGGTTCTTGAGCATGATGGTGGTATTGATGAGGTGGTTGGGGCAACCATAAATGCTACTAAGATGTTGGATTGGGTTTGTAGTATGAATTGTGGTTGTTGATACAAAAATCCGGTTCACCCTGAACGAGCTGTTAGTCTAGTTGAGCACATGCATAGAAAAGAGACCCCTGGCCAATATAGGGGACCCTCCGATGCCAAAGTTAGGCCAAGAATCTGGGTCTGATAGTGTAGAGGGGTTTTGGATGAGAGATTTTACGTACCTTTCTATGCAGATTGCTCCCTTACTTATAATGCTTTCCAGTCGAGGTGGCCCGCAATCCTCAGCGCAATATTAGCCATTTAGGCGGAATGTGCGCGAGTGATGAAATCAATAGTTACCTTAAGATCGTGAGTTAGTTATTTTTATCGTGCCTTATTGGAGTAGAATTAGCCTTGCTAGTCAGTTGAGGGCTGTCCGAGCCAAGCTTTCTTCAAATGAGGATTATCTGTAGGAGTAGAATTAGCCTTGCTAGTCAGTTGAGGGCTGTCCGAGCCAAGCTTTCTTCGAATGAAGATTATCTGTACCGAGCTTGCCATTGAGCCACCTAGGAAGTGTCGGGCTAATCTGTCCAGAGCTTTGCGCCTAGCCTCATTGGTTGGCTGAGCATGACATAACTTATCCAGGTATGGACGGGATGTGACAAGTAGACACTTCAGCTCGGACGAGGGTTGCGATCCACAATGCTCCATGTTTCGGATGGATTTCTTGCCCTTTAGTGAGTTATTATTGAACATAAGCTCACAACCGTCTTTATGAGATCGGATATTAGCTTTACTTCCCAATAATGGTGATATTACTGAGCCGAGCTGATGGTGGTCGGACTACATTTTCCATAACAGTGGTAGCTAACTTTAATTATTTTTTTCAACCTTATGATAGTTAGGCTTTATTTTAAGATTTTTGTATTTTTGGGTTTATTTTTGTATATATCCGAATTGGCCATCTTTTATGAATTTTAGCTTATAGACTTGATCTTTCACCGATCCTACCCTTTGAGATGACTTAGTAACCTTAGACTTTGTATTCCATCAGTGCGTATGATATAGCCAACTACCCCATCATGACAAACCAAACCTTAGAGCATTGTATCCGTCCCTATACTTGACTATCTAATAAAGTAAACTGATCACTTCACTTCTTGATTTCACATGAATCCTTTCTACCATTGAAATCCGATCCAATGACTATATCACGAGATATTCATCACTTTAATAACCTAAGTGCATTTTAAATCATATACACTTTGAACCACGCGACTTCATGTACACTTGACCATTCAAAATTACTTTTGACCACATACTCAGTGACCCTTGGATCTGGCCTTCCGACCATTCACTTGACCATCAAACCACCCAATCATTATAACAGTTGGGGAAAAAAGATGACAAGTCCGGGTACTCTTATGAAATGGACTGACTCTACTGACATTGCCCGAGGGAGCAGGTCAGGCCGAGACAAGATAAAGCTTAAAGGAGAGATTTAGCTCGGATTTGTAAGAAATGAATCCCAACTGAGACCTAAAGAGTCAAGAGCCACAGACAAAATATATTAGACGTATAAAGTTGGCTCGACTAACTAGTAACAACGTCTAAAGGGACCGATTAAGGCCCAAAAACTAGAAGTCACTTGACCGACTATAAAACCGACCCATATTAGGTCGGTTGCAGTATCGGCTATCGGATCGAGGAATGACAACAGTTAGAGGCCGATTTAGTTTTGTCCGACAGTAGGCAAAAAGTTACATCTTTGTAAGCCAGCCGAGACTATAAAGTGTCTGTTGAGGCTGATCTAACCAAGAGAGACAGTGTAAGCTTAAATACCGTCCCGAAAATCTTGTAGAAGGATTCTCGATCCCGAAAATCTCGGAATCGAGAAGTATCTATAAACGGATTGAAATTAAATCTCCCAAAAATCGAGAAAAGAATTCTCTCACGCCGGGACCTCTCACTCCTATAAAACGAGGGCTCTCTAAGATCAAAGGTATTCAAGAAAATACCCCTAAAAAACTCTTCCTAGTCTCATTACTGACTTAAGCATTGGAGGTTCCCTGAATTTAGATAGGGTTTCCTTTATTTCTCATTACTATGCAGGTGGGAAGTATAGGAAGAAACACGTCCAGTTTTTCGCATCAATAAATTGGCGCCGTCTGTGGGATCGATACAAAAAGTCATTTTCTACATTCTACCCAAGGAGCTATAAACACGTGATGATAGCGAGAACTAAAACAACGGTCCAAGAAGAACCAAATGAGGCACCTGGTGTAAGCGTAGCCTAGGGGGCTCAGAATCAACCCGACAATCGCCAAGGTTCCGCGCCTCGCCCCGCAGCCTCTGCTGCGACTGATGCCCAGCGGAACCAAGGTAATGGACGGTTGGATCGGGAGGTCAAGTAACTCAGAGCTGATATAAATCTCATGAAACAAATGTTGGAGCAGATGCAACAGCTTCATCAGGGTCAAACGACGAATGTTCTGCAACAAGTTGCTGACCCTCAACCCATTGTTCCGCGATCTCTTCCACAGCTGAGTTAGCCCCATGGCCCGTCCGAACCAGTGCCCTCTCACTCTGCCACTGCCGTGCTGCCTCCCATTGATCTCCGACATGAGATAAATCGGAGGAAGCGCAGCCGGCCTCCGGTTGAGGGTGTGGTAGAAAGTGACGAGCCTTGAAAATGTGACCTCCAAGACTTTAAGAAAGACGTACGGGAAGAGATGACAAATATGAAGCAAGGTCGGGAGGCACATCAAACCCGGCTAGAAACAAAGGCATCTCCATTCATTGACGAAGTAATGCAAGCTCGGTTACCAGAGAGGTTTCGTCTTCCACAGATTACACCTTTCATTGGTAAAATCGACCCAACACAACACGTTGAGTGCTTTCAAATGTACATGGAATTGCATGGTGCTTCAGATGCAGTGATGTGCCGAGCGTTCTCTCTCACCTTAGTCGACGTAGCTTGACTTTGGTTCAAGCAGTTGAAGCCGAAGTCTATCAGTTCATTCGTGGAGCTCAGTGACACCTTCCTCACCAATTTCATTGGTGAAAAGAAAAAATTGAAGCCCCCTGCACATCTGAATAATATAGTTTAGAAAGAGGGAGATCTACTGAAAGACTACATCAAGCATTTCAACTTTGAATCGTTGCAGGTTAGGAAACACTCGGAGGAAACATCATTAAATTCCATCATGCAAGGTGTCAGGGACAAGCCGTTTCTGGCGTCCCTGGATAAGAATCCAGCTATGACTCTGGCCGAGTTTATGACTCGATCAGATAAGTACGCCGATGCAGAAGAAACGCGAATCATGCGTGAGTTGGCCCAGAATACAAAAGCCCTGGTTAAAGAGTCAGCCAAAAAGAAAGTTGACTCGGCTGGAGGCAAGAAGCGCAAAGACGACCGGTCGTGTGATGAGCGCAAGTCGAGTAAGCGACCCGACCGAAAGTTTACTATGTATATTCCACTAAAAAAACTGCAAGAGTAAGTGTTGATGGAAATTAAGGGTTAAGGATTTGTCAATTGATTCGATAGGCTCCAGAGCAATCCCAACCGACGGAGCAAAAATAAGTAATATTATTACCATCGAGATCACGGGCACAATACAAGTGATTGCTATCACTTAAAGGAAGAAATCGAAAGGCTTATCCCAGAAGGCCGGCTCGCAGAGCACGTCGAAAGGATCGGGACAACTGAAAAATTCTCAGGTGACAACCGACCCACAGAGAAAATTCGGACAATTGTTGGTGTCCCCGAGGCAGAGGCGACTCCAACAATGCTCGAAAAAATCACACCAGGAGCTTCAGCTGACCCGAGTCCTAGCTACTGGTCATAGCTCGGCCTTCGAAAGAAAAGAAAAGAGAAAAGTACTGCATCTCATTTACTGATGAAGATGTTCGAAGCATCTATCACCCCCATGATGATGTGCTAGTTATTACTCTAACTATCACAAATAGAAAGGTGTTCCTCATACTCGTCGACACTGGATCGTCTGCTGATGTACTGTTCACTCAGGCGTTCGATAAAATGGGAGTGAAACGCTCGGCATTGCGGCCAGTTCGTACCCCATTGATAAGATTTTCGGGAGGTTAGACACTCCTAGAAGGAACAATTTCATTACCGCTCACGGCCGAAAACCCTCCACACTAGGCGACAGTAATGGTCGACTTTCTGATAGTCGACTAGTCATCTGTTTATAATGTGATACTCGGCCAACCCTCTCTGAGTCTCCTCCAAGCTGTGGTATCTACATACCACCTCTCCATAAAATTTCTGACTGAGTCGGGAGTAGGAGTTGTCAAAGGAGATCAGCAAGACGTGAGACGTTGCTACGCGACAGCTGTAAAAGCCCTACCTGAAGTATCGATGATCGAGTCACTGGATACCTGGGTCGAGACTTATGAACTAGGGCAACCGGTGGAAGACCTTATCTCGGTACCTCTGGTCGAGACAGATGGATCTAAAACAGTGCAAATTGGCTCATTTCTAAGTTCGCTGCTGAAAGACAACTTGATAGCCCTGCTTCGAAGATGCGCCAATTCGTTTGCGTGGAACCATGAAGACATGTCGGGAATCGACTCATCAGTGATCACTTACAGACTCAACATCGATCAGACCTATCGGCCAATCCGACAGAAGCGACGACCAATCAGCCTTGAAAGGTACGCTGTCAATGAAGAAGAGGTCAGCAAGCTTCTCAAGGTAAAATTCATAGAAAAGATATACTACCCGGAATGGGTAGCTAATGTCGTACTTGCGAAGAAAGTTAATGGGAAATGGCGAGTTTGTATTGACTATATCGACCTAAATAAAGCTTATCCAAAGGATAGCTTTTCTCTTTTAAGGATTGATCAGTTGATAGATAGTAGTGTGGGGTATGAACTTCTTAGCTTTATGGATGTATATTCAGGATATAATCAAATTGTAATGCATAAATCTGATAAATCTAAAACTACCTTTGTCACTGACAAAAGTCTTTATTGTTACCGTGTGATGTCATTTGGTTTGAAAAATGCTGGAGCAACTTATCAAAGATTAGTGAACAAAATCTTTGCTCGACTAATCGGCCGAACCATGGAAGTATAGATTGACGACATGCTCATCAAAAGTGTACACGCGGCTAACCTTATCTTACGTAAGTTCCAAATGAAGTTGAACCCGAGCAAGTGTGCCTTTAGCGTAACCTTGGGAAAGTTCCTCGGATTCCTGGTTAGCAAACAAGGAATCGAGGTAAATCTAGAAAAGATCAAGGCATTGCTCGACATGGAGTCTCTGAAAACAGTTAAAGACATACAAAGATTGATTGGACGAGTAGCAGCACTCAACCGCTTCCTCTCTCGAGCTACTGAAAAATGTCTCCCGTTCTTTAAACAATTGAAGGGATGACAAACAGTGGATTGGACAAAAGAGTAAGAAGCAGCGTTCCAGCAATTGAAGTCTTATCTTGGAGCTCCACCTCTCTTATCAAAACCCGAGACAGGAGAAACTGTGTTATTGTATCTCACAGTTTTCGAGGCAACGGTTAGCTCGGCCTTGATACTGGAGCATGAAGGAAAGCAACTGCCGGTTTACTATGTCAGCAAAGCACTTTTACCAGCATAAATGAGATATCCCCTCCTGAAGAAAGTGGCCTTAGTCTTGGTTGTCTTCTCATGCTGACTTCGGCCGTACTTTCAAGCTCATACCATTGTTATTATGATCAATCTCCCGTTACATTAGATTCTACAGAAACCGGAAGCATCCGGCCGACTTACGAAGTAGGCGATTGAACTCAGTGAATTCGATATTCAATATAAGCCAAGAGTAGTAATCAAAGGGCAGGTCGTGGCCGACTTCATCGCTGAAGTGACACCACAAACCGACCTAATGATTGGGAATAATACTGAGCCTATCGAAACACCGACGACCGCTTCTCCCGAGTCATCGCCCGACCCAATACCCTAGAAGTTGTATGTTAATAGCTCCTCCAACTTTAAGGCAATCGAGGCAGGAGTAGTTCTGGAAACTTTCGATCAAACTTACATACAGTATGCCTTAAGACTTGGATTTCAAGCCTCGAACAATACAACAGACTATGAAGCGTTACTGCTCGGCCTTCGACTCGTGACCAGTTTGGTGTTACGTATCTTAACGTTTTCAGCGACTCACAACTAGTCATCAATCAAGTTACTAGCGTGTATCAAATATGGAAAGAACAATTAAAAGCATACATGGAGAAAGCTAAAAAATTGATCGGCAACTTTCAGCATTGTACCGTCACTCGGATCCCTCAGACAGAAAATGTCAAAGCCGACCTACTAGCGAAACTTACCTCTGCCAATGAAGACGACATACCCAGGTCTATTTCGATCGAGTACGTTGTTAAACCGAGTATTAGTGAACCAGTCAGCTCGACCGTACATACGATAGATGCAGAACCAACTTGGCTTGACTTGATCGTCCGATATCTTGACAGTGGGGAGTTGCCTGAAGATCGTGCGGAGGCTCGACGAATAAATATCCGAGCTTCCCACTATACCATACTCAACAAGACATTGTATAAAAAGGGTTACTATGCTCCATTGCTATGGTGTCTAAGCCCTAATGAAGCTGACCATGTATTACGAAAAATCCATGAGGAGATTTGTGAAAATTACTCGGGCGGAAGATGAAATAGCGATGAAGATCGCTTGAGTTGAAGTAGAAATATGCCAATATGTCCTAGAGGGAGGTGAATAAGACTTTTTAAAGATTTATGAGTTATATTAAAAATTCTATCACTCTAATCTTAATAGGTATGCAATTTTCAGGATTACTCAAATATAACTCTATTTGCTTCTAAGCCCAGTAGAGGATCCAATCACAGAACTATTCAATTAATAGGCATGAAGCAGTTATAGTCTATAATGGATGTGACTGTGTGTGTGAAGTGTGAGCAGATATGAATACAATTAACATAATCACACAATTGATCAAGCATAAGAATCAGTCACAGACACAGTCATTTTTATAGTGGTTCCACTACTTGTCTACTCCACTCCCGGCTGCCACACTCAACCCTTGAGTGTACCGAATTTCACTAAGGAGGTTTCTCATGGCTCACCTCAAACCTAAGGTTTTAAATCAGGTTCACCTTCAACCTTTACACGGAGGTTTCTACTCGGTTCACCTCTAACCCTGGAGTTTTGTTGGCACACTCCTAACCAGAAGTTTATGCCCATACAAAGCAAGGGTCCACACAACGTACCTGGATGTTTATTCTCTCTACAGAGCAAGGGTCCACACAACGCACCCATAGCATACACTCCCGCCGGAGGCCTCCTTTGAGGACTTCAAAGGGTGAGCAACACTTAAGACTCAATCATAGAAAGGAATGATCACAAGTGTCCTCTAGACTCTAGGTACTTACAGATAAGTTGATGAGTCCCTTTTAGCGCAGTGATGAAGATTTCCTTCTTGTTGATGAAGAGTCTTCCGCTCCCTTGATCCGCAACACAAAAGATGTACTGGTACTAGACTTCAGGTCGGGTCAAGGTTATGATGAAATTTCACTCTCTAAATATTTTTCTATTAGAAAGATAGAGTGATTCCAATCATCTATGCATTCAAGGCATCTTAGCTTAATGATTTGTCATTAAGGTAGTAGTTGGAGGATCCCTGAATGCGGAAGTTCATTCTCCAATCCACTCTATTGAATATCAATGATGAGGGTGGATTGGAGAATGAACTCCCTAAGAGAAAGGGCTTAAGATAAATGATATGGAGTTTAAAACACTCAGAAGCACTCTCTTCTTTCTCTACCAGCAATAAAGACAAGCCTCTCTTTAAATAGACAAAAGGTTCCAACGGATATAAAATGGTCATATTTATGACAGAGTTCGATATCATCGAGCAAGAGTCAATATGATCGAGCATATACTCTCGATTGTATCGATGATCCACTCGATGACACAATCTTGATGTCATTCACTTTTGAAACCTTTTACCGGCTTATTGAGTAGATCGATACAGGTGTCGATGTTATTAGATTTTGAACTCCGATTCCATCGATACTATGATCGAGCTATCGACATTTGAAGCATGAAAGAGACTAGCTTAGAAATATTTTAGGTTTCTAAGATATGATCGGGGAACAGCCGATGTCATCGGAATTTGTATGTCGATGATATCGGGGTCCGTGTCGATGGGATCGATAAATCGTATAGATTTACCTATAAGCTTGCTGGACGGTTTATGTCCGGTATTGATCCAATCGACCAGGCCTCGATATGATCGACATATGAATATCGATTTCTCGACTGACCCCCCGATCAAAGTTTAAAACAACCTGAAATATTTGCTGAAAGAAATGCGCGCCCAAGGTCAATATCATCGACTGACTTCCGATCAAATCGATATTTGATTTCAGATCATATCGGAATGGTGTCGATATATTGAAACACCTTATGGATTTCTTATAAAAAATAGGGGCGCCAAAAAACTGTCTGTTGATATTATCGATCCACTTTCGATAGGATCGATATTCGAATATCGATGATATCGATTGAGATTCTGATATATCGATAAATCGTCCAGATGAATGTTTGATTGCTGGACGCTTTTTATCCTCACTCGATTGTATCGATTGAGATGCCGAGGACATCGACAAAGCAGGTCGATCATATCGAAATGTGAATCGATACAATCGATAGGATAAGAAAACTTGAAGATTTTTCTTTTTGGTAAAAATTTTTCTTACAATAAAACTCTAAGGTGTTCTACTTAATTTTAAGGGTTTTAATCACCTGATATTTTTTGGACATGGGATGTGAGGCTATATTTACCTATGACGAGCTTCCACACATCCAGTTGAGGCATACACTTGAATTGATATTCCTGTTAGGCGCTGTTGTCCGACTGACTCAACTTACACCGTAATTGACAAACCAGGGCACTTGTAGGTACATTTTCAGAAGATCCCTCGCACATAAGGTCTTACGTCAATGATATTACTGGCCAACTATTCAACACGATGCTCGGAAGCTCGTTCAGAGCTGTGACAAGTGTCAAAGATTCGTGGTTATCTCGAGACAACCTCCTGAAGAACTAACTCCTATAACCGGTACTTGGTCCTTTGCACAGTGGAGAATTGACATTATTGGATCACTCCCATTAGGAAAAGGCCAAACCAAGTTCGCTGTCGTGGTAGTAGACTACTTCATAAAGTGGGCCAAGGCAGAGTCATTGGTAAAGATAACCAAACAAAAGATCACGGACTTTGTATGAAAAAACATCGTTTGTCAGTTCGGGATACCTCGAAATATTATAACTAACAATGGGAAGTAGTTCGACAATAAAAGCTATCGCGAGATGTGCAATAATCTCGGAATCAGAAATGTGTATTCATCGCCCCATCATCCTTAGACGAACAAACAAGTTGAAGCGGTCAATAAAATTATTAAGCAGCATCTTCGAACCAAGCTCGATCGAACCAAAGGAGCATGGACCGAAGAACTCCTTAAGAATTATGGGCATACCGAACCACAGCCCGAACAACTATGGGAGAAAATCCTTTCTCTTTAACTTATGGCTCGGAAGCCATCACTCCAGCCGAGATCGGGTTGCTTTCACCCCGAGTCAACTCATTTAATGAAGAAGAAAATGAAGAACTCCTAGCCCTCGGACTCGATCTTATGGATGAACAAAGGGAAAGAACTCAGTTACGCATGATAGCTCGACAGCAACAAGTAGGTCGGTTCTATAATGTCCGAGTCAAGGTCAGACGCTTTCGAGTTTGGGACATGGTCATCCGAAAAATGTTCCTCAACACAAAGAAAGTTGGTGCGGGCACATTAGGACTCAATTGGGAAGGACTCTATGTTGTCTCAAGCACCATCCGACCGGGAACGTACCGATTAGAAGACCTAATCGGGCGATCGTTGCCTCATCTGTGGAATGCCGATCATCTAAAAACCTACTACCCTTAAAGTCAGCTTAGCGAGGCATTGAAAGAGACTAAAAAATGATAAGCATGTAAACTGAGTTAAAATGAATGAAAGAAAACTAAGCATATTCATTTATCAGTGTGTTTGTTACATTGAGTTACATCTTGCTTCAACATTACATTGTTAGACTAAAAGGGTTAAAGGCAAAAAAAAGATCGGCCATAACGTGCGATCTTCTTCTTAATTGCTTCCCTCCAAGTGCAGAGGTTCGTAAGTAGTATCTCATGAATATAGAGTCGATCCCACAAGGAGATGAATTGTGAAAAGGAAAAAAATTAAATGCAAAACAAACTAAGTCATAAAAACTAAACTGATGATTTGATTTTAGGATTTTTGAATGGATGTAATTCAACTGAATAAAATAATACCCAAGCTTCAAAGTTTCACACATAGGTTAATGTTCCAAAATCATGATGACTTGGATAACACAACTAAGATCTGAGCACTATGATTAGCCTAGTCGAAAAATAAGACGGTTTAAATATTTTAATAAGTGATATAAAATATTAAAAAATTATAAATTTGCATCATTGATATATATTCTCAAACGTCAGTGATTTTAAGTATTCAATATCTATAGGATAATAAATATCAAAGAAATATAATAGGTTGAGAACCTCTCCTATCTAGGAAATCTGATTGATCTAGGCTAAGCCTATCCATCAATATGGATCTCATATGATGGAAACATATGGATCTCACAAGAGGATAAAAAAAAAATCTAAATAATAGACAACATACATACACCATTCGTCTCATCATTAAAACAATCAATCATCATAATCTTAAAGAAATATTAAACCCATGTGCTTCCCTTCTAGCTTGGGCTAGATGAAACTTAGAAAAACATAATTAAATTACAGAAATAAAAAATAATAAGAAAGAAAAATATAAATAAAAAAGATCTAAAATAAAAAGAACAACTTATAGAGTTTTAATAAATCTAAAAACTCTTTAAAAACCCTAAATTTTATTTTAGGATGCCTTGAGTGATGTTTAGGAATGCCCTAGGAGGCCCTATTTATAAGTAGGAAACTCTAATTTTTATACAAAGTTGAAAACCCTAGAAACCGCCTCAAATATATGTATTTTCTCAAAATAGACTTCTTGCTGCATAGTTCGTTTAAAACAGACTTCCTGCTGCACAGTTTTCCAAAATAAACTTTACAGCTTCAAAATATACTTTTTCAAGACGATTTCAGGATTCTTCACTTCAAATCGTCGATTATCTTTATTCGTCACTCGATTTTCTTGGATCTTTGGTATGTGAATGCTTCAATCTTGGTCTCCTAAGATCCATCCTTTTTCTTGATAAATCTTAAGCATCAAATCCATGCTTTTTAGCACCATTTTTCAATAAAAGCACTTAAATTCGCCTTGCAACACACGCATAAATAAAATAGAATATTAAGATGATTTATGTTCATAAAACCAAGAGATAAGTGGAGAAAATTATACAATATTTGAGTCTCAACACACCCCATAACTAGTATTTTGCTAGTCTCGAGCAAAATAAGCGAAGAAAAATAAAAATAAGAATAAAAATTAATTCTAGAAACAAAATTAAAATGAAAATAAAATTCTAACTACACTACTTTCGTAGGTAATCTCAATTGCATTTCGCATATGTAATAAGCCTTTAAATCCCTAGGTTTTCCCTAGTGGACGAGTTATAGTCTCATGAGGGTTTCCAGAAATGTTACCCACAAATATTGAAAACATGAAAAATAGTTCAAAACTCAGAAATATATAAAATTATGCTTCCATTCATCATATGAATTTCAAAACAAAACAATACTTACCCTAAGTCTGAAGTTAGTTAGAATCTCAATTTCCTAATCCATTACATCCTTGAGTTTAGAGACCTAATTAAAATTTAGAATAGTTATGATCCAATGTCCTTAGGTGATCCGTGACACTAGTCTAACTTTGAAAAATATGCATGTTCTCTATCCTAACTACTTTCAATCATTTCAAGAATACAAAATCTCTAGTTATCTCATTTTCTTTATATCATTTCTTCTTTTATCATCATATCCTCATTTTTATAGATCACCCTTAGATGAAGATTCCCATTGGGTTTGCTTCATAACATAAAGTATCGTAGTTGTAATGGTAATAGTAATGGATACTTAGGTATTCTTACTCTAGATTACTGACACGATTGTTATGGTTATTACATTCATGCTCTATAATAAAATTTTCTTTTTCCATCATTTTTTTCCTTCAATATTCTCTCTTTTAAGCATATATCAATGGTATTAGTTCATTCAACCTTATTTAAATCAAAAGTTGTTATTCTAGTTTACATATCATATTCCTCACTTAGTTAGCTGGGGTGTATTGTGAATTCAGTACATCAAATCACAACTCATTTTAAACTAGTGATTAGATAATTGAACTCAAGTATATAATTTTTCATTATTAGATTTCTAACTACTATCAACTTAGACTAAGTATTAACTTTGCGTTTGGAATTTACAAAATATCATGTTCAAATTCTTGTACATAAAAATATTATTTTGAAAATGTTGAAATTTTTTTTTCATAAACCTAAAAAAATAAAATAAAAATTGAAACCTAAAAAAAAAAAAAAAAAAAAAACTGAAACCTAAAAAATAAAAATAATAAAAATAATGATAAACTGAAACCAAAAAAAGAAAAAAAAAAAAAAACTCACATGGATGATCTCACATAGATGACTATCTATCCACACCCCCCAACCTAAAATCTACATTGTCCCCAATGTAATAATAATGTAATGTAGAGAACAATAAAAATAAAAGAAAGGGAGGATAGTACCTACCATGAAAAACTCACCTACAATGTGACACTAAAAAGAATTGAATATGATACAAATTCAGAAATGCTCCGTCAGACTAGGAGTATCATTCAGAATATTCTGGCTCATGAAGAGGGATGGACTTCTCTCCCAAATGAAAGTTTTCTACATAAGGCTTCAATCTCTGACCATTAACCTTGTACACATTGACATTACGTGGATTCTCAATTTCAATAGCCCCATGAGTATAAACATTCTTCACAATGAATGGGCCTGTCCATCTTGATCTTAACTTTCTCGGAAAGAACTGGAGATGAGAATTGTACAATAGGACCTTTTGCTAAGGTTCAAAATTCATCCTCAGGATATTTTTATTATGAAAAGCTTTGGTCCTCTCTTTGTAGATTTTAGAATTTTCATAGGAGTCTCTCCTCAGCTCCTCTAATTCATTTAACTCTAATTTCCTTTGTCCACTTGCTTGGTCCATATCAAAGTTTAATTTCTTTATTGCCCAGTAGGCTCTATGTTCCAATTCCACAGGTAAGTGACAAGCCTTCCCATACACCAATCTGTATGGAGACATTCCACGGGTAAGTATCCGACTCCCAGAGGCTTCGAAGAGGGAAGCGAACTCTTTCTCGATCCCATTAGAAATGGCTTAAGGGACCATGTCAGACACGGCCCGCCGGAAGGCTGATTGCCCCTGTTGAGCCGTCTCCCCTCTCTTCTCTTCTCTTCGTCCTGTGACCCGCTCTGCAATGGCTTCTGGCTCAGGAGTTTCCTGGGACTTGGCAAGAGGTGTATTCACATCCTCTGTCCTCTCTTCGAGGTCAGAGAGTATACGACGGCAGGGATGGCTGGAGCTGGGGCGACTGGGGCGGGTGACTCTATGACTGTGGGCGCGGTCTTTGCCTTCTTTGGAGGCTGAGGCTCCGATAGAAGCACTGACCTCAGAGGAGCCTTCATTTTGGACACCGGTTTCAGAAGGGGCCGAGCTTCAGACATTTTTGCATCAAGAAAACACAGAATTAGGGAGATTCAGGAGAAGTGCATCTGAGTAAAAAGAAGTTACCTGTCACAGAAGAGTCTAGGCCCGAGAGAAGAAGACGCTCTGGTTGAAGAAGAGTCTTCCAAGACCGATCTTCCGGACTTATCGCTCACAGTTGCTGATTCGAGCTAGAGTGTTGGATACGAGCTTCGGTCTTTTCTTGGATATCTCTGTAGAACACATTCAGTCAGACTCAGAAGTATTAAGATAAGGAAAGACAGGGAGAAGGTGCGCCGAGTCACCTGCTTCGGAGAATGCCCGTGGAATGCGAGGTTCAAAAATCCCAGGCTCGGCAGTCTCCCAGCGACCGCATGCCCAGAACTACCTCTCTCTTTAGTGTTTGTTGAAGGTAGGAGGGTCGGTTATCAAAGAGCGACCCTTGTTCCACCACGCGCTCAAAAAGTACCAGTCGGGCTGTTGAGTGTTCGGTCGTACTTGGTATAAATAGAGAAACTCATTAATGGTCAGTGGGGGCTGCTCTGCCTCAACCGACAACACTGCACATTCGTACAAGTTCCTCCACCCATTCGAAACTATCTGTCTGGGAGCAATTCTGAGTTGAGAAAGAAAATCCCGAGCAACAGGTTGAAGGGGCAGACGTAAGTCACATTGCATAGTGACTTAAAAAATTATGACCATCCCAGGAGGAGGACAGTCAGGCAATTCACTCGGGAGAGAGAGGCGAAGAATCATTGAGTCGGGGACATGGTACCCGACTCGAATTCTGTCCAAATTTTCCTCAGTGAAAACTGAGGGGAGTGGCCCCTTTTGTTCATCTCCAGCCTCCCATCCCTCGACAGCCTTTCCTTCTTCGGCTGCCGATTCAACAACCCGAGCTGATCTTCACAGAGGAACCGACTCAATGGTTCCCCCAAGCTCGGTCCTCGCCGGTCTCCTAAGAGGAACCGATTCGACCAGTTCCTAAAATTCTTCCTCTTCTTCCAAGTCGTCTCCAGGAAAATGGGGAGTAGACCTGCCAGGTGCATGCATCAAGCCAGAAGGACCTGCTGGAGCAGGACATTCCTCTGAAGTCCCACCAGACATCCTAACAATAAACTAGAAAGCTTCATTGGCGCTAATCGCCATCTCCGCTAGTAAAGAGGACGATTTCGAGACATTCTAAAGACGTCTCGTTTCACCCTCATCACCAGAAATCCCCTCCTGGGGAGTTGAAGAACGCATTGCCATTACAAGTTTAAAGGGAAAGGGAGGGAGAGAACTCACCGGAGAGGCAAAAAGTATGCAGACAAGGAAGCAAAGGGGAAAATGGAGATGAAAATGGCAGAGGAAACGAAAACAGTGAAGAGGGGAAATCGAACACAGAAGGAGCAGATGGGTGAAAAATGTAAAAATCAATCCCTCTCCTCCTTTTATATCCTAGCCATGTGGCAACGACATTTAAGGAGGAGTCGAATCGATGCCTGCTCCGACTCCCCTGCCGGACGCGTGGCATACGCTGACTGACGCAAGTAACGTACTCGCCACTTGTCCGATGCTCATAAGCGAACGAAACGTCTTGACGGCTGTCCGCTCGTGCGACCTCAAGCAATGAACTATCGTACGTTAAGAACGACACAAGAAGTATTAAATACTCCATCATAACCTCGGTCTCCAATGCACATCGACTTAGCAACTCATTACTCCTTAGTGTCGACATGGCTAACATAAGGAGTAGGGGGCTTACTGTTGGAGAAAAAAGATGAAAAGTCCGGGGACTCGGTTATGAAATGGATTGACTCTACTGACACTGCCTGAGGGAGCAAGTCAAGTCGAGATAAGATAAAGCCTAAATGAGAGACTTAGATCGGATTTGTAGGAAATAAATCACAACTGAGACCTAAAGAGTCAAGAGCCATAGGCAAAATATATCAGCCGTATAAAGTTGGCTTGGCTAACTAGCAGAAACGTCTAAAGGGATCGATTAAGGCCCAAAAACTAGAAGCCACCTGATTGACTATAAAATTGACCCATATTAGGTCGGTTGCAGTATCGGCTATCGGATCGAGGAATGACAACGGTCAGAGGCCAATTCAGTTTCTTCCGACAGTTTGTAAAAAGTTATATCCTTGTAAGCCAGTCGAGACTACAAAGTGTCTGTTGAGGCCGAGCCAAGCAAGAGAGACGATGTAAGCTTAAATACCATCCCAAAAATCTTGTAAGAGGATTCCCGATCCTGAAAATCTCAGAATCGGGAAATATCTGTAAATGGATTGAAATTAAATCTTCCAAAAATTGGGGAAAGAATCCTCTCACACTGGGACCTCTCACTCCTATAAAATGAGGGCTCTCCAAGATCAAAGGTACCAAGGAAAATACCCCTAAAAAACTCTTCTTGGTCCCATTACTGACTTAAGAATCAGAGGTTCCCCAGCTTTAGCCAGGGTTTCCTTTATTTCTCATTGTTGTGTAGGTGGGAAGTACAGGAAGAGATACGTCCAGTTTTTCGCATCAATAATAACCTTTTTATTGATTTTAACCAGTTATACATCAGTTATCCAAAATGTATTATGTACATTCTCTTGCACCTACATATATAAATTAATCTAACAGTTCATGTCTCCATCACATCATCCTACATTAATCCAGCCATACACCATGAATTACAATGGTTCACATGCCTTTACCCATGTCACCCTTACATCTCCTCAACCGCTAATCGATTCATGATTCTAAACCATTCTCTAGTTAAACCACCTCATTGGCTACCTAATCATTCATTTACTTCACATTTACAAATTCTTCCTACTGTTCATTTTATAAATTCATGGCATTTAAAAAATAACCCATCCAAATATAATTTAAACGGTGCATTAAATATGTAACATCTCGGATTTTTTAACCTAAGTTTAGTACTTCTTTTCCAAAATTCGGAGAATTAACCTTTGAAGATAGCTTACATTTCACTATATATATATATATATATATTAAGTGAGCACACCAGCGGAAGAGAAACAAATCAAGCATAAATGAAAAGTTTGAATATACATTTAAATACCCAAAAAAATACAAGTGGTTGACCACCGAGCTTATATAAACTAATGACTCGAGTCTTACAAATACAAGAAAATGCAAAATCAATATCAATGAAATCTAGAATCTAAAGCCGCAAGATCATCCAGCTCCTCATGAGCACCAACCTAAACATTATTTACGTCTCCTACACCAACTGAATATGGTTCGATAACATCGATGGCTATCCTTGTGAGTTATACCTCCAAAATTTACCGTACCATCATAACAATTAAGAATAGTTTTTAGAAAAAGTCTACAACAATCAATTCATAATGATCGTTATAACAATAAGACAAATTCATTAGAGATGCATACATCATTTTAAATAATACACACTGATGCTTTTGTTTAACTGCATGAATACATGCACATTCACATCAGCCTAGGGATGCACATCTAGCTGGCTTTGGAAAAAAACTTATGAGTGGGGCAAAACCCACATGCAATCTCAAGTGGCTAGCCATCAGCGAAAGTACAACAAGTACGGGCTCAAGTGACTAGCTCACATAAATTAGGTCGATCGACGGTGGTCTGGGAGCTAATAAGAATAACTTAATAAAGGGTACGTGTTACCACGATATCTAGATTAGCCACCCAATATCACTTGTATGCCATGAAATATGCATGATTAGCCCAACTATTATTAGTCTAATTATAAATAGCTATATTTAGGAAGTCCAAAGGTCACAATGGAGGACTCGTCACCTAACATAAGTCGACAACTTAAGCATGGTATCCCATACTACTATGCCCGGCTCATGAAGCTTTAAAAGTAGGAATTTAATATATTATAATGATTCTAGATAGTAATTGTAATATAACAGATTTACATTATTCCATTTATATAACCCTCTATAACTAATGGCCTATTATATTGCAACATGTAGAACTTATCATCAAAAGTTTATACAAAAATAGTCCATCAAAAGCCACATTAGGCAAAAGGTCCATTATAAGACATGACAAAAATAGGTCAACTTAAAAGCTACATAGGCACAAATAATCCATGAGGTGGTAAGTCTATAATCCTAAGTTTCATTTAATCCATTTCACAAATGGCCATTAGTTTAAGGAACATGCAATAATACCATATAATAATCGTCAAGTGGCACAACAAGCCACAACCAATTCAGCATACATCATCAATAACAAATATACATGCAAAGTACTCATCTTAAACTAGAGTAGAGAAATTTGAGATCCATAACATGTTAGAATATTGGAGTAGAAATCTAAGAATCAATCCTAGATAAAGAATTATTCAAATAGGAACTAACATTTATCATTCATTTCACCGAATATTATATTGAGAAAGTAATAGAAATAAATGAACTAAACCAACTATCATATTGTAGGAAAGCTTGAAAGGTGATCCTCACTTTCAAGTTGAACTCACCCTGACTTATGCAACTTGATTGTGTCTATGTTTAAGTGAAAATTTGAGAACAATGAATTTTCTACATTCAAATTAAAATTAATGATTATTAAATCTAGGTTAGCACTAATTCAAATTCTAATGGCAACCTATGTGAATTTATGTACCTAAAAGGTCCGATTTAATCCGGTTTCAACTATAAATGGATATAGATTTTGTTGATGTCAAAATCTGGTCAGCCCTCCCTCCTCGTCGATCACCACGTATGATCCCTGGAACCTGCACCAGGAAAGCAGAAAAAGGTGACCCTGGCTAAGCCGGGGGACCCTCCGATGCCTAAGTCAGGATAAGGGAATCAGGGTCTGAGTAGAGTGTAGAGGAGAGCTCGATTTTGCGTACCTGTAGATATGGCGTGATGTAGTATTTATACTTGACTGTTGAGTGGTCCAGATCCGATAATCTCGGCATGATCAGGGGGATTCCCGGATCATGGAGATACCCCCCGCGATCTATCGATCATGTAGCGTATCTGGCGGATTATGTGTATCTGCGAGCGAGGTTATTGGCCACATTTGGTTATGGCAGTTTTCATGTTCAAAGAGGGGTATACACATCTGAACATGCGTTCATTTTGGAACGTTCGCTCTGTTCGGACTGTATGCTCGGCTCGGAACTTCGTTCGCCTCGGAACGTAGGTTAGAGCAGAGCGGTTATAACGTAGACGATCATCCGATCAGATCATAATCCGGAGTCCGACCGCAACCAAGTCGACTGCTCGGATGGGTCGCGTCTTGAAATAGGTCGGGAGGGTCACGACTCGGCTCGGACTTGCCCCCTGAGTGGCGTTCTATTGTGAGCTCAGATTTTCCACAAAAGAAGCCCCCTACTCTTTGAGTTTGCTTGTCAGCTCGGAGAGTACATAAGTAGAAAATCTCCTGCCATCGTCGCAATGATGACGAAACTCGAACCACGCATGCGCTAGTCACCTTGGCCAACACGTGGCGACGGTTACGATCCCGAATCTCCTCTCGACCTATGAGAAGTCACCACGCAGGCTGGAGGAGGCATGCGCCTGACGGCTCCTAGTGTGGGGATGTCGCTTCACCTATCGAGGCACACAGACCGATGTCAGAGCCGTACAATCGGTTTGTATCCTTCCAATGCAACGTCGCCAGGTGTACTCGGAGATAGGGTCGTGCCGATTTGGCTGTTGTCATTATGACTCGTCATTAATGCCGAATCCCTTCACTGCCTATATAAGGCGTCCCGGACTTCTCATTGCCATTTTACGTTCTGATTCGTAAAAGCACACCGGAGGAGGTGATTTCCGACAAGAGGCGATTCCGGCCGAATTCGAAGTTTTTCGACTAAAGGCGATTCCCGGCAGGCACCCAGTGAGTTTCGTCGATCCTCACTTCTCTGCAATATCTTTCGACCTCGAGATGGTCCGTGAATATGCTAATGACTCCGAGCCGGGGAGTACTGAAAGTGAGAATGGGTCTTCCGAGGGCCCTTTCGAACCCACTCTCCCATACCCTCCTCCTCAGAGGTAAAAAACATTGGGTTCTAAGACCAAGTAACTCGGTAAAAAGACAACCACCCGAGTCCGCCGAGTCGAGACCATTACCACCACTGAAATACCCATGAATCTGCACAACGCGGAGGTAGTCCCCGGAGGCTCTGTCATGTCGGAGTCTCAGATGGAATGGATCCGTTCGGAGTTCCAGATCCCTGACTCCGTTCAGATAAGGGCCCCTGGGCCTTTGGACGCGGCCGGCGCTCCGGCCAAGGGAGAAGTAGCCATCTTCCTTTGCGCGCTGCAGTACGGGGTTCGGGCTCCCCTTACACCCCTTCGTCAGGAAGGTTGCGGCTTACCTTGGGTTGGCACCCGGACAGTTCACCCCGAATTCATAGAGAGTAATGATCTCCGCCTACATCATCTGGAAGCAAGCAGAAAACTCCGAGCTGACTCCAGAGGAGCTAATGAGTCTTTACATGGCCAAGCATGACCGCAATGATCCATGGTATTATTTTGTGACTCGGGGGAACAAGGGGTCGGGGTTGGTGATGCACCTGCCGTCCTCTAACAAGGACTGAAAGAACAAGTGGTTCTGGGTGGCAGGTGAATGAGAGGCACCTACGGCTGAGCTTAGAACCTCAACGGTTCGGGTTTCAACTCATTTTATGAAACCAGGTCAGACTTTATTTTGCATCCGGTCTGCTACTTTGATTTTCTCCTATTTTTGTAGAAGTGACTTTTTTTTTTCTTTGTAGTTTTTACGAGGGGGTTGCCGCTCATCGACTCGGACCAGAGGAATAAAATCGCGAAGGCAAGAGCGAGGTCGAAAACGCTCCGTTCCTAGGTGGATCTGATCACTGCAGTCAACCTCCACTGGTCCGGGCTCTGTAAATCTCAGCCTCTGCTCTCATCCCTTAGTAAGTTGCCTTGATCTTTTCGATGAGCTTTCTTTTGGTTAATGATTGACATGAGATTTATTTTTTTTTTACAGGTATGGCCGAGGCGTCCGGGGCTCGGTAGAGGAAAGCAGCACCGACCGCAGCGGAGTTGCCCAAAGAAGCCCCCCGAGTGAAGATCATTGGGAAGAAGCCAGCTCTCCCTCACGTGGGGGAATCTTCTGCTGCCCCAACTCCATCAGCCCCGACTCTGAAGCTGGTTGGCTCGTCCTCCAAGCCACCGACTCCTGCGTGCCTCAGCTCTGCTGCGGTTCCTCCTGCAGTCTTGCGCCCAATGATACGTCCTCCTCCGGGGGTCATCCGAGTGACAGAGGCTGACTCCACAGCCGTACCGAGCACTGTTGCTTGCGACCTCGCAGTCGCTGTTCCTCCCACAGCAGCCACCGTTCCCACCGCAGCCCCCGAGCCCCCCATCATCGTTCCCTCATCCTCTGAGAGAGAGGGAGCCAACAGGGTAGCTGAGAATATGCCTCCCCCCCCGAGGTTGAGGGGGAGGGTCACGCTGAGGGTCAAAACTCGGTCAGCAGTCGGGTAGGGGCCGAGGGGGATGAGGCTTAGGCCCAAGCGGGCATGAGTGGGGGGAGGTTCGAACCCTGCTATCACATGGCGTGCCTGACTTCGTGGGCCGCCAAGCATGCCAAGGAGGAAGACATCACCCAGACCCTTGAGTGATCGGAGGGAGGCTTTCTGAACGACTTCGCCTCCGTATGTTACATGGTAAGTCTCCGAGAAGACCTCCTTTCTTTGATGTTGTTATGCGCATTCCATTGTATATGTTTTGTAGATTCTGATCTTTGTTTTCTTTCAAGGCTATCCCGGTGCTGCTCTCCATTCGACAGAGAGTGCGAGAGTACAAGGGGAAGGAGACAGAGTTGGAGGCTCTCCGGGCTGAGATGGCGGTCTTGAGGTCTGAGGAGATTGGCCTTCGACAACAGATTACGGGTGAGAGGGCTAAGGTCAGGCGACTGCAGGGAGTCGTCGTGGACTTGGAGGCCAGGGAGCTACATCTGTAGGAAAAGGCAGATGATTTTAAGAGGAGCGGTGACGCAGCGACTGCTGAGTTGATCCGTGCCAGGGCCCACGCGGACTCCTTGGCCGTGGAGACGGTTTGGCTTGGGAAAGCTCTGAATAATGCCAAGGCCGAGGCGACTGAGGAGCGGATACAAGCCGTGAACCAAGCCGTGGAGGCCCAGAGGGTGAAGGACGAGGCCTCTTTGGCCACAGCGGTTGCTGCTGCGGTCGAGAGCTTCAAGACTTCTAAAGAGAGGGATGCTGAGGCTGCAATGTTCTACAATCGCGGCTTCGACACATGTCTCGAGGCAGTTCTGGGTTTATATCCGGACCTAGATCTCGATTCTCTCTTGCCCGATGACTCCGAAGATACCTCGGCTAACATTGTCCGCTCGGAACCAGCTCCCGACGCCCAGGTTCTTGATGGCCAAGCTCCTCCTCCTGCCTGAAGACTTATCTTTTTTTTTTTGGTACTTATGTACTTTTGCCCCTCCGAGGGAATTTTAATGAAAAATATTCTTGTCACATTGTTGATTTGCTTGAGATGTTGAGCTGATGAGCTTAGTCCGCTGTCGTTTAGTTAGTTTTTAGAATTGGTTGTCCGAGCTTCCTCGGCCCAAGCCTTAGTTGGGTCCGACCCCTTAGGATACTTGGCTCGTCGCCTTTGTTTTGTTGTACACTGAGTTGAACACTTAATCGGGTGGTTGGATCGTTATTAGGCTCTTTTCCCGGGAAGAGATGCCTTGTTGATCTTTCGTGGGGTTAGGTTCCAATCCTTAAAGGATCGGACCATTTATTAGGATTCTTCCCTTGAGGGATGCCTCGTCGATCTCTCGTAAGGTTGGGTTCCGATTCCTTAAGGGATCAGACCGATTATCTCATACTTGTGTGGATAGGGCAGTCGAATAAGCATTCAAAGGTAGAATCGGTCTTTTATTAAGAGCCTTAAAGGCCAGTCGCTCGGAGGCATACATTGCATCATGAGCCTTAAAGGCTATTTCCTCACGGGTAGTAGATCTTTAAGTGCTCGGCGTTCAAGGGATGAGGGAGATGATGGTCTTCGAGATCTTCCAGGTGGTACGAGTCCGGTTTGGTAGATCTGACCACACAGTATGGACCTTCCCAATTGGGTCCGAACGCTCCTGCCCCTGGCTCGGCCGTGTTCTGAAAAACCCGTCGGAGGACTAAGTCTCCTGGTCGGAAGCGCCTAACTTTAACTTTGAAATTGTAGAAGCACGCTACCTGCTGGTGCCGAGCTGCTGTTCGGAGCTTAGAAACTTCTCAGAGTTCTTCGAGTAAATCCAGATTAACCGCTATCTGCTCGGAGTTTTGACTTTCTTCGAAACCCCTGACCCGCGCTGTAGGGAGTCCGATTTCTATCGGCACCATTGCCTCTGAGCCGGAGGATAACGAAAATGAGGTTTTGCCAGTCGAAGTCTGGACTGTAGTCCTGTAGGCCCAGAGAACGAAGGGGAGCTCTTCGGCCCAATTTCCTTTTACTTTTTTCAGCTTCGTCTTGAGATGATGCTTGATGATCTTGTTGACCGCCTCTACTTGTCCGTTAGATTACGGGTGCCGAGGCGATGAGTAAGCATTCACAATGTTGAGCCCTCGACACATGCTACGGAACTTGTCGTTATCAGAAATGATGGTCCTCGGAATCCCGAACCGGCAGATGATATTTTTTCACACAAAGTTGATCACTTTCTGCTCGGTGATCTTTGCAACTGACTCAGCCTCGGCCCACTTGGTGAAATAGTCGACCGCGACTATAGCAAGCTTGACCTGTCCCTTCCCAGTAGGCAAGAGACCGATGATGTCGATCCCCCATTGAGCGAACGGCCATGGCCCACTCATGGGGGTCATTTCTTCTGCCGGTTGCCTCGGCATAGCAGCAAAATGTTGACACTTGTCACACTTTCGAACGAAATCCTTGGAATCTTGCTTGAGGGTTGGCCAGAAATACCCTTGACAAAGTATCTTCATGGCTAAGGCACGGCTGCCCGAGTGATTTTCGCAGATTCCTTCGTGAATCTCCCGAATCACGTAATCGGCCTCATCCGGTCGGAGACATCTAAGGTAAGGCTGAGAATGTCCCTTATTATATAGCACTCCGTCTAATATGGTGTACCGGGATGCTCGAACCCTAAGTCGTCTTGCCTCAAGCTTATCTGGGGGGGTTTCGCCGGTTGATAGATAATTGAAAATGGGGTCCATCCAACTGGGGATGGACTGGACGGGGCTGACCTCCTCTGACTGGCCGATCTTGGGTGCTCAACGAACTCGACCGGAACAAAGCGTGTGATCTTACACTCGAAGGCAGAGGCGAGCCTTGCTAAGGCGTCGACCCATGAGTTCTCGGCTCTGGGGACCTGTCGGACAGTGTAACTCCAGAATTTCTCGATCAATTTCCTCGCCTCTTTAAGATAGGCGATCATTCTGACTTCCTTAGCTTCGTATTCTGAGGAGATATGATTCACCACCAACTGTGAGTCGCTGCGGACTTGCAGAGTCTAAACACTCAGGCTCGCCGCCAGCCTGAGCCCAGCCAGCAGCGCTTCGTACTTGGCCTCATTGTTTGAAGCTTTGAACCCGAGCCTGATGGCGTATTGGATTGTCGTTGAATCAGGCGCCACCAAGATGACACCGGCTCCTGCTCCTTTAACGTTGGAGGACCCATCAACATAAAGGACCCACCTCGGATCTGATGCGGGCTCTTGATTGCTCAGCGGGGCGGCCGGTGTCATCTCGACTTCCTTCCTGGCTTGCTCTTCGTCCGGAGTTGTAAACTCGGCGATGAAGTCGGCTACGGCTTGTCCCTTGAGTACCGTCCTGGGTCGGAACTGAATGTTAAACTCTCCGAGCTCTACAGCCCATTTGGTCATCCGGCCTGACACTTCGGGTCTCTGGAGGATCTGCCTCAGAGGGGAGTCCGATAGCACGATTATGGAGTGGGCCTAAAAGTATGGCCATAGTCTTCTGGCCAAGACGACAAGGCTGAGCGCCAATTTCTCTAAGGACTGGTACCTCGTTTCTGCTGGTACCATGGCTTTGCTTACGTAGTAAACGAGATACTGCTTGGTTCCGACTTCTCGGATCAGAGCCGAGATGAGGGCTGAGGTAGAAATGGCGAGGTAGAGGAACAAGGGCTCTCCTTCTTCCGGCTTGGACAAGAGAGGCGACGATCCCAAGTACTGTTTTAACTGCTGGAAGGTTGCTCGCACTCCGGCGTCCATTCTGCCCTCTTGTGGCCCTTCAACTGCTGGAAGAAAGGAAGGCATTTGTCTGTAGCCCTAGATATAAAACGTCTGAGGGCCGCGACTCTTCCCGTGAGACACTGTATTTTCTTGAGGATCCGAGGTGAGTTCATGTCCAGGAGGGCTTTGATCTTGTCTGGGTTCGCCTCGATACCCCATTGGCTAACTTGGAAGCCAAGGAATTTTTCTGACTCAACCCCGAACACGCACTTGGCGGGGTTAAGCTTCATCTGGTATTCACGGAGGACGTTGAATGTTTCTTCGAGATCAACAAGGTGGTCGGAGGCTTTGATACTCTTCACCAGCATGTCGTCCACATACACCTCCATGGAGTGTCCGATCTGTTTGGCGAACATCTGATTCACCAGTCTCTGATACGTTGCCCCAGCATTTTTCAGGCCAAATGGCATGACCCGGTAACAGTAAAGTCCACTGTCCGTGACAAAGGTAGTCTTCTGCCTATCTGGGGGGTACATGGCGATCTGGTTGTACCCAGAGTAGGCATCCAGAAACGAGAGTAACTCGTGTCCGGCCGTGCTGTCCACCAGTTGGTCGATCCGAGGTAGCGGGAAGCTGTCTTTGGGACACGCCTTATTAAGATCGGAGTAATCTACACACACCCGCCACTTCCCGTTTGACTTCCTGACGAGCACGACATTTTCTATCCAGTCAGGATAGTATACCTCTTCTATGAAGCCCGCATCGAGCAGGATGGAGACCTCCTCGACAATGGCTTCATACCGTTCAGCATCGAACGACCTTCTTTTTTGCTTAACTGGCCGGTGGTCTGGGTCCACGTTCAGCCTGTGGACTTGCACATCAGGTGAGATCCCCGACATATCTACATGTGACCATGCGAAGACGTCCCGGTGTTGTCTCAAGAAGGCCATTAACTCGTTCCTCCGCTCGGAATTCAGTGATGATCCGAGCTGAACAGTTTTGCTCGGATTTGATTCATCGAGCGGCATTCTTATCAGATCTTCGACGGGAGAATTCTCCATCGCTCCACGGGGGTCGAAGGCGTCGACTATTAGCATTTGTTTAGCGGCCCCTTTTCTCACGGCTATCGCATAACATCTCCGGGCTTCGTGTTGATCGCCCCGGAGATAACCAATCCTGCCTTCAGCCGGAAACTTCATCATCAGATGGTAAGTCGAGACAACCGCTCTCATTGCGTTGAGGGAGGGTCGGCTCAGGATCACGTTGTGGACTGATGGAACATTGACAACTAAAAAGTCAACCAAAAACGTCACTTGATGTTGCCCTTCTCCCGCTGTCACTGGGAGGGAGATGGCTCCTTCGAAGATGACTCTTTCTCCGACAAAGCTGTGTAAGGGAGTCTTCACGGGTCGGAGCTTGGACCATAGAATTTCCATCTTCTCAAACACTTCGGAATACATTACGTCAGTTGAACTCCTGGTGTCGACCAAGATGCGGTACACTTTGTGATTGGCTATGGTCATAGTGACCACTAGCGCTTCGTCGTGCGGATGCCGGATCCCGCGTGCATCATCTTCTGTGAAGGTCAGGCTGCACGGAGCAACACGGAGTTCCTTGCTGGGACGTTCCGTCAGGTGAATGTGGTGTTCTAACTCGGAGCTCCTGGAATGGGCTTTCCGTGCCCTGTTCGAATCCCCTCCTCCAGCTGAGCCCCCGAAGATGGTGAGAATTTCAACGGGCTCCTCTGGGGGGTTGTTCGACTGCTCTTGCGGTCATTCTTCTCTCCAAGCGGATTTCTCCTTTTTAGCATAATGACGTAGATGTCCTTTGCGGATGAGGGACTCAATCTCGTCCTTCAGATCTACGCAATCGTTTGTGTTATGACCGTGGTCTCGGTGGAAACGACAGTATTTTCGTTTGTCCCGATGCTCGGGATCAGCTCTCATACAGATTGGTCAATTGAGTAGTCTGTCTCCTTGGATGTCTAATAGGATCTGCTTGGCGGATGTATTGAGTGGAGTGTAGGAACGAAATTTCCCTTTCAGCCTACGGCTCAGACGACGATCGCGAGAAGCGCGGTCATCCGTCCTTTTGCTAGTCGGCTGGGAGTCTTCGTTCCGGGGTCTCTTGCCCTTGTTCGTCGAGTCAGACACCTGTGTGCCCTTTCGGGCGTTGATGAACTTCTCTGCATTAGTGTACTTCTGAGCTTTCGCCATGAAGTCCGCTAGCGTCTTTGGTGGATTCTTCCCGATGGAGAAGGCAAACTTTCCTTCTTTCAGTCCGCTCAGAATGGTGGCGAGGGCTATCTTATCATCGTAGTCTTCGACATGCAATGCTTCTTCGTTAAAGCGGGCGATGTAATCCTTCAACGACTCCTTCGGGGTCTGCTTAATGGTTATAAGCAGGTGAGTGTTGGGCTTCCGACTTCTCTTACCGCTTATGAACTGCGTAAGGAATAATCGGCTCAGTTCCACGAATGAACCCACGGAACCAGGCTTCAGCTGGCGATACCAGATCCGAGCGGACCCTGTGAGGGTGATAGAGAACCCCCTACACATCATTGCAACCGTTGCTGTCTGGATCTGCATCCAGGATCGATAGGACTCCAAGTGTTCGAATGGGTCCCCAGATCCCGAATACTGGATGACGGGAGGCATCCGAAACCTCTGCGGCATCACTTCAGCCATGATGGCTGAGTTGAAGGGAGTCTTGGTCTCTTCCATCATCGCCTGGATCGTGGTCGGAACTGTTGATTGCTCTTGCTTTTTTTCCAATATCAGGAACTTATCCTTCAGTTCCGCAAAGCGCGCTTCCCAGAGATCCTTATTTTCAGCGACGACATCTGGGGTATGTTCAGCCTCCTATATTCTCCCTTCTCTCCTCCGTTCTTACTGATGACGAAGGTCCGTGGGTGGTAGGGTGGATGTGGCTGAATGGACGGTTGTCGGAGCCCGAGCAGGCTCGTTCCGTGCGGATGCCTCGCCACGTGCCGCAGAAAGATTTTGGCCCGACTGCGATACCCCTGAACGTTGGGAAACTTCAGGCCTCACACTCCTCGGCATGGAGCGAGTTTTCATAAAGAGACCCACCGGCTCGGGAACGGATTGTTCTTGAGCCGGGCGTAATTCTGCCTCCCGCTGCTGTTTCATCTGGTTTATCTCGTCACGTAGGGCCCGGATCTCATTCTGCATGGCGCGATACTTGTTTGACCGATTACGCGAACGCTGAGAAGGCCCTGGAGAAGACTCGGCATGAAGCGGTGATGACGACCGAGTCTGCTCATCGGGTTGTGGCTGCACTGCTGTATCTTTCTTCTTCCTCACCATTGCTTAGGGGAAACGAGAACCTGACTTCTAGTTTCAGTTCCCCACAGACGGCGCTAAAAAATGTTGATGCCAAAATCTGGTCAGCTCTCCCTCCTCGTCGATCACCACGTATGATCCCTGGAACCTGCATCAGGAAAGTAGGTAAAGGTGACCCTGGCTAAGCCGGGGGACCCTCCGATGCCTAAGTCAGGACAAGGAAATCAGGGTCTGAGTAGAGTGTAGAGGAGAGCTCAATTTTACGTACCTGTAGATATGGTATGATGTAGTATTTATACTTGATTGTCGAGTGGTCCGGATCCGATAATCTCGGCATGATCAGGGGGATTCCCGAATCGTGGAGATACCCCCTGCGATCTATCGATCATGTAGCGTATCTGGCGAATTATGCGTATCTGCGAGCGAGGTTATCGGCCACGTTTGGTTATGGCAGTTTCCACTTTCAGCGAGTAAGGTATGCACATCTGAACATGCGTTCGGCTTGGAACGTTCGCTCTGTTCGGACTGTATGCTCAGCTCGGAACTTCGTTCGCCTCGGAACGTAGGTTAGAGCAGAGCGGTTATAACGTAGGCGATCATCCGATCGGATCATAATTTGGAGTCCGATCGCAACCAAGTCGGCTGCTCGGATGGGTCGCGTCTTGAAATAGATCGGGAGGGTCACGACTCGGCTCGGACTTGCCCCCTGAGCGGCGTTCTATTGTGAGCTTAGATTTCCCACAACAGATTTAATTAAGGAATACTTGAATTCAGGGATTTTAAGTTCCTACATGAAATTATAAAATTAAAATACATTAACTTTTGATTGAACTGTAATCAATAGGCTCTAGACGCAACCGTACCTCAAATTGATTCGATAACCATCACCAATTTGATCCAAACTAGATCAAATAGGTGGATATTATCATTGTGATTTGGGAAATTTCAATTGCTACATACAATTAGAAAATCAAAACTCATTAATCTAAGTTAATCTCTTATTTGAATCCCATAGGAGATTGGAGAGATAACATACCACATTCAACCGAGTCAATTTGACCCAAAACTTGAACCCAATCGTGACTCGAACTCCACACTCTAGCTGCTATGTGACTGAACTAGATTAACCCCAAAATTAGAACTCTTCTAACACCAAACTCAGTGGCTGAACTGAGTCAAATGGCCCCAAGCAACACAACCCGCTAAAACTCAGTTCAAATCCGAACTCAGCAACATAACAACTTGAACCCAGACTAGATCTCCGGTTGGCTGAACATTTACTATCCAGCAAAACTTATGGTGAGATTTGAATTAACACAGACCTGAAACCAGGTCCGATCTGAGCTGAACTTGAAGGAACTGGCCGGGTTAACCCAGTGACAAATTATCGACAACAATAACCCTGCCATCTCTTTCTCAATCTCTTTCTTTTTCGTTCAATTCCTTCTATTGCTCTCTTTCTTCTCCTCAGTTACATCCAGCTAGGGAGACTGGATACATCTATCTCAACTCTACTTTACAAACTCAGGACCCAGACAGTGAGTTGACTCAACTACACTCAATCTCTCTCTCTCTCTCTCTCTCTGATCTTCTTCTTCTTCTCTTCCTTCTTTTTCTTCCTTAGTTCATTTCCTCGCTGATTGAATAAACAAAGTCGGGACTCGGCCCAGGATTGTAAAACGGGTCCCACCACAAGATGTTGGGGCTGATGATGATGACTTTTGATTCAACAGTTTATCCTATGATCCATTGATCATAGACGGCGTGGATTGGTCTAATGATCACTGTGGGACCCACTTTTTGAACAACCACGAAGAAAAATCTGGTGGTTCATAAGAAACTTGGAATCCACACGATATCTCGTGAGAGATTGAGATCTCGGATGAGATCTCCTAACTAACGTGAATGATGCTTCAGAATGCCCTAAAATCAACGCCCAGGAACGCCCGAGATCGTGCCAGCCCATCAAAATCGAAAGATTCACTTCGCTTTCTCTTACTCTTGTGGAAAAACCCTAATCCGGAGAATTCAAAAGAATGGATGGGATGATCCGCATCCAACGGTTGAGACAACAGGAAAAGACTCCACAGGGATCGCCAGCTTATCATAGAAGAAACGGATTTTCTGTAATTAGAATAGTGGCCGCACGAGACTCGACTTGCAGATGAGCTTGTGAGAACAAGTGGGAACTTCAAAATGTGAAATTTCCATCGTTTTGGTCGGAAACTCTTTCCGCAAAAGATTAACGAATCGGATCAGTTATCAGACTAATAATGGTGGGACAAGATCCTAGCAGACGGACGACGTCCGTTTAAACCGTGACCGGCGGGAAAATGAAAGAGGAAGCGGAAGTCTCCTCTTCGGGCACGGCTCGTGTCAAACTCGAGTTGACTCTCTTTTAGGTTTGGTGAACTGCGGGAGTACCTACACAGGTGCACACTCTACACTAAAGTGGGGTCTACATGGTATTATTCTGAGATCTACACCGTTCATCGATCTATATTTATCCAATTAAGACGTTTTTCCAATGATGTGATAGTACATAGATTATGTGGGCCACATCAATCAAATTTTGACTTTAAGTGTTGATTGTTAACTATTCAACGGTTTATTTTGTCATCATTTATTCCTTAATGATAATAGAGGTCCCAATAATTGGTTTTGGGGGTTCATAGATGGTTAATTTGTATTTTTATGGTCCACATTGAGGTCACCCAGTTGATTGTGTAAATATCACTTGGGAATAGATGAACGGTGGATTAGATAATCCAAGTCCCAAAATTTATTTTACACTGTTCGATTTATCTAATTAAGGATCCTATATAGTTTTATTATAATTGGGATTTGAGAAACTAGTTTTCCATCTAAAGATTTCAAGTTTCAAATCTATGCAGATCTCAATTTGAATGATAATTCTTGCGGTTTAATAGTCGAGGTTGAAATCTAACCGTTAGATTAATTTAGATTTTTGATTTAGGAAAATCCGACGGTCAGATCATTACCTAGTTTGATCATCAATGGTTCTTAGGGCTTCTAGTCAAGTTTATAAGACTTTTATTAGCTTCTTGTTTTAATAATTAAGTGATCCCACTTGTGATATTAGGTGACAGTTTATGGAAATGACTCTTGGCCTTGGCTCAGATGTGTGATTCCATCCGGGGTTGGGTTATTATTTATTCTCTGTGGTTGGCATCCCCTGAGCCACCCAATGATTGGTTAAATAATTGTAAAATGATCCGATTTGTGTGGTATAAATTAGTTTTGAAGTTCAACGACATATTGAAATCCAACTATTAGATTGCTTCAGGATTGTTCATCAACGGTCCCTTCTGCAGATTAATGGTCAGACTTTGACTAGAAGGAAGGTGAATGGTTCAGTATGCTAGGTATTTAGGGAAACACCAAAGTACTAAAAAGTACAGGGTGTTACAACATATCTTACATTTTTATATTAATCTTACCATAGTAGATGTCACTTGGGACCACACACGCATCACATGGGAAAGTACTTTATAAATTAAGATTTCATTTTTAATTTTGATAGGATTAGTTTTAAATTAAGGTTAATTATGGATTTATGTAAAACCCATATCCTAATTCGTACTGTTCTTGAGGCTTTCGCGGTCATTCCGATCGATTTCTGGCGACTCGCGATCTGCAACCGGCGTTGCGCGCAATCCTGAGACGGATCCTGTCGGTTTGAGTCAGTTCGACCCGAGACTTGTACTAGTGCGACCGCGCTGTCGCCGCATTCCGATGCCGCGTCTCACGCGCCGAGGCGATACCCAGGCCAGGAGATGTGGGCCCGTGTTCAGTTCGAGAAAACACCGCGCGTTGCAAGTATCAAGGGAATCTCTACGATATGTCCCATCAATTACATCAATCATAAGTCAAGTACATCCCATCACAAGCCATCACTCATCCTTACCTCTCCTTACCCAAAGTCAATGCAACCCATGCTTAGCCCATTCTTTTCTTACAAAAAGTCAAAAGAACCCATCCCTTTCTACTCCATCACCACTCCTCTCTCTCTCTCTCTCTCTCTCTCTCTCTCTCTCTCTCTCATTTCTCCCAAGCACCATGAGAGCTTGGACTTCCATGGCTTTCATGGAGAGAAAATGTGGCCCACTTTCCTATCTCCCATCTCCACCATCCTAAGTCGATCTCAACCGTTGAAGTGCCTCTATTGGATCTCTGGCATACATTGATGGAAGAAAAAGTCCAAAAAGATCAAAGGTGGGTGCTTCTCTCTCTCTTTCTCTCTCTCTCTCCTCCCTTTATTTTGTGGCCCATTCGATGAGTGGTGTCCAAACCGTCCATCACATGGATCCTATGGCCGTCTAAACATGGGGACCGACCCACTTTGCTACCTCTCTTAGAGGATCTGGGTGATAGGAATGGACAAGCACCAAATTGATCCAAATCAAGTGGGCCACGTTCATGTGGGACCCACCTTGATATATTGACTACGTCCCATGTGGGACCCACCACGATGTATGTGTTTATCCATGCCGTCCAGCGTCCCTAGACGCTGGACGGGCGTTGCTAACATGGAGTACGTGAACTGGAGTGGGCGTCTACTAGCAGCAAAAAAAAAAAAAAAAAAAAAAGCTGGGGTGGGCCGCTCATGCGGGCCCCACCTTGATGCATGTACTTAATCCCACCCATCCATTCTCTTCCTCAGATCATTTTAGCCGTTGAAAAAAAAAAATGAGACTGATCTGATAATCAAGCGGGCCATACCAAGGGGAATAGTATTATTACCCTTAAAAACTCACCTTGTTTCTTCTTTTTGCCAAAAATACATTGTATATTGGTCTCATTAGGTAGGTCATGGGCCATAGAATCTGATGAATGGGTTAGATTTTTCAGACCAGGGCCCCACATAGGAAAAACTATTGAATCATTTATTTTAAAAATAAAATGAAAATGAGGTGCTGCTGCCGCTGACACCACAGGACGCTGGAGCGTCCTGCGCTGGACGCTGGCGGATGGGCGGGCTGGGCCTCATGGCCCCAGCCGTGGGTCCCACCATGATGTATGCTTGCCATCCATGCCGTTCGTTTGGTGGGACTCTGTTTGAAGTGGGCCCCCTTCAAATATCAGCCCGATCTGAATCTCAGGTGGCCCACATCATAGGAAACAGTATAATTAAACATCTACCATTGAAGCTTCTTTTTAGGGTCACAGAAGTTTTAGAACATTATGAAAATTGTTTTTCCTATTCATCTGGGTCCACGTGACCTTATCAACGGATTGGATGGCATATAAATATTATGATGGGCCCTACGTGGGACCTACAGTGATGTATGTTTCCATTCACACCATCCACTGCTGTGGACGGTGGAGCCCACCTAGATGTACTTGTTTTATCTACACCGTCCAGCTATGTTAGTTGGCTGCTGGACGGCATGGGCATCCCACCATGTATTATATGTTTCATCCATGTCGTCCATCGATTTGGGACCCACCACTATGTTATGTGCATTGATCTATCCATCCATGTGGGCCACACGCATGATATAAGTGTTTATTTCTGGACGTAAAACGCACCTTAATTTTGTCCAGAGTGTCCAAATCAGTGGGTCCCACGCAGCTAGTGCTGCTTTGTTGACGATGGATTGATGACGAGGTTGGGGTATATCCAAATCGTCCATCCGTTTGGAGATATAGACCCCACCACTTAGTGCATGTGTTTATACACACTGTCTAACCATCTGCAGCTATACGGGCCATCCCACACGTGCTGCACGTGTGGGATGGTACATGTTTCATATCCACAGCGTCCATATGGATGGCTGGTGTGGGGCGCACCATGATGTATGTGATGATCCCACTGCCCAGATGGCTGGACAGTGGGCCATGTCATGATGTATATGTTATATCCGACCATTTATCAGGTGGACCACACCGAAAGACTAGTGAAGGACTGATCGTCCACCATTGAAATCCTTTTGAGAACACAAAAGTTTTGATCTATACGATATTTGTTTTTCCTCATGTCCTTGTGACCGTATGAACGGATTAGATGGAAAATAAACGTGATGCTAAGCCCTGCAGGATTTTAACGGTGGAAATCATTATCACCACTATTGCTTGTGGTATGGTCCAAATGATCTTTTGATATGATTCATTTGTTTGGATACTGCACTCTATAGATGGATGAATGGTGTAGTTGTTGTGGCCCATTTGATGAGGCCCGATGTGATGTATTTGGGGCCCATTTGGAAGGGCCCGATGTGATGTATATGATGCCCTTATATGAGGCCCAATATGATGTATTATAGGGCCCATGGGTTAAGGCCCATTATGATGTATCAGGGTCCCTGGGTTGAGGCCCATTATGATGTATTTAGAGCCCATGGGTTAAGGCCCATTATAGTGTATTTAGGGCCATGGGTTGAGGCCCATTGTGATGTATTCAAGGCCCACTATTGAGGCCCACCTTAATATGTGCATGAGGCCCATCTTACTTTAGTTGGGGCCATTGTTGAGGCCCACCTTGATGTATATGAGGCCCATGAGATACGGCCCATTTGATGTATTGGGGCCCCAGGGGTCGAGGCCCAACGGGATGTACGAAGGCCGTTGCAATATGTGATTCCATTATAGTTTATGTAATGATATTTATGGTAGGCCGAGCCTTGGGAGCAATGTTGGTTTGACGTCCACATTATAAGTACAATGTGGTTAAATATCTACATTGTAACTCTCCCTAGGGCCCATTGATAGGCTCATACTTGTTGATAGTTCATTACTTTATAACATGCTTAGTATAACTCCATGATGCACAACCCATTTGTATCGGTCCTTTTGATCGGCCTACTTGTATCGGCAATTTGATTGAGCTAGCCCATATAATTGATTAGGCCCATCTTGGTATATTAGTGGCCTATTGCTGAGGCCATATATGAGGCCCACTCTGATATACTTGCAGATGGATATGTTATGAGTAGGCCCACTTGCTGCTTGTGCAGGGCCCACCTGTCGTGTATATGAGACCCATTAATGTCCCACTAAGATGTATAATGGGATCCATGGGTCATAGCCCATTATGATGTATCTGAGGACCATGGGTCGTGGCCCATGATGGTGTATATTAGGCCCATGCATTCATTCCAGCGAGATGTATATTCAAACCCTTGTATGAGGTCATGGGCCCACTGTATGTTCGGCCCTATGTGAACCATTCCTTGAGAGTAATGTTGGTTTGATGTCCACGTTGATGGGCAATAATGGTTAGATGTCCTCATTATGACCTTCCCTTAGGCCTTGTTAGGCTCATTCTTTTGGTGGGATTAACCCAAACAAGTGGCCCCACTCGTCGTAGACAGATGGCTTCGCACTATCAGATTTGATATAACTACGGCCTAGTGCCGATCTTTATACTATGGTTGATTGGTTGAACATCTATGGACCCCGCTTTGTTTATCTACTGATTATCAGTGTCGATAATCGAGGCCGACGCCGATTATCGAACCTGATATCGATGCCGAATATTGATTGATTCCGATTGACGTGACCGATTTACTGATTCCGAATACTGACCAATTCTGATTGTCATGGCCGATTGCTGATTAGCGATCAAGGCCGTTTATCATGATCGATTGCCGATTCCGATGGACTTGGTCGATTTGCCGATTCCGATTGTCGATTGACGTGGCTGATTGCCGATTCTGTTTATCGTGGCCGATTGACCGATTACCGATCGAGGCCGATTATCGTGACCGATTACCGATCGTGGCCGATTGCCGATTCTGTTTATCGTGACCGATTACCGATCGTGGCCGATTGCCGATTCTGTTTATCGTGGCCGATTGACCGATTACTGATCGAGACCGATTATCGTGACCGATTACCGATCGTGGCCGATTGCCGATTCTGCTTGTCATGGCCGATTGACCGATTCTGATTATCGAGGCCAATTATCGTGGTCGATTGTCGATTCCGATTATCGTGGCTGATCGCTGATTCTAATTGTCGAGGCCCAATGTGATGTATATGCGAGCCGTATTTGAGGCCCGTTGTGATGTATACCCAGTCCGCGTTTAAGGCCCAGCGGGATGTATATGAGGCTTATGTGATGAGGCCCACTGTGATGCATTTGAGGACTAGGCGATGGAACCCATTATAATGTATGTTAGGCCCATGTGAAAGGCCTATCGTGATGTATATTAAACTCTTGAGTGAGGCCCATGGTGTTGTATATTTGGCCCTTGTGTGCGGCTATGAGTCGACTATATGTTAGGCTTTATGTGGGCCATTCCTTGGGGGACAATGTTGGTTAAATGTCCACGTTGTCGATGTCGATTGTCAATGCTTGCTATTGATACCGATTATGAGTATGTGACTGCATAGCATCATGATACATGACCATACGCATCATCTGCATGTCTGTTATGAGATATGATTGACCATTGCATATGTCATAGTGCTGGTTGTTATGAGACTCCCTGATAGGCGGTGATTGTCTCACATGTGCGCACGGTATGCATAGGATTGATGCATGATTGGATTGTATGACTCATGCATCTCGCATTGTGTGTTGCGATTACTATATGCCCTAGCGACATCAGGGCCGTAGTCTCCACAGGCATATCGTGGATGGCCAGATGGGATACCGAAAATCTGTTCTACATGGGGTGCTATAGATATCCCTGGGTGAAAGTCCCTAAACCCTCTCGGTTCCAGAGGTTGCTCCAACGTCTAGAACGAGTGGGTAGATGAGCGCCGAGTGCCGATTACCAGATGACCACTCTCTCCACTGTATCGTGGTTGGTTGGAAGGGGGTGTGGCCTTACCTACCGAAAAGGAGAGGATAATGCTAGGCTGAGTCTGACCAGCTCAAGGAATGGGTCCGCTATTGATGAGCCGGCCCCGATATTGGCAGGCGGATAGTGAGGTCTCTTCCACTTACCTTGTTGCGCGCGATGGGGCGGCAATCTGGTGGAGTGTAATAGACCCCGGTGATTTCTCAAAGAGGAACCGTACTGATATGTGGACTTATTGAGTAGGAGTTACATGCTCATTCATTCATTCATTCACTATCCACTCGGGCTGGTGGTGCGCAACTAATTGTTGTGTACCTTCGTCATGGCAAGGATTTTGGTTGGGCGCGCGACTAACCTGAGATCAGGAGTTTACCACGATGAGTCTGACTATCCAAATTTAGGTATGGGACTGGTTTGGATAGAAGTCCCTTGTGGTGGGCCCCGTAGCCTGCGATACTATGTGCTATCATCCCGACTTCACACTCCAAGCATGGTCAATTCATTCGCATCGCATATTGCATTACATCCGCAGGCATATGACATTTTGAGTTGCTATGTTTCTGTCCTTATATGGCCTAAATAGTATTAGCAGGATTTGTATATTGCATTGCATCCTTGGCATCTGATATTTAGCTCTTTATGATTCTTTATTGCATAACTGTTCTATATTGCGTATCCTGATATTTATTGACTTATGGACTTGTCAGTATTTCTGCTTATTTCGATGATGTACGAATTATGAATTATCAGTGTTTTTGGTATTGTATGATTATGACATTGTATTGAATACTTGGTACTTGCCTTGTGCACACACTTACACCACCCTCTAAGCTTTCTATAAGCTTATGCACGATAGATGCGTGCAGGTGATGTTAGGCTGCAGCAGTGTTGAGCTTGGAGCGTGCGGTGGTCTTCTGGAGCTTGATTCTCTATTTATGTATTTTCCTTTCAGTATTATATTCAAATGATTATATTAGTGAATATGTGATGACGATGTTGCTATTGTGAATTGAGTAATTGTGGTTATGCTTATTACTAGTTAAATGTACATTTCAAAAAAAAATTCTCCTTGTAGGATCCCAGGATCGGAACCTGGCATATGAATGCTAGGAGCCGAGAATGGGGTTCTACGGAGGCTGTGACAATTTTGTGAGCCCGGTTTCCGAGTTTGGGGCGTGACAATTTAGAAAGTGGATTTAGGATTATTTAAGGAATGTGTGGTAGGAATTTAGTTTCTAAAATTGGGAGATTCCAAAGAAGATTGTGTTTCTAGTTTAAGTGGATTATATTTCTAATTTTAGGTTACTTGGGGACTAAGAAGTTTAAAATTGAAAGTGGTTAAAAAAAGCGTTAAAAAGAAAAAGAAAACTTTTTCTATACACGTGAGAAAAGAGAGAGATACCCACTTATAGAAATAGGGAGGGTTGGACATCCAACCCTTGTTATGGTGAGAGATTTGGGATTTTCCCTTAGATGAGTTATCTATCATAAGGGTTTCCCAAAAAAAAAAAAAAAAGATTCATTGTATAATCTCTTTTTGGGTAATTTTTACTCTCTTCTTTAATCAAGAATCTAGGCCTTTTACATACAACTCCTTTTCTTTTGGGTATGATGGGATTTTCCTCCTCAGGTAAGAGGAGATGTGGTGCGGTTCGAATGCCACAAATAGTGGAATCTCCGCACTACTCGACCAATCGAGTGAACAGTGCTCGACTAGTCGAGGGTCACTCGACTCAAAGTCCAGCGATCTCAGTGAACAGTGCTCGACCAGTCGAGTGAACAGTGTTTGACTAGTCGAGTGAACAGTGCTCGACTAGTCGAGCTTATACAGATTTGAATTCGGATCTTATGCGGACTACGAAAATTGGAGGCGGTTTTGCAAGAGGTGCAAAAGGGGGTTTCTAAATCTATAAATATGGATGCCTAGGGCCTTTCTAGGCAATGCAAGAGGGTTTTTTAAATCTTTGCAAAGGTTTGCTAAATGATTTAGGGCTATCAAATATGTGAGAGAGAAAGAAAGAGAGAGAGGAAGCTCATGGAAGGAAGGTTATGCTCGTAGAGGTGATCTACTGTGCACTCGACATCTCAGCGCTTCTACATCCTCGTGATCGATGAGATCTCTCTGTTTTTCTTTTATTCTCTTATTGTTTATCCACTCCTGCATGAGTGAAGAAGGTTGTATTGTTCTACTTCATAGTGGATTGTTGATCTAGACGAGGTCTCGTGGTTTTTACCTATTTGAGGATTTTTCACGTAAAAATTTCTTGTGTGGTGTGATTTATGCTTTGATTATTTTCATTGCTTTATAATCCCATAATTCTGATTTGTTTTAGGAGGTTAGATCCTAAGGTTTTATGCAAGGCCCCCAACAAAGTATAGTACTTTATACCTTATATATTGAAATTATATCCCTATCTCTATCTAGCATGCATTGAAAAAAATCTCTCAAGGTTTTATTACAGTCTTTCTCAACTTATTTCCTTTTTCTTTACTTGAAAATCAAGATTTATTTTCTTGGCATTTTTCTTTATTTCCATGAAAATCAAGATTCTTTTGTGACTGATCCTTTGATAATGTTTTTTTTTTAAAATTCCTTATCTAATTTATAACTCTCATTTCAAGTAGAGAGATTATAGCTCTTTTGTTTTGGGAATAACCCTTTTACAATTGAGAATAATCATTTTGCTTTCCTTTTGAGTTTGGAGTCTTCCCCTTATTACTCTAACACATAATTTTTTATTTTCAAGGTTTGAGTACACCCTTTCTCAAATTCCTACTCCTTTCTTTGGAAGATTTTTATTTATTTATTTTCTTACCTTTATTTCTAATTTCTTGAACATTCAAGATTTGGGTTCTTTATTTTAAATTTAACAATTTATTTTCTTAATTTTTACTTGGATTATGGTTTATGAGAAGAGGTAATTCTATGAAATCTCATGTCTATGTACTTTTGCATTGTATATTATAATCATAGAATGTTTGAAATTTGGTTTGCTCGGTTGTATTACAATTATAGAATGTTTGAAATTTGGTTTGGTTGGTTGCATCAGTATCATGGCCTAATTGAAACTTGATAATCATGGAATAATTGAAAATGGGATCAGCAATGTTGTGCCTTAACACATGCACCGAGACACGGCCGAGGGTTTGAGGATGAGGACGAGTACACCGAGGGCGACGGTGAGGGTGACAATGAGTAGGATGAGGAGGATGGGGAATGGTGTTGTCTTTCTTTTACACTTTCTGTGTGTACAGTGCTCGTGTTCGTGTGTATCCTAACTGCTTTGTAATGAAGGAAAATTTCTTTTACGTTTTCATTGCATTCTTTGTTGGAAACGAGCCTCACAAAAGGATTCTTGGGGCTGGTACCCGATGGGTGGTTTAGATCCATCCGAAATCTTTTGGACATTGGTCTACAAATCATTGTCGAGGCCTGGTGTGTCTCATCACTTTACATTTGGTCCTCAACCAGGTACTACCATGGGATTTCCGATATCCCGAAGCTTCTAATAGATGGTCAGGATGTATCCGAGTTTTCAAGTTGCTGAAATAAAATCCTTTTCCATTTTAGTTTGTCGCGTCCACCTTCGTACTGTCTTGCCTTACCTTGTTGCCAAAATTTGATGTTTTAGATTCAACCTGTAGTTGGAGAGAACCTCCTAAGAGCATGTTATGCTTGATGGACGATCCCAATACGTCCAAACTTTTCAAGACATAAGGGCGAAGACCCAACTCTCAAATTGTCGCATTGTTTTTAAATACTTTTGCTTTACATCTCCTCACCTTGTATATCACCTTTAGTCTGATGCTTTGGAGGGACTCCCAAGATCTAGAAATGTAGATTGAACAGTCCATTGAAACTGTTGTACGTAGATTTTTATTTTATGACCGACACTGATGTGGTGCTCTAAAAATTGCCCTTTGTCATTTGGGTGGCTATGATTATTGTGACCTGAATAAATTTTAACCCGCTCAATTGTGACATCGATTGTCGTACCAAACTCTCCATACCAACCCTATCCAACTGTCCACTGAAACTACTTGTACACATCAGCCCAATTCTAACCGTCCATTCACCCATTCATTATACTCATCCATTCAAATATCTAGTCTCCCATTCATCCAACCATTATCCATCTACACCATCCATCCATCCATGTATTCACGTACCAAACCAAGCCTCTCCTATCAAGAAATCTAAACCATTAATCATCTGAACCATCTACAGGTCTTTTTTTATGTGCAGAATATTTCAGTTAGGAATAAAGGCAGTAGCATGAGTCTCAATATGAGATGTGCATGCATGAAAGGGCCGAAACTTCCATGTTGGTATTGAATCTACCATTGAAGTCGGCATTGAAGCAACGAGTTTTAGAATTCGTATTTTTTTCACACATGAAGCGCTACCATTGACTTTAGTATTAAAATCTCCCCATGTAGTAAGGGAAATTTACCACTGTGGACCCCACCTTTTATCCATCGGTTTTTTAAAAGCAAAACAGACTTTCCATACCAAATTGGACCTTCACGTACGGACAGCAAATTTGAGGACGAGGATACTTGGTAAATTTAGGTCTGTGGACACCACCTTTTATCCAGCTGTTCTTACGAAACCATACGAACTATTTTTGAAACTTAGGCCAGCTCATACGGACACAGCGAATTTGAGGATGAAAATACCCCTCCCTTCCCTTAGAGGAGGAGCGTCAAACTTAGGCCAGCTCATACCGACACAGCGATTTTGAGGATGAAAATACACCTCCCTTCCCTTGGAGGACGAGCTCTGACGCTCCTCCACCCAAGAGTTGTACGAACGGCCCAAAAGATATCAAAGTTACATTGCCCTGCAGCTATGCATTTATTATATCCACAACGTTCATCCATATTTCGAGACCATTTCGGAACATTATTCAAAAACAAAAAAAATAATAATAAAATCCAAAGATCATTTGGACCACACCACAAAGAGCATCACCGTTAAAAATTTTGTAAGGCCCACCATAACATTTATTTTCCATCCAATCTATTCATAAGGTCACAAAGGCCGTGAAGAGGAAAAACAAATTTCATAATGATCCAAAACTTCTGTAACCCCTAAAAGGGTTTCAATGGTAGACGTTAAATTTTTCACTGCATTTTACAGTGTGGTCCACTTGATAGTTACATCTATCTTATTTTTCATCTCAAGCCTTAATATGAGCTCGCCAAATAGATGGACGGTTTGGATATAACATAGACCTCATGATGGGACCCATAAAAGCAACAAAAAAAAAAAAAAACCATACGCTTGTTTTTTTAAGTTTTTAATTTTTTTTTTTACAAGGAGAACATTTTAGCCCTTGCATTTTTCTCTAATACATAAATATGTAAATATGTATATATAAGTATATAAAAATAGTTTTCTATCTTTTAATTCATTTATTGGCCTATTTATTTAACAAGCATATCTCCTAAACTAGAATGATTTAGTTAACTTACCACATATGATTTTGGGGTAGGAGAAGGTAATTTAGCCAACCTAGTTATTTTCTAAGATTCCATCGGATCGATGGTGGAAAATCCATTTCATTCACTTCGTGGTCAATTTCAATCACTTCGCGGTCAAACTGGAAATTGAGCGGGACAAACTGAAAATTGAGTGGACCAAATTGGAAATTGAGTGGGCCAAACTAGAAAACTGGAAATTGAGCGGGACAAACTGGAAATTGAGCGAGCCAAACTGAAAATTGAGTAGGCCAAACTGAAAAACTGAAAATTGAGCAGGACAAACTGGAAATTGAGCGAGCCAAACTAGAAATTGAGCGGGCCAAACTAGAAAACTGGAAATTGAACGAGACAAACTGGAGATTGAGCGAGACAAATTTAAAATTAAGCGGGCAAAACTGGAAATTGAGCGGGACAAACTATATTGGGTTATCAACCCATCCCTCAGATTAACCCTCTTAAGGCTATCGTGATTGGAGAAAGAACTCAGACTGAAATGCACATACTTGAAAATTTTCTGCATATTTGCCGGAAGTGCATGGGTGAATGTATAGCATACTTTGTAATTTTGGTGGATGATTAAATGAACTTTATACTTTGTCCCACTGTACTTTCAGTTTGTCTCACTCAATTTCCAGTTTGGCCCGCTCAATTTCATGTTTGCCCCGTTCAATTTTCAGTTTGCCCCACTCAATTTGATGTTTGCCCCGCTCAATTTCTAGTTTATCCTGCTCAAATTCATGTTCGCCTCATTCAAAAGAGATCAAAGTTACATGGGCCCCACAGTTATGTATTTATTATATCCACAATGTTCATCCATATTTCGAGATCATTTGGGAGCATTATATATATCAACTGGATTATACCACAAAGAGCAGCGGGAAAATTAATTTTCACCGCTAAAAATTTTGTAGGGCCCACCATAACATATATTTTTCATCCAATCTATTCATAAGGTCACAAAGACCTAAATGAAGAGGAAAAACAAATTTCATAATGATCCAAAACTTATATGACACCTAAAAGGGTTTAAATAGTAGACGTTCAATCCTCCACTGCCATTTACAGTGTGGTCCACTTGATAGCTAGATCTGTCTTATTTTTCGTCTCAAGCCTTAATACGAGCTCGTCAAATAGATGGATGGTTTGGATATAACACATACGTCATAATGGGACCCACAAAATGCCATGGGGATTACAACAACAAAAAAAAACTAGTGAGTTAGGGTTAGTGGGATCCTATAGCTACGGATTATGATCATAGCCATAGCCGTAGCTTCGATATATCGAAGGGCTTTCGATATTATTGAAAAAGTCCGGAACTGTCTAGCGAGTTTGCCTAAAAAATCATGCAATTTTTGATACACTATAGCTATGGATTATAACCGTAGCCATAGTTATAAAGTGCCGCTATAGTCTGTTTTTTTTTTTTTTTTCTGTGTTGCTTTTGTGGGTCCCATCATGAGGTTTGTGTTATATCCAAACCGTCCATCTATCTGGCGAGCTCATATTAAGGCTTGAGACAAAAAATAAGATAGATCTAACTATCAAGTGGATCACACTGTAAAAGGTAGTGGGGAATTGAACGTCTACCATTGAAACCCTTTTATGGGTTACAAAAGTTTTGGATCATTATGAATTTAGTTTTTCCTCTTCATCCAGGTCTTTGCGACCCTATGAATGAACTTACACGGGGAGGATTTCTCACAATCATCACAGTGGGCCCCCTAAAGGTTTCTAATGGTTTAAGCTATTCAACATTGTTTCCTGTAATGTGGTACACTTGAGATTTGTATATACCTCATTTTTGTTCTCATATCATAAAATAATGTTGAAAAATATATGGATGACATGGATGAAAAGCATACATCATGGTGGAGCCCACAGACCACGGACCATCCGCCATTGGCTGGTGGCAAGGGAGTACCCAATCCGTTTCCGTGAAAGGAGGGGTATTTTTGTAACGCCACGAATTTTTGCTAACTTAGAGATAGATGCCCTTAGGCAATGGATCGATCATAACACCTTAATTACTTCTCAAAAATTCAATCCTAAAGCCTCAGATCCTCTTTCAAACCATTTCATTCAAAATCTCACCTTTTACCACCTTATTCTTCAAATTTTTCTAAGTACTTTCATATTAGATACTAATCCTAAAGTTTAAATGATGAAAAATAATAATGAAATTAAAATTTACTATAAATAGTGAATATATAAATAAATTGAGTTTTTACCATTAACCTTTTAGAATTTCATGAAATAAATAGGTTATTTGGATAGAGCAGCTTCTCCAACCCCAAAATCATATATTGCAAGTCAAATAACTCATTTCAGTTTACAAAATACACCCATTTCAAATATCAGGTGGCAAAACCACCACCAAACAGGACAACGAGCGGGCGATAGTGATGTTTTATTTAAACCAACCTGATTTAAATGATTTTAAACTCGCAAGTATAAGAATCAGATGTAGATATGATACGTACTACGAGATCATTCCCACGAGGACTGATTGTCACAATTCAAAATTTACGATTCTTCTTAACTAATCCAACAAATAGTTTAGCGAACTAATAACACAAATCTAAGAAAAATAACCGAGAGTAATAAAGAAAATTCAATCAAGGAGAATACTAGGACTTTTGAGTCCATCTTTAATTATCCTGACCCTTGGTTTACCTGCTGATTCACCCTAATTCAGATTGATATAAATTTTATAAATAAAGCACACTCTATGTCCTTGGTCGGGCACACAGAATGTATAATCCCTTAAAGCATAAGGATCACATCTTTCCTTCCATGGTCAGGCATGAAGAGATATAGATTCCTATTTCTTTCTCTATAAGAAACTTGTTCATGGTCAAACACAAGCACCTAGAATAAGATTCCAAACAACATCCACATCTAGACTTTGGTTAAGCTCATAGAATGGAGAAGTACAGAAATTTCATGTAAGCATATTATACATAGAAACAAATCAATCAATTTAGATGAAATCAACAATAAACAAGAGTCATTCAAATTAGGAGCTTCATCTCAGCCCTAACTAAAAGATTAACAACTAATAAAATTAATTAGAAAGAGAGAAAAATAAAATTGATTAAAGGAAAACATCCTTCTGGCCCTTCTTTCTTCCTCTCTCTCTCTCTCTCTCTCTCTCTCTCTCTCTCTCTCTCTCTCTTCTCTTTCTCCATGGCTCTGAATCTCCTCTCCCCTCCTCTGCTCTCCCCACGTCTTCTCTCTTTTATAGGAAGTGCAAGGGCGGTGGAGGCTGAAGTCAATGTAGTCTTCTTTACGTAGCACAGCTGCATGCACAAGATGCATGCAATGATCTCACATTCAGATGGGATTTGGGACAACCGTCCTTCCTCATTTTCTGTTTTGGTCTTCATGGATGGGGGTGGTCCCAACTTTTGAAGCTTATGGACGGTTTAGATCATCGTTCCGATCACCGTCATGAACGCACAATCAGCTGTGAAAACCGGCGATTTTCGGACGCTTGTCCTGCATATTGAATACACTGTTGGAGTCAGTGGTATCAGTGGGACCCATGATCAGTGTCATATGGACAATCCAGTCCATCCATGGATTCCTTGCGAAAAACCATTCAGGAATGACTATTTTGGTTCATATTATAGGTGGCCCACGGAACGTTGCATTGCACCATTCGTCTTCCAATTTACGGTGGGGATTACCTGAGTGCATGCATGGGACCATAAGGAGGTCTTGACGAAGGTCTTGGCTACCTTCTGGACCGAATGAGCGGTCCTGATTGACCGTGTGATGAACGGTGAGGGTCCACTACATAAACCGACGATCGGTCGTGCGAGCACTGGAAATGAAAGTTTCCCATTTTTGAATTCTGTCGGTCAAACCGACTTTGACCGCATGGTGCGATCCAGTGCACATCGAGTACACTAGTACGTTATGCACTCTCAACTCCAGTGGGGTCCATGGTGATGGATATGAGAAATCCACTCCGTCCATCCCTTTTCTCAACTAATGTAAGGGTTGAGCCAACGTTTGGAGCATATCCAGATTGCAGGTGGACCCATAATCAATAGCTTAAAGGCTGATATGTCAATTGGGCCACTTTCACAGGGATCCGAAAGCTAAAAATTGATGTGTACAATTAATTTATGGTCCTTAGCCCATATATGAATTTTTGAGCTGAACGGATGGTGGGAACCCTGTGATCTTGCATTTTGGACCATTCTCGGGCCTTTTTGACGTGAACAATTTGATTTCCTCGGATACTTGGCATGTAAATATGTCGATGTTAGTCCTCTAGAATTCTTTCCTTACTTTGGTGACTTCGGAGCATCAAATCCACACTTTTAGTACTCTTTTTTAGTCAACGCTCCTGATTACTCCCTGCAACAAAAACACGATTAAAATATGACATTAAGCATTATCATGTATGCAAAATCAAGTAATAATTGGGGTATGATATGCAATATTCGACCCTCATCAGATGGCATCGCCAAAATGGCGAGGCCTCGCTGTCCAGTGGGCCGAGCGGGCCACAGCGGGCCGGGCGGCCCGTTTTTTGCAGTTTTTCAGCGTATATTCAAAAAGTCATATCTCTCTCAATATAACTCCGATTTAGGTGATTAAAAATCCAAATTGAAGCTTGATAAGTTTAGTTTCATATAAAAATAAGTAAAAAATATAATATAGTTAAATATAGGTCATTGTGACAACTATCTGAAAATTATTAATTTGGATAGCTGCTGCTTCTAGAATTTTTAAAATTTTTCTACAACACGAAATCTAATGAAATTTGAGAGAGATGAAGTGAACTTGATGATGAACTATTAAAAAAATAATTAAAATAATATATTCATTAAAAGTACTAAAAAGGGGTATGGAACTGCCTTGAGACCTTATTCTATCGTAATTAAGGTGAAATTTGGTTAAGTACTAAACTAAACAATTGATGGATTTGGCTTGAACCATTTTCAATATGAACTATAATACCCAAAACTATTAGAATTGCTAACTCAACATTACCTAGAAATCTAGGATCAATCTGAAAACCTAGTTGCTCTCGGGAGCACATTGAAACTCCGTATCGAACCTAAACTGCGTGTCGAAAGTCCGATGACCGCAAAACTATACGGTTATGACTGCCTTACTGGGCTTGACTACCATCTCAGAAATCAAATTCAGATAGTGTCCAAAAATGTACAACTTGAGTTCGGAGCGAAGTGTGTGAGAAACGAGAATATCTTTAGGAAATGAACTGAAACCTAAGTGAAATAAGCTGTTCGCTTGCAGGCCAATTTTAAGGTTTTAGACCATTAGATTCTAACCTAAATACACCCTCAAATCTGGAAAAATTTTCAACACATGTCAATGTACTTGTGGCCCTGATCGAGTACCGATGACCGTCGAACTGAAACTAGTCCTCCACGGTCGATTCACTGATCCGATCGGACCGAGATCTTAACCTGGCATAGATCCAATGTCAGGGAACCTTGACTGTATGTAGGAAATGAGCCTCTAGATGAGCCCCGTTGGCCCGAAATAGCCGACTTTTGGCTATAACCTAAGTATACCATGGCCCTGAAGCCATTTCCATCAGTTTTGGGCCAATATAAGGGCCTTAAACCCTCTCTCTCCCTTCACATACGAATTTGCAAACCCTAGGAGAGAAAAAAGGGAGGATGGAAGAGGGATTTTTAGAGATCATTGTCGAGATCTTCTCCCACCACACCACGCGCTGATACACCTCTCTCTTACGATACACAACTTGTTTCGATTCCGATTTGGGCAAGAAATTCTAATCCTAATCTGATTTAGGGATTCCAATAGAGAAATTGATGAAATAGCTAACTTATTTCATGCTATAGGTAGTCGTTATGCCGTAGGCAAAGGCGTAATGTTCAAACTGAGGTCGGTATAGGTTTACCGGTGAAAGGTGCGGACTATAAATGTTAGGTTATGGTTTTCAAGGCTTTCAGTGTCAGTAATGGTTTATGACTGACTTGCTTGCTATCACATATACCTAGATACGACATTTTCAGTGTCTTGCACACACACACACACACACACACACACACACATATATATATATATATATGAATTAGGTAGAATATGATGCATTCCATGTGTTTGTTGAAATGTCTGAATGAATATGAAATTATGATTTGTACTTGTCATGCTTGTTAATTGAAAAAACATGATCGTTATATGTGTGGCAACTCCTTTGTGAAAGGATTCGCCATAATATAGGATATAACTAATATATTACATGTATGTTATAGTGTGTAGTCTAATTGTTTGATAAAATGTCTGAATGAGAAGTTACTTGTTGAAACGTACTTAATAAGGGCGTTGAGATAGGATTCTCAATTTTCGTATCTGTAGTTACAGTTTCCTTCGTATAACATATCTCGCTACTACGTGATTTATGTATAAAACTCATATGTATAATGATATGTTCTATGTGTTGATAAGATGTCTGAACGAGAAATTATTTGATGAATGTCATTTAATAAGGGTGTTGAGATAGGATTTTCAACTAACTTATCTATACGAATAGTTTCCTTCATGTAATCTATGTTACTACTACGTGTTTTATGGATGAATTCCTACGTATGTTAACATGTACTCTGTATGTTCGTCAAAATGCTTATATGAGATTTATGTTTGAAATGGTTGCTACATGGTTGCTACATGCTGTTTTGACTAGCACATATGAATGCCTATTGTATTTAAAGTATGATTGAGACTAATAAGTAGCCCAGGCAATCGGTAACAATTCCTTTTTGAGTGGCCGAATTAGTCTCGCCATAATTGATGCGTTCGGTGAATCCGAGTTGTACGATGATCATCGACAGTGGTACCTTGTCGACCAATTCAGTGTACGTTCGAACCAATCGAACTTATCAAGTAACCCGATTGGCCTACTGTGTATTTACTATGTATAAACACTACTGCTTGAACCTAAGGTACCCCTTACCAATGTAAAGACCCGTCTCAACCATGGTACCATGATCCGCTAAGACTCATGAGCCGGACATGGTGGTATGGGACATCGTGGTCGAGCTGTCGGCCTACGCTCGAGTGACGAGCCTCCTCATAGTGACCAGTGAGCAACCCAAACCCAGGAGCCAAATACGGTGGTATGGGACAATGTATTCGAGCTGTCGGCCTCCATTGGTGCAACCTGGCTGTGGTCCCCAATCGGGTTGGTGACGAGCCTTCGAAAATCGACTGCCAGTTGGTAAGGTGTTAGTGGAGTGACCTAAAGTATGAAATAGGCTTACCCTGGTGTAACTTGGTTGTAGTCCCCAGTCGGGTTGGTGACGAGCCTTCAAAAATAGACTGCTGGTTGGTAGGGTGTTGGTGGTAGTGACATCGAGTTTGAATTAAGCCTACACTGAGATGACAAACCCCCCGTAACAACGTATGGTATAAACTCACGAACTTACCTATTATATGTGATTAACTAGGATTGACGACCCTAAATGAATCATTGTTTGGGTAAATGATATAAAGGGAGGTACTTTAGCTTCCCAATCCTGCTGTATGAATAAATCTTATAAAGTATTGGCTAACACGACCATGCACCGCATTGCATGTACTTTGGCAAAGAAGCGCGCATTTAAGGAGTTTTTCATGTGCGATCGTGAGATGATGTCGCTAAGGGAGTGCAGGCGGGGGCATGCATTATGATAGCTGTAACACCTTGAATTTTGGCCAACCTGGGGTGGACATCCTTAGGCAATGGGTCAATCATAACACCTTAATTACTTCTGAAAAAATCAATCACAAAGCCTAAGATCTCTTTTTAACCGTTTTCCTTCAAAATCTCACCTTTCACCACCTAGTAGTAAAAAATATAATAAAATATTTAATGTAGTTAAATATAGGTCGTTGTGACAACTGTCCAAAAATTATTAGTTTGGACAGTTGTTGTTTTTGAAATTTTTAGAATTTTTTTACAACACGAAATCTAATGAAATTTGGTAGAGATGAAGTGAAATTGAGGACAAACTACTAGAAAAATAATTAAAATAATATACCAACTAAAAGTGCCAGAAAGGGACGTAGAACTTCCCTAGGACCCTATTTTATCATAATTAGGGCACGATTTAGATAAGTACTAAACTGAACAATCAATAGAATTAGCTCGAACCACTTTAAATATGATCTGTAAGATCCAGAATATGCAGAACCAGTGACGCTACATTACCCTGAAACTTAGGATCTATCTCAAAACCCAATTGCTCTCGGGAGCATCATGAAACTTCGTATCGAACTTGGACCGCACGTCGAAAGTCCGATTACTACGAAACTATATGGTTATGACCGCCTTGATGGACTTGACAACCACCTTAGAAATCAAGTCCTAAAGGTATCCAGAAGCGTACAACTTGAGCCCGGAGTGAAGTATGTGAGAAACACGAATATCTTTAGGAAGTAAACTGAAACTTAAGTGAGTTGAGTCGGTTAGCTTGCAGGCCAAATCTAAGGATTCAGACCGTTAGAATCTGACCTAATTACACCTTTGGATCAAGAAATTTTTTTAACACATGTTAGTGTACTTGTGACCCTGATCGAGCACCGGTGACCGTTGAATTGAAACTGTTCTGCCACGGTCTGTCTGCAAACCCGATCGGAGTGAAAACTTAGCTTGACCTAGATCCATAGTCAGGGAGCTTAAGTCTGACCACATGTAGAAAAGGGGCCTCCAGAACAACTTCGTTGGACTGAAACGGCCAGTATTTGGCTATAACCTAAGTATACTATCGCCCTGGGTCCATTTTCATCAATTTTGGGCGTATATAAGGGCCTTAAACCCTTTCTCTCTCTCTCATTCCATATAATTTTCTAAAACCCTAGGAGAGAGAAGAGAAGAGAGAGAAGGAAAGATAGAGAAAGTGAGAGAGAGAGTTGGAGTTTGTTCCTGGGATTTGATCTCATAACTCCACGTGCTTAGTCAACGCTTCTGTATCGCTATTCCGGTGATTTTGATCCCGTTCTTAGGTAAGAAATCCTAACCCTATGTCACGCCCCAAACTCGAAAATCGGGCTCACAAAATTTTCGATCACCGAATTCGGTGCCGACAGCCTTCATAGAACCCCATTCTCAGCTCCTAACGCCCATTCGCCAGGTTTCGATCCTGGGATGCTAAGAGGAGGATTTTTAACGTCAGTTTGATTCATAATAAGCATAACCAAAGGCATAACCCACAAACAACAACCAAAAACTCCATTACATTTTCACTATGATAAAAAACTTACAAGTACAATGAGCATAAAGGGAAATACAATGATGAAGAATAAAAACTCCAAAATGATTTGCAAACTACTCTTGCCTCAGTGCTTCTGCGCCCCAACGTCACCTGCACACAACGGTCGTGCATAAGCTTATAGAAAGCTTAGAGGGTGGTGAAAGTATGTGCACAAGGTAGTAATATGAACATGCAATATCAGAGTAATGCGGAATATGCAGATGGATCCATGAAAACCATTAGTCGTACCAAAGCTATGCGATGCAAGACATGAATGATATCGGCCATCCCAAGGCTATGCGATGTGAAATGTAACTCAAGCATACAAATTCTCATCTATGTCCACACATCAATATAACTCAAATCTGAGATATCACCGGGGTCTAGTACACTCTAAACCAGATCGCCGCCTCATCGCACGTAATAAGGTAAGTGGAAGAGACCTCACTATCCGTCTGCCAATATCGGGCTCGACTCATCGATAGCGGACCCATTCTTCAAGCTGGTCAGACTCAGCCGGATAAGGCCGCACCCCCTTCCAACAGACCACGATACAGTGGAGAGCGCAGCCATCTGCTAATCGGCACTCGACACTCATCTACCCACTCGGTCTATACGTTGGAGCAACCTCTTGGTACCATAAGGGTTTAGGGATTTTCATCCAAGGATATCTATAGCACCCCATGTAGAATAAAATTTTCGGTATCCAATCCTGCCAACCACGATATGTCTATGGAGGCTAGGCCCCGATGTCGCTAGGGCGTACAGTAACCATATCACATAATGCGAAATGCATGAATCACACTATCCAATCATGCAGCAAATCCTGCGCGTATCGTGCGCTCATGTAGGGCAACACCGCCTAATCGGGGGCCCTTAAACAATCTGTCTGAAGGCATGTGCTATGATCAATCACTCATCTCATCACAAGCATGCAGATGATGCGTATGGACATGTATCATAATACTCATGATCAAAAATTGACAATCGAAAATCAATAATCGGAATCGATCACTCACATACGGCAAGTGGGGCCCACTCATATGGGTTAACCCACAAAGGGAATGGGCCTAACATAGCCTAAGGGGAGGTCACAATGAGGACATCTAACCATCATTGCCCATCAATGTGAACGTCAAACCAACATTTGCTCCCAAGGCATAGCCCGTCGTAAGCATCATTACATAAACCATGTTGCGTTCACCCATTGCAATGGACCTTCGGTACATCCGATTGGCCTTAAATACATCAAATGGGCCATATCACATGGGCCTTACATTTATAAAATGGGCTGCATTAATGGGCCTTATGTACATTGTAATGGGTCATAACCCATAGGCCTTATAATACATCAAAATGGGCCTAAGCCCATGTGCCTTATGTATGTCAAATGGGCCTAATCCCATAGGCCTTATGTATGTTAAATGGGCCTTATATATGTACCAAGGTGGGGTCCACTTGGAGTATAGATCTGTCTTATTTTCTTCCCAAGCCTTGGGGCAAACTAGCCAAAAAGGATGGATGACTTAGATATATCACATATATCAATGGTGGGTCCCATAATTAGACGGTGTGGATGGATCAGGTGGGACCCACGCATCTTGCTAGCTTGTACAGCAGCAATGGGGCAGCCATATAGCTGTCGTACAGGCAGCTATTGCTACTAAAAGAGAAGCAGAGGTGGGTCCCACGTAGGGCCCACCCTTATATCTATATATGAGATATACATTATAATATATATATATATAATATATATACACGTATGCAGCTGTTGTAGGGCCCACCCTTCTTAATTAAGGTATGCCATTAAATAATATTATAATATATAATATATTAATATAATATAATATAATAATATTATATTAATCAAAATACAATGTCCAGACCGACATGTACGTACATCAAGGGAGGCCCCACACGTGGGGTGTGCTCCACCGTCCAGAGACGGTGGACGGTCTGGATGCTGCACACGCACCATGGTGGGCTTCCACCGTCTGCCTGGACGGTGGATATAAAACATATACATCACTGTGGGTCCTAAGTGGGGCCCACCATAACATATATTTTCCATCCAACCGGTTGACAAGGTCACACAGAGCTGGATGAGGAGGAAAAATAAATTTCATTTTGATCCAAAACCCCTGTGGCCCAAGAGAAGGGTTTCAAGGGCAGATGTTCAATCACACTGTTTCTTGTGGTGTGGGCCACCTGAGTTTTGGATGCAGCTGATCTTTGGAGGGGGCCCACTTTTGGGAGTGGCCCACCTCATGAACGGCTTGGATTTACATATACATCATGGTGGGGCCCACGACAGCAGCCGTGGGACGCTGCTCGTCCGCCCGTGCGTCAAGTCGCAGGCGCGCTGCCTGCGCTGGTAGCAGCAGCAGCTGCTACTTCAAATCTCTCTTTTTTTAAAAAAAAAACCTAGTTTTTCTGAGGTTTTTCGAGCGTGGGGCTCGCTTTAACCGAATCCACTTCGGCCGTAGGATTCCTCAACTCGTAACAAATCCAACGAGTCTAATATAGAGTATTTTTTTGTTTAGAAAATAAAATAAAATAAGAAAAATGATCTTTTGAATGGTAAGGATGCAATCTTCAACGTTATGGCCCACCAGATCTTCCAACCAACCCCATCACTTGGCTCAACGCCTAAAATGACCCCGGGAAGGCGATGGATGGCGTGAATTTGATGCACACACCAAGGTGGGGCCTATGAGAGTAAACCACCCCAAAGCTTAAAAGAATCAAGCTTATATTCATGTTTTCCTTCTAAAGAAATGTCAGACGCTGGACGGTTTGGACATTGAAGGAAATGCATTGAGGTGGGCCCTGATTAGGTGGGCCACCTCATGGGGAATAATGTGAATACATCACACACAAAGTGGGCCACACTTGATGATTCGGATAGAATATAAGCCTCATAGTGGGGTCCATTCAAATAGGCCACACAACCCTATTATAATCTCATAAAAAAAATAAAAAAATGAAATAATAAGGGAGAGAGAGAGATGGAGAGTGGGACACGCTTGTGATGGAGGGCTCTGCCACTATGAGCCCTCTCTTATATGAAATCATACATCAATGGATCTCTCTACACATGGATTCATCAAAATTGAAAGTCAACGGTGGAGATCCTCTCCCCATCAATATGGATAGTCTAGATGACCTTTAAATGTAATGAAATAAACATCATGATGGGGTCCATGGAGAATGGCCCCATCATGGATGATCATGATGATCAAAGTGGGCCATCGGCCACAACTTAGGATCCCAAGTGAGATCCAAACCATTGATCGGTTGGCCTCACTTGGCCCACCTTAAAAACATGAAAAATGACCACTATCAAGCACCCACCATTTGATCTTCTTGCTCCTATGGATTCCTTAGCACCTTAGCTTTAATTCCAATGGAGGAGATGAGAAATGGATGGATAGGATGGGAGATCTTGGGATGGAGAGGTGGGCCACACTTGGAGTTTTTTAGAAGAGAGGGAAAGGCTCATACGTATGGGGTTTAGCTTGAATTTTTTTTTTTGAGTTTGAAAATGAGAGAGAGAGTTGTAAAAGGGAGAGAGAGATACATGGGTGATGGATGTGGTGAGTGATGGGTGTGTAAGAAAATCTTGACTTTTGTGGCCATTTGTGTAAGAAAGGCATGGGAGGTGTAAGAACTTTTTGACTTTGAGGGTTTTTGGTGTAAGAAAGGTATGGGCTTTGTAAGAGATTCTTGACTTTTGTGGTTGCTTGGGAATGGATGAAAGGTGATGTGTACTTGACATGTACTTGACATATGATGTGATGAGATTGATTGATTGATGGGATTGATGTGACACCTCGTAGAGATTCTCTTGGGTTTCGCAACGCGCGGCATTTTTCTCACACCGAACGTTGACCCACATTTCCTGACCAGGGTATCGCCTTGGTGCGCGAGTCGCGGCATCGGAACCGCAGCGACGACGTGGTCTCTACGGTAAAGGTCTTGGGTTGAGTTGTTACGGGTTGACGGCATACGAATCAGGGTCGCGCGTAAATATCGATTAAGGTTCGAAGGTTGCCGAAATTCGACCAGTAAGACCACAAAAGTCTACGGAACGGTACGGTATAGGATACGGGTCTTACACCCTAACCTATTTTAGGGTTTTAAATAGAGTATAGGATGAAATAACTAATCTATTTCATACTGTAGGTTGGAGTTGTGCCGTAGACAACGAGTTAGAGAATGAACTGAGTTCGTTACGAGTTTACCGGCGTAAGGTGTAGACTATAAACGTTTAGGTTATGGTTTTTAAGGCTTTCAATGTCAATAATGGTTTATGACTGACTTGATTACTGTCACATATGCTTAGATATGATGTTTTTCGTATATTATATATATATATATATGTAAACTACGTTGATTTTAATGCATTTTATGTGTTTGTTGAAATGATTAAATGAATATGGAATTATGATTTATACTTGTTATGATTGATGTTTGAGAATACATGCTTGTTATACATGTGACAACTCTCTTGTAAAAGGATTTGCTATAATATATGTTTTAACAAATTTATTATATGTATGTGAAGTGTTGTAGCCTAAGTGTTTGATAAAATGCCTGAATGAGTAAATGCTCGCTGAAATATATTTAATGAGGCCATTGAGATGGGTTTCTCAATTTCCTTGTATATAGTTATAATTTCATTTATGTAATCTATCTTGCTATTACGTGATTTATAGATGAATGCTTATGTATGATAACATGTATTCTACGTGTTCGTTAAAAAACTTATATGAGATTTATATTTGAATTGGTTACTACATGCTGTTTTGACTAGCACATATGAATGCCTATTGTATTTGAAGTGTGATTGGGGCTACGATATAGTCCAGATAATTGGTAATGATTTACGATCGGTGGCCTTACTGTTTAGCCATGACAGATAAGTTCGAGGAATCTGAGTCGTACACTGATTGTCGACAGTGGCTAGGCCACGTGGAGTGCATATGCACTCCATGTCGATTAATTCAACGTACGCTCGTACTAGTCGAGCTTGTCAAGTAACCCGATTGACCCAATGTATGTTCACCATGTATGGACGCTACTACTTGAACTTAAGGTACCAAACTTACCAGTGAAAAGCCCCTTTAACCTTGGTACCACAATCCGTTAAGACTCATGAGTCGAGCATGGTGGTATGGGACACTGTGGTTGAGCTATCAGCCTATGCTTGGGTAATGAGTCTCCCTGTAGTGACCAATGAGCAACTTAAACTTGTGAGCCGAATACGGTGGTATGAGACACTATATTCGAGCTGTCGGCCTACACTGGCACCGCCTGACTGTGGTCCACAGTCGGGTTGGTGACGAGCCTTCAAAAATAGACTGTCAGTTGGTAGGACATTGGTGGAATGACCTCGAGTATTTACTAGGACTACGCTAAGGTGACGAGCCTTATCGTAGTGACCTTAAGTATAAAATAGGCTTACGATCAGGTGACGAGCCTCTCGTAGTGACCTCAAGTGTGAATTAAGACTACGCTGAGGTGACGAGCCTCCCGTAACAACCTACAGGATAAACTCACGAACTTGCCTATCGTATGTGACTAACTAGGATTAATGACCCTATATGGATCAATGTTTAAGTCAATAATAAAAAGGGAGGTACCTTAGTTTCCTAATCCTACTATATGAAAAGGACTAATAAGAACTCGGTAATCATGCTCATAATGTCACACTGTAAGTGTCATTGGCGTTGGCATAGAGCATAGTGGGAGTGCTGCATGCCGCGATTGTAAGATGTTGTCACAAGAGGGAGTGTAGACGAGGGCATGCATCATTACAACATACCATTCTTGCATTAATAAGAGTAATTAGGACCTGATTGTTATACTGCTTTATCATTTCTGTTTGACTGAATTGATAACTTGTTAACCTTTGCTTTATAGCTCCACTGAATTAGCTACTCATTCTCACCTATGGTGGTGTTTTTAAAACACCACCCAGACTCTGTTGTAAATACAGGTAATGGCAAGGTTTATACTGCAGTGTTGGATTTTGTAGGCGAGGAGGAAGGATTCTCCTACGTTCAACTCTATCAGGCGAATCTATGTAGATTTCATACTGATGCGTAGAGACTACTGGGATACTTGTTTAGTTGAACACATTTACTTTATGTATTTTTATATGGTTAGAAACAACACATGTATATATTTATCCCGATTTCATACTCATACTCCGAACTTTATGAAATATTTTCATAATTAAATGCATATATTTCAGTATTCCGCTTGCAAATTACATTAATTCTGGAGTATGATATGCTGTTTTAGTATAATCTAACTCATGTTCGAATGCACTCATAATAATCATCATAATCTATGTTGCATAACGGATGTGTTGGAACTCGGGAGTTGAGCTTTGATCGACCCTCGATTTTCAGGGTGTTATAATAGCATATCATTCTTGCATTAATAAGAATACTTAGGACTTGATTGTTGTATTATTTTATCATTACTGCTTGACTGAATTGATAACATGAAAACCTTTGCTTTATAGTTCCACTGAATTAGTTACTCATTCTCACATGTGGCAGTGTTTTTAAAACACCACCCAGACTCTGTTGTAGATGCAGGTAATAATAAGGTCTATACCCTAGCGTTGGATTTCGTAGGCAGGAGGAAGGATTCTCCCACGTTCAACTATTAAGCAGGTCTATGTAGACCTCGTGTTGCTTTGATGGGATTATAGGCATTTTTGGTATTTTGTAAGTTTAAATTAATACTTGTATATATATTCAGCCCAGCTACATGATCATACTTTGGAGGATATGAAACATGTATCTATACTTTTTATATTAAATTCATTCTTCCGCTTACTTAATTACATTAAATCTGGAGTATGATATGCTATTTTGGTATAATCTCACTCATGTTTAATGCACTAATACGAATAACATTCAATCATCATTATCTATGTTGCATAATTGATGCGTTGGAACTCGGGAGCTGAGCTTTTACTCGACTCCCGATTTTCAGAGTATTACAATTTTTATCCTCAAATTCGCTGTCCGTATGAGCAGGTCTAACTTGCAAAACAAAGTTTGTATTGTTTCATAAAAACATCTGGATAAAAGGTGGGGTCCACAGTCCTAAATTTATCTTTTTTATTTGGCGGCCCTCTATAGCTACAAATTGTAACCGTAGCCATATATACATAATCCGTAGCTATAGATCCGAATTGGGGCGGGCTCACCAACCTAGCTATGCCCTCGCCACTTGCTGCCCTGTCCAGTGGGGCCACGCCAATCTGGCGGCCCTTTATGGCTACGAATTATAACCTTAGCCATAGGTACCTTGCTATCTAAACAAAACAAATAGTTAGCTTATTAGTACATACCCATGTCAGTACACACACTCCATGTTAGCCACCCCCGCTGGGGATTGATGCTAAGACCTTAAGTGTTGAAACGAGGTATCTCCACTCAATCTGCCAGGTGAGGTATGGATTTGGGTTTAACAGAAAAAACAAAACAAATAGTCACATCAAAGGAAATCTATTTTCTTTTTTTTATTATTTGGCACTGAATCCATGGTAAACATGGCCTAATGGAAAGAAGGTAATAATAATAATAAATAAAATAAAAAGATGCAATTCTTTAAGATGAGATAGTGTTGTTGGCTTTACAGAATAGTCGAGTGACCTTCATTTTTATGGCTCGCCAGATATTAAGGCACTAACTTTCCTTTGAAGATGGCTTTTATTACCTGATTTTCTACAGAAAAGAATTCAACTCGTGAGAACCTCTTGTATTTGAGAAAATGGCTGATGTGTTACCATTTGGATTAGTATTAAAACTAGAATGTATGGTTATCTTGCCAATATTTTGAATCCTTTTTTCTGCCAGCTCAACTGTGTCTTGTCAGAAAGATTTGGCTATATGATGAAAACTTGTCTTAGTGAATAGTGATTATTACTTCAACTTTGGAATGCCTTTTAGAATTGAGCGAGGCAACCTAGGACTTGAGCGAGACAACGTAGAAATTGAGCGAGAGAACCTAGGAATTGAGCTAGGGAACTTTGAATTAAGCGAGGAAAAATACAAATTGAGGGAGGCAAACTACGAATTGAGTGAGGCAACGTAGAAATTTAGTAGGGCAAACTGGGAAATGAGCAAGGCAACCTAGGAATTGAGCAAGGTAAACTACAAATTAAGCGAGGGAACCTAGAAATTCAGCGAGGGAACCTAGAAATTCAATGAGGCAACCTAGGAATTGAGCGAGGCAACTTAGGTATTGAGCGAGGCAGCGTAGAAATTCAGCAAGACAAACTACAAATTGAGCAAGACAACCTAGGAATTGAGAGATGCAAACTACAAATTGAGCGAAGCAATCTAGAAATTCAATGAGGGAACCTAGAAATTCAGTGAAGTAACTTAGGAATTTAGCGAGGCAACCTATGAATTGAGCTAGACAACATAAGAATTGAGCAAGGAAAACTATAAATTGAGCACGACAACCTAGAAATTGAGCGAGACAACATAGGAATTGAGCGAGGCAAACTATAAATTGAGCGCGGCAACCTAGAAATTGAGCGAGTCAAACTACAAATTGAGCGAGACAACCTAGAAATTCAGCGAGGGAACCTAGAAATTGAGCGAGGCAACCTAGAAATTGAGTGGGGCAAACATGAAATTGAGTGGGGCAAACATGAAATTAAGTGGAAAAAATTAGAAATTTAGCGAGGCAACCTAGAAATTGAGCGAGGTAACCTAAAAATTTAGCGAGACAAACATGAAATTGAGTGGGGCAAACATGAAATTGAGTGGGGAAAACATGAAATTCAGCAGGGGAAACATGAATTTCAGCGAGGCAAATGTGAAATTGAGTGGGGCAAACATGAAATTGAGCAGGGCAAACACGAAATTCAGAGGGGGAAGCATGAAATTCAGCAGGGCAAACATGAAATTCAGTGGGACAAATGTGAAATTGAGCAGGGCAAACATGAACTTGAGTGGGGCAAACATGAAATCCTCATGCTCTTCAATCTACCAGCTAAGGGACCACACGTGGTATCCCATTGGATAACCAAACTTTCTTGCATCACTAATAAAGTTCAAAATAAGATCAATCGAACCTCAAACAGGATTTTAGGACATTTATTTGTAGTCATATCGGTCCGTAGAAGTCTAAAAGGATGGAAACTAGGTAATCAACTTTAGTATATGAAAATTTTCAAATTTCGTTGTTAATCAATTATAGGTTAATATCATTCCTTACCTCTACAACTGAACCATACAACTAATAGGCAAAACTTAGGAAAATCCCACTATTTGGCAGTTTGGAATTAAGGTAGTTGCCACAAATATGTGTAGTTTCGACACTTGGCTCATCTTTGAAACATAAAATACAATGCCAGTCTCTGATTCTCTAGCCTTGGTGAATAGATATCTAGAAGATATTCTGGTTTTTGGAAGTCCCAGATAATTGATGTGGAAAATTCCATTAATGACTTTAGTTCTGATATATGGTAGCAGATGAGACTGAAAAATGTATACTTGTTAGACATTGAATGATTAAAAGCATTAACTACTTTTGTTGCTTTTTTGCATATACACAAGATTTATAGGCTGAAAAATTGCTAAGGATGGGTTGATTGCAAAAGGGCCGATTAAAACTATATTGGGTTATCTTGCTGGTAAAATGATTTCAGGACTAGCAAGATAACCCAATATAGTTTTAATCAGCCATTTTGCAGTCAACTCATCCCTTGGATCAACCCTCCCAAGGCTATTGTGATTAGAGAAGGAACTCGGACTGAAATGCACAAACTTGAAAATTTTCTGAACTCCAAGATTACTATAAACATCATACAATTTACTTAAATCAATGGTCAGTAAGATGGACTGCGGGCACCAAACAAATAAACTACTATCTTCACTAGCTTCCATAAATATTTTCTTCAGTTGAGTGGGGCAAGCATGAAATTGAGCGGGGCAAACATGAACTTTAGTGAGGTAAACTGAAAATTGAGTGGGGCAAGCATGAATTTTAGCGGGGCAAACATAAAATTGAGCGGGGCAAACTGGAAATTGAGCGGGGCAAACATGAAATTCAGCGGTGCAAACAAAAAATTGTGTAGGGCAAACATGAAATTCAGCGGGGCAAACTGGAAACTATAAGTGTAAACTTGCTATAATACAGAACTCGATTAAATAATAGAGGACTGAGTACTCACGTTCCATAATAAATGAGAATGATATTGTTCTTTAGGAAATAAAGAGTAAGCAATGAATTAAGCTTATATGGATCAGGGCTTCAAAGATACGAATGACTTCATGTGGTGTTCGCTAAATTCAACGACGCTTTCTATCATGGAATTGCATGAGGCAAGCATGAAATTTGAGCAAGACAAGCATGAAAGTTCAACGAGGCAAGCTAGAAATTAAGGGAGGGAACCTAGACATTGAGCGGGGCAAACATGAAATTCAGCGGGGGAAATATGAAATTGAGTGGGGCAAACTTAATTTTCAGCGGGGAAAACATGAAATTTAGCGAAAAAAACTAAAAATTGAGCGGGGCAAACATGAAATTCAGCAGGGAAAACATGAAATTCAACGGGGTAAACTAGAAAATCAGTGGGACAAACATGAAATTGAACGGGGCAAACTAGTAAATCAGTAGGGCAAACATGAAATTGAGCAAAGCAAACTAGAAAATCAGCAGGAGAAACATGAAATTCATCTTGGCAAACTAGAAAATCAGTGGGACAAACTTAACAGAAAATTTCATGGCTTGAGCCTAAAAATGTAAATGTATTCAATGTTTAAATGGACCACACCACATGAAAATTTTGAATTGAACTTCTATTGTTGATCATTTCTTAGGGACTACAGAAGTTTTAGATCAAGCTTATAGTTGTGTTTTCTATTAATTCATGTCTGTATGATCTTATGAACATGCTTGATAACAAACAAACATCACTATTGAGCCTACTATGGTTTCAACGGTGGAAATCATTATCCCCACTGTTACCCGTGGTATGATCCACTTGATCTTTTGATATGCTTCAATTTGGGGCTTAACCCCTTAATTAGATGGAAAAATGGATATATTATATGCATTCAATGTGAGCCCAATTGAGTTTAAAATATACCTGTGGTGCGTGCTTTCTTCATTGGACCGACCATTTTTAGAAGAAGACAAAATGCTAATAAGGAAGGGGCCCCAGAAATGGGTTTTTTGTCTTTCTTACTTGAAACAGAGTGAGGAAAGGGGGTGAAAGAAACGGCAGTGAAAGTAGCAGTGGAAAGGGCAGTGAAAAAGGAGGGGTATTTTCGCTCAATTTAATTTTTTCCTAGCTAATTTCATGCTAGGCTCACTCAATTTAATGTTTACATTGATAAATTTCATGTTCGCCTTGACGAATATCATTTTCGTCTCACTCAATTTCATATTTGCGTTGCTCAATTTCTAGCTTGCCATGCTCAATTTTCAGTTTTCCACGCTCAATTTCAGCTTTCCTCGCTCAATTTTTAGTTTACCTCACTCAATTTTCGCTCTTCCCTCACTGAATTTCTTATTTGCCTTGTTCAAAATCTAGGTTGCGTCGCTAAATTTTCATGCTTCCCTCGCTCAGTTATTTCTTTTGCCTCGCTCAAATTCGAACTTCCCTCGATTGATTTCATTTTTCCCTCGCTCAATTTCTAGTTTTCCTGGACCTATTTCTAGTTTGTCTCACTGAACTTTCGCTCTTCCCTCGCTGAATTTCTAGTTTACCTCGTTCAATTTATAGGTTGCGTTGCTTAATTTTCATGCTTCCCTCGCTTGATTATTTATTTCCCCTTGCTCAAATTCGAACTTCCCTCGCTCGATTTCATGTTTCCTTTGCTCAATTTCTAGTTTGCCTCTCGTTGAAGTGCACGTTTGCCTTGTTGAATCGGATGTTTGCCTTAATCAATTTCATGTTTTCCGAGCTGAATATTAATTGAGGTTTATTCCATTTTATCCGAACTTCGCTCAAATTTATCAAGTGCTTGATATTTAGTATTAATGTATATGAGGTAATGCTTGAATTCCTATTACTCTAATTCTATATGGATTAACCATGTGTAGAGAAGTTAGCCTTGTATCCCCTTATAGTAAATTTGTGATTGCTTAAATATAGGTATATTTCTAATAGATATGACATGAACCTTCAAATTACATTTTATTTTGTCTTATAAACCGTACAATGTGGAATATATGTTGAATGTTGAATGAACTTTTAAATATTCCAAATTTCTTAACCATACTTGAGATTGATATGCCACGTTTGTGGGCTGTCATTTGAGCTTAGAGGAATTATAAGAATCCATGTTAAATTTAAGCACTCCCTAAACAAGTTTAGGCATTGTAAGCAGTTCCTTACCCATTACATTGTACATTAGATCAAATTTAAGCACTCCTTAAACTTAAAAACCCGCACTAGGATTTCCATAATATAGAGGGATCGTCGATATATGTTGATACGAGCTTCTACAGCTACCTCAATGAACATACATTATTAGTTATCGATACTATCGATCCATGCTTGATATTATCAATGACTTATTATCGATATAATCGAAAATATATCGATAATATCGACGACAAAATGTTTCGTATAGGGGATTGTATTGGCTCGATATTATCGACAGTGAGTCGTATATCGAGGTTTACATGTTAATAATATCGAAGAGTTCTAGATAATATCAAGGAACACTTTTTTCAAATTTAGGGTATTTTTGGTTTTTTTAAAAAGAAATTTAGGCTATTTTTAGGGCCTTCCTCCATCCACAATAGTGGCCCTAATTTGAGTGAGTTGATTGGCATGAATGCATACCATGTTTATGCACATGAGTGGCTAGTTGCTGCAGCATACTTGAGCCATGGCAGATGAACATTGTAGCCTGTTTCACAGTCAAACCTTAAGACAAGTGGGTTTCCTCAATTTCATGTTTGGATGTTATCAACTTCTTATTGATATGAAATAAAATTTGAAAAAATAGTGTTGATATGGGGGAGTTTGGATTGTAAGTAAATTGATATAAGCTACCTATGCGTTAAGTAGCTTATCTTGGTTTTTACTTCTTAAGCTAAAGTGATTAAGTAACTAAGTAAAAAAGTTACTTATAATTAATCTTAAATCGAGCTTACTTATCTTTAATAAGCTACTTATCTACTGCTGTAGGTATACAAAGTAACTTATTTCGGGGTATTCAAACAGGCCCTAAAAGCCAAATACCTTACACCAGCACAAGTTAGTGACAAGTAAACATTATTTCAAGCTAGCCTTCGAGAAGAGTTCTCTTTGGTTGATGTGTTTCGAACAGTAGTTATTGTGTTTGTCAATCAAATCTCCAATATTTAATGAATGACAACAATTTCATTAGAAGTGAAAGAAGGGATACGTTAAGCCAAATGAAAAGAATTTACAGTACATAGGGATTGTTTCGTGGGTACCTTAGTGAGCATTCATACTTTTATGATGCAACAAGAATCTATTGTGTAAGAGAGGATCAAATGCTATCAATATTATCTAAGTAGCTTGAAATTGAGCAAGGGAAAATGAAAATTGAGCGAGCCTAGCATGAGAGGGAGCAATGAAAATTGAAAATAGAGCAAGCCTAGCATGAGAGGGAGCGAGGAAAACTGAAAATTGAGAGACCTTAGAATGAGAGGGAGCGAGGAAAAATGAAAATAGAGCGAGCCTAGCATGAAATTGAGCGGAGCGTACATCAAATTCAGTGGGGCAAATTGGAAATTGAGAGGGTTCTTGGTTGAACACCAAGCTTTAAAACCAAAGGCTAAAGGAATGCAGCCTCGTGCCTCTCTTTTACTAGCATAAACCTCGTACAACTTTCTCGCTTGTTCCATATATCTTCTTTATGACAATTTTATTATCGTTGATCATCTTCGGTAGGATATCTTTTTCTTCTTTGCTTCATTTTCTTTGATTTTCTCTGCAGCTAGCCATTGATTCCTCATAAGAAGTATATTGTCTTCTCTAGTTGTATGTTTCCCGTAGTCCTTGAATTGTCTGAACCCTTTCTTTACTTTCTTAATTGTAAAATCACTCATGTTTTCTTTATCGAATGATTCGATTTTTTACTTTTGATGATCCTTCGTTTTGCTTTTCTTTCATTGGCAATATTTGTTGTTGTTCTCTTAAGACTTTGAAATAGCCGATTCATATGTGAGTTGAGTAGCTTCACTTTGATTGCAATATTTTATAATCAAATCTCGAAAGATTCTTCTTCTCTATCAAATTGTGAATACGATGCCCCCAGGGTTCTCTATTGGCTGAAGAATTTGTTAATTAATTCGTCTACTTGTTGGCGAGCAGTGCCTAATTCCATTGAACTAACTTCTTATCTGAAGGCTTTCCTTAAGGGAGCAATGCTGTTCACGGTAGTCCTTTGAAGGTGAAAGTGAAAACTCCATTGCTGATAATGAACTAAGTGAGTGCGATAAAACTGTGCCTCGTAACATTTCCCATGATTGACCTGTTATCCATGCTCAGCAGATCAAACCCTTTATTTTTTTTATTTCCATCATCCGTCCTTTATCATCTTGCTGCAGTATCGGTGAAGCAGAAAATATGCCGAACATCACCTCGCATTGTCTGTCCTTGATTGTAACTGATTTGATATTCTCTGATACTTTTGGTGAAAATTCGTTGGGTATGAAGTAGGAAACTACGTTAGTCTGGAGAAAAGCCATTGTGGTATATCTGTCATTCAGAACAGAGTGTTAGTTATTTTGAATAAACAAAATTGTACTTTATTTTTAGAGATGAAGGGGAGGATGTTCCAACTGAGAGTCTCCATTTTGGCGTCTATATACGCGCCAAAAAGTGATAAATGTTCTTTGGATATTTTATAAGTTATCATTGAATAATAATAGTCCCCAGCAGAGTCGCCATTTTGTTTCAACAAGAAATGAATGTGTTTAATTTGAAAAAATTATTCAATGATAACAAAGAAAAAAAATGAGAGAACAATCATCGCAAGATATCTATTCATTTTGAGTTCATTTACATCATCGGATTCCCTCAATCAATGCAATGCAATGAATGAAATAGAATGTAATCTAATGGCAATTTTGGCAGTATTTCGACGCTTTTGATGTTCATCGCAAAGGCGGATGGGTTGTGCGGTCCTGAAGAGACTTGATTTGGTTATGTGATAGGTTTTGATCATCCTTCCAATTGTACGAACATATTTTCTTTCTCCTGGAACTCTTTCTCTACGCTTCACATTTCTCTCTCCTCTATGAACTCCTTGAGACCCTCCATCATAAGTGGGGGGCACAAGCTTTAGTCAAGGTGGAGTGCACAGGGCTTACTTCAAAATAGACTTCCATGGAGAATGGCACACAATGTTTGCATTAAGATAAGAGAGCGTGGAATATGGTGTAAGAGGCTTCTGTCTGGACAATTGCTTCAAGCTTGCTTTTGTCTGGACAATATTCCTTTCAAAGTGGCGCATGGGACTTGCTTCAGGACAACAAAAGCCTTGCATTAAGACAAAGGAGAGAGAGAAGTGGCGCATGAAAATTTCTCTTGGACATGCCTACACACAAAGTGAAGTAGAGGCTTCTTTGCAGAAATGGTTGCGTGACTCTCTCAAAGGGTTTTCTTTGCAAAAGTGGTTGCGTGGGTTCTTGCAAAGGATTTTCTTTGCAGAAGTGATTGCGCGAGTTCGAGCAAAGGGTTCTTTAGGGCATGAAAAGCCTCTTGTTTGGACATTTTTCCACATGGAGTAGCGCATGGAGGAAGACTACAAGACATTCTTCCTTAGGAAGTGGCGTAAGAGGGCTTTATTCTGGACATGTTGTGCGAATGGCACAAAGGGGCTTTCTCTCTAGAAGAGTTTGTGCAGAAGCGTGTAAGGCCTGTCTGTAAGACATGCTCCCACATAAAGTGGCGCCCAGGGGTTTGCTCCTATTTCCATTGCGCGGATGGCGCAAAGCCTGTCTTTAAGACAAGCTCCCACATAAAGTGGTGCCCAGGCCATTTCCATTGCGCAGACGGTGCAAAGACTCTTTCCTTTGGGCGGATGGTGCAAAGGCTCTTTCCTTTGTGTGGATGGGGCAAAGGCTCTACAATGCTCCCTCTCTCTCTCCTAGCTTCCATCATGTCTTCCAACCCCTTCAAATGAAGAGAGGAGGGGGTATTTATAGACTTCCCTTCCTTATATAGTGGTGATCACCACCACTTCTTTCTTCATACAACTTCCACCCTCCTTCCTTATATAGTGGTGTTTATCAACCTCTCCCTTAAATAGTGGTGTACAACCACTCCTTCCTTAGGGCAACATCCCTCCATTAAAATGACACCCACGCACTCTTTTTTACCAAAATACCCCCATTCACTCCTTTTTACCAAAATATCCCCATTCACTCCTTTTTACCAAAATACCCTCATTCTTCCATCCCAGATTGTGGAGTGCACAACCTCTTCTATCATGGAGCAACACTTTATAAGGCTTTTTTGCTATTATCGGCGCACAACCCTGGGAAGGATCTACACAAGGAAATTTCCCTACTAATGCAATGGGCATGTAATCCAGAGAGAACGATGGAATATTTTTTATGCCTCAATACATCTACTCATTATATCAATAATTAATCAACATTAATTAACACATATTCGTCCATACATTACCCAAATCAATAATCGACACTAGTTAACATGCATTCGTCTACACATTACATAAATCATTGTTTAGCACAAGTTAGCATGCATTCATCCATTCATAACATAAATCATTAATTGTGACATGGGGTTCGATAAACGAAAACCTAGGAGTAATGGTCCGCACCTTTAAGAAGGAATTTTCGATTTCGGGCTCCTAGGGTTAGGGATTTAGGGGAAAACGATTCCTACATCAAATTCAAAGAAATTGATGTGAATCATGCAATTAATCTTATAAAACTTAAGTTGGGAAGTATGGTTCGTTTCTTATCTCTCAATCGAGAGAGATGAATTTGACGGAGGAGAACGATTGAGCCTACGACTTGATCGAAGGAAATCCATCAGGAATGCTCCAAGATCTCCCTCTCTCTCTCTCCCTTTCTTTCTAAGGAAAAATTCGTATGGAAGTGAGAGGGTGAAAACGAGGGGCTATTTATAGTGCCAGAATGTGCACAGATAGCCCTGGTGACCCTTTTTCTAATGAACTTCCCTGGGAAGGTTGTTTTTGATTTACAGGGTCCTTTTGGGGGCCCACTGGCTCATCCGTGTCATGGGAAAGGTGCCCCACTATAGGATCTATGTTTGGACATAACCGGGCGGTAATTGAATGCTCTAATTAGCCGTGGGGACCCCACTTGCAATGGATGATCATCGATGATCGATCAGGGCCGTGTCTATATGAATATGTGTGGGAAAATATTCTTAGCATACACATCAAGTTTAGTTGAAACACAACGATCGAAAAGTCACTAATTCGCAAAAAAGCAGAGAACCCAATTCACTTAAATTTCAGGTTTCTGCCTAGGGCATTTGCATATCCCATTCACCTAGCCTTCGGCCTAAGTTGAGCGATTCTAGACACTATCTGCATCGACATCCGCGATGGATGTCAAGCCTGGTAAGATCATCGTTATTTTATAGTTTCAAGTTTAGTGGGCCACTAACGTGCGATGTATATCTAATCCGGTGAATCTGGGCATTTTCGAGATGAATTGGGCAGCGAGATTTCTCATGCATGATGGTTGGGGTTCGGATTAACTAAATTCATAGTATGACCTACTCGCAATTAGTGAAAATGGTAACTCGGCTCTAATTAACTTAATCAAGGACAATAATTCAACTATACTCGAAGCTATCTGTATTAATTTAATTAAATAGGATGATTCCTATTATGATTGAAGCAATTCCTAAGAAGACATCGAATACAAAAACTCTAAGATGAAAAAGATATGCGCGGTTCATCGGTGACGTGTAGTTGTAGAAATTTTCAGTTTCAATAAGCCTATTTCATATAATAATTTTTTTACTTTTAATTATTAAATTATTTTTATTATTTTTCCAGTAGTTTATCATCAAGTATCATTTATCTCTACCAAAATTCATTACATTTCGAGTTATAAAAAAAATTCTAAAACTTCTGGGAGTACAAGCTGCCTAAAACTAATGATTTTAGTATAGTTTCCAAAAAGTCATAAAATTAACTGCCTTTAGTTTCTATTTTTATTTATTTATTTATTTTTTCATGAAACTAGATTCATCAAGCTTCAATCTGGTTTTTGAATGACTTCAATCGGAGTTGTAAAAAAAAAAAAGAAGATACGACTTTTTGAAGTCAGTACACTAAAACTATTAAAATCCGAAAATGCAGAATATTACTGAACAGATTTACTCAGTTGTACCAAGTCCCACTTAGTGCAAATGAACCCTGTTGTTTGGATTTTCCTGGTTGCTTGAGGTTTATTCAGTGCAACAAAACCTTACTTTCCATATTCTTCAAAATTCTCAAATATCACTCAGTCCGTTTTTATGGATCCAAGGTCAGTCCTTTTGGCCCATACATGTGTTAATACACACACGAACAAGCACTCAAGTCCAAAAATCAAATGTACTGCCCAACGATGTCCAATTCTTAATTGGCAAAAATTTGGTGCATTACACCCTCTTCAATTAATCTACTTTGTTTTTTGACTACTTTCCTGGACTCTGCTAGAACTTTGCATGACCACACAATAGAGCCCCTTTGTGTGACCGTGCTACTAATCCGCATTGTGTGATTACACAATAGATCTCCGCTTCGGCAAAAACTTGCCCAAGTACCTAGACTTTGCCGAAATTTCATCTTGCTTTTTTTTTTTTTTTTTTCCTTTCTACTCTGATCTCATGACAAAGAGAAAGAGAACTTCCGACACTTGCCAAGAACCAGAGGTCGGAAGTTCTACTCACCAATCTCATAAGAGCCAGAGGTCGGAATCCAAAAATATTCAATCCCCCCAAATCGACGATCATCCTAGAAAAATGGTCAAAACTACGATCAAGCATCCTTATCTTTTCAAAGAGTTGAGTGCCAACAATAATTTTTTTCGAAAGAATATCACATCTGGCTACCCCCATCCACCAGGCTATAATAATGGGGGATATAGAAAGGCCTCCACGAGAGGGTCGAGGGATAATTGGGAGAACTAGCTAAAGGCCACTACAAATCTGTGAACGGATAGTTCCAGACCGTCCGACAGAGAATCCACTCCACCTTCCTCTTTCATGAAGAAGAAGCACTCGAAGAGCAAAGGGCAATAACTCCAGTAAAAGATTAAAGAGTTTGCTAAAAAAACGTCTTCAAAATAACTAGGAAAACGTGAAGGTCCACCAGGAGATGATCAAATTCAACAGTCCTTTTAAGGACGAGATTGTTGGAGTTGGTGCCCTGAAAAACCAATGTGGACCCTTATTCGCTGGCCATGTGGATGTGCTATGATCAATCTCAGCCATTGATGTTAATGACCATGGGTCCTCTTCCACTTATATCTTGTACCTTAGATAAATCTAGTGTATCTTAATCTTATATTTTGTGAGTTGTGTGAAGAGTGCGTAGTATATTCTTTAGTCCTTGTGAACTTAAGATTGGACATTGTAGTTACTAAACGGGGAGAGTTATGTTCCATGAATCTCAATATCAGGATGACCCATGACCAAGACAAATGCTTGGGACATTTGTGGAAATCATTCATGGAGATGTACATTATGCTATATGAGGGGATTAATTTGGGTCATGATAAAATGTCTCATCATTGGAAGCCAATTTAGTGGTAGTTTTACCTTTAGCTCTTACCCTAAATAGGAGTGTACTTGAACTAAAAAAAACTTCTAAACATGCTTTATGTGGGCCACATCTCTAATAGCAGCACGTGGCCCAATCAAATCCTGTCACGTCATATCAACACAAACGACAGTGGTGGTAGAGTAACCATGCAATTTGCATCCATTAGCAACACACCCTTATAATACCTTCCCAGGGTCAGGTTCTACACTGCAGCATTGTTACTTTGGTGCTCATACCATGGCGTCACCATCAGATCAAGCATTAACAAATTATGCTACATAGGCACGGAAAAGCCTTATGGCAACAATATCAAATGTAGCTGCTAGCTGGGCATCTAATATTACAGGGTCGGGTTACTACGGCTATGAAGGGCTATAAATAGGCCATGCTAAGTTGTTTGGGCCCATGTTTTGAGCTGATCTCACCAAATGCTTATTCAAAAATTTGAAGCGCAGACCTAGCCATTGGCCATAAATTAGATTGTTGTTATGCTTGTAGAGGGTTTTGTGTGTGCACGCGTGCGTGCGCAGGCATTTTGTCATTTACATGTTTGTTTTCTACTATTCTTCTCTCCAATCAATCACACGGGATTAATTCTTCATCTTTTTACGCCCCTGTCAATCATCTTCTCTTTAAACCATTCTCCGTTACACTTAATAGATACATCCATCACCTTGGAAGGCACATCTAAAGTGGACCAGTGTTTTAAATAGATTATAATATGTAGCATGTAACTTAAACTACATACCATAGCTACACCTTAACCCTATGTAGCTCATGAAAATAGTTTGAGTTTTGCATACTTTACATGCTACTAACCTACACTACATAGCTTACACTAAAAGTTGTTTTCAATAAAATATTAAAATCAATTAATATTTTCAATGATTTTGAACATTTTTCCAATAAAAATTAGATATTTTTTTAGTTGATTTTAGTAAAATAATACAAGTAGCGTTCATAGTATTGGTATCATTACATGTGTTGTTGGCTGAAAATATGAAAACGTGTATTGATATTGCTGATACCTATAAATGTATCACTGACCGAGAGAAATAATGGATAACATGGAAAAAATGGTAGAATCTTTCAATGAAACTTCAAGATATGCTACAATACACATTTACAAATTTAAGAATCAAATAATTGCAAAATGGGCACATACATTATACATTTTACTTTAATGCCGACTCAGGGAAACATGATGAAATGATGGAATTTCTCAATTATATGATGGAAAATGCTATATATATATATATATATATATATATATATATATATAGAGAGAGAGAGAGAGAGAGAGAGAGAGAGAGAGAGAGAGAGAGAGAGAGAGAGAGAGAGTGCTCACATGTGCACCTTCTTATGTGAGCACCCGTGCACACCTTTGCACATGTATCTTAGGCACAAAATCTGAATGGTCCACATGATGCAGCACCCCTTGAAACTCTATGAGCATAAATTTCAGCTTGATCCAAAACTCTAGTGGGCCATAGCAAAGAGATGCAAATATATATATATATATATATATATATATATATATATAGAGAGAGAGAGAGAGAGAGAGAGAGAGAGAGAGAGAGAGAGAGAGAGAGAGAAGCATATATGATAAATTTCCCTTCAATGGGGGCTACATGCATGTATCACTAACTTAGGAAAACATGAGGAAAATGGTGTATCCATGCATGTACACACATGCATACATAAACACACATGCATGATACATCCAACCATTCATGCATGCAAACAATGACACATACATATATACACACATGCATGATTCATCCATCCATACATGCATACACACATGAATACATCCAACCGGATCTATTCATCCATCCAACCAACCAACCACCCACCCATCCATCCAATCATCCATCCATGCATGCATGTATGCATACATCAATCCATGATCCATCCATTCATCTATGCATGCATATACACCCATAAAAAAATTGAAATGATTATTTATTTATTTATTTATTATAAATAGAGCTTTGGCAATATTGATACGTTGGCAATACGAGCAACATATGGAATTTATACCATAAAAATACCCTGATACATTGACAATATTGACACATTAGCAATATTTTGTGACAATAGTGATGATATATCACCCGACAATTGAAATTTTTTGTAGTACTAGTGTTATCGGTATCACCAAGCTAGCGATACCCAATGTTGTCAAAATCCTACGATTTACTATTTGAGTCGAATCTTAAACAAAATGATTTGAATCCCAACTTTAAATTCCTTTTTATATGAATCCTACGATTTTATAATTTGAATATTATGATTTATGGTTCAAAGTAGATTTGTTCTCTTCCATTTTAAGCTTTACTAGGCTTTCATTGTATGTTTTTAAATTGGTGGGAGCTTCAAGAATCGTTTAGCAAAAACTTTAAAAATAAAAATAAATAAATAGAGTCGTTTAGAAAAGGTATTTATTTTATTCTGTTCTTTACAAGAGATTGAATGATCCATATTCTCTTCAACGTTAAATTGTTGAGCTTTTTCTTTATGATTTCTTACTTCTTAACAGGTTGAAACACGAAATTGACGTATGACTTATTTGCAACGTTCTTATGGATGGTTAAGATCATGTTGACTTATATGTATCATGAGATGATGGCTAGAAATCAAAGTATCCTTTTTCATTAGTCTACAGAATCACATGTTGCTTTTCCGATTCTACATTCAAGGTAACAAGAACATAAATTATTAAAGGATCCTTGTATGATTTTCAAGGAAATTTTCTTGAAACACATAAAAAAAGAGAGGGAAAGATAAGAATCCTTTAACACAATCATGACATGGCATTACCTGATGCATATTGATGGCAAAAAGATGATCATTGAGTTTTATTTATTTATATTTTTCATATATATTTTTTCAAAATTTTAATAAAGTTGTATAAAAATCTTACAATTGAAAATACAATTTGTTCTTCAATACGATTTAACCCCTATTACGATTTGCGTTACGAGGATGATTTTGACAACATTGGCGACAATAATAATATCACCGACACCCAAAACAATGAATCCGAGTAACATTGCTAAATCAGCTCCTTTACCTCTTCTTTATCTTTATACTTAATCCTTACCGTATTTTTCCTATCATTTTAAGTTGTCTAGTTGCAGCAAAGATCATGAAATTTCATTATTAATTAATAATATGGTGCAAAATATCATGAAATTTCATGATATTTAGTGCAACAAAGCACAACCTTAATTAAAGATCTAGAAGCAACGTGTAGGTTACACTACATGCTCTATAGCTTATGCCTCACACTTCAAAGGGGAGAATGCTATTCGCTATTTAAATCACTAATCTGGACATAAAAATAAAAGATCAGCCACACATTAATGACCAACAAATATCCTAATTGAAAAATTGCTCCCAGATGGATCTGATATAAAATCATAATTACATATCTGATCCCATAGGTCCAAAAAAAAAAAACACAAGTCAACACGTGTAAATGAATAGAATAGACAACCGGTAATTTAACTTGATGAAAAAAGAGGAAAAAATGAGATATACTCTGATTAACAATTGTAATGCCAAAAATTTCCTCAGGGCCCTTGTACACTACCTAAAATAGCTAACTACTTCCGGGACTTCTGGTTATATATCCTTAGCAGGTGCTGTTGGACAGGAGCTTCTCTTCAAACTGCATTGGGTTATTACTTTTATTATCAAATGAGAATTCCAAAGCAGCAGTCAGTGTTATACTAGGAAATGGGCAAGCCTTTTGTGCTCTCTATCCTCCCAGTGTTTTCTGCTTGTACCCATACTTATGCCTCTCCAATATCTTCTCCTTTGTCTTCCGCTTCTTGTCCATCTTCTGCCTATACCTCTCCTCTCTTTCCCTCTCATAAACCCCTTGCCAATGCACTTCTCCAGTAAGCGGCCACAACCATCTGTTGTTTGGTTGGTGGTCGCCGTCGTCCGCTTCCTCAGCAAGGTCCTCGTCCATGCTCTTCAACAACGTAAAGTTGAAGTACCTTACCCACATTAGCCCCTTGCGCCCCTCAATAGGGTGTTGTTCTTCAATCGATCCAGAGTTTGGGTCGATGTAAACCATCTTGCGAGCACTGTGGTATGCCCAGACATTGACTAGGAGTTCCAACATCCGGCAGTAACAATGTTTTTCCTGCAATTGAAAATCAGGTCAGAAAAAAGAAGAGAGCACATAATCAAAACATTTTCCTACGGAAGACATTGAATCTTTTTCAATTCAGTTACCAGTGAATCCGAATGTTGATTCTGAGGGACTTTCCATGAATGGGCTATGTGCAAAAACTAACACTGATTGGACAATACAAACCCTCCATCTGGAGGATTTCTTAGAAAAAGTGGATGGGTAATGGAACTTTTGTTGATTGTTTACTTTTAACATCTACTAACCTTCCTCTATTCTTCAAAACAGGGTTAGGATTGTTGAATCTGTGAGAGTTTTGGGCTCTGGTCCATCTAATGGGGAAGCGGATTGTGTCCTGCCCCTGCCTGGACTGACTCGGTCCAGGCAGGGGCTCTGTGGGGCCCATCATGATGTATGCATTTTATCCATGCCATCCATCCATTTTGTCCAATCATTTTAGGGTATGAGCCCAAAAATGAGGTGGATCCAAACTGGACCACACAGTGGCTATTGAAAGCCCACCACTAAAAACTTCTTGGGAGCAGCAGAAGTTTCAATCAAGTTGGTATTTTGCTGCCTCAAGTGGACCACACCACAAGAAGCAGAGGTGATAATGATGCTGACTGTTGAAACCTTCCTAGGGCCCAACGCAATATTTATTTGCCATTCAATCTGTTCATGAGGTCGCATAGACCTAGATGAAGGGAAATAAAAATATCAGCTTGATCAAAACTTCTTTGGCTCCCAAGAGGTTTTTAATGGTGGGCATTCAATCCCCACTGTGTGGTCCACTTGAACCTTTGGATTTGCTCATAGCCTAAAATAATATGGAAAAATGGATGGATGGCGTGGATAAAAACCCGTACATCACGGTGGGCCCCACAGAGCCCCTGACTGGACTGAGTCCATCCTGGCAGGGGCAGGATGCAATCTGTGTCCATCAAATAGGGCCTGTTGGTTATTGTGCATGTGCTATGCATACAAAAATCATGGATTGTGTTCATCACCACATAGTATCTCTCTCCTTCTAACCTTAAAAAGATGCAATGTTTAGGTCAGGCAGCCTACCTGCAACTTAGAGGATCCTAACAGACATGCTTTTGTACTGCTCAAATTGTGATTTAATCCATCAAGTGAATCAATGAACATCCTGCAATTCAGCAAAAGGGCCATCAATTGCACAACCTTGAGAAAAGATGTGAATTTGCACAATTTTTGGACTCTTACCTTGAGAACATTACGAATTCTAGGAAGGATGGTGTTGGCATTGCCCAGCTGTGCAGTGCAGACCAGAGATGACCATCATCAGGCATAGGGGGGAGAGCTGCTATTTCCAATGGTAAACTATACATCTGTCGGAAAGTTTTCTCAAATACTGCTCTGCAAGCATTTGGAAGCCAGGTGAAACCATGCAAATCCCGCTTTTGGAGAGTAAAATGAGTGTTTCAAAAGCACCATGCAAAAGCCACTGTAAGCTTTGATTGCCCCACAGTTATGGGACAGCTGAATAGTGCACAAGCAGCACCCCCACTACGAAATCACTCACCCCAAAAATCAGGCTGGTCCACCAGGTGGGTTGCCCTTGTACGAACTGAATGACAACTTCAAAATCCTCATTACAAGTATTTCCTATCAAAGGTGGACCGGCCTTATTTTTCACCATGTCATCTTCATGCTGGGGTCCAGCTTGTGCACCACTCAGATGTCCAAAACACATGCCAGGTTGGCATGTGTGACACATGTAAAGAGCGCATGTAGGCTAGCAGATCTCTTCAAAACAAAATTTGCAATGGAATAGAAACTTTGAAAACATAGGTGGTCTGGTGAGGTCTCATACGGCCCAATCAGGTAGCCAGTCAAGAAAGCAACAAAGAAGAAGAAAACACAATCCACATTAGGAAAATCACACCGTGAAAACACACTTTCCATGAGAAACTCGGCAAGGAGAAGCATGTAACCAAATATAGCTGAAAGAGGGATGAATCCTCCCTTTCCTAGTTGCAATTATTCAAATAAACAAAACCATAATATCTATTCACCCTTTCCTAGTTGCAATTATTCAAATAAACAAAACCATAATATCTATTCACCCTTTCAAGAGAGAGCTTTTATATGACTCAGATTCACAACCCTAGACCTATGATGTGTCCACAAACCTCTTAGCCAATCATACTCTTAACTTGTAATCCCATTACAACACATACACCTCAGAAAGTCCGACATAACTTATTAAAACAGTATTGAAATAACATGATCTTGGGTTTGTTAGAAAGCTAACACAATAGGCTTTTAAACTGGACCAATTTCACATGGTTTCTATATCTTTTGATGTCCCAATATGTGTGGTAGGATAGGTAAGAGAATTAATATGTTTGATCTTTACTTTATCTAGACAACTAAAAACTAGGAGAAAATCCATCTAAATGAAACTAGGTTGAGTTGGGAGCCAATCGAGGACTATTCATGTGGGATCCATGATGAAGGCCCCTTTTCGCATGATCACAATCATGGTTCTCCATGGTGAAATGCGTGGACCCTGGAGGATGAATGCTGCAGACTCACAAGCATGTGGATGTTGAGATGGATGTGTCAAAAGACTCGGAAAGAAACAAGAATGAAGCCATCAAAGCAACCTGGGAACAGCCCAAGTTGGCAATAAAATGATGGAGAGTAGATTAATATGGCTTGGCCATGTGCTAAGAAAATTGGAGACAGCCCTGGTATGGAGGGGGATCCTTGATTAGAATTGAACCTAAGATGAGGATGAGAGAAGGTCCTGTTAAGGACTTGTTAAAAGTTATAAAAGATATGGGTGGTTTAACCCATTGAAGATAGGGCCTTAGGAATATTGGCGAAATAGGACTCATAATGCAGACTGCAATGGCTGTAACAGGGCTATGATGATGAACAAACAGACAGAATGCGCAGGATGCATTTACATTCACGTGGATTTGACATGCTCTTTTCGTGCAGCACTATGCACAACATTTTATTGTGAGAATAAATTAACTCACAGACTCAGGTTCCTTTTAAGTAAAAACATTCTGAAGATCAATGGTTTAAATTTCAAGATAATTGATAGAACAAGCGACAACTGGTACAAGAGTACACAGCCCTGTCATTGTACCAGCTTCAGTCAAATCAAAAGTCATTTCAGCAGTTTCACCCGAAATTTGTTGCTCGAGACTAGTACAAGATAGGATACACACATATAAATAACACATAAGAGGCTCATGGTCTTCAACTAAAATCAGCTAGGTGTAAAACATACCTGCAATTTCCACCATTTAAGATGTCGCATAGAGACCAAAAGCTAAGATTTACATTCCCTCCTTTATTATCCCTGTCCGTCCGTGCCCAGTAGTAGAAAATATCTCCTTGGGTTTCCAACTGTATGGTTTCTTGTAGCATTTTTTCAGCTTTCTTAGACAAAGAAACCTGTTTCAGGGAAAGATGACACATGAAGAATAAGTACCATTCCAGATTTTCATAAAAGAGCAGTATTATGAGCTGATTGGAAATTCACTTGTATTGGAACAGGAAATCTTAACATTGAAGATTGGCATCAGATACATGTGCAAAACTAGTATGAAATTTTGAAAAAAAAAATGGTAACTAATAGATGATTGGAATTACATTCAGAGATGCAAAACAGGTAAATTACTAGGAAGAAACATGCTGTATAAAGAATCAAATGAAATGTTGAAGAAAAATGGTCAAATTAAAAGAATGCAGAAACCAATGTTGTCAAAATCGTTATCGTATCGCAAATCGTAAAAGGGGTTGAATCGTATCAAATTGCAAATCGTATCATAAATTGTAAGATTTTATTATTTTTTTTTTTTTCTGATTTTAAAATAAACATATAAAACAAATTAAAAACAAAAAACTAAATCAGAAAAGATTAAGAATTCATTAATCATCCATTTCCCTTCTACTTGTACCAAAAAAGTAATACATATCATGATATTATCAATTGAGAAAATGTATATGGTATATATATAATGATATTAAAGGATTCTTGTCTTTTTCATTTGTTTTCTTTGTTGTCTTTCGAAAACTTTACCTTAAAAAACATACAAGAGTCCTTTAATAATTTTGTTCTTTTATACCTTTCTTAAGTGTAGAATCATGTTAGAAAAAATGGCATTCAATTCCATTGTGAATAGTATCTTGATTTCTTTGTTTTGGGTTTTTGAATATCAAAATCCCCAAATCTCATCTTGCCCCCCTCTCTCTCTAAAGAAAAAATTGAGGATATATTTAATAGGAGAGGCCTCTTTCATGTTTTTATGAGCAAAAGGGTATAAAGAAAGAATAAAATTTAAACAAAAAATTATTTTTTTAAAAAAAAAAAATTGAATTTTAAAGTAATTTTGAGGCCCATTTATGTAATCTATGATTATCATATGATTCATACAATTCGATATGATTATCGTACAATTATTTGGGATATGCGATTTGGGTGTACGATTCAAATTGTAAACCCATACGATATGATATGAATCATATGATTTATATTGTAAATCATACAATTTTGATAACACAGGCAGTGACAAGTCCAGAATACTGAAATAACAGGAATAGCCTATTTATGCCAATTGCCAAGTTATTAAGTGCACTCTTTTAATACAGTAGCTGTGGTCTGCAGAAAGGACAGTGTTAATCCAGTAGTTTTTGTGGTGGTCTGTGGAGATTTGGTTTCCACTCTGTTTCCATTATGGCACCAAAGCTTAGGAGATGCATCTAGATCTATGATAAAATATTTGGTTTCTACTTAAATTTTAGGGTCTGCCCTGTTCAAGACATCTATTCTTGTATTGGCTGCAAGTTAAGAAATTATTTTGGCCATTGGGCCGAAGTGATGCCACGTCTCGTTGTCCATTTTATTTGCTATATTCTGATAGATATGGTCCAAATTTAACTTCTCTTGTAGGATCATGTTGTTTTGTTATCTTTACAAATGATACTATGATTTTCTTGGCATGTTAAGATTTACATGAAAAATAAGTTGTCTATAACTTCCAGATATTCTATTTTTATTTTTTGGGTTTGTTGAATTGTTTCCCAGTATCATCTGGATTTCATGATCCATTCAAGCAAGGGAATCAAGGAGTTTGCCTATGCAATTTCAAAGAAGAAAAAAAAAGGTCCTATTATACAGCATAAAAGATTTACTCAAGTTCCAGCAAAAGCGACTGCATGAAATAGCAACGAGGAGCTATCATGATAGCAAAATTGTAATCAAGTAAAATCTTTCGAAACAGGCAGTCATGTCTCTCTTTCTAAACTACTTGCATAGAAGACAACATATTATCAAACAGCCTGAAAAACTAACTACAATACATACCCTTCTTCCAACCGCACGCCATGATTGGAAGCCAATCCAAGGTATATTGTGAATGCTATCCACCTCTTTTGCAATAGAGAACATACCTCCAATCTCACAAAGAAGATCCTTATAGTATGTATCATTCAAGAATGGAAGGCGGAGCACTGCATCCACGTCATCTGATCTTGATCTTCGAGCTCTTGTAGACTGAAAAGTGAAAAGGGGTTATGGTGAGCCACAGCAAAAGCATTCAATAATTTATACTAAGGAGATTCTACAGTCTGATAATGCACTTATTTATACCCTAAACTCAACAGAAGAATCAAATCTTCTTCTTTTTTTTTTGGTGATGACTGGCACTTCTTGTGTCGCAATAAAGCATGTAACAAAAAGAAAGTTATCATGCTATGATGTAATGCACACTGCAGACCAAGATCTTTGTGCAAATATATTTAGTGGGTTAATTTGCCCCCATGATGAAGGTATGCTGATATTATTGGCATCCCCAGGTCAGTGATACTGCTGGCATTTTAAAAATTTTCCAAATATCAAATCTTATTGATACAACGATATTTTGAGAAAGAAAAAAAAAACCCTCATAAATGTTTCTTTGTATCAACGATACCATCAACAATATCCCCAATACTAGCAATAATATCCTCGATAATAGGAAAACATCCATAATAGGTGAAAATCGATGGGAAATTCGGGGAAAAAAAAAAAACTCCGTTCTTATTGTTCCTTGGGTTATCTTGATCAATCTTGGTTATTATTGAATCAAAGTTTGGACTTTGGAGAGAAATCTCAACTTGAAGCAGAGATGGGCTGGAACTTAAAGGTGACAAAAATCCATAGAAACTTCATTTTATTTTTTTTTTCAAATTTTATGGATTGCAATAGAAATTTTCAAATTTTATGGATTGCAATAGAAATCCATGTTTATGCATGATTCTCATGCTCTTAACATGGATTTGTGATGAAAATTTAACATTTAGTTGGATAATTGAAAATAAAAATAAAAATAGGGAAAACCTAATTTCTTCATTTTAATATTGGAATATGTTTATTTATTAATTTTTTTTTTTTCACTATTAGATAACGTGGAAATTTTGTATATAGATGAGCATGGCCAATCTATTGATTGGCTGAAATTTTTATGTATTTATTTTGTACCAATTTTTTTTATTGTACAAGATAAAGGCCCCTTTAAAATAGAACCTTTTTATGTATAGCTGTTTTTTTGCAATATTTTGATTCCTAAATGTGTAAAGATGTGCCTTTTAACATCTCCAGAAAATTTATTGAAAAATTCCACCTTTTTTCTCAACATTTCCACAATGTTTCCTCCAGACTGATTTTTTCCGAGTATCAGTGATAATATCAACAGTATCCATACATGTTTTTGTATCCTCAGTCATTGATACATGTAATGATACTGATACTCTGAACACTACTGGTTATGCAACCCAACATCCAATTGCTGACAAACATTTTCGCTGACTGCAACCATTACAACTAGTTCTTTCCATCCAATTTTACCTTTGTAATCACTAATCCAAACCCCATGGTCATGCCAACTTTCTGATCACCCATCCCATTGCTATCTCCCACATGCAGGGTGGGCCAAATCGGTTACGTATCGGCCGATACGTACCGGTAACGGTGGCAACCGTTACGCGAATCGGCCTCGTATCGGCCGATTCGGTTTTTTGCACCGTATCGGCCGATACGGGGCGTATCGGCCGATACGGGCCGTTACAGGCCCGTATCGACATTTTTCCATTTTAAGCTCTGTTTTTACTATTTTTTTGAAACTTCTTACTTCTAAAATGTTTCTCACTCCTTCTACTACTAATTTCGACCAACTTTGGCTTGGTATTTGAGATAAAAACACATTATATTATGGATTTTCTTGAATCAAAGCTCGGTGGGCCATTTTTCAGAAATTCGTCAAAAATAGGTATTTATACTTTTTTTAATATGTTTTTTTGTTTTAATCATACCATATGATGTGTTAATCATAGTAAAACATGTTAATGTGCATTTTACAGATTTGGGGTGCCATTTTATATTTTTTTTATATTTTTTTCTATTTACGCATGAATTTTGGCCATGTTTTTTAAAATTCGAAAAATCAATTTTTAATGGTTGTATTGCTGTTTTAATCATGACATTTGATGTGTTAATCATAGTAGAACATTTTAATGTGCATTTTACAGATTTTGGGTGCCATTTTATATTTTTTTAATATTTTTTTTTATTTACGCATTTATTTTGGCCCTTTTTTTGAAAATTCGAAAAATCATTTTTTAATGATTCTTTTGCTGTTTTAATGATGCCATATGATGTGTTAATCATAGTAGCACATGTTAATGTGCATTTTATAGATTTGGGGTGCCATTTTATATTTTTTTTATATTTTTTTCTATTTACGCATAAATTTTGGCCCCTTTTTTTAAAATTCAAAAAATCAATTTTTAATATTTGTTTTGTTGTTTTAATCATGCCATATGATGTGTTAATCATAGTAGAACATGTTAATGTGCATTTTATAGATTTGGGGTGCTATTTTATATTTTTTTTTATATTTTTTTCTATTTACGCATTTATTTTGGCCCTTTTTTTGAAAATTCGAAAAATCATTTTTTAATGATTCTTTTGTTGTTTTAATGATGTCATATGATGTGTTAATCATAGTAGAACATGTTAATGTGCATTTTACAGATTTGGGGTGTCATTTTATATATATATTTTTCTTATTATGCATTTATTTTGGCCCTTTCTTTGAAAATTCGAAAAATCATTTTTTAATGATTCTTTTGCTGTTTTAATGATGTCATGTGATGTGTTAATCATAGTAGAACATGTTAATGTGCATTTTACATATTTGGGGTGCCATTTTATTTTAGTTTTTTATATTTTTTTCTATTTACGCATGAATTTTGGCCCTTAAAAATAATTGCAAACACCTAAATGTAAGATATTTTCATATTACATTCATTCTAATATATCTATCATTGATAGTAGATAGTTAGAAAATTAAATATATGAATTTTGTAGTCAAATTCAGGTTATCTGGTTCATAAATTCATCAGACAGTTCGATACAACTTCTGACCAAAGAGTGGACCGTTACACCACCATAAACATGTTCCAATTTATAAATGAATACATATTTGGAATGCTTAGAATATTCCGGATTTAATCCATATTTTTTCATATTTTTTTGGCAAAAAAAAAATTTTGCGCCGTTATGGGCCGTTACGCCCCCGTATCACCGTTACGCCCTCATATCTGTATCGGTTTCGGAGGGCACCGTTACACCAACCGATACCGATACGGGACACCTTGCCCACATGCACAACTCAAGGGAGATCTCATACAAAGGGAAACCAAATATTAACCAAAGTAGTCACCACAAAATTGAGTCCAACAAAGTCATGATCACTCAAATCTCGTGCATCTAAACAAATAACCACCCAGGGGATGTATTAAAAGGAGAGGGACTACAACCATCCACGATCACTCAGACAATAGACATCGCTAATAGTAAGGTATGCAAGAGAGGACTACATGCCCTCTTGAGAGATGTGGGCCAAATGGACCTCCCGACTAATAAGATAGTACCAGCAAGACAATGTGGCTAGTGCGTGGAGAAAGTGGGACATCCTAACTAGTGGGGCCATTGTTCCAGATGTTGCTGATATTATAAATAATATTTAGCAATATTATCAGTATTGTTGGGTTAGCAATATAGATACCAAGTACAAAACTAAAATTGCACTATCGATGATACTATCAATAATATCAGTAAATATTTTGTGATGCGGGATATCAGTTAGGGTCCTTTATTATAAACATCTTGTATCAATGCTACTATTGATATTATCATTGATAACATAACTAGAGAGAATCAAGAGAGAAGAAAAAGTTTCAAGAAAAAAAAAAAAAATGCTTTCTTGATTGAATCGAAATCCTTGTCTTGAGGCAAAAAAAAAAAGGTGGAAAATAGAGGAAATTTGGGAAATCTAAATTTTCTCCATTTTCACCCCTTAAAATGAGGTTGCAAGTTTGGAAATTTGATATATTTGTGAGTGGTGGTCGATCATTAAAAATATTAAAAACATATTTTGAAAACAGATGCTGACTAGTGTTGACTGATGTGGAAAATTATATATTTACGAGTGTTGGCTAATCAATTGGTTAGCCACAAATTTAGCTTTTTCCAACAGATATTTTTAAATTACTCGAAAATTAAAAATATTTTAAAAATCTGCTTATTTTGAAAAAACTAATTAAGTTGTTTCATAAATTATTCTTACATGTATCATGTGTGTTCGGGTATGGATGGATGGATGGATAGATGTACGCATGTATGTATGGATGTATTTATGTATGTATAGATGGATGATTGGATGGATGAAAGAACGAGGCAAAGGCATATTGTATTGTTCCCTTTAGTTTTTGAATGCATTGTTTGTGTTTTATTACTTGCATTGTATAATATTTGAACAATATGGACACATTTTGCATATAACTGCACTACTTTTGTTCGACAATGCATGATTATGACCCTATAAAATGGGAATATATTATGTATGGTTATTTTTTAAGATATTTTGAGTCCCAAGTGCGTAAACATGTATCTTTTAACAAACCCTTAGGTTGCACTAAAAATCCTACTTATTTCCCAAGGTTTCCCTTAGACAATGATACTATGATATTACCAATTATATCAATGTATGTTTCCATATCCCAAGTCATCGATACATGTAAAGATACCGATACTCCGAACTCTGGGCTGCACCAGCTAGGTCCCCTAGCAGGTGCAGCTGGAGGAAAAGTTTTTTCTTTTTTAAGAAAACAAAATTTTTATAGACCTACAAAACAGGAAAAGAAACAACCCCACACCGCACTAAAAGGCAGTGAAAAGATTGCCGGGCACACCAGATTTTACATACATAACCCAACTCGACACAAGCCCTTTAATCTAGCTAATTACATCCGCAACCGCCAGACTCTCATTCCGAAAGCATCGACCATTTCTAGCCCCTCAGATAGCCCAAAAAAAAACCCCATTAGAATCAATCTCCACTTAGCTTTCACAGCTTTACCCACTCCTCCATGCCAAGCCCACATGAAATCTTCTACCAAATTTGGGATAACCCAATCCACATGAAGCAAGCCTAGGAAATGGGCCCAAACTTTTGAAGCAAATGAGCAATGCAAGAACAAATGACCACTCGTCTCCACCTTCTCCTCGCACATCAAACACATATTGGGTAAAATCAACACTCTCTTTGGAGGTTGTCCACAACGAGAATTCTCTTACACCCCACAAGCCAAACGAAGGCCGCCATCCTAAAAGGAACTCTGTAGAACCAACAATGGAAAGGGTGAGGGGACGAGAAGGTACGATCATTGCCTAAATAGAGTGAACAGAGAACTTTCTAGGGGGTGACCCAGCCAAATCAACGAATCCGATTGAGAAGGGGAAGAGGAAGCTCTCAAAAGATGGGCCAGTAGCCCTAAATTCCCCCATTCGTCATATGCATCCAACAATGGGGATTCCAAACCATAGAGGCACCAACCATAGAATAACAATTCACCATTGAAATGAAATGATCGAGAGCAAGCCTTGCCACTCTCGGGAATAAGTCTTGAAGAGCACAATCTCCACACCAGCTATCTACCTAGAAATGAATGCGATGGTAATCACCCAAAGAAAAAGCAATTCTGTGTCTAACAAGGTGCTCCGTCATCGCAATCACTCTCTAAACATGAGAAGCTTTATAAAGCGAAGATCTCTTAACAAACCAACCGCCCTCTTGAGCCCCATATTTTCTTGCAATGATTTTCCTCCATAACTTCCCCCCTTCCAACCTGAATCTCCAAATCCATTTACCAAATAGAGCCAAATACATCCCCTAAACCTCTAATCCTAGCCCCTCATCTTGAATCAGCATACGCACTTTGGACCACTTTAGAAGATGAAACTTTCTAACATCCAAAGCACCTTTCCAGAAGAAATCCCTTCTAATCTTATCCAAACTGTCCATCACCTCATTGGGCATTTAAAGAAAGACATGAAATACACACGCATGTTAGAAAAAGTTGTTTTAATTAGCGTCAGGCGGCCTCCCATAGAAAGATAATGACACTTCCAAGATGCAAGTTTCCTTTCTATTCTTTCAAAATCCGAGTTCGAAGGGTACTTAGCCGACTTTTTGATGCACAAGGGGAGCCCTAAATATGTCGCCAGAAAAGAACCTGATTTGCATTCAAAGATACTCATAAAGCAGCGAAGATCTTCATCACAAACACGAATAGCCAACAACTTAGATTTGGCTACATTAATCTTTAAACCCGACGCAGCTTCAAAACAGAATTAATTTCCAAAGGTTATCAACTGAGGTCTCCTCTTCATCACAGAATAGTAGCATATCATCGGCATACTGAAGATGACTGATCTGGCAACCATATGTTGATGTCTTGAACCCACTAAAAAGCCCATTTTCCTCTCCTTTACTAAAAGCTTCCCTGATAGCAACGAACAAATACGAAGACAAATGGTTCCCTTGTCTAAGTCCTCTAGATGCCTTGAAGTAACCTTTCAGCGATCCTGTAACCATAATGGAGAATGACACGGATTGAACACAAACCTTCATCCATCGTCTCCACTTAGGACTGTAACCCAATCTCCAAAGCATGTAATCTAGCAAATCCCAATCGACATGGTCATACACCTTTTCCACATCTAATTTGCACACCAGGCCACTCCATTTTTCCTTGAATTTGGAATCAATAAATTCATCAGTTATTAGAGCACCATCCAGAATCTGCCTACCCACTACAAATGCACCCTAGAAGTCAGCGATGACTTTAGCAAGAACTTTAAATCTAAGGTCAGGAATCTTGACCAAAAGTTTATACGGACCGCCTATAAGCCTTATCGACCTGAAATCTTTGAGCCGAGCTGCCCCTTCAACTTTTGGAATCAGAGCACTAAACAAGGCCCCAAGCTCTTTGGATAGACAACTATGAAGAAAAAATTCTGCTAATAGATCTGTAACATCCTTTTTTATAATATGCCAAAATTTCTGATAAAATAACATAGGGAAACCATCAAGGCATGGGGCTTTTTCTCCGCACAAAACCTAAAGCCGCTTAGATCTCATCCTCCAAAAAAGGCACTTCTAAGAGAGATGTCATCGCTAGATAGCTTATGGAGATCCAGATTTTACAATCTCGGATGCTTCCAATTCTCCCCAGAGAAAAGGCCATAATAAAACTAACAATAGAATCACAAATCTAACTCTTATCCGAAATTCTTGTCCCGTTAACTATTAAAGAAGAGATTTTGTTAGTTCTAGCCCGGACACTAGCGATACTACAAAAAAAATCAGGTGGTTTCATCCTCCTTTAACCACAAGGCCCTCGATCTTTAATACTAGCGATACGACAAAAAAGTCAGGTGCTTTTATCCTCCTTTAACCACAAGGCCCTCAATCTTTAATGCCATTTAGTTTTTTCTTTTTTAGAGTGTTGAGCATATTACAATGACAAATCTTCTCTTTTGATTCCGCCTTCCAGTGATAGACTACTACTTTCCTCGATAAGATCAAGTTCCATGATCTCTTCCACCATAGAATCGAATTCAGCCCCCCGAGCGCCCAACCTCTTTTTCCAGTAGTTAATTATCTTTGAGAAGTAGCTTTCTGCTCAAACGAAACCATCCACAAAAGAGGACCACCACTCTACAATCATATCTTCAAAACCATCAATCTCTAGCCACGATGCTTCAAATCTGAAAGTTCTAGGACCCCAATTGTCTTTGGGCACTTCGAGAACGATTGGAAGATGGTCTGATGCAATCTTTGGCACAACCCATTCACTCAACAAGGGAAATCAATCCACCCAGTCTGAAGAGAAATCAAATATTAGTCCAAATGAGACATTGTCATGTCTGATTGCCCATTAGGCCATGTATATTTAGCTCTCCCAAGCAAGGTATTCCGTATTGGTAATGGTGGCTGTAATGGTCACCACTACTATCGATACGATTATTGATCATAATGGTTGATACGGGGGCGTAACGACTGTTACGACCCCCGTAATGGTTGAAAATAAATTGTCCAAAAAATTCTAAAAAATATCTAGAAAATCTAAAATAATAAAAATATTCCAAATTTGTATTCATTTTTAGTTTTGAACATGTTTATGGTAGCATAATGGTCCACTCTTTGTTGAGAGTGTTGTTAATGCAAGACTGATGCATGAACCAAATAATATGTGACAACAAAAAAACACAAGCATTGCAATAATCATCACGAATCCCATGAAAACTAAAAGAACATCATGCATGATCCTAGCCTAAGTTACCAACATCATCACACAAGATCATTAAATAAAATGTAACTAGGATCTAATTGATGGAGGGACATCCAATTAACATAGGGTATAGCTATTTCAAAGTAGAAATCTTAATACAACCTAGGGCAAAAATTAGGGTTTGGGTAATTTGGGTAAGTATGAAAATTAAGGATTTTAGGTTTAGGGTTGGGGATTTGGGAATGAAAGAAATGCGTTTTGATATAAGGATGATGGAAAGCCAAAAGGGGTAAGGTGTGGCCGTACGGCTAACCCAAAGGATTCACACGTGTGGCGTGGGATGGATGGGTTAGGTCGGTTAGGGTTTGGGATTGTTGAAAGGTAAATGAAAGGTGAATTTATGAAAGGATGAAGGCTTATGATGGGATAATCGAAGAATTCGAAGAAAATACCTTGATGGAGGAGAAGAGAGAAGATGGTGTGGGGATAGATGGAGACCTCGCACATCCGTTGATGAAGATTAGCCTCGCACCAGTGTCCCTTCCAAATCGCATGGAAGTATTTTCAAATTGTATGAAGAAGGAAGAAGAAAGCATGAGTTATTTATTTATTTATTTATATAACAAAATCCAATGAGGGAGAGGGTTTGTGGATGGATCAAAAGATGAAGTAGCAGGACCCTTGTATTGTACTAGATCTTCTACATTAAAAGTAGAACTAATTCCCATGGTAGGTGGAAGGTCTACTACATCTGCATTAGGACCCAGTTTTTGCATTATTTTGTATGGTCCTGTGCTACGCGCTTGTAACTTTTTAACAGCCCCATATGGGAAACGTTCAGGCTTCATACGAACTATGACATAATCTCATACTTGGAATTCATGAAACCTATGATGAGAATTAGCAAACACTTTGTATTTTTCATTACTCACATTAATTCGCTTCCTGATCTTGCTATGCAACTCATGTATGTGACGTGCAAACTCATGTGCGGACTCAAAAGGCCTATGGGACACAAACATAGGTATGAGATCAACTGGTTTCCTAGGTTTGTAGCCATGCATAACCTCAAATGGACTCATGCAGGTTTCCCAAGTTCGGACGCGACCACCCACAAGACATCTTAGCAGATTTCCAAGACTCCTATTGACAACTTCAGTTTGACCGTCTGTTTGAGGGTGATAGGAATATAAAAATTGAAGCCTTGTCCCCATCATGTGTCATAGTGTCTTGCAAAAATAGCTCATAAAGCGTACATCACGATTAGACACTATGGTCTTAGGTAAACCATGTAAACGCACCTCCCCAAACAAAAGCTTAGCCATATTGGAGGCATCTGACCTTTTCGAGCATGGAATGAAATGGGCCATTTTGAAAAAACGATCCACAATCACAAATACGACATCGTGTTTCTTGATAGTTTTTGGTAAGCCCAACACGAAATCCATACTAATGTTCTGCCACAGAGCATGACGAATTGGCAAAGGCATATACAATCCTATATTTTGCTTCCTCTGCTTTGCCGGTTGACAAGTCCTGTGTTGCCCAACAATCTTAGCTACATCTCACTTGAGACTTGGCCAATAAAATCTATCATCCACAAGGACCATGGTCTTGTCCCTCCCCAAATGACTGGCTACCCCTCCTGCATGAAGTTCCCAAACTAGGAAATCACGGAGGGAGGTACGGGGAATGCAGAGTCTGTCACCTTTAAATAGAAACTCATCGATGATGACAAACCCGCGACCATCGGCTCTCGGTAGACTGACCATCTCACAGTGACGCATACAAATCACCAATGTCTAGGCATGTAGGATACTCCTCTCTCAGCTGATTAAATCCAGTTACTTCCACTCTCATACTTTGGAGAAGCGCCACCTGATGACCAAGGGCATCAACAGGTTTGTTCTCAACCCCAGTTTTATGTTTAAGAATGAAAGAGTATTCTTAAAGAAATTGGACTCATTTAACATGCCTAGGGTTTAGTTTCTTCTGAGAACTGATGTAATGTAAGGCCCCGTGGTCAGCGAACAAGACAAATTCTTGTGATAATAAATAATGTTGCCAATGGCGCAAGGATTAGACTACCGCATATAACTCTTTGTCAAAGGTGGAATATCGTTGCTTTGCTTCATTCAACTTCTCACTAAAATAAGCAACGAGATGCCCTTCCTGACTGAGCACGCCATCTATACCTACCCCATATGCATCACATGTGACCTTAAAGACTTTGGAAAAGTCTAGAAGGCGCATGACAGGGGCTTCGCTCATCTTGCCCTTAATCTCCTTTAAAGCTTTAGAGGCAGCTTTAGTCCATACAAACTCTCCTTTCTTTACACAATCCGTGATGGAAGCCATAATGGAGCTAAATCCTCTAATGAAGCGCCTAGAAAAAGTTGTCAACCCATGAAAGCTTCCCACCTCATGAATATTACGCGGTTCAAGCCATTCAACTCTGGCTTTGGCTTTCTCGGGGTCCGCTCTCATGCCCTCAGATGATACGATGAACCCTGAGAAGATAACGCTTTTCGACATAAATGTGCATTTCTTAAGGTTGGCATACAATTTTTCACTTTTGAGGACCCCATAAACTTGCCTTAGATGGTGGGGATGTTGTTCTTTTGATGTGCTATAGATAAGAATGTCATCAAAATACACCACAATGAACTTACCCACAAAGGGTCTCAATACTTGGGTCATCACTTTCATAAATGTGCTCAGGGCGTTAGTTAAGCCAAAGGGCATGACTAGCTATTCGTATAGCCCATCCTTCGTCTTGAAGGTTGTCTTCCACTCATCTCCTGGGTATATATGTATTTGGTGATACCCACTCTTGAGGTCAATCTTTGAAAAGATTGTGGCACTCTCAATCATGTCTAAAATATTATCAAGACGCAGTATGGGAAATCGGTACTTGACAGTCATTTTGTTAATGGCTTAACTGTCCACACACATGCGTCACGTGCCTTCTTGGGTGTGAGAAGTGTTGGCACGGCACACAGTCTCATACTTTCCTGAATGAAACCCTTTCTAAGGAGCTCATCCACTTACCTCTTCAACTCCGCATGTTTCATAGAGTTCATTCGATAATGAGGAAGGTTTGATGAGTCGACCCAGGGACAAGATTAAAGGCATGCTGGATGTCCCTCATGGCTGGAAGCTCATCTAGTAAGTCCTCCGGAAATACATCGTGAAACTCATCCATAATCAGCTTCATCTCAAGAGGTCCCTCTACACTAACCTCGGGTGTAACTTCTCTCACCACTAAGGTGTAGACTATTGAATCCACCGTAATCTCTCTCAAACTCCTTGGCGTTGATTACATGGAGAGACTTCGGTTTGGATTTTCTCGTATCACTTGGGTTACCTGACTTCCCCTCAGTTTTCTTCTCTGCATTGCTTTTTGGTGGGAGAGTAACTAAAGATATCTTTTTGCCTTGATGCATGAATGAACATAGGTTTGAGTGGCCGTACATTGTCACATCGTGGTCAAATAGCTAAGGCCGTCCCAAAATGATATATCCAACATCCATAGGTAAGACATCGCACCATAACGAATCTGAATAGGATCCAAAATTAACAGGCACGAGACATCGCTGGGTAACAAGCACAAAAGATGCATCCACCCATGACACTCTATAGGGTTGAGGGTGCGGTTCAGGTTTCAAACCCAAACGGGACAGTGCTTGTGGAGACCATATTGGTATAGCTACCACTATCGATGATCACCTTGCCATTCTTCTCTCCACATTTTTCATACATGTAAAATATTGTAGTCTGACGCCAGTCACCATTCTTCTTAGCACTGGTCAAGGCACACTTGACTACTGCAAGTAGTGTGGTCTCTTCTTCTTCTACTTCCTCATCACTAGCACCAGTGATGTTGGGCTGATAGACTTCTTTTACATAATCACCCTGCTCACCTCCTTCCTCACCATCATCAATTACTAGGGCTTTGTTCCTTTCCTTCGAGGGACATTGATGCGCAAAGTGACCAACTCCATGGCAATTGAAGTTTCATGTTTGCTCACCTCCCCTAGAGCTAGCACTCGTTATCCCTTTTCTTTTGACATCTCTAGGGCTGGGTTGGGACCCAATTTGGAGTCTAGACTGGCTCCACATGTTAGACTTAGCCCCTTGAGAATAAGTCTTGACACTTGGATCCTGAGAGTCATAACGCTTACCAACTGGTGCCTTGAGGAAGTGTTCAATGTCTTGCACAACTTGGTACATGTACTCCAATGTACCAACATCACGAGAATAAAGTTCTCGTTGGATCTCAAATCATAGGCCCATTCTGAATCTGGATAATGTAACCATCGGGTCCTCCTCAATGTCACAACACATCATGTACTCCTCAAACCTAGCAATGTAATCTGGCATGGTCATGGATCCCTAGCGCAAAGTTTGTCATTGGTCTAGGAGCCTCTGGCGATAAGAAAGAGGGAAATACTTTTCTCTAAGGACCTCTTTCATCTCGGCCCAGTGCACAACTGGTGGTTCTCCTTTCCTTTCAATTTTACGTTCCATATTGGTCCAAAAAAGTTTGGCCTGACTCACCAACTTCATCTTGGCAAATCTCACTCGACGGGCATTAGACACATCATACAACTCAAAATAGTGGTCCATGTCTGCTAACCAATCAAGGAATGCTTTGGGGTCCAAGCAACCATCAAAATTGGGGGTCAACTTTCACACTTTTCATAACTTGTGCATCTGAATCATAACGATCATAATGCTCCTCCCGTGGTGGTGGCACGTGTTCTCGACCATGGCTAGCACCTTGGCCATGACCATGCTCTTGCCTATCAACTTGATCTTCAGCCTGAGATTGAACGTCTTCCCCAGTGTCGGGGTTTGCCTGTAAGGATGCCTCAAATTGATTGATGTGTGCATTGGTTGCGGTTAATTGAGTGGTAGTGGTTCTGTTGTGTGCTTCAATGCTTGTCAAATGGTTATTGATAGCATTAAGGGCCTCAACAATTTGCCCTAAATTCATTATGGGTTGTAGACCAAAACCACGTCCCAAAGGAGTGGGCATACACAAAGAAACTCTAAAAGGAAACCCTAGATGTGACTCTAACCTAAATGCAACACAAAAATCCTATATGGCCAAGATCTATATGGAGACTCAGCAAAACCTAGAAAAAAGGGCTGACTAAACTCAACAAAATATGTCCCCTTCGAAGAGTCGGTACCCAAAACCTCTACGATTTTTACGATTTGGGTAAAAGGGATTATATAGAAAATTTTGACCACAAAAAGGATTGACGATAGACTGACCTACGCTAAAATTGTGCTTTAATACCAAATAAGATAAAGGACCGATATATGAACCAAATAACATGTGAAATCAAGCAACAGAATGAAGACAAGTAACAAAAAAAAAAAAAACACAAGCATTGCCATAATCATCACGAATCCCATGAAAACCTAAAGAACATCATGCACGATCATATCCTAAGTTACCAATATCATCACATAAGATCATTAAAAAAAATGAAACTAGGATCTAATGGATGTAGGGACATCCAATTAGCATAGGGTATAGCTTATTTCAAAGTGAAAATCCTAATACAACCTATGGCAAAAATTAGGGTTTGGGTAATTTGGTAAAGTAGGAAAATTATGGATTTTATGTTTAGGGTTAGGGTTTTGGGAATGGAAGAAATGAATTTTGATATGAGGATGATGGAAAGCCAAAAGGGGCAAGGTGTGGCCGTACGGCCAACCCGAAGGATTCACACGTGTGGCGTGGGTTGGATGGGTTAGGTCGTTTAGGGTCTAGGATTGTTGAAAGGTAAAGGAAAGATGGATTTATGAAAGGATGAAGGCTTAGGATGAGAGAATTGAATAATTCAAAGAAAATACCTTGATGGAGGAGGAGAGAAGATGGTGTAGGGATAGATGGATACCTTGCACCTCCGTTGATGAAGATTAGCCTTGCACTAATATTCCTTCCAAATCGTATAGAAGTATCTTCAAATCACATGAAGATGGAATAAGGAAGCAAGAACTTTTCTTTTTTATTCACAAAATCCAATGAGGGAGAGGGTCACACGCCCACCCTCTTTTATAGCTTCAAGAAAGTTCAAAAATTACAATAAACACCCTATTTTGTGAATTTTGATGAAAATAGCCCTAACTAAAATCAACTAAAAACACTCATAATAACATCCAAACATAACATAAACAAAACTAAATCTTATAAACTTATAAAAGTTGAGAAAAAAGTAATGTGGATGATCCACGATAATGACCTGATCATGTGATCCAATGGCCCGATCGTCACGTCCCTCCGATCCAACAGTCTAGATCACTCCATAAAGCAACCCATCTGCATCTTCCTAGTATGAGGTCTTCCAGATACTCGCACATGCACATGGGGTCTTCAACACGATCACAGTTACTCGCCTAGCCATAGGGAAATCAGTGTGGCCTGCCTCCTCCGATACGTATGCAAGGGTGTACGTGAAGTGATATCCTCATTAGTTGTATTGGGTTGTTTGGTGAAGTTAAGAAGTGGTTGTTTTTCAACCATTATAGGGGTAATAGTTGTTATGCCCCATAACGGCCATTACGACCCCTATAACAGCCGATACGGTCCCAAAAGACTTACACGTTTCACCCCCGTATCACATAATGGTCACAGTCGTTACCTATACGTATCTCCTAAGAGGCAAATCAACAAGATCATGTTGGGCCACCCAACTGGAGTTGTTCTTCATACTTATATACACCATGCCACCCCTCGATTTCTCAAAAGAAAACCTAACCACATTGATATCTCCCCCAATGCATTATAGCTCCACCCACCTTTGACCGATACTATTAAGTTCTAGCCAAAATTGGTCTCAGACTCTGTAAAAACATGGGCCCATAAATTGCTAAAAAAATCCACTAGAACCCATTTGACACGTTCCTCAGCAAAATAGACAGGAAAAGGAGCCAACAACATAATCCACCTTACACTTGTCAGCATTCCAACTAAGCGAAATTCCCCTCGTAGACCCTAAAGCATCAACTGAGACCTAATCAAAAGATTTAAATCCTTGCCGAGATTGAACCATAACTTTGTGAACAAACTACAACTTGGATTCTTGGAAGGTGATGATGTCTACCTTGTCTTTTCTACAAACATTTCTGACCTGAGCTCCCTTGACTTTACAACCCAAGCCTTTGACATTCCAAGATAAAATAATCATTGAGCAACAACTCTTCCCGATCTTGCCATTTTACCACCACTAGCGCTAACCGCCGAGTCATAATTTTATCGAACATTCAATGCTCAACAACTCCCTCATACCTTTGGGAGATTTCCTGAGGTTCAGAGCTTGGAAATCCTATTGTCACTGTGTTCCCCTAATATGAACAGATTGATAAAATTCATAAACATCGTCATGTTTCTCAAATGATATCCCTGCCAAACCCCTCACTCTTTCCAAAATGTTTTTAGCCCATAAAAATTGCTCTTCAGTAATTCCCTCATTATGATCCGATGGCCTTTCATACCTGTCCATCGGTCTAGCCACCTTTGTACGCAATGTTGTCAAATCGCATGTGATTGAATGCAATCAACACATGTTGTTCACATATGCAGTTGTATATATATATATATATTTTTTTCCTAAAAAAAATGAAAAAAGGGAAATTTTGGAAAAAAAAACGTAAAAAATTCTTTTTAAAAAAAATGGGGAACACTTGCCTAAGTGAATGAACTTATTTTACTTATTTCATTGTAGTTTGAGTGTTTCATTAAGTTATATATTTAATTATTTCTATAATATTTACATAAATTTGAACAAACCAATCAATAAGCTACATTAAGAGAATTAATTATTAAAAATTTCAAACATTGAAATTTTATTGATAAATTGAACTTTCAATTTTTAAGTTACAACTTAATGTATGAATAAAATTTACAAAAAACAAACAAAACTTATAAAATAATGAAATTAAAAATAATAATTTAAAGATTCTAACATTGGCTACTAATATAGTAATACACATATTATATACATTGATCCAATTGCCATTATGGCATCTGATCACCACCGTCGTCGTCATCATCATCAGTCTCCTTCTTCGATGTATATTTCATCTTCGTATGTTTCTCCATCATCAGTTCACACCGGTACTTCATCTACATCCAATGGTCGTCGATATTGATCATCTTCTTCTTCTATCTCCTCAATCTAGTCCACCGCCTAACTGCTACTGCTCGCCCCACTTCTCAGTCTTTAAACGGAAGAACTTTCTCCAAGTGTCAATTCGAATGTGGCATCTTCACATAGGCCCATGTTAGGTCCTCGCCTGCAAAGAATAGATCCTCTCTCTCTCTCTCTCTCTCTCTCTCTCTCTCTCTCTCTCTACGAGCCACTCACTATCTGCATTTAAATCACCTAGACAAATAGGATCATAGAAACTAGGCTTTACTCACCAAGCATGGAATCATTCTCGCAGCTTCCGGTTGTATTAGATAAAGACCGAGTCATTGAGCTTCTTTTGCTCAAGACAATTCTTTTTTTTATTTTTTTTTTCTTTTTTGCTTTTTAAAAATCTGCATCAAAGAAAGTGCATTCGCAATGGCTCATGGCCATTACTTTTTAACTACCTAAGATTTAAGACTAAAATCAACATTTATGAGTGAATTGTCACACTAACACCTTAAACGACTCCAATTGCACTCGCAGCCGCTAACAAAACATGTGGAGTCCAAAATCTTTATGGCTAGTTTCTTTAGTGTTAGATCCTTCCAGTTCGAGTCCACCTCATAAGCAGCCCACCAGTTAGTTGAAATAATAGTTTAAGTAGCTTAGACTCTATACATTGTAAGAAACTATTTCTAAGTTACTTTTAGACCGACTCATTAAAATGTTCATACTTGGCAATTTCATATTCCCATTCATAATGACTATTTCTCTTGAGAAAATACCCACTCTTCATATAAAAGTCCAGTAAAGCTAAAATCTTGCCTTATTCTTCTTTATTTGGAATCATTCTTTCCAAAACATCAAGAAAGCCAACCATATGTGTCGCTTCTACCACTGTCCAATCGGTGGAAGCGAAGAATACGGCCGGATTAAGGATATAAGCAGTCGAATACAATGGAGAAGACATTTGGTTGCCCCATCTCTTATTTATAATATCTAAGATGGGGTTGTAATCAAGCTCTTTATAGTTGAAGTGATCCATGATTTTATTTTTTAACCCTCTCCATTGCATCATAAATGTAACCCATTGGTGGCTTTTCATCTCCATCCACCCATCGCAACACAGTCACTAAGGGTTTCGATGATTTTAGTACCTTTAGCACTTGTATCTAAATAGATTGTGAAACGATGGTTTACTGGACTAGCTTCCATTCGGTCTTCTTTGACAAAGGCCCATTATTCCAACCGGCCAATGTTATAAAGCTTTCAAGCTCGATTTTCTTTGAATACAACCTTTGTAGTGTTAAGAAGGTTGTTGCAAAATGGGTGACAGTTGGACGAAGCAAGTTACACCTAATGTGTATGATAGAGAAGGGCATGTTTGTATATAAAGACCGTGATTCTTCCGGCCCTACCAATCACTTTAATATACAACTTGCTTTTATCTTCTAGCATAAGATCTACACAATGTGCCACACAAGGGGTCCAAAATAAACCGCGTCTCTTCTCCGTAAGAAAGCGTCTGGTGGCTATAAATGAGGATATGTTGTTTATGATAACTTGGACAACATATTTCTCTTCTACTTCCTCAACCACTCTAATAATTTTAACAAATAGTCAGCCATGGAAATAAGTCGATGCATCCACGGACTTCAAAAACAATGTCCCAGTTGGATAATTCACTAGAAACTTTATCAGTGTTCGACCAAATTTATCAGTCCATCCGTCGACCATAAGAGTAAAATCAACCTCAAATTTGAAACATGTTTCCCTCACTTCATGATATGAAGGAGGCTTAAGCCTAGGTCCAAATTGACATATTGCTTCCACCATAACCTTTGAGTTTTTTCAACTTAACAGTGTTGAAAGCAACATCGGCTAGGTACAACCACTTAATTTTATATATATATATATATATATATATATATATATTGAATTGTGGCTTTTCTATCTTTTTCCTTGTTTCGGCTTTCCAAAGTGGTTTGTGCGGGTCCTTTGCCCTTACCCCTTTAGTCGACCACATCCTCGGGATGTGGTCTACACCACCTATCCATGAGCCCATGCCCACGAGCTCTTTTTGAGGCCGATGGTCAAGACAGCACAGTTGATGTTAGGGGGGTAAGACTTAAGTTCATACACATCAACCACATATATATTCTCATATGCGTCTTCTTCCATGAACTCTTCTTGAAGTATAGTACTATCGTGTTTTCTTCTTGATTGTTTACCCATGTAGTCTATGATTTCCCTTTGGATTTTTGGAGTAATGTTGGGACAGGCTCTTGCATTTTATCTCAACATGTGTGCAAGGTGTTGCTTGTGTTGTGCAATGACACCGACATTTACAAACTCGCATAACACACATACTGTGAGTCTTTTCGATAACACTACGATAGCGCCCGTACTTCCAACCCGGGGATCATTTGACTTGGGTTTCAAAGAAGGAGATTGGGAACAAGAAGACATTATTCTTGTACACTTATAAAGATAAAGAGTAGAGAGTAGAGAGAGAGTTACACTTACACTTGTAGAGAGGCGACTAGACAGAGAGAGAGTTACACACTTGTAGAGAGTAAAGACTAGAGAGAGCAAGAGTTGCACACTCACACTTGCATAGACTAGAATCTAGATAAAGAGGGAGAAAGTAGAAATAGAATAAGTCAATTGCTTACAATGTGAGTGAGGGAGGGAGGAGGGAGGGAGGGAGGGAGAGAGAGAGAGAGAGAGAGAGAGAGAGAGAGAGTTATAGTCTTCTTGAATCTTGAAGTTGTGTTGTACTTGTAATCTTGTACAGTTGTAAGCTGTAAGTTCTAACTTTAGTTGCAACTCGTAGTTTGTACTTTGTAGTCTTGCTTGTACACTTGTATGTTGTAGCTTGTAATGATGTTTAACTAACTTGTAACATGCAAGTTGTAACTTGACTCCTTGAGTCTTGAAAGTTGAAAAGAAAAATTTGAACTTGAAAGAGAGTAAGAATGAATGAATGAAATTATGAGACTAGGAGATGAGATGAGAGAGAAAGTAATGTAAGAGAGAATGAATGAGAAAATGTAAGAGAGAGAGAGAGAGAGAGAGAGAGAGAGAGAGTGAATGCGAGAATGTAAGAGCAAGAAAAGGCGAGAGAATGAATGAGAGAATGTAAGTGAAGGATAGAAAAAAAGAATGAATGAGAGAGAGAGAGAGAGTTGGAGAGATGACAATGAATCAATGAATAGTTGGCAAATAAAAAGAAAAGAAGAAGAGAATAATTAATATTACTATTTGATAATGAATTGAATAAGAAATCAAAGTATGAAACAATAAAAGATATGAGAGAAACCGAAGAAGAAATGATCTTGAATGATGGTATTCTTGTTGAATTTTGATCTTTGAACACTTCAACTTTCAATGGAGATCCAAGAATGAGAAACTTGAAAGAGTTGTGAAATCTTGGTCTTTGAAGTCTTGGACTCTTGAAACTTGAAAGAGTTGTAGTCTTATAGTTGTAAAGAGATAGGAGTAAGAAAAGAGAAAAAAGAGGCAAAGAGAGAGTGAACTTTAGAATGGAGAATAGTGAAAATGCCCGGGGGGGTGAGCGCGGCGATTTTGAGTGCATATTTATTGGTAAAAGTTGCTGGAAATGCAAACAAATAAATAAATAACAGTCAAAACGATCAGATTTCTGACCGCTGGGACATTCTGCAATCACATAATGTCGCATATAGACATGTGATGCATTTTCTGTGCAAAGGGGTGTAACCACCACAGGTTCTTCCAACAGCTCTCCTTCCTCGACTATCTTGCTAACGATCATACTACCTTCTGTTGCAGGACCGATGCGCGAACAAAGTAACATGTGAGATCAAATAACTGAATTAAGATATTTAACAAAAAACACAAACATCGCTATATTCATCACAAATATCATGAAAATCAAAAGAAAATCATGCATAATCCTGACCTAAGCTACCAATATTGTGACACAAGATCATTAAATAAAAAGAAACTAGGATCTAACGGATGTAGGGACATCCAATTAGCATATGGTATAGTCTATTTCAACATAGAAAACCTAATACAACCTAGGGCGAAAAATAGGGTTTGAGTAATTTGGGAAAGTAGGAAAATTAAGAATTTTAGGTTTAGGGTTAGGGTTTCGGGGATGGAAGAAAGAGGTTTTGACATAATGGTGGTGGGAAACCAAACGGGGTAGGTGGGATTTACAAGTGTGGCATGGGAGGATGGGTTTAGTCGGTAAGGGTTTGGCTTGTGGATGGGTATGAGAAAGTAGCGTTTGGAAGAAGACGAAGATCTGGGATGTAGAGAATGAAAAACCTGAAGAAAATAACTGAATGAGGAAGAAAAGAGAAGATGGTGCAGGGATAGATAGAGACCCCGCACCTTTGTTGATGAAGATTAACCTCGCACCCATCTTCCTTCTAAATCGCATGAAGATGGAAGAAGAAAGCACGAGCTTCTTTCTTTTTATTTTTAATCACGAAATTCAATAGGAGAGAGGTCACACCCCCCCTCTTTTTATAGATCCAAGAAGTTTCAAATTTTACAATAATCCCCATTGTCTTGTGAATCTTAATGAAAATAGCCCTAGTCTAAAAAAAATCAACCAAAACACTCATAATGTGTCTAAATATAAAATAATAAAAAACTAAAACCTAAAAGATGATAAAAGTCTAAAACTGATGTGGACGGTCAACAATCAATGGCCCGATCGCTGCGTCCCTCCAACCCTCTGATCCAACGGTTTGGATTACTTCATAAAGTAGCCCATGTGCATCTTCCCAGTGTAGGGTCTTTCAAATGCTTACACATGCACATGGGGTCTTCAGCACGATCACGAGAACTCGCCTAGCCACAGGGAAATCAGTGTGGCCCGCCTCCTCCTTTGATACGTATGTAAGGGTGTACGTGACATGATGTCCTCATCACCTTCCCCAAGATGTTTGTCAACTATCGGGTCTGCAATTGGAGGCTTACCCTCTTCTGCATTTGAGTCGGGGGCAATGTTCGAATTATCTCCAATATTATCTTTATCTCCAGCTCAGTGATACCGATAATACTAGCAGTATCAGAAGTATCGCCAACATATCAATATCATTAATGTAATCACCAATATTTTCAATTATGTAAACTCCAGGTGTTGCTTGTATTGCCAATGCATCAATATCACCAATGTATTGACAATATTTTCGACTATGTAAATTCTAGGTAATGCTTGTATCATAAGTGTATCAACAATATTTCAATAATATCGCCAACATATTGATATCATCAAAATTTTGTTTATTAGAAAAAAAATATATTTTAAATCTTTTCATTGGCACATGGTTGTATGTAGTGTTCAATTTCTTATTGATAATATCTCGATATTATCGATATCGCAACATGCGCGATATTGAGACCACAATCTTTCGTTTCCGTTCCAATTGTTGATGATTTCTTGGTGAAAAATCATGTGTTGTTGATATTTTGCAATATCGATGGATGTTTAGATGGAAGGTTGGATGGTTAAATAGGTCGGATGGGATGGTTGGACTGATTTCTTTCCATAGCACATGGTTTTAAGACCACAATATTTCTTTCAACTTGTTAACAACGAAACTTAAAATAGGTTTTTTTAATAAACAAACTTTTTGAGATATCTTTACATGGTGATGTTATTGAAATATCACCAATACACTTGTTATACAAGCGCCATTACACAGTCGAAAATATTGACGATACATTTGTTGTATCGATACATTGGCAATACAAGCGATGCCTAGAATTCACATAATTGAAAATATTGGGAACATCGATACGTTGGCAATACTTAGCGATACATTGTTGATGTCTAGAATTTCTAATACCGTGTGTTATCGATATCGCTACTAGTGTTATTGGTATCTCCAAGCTAGAGATAACGATAATATCAGAGATATTTCGATAATATCAGAGATAATTCAAACAATGCCCGTAGGACAATCTACGCACGTGTGGCTTTCTCTAGCAAAACATTGCCACCTACCACTTGCGGCCAATGAAAGAGTGACAACACTCAGCTATCCCATCTGGTGAGCCGAGGGAGCATCCTATCCATTTGCCTTCTTCCGGGAGAATTCGAGCGTCGTGTCCCACCATGGAATATCTAGCTTCTCTTCTCCTACAAACCTCACCCATCGAGGATGCAAGCCCCAATCTCCTCCTGTTGAACCTTTTGCTTCACCTGCTTGTCCCCAATCATCACAGAAATCGACTTAGGATCCCCTAAAGCCTTCTTCCTTTTGATGCACACCCTAGCAACCCCCAACTCATTGCTACTCTTCGCCGCATAATCAATTTCAACAAAGTCCCCCAAGCATCTTACAATAGCGATGAAGAAATTGTTGAATCAGAACTCTAAAGGTATCCCCTAAGTAAGGAACCAATAGTCTTCTTTACCAAAGATGGAATACTCTTCCCACCTACAAAGTTGAAGAATCACACCATCTTTGTGAATGGATCTGGCAATAAGTAAGCTACCCATATTAGCATCCAAGAATATCTGAATCCACACCTTGTTAACTTCGATAGGCTTCAGAGCATAATCTTTTAGCCTTAGGCCACATTAGGCCTCAACAGTCCAAAAGCCATTGCCTAACCTGAGATGGGAAGCCCCATCCTTCATTGTCGCCACAACAGAGAGTTGAAGTGACAACCACAACTCTTAAATCACCTCCGGCCTCAAACGGACCACCCTCGATTCTGAGTTTCCTTCTCTATAAACCTGTTTCCCTACCTTTATTGTCCTAGTATTAGCCGAGGACTTCGACGATATCTGATCTTCCTACGAACGGTCTTTGCTCACTACCGCCTCTCTAAAGGATTTTGGGTTTTCTTCCCTAAATTTAACCTTTCCAACCATTTGAACTTAACGCGCTACATCGATTGTCTCCTTCTCCACTGCAGTCAGAGGCATAGCTTTAATGTTGTTTCACCCAAGGTGTTCCGTAACGGTAACGGTCGCCGTAACGGCCACCACTATTACCTTTACGATACGGGGCATAATGGTTGTTACGGCCCCGTAATGGCTGTTACGGTCTCTCTTTTTTATTTTTTTTATTTATTGAAAAAAAAAAAACCCAAAAAAACCTATATCTGCCCCATAATTTGGTTAAAAAGTATAAAAAACTTGTATGTCTTGTAATAGACCATTACGGGGCTATTATGGGCCTTTATGGGGGGATGTAACATGCTGTTGATGGCAATTTTAGGTCTTTTTTTTTTCCATTATGGTTGTTACGGCCATTACAACCCCGTAACGTGTAACGGCTGCCCCCGATACCTTTACATAACAGCCTTTATGGCACACCATGGTTTCACCCCCATCGACCCGAACACCACCATGTTCTTCAACTCCGGTCTAAAACAGGCCCTCTGTACCGATAGCTTCGCACCTCCAAAACTCACCCCATGCAAAGTTTCCACTGCCTAGGTTAGCTTCGACTCAGTGCTCAAACGAACAAAGGCAAACCCCCTATAAGCCGTTGTAATGCGATCACTAAGAACTACCACTTCCATCACTACCCCAACCCTTCCAAAAACCCTCTCGAATCCAATAACATACAATGTTGCGTACTCTGAGAAACTCATCTTACGGCCTATTTTCTTCTCCATCAACCCTTTCAACCAGCGCCCCCCCCCCCCCCCCCCCCCCCCCCCCTTTTTCAGCTGCATATATGCACGTATACTCCAGACTGTGATAGATATATAAAGTATATAAACTGATGTAGGTCTCCAGAGTGTGAACATGTTACCAGGTCAAGTATATACATGTATACTCCAAAAATAAACAAAATGAATATACATGGGTGTTCCAAAAGTGCAAAAATAACAAGTGTAATGATCTAGACAGCATCCCTGCAACCCTGTCGATTAGAGTGGTATACATAAACTCGCCTGATAACTGCATATATGAGAACTCATCATCACAAAAGTCCAGCTCTGTCTCGCAAGCATCGCCAAAATCTGCATCTACAACAGAGTCTGGTTGGTGCTTAAAGCATCGTCTTAGAACGTGGGAGTGATCAACTCAGTGGAACTATGAAGCAAAGGTTAACATGTTATCAATTCAATCAAGCAGTAATGATAAAGCAGTACAACACTCATGTCCTAAGTACTCTTATTAACGCAAGAATGACATGTTGTAATGACGCATGCCCTAGCCTGCACTCCCTCTTGCGATAATATCTTACGATTGCGGCATGCACCACTCCCAGTAAAAGTGCACTTCCTTTCCAAAGCACCGTGCAATGCGATGCATGGTCGTGTTAGCCAAGTTCTTAGATAGCCCTTTTCATACAACAGGATTGGGAAGCTAAGACAACTCCCTTTTTATCATATACCCAAACATTGATCCATCTAGGGTCGTCACTCATAGTCATTCACATACGATAGCGGGTTCCAAGTCACTACAGAGAGGCTCGTCACCTCAGCGCAGATTTAGAGTATGCTCAAGGTCACTACGAGAGGCTCGTCACCTGATTGTAGGCCGACAACACGAATACAGTATCCCATACCACCACATTTGGCTCACGAGTCTGGGTTGCTCACTGAACACTACGGGGAGGATTGTCATCCCAGCGTAGGCCGATAGCGAATCGTGGTACCAAGGTTAAACGGGTTTTCACTGGTGAGTTTGGTACCTTAGATTCAAGCAGTTGCGTCCATACATGGTGAATATACATTAGGCCAATCAAGTTGCTTGACAAGCTCGACTGGTACGAGCGTACGTCGAGTTGATCGACATGCGCTAACCACTGTCGACTAGCAACGTATGACTCGGATTCCTCGAACCTATCTGGTGTGGCGAAACGACCTCAGCCACTAACTCTAAAATCATTACCGATTGCCTGGACTACGTTGTAGCCTCAAACATAATCCAAATAACAGTACACACATGTAGTAGCCAAACACAGCATGTGAGAACTAAAACCAATTATAAATCTTACTTTTAAGCAATTCGACAAAACGCATACTACACATGTACCGTACATTAGCATTTCATCTTTAACACACATAGTAGTAAGAGAGATATAAAGGATTCTATAACCATAGCTAAGGGAATTGAGAATCTCATCTCAACACTCCCATTACACACATTCAAACAAGCATTTTCACATTCATGCATTTTATCAAACACTTAGGCTACACATATCATATATATGTAATAAAGTAGTTATAACAGATATTATAGCAAATCCCTTTTACAAGGGGTTCACCATACGTACAAAAATCATGTATTGTTAGTCAATAAACATGACAAGCATAAATCATAATTCCATAGTCATTCAAACATTTCAACAAACACGTGGAATGCGTTAAAATCAACAGTCTACATATATATATGTAAGATATGGAAAACATAGTATCTACGCACGTGTGACAGCGATCAAGTCAGTCATAAATCATTACTGACATTGAAAGCCTTGAAAACCATAACCTAACATTTATAATCCGCACCTTTCGCAGGTAGACTCGTAACGAACTCAGTTTAAATGCTAAGTCCTCGTCTATAGCACAACGACAACCTATAACATCGAATAGGTTAACTACCGCACCTTCTACTCTATTTGAATCCCTAAAACAGATTAGGGTTAGGATTTCTTACCCAAGTACGGAGTCGGAATCGCCCGAATAACGATACAAAAGTAGTCATTAAGCGCGAGGAGTGGCAAGGAAGAATCTCTACAGTAAACCCTAACTTTCCATCACACTTTCTCTCTTTCCTTCTCTCTCTCTTATCTCACCTAGGGTTAGAAATTCGTATGTGAAGGGTGAGAGAGGGTTTTAGGCCTTTATATAAGTCCAGAATTGATGGAAATGGCCCCAGGGCCAAGGTATACTTAGGTTATAGCCATAGGGTGACAATTTCGGTCCAACGGAACACTTGCAGAGGCTCCTTTTCTGCATGCGCTCAGACTTAAGTTCCCTAACATTGGATTTAGGTCGAGTTAAGTTTTTGGTCAACAGTCACCAGCACTCGATCAAGGCCACCAGTGCACTGACATGTGTTGGACATTTTTCCTAATCCGAGGGTGTAATTGGGTCAGATTCTAACGGTCTGAATCCTTAGATTCGGCTTGCAAGCGAACGACTCAATTCACTTAAGTTTCAGTTCATTTCCTAAAGATATTCGCGTTTCTTACACACTTCGCTTCGGGCTCAAGTTGTGCATTTTTGGGTACTATTATGATGTGATTTCCGAAGTGGTTGTCAAGTCCAGCAAGGCGGTCATAACCGTATAGTTTCGGGAAAATCGGACTTTCGACTCGCGGTCCAGGCCCGATATGGAGTTTCATGATGCTCCCGAGAGCAACTGGGTTTTGAAATGGATCCTAAGTTTTTAGGTAATGTAGTGTTAACGGCTCTACTCGTTTCGGGTCTTATAGATTGTATTTAAAGTTATTAGTGCTAATTTCACAGGTAAACTAGTTTAGCGCTTAGTTGATTCTCGTCTAATTTCTAAAGGATTTGGTCCTTAGTGATTTCTGACTGAGGTGGTACTCAGGTCTTTGTACGGATTTTTTCGAGACGTTACAATCCACATCCCCACCAATAGATGAGATCCCTTCCAATTTCCTACCCTACTGACCAGTGTCAATACCTTTCTGTTTCCACTCCATAAGTTTTGGTTCTGCAATGTATGAAGAAAAAGGTGGGTACAGAAATACCCTAAGCAAAAGAATGGGATAAGGAAAAGGAGTAAAGAAGGAAAGAATAGGAACATCTAGGGTTTTCGATCCCCTGGTTCTGATAGCATGAAGATGAAAAGGGATGGAAGAGAGTTTGGGCAAGAAGAGAGAATCTCTCTCTCTCTCTCTCTCTCTCTCTCTCTCTCTCTCTCTCTCCCTATATATATATATATATATATATATATATATATATATATATATATATATATATATATATATATATGATTATTATTAAGAAAGCTCTGAACATAAGAAAGAACCAGTGACCTAAGGGAGCACCATGACATTAATACACAACCACAATAAAAAGACATGATAAATATGATACATCACGAGCACCAGAAAATAAACAAAAATATATAGTTTAGGGATTCTAGGACACTTTAGTGATTTTAAAATAACATATAGATGGTTAGGATTATATTAAAAGGCTTTCTTTTCTTTAACAAAAAGTAAGTAATGATGTAAAGACTATTTTATTAGTTGATGGTTATTTTGATTGAATGAAGAGGTTTATTTGATTCTTTAATGTTTTATCTGATGGTATTAATATTAATTGGTGCAATGCCTTAGGGTTGCATGGAGCATTTCCATATAATCAATTTACTTGTTGTGTTACCATTTATTGCTGATTTTGGATTATCGAAGGTAATATTGTGACAGCTTTGAGGAGATTGATATCTAAATGAGTATTTTAAGATTTGTGCAATTTAGATTCTAGTTCCTAAAGTTGTTGCATCATGACCGCTTACACCAACCCACTCTCTTTTGGGCCATAGATTTAAAGTAACTGATTGCACGATTGTACCCATCTAATCAACAGATTGTAAAGTGGACAGTCTAAATATACTCTGATGAAAACGCCCAGTTATCAAAACAGATGGTCCATCAGTGGGACTGTACCTTGGTCTCTCAGGAATCACTTCAAAGTTCAAACCAACAATTCTAACCATTTGACAGGGGGCTTGGAAAATAAAATGTTATAAAAGAAAGAGCACTGTTTAGATGGTTGGGATCACCTTATCAATGTGATAACTACAGGTTGATTTTTTGAAATGTACACATGCAAAATGCAGATTATTTATGCCAATATGGTCAAACTAGTTGCAAAAAATAATTCCCCTTCAACATCATCATCCTCATCATACACTACTTTTTTACAGTTCTTTGGGTCAGCTTAATGAATCCAGTGTTGCCAAATTCGAAACAGGAATTTTCATGATTACAGGGTAAAAGTTCAACCACATGATGCTACTTGACATTAAACCATCTTTCATTACCCAGTCTAGAGACCGGCTGGCACAATCCTTACTAGGTGTAGTTGGAGAACTCATTCCACTTTATTCTTAAAAAGATTGAAATTACAATGTGTTTAAATTTACAAATTGTCTCATAGTCAATGTTGTTAATATTTGTCTCAGCAACTTCTAGTTGTTCTTTGTACTATTGTATATACGTGCATGATACAAGCCATCTGCTCAAGGCACCAAATAATGCAAAAAGTAGTGGAGCCCAAAGGGCCATCACATAAGATCCACTAAAATGTTTAGAGAACCAAAAATGAAACATGTGATTCCCTATGCAAAATGTGCATCTCTAAAACCTCAAATACTCGTAGAACCAGCAAAGCATGTGCCTCTAAATGACAGCTTTGAGGAGATTGATCTCTAAATGAGTATTTTAAGATTTGTGCAATTTAGATTCTAGTTCCTAAAGTTGTTGCATCATGACCGCTTACACCAACCCACTCTCTTTTGGGCCATAGATTTAAAGTAACACTGATTGTACGATTGTACCCATCTAATCAACAGATTGTAAAGTGGACAGTCTAAATATACTCTGATGAAAACGCCCAGTTATCAAAACAGATGGTCCATCAGTGGGACTGTACCTTGGTCTCTCAGGAATCACTTCAAAGTTCAAACCAACAATTCTAACCATTTGACAGGGGGCTTGGAAAATAAAATGTTATAAAAGAAAGAGCATTGTTTAGATGGTTGGGATCACCTTATCAATGTGATAACTACAGGTTGATTTTTTGAAATGCACACATGCAAAATGCAGATTATTTATGCCAATATGGTCAAACTAGTTGCAAAAAATAATTCCCCTTCAACATCATCATCCTCATCATACACTACTTTTTTCCAGTTCTTTGGGTCAGCTTAATGAATCCAGTGTTGCCAAACTCGAGACAGGAATTTTCATGATTACAGGGTAAAAGTTCAACCACATGATGCTACTTGACACTAAACCATCTTTCTTTACCCAGTCTAGAGACCGGCTGGCACAATCCTTACTAGGTGTAGTTGGAGAACTCATTCCCCTTTATTCTTAAAAAGATTGGAATTACAATGTGTTTAAATTTACAAATTGTCTCATAGTCAATGTTGTTAATATTTGTTTCAGCAACTTCTAGTTGTTCTTTGTACTATTGTATATACGTGCACAATACAAGCCATCTGCTCAAGGCACCAAATAATGCAAAAAGTAGTGGAGCCCAAAGGGCCATCACATAAGATCCACTAAAATGTTTAGAGAACCAAAAATGAAACATCTGATTCCCTACGCAAAATGTGCATCTCTAAAACCTCAAATACTCATAGAACCAGCAAAGCATGTGCCTCTAAATGAAACATACATATCAAGCAGTTTAAGCTCCTCATCCTGACTCATAATGAATGGTTCATCTCCTTCTCAAATTGGTCCATCAGAGCATGATTGAACAAAGCATCACATGCACTCAGCATTCTACAAGTGGGACCACCCCCCCAAATGCCAAAGATGCAAAAAAAGAAAAGAAAAAGTGTGCTAATCTAGCAGAGTGAGAAAATTTCATTGTCTGTAGGGAAACTCATCTGAAAAATATAAGTGAAGATCAAACTTAATTATTGTAGTGACAAAGTTTGCTACAATAAATTCCTACAAATTGTTATTTTTTTTCCATCATGACCATAGCCGTTGGATATAGTAGAATGGCAGAACAAGATTCATGTAACTGATCCCACTTAGTTGGGATAAGGCTTAGATGATAATGATGATGATGCCCCTAGCCATTGGATCCTGGTCATGTTGATATAGTGATCAAAAGACAACAAAGAAAAAACACAATATATTTAATTTAATCATATTTTAAGATAAAATCATGCCATCAAACATTCTAAGAAAATAATAATAAAATCTATGTAGAAAAAAGGTTAAACAAAATTGTGGATGGATATCATACTACTCACTATGGAAGGCACTCTTAGAGCCCGTTTGGCATCTCTTATCTACACTCCAATACGAGCTACTCTAATAAGAGCTAGAGATTTAAGAGTTTTTGTTTTAGCACTTGTTTTACAATAAGCTCGTTTGGAAAAATCACTTTTTCATAATCGAAAAAAGCTCTAATTTGAAATAAGTGCGTTTGGTAAAACATTCAAATAAGAGCTTTTTTTGGGGGTAATTGTAATCATTTTTAAAATTTGCAATAACTATCTCAAACAAGCAGGCCCTATTATGCCTCACACTTTGAATATGGGTTGTCCATCATGTCGGACATTGGATGTGGATCGTCCATGATGTGGAGCCCACCTTTGATATGTACCGTCCATCATGCGGGCCTGCCTTGGATGTGGACCATTGATCATTAGGAGCCAATATTTATGTGTATTGTCCATTATGTGGGGCCCACCTTGATGGAGGTCATCCATGATGTGGGGCCACCATCAACGTTAATTGTCCTTCATGTGGGGCCTTCAATGTCCACTACCCATCACATGGAGCCCACATTTGATGTGTCCATCTTGTGGGACCAACCTTTGAAATGCATTGTCCATCACGTAAGGCCACCTTGGGTGTGGGCCATTCATCATTAAGGACCAACCTTTGATGTGGATTGTCCATTATGTGAGGCCCGCCCTTGATGTGGGTCATCGATCAAGTGGGGCCCACTTGATGTGGGTCGCCCATCATGCGGGGCCACACTTTGATGTGGGCCATCCATCATGTGGGGCCCACCTTTGATGTGGACCATTCATTAGGTGGGCCCACTTTTGATATCCGATGTCCATCATGTGGGGCACACCTTCTATGTGGATCATCCATTATGTCAAGCCACTTTAGTTATGGGTCGTCCATCATGCGAGAGTTGGTGAGACCTTTGATGTGGACCATCCATCAAGTGGGGCCCACTTGATGTGGGCATGTGGGGCCACACTTTGATGTAGGCCATCCATCATGTGAGACTCACTCCCATTTTGTGGGCCCACTTGATGTGGACCATTCATCATGTGAGACCTCACCTTCAATATGGCTCGTTCATCATGTGGGCCCACCTTTGATGTCAATTGTCCATCATGCGGACCCACCTTTAGTGTCCACCATCCATCATGTAGGTCCCAACTTTGTAGACTGCCCATTGGGCGGGGCCTACGTGTGTAGATAGTCCATCATGCAAGGCCACACTTTGATGTGGGTCATCCCCATTGTGTGGAGCCCACCTTTGATATGAATTGTGAATTATGTAGGTCCACCTCTATTTGGACCATTCATCACATGTGGAGCCCCACCTTCAATATGGGTTATTCACCATGTGGGCCAAGCTTTGATGTCAACCTTCCATTAGGTGGGCCAACCTTCAATGTCCACCATCCATCATGTGGGTCCCACATATGATGTGGACCATTCATCATGTGGGGCCCACTTGAAGTGGATAGGCCATGCAGGGCTGCACTTTGATGTGGGTCATCCATCACGTGGGGCCCACCCTTAATGTGAACTATACATTATGTGTGCCAACCTTGAAGTGGGTCATCCATCATGTGGGGCCCACCTTTAATGTGAACTATACATTATGTGGGCCAACCTTGAAGTGGGCCATTCATCATGTTGGGCCCCACCTTCAAAATGGGCTGTTCATCATGTGGGCCCACCCGTGTGTGTGTGTGTGTGTGTGTGTGAGAGAGAGAGAGAGAGAGAGATGCCAAATGGCTCCTTTTTAGAAATAAGCATATAAGCATTATTAGTAGAGATGCCAAATGGCCCCTTTTTAGAAATAAGCATATAAGCATTATTAGTAGAGATGCCACATGGCCCCTTTATTTGATTAGATCTAAATGAAGATGGTGAGAAGTGTCTTGAGGCAGTTAGGTAACTGTTTTGAGTTTGTGGATTATGGAGGGATCTTATCTTTTAGTTATAATACAGGAAAGGAAATCATATTTATAATTTTTTTGAGAAAGAGAGGTAACGGGCATGGGAGATGAGAGAGGTTGTAAAGAAAGAGAGAGAGAGAGAGAGAGAGAGAGAGAGGAATTGATACATGCATGCACACACACAAACCCAAACCCAAACACAAACACAGACACACAGAGACATATGCACCCACCCACCCACCTACATGCATGTGCGCACACACACACATTAGGTGAGATCCACGGAGCTCAACATGGCTTATGTGTGAGATATACTCATTTCATCAGGTGTAGCCCCTGACATTAGGGCCTTGGGACTAGTGTTCGAAATATCGGTATCGCATTACGTATTGCGCCCTTGGGATATGAATATGTATCAGTTATTGCATGAGATCTATCGATTGTATCGCGTAATGTATTGTTGTTATTGGAAACATGGGGAAACATTGGGAAATTGATCGAATTTTTCAATGAAACTACAGTGCTTGTTAAAAAAGGCAAATAAAACCATTACAAAAACCAATTGCACATAATAGGTTTTCTTTGAATGGGGTCCTAATCTATGCGTTGTCTAACTGAATTGATGCAAATATATTCAAAGTCTATTCATATAATTTATAAATGTAAGAAGACAAGTGGAAACACAAGCAATACATTAAAAAGCAAAAGAAAAATCACTAGATCAAGTTAAATACATGTTTGATTTTATGTTTGGACACAAAGATTGCAACCGAGTTGTGAGAAATTGGGAATTTTTGATTTTTTTTTTCTTTTTCAATTTTCCACAACTCGGCCCATCTCCAAATCTCAAAATTGAAGCTCACAATCTATGATTTCTTATGCAAAACATGAAAAATCATGGATTTGTAACAATTTAACATTGATTTAACATGATTTGTAGGGAAAAAGAAAAAAAGAAAAAAGATCGAAAATAAAAAATGCTCACTAAATTGAACATGTGGGATATATCCCACTACTTGGGTGTAATGTTTTAAATATTTCTATCGCGTAATGTATCGCACCCTTGGGATACGGATAAATATCAGTTATCGCACGGGATATATTGGTTGTATCGTGTAGATCGATGTTGTTGGGAAACATGGGAACATTGGGAAATTGGTCGAATGTTTCAATGAAACTTCAGGGATTGTTGAAAAAGACATCAATACATACTTAAAAATCAAAACATTACAAAAAAAAAAAATTAAAAATGCACGTAATAGGGGTTTCCTTTGTATGGGGTCCTAATATATGTGCTTTCTAACTTAACTAATGGAAGTATATTCAAAGTCTATTCATATAATTTATAAACGTAAGAAGACGTGTATGGAAACACAAGCAATACATTCAAAAGCAAAAGAAGAATCACTAGATCGGGTTACACACATGTTTAATTTTGTGTTTAGATACAAAGATTGCAATTGATTTGTGAGAAATTGAGAAATTTTGTTTGTTCTTAATTTTTCGCAACTCTGCCCATCTCAAAATTGTGTTCCAAATCCATAATTTTTCGTGGAAAACATGAAGAATCATAGATTTGTAACCATTTGACACTAGTTTAACGTGATTTACAACAAAAACATGGATCGAAAATTGAAAATGCTCACTAGATCGAATAGGTGGGATATATCGGCACTACCTGTATGTTTCGTATCGCACATGTGGGATACAAGATATATCGTGGGATATATCGGCTGATATCGTTGATATTTAAAACATTGCTTGTGTGTTTCGTATCGCACAAGTGGGATACAAGATATATCGCGGAATATACCGGCTGATATCATCAATACTTAAAACACTGCTTGGGACAAAGATCAACATGTTCCGTAATTCTAGTGAGCCACACCATAGAGAACAATTGAGAGGGAACGCCAACCTTAAGTTTTTGAGCATCTAGCTGCATACGATAGTGTTTATATTCCATATAACCCACCCATCAGATGATCCTCACTAGGATAAACATAAACTTAGAAAATCAGCCTAATTCAAAACTCATGCACGCACAACATGAATTTGGAGGTTTTAGGCATAATTTGCAGTTTTTCTTGTGGAGTGGCCCACCCTAAGTTTTGGATTGGGCTGATTCTTTATTTGTACAACAAACATCAGAAGTATCTCTTGATGGATGAAGTGGAAGTCACACCTACAACATGGTGGGCATACACATGAAGTACGCTCACATGTTGTACCAGCTTGTATAGAACATGTTGAGACTCGAGAGATTTCTAACAAACCATGCTAGCATGACTATGTGCAGTCACACAGAAGTTTCACTTTAGATATAAGCTCTACAAGTAGTCTAGTTGTGCCAATGCCCCCCCAGCATATCATAAAAAAATTACCATACACCTTAAAAATTTGCGACAAGTAAAAAGACAGACATAAATCATGACCAAGCAGATAATATGTGAAGGAAACAATGCTAACTATAGGACCGCAGTAACGTAGAGAAATTGGTAAACCACATATGCCGGAATAAAAGATGCACACACAGTTATATAACATAAAGAATGTCTACAGAGAATTGAGAATCAATCAAGAACATTTCACTGAATTGCAATCACATTAATCAGTAATAGCTGATATGAAAGACAGCAATAAATAAATAAATAGGAGAAAGAAAACTGGATAATGCTTTCTGAAAATGATAAGGTCTGGAAACTAACAAGACTTAACCCACGGTACAGAGCACCACGGTGTAAGAATGGCCAGGCACCGGTTCCACTGTAAATCTCATAAATGCATAATGACTGGCCCATCCTTTCTAGCTCTCCTTCATCTCTTTCGTACACTTCAGATTTCAGCTTTTCAGCCTTTCGAGCATTGCGGTATATCTCATCCCACGACTGTGAAGGTTTCTCCATCCTTTCCTCAATCTACAGCTCATGATATGAATCCGTATTAACATTGCCTAAAAAAAAAAGCTAATTCATGAAAAAGTAAAGAAAGCAATGAACCGCCATACCTCCTGCATTTCTTGCCTCTCTAATTCTTCACTGCTTTCTATTTCCGTCATTTCATCCCAATCAAGCTGGGTAAGGTGGTCAGGTGTGGTCAACCCAATTTCAATCTCTGAGGTATTTCTCATGTGATTATCACTGGCCAATTCTTCTTCTAGGACATAGACGATGCTTGTTTTTCTGATCAAAGTACGGTTTTCGTCAACGTTTTGGACAACAACTTCGGTTCCTCTCTCATATGTCTTCTTCCTGAACAAATTCCATTCCCAATTGTATTTTTGAAGCTGAGAAATGGGCCTGGGGAGCATGGAATCTGATGGAAACTGAAGAACATTTTCTAGAAGCTTTGCATAGCCCGTTATGCACTCTGATGCTAGTATGTTCCTAGCAAGTAACTTTCCAGAAGAAGCAACTACATGAGCAAATTTAGACAGCTTCATGTCTGATACTAAAATCGAGAAAGCTCTGGTCAATGTCTCAGGTTCACGTGCTTGAAAAATCAAACCATGGACTCCGTTAACAACCTGTATTAAGACAAGTTTTTAAATAAATATAAATAAATAAATTGCAAACTTCAATCATGTAAATGCAAAGGAAACAAGGATGAGTTAAAATGGCACTAAACTCACATATCTTTTTATGATAGCCAAATCAGGAGCAATGATGGGTACTTCAAAGGACATGGCTCTAATTAGCAATGGAGGAAAACCTTGTTCCTCTTGAAAGGAACCATAGAGAACAATGTCAGCCATTAATAACACACTATTAACATCAACATCCATACCATAGTGGCTTACAGAACCATCAGGAAAGCCCAGATGTGAAGCAATTTCCTGCACCAAAAATGTAATGAAGCAATTTATCTTCTCATATCTAAGAACATCAATAACTTATATAGACTGCAGGACCTTCGCTCTCCAACATCAATATTACAGATAACAAATACCAAACTACTGCAGTCTCCTCAAAATCTACCAAAACGTGAAATAAAGAATCGAATTCCCGTTGAGGTACCATTTTCAGCCAAAAAAAAGAAAGAAACAAACAAACAAAGATCTGGTCTGTTAGGAAAGTGGTGTGGAGGTTCAGTGAAGAACTAGACCTGACGTGGAGAGAGTTAATCGCAGAGAACGTGGTGCTTCCAAAGGGATATGTTTCTTTGGGATCCGTTCCAATGTGGGATAGGATGTGTGGCAAGCAATTACAGTGGTTAGAAAAGATCTGAAAGAAGAGAGAGGAAGCCTTTTGAATAGCACAGGAAGGCTTTTCAGGTATAGAGTTATGTTCGAAATTGGTCATGGCAGGCTGAGATATTGGCATGATCCATGGTTATATGATCTCCCATTGGCCCTCCCCTTCCCTTCCTGGTATTTTGCTAAACAAAGAGGCCAAAGTGTCTTTGGGTTATGAATGTACTGGGACCTCTATTGTCTGAAATGTAATACTTTGTAGCAATCCGCATGAGAATGAGATCAATGCGTACAGTCGGCTTATGGGGAAATCACACAAGGTGCTCTACGATCACTTGTCTAAAGATAGGGAGGTTTGGAAATGGGCAGCAAATGGTAACTTCACCTCTAAGTGATTTCTTCGAGTTCTTTGTGCATTCGATGGTGTTGTGTCGCCATAAGTGAAGGTGTGGTGGTGTATCCTTGCTCCGCCTAGTGATCAAGCCTTTACTTGGATTGCCATGTCCATTCAGATACTTCTTTTGTGGACAACACAATTTTACTAACGCAAAGAGAAAAAGAAGAAAATATCCATCAGGGCAATTAATAAGAGTCCTGTATACATTGGTGTATGGACTCCCTCCTCAGCAAGAGAATTTTTAATAAAATTAGCTTCCCTAGGGATATGACTAAAAGAAATGCTCATAGAGCAATAACTCAAATCTAATGGCCTTCAAAATGAAGGGCAGGGTCCAGGCCTCCAGGGAGGACACACTTTCCCTGAGGCCCATACCGAAGCCAACAACAAATAACCATGCAATCTGAGGAGAGCAAGGTATTCCACAACGGTAACAGTGATCGTAATGACCACCGTTGTTACCATTCAAAACAAGTTGTAACAGATGTTATGCCCCCCGTAACTGTTATAAATAATAATAATAATAATAATAATAATAATAATAATAATAGAACTATTTCAATGTTCCATTAGGGGGACATTATGGGTCATTTTAACAGCCATTACGAGTCTATGATGCTTGCATCTCAATCTTCTCTCAGCATTGACAGTACTATGGAAGAAACTGGTAATCCTGTCAATTTAATTGGACTAAAACAAAAGCAAAGAAGCATAAAGGATGGATATGAGAACATAAATCCTGATACAACATGGAGGATGATCCCCACAACAACCAAAAGATTCAATGGCACATCTTTCAAATTCATTTAAGGATTTAGCCCGTCCCGCCACTTTAAATCTAGTCCTAAGATACATCTCCCTTAGGAAACTAAATTATAAAACGTTATTTATTGTGTTCCATCCATGTCAACCAAAAGCCTCCAAGCAATGAAAGACACCATAGAACCTTTCCTTTTGGATGACAAGAACCCTCATGCCACCTCCTGGAAACTCAATACAATTATTTGGGACATCACTCAAGTTACATTCAATTGATCAAAGAACCACCACCAGAAAGACAATGCAAAAGAAATGGTACATTGACTGCACATCTCAAAGGCATAAAATGCAAGCATTTCCAATGATCCTTTTCCTATTCTTTAAATATCAATAGTAAGCACTTTATTACTTCCGACAAACCAACCAAAAGCAGTCACACTTGGAGGTCCCCACTAAGAAGTAAGACCAACATTGAAGCCCGCTCCCTCTGTCTGGATTCTTCTGATATAGCTGAAATTTTTTTAACAAAAGACTATCCAATCTATCTGCCTTCCAAGATCAATTGTCCTCTCTTCTATCATTAGCTTCCATTATTGCAGCTTTTGAATGAGGCCACAAATTCTTCAATTTCACGTTCATTCAAATTCCTGCACAATAACAGTAACCAGACCAATAACTAAGTAACACTGGGGAATCATTGCCTCTCACAAGTGGCAGCCAACCTATGATAAACAAGGCTCAGAGACCCACCTCGAAATCACTCGTCCACCCAAAATGATTCCAGACCCAATCACCAATCTGACAAACAATCTCCTTTCTAAACACGTCTCCCACACTAAATATTGCTTCCCCCACCATTGAAGCATACAAGGATGAATCAATAGTACACCATCTGCATATTTCCACTCCATATTTACACCAAATGATTAACTTCCGAAGTATTTCCTCCACACCAAATATCCCTACAATACTAATTTCATAATCTTCAGAGATTTGATCGCGATCCCTACATGTTTCAATTTGCATAATCTGCCCACTCCACAAGGTGGAATTTATGTTTCTCTAATTCCTATCTACAGAAAGTCTCTTCTAAATTTATTTATTTTTTCCTAATCTATCAAGGACCATGGTTTTAAATCTCAACAACATGGACTGAAACATCAGTTGATACATCAGGTTTCACATGTTGGGGAGACAAAACCCCATTGTATTATAATTTTACATTGTTTCAACAGAAATATCATCAACATATGTCAATATACCGCAACACATCATCATGCCTTTAGTTACAAAGTAGCACCATATATATATATATATATATATATATATATATATATATATATATATATATATATATATATATATATATATATATATATATATATAATTGCAATATTTCACAAGTCCACCCTAACTCACAGAAAATCCAAAATAAAAAAATCACAATTTTTTTTGTCCAATCCCTTCGTAGTTGTGATTTGACAACTCCAGTTGATTTCTTTCACATTAAAACAAGGATTTGATGGAGAAATCGTGATAGGAGATGGATTTTGCACCACGACCCCGAAAGTGAAAATCCCAAATTTTATTCTTTGAATTAGTTTTTTTGATGGAGTGTCAATGAAATAAGTTGAAACCCATGTCTATGCATGAATTTGACACACAAATCAATTTCAACCAAAAATTTGGGTTTCCAAGCAAGAAAAAAAAGAAGAAGGAAAATCCAAAACATCTTTGGAGTTTACCCTTTAAAATTGTTATATACCAGTAGAATGATGAGAACATGTTGATCTACAAATTTTGTTTTCTAAAAAATTAAAAACTTCTTAAAACATAAAAAAATTAATTTAAAATACATGTTTCACAAAATATATTACAATAGAAATATTGCAGTGTGTGACCCTTGTAAATTTCTCTTAAAAAACTAAAAATTATAATGTAAAGAGAGTCCACTAAAAAATATTGAGATTTTCACATATAACCACCTTACTTTTAAGCTATTTCCAAATAAATGCATGCTTTCAAAATATTTAAAGCAAAATGCCTGTGGTTTACAGATATAGAGAAAAAAAAACGCATGACTAATGCTGATGGACGGATTTGCCCGTGCACCCTTTCTTTTTTTACGGTTATACCCTATTGCAAGGGGCAAGTGTGCAGAAGATTCTATGGGGCCACCTTTATGTATGTGTGTGATCGACATCATTCATCCATTTTGTGATATCAATTTAGACCATGAGCCCAAAAATAAGCTAGATCTAAACCATAGGTGGACCCCACCACAAGAAACGCTGGTGATGGAATGCGTCCCATTAAAAACAGGTTGGGGCCATAGAAGTTCAGATCAAGCTGATTTTGTGTCTTCCTTTCATCCATTTCTGTGTGGCTTTATCAATAGGTTGGATGGCCCTGATAAACATCAGGGTGGGCCCTAGAAAGTTTCAAACAGTGGGTGTAAAACATGCTAGGTTGTAGAAGTTCTGTCAAGCTGATATTGGAGCACAACTATAGGTGGATTTCCTAGTAAAGGCTTTGTTGGAAGTTCCTGCGCTCGTATGCTTAATGGGGCCCATCGTGATGTGTGTGAAATCCACCCCGTCCACATGTCTTGCGAGCTCATTTTGGGACAATCGACCAAAAATGAGATGGATCCAAAACTCTATGGGCCACACAAGAGGGAAAATTGGGAAAAGAAATGCCTATCGTTGAAACCTTCCTAAACTCCAACTTGGTGTTTATATGTCATCCAAACCGTTTACAAGGTCCTCCTCACTAGTATGAAGTGAAAACACACACACAAACACACCAAAAAGCTTGATAAAAAACTTTAGTGGCGGTATGAATGTTTCAACAGTGGTCATTGAATCCCTACTGTTTCCTCTCATGTGTCACACTTGAGTTTTGGATCCGCCTAGCTTTTGGTTGCATGTCCTAAAATGAGCTCGTGAAATGGATGGACGGGGTGAATTTCTCAAAAACAACAGGGTGGGCCCTGCCTAGCATACCGTGCAAGAACTTCATGCAAAAGGCTTTCCTAGAAAATCCGCCTCCAGCACAACTTGGGGTATGGTTCGTCGATTGATCCCTAACTATGGGATCCACTGTGATGTATGTGCCTTACATCCACACCGTCCGTCCATTTTGGCAGCTAATTTTAACGCATGATCCAAAAATGAAGCAGATCCAAATCTTATGTGGCCCATACCACAAGAAACATTTGTGACTAAATCCTCACCATTAAAAATTTCATGGGGGCAACTGGCATGTTAATTTTCCATCCAACCTGTTGATAAGGTCACAAAGACACGGATGAAGAGACCACACAAATATTAGCTTGATCAACAACTATTGTGGCCCATGAGAGGTTTTTAATGGTACATTACCATTGTTTCCTATATTACGGTCCACCTGAGATTTGAATCTGCTTCATTTTTGGGATCATGCCGTAAAATGAGTTTTCAAAACAGACGGACGACATGGATATATGGCACATATCCACACCGTCCATCTTTTTTTCTATCTTATTTTAGGGCGTCATAAAAAAATGAAGTAGATACAAATTTCGGACGGACCACACACATGAAAACAGTGGTTATTGACCATTAAAAACCTTTGTCTAGGTCTCTGTGGCCTTATCAACAGGTTGGATGGCCTTGATAAACATCAAGGTGGGCACTAGGAAGTTTCCAAAGGTGGGTGTTTTTAGCAGAAGAGAGAACACAGTTGATGTTATCACCTAATGAAAGGGAACGATGAGATGTTTGACTGAGGGCAGTTTTGTCATTTTGAAAAATATGGTTCATAAACCGTAAATAACCCTAATAGTATCTGATGGCAGGCGGCTAGATGTCTGACAATGTAAACCTTGGGCGTTTTGCTATATATATTTTAAAAGCATGCATTTATTCGAGAATAGCCTAAAAGGTAGGTGGTTATACGAGAAATCTCTTATTAATTAGTATAAAATAAATATTCTTATTAATTACTATAAAAAATGGAAAGAAGAAAAGGAATATTTTTATTAATTAGAATAAAAAAATATGTTATTAATATAAATAGTTATTATAAAATTTTAAAAGAAGAAACAAAAATACTCTTATTAATCAGTATAAATAAATGTCAACATATTTTTGTTATAAAAAAATTTACTAAAAATATTTAATTAATGAAAATAATTTTAAAAATACAAAAATCTAAAGACCAATTACATCATTTATTACTGGGAGGACATAGTTTGGTCCCCAAAACATTGGAGAACTATTCTCCTTAGTTTGTTATGTAATGTTTTGAGTTATAAGTATGTATAATGTGTCTTTCATAATGCAGTGGACTCCTTCCATAATGCAGTGGACTCCTACCATAATTAGCGAGTATCCATCGAAAGTTGCACGCAGTGTTTTAAATATCGACGATATCAGTTGGTATATCCTACGATATATTTTGTATCCCACCTGAGCGATACAAAACACATAGGTAGTGTCGATATATCCCACCTATTCAAACTAGAGAGCATTTTCAATTTTCAATTCATGTTTTTCTTGTAAATCATGTTAAACCAGTGTCAAATGGTTACAAAACTATGATTCTTCACGTTTTCCATGAAAAATTATGGATTTAGAACTTTGATTTCGAGATTTGAATCCACCTGGCATATTGATGGACTGAAGCAACAATCTTATTAATAATCTGCATCCCTACTGACAATCAACCTCTGAATACCTGTCAAGGTTCGGACAACCTCCGAGCCTCACGCTGATGTAGATAATCTCCCCGCACCTCCCGACTCCAAGCCCAACCTCTAGATCGGAGGCAGGATCTCCCTTACATACATGGTCTCCCTCACCGGTCTTTCTTCAAGCTCCACCTAGGTTTGGATTTCGCAACATTAGAATCTGCTCTTGACCATCTTGCTTTCAAGGAGCCTCCTCTTGATTTGGTGACTTTCGAATGACTAAAGTCTTCTCGAATCAACCTCTACGTAGTCCTCTCTCCTGTGTCGAGTGTCTCTCGAGCTCTCGCCTCGCGTCTTCATCTCATTTCTCCAAGAACCTACTAAAAAACTACCTTTTACTGCATACTTGAGGCATAATAATTGCAACATCACCTTGAAATTTAAAAAAGAAAAAAGGAAAGGAAAAAAATCGGCAAACTTTCATCTTCCAAGTGCGATTTTTGCACTTCCTTTGTAAAAGACTACACACACTAAAACGATTGTAGAAAACATTGTCTTCTACGAAAAAGGAAGAAGGAACCTCTCTTACTAGGTCCAATCAACAATTTAGGTTTTTTGAGAATTCCCCCAAAATTTATTTGTTAGGTTAGGGTTTTGAGAGAAGAAGGATCTAGATTTGAATCACCTCTCGACCTAAAAATTGAAGGAAAGAGAACCGAAAGCAATGAAAGGATAAAGAAGAGGGAGAAGGGCTGCCCAATATGCTCACACATTCACACCCCTCTCTCGTATTACATTAGGGCTTTCATTATTAAAAATTGATCCTCTTTACTTAACTATCACATAAACAAAGACCATGGGCCTAAACTCTATCCAAACACATGTTTTAGCCTAATAATTACAAGAAACCAAACGTGAGACCAAGCTAGTCTACCCGAGTGATCATAACGGTCCATTCAACATGTTGTTAGGTGGTTTGTCCACTTCTTGTGCAAATGTTTCCTAAGAGATGGATTCTAGACTTGGATATTCAACATATTGAGAGAGGACATTCCCAAAAAATTTGAAGACTTGAATCCATCCAGCTTACTAATGCACTAAAGCAACAATCTTATTAATATTTCACATCCCTACAGAAAATCAACCTCTGGATACCATTGAATACCTGTCAAGGTTCGGATGGGCTTCACAATATCACCTTCGAGCCTTACACTGATATAGATAGTCTCCCCGCACCTCACGACTCCAAGCCCAACCTCTAGATCAGAGGCAGGATCTCCCTTACGTCCATGTTCTCCCTCACCAGTCTTTCTCCAAGCTCCACCTAGGTTTGGATTTTGCAGCTTTCAAATCTACTCTTGACCATCTTGCTTTCAAACAGCCTCCTCCTGATTGGGTGACTCTCAAATGACTAAAGTCTTCTCGAATCGACCTATACATAGCTCTCTCTCGTGTCGAGTGTCTCTCGAGCTAGCGCCTTGTGTATTCATTTCATTTCTCCAAGAACTTACCCAAAAAATGCCTTTTATTGCATACTTGATGCTTGATAATTGCAACATCACCTTGAAATTTCAAAAAGAAAAAAGAAAAATAAAAAATCGGCAAAACTTTCATCTTCCAAGTGCGATTTTTGCACTTCCTTTGCAAAAGACTACACTCACATTAAAACGATTGTAGAAAACATTGTCTTCTATGAAAAATGAAGGAGGAACCTCTCATACTAGGTTCGATCAGCAATCTAGGTTTTTTAAGAATTCCCCCAAAATTTATTTGTTAGGTTAGGGTTTTGAGAGAAGAAGGATCTAGATTTAAATCACCTCTCGAACTGGAAATTGAAGACGAGAACAGAAAGGAGAGAAAGGATAGAGAAGAGGGAGAAGGGCTGCCCAATATGCTCACATTCACACTGTTTTCTTTTTTCTTTTTTTTTGGTTAGCTTGTTAGTACACCACTATCAGTTCACACTTCACTGTTAGCCACCCCCACTAGGGAATCGATACCAAGAGCTCAGTGTTGAAACGAGGTATCTTTCACTCAGTCTACCACTTGAGCTATGCTCACATTCACACTGCTCTCTCGTATTAAATTAGGGTTTTCATTATTAAAAGGAAAATTGAAAAACTAATCCACTTTACTTAAATATGACATAAACAAAAACCATGGGCTTAACTTTACCCCAACACATGTTTTAGACCAATAATTACAAGAAACACGTGAGACCATGCTGGTCTACCCGAGTGATCATAACGGTTCATTCAACATGTTTCATTAGGTGGTTTGTCCACTTCTTATGCAAATGTTTCCTGAGAAATGGATTTTGGACTTGACGACTAGAATCTACCCATCTTATTAATGCATTGAAGCAACAATCTATTAATAATTTGTATCCATATTGACAATCAACCTCTGAATACCTGTCAAGGTTCGAACAGGCCTCACAACATCACCTTCGAGCCTCACGCTGATGTAGATAGTCTCCCTGCACCTCCCGACTCCAAGCCCAACCTCTAGATCAGAGGTAGGATCTCCCTTATATCCATGTTCTCCCTCACCGATCTTTCTCCAACCTCCACCTAGGTTTGGATTTCATAGCTTTAGAATCTTCTCTTGACCATCTTACTATTAAGCAGCCTCCTCTTGATATGGTGACTATCGAATGATTAAAGTCTTCTTGAATCAACCTCTACGCAGTTGTCTCTCTCATGTCGAGCGTCTCTCGAGCTCTCGCCTCGCGTCTTCATCTCATTTCTCCAGGAACCTACTTAAAAACTGCCTTTTACTGCATACTTGACTTGAGGCATAATAATTGCAACATCACCTTGAAATTTCAAAAAGAAAAAAGAAAAGGAAAAAAATCGGCAAACTTTCATCTTCTAAGTGCGATTTTTGCACTTCCTTTGTAAAAGACTACACTCACACTAAAATGATTGTAGAAAACATTGTCTTCTATGAAAGAGGAAGAAGAAACCTCTCTTACTAGGTCCGATCAGCAATTTAGGTTTTTTGAGAATTACCCCAAAATTTATTTGTTAGGTTAGGGTTTTGAGAGAAGAAGGATCTAGATTTGAATCACCTTTAGACCTGAAAATTGAAGAAAAGAGAGCTGAAAGGAGTGAAAGGATAGAGAAGAGGGAGAAGGGCTGCCCAATATGCTCACACATTCACACCCCTCTCTTGTATTACATTAGGGCTTTCATTATTAGAAAACCTGATCCTCTTTACTTAAATATCACAAAAACAAATACCATGGGCCTAAACGCTATCCCAACACATGTTTTAGGGCAATAATTACAGGAAACCACACGTGAGACCAAGCTGGTCTACCCGAGCGATCATATCAGTCCATTCAACATGTTTCGTCAGGGGGTTTGTCCACTTCTTGTGCAAATGTTTCCTAAGAGATGGATTCTGGACATGGATATTCAACATATTGAGAGAGGACTTTCCTAAAAAAATTGAAGACTTGAATCCATTCGGCTTATTAATGCACTGAAGCAACAATCTTATTACTATTCTACATCCCTACTGAAAATCAACCTCTGGATACCATTGAATACTTGTCAAGGTTCGGACGGGCTTCACAACATCACCTCCAAGCCTCACGTTGATGCAGATAGTCTCCCCACACCTCCCAACTCCATGCGCAACCTTTAGATCGGAGGCGGGATCTCCCTTATGTCTATGTTCTCCCTCACTGGTCTTTCTCCAAGCTCCACCTAGGATTGGATTTCGCAACTTTCGAATCTGCTCTTGACCATCTAGCTTTCAAGCAGCCTCCTCTTGATTGGGTGACTCTCGAATGACTAAAGTTTTCTCAAATCAACCTCTATGTAGTCGTCTCTCTCGTGTCGAATGTCTCTCGAGCTTGCGCCTCGGGTATTCATCTCATTTATCCAAGAACCTACTCAAAAACTGCCTTTTATTGCATACTTGAGGCATAATAATCGCAACATCACCTTGAAATTTCAAAAAGAAAAGAGAAAATTTTAAAAATCGACAAAACTTTCATCTTCCAAGTGCAATTTTTGCACTTCCTTTGCAAAAGACTACACTCACATTAAAACGATTGTAGAAAACATTCTCTTCGATGAAAAACGAAGAAGGAACTTCTCTTACTAGGTTCGATCAGCAATTTAGGTTTTTTGAGAATTCCCCCAAAATTTATTTGTTAGGTTAGGGTTTTGAGAGAAGAAGGATCTAGATTTGAATCACCTCTCGACCTGAAAATTGAAGAAGAGAGAATAGAAAGGAGAGAAAGGATAGAGAAGAGGGAGAAAGGCTGCCCAATATGCTCACACATTCACACCCCTCTCTCATATTACATTAGGGCTTTCATTATTAAAAAACTGATCCTCTTTACTTAAATATCATATAAACAAAGACCATGGGCCTAAACTCTACCCCAACACATGTTTTAGCCCAATAATTACAAGAAACCACACGTGAGACCAAGCTGGTCTGCCTGAGTGATCAAAACGGTCCATTCAACATGTTTCGTTAAGTGGTTTGTCCACTTCTTGTGCAAATGTTTCCTGAGAGATGGATTCTGGACTTGGATATTCAACATATTGAGAGAGGACTTTCCCAAAAAATTTGAAGACTTGAATCCTTCCGGCTTATTAATGCACTGAAGCAACAATCTTATTCATAATCTGCATCCCTACTCACAATCAACCTCTAAATACCTCTGAATACCTGTCAAGGTTCAGACAGGCTTCACAACATCACCTCTGAGCCTCACGCTGCTGTAGATAGTCTCCCCGCACCTCCCGAGTCCAAGCCCAACATCAAAAAAATTTTGAAGACTTGAATGAAAGAAAACCGGCACGGAAACAAGTTCGCCTAAGACCCATTACAGAGCAAGTGATTTAAACATTCAGTTTCTGGAGCATTGCAGCAAATGCACTTTGAAGCCTATCTAATTTCAAGTTTTTGAACAGGAGCATCCATGGGAATATGGTTCAAAATGGATGGCCATAAGAAGAAACATATCTTCAATAGCACAGCTTTATTCCAGACCCAATGATGCTATTGCATATTGCTGCCTCTTGATCTTAATGACTTCCAAGCCGAATGCACTATTAAAGCCCCAGAAGGAGTCCAACTGAATTTATCCCCATATCACATCACCAATAAGTCAAATGAGCAATATCAGCTAGATAAGGCCTGATTTATGCAAATTTCTGCGTCGGAATCGTGAACAGGTCTCTGTGCTTCCTCTTCAAGATGTCTCTGTCTCCACCAGATATCCTTCCAAACCTAATTATTCCTGTTTCCGATCAGCCATTTTTTTGCATAAGAAAGCCATCCCTGCAATCCATCATGCCCAACCAAGCCCTTGAGCAACCTTTCAATTTCAACGCATGAACAATGTGTTCCTTTCAAATATTTGGCAGCATTTTGTGTTTTGGGCTTTCAGTGCATGTATACAGAGGTAAAAGCGTCCATATATTTAATGAATGGAGACGCCATGAAGCTAGTACTTTAGGAATAAAACAGAAGTAGTTCTCTTTATAGAGAAGCTCCTCTTGTAAGTAGGAGGAAAACCCTAATTCTGTTCTCCAAAATGTGCATGATTGCGAAGTGCAATCTCTTTCATCTTCTCCTATTATTTCTTCCAAATCATCCTTTCACGAAAAATCTACATCCACCCTACATTAAGTCATTAATAGAGTTTTTTAGCATTGCTAAAAGCCCCACAGTGTAGACTCATGCCATAGTACAGCCTAGAAAATATAGATGTTATTTGTTGGTCTTCCCTCTACTATAGAGAAGTGATAGATCAGGGCAGACAACAATCATTAGATATGATATTTAGATGAACAAGGCCAAAAATATTGATGCATTGATATTACCTGCAAAGCATCACGATAGCCATCAGTGGAGTTCCCACATAGGAAAACAATTTCAAATGATCCCCTCAGGTCTTGAGCTCTCATAGCTTTTGTTAGCAGAGGTCCTATGGCATGCATGACCACTGCATAGTCCCATGGCAACTCATTGTAAAATAAAGATGTCCCAATAACAAGAATCACCAGATCATCATCATGGAATCCATTTTCCTTCCTCAGTTGATTTTTGGAGTGGGACTCAATATAGTGTTCTGCAATCCACGCATCCACCGGGGATCCAGAAATGACAAAGAAGTTTCCAGAATCAAGCACACTGTATAACATCTGTTATAGAAAACAGTAAGTCTATCAACAAACACAATCAGACTGTCTTATAGGAGGAAATACAGACGATGGGATACCTACTGGAAGAGTGTAATCTGGATACACCACAACATCTGCCCTATTAAATGCACGCCTCCACTCCATAATAAGATGCTCCCAGCCCATCTCCATATATGTTGGAAGGCGCTTTCCAAGGGTATCTTCTTGAACAATCCATATCAGCGGTACAGAACAAAAAGGCTCCTGCATAAGGCTGCATACAATATAAAATTCACTATATATACCATAAAAACCATCACAGTAAATTATCCAATATTGGATGGTACAAAAACATGTGCAACAACCAATTTTTATTAGTAAGACATCCCAGTGAAAAAACAAGCAACTGCTTGATCAAGCATATAATGTAGCCAGGCCAAAAAATTATATGTAAACAGATTCCACAAACCAGAATGCATGACAAACTAAACAAGATTTAAGACCACCAAGTAACAGAAATCTCATCAATAAATATGAGACAGGCCATTCTGTTCATCAATAGAGTTCTTTGAATAGAGAGGAAGCTGTGAAGGTTATATATCAGGAAGGGCACCACTGCACCACTAACCCACATATGTTGTGGCAAATCATCTATCTATATGAGGCAAGGATCCCAATAAACCCTGTTAATGATCATCATAGCTTTATCCCAGCTATTTGGCATCAGGTTTGCGATGATTGCTTTGCAAAAGTTCATCAACCATCCACGGTCCACCTGCCTGATGGATCCAGGACCATAGCTGAGATTTGTCCGGACCACACAAGTTGGTTAAAGAGCACACATCCAAATGCAAATCATGGATAGATCAGGGCCGTCCAGAGGTGCTGACCAATTATAAGATAGACCAAACTGTCCATATTAAAGATTTCGACCATTCAACAGTCTGGATTGCTGCTTTGGACCACATCAAGTGCTCAGATAGGATTGATCTGGGATTTGTAACTAGTGAAAAGTTTCAGTTTTAGTAAGTTGTTAATTCCTCTATTAAAATACTCGTGTGGTGCTTTCTTCACCGATTCCATCAATCTGTGTATCTAAATCCCATTGACTTGATAATGGGATTGCAACATTTGGTATAAAAATGGGTGACGGTGGGGGAGATTTCCCTCTATATCATATCTCCTAATGGCTATGAAGGGGGTGTCACAAGAATTTGAACAAACAACCAAACTGATCAGTTTGCCCACAATGTTCATAGGTTCAGTCCTATTAATTGACGAATGACCCTCAAAAGAGTCTCACTTTCATGCCAGATGGTTGAAACGATCAATCTAATGAGTAGGTGAAACATCATACCTAGCCGGCATCTAAGGAGAAGTTTTCCTTGTCTTTGTATTGTATTCATTGGAACTAAAAAAATTCAAATTGAGTGATCCTTTTTTTTAAAAAAAACATACGCACACACACTCACGCCGTAGTGGGATTTCACCACCTATGGATACTCCAACCCTTGACCGAGTGTTGAAACTCCTGAGAATCTACCACCCTAGCAAGAGTAAGGATCCAATTGAGTGATCCTTTGCCTGCAGTGCATTCAAAAAGGTAACGTTGAGGTCATAAGGGCAATTATGTAAGAGTAACAGTGGTGCATGTTATGTGAAATGGGGCCATAAGGGCTGATTTGAAAGAAATGGCCCATAACAGCTGACACAAGGCCAACATAGGGCCAGATATGGGGCTGATACATGTGTTTCCTTTTTAAAAAATTCCAATCATTACAGGCCCATAATGACCATAAAGCTAGCCATTACGGCCACCATTACCGTTATTGAATACCTTGTTTGCATTAGGGGAGAAGCACTAACAAGAGAAGTTTACCATCCACCTGCAATTTGAATTTAATTTTTTTTCGGGATCTCTTAGTTCCTACTCTGGCACGAGAGACCATCGTTCTCTAGAATCTCTCGTTCTCTAGAATCAGGGGAGATTACCATTTCTCAAAGGAGGCTACCCTGAGTAAGTTAGCAGCCCTGGTGAATGACTTACAGTTGGAATATAAAGAAGTCTGTAGTATTTGAGATTTTTTTTAGTCTCCTTATTTGTTTCATATATTTTATTGCAAGTTTGAAATTATTCAGAAGAGTTTTATGTGTCGGTCAATTCTAGAATTTTAGCCTTGACTTCTTTTGCTTGTAATAGAAATAGAAAGTCTATATCTGAACATAGCCATACATTTTTTATTTTTTGTTTTTGATTACGACAGGGTGTCCCTGCCTCTTTAAGGCAAGACTATTCCCTGTGGATGCACGCAATCACCCGCCAACCACGTGCATCAGGTAATCCACGGAGAGGGGAATTGAACTCATGTCAGTGGAGAGCAAACCTATGACCGAAGCCATTTGCCCAAACCGTCACATATGCTAGATTTGATAATTTTGATTGAATAAATTCCTTCCTTTCTTGAGACTAAAAACATGATTTACAAGTAAGACTCTTAGACTAGGAGTGAGTCTTCTTGGTCCTATGCTGAGACTCCACATCTGTATCCCCTATTTCCCTTTCTTTTTATTATTTACTGCTGCAATGCAAGAAATCATGGACAAATTCAAAGTTTGGAGGCTTCTAAGGAGGAAATTTTCCTTCGAACTGATACACATGTTACTATTAATCAAACAGCTTTGAAGGAATTTGTTTGTTTCATTAGCCACAAAGGTATAATCCTTCGATTTGCCCCCATAAGCATGCACAAGGACATTCAAGATCTATCTCGAAAACCAATGTTTCAAATAGCGCCTGTAGCGTACGCTACGTAGCGTAGCGTGGCCGTAGCGCTATGTTACGTCCCAAATAGCGTACATCCCCTGTAGCGTACGCTACAGGGGTTATAGCGTACGCTACAGCTACGGAGCGCATAGCGTCCGTAGCGTAAGATACAATATATTTTATTTACTATTTTATTTTTTTATAAATTTTTTCACGTTTTATTTGTTTCTACTGTTGAGGAATGTGACACTTGTATTATACTTGATGCTTTTAACCTATGAGATTTTTACTTCTTTTCATAATTGTGACTTGTGGTTTCAATTAGACATTATTAATTAAAGTAGTTTGCTTAGAAAGTTGTTGATGTGATAATTATTTGATTTGGATTATATATGTGGATTGGCTTTTGATAAATAATAACTAATAACTTTTTTGAACATGCTTATAATTGATAAAACAAATCATCTTTTAGGCATTTTTATTTTTTTTTCCTTTTTTTTTCACTATCTATTATATTTGTCCTAATTTTAAATTAAAAAATAGAAGTATCGTGTATCTTACACCACACGCTACGTATTTACGTTACACGCTATAGAGGGCGGAGCGCTACGCATCACGCTACCGCTATTTAAAACACTGAAAACATACATTATATGAAATGTCTGTAAGCATTTCAGAGTCCCCTTAAATGAATCAAAGAGAAGATGCTCCGAATTTGTAGCATCCTACCAATGTTGTCAAAATCCTACAATTCACAAATTATGATTTACAATTCGAGTCGAATCTTAAGAAAAAATATTTGAATCCCACCTTTGAATATTATTTTATATGAATCTTACGATTTTATGATTTGAATCCTACAATTTACAATTCAAATTATGATTTACAATTCAAATTATAATTGTTTTCTTCTATTTTAAGAATCACTTGGCTTTCATTTTATGTTTTTAAGTTGGTGGAGACTTTAAGAATCATTTAGAAAGAAAGGAAAAAAAAAAACCTTAAAAAATGAATTGTTTAGAAAAGGTAAATTATTTTATTTTGCTCATTATAAGAGATTAAATGATATATATTCTTTTCAAAGTTAAATCATAGAGCTTTTTTTTTATTTTTTAATGATTTCTTACTTCTTAATTAGTCGAAACACCAAATTGATGTATGACTTATCTGGAATGCTTTTATGGATGGTTATGATCATGTTGACTTATATATATTGTGGAACAATGGTTGGATATCAAAAAATCTTTTTTCATCGGTCTACATAATCAATTGCCCTTTTTCCAATATGATTCTATATTCAAGAAGGGTAACAAGAAAATAAATTATTAAAGGATCCTTGTATGGTTTTTTAAGGAAAATTTCTTGAAAGAGAAAAAAAAAAAAAAAAAAAAAAAAGGAGAAGAAGAAGAAGGAGGAAGAAGAAGAAGGAAGAAGAAAGAAAGAAAGAAAGAAAGAATCCGTTAATACTATAATGACATTGTATTACTTGGTGCAAATTGATGGCAAAATGATGGTTGCAAAGTTTTTAAGTTTTTTGCTAATTTATTTATACTTTTCATATTTAAAAATAAAAAATCTTGTGATTTGTGATTCAGTACGATTCAACCCCTATTACAATTTGCGATACGATAACGATTTTGACAACAGTGCATCCTACAATCTCAGTCTCCTGATAAGGGAACACTCAACTACCTATTTTATGAACTCAAGCAGTAGCACTGGATAATGAAAACAGTCATAGTTTTTCAAATATTATCTACGGAATTCATGCCATGCATAAGGTATCCAATTAATTAAGGTTATGGACAGTTTAGTAAGGATTACTTGCTAATTCAACTTGCAAAGAGTTTCCAAGAACTCTCCATAACCACTTAGTGAGCAAAATCTCAACTTGGTAAGTGCTCTACAATAGACAAGCATTCTATATCACCACCTAAACAGTGATCCGTCTCATTTCTGCACTTTATTGATTGAATTAACACCATTATTTCTTTGCCCTGCAATTCATTGGCCATTTTGCACGCATCTCATGTACTTAATGGAGAAAGAAAGTGAAAGAGAGCCCAAAATGATGAAGTGCAAAAATTAAGAACAAGCCCTTTGGGAAGAAGTGAAAGAGACAACTCAAATGAGTCAAGTACATGTCAAACAACCATTTACTCTAAAAGCTTAAGCTGTCAAAATGTGGTGTATCAATGTATATCAAGGGACTTCATGACTTCAACACCCCCCGCATGTGCCGGGTGGAAACTCTGCATGGGAACAGACTAACAAGGGTGGAGGGAAACTCACACCATAAATAGGCCGAGCTTGATTTCCCGGTCCTTGGGCCAGACCTAATTTTTCTTGACCCTCCGTGGGAGAATAATATATTAACAAGGCATATTTGCTGCTCTCGATATTCAAACATAGGACCTTCCGCTCTGATACCATGTCAAACGACCATTTAATCTAAAAGCTTAAGCTGTCAGAATGTGGTGTATCAATGTATATCAAGGGACTTCATGACTTCAATAGTACATACAATACAGAACAAATCCATACCTTGAAATGGCTTCTTTAGCTTCAAGAGAGCTTAAAACAACACCATCATAACTGTAAAACATGAAGACCACATGTGCATCAACTAAGAATAAGTGTCAAATGTTTTAACCACCAGAACCAAATAAAAAATAACAAAAAAGGTGGAAGTATCTCTATTTCCAACCATTTTCCAAGAAGGAATCATGCCTTACATGGAATAATTGTCTCCTAATATGAGAATTATCTTAGGTAGTAGTCCCATGAAAAACAGTTCCCAATGAAAAAGAAAATCCCTTCAAAATAGCAAAGCTACATGGAGCAAAATGAAACTAAAGATGAAAGATTGATTGTTTATCAAACCTACATTGACCAATCAATGCGACTTGCAATCTCAGGACCTAAAATAGAAACTCGGCAGCCAATTTGATCCCACAATGGATGTGCTTCATCATCCTCTATTGCATAGATCTGTTCAAGAATCAACATAAAAACTAGTGAACTATTTCGAAAGCACCCATCTGTTAGAATGATTACAGAGCATGTTTTAAAGTAAACATTGAAAATCACATACATCCAACCAAATAGTCTATGATGTGCTAGAACTTAAGTACAAAGCATTTGAAATGATGGTTGATAATCCAATTTCCTCAAAGCTGTAGAACATTTACGATGTTACTTGTTTTGCGGAAGTAGCAATTTCCCCAGCGTAACATCCCTGAGTAGCTATTGTCATGAATAGGATTAAAGGAATCGTCAACAAAAGAATCAGCAATTTCAAAAAGTATTCCGCATCATTGACATCAAGAAAAGAAATTTATGCAGAAAGGCATTTTTATCAGTTAGAGGTGCCAATGTCATCATGGAGACTGATCATTAGTGGCTAGGACCCAGTAGTTGGAAGTGTATGTAGAAGACAAGAAGCTAGGAAATGGAAATTGGTATAGCTTTGCTGCTAGAATCATCCATGTAAAAGCAACAAGAATATATGAATTTTTGTGATGTATTTAGACAAGATCCCAATCAGGTTTAGAAGAAAGGCTCTGAGAATTCAACACTCATTCTCATGGGAAACAAGAACCAGAGAGAGAAAACAATTCTTGTGGCTTGAAAACCATTTGCAGGCCAAACAAAGACAAGTGCTAGGATAATTTGAAGTTTTTAATGCTTACCTTATGGGGAAGTGGTCAAGACTGACATGTAGATGCACAGAGCTACTGTTCAAGTCATCAAGTGTCCTAGAGAAAGTGAGGGCAAACTCTTGAAGATTGTTGCTTAAGTGAAAACGGATGCATTTCATGAAAAGAGGCTTTTCATCCAGAGGAGAAGATTTAAGGCAAGAAATGGTAAATCATTTAGATTTTCGCTGTTGGAGCTTTGCTAAGCCAACAAGCATGTCCAAGTCAGTTAATGCACATGCCACCACATATGCCAGGGTGGAAGGCAAGCACAATCCAAGCCATCCATCAGAAGGATGGCATTAATATGCAGATCTCCTATCCCCATGAAACAGGTCGGTCCACAACTCAGCTGGGCCACAATTAATTGAACAAATGTAAGGTTGTGAATAATTGGCCGAAGTTTTCTAACCCATACACTTATTTCTAATATCACAGGTCAACTGCTGAGTGGACCACCTTTGTCTTGGTAATAGCATCTATATGGTGAGATCCACACAATGGATGCTTGGATATTTCACCTGTATGCCACGTTGGCAGAGTCATGATGAATGTCATATTCTCAAGATTTGTTATGAAAGATAAAGCAAGAATTTGATGCTGGCTGCAACCCTGACGCAGCCCTCCTCTTTTATCCAGGCATAGGACTGGTAATGAGAGCACAAAACTCTTATAGATGCTTTCTAATGGACTATTATAGGTCGATAACGATCAACTGTTATCTATAGTCTATTACATAGGTTGATTACAATCATCAAGTTCTCACTAGTGTATATTGATTATTGACATGATTAAGGATATGTATGTGGGACCAGTAACAAATGTGAAGACCACTAGTGGAGAGACGAGTGAGTTCCCAATTACTGTGGGCTTGCACTGGGGGTTAGCATTGAACCCATACCTTATTGCATTGGTTATGAACGACTTAATGAGGAATTTGCATGAATAGATCCTATATTCTATGTTGTTTGCAGATGACATAGTTTTGATTGATGAGGGAGGGCGTAAACGAAAAGCTACATTTATGGAGGGGTGCTTTAGATCCTAAAGGATTTCAGTCAAATTCGGGTATTTGCTAAACTATAGGAACATCCAACCTTTTTGTGTCACATACCTTTGGAATATATACTAATCTGAAGATGCATGATCCACTGTCATTCAAGTGGACCATTATAGGGCTGCAACGTGGGTTCGGGTCAGGTTGGGTGTCTTGGGTCAGATGTCAAGGTCCTCAAGTCAGGTTCGGGTTGGAAAATGCCAGCCTGATTTGAAATTGGGTTGGGTTCGGGTTGAACAAGTTCAGGTTAGGTTAGGTTGGCTGGGAACAATCGCATGTATTCGGGTCAGGTCGGGTTGGGTAGAGTGAGGTCGGGTCGGGTCGGGTCGGGTTGGGTTGAGTAAGAGGAATTCAGGTTGTGTTCCGGTTGGGCACCTCATGATGGAACAGGTCGAGTTGCGGATTGGGTTCTCTTGAGATCGGGTTGGGCTCAGGTTGAACCTCAGCCGACTCGACCCACCCAAGTTGCACTTCTAAACTATTGTTGTATTCTTCTTGGAGCACCATGATTGCATGCTTGAAAATTTGCACATGATGCAAAGAAGAACACTTACCCATTTAGGAGGGATTGGAAGATTCACAATAATGCCACTGTATGAGAAGATCACAAGTTCTCAATGATCTCCTCGAAATAGGTAAAAACAAAGGTGTTACGAATTTTGGGAGGAAAGATTGTGTGGAATTCACCACTTAGGAGGAATCTTTGGACTATGCCAACGGTGGATGAACTCCTACCAGTCCTTGGTGGGGTCTTCCGGGCGCCTTCATCATGGCTTCTTTTCTACAAAAGCTTTTTCCAAAGCTCTTCATGCATGGTACTCCCGTTTATGCACCACAAGAACTGAAGCCTTCTGTTGGATGGCGCCACGGCAGTGGCAAAACCTTAAAAAGAAAACATTACCCTCCCTAATATGTGCAACTTGTGCTGGAAAAATGAAGAGTCGATCAACCACTTGTTCATCCATTGTGAGAAACAACCAGTGAAAGAATCATATTCGTCATTCCAAAACATTTGGAATCGGGGATTCCAATCATAAGGTATTAGAAGCAGAGATGATGGAGACAAGCAGATTCGATTGAATATTGGTAGAATTGCCAATTATGTTTCTTCTTCTTCTTCTTCTTCTTATTCTTCTTCTCCTTCCAAGTACAATTTCCAATTATGTTGTTTTGTTTCTGTGGGGTTTTCTAAATAGTCTCTACTAAGGACTTTGATAGCATCAGGAAAGTTGTCATCATGCACAGAAGGGGTTCAGTGAAGCCTCAAGGTTTCGCATTTGTCCAACTAAGATCAGAGGATGATATCACAAAAGCAAGGAACCACATTGATTGGAAGATTGTTGGAGGGAAGATCACCCAAGTACAAAAGGAAAAATATGGACCCAAGATCCTAACAAAGTAGAGACGGTCTTGAGAAACAATGGAAGCTTCAAGAGAGCTCTATTGGGGGATCAAATCGATCGCCAGCACATGCAACAGTTCAAAAGGTTTGAAGGAAGTTCTATTACGATGGGTTGAACTTTGGCTAATCTCAAGGTGAAACCAAATAGTTAGTATAATCAATGAGGCATAATTGAAATCGGTAAGGGGGTCGTTTGGGAGGTTCCGAAATACGTATTCTTTTCTAGTTTTAAACATGTATTTGGTAGTGTTACAGGGAATTCTTTCGTAAGAATGTTGTCTCAGGCTGCCTGATACTATTGACTTGAGAGTGACTCTAAAAATAAATAAATAAATAAATAAAAACACTCATATTTAGGCTTCTAAGTATCTAATCTCAATATATAATAAAGATTATAAGTTTGTCCATAATGTAAGCACTATTTAGGTTTAGAACACAAGTCAAGCATGATTTAGTGGATTAGGGCCTCTTACATAAAAATCCAACAAATGTAGATGGAAAAATGAAGAATAAAAAAGCAACAGTTTACCCCTTCCAATATTTCCCAATATGGTCTACTCTGCTTTAGTTCATCAAATCCCACTCAATTTTGTGTTTTGATCCTCAAAGTAATTCTACATCTAGTTTTTAAGCTTCCTTTATGTTTGACATGACTAAAGAAGTGGATAAAGAGAGAAACTTTTATTTTTTATTTTTAAAAAAATAAAATTGGAGCCTTTATGGTCGTATACGTATGTGATGGCATATCGGTCGTAACAGTGCTGATATGAGACGGGTTGGTATGGCCCCTTTTTCATAACGAACTAATTCACCCCCATATCGTGTAACTGGGGTGACCTTTTCCTTTACGTAATGACCTTTATGGTCGTAACGTAACCATTTTTTTAATACTGAGTGTTTGGCAGCATGATTTTGACTTTGGAGATTGCTAGAATTATTGCATGTATTCATAGGATGGTGAATGCAATTACATAAATTATCTCAAATATTTTAACATGGCATACATGTGCAGCATGTAAGAAAATCATTGTATTAAACCCATTAAAAGATAGCCTTGACCCAAAAATAAGGCAACTCTAAGCATCACATGGCCCTCAAAACGTAGGCCCACTAATTTCATAAAAGAAAAAAATCCAATATTTCGTTTAAGGTGATTGTCAAAAAAAAATTTCTATCGCGTGGCCACATAATGATTGCAAAGGCTTGATTTTTGTAACATCCCATCATCATGGTACGATGCAAGTGAAAATATCCAACAGTGTGCATGAGTGTGAATACCTTAAAGAGAGGAGATGAAAGTAGTTATTATGGTTGCAGAGGACTGAAAATCCTGGATTTTGCGACTTAGCTATTTCTAGATTGAAAAAAGGGCCAAAATTCTATATTTGAAATCTAGTTGGAACTGAAATCCAAGATTTTTAGGTGTGGCAAACAGAGTCGAGCTTACAAATCTTGGATTTCAATTCCCGACTAGCCCAAAATCCTAGATTTTTCAGGGGTGCTAAACAATCCCTCAGAGTAGGGCATAGAATATTACAGGAAACGATGGACTTCAATGTAGCATCATCGGTGTGCAATTAGACAACAATGTGACAACGGAACAAATCCTGAAGTCCTGAAGTGGATTACTATAAGATGGGGTATCCACTCCACTGAAGCATCAATGAAGAAATTGAGTTCGAAGGTCTGATCAAGCTTAGTAATGAATCAAAATTAGTCCAAAGATGTGGTTGTTTTGCCAACAAATAGCTTCATTGAATCATAGATGTTCCAAAGAAGTCGAAACAGACCTACCTAATTCTCTCCCAACTAGTTTGGTCTAAGGATATTCTATTGGTCATTTGGTTTCTAAAACTTATATCAACATTGGGTAATGTGTCATTCACATGGTACCAATTGATCCATTTGTCGGCTTTATGGCAAAGGTCGAATACATGTGAATAAGAATCAAGGACATCTAGCGTTGGCCAGAGAGTAAATTCTTCAATCTTTGGGTGGAGGATAAATGTTATGTTATCCCTACAGAGGTCGAGAATGGGTATCGATTTTTAGAAGAACAATGGTGAAGCCAAAGTCTCAAAGGAGGATATCACGTTCAAGGAGGGAGGGCTTCAATAGTGTCAATCATTCGAGACTAGTTCGGAGGAAGATGAAAATGGTAGGTGATGCCCTTTGTGCTAGATTGGCAATGAGGTGGACGAAGGGAGAAATTCAAACGGTTTTAAACAAAAGAGGCCCTGCCTAGTCAACAATGATGTGGTTGTTATCACTCAGAGAGACATTTTCAAATTTCAATACCACCTTACAATTCAATATAATGTGTAGATCGATTAGTTGTTATATATATATATATATAGTGTGTGTGTGTGTGTGTGTGTTTGGGGGGCAGGGACCAGCGTCTATAACGGTTGGCACATCAATCAATGGGACACAAGTTTCAAATATAGGGGTAGGTGAGGGCCCTATCATCATTTCACATTTGGGAATAGGTAGGGGCAAATATATATTTCCTCATGCGAGTATATCGCACAAATCCAATCCTTCTCCCACACACATGGCTAAGGGCTAATTCAAATATTGGCTTTGGTGGTAATGTAATAGATGGGGATAGTAAGTCGCAATGAGTGCAACACAAGGAGGAGATCAAGCGTGCTTCCCTCTCAGGCAAACAATAGTTGGGAATCATGCTTCTAGCATTATTATCAAGGTAGTAGAATCGGATTAGAAAGAAAAGTTCGAGCTCGAGCGTAACGAGCTGACACTCTCCAAAGTAATGGTTTTGTGGATGCACTGTGATGAAACAAGTATTCAAGTTAACAGTCAAGATATTGGGAATTTTGATGTTACTTCCATCTAGGACCAGCAATGGGCTGAACCCAGGCCAGGATTTTGAACTGGCCAGGCCAGATCATCAATCTAGGCCTATACAAAATTTTGCTTTTGCTGGTCCCAAGCCCAGTCCATTAATAGCCTTATTTCCATTTGGATCATTGTTAATAATAGGCATGTTTGTTGTCCTTGTAGGTTGAAGAACAAGATGACAGTTCAAGGCATCAGGCAAAGAGGATATTGAGCTATTGGAGGACTATGAGTAGGTTAACAAGAGGGTGATTTCCATGTGGTTGATAGTAGGGGTATCCCTACAACCAGAGGAAGTGGATGTTTGTATGCTTCTTCAGCATCTAGAAGAGTAGGAAAAAGGGAAGCAATCTCGAGTTGTCTCTCCAATACAAAAACATTTGAGAGGTCAAGATGAGGTCAGGAATCTAGTATCCTCCATCAATTACAAAAAGTCTAAAGGAAGTCAGAAGTAGAAGGGAGGCAGGATCAGTGGGTTGGGAGCGCAGCTAATAGCTCAATGAGTAAACCTCTAAATTGCCCTTTCCAAAATAAAACAAAAGCATGAATGGAAGGAATTATAGGGGAAAAAATTAAAGCTATGAAAGATAAAATGAATTTTCAAGTACAATGCATAAATGAGAGATGCAATGCAAAGAGGGGTAACCACCATAATCACTTTAGCTAATTCTTTTGAACACAAGGGCCACTTTACACAAGTTGGCCTCGACTCTGCAAATAAACTTCCCTCGTCTGTGTAGGTGGTCTGTTGCACCCAAGTGTGCTCACCCCCTTAGCCTTGATTAATGAGTGACCCATTCATACGTTAGCTGGTCAAAATACTACTCCACCTGGCTTACGTAGGTGGTCTGTTACACTTCTAGTATGCTCAACCACCTGGCCTCGATCAATGGAGGTTCAAATGGTGCCAATTGGAGTTTAGGTGTTCTCAACACAGAGGCCTCAATCGCCCCATAATGCAAGCTAATTTGGGCCCACAATCCATAGGCTAGGGCTCGGCCCAGGCCTTTTAAGCCCAAGCCCAATAGCTTGTCCATCAATAAGGAGGCCCAAGCCTCCAATTTAGGTAGCTATCTTATTTGAGTAATTAGCTAGCAAAAATCAATCAATTCTTCTAATTTTTATTTCTTTTCCAAATTTGTAATAAGTCATTCGTTGTCAATGACATAATGAGTTTTCCTTATGCGTACGTTTCAAAAGCTTATTAGTTCCAAGGCACTTTGAATTGAATTTAAAAAAAACAAAAAAAATCTAGATTGTTTTCTTCTACTAGATTGGAGGTGCTTATTGTTGAGCAGATCCTCCCCATCAGCTAGTTGCGCCAATTTGGTATCAAAGCGGGTCCCAACAGCTGGGTTGAACTCCTGGATCAATAACAATCTCGATAGTACTGTTTTCAAGCTCTTTAATGGTAAAATTCTACATTTTTTCTTTTATTTTCTTCATTGTGTCCATCCCTCCTACCCCCATATTCACCTCTTTTTTTATCCTTTTCTTATACAAAGCTCGCAAGTCCAATTGACAAGGGGAGACAACCAAAATTTTGACAGCCATCTACCTCCATAATCTAGCCCATTAAAACCCAAAATCAACCCCATTCCAGTACATTAAAACCCTCAAAAAATTAACCCCATTCCAACGCATTAATTAAAATCCCCAAAATCAGTCATATTCCAACCCACTAAACCCTCAAAATCAGCCCAATTCCAGCCCGTTAAAACCTCCAAAATCAGCCCCATTCCAGCCAATGTTCGAAGTATCGATATCGACAAGTTTCACTGGCCAAGGATATGGAAACAATATCGATATCGCCAATAATATCGTTGATAACCGGAAATGCGGGGAAACATAGGAAAAACGGTGGAATTTTCAACAAAACTTCAGGAGATGTTAAAATGTACATATTTGCATATTTAGAAATTAAAAATTAAAAATAAAAATTGCCAAAATAATGCATACATAACAAGTTTCCATTTAATGAGATCTTAAAAGAATGCGCTGGTGTAAGAAATTAGTCCAACCATCCCCTCCGGCCAATTTAACCATCCAACCTTCCATCCAAACATCCATCGATATTACAAAATATCAACAACATATGATATTTCACTAAGAAATCATCAACAATTGGAAAGGAAACGAAAGATTGTGGTCTCAATATCTTGCATGTTGTGATATTGATAATATCGAGATATTATCAATGACAAATTGAACACTACATACAACCATGTGGCCACGAAAAAAAATTGAAATAAAATTTTTTCTAATAAATAAAATTTTGATGATATCAATACGTTGGCGATATTATTGAAATATTGTCAATACACTTATGATACAAGCATTACCTAGAATTTACATAGTCGAAAATATTGGCGATACATTGGCAATATTGATGCATTGGCAATATGAGGGACATTTAGAATTCACATAGTTGAAAATATTGATGATTACATTAGCGATATTGATATGTTGGTGATACTTAGAGATACATTGCTAATACCTAGAACTTATGATACTACCAGCATTATCGGTATCGCTGAGCTAGAGATAAAGATAATATCGGAGATAATTTGAACACTGCATACAACCATGTGCCCGTGAAAAAAAAAAAAAATTTTAATAATTTTTTTTCTAATAAACAAAATTTTGATGATATCAATACGTTAGTGATATTATTGAAATATCATCAATACGCTTATGATACAAGCATTACGTAGAATTTACATAGTCGAAAATATTGGCGATATTGATGCATTGGCAATACAAGCGACACTTAGAATTTACATAGTTAAAAATATTGACGATTACATTAGCGATATTAATATGTTGGCGATACTTAGCGATACATTGCTAATACCTAGATTTTCTAATACTACCAGCATTATCGGTATCGCTACCAATGTTATCGGTATCGCTGAGCTAGAGATAAAGATAATATCGGAGATATTTCAATAATATCGGAGATAATTCGAACACTGATTCCGGCCCATTAAACCCCCCAAAAATCAGCCATATTCCAACCCATTAAAACCCCCAAAATCAGCCCTAATCCAACCCATTAAAACCCCCCAAAATCACCCATATTCTAGCCCATTAAAACTTTTTTTTTTTTTTTTTAAAAGGCCCTATTTCAGTCCGTTAGAAGCCAAATAAAAAAATAAAAAAAAATCAGCCATATTCTAAACCAAATCCAATCCCCATTACAGACAGCCATTAATAGCCCTAATCTAGCCTATTTCAACCCATTAAAATCTAGAATCTCATCCCATTAGTAATCTTCTGTTCTAAACCAAAAGCTGCCTTATATTATGTCCATTACTTTCTGACGTCCCTATGTCTACCCGTAGTAGTAACCAGTGTTGTCATTATCATACGATATGTGATACGAATCTTAAGATTCGTATCGTATGATTGTACAATTCCGATCATACACTTGAACCGCAATTTCAACTGAATCATACGATTCGATAATCGAACTCCAATATCGGCAGCGTCCTGTCAAAAAATCATTATTTTTCATTTCCTTTTTTTTAGGGATTTCTTTTTTAAAGTGTATTGATCAAATTGTACGATTCGATAATCGAACTCCAAAACTAGCAGCGCTAGATCAAAAAATCATTATTTTTCTTTTCTTTTTTTCTTTTTTGCAATTTTTATAGGGATTTCTGTTTAAAGTGTACTTAGGCTCACACTTGATAGAAAAACATATCTTTTGCAACTTTTGAGATATTTTGGGAACTTTTGGAGCTTGTGGACAATAGGAAACCTAGAGAAAAATAAAATAAAAAAATCAAGATATCTTTTTCGTCGATCACCGGAATCGAATGTCACTTGTTACATTCGATTTCTACATTGAAATAGGTAGGAATACAAGTAAAATAATCAGTTATTACTTTCTATTACATTTCTTTCATATATTGGCGAAAATATGGGTTTTTCGGAAAAGAAAAAATAAATTATGTCAATTTTTTCTTTCTATTTCTGTTTTTTGCCATTTTTTAGGTCTTTTGTGTTTAAAAGTTATTAATGCCCTACATACATTATAATATCACTTATTTTCTTTCTTTGGAGTGAGAGTGGCGAGATTTGGAATTTATGTGGGCCTACGTAGTTTTTTTCAAGAGTTTTCTCATTTATTTCAAATTGAAACTAGTTTTCTCAAATTTTTAATCAATTTATAATTTTCTATGTTAGTGTGGGGCCCAAATGGTTTTTTTCCTAATATGTATGTAGGCTTGGCTTGTCACTTGTTGCTTCGTTTTGAGCATTGAAGATGGGAAAGAAATTGAGAACTAAGGACAATGATCTTATGTGGGAGTATTGTTCAAAGATGGATGAGAACAATAAATCTCCACCTAAGACGCAATTTTTTTGGGAAGGCATATTGGGGAGGTGTGTTTCAAATGAAACATCACCTAGCCCAAACGAAGAAGAATGTTGCGGCATGTTCCCAAGTAGGTGATGAGGGTTCCTATAATTAATGATGTAGAGAAGAAGCAACAAGAAGAGGTGGCATATGATGTTGAAAGGGTTCCTATAATCGATAATGTAGACGAAATGGGTGGTGGAAAAAAGGAAGAAAATAATGGATGATTTTATAAGAAAGAGTGGACCAAAACAAAAACAGAAAGCCGCTCTAAAGAAAATCTAGAAGAAGGGAGATAAAGACAATGTGACTATCTATTTCGTTTTTCCTATATGTGAATGCTCTACCATTCAACCTTGTAAAGAGCTCATTCTTTGCACCAATGATGGAAGCGGTTGTTGTGTTTGGGTTGGGAATGAATCTTCCATTGTATCATGAAGTGAAGAATAAATTTTTAAAGATGGAGGTTGAGTTGATAGAGAAATCTATTGATGTATATAAAAATGAATGGGGCAAGACTTGATGCACAATTATGTCAGATGGGTGGACCGATGGAGCGAATCGGTCGATTACAATTTTTTTGTTCATAGTCCAAGTGGTATGGTATTTTTAAGATCTGTTGACACATCCGATATTTCAAAAAATGCAGACAATTTCTTAGGGTTGCACAAGTCAATGATTGATGAAGTGGGTGAAGAGAATGTTGTGCAAGCAATTACGGATAGTGCATCCGCCTATGTGAAGGTGGGTTAGTTGTTAATGGAGAAGAGGAAGACATTGTTTTGGTCTCCATGTGCGGCCCCATTGCATAGACCCAATGCTTGCAGACATTGGAAAGCTGCAAGTTCATTCAAGAGATTGTGGCGAAAGCAAGGTCCATAACGGTATATATTTACAAACATTGTTGGGTCTTGAATTTGATGAGGAAGCACGCAAAGGGGGAGTTGACTCGACTTGGCCATAACACGGTTTGCAACATGTCACTTAATTTTAAAAAGAATTCATGAAAATAGAATTAGCCTGAGGTCGATGTTTACCTCCAAAGAATAGGAAGGTAGTAGCTTCTCCAAGACCGCAAAGGGGAAGCATGTTCAAGACAGTTTTGGTCGATGTAGAATTTTGGACATAAATCAAGTTTTGCTTGAAGACCACTCTCCCATTGGTCAAGATGAAATGGCTAGTTGATTAAGATGAAAGGTCAGCCATGGGATCTATTTATGAAGTGATGGATCGGGCGAAATAGGCTATAGCAAAACATATGGGCTAGGTGAAGAAGCGATATTCGGCCATATGGGAAATCATAGACTAACGGTGGACTCTTCAATTGCATAGGCCCTTACATGCAACGGCTTATTTCTTAAATCCGAGATTTCTGTATGATGATAATTTCATCCAAATTTAGGGATTAAAACCAACCTATATGACTATATTGAAAGAATAGTCCCTGATTCAAGACAGAGGGTCATCATTGATGAGTAGATGGATAACTTCAAAAAAGCCTATGATTAATTTGGAACAGAGACGGAAAATTAACTAGAACAACAAAGCAACCAAGTAATTTTACTTACAATTATTTTACATCTTTGAGTGCCTATTATTTATATAAATTATATATGATTGTGTTTTAGGTCTATGGTGGGAGAGTTACATAAACGAGTGTCTAGAATTGCATGAGTTGGCCATTCGTATTTTTAAGTTTGACATGTAATGTTATTGGTTGTGAGCGCAACTGGAGCACTTTTGAGCAGGTGAGCGCGAGACATTATTGAATTCATTAATCAACTTATGAATTTACAATGTAGACTGTGGTGACCAATAGCCTTATATTATTACATTCTTGGGCTGGCAAATACATTCAAAGAAGAGGAATATACTTGAGCAACAAAGATTGAATGCGCTCGTCTTTGTAAAATATAAGCTCCAGCTCGAAGTCCGTCATGCAAAGAGGGAGGACCAAGGGCCTATTCCTATATGCTTATTAGATATGGAATTTGATGATGAATTGATCATGGAGAGAGGATCCTGCACTTCCTACAGATAACATCTAGATGGACATAGGAGAATGCTTTGTTGAAGGGTTGGATGATGTGCAAGGTGTAGGATGATTCACACCAAGACCAGATGGGCAACGTGGTATGACTCATATAGTCATATTCTTATTGTTTAGTTTTGTAATCTTATAATTATTAATTAATAGTCTTGCTCTTATATTATAATGAATTTTGCAACAACTATTTTGTAGGTCCTAGAAAACTTGCAATTAGAAGCAAAGCGAAGGGAAAAGCAAAACTGGTAGAAGCAGAGGAAGAGTTTATTTCAACATCAAATTCTGAAAATGAAGATGATGTTCATAATGTCATTGGTTATGAAGAGGATGATGATGGCGTAGCCGATGAAGAATAGATTTTTTTGGACATTTTATTTCCTTTTTAAATTATAGAACAAGTGAATAGAGACTACAATTTATATATGTAAATGGGATGAGGAAAATGTTTTTTTTTTTTTTAATCGTATAGAAAACTTACATGTACATGGGATCAGAAAAGGGATTATTGTTTGAACTTGATTATGACATGATGATATATACATGACACATCTTTTTGTTATTTGCATATTGATAATGAAATGGATGATTGATGTGTTTTTAAATTTTTTTATTTATATACAATTTTTATATTTTTTTATGACATGTTTTATGAAATTTTGAAAAAAATGTACGATACGATACGATATGATTCAGACCCTTTTACGATTTATGATATGATAATGATTATGACAAGATTGGTCATAATATCTATCGAGGGAGGCTTACCGATCAACAGTAAGACAATTGCATCATCGAGCTATTCGCAAGGGTAGCCAACCTGGAAACTGTTATTGACCAACTACGTGGAGAACATGGTGATCCAAATCTACAACAAGGGGTCCTTGCTCTTGCTCCGGTGGTAGGCTCTTAGGAGTTTCAACACCTGGTCAAGGGTTCGAGTACCCATAGGTGGTGAAATCCCACCATAGCGTGAGTGTGTGATGGTGTGTGTGCGTGTGTTATAAAATAAAATAAAAATCTACAACAAGGGTTCCAACCAGAACCCTCGGTAAATCAAAATGGTACGGGTCCTCGAGATTTTGTTTATGACTTCATGCAATGACTCTTTACAAAGAGAGCCCATGACACCGTGATAGAGACACCCAAGAAAGGTGATATCACCAAGAACGTACGAGTTGGAAGTTCCAAATTACATGGGTTGCCTCGATGCAAAGGCTTTTGTCGATTAGATTACAATCAAGGTGTCCCGTATCGGTATCGGTTGGCGTAACGGTACTCTACAAAACCGATACGGATACGGGGGCGTAACGGCCCGTAACGGCACAAATTATTTTTTTTTTGCCAAAAAAATATGGATTAAATCCGGAATATTCTAAGCATTCTAAATATGCATTCATTTATAAATTGGAACATATTTATGCTGGTGTAACGGTCCACTCTTTGGTGAGAAGTTGTATCGGACTGTCTGATGAATTTATGAACCAGATAACCTGAATTTGACTACAAAATTCATATATTTAATTTTCTAAATATCTAATTTATATACTTAACAATTTGATATCATTTCTCCCAATAGTTCTTTTAAAAAATGAAATTAAATTCAGGTAGATCGCGTTGCCAATTTGGAGCTGACTTGGAGGACCAATCCATGCCCCAAATCAGGCTCAAATTCATGCAATTTATTGACATTATCTCACTTGTGAATTGGTGGACATTTATTGGATAGTGAATCATGAAAAAAAATCAAAAGGCCCTATTTTAAAAAATAAGCGTCCACAAATTAACAATTAAAACTATTCAAACAATTTGATTTTGGCATTTTGAGTTAGCAATTACAGTCCATAATTTAATTGGTAAATTTTAAGTTAATACATGTATCGTGTATAATTTTTAAAGGGCCCGAATTAGGTAGGACTCATATTGTGAAGTGTAGCACACGAGTGTTAAAGTTTTTTGGACCCCACTCATGATGAATGTGTCATATCCACACCGTCCATCCATTTTGCCAAATAATTTTAGGGCATGAGCCCAAAAATGAGGCAGATCCAAAGCTCAGGTGGACCACACCATAAGAAACAATAATAATTAAATGACTATCATTAAAAAATTATCGGGGCTACAAAAGTTTTAGATCAAGCTGACATGTGTGGTTTCCCTTCATCCACATTAGTGTGTGACCCTATTAACAGGTTAAATGGAAAATAAACATTACAGTGGACCCTAAGAAATTTTTAATGGTGAGCATTCTATAACCACTGTTTCCTATGTTGTGGTCCACCTGAGATTTGGATCTTACTAATTTTTTGAATCATAACCTAAAATGATGTGGCAAAATGGATGGACGGCATGGATAAAATACATACAGTATGGTGGGGCCCATGTGGCACGTGTACATTTTATTAAATTGTGCAACGTGCTGTGTAACGCGTACCAGTCCATTCATTTGACGCAAGCAAGTCCTGTGGGTCTGATCATGAGGTATGTGTTATATCTAAACCGTCCATTCATTTGACAAGCTCGTCTTAAGGCTTGGCACGAAAAAAAATACAAATCTAATTATCAAGTGGACCACACTGCAAAAAGTAGTGGGGGATTGAACGTCTACCAGTGAAACCCTTTTTGGGATCACAAAACTTTTGGATCAATATGAAATTTGTTTTTCATCTTCATTCAGGTCTTTTTGACCTTTTGAACAGATTGGATGGAAAATAGACGTTATGGTGGGCCTACGAATTTTTTAACGGTGAAAATCATCATCTCGCTACTATTTTTGGTGTGGTCCAGAAGATCTTTGGATACGATTCATTTTTTGGCTAATGCTCTAAAATGATATTTAAAAATAGATGAACGGTGTAGATATAATAAATACATCGCTGTGGAGCCGATGTAACTTTGATCTCCTTTGAACCGTTCGTGTCAACGCTCGTCTTTGCATGACACGTACCTACAGCAGCTATACTGGTGTGTGGTACACCAGTCAAACCGCTTCCGATTTCAAAAGAAAAAAACGGGAGAGGGAAACCGAAAAGAAAAAGAGGGAAAGAAGAGGGAGAGGGAGAGAGAGAGAGAGAGAGAGAGAGAGAGAGAGAGAGAGAGGAGGAGGAGGAGGAGGAGGCCCAAACCGCAGCCGCAACAGGGCGAGAAGAAGAAGAAGAGGAAGAAGAAGAAGAAAAGAAAGAAAGAAAAAAAAAAAAAAAAGGTATGTTTTTTTTCTTTTCGTTTTTACCATTTTTTTTCATTTTTCTTTAGGGTTATGGACTGTAACGTTTATTACGGTACCGTAACGGCCGTTATGGGCTGTAACGGCCATTACGAACCCAAAAAACAGAGGTGCCCCGTTTCGAGGCCAAATCGCGTAATGGTTGATGCCGTTACCGTTACATATCGGCCGTTACGGCCAAAACGTAACCGATTTGGGATACCTTGATTACGACATAGATTATTTTGCATAGTAAGACATTAATGATGTCCAACAAGTAGCCTTTGTCAAGGTCAAGTTAAAGGGCCTAGCGAGAATTTGGGGGCAAAGCATTGATGACAACAATCTTATCATGGGTCATCCTACTATCACTAGGTAAATTGAGATGAGGGAAAAGCTGGAAAGTATTTGCCTGATTAAATGGATGCACTTCTCCAGGAACTTGCGTTCAAATAAGGAACTATCGATAGATGACTACAATGATAAATTCAATGAGCTTTCTGTCCATTGTAAGCTTGCAGAGACAAGCCACGTAATAGCTTACCGCTATCAATGAAACAACCATATGTAGAACCTACATCATAGCCAAAGGACCCTCATGTTGAAAATGCAATTGAAGTTAAGGTTGAAGGCTCTACTCTTATCATCCTCCACCTCCTTGCCACCACCGAGGAAGAGGAAGACCGGCGACAAACCATTGTTTTCCATACACAATTAAAATGACAGGGTAGTTTATGTAACACGATCATTGATAGTGATAGTGCAATGAACATCGTATCTCATTATCAAGAAATAATTGATAACCTCAAGTTGCCAACTGAAAGGCATCCAAAACCATATAAGGTTGTGTGGTTCAACGACGCTACCATCCCCGTGACTCAAAGGTATTTAGTATCATTTAAAATCAGCATATATGAGGATGATATTTGGTGTGACATAATTCCAATGAATGTCACCCACATCCTTCTTGGTCAACCTCGGGTCTTTGACCAAAAGGTACAAAGCGATGATAAAAAGCTAACACGCATACTTTCATATGGCGAGGTCATCATATCCTTCTCTGCCCACTGCAACCTACATCACATCTTTCATCTATTCCTTCATCCCCTGTTCTCACCATGCGGAAGTTTGAGGAAGAGAGCAAGGAGAAGGCATAATGCTCGCTCTAGTCACAAAACAGGTGCATGATCATGTTACTAACCAAGATGAGCCTATTCCCGATGAAGTCAGATCTATGTTGCATGACTTCCAAGATTTGGTCCCCAATGATCTGCTTAAAGAGTTGCCTCCGCTGCAGGATATTCAGCACGCTATAGATTTGGATCATGGAGCATCCTTACCTAACTTACCAGCACACCAAATGAGTCCCGCCAAGCATGTCGAGTTGAAGTGTCAGGTTAACGAGTTGCTTAAAAAAGGATACAACCGAGAGAGCCTAAGCCCATGTGCAATGCCAGCCCTCCTTACTCTAAAGAAGGACGGATGTTGGCATATGTGCGTACATAGCCGAGCTATTAATAAAATCATTGTGAAGTCCCTTCCTCGGCTCAGTGATATGTAGGACTTAATGCCAGGTGCTAATGTCTTCTCCAAAATTGATCTTCGCAATAAATACCATTAGATTCACATCCGACCTGGTGACAAATGGAAGATGGCATTCAAGACGAAGGACGGTCTCTACAAGTGGTTAGTTATACCATTCGATCTCACAAACACGCCTAGCACTTTTGCGTCATGACCTAGTTGTTGCACCCCTTAATTGCTAAGTTTGTCGTTGTCTATTTTGACGACATCCTTGTATACAGTAAGTCAAGGAAGGACCACCTCAATCACCTAGGTCTTATCTTCAGAGTTCATCATGAGCGCATTTACATCAACCGTAAAAGGTGTGCATTCATGAGTACGTATGTGATCTTTTTTAGGGTACATTGTCTCATCACAAGGTATAGAGGTGGACCCAGCCAAAGTGAAAGCCATTGTTGATTAGCCCACACCTACCACTATCTCTGAAGTTGGTAGTTTGCATGGCCTCACTACATTTTACAAACATTTTATGCAGAACTTCAACAACATCATGGCCCTGATCATCGATTGTATGAAACAAAGAGACTTTCGATGGACAAGTGCAGCAACACAACCGAAGCTCCAATCTTGCACCTTCCAGACTTTGAGAAGGTATTTGAGGTGAGCTGTGACGCCTCTAACGTTGGCATTTCTGGAGTTCTCAATCAAGAAGGCCATCCAAAAGCTTTCTTCAACGAAAAGCTCTCTGATGCGAAGCAACAATACTCCACTTATGATTTGAAACTTTATACTGCTGTGCTTAGTGACACTATTTGGTTGGCAAGGAGTTTGTCCTATATTCTGATCATGAAACACTCAAGTATCTAAACTCTTAGCAGAAGATGAGTGCTCGTCGTATCAAGTGGAGCACTTACCTTCAGAAGTTTTATTTTGTCATTCATCACAAGGCTAGCAATGACAATTAGGTCGTTAATGAATTAAGCCGCCGCGCGCATCCATTGTCATCGAAGGCGATCATTGTTCTAGGATTCGAAGAGATATAGCGTGAGTATACTGACGACAAGGATTTTGGATGTATTTATACCAACGTTCTTAATAGAAAGCATGTGAGACACCCACATTTCAGCATTCATGATGGCTACTCATTCTAGGGAATGCAATTGTCTACCCAATACATCCATCCGTGAGTATGTTGTGAGGAAGTTGCATGTCAGTGGATTAGTGAACACTTGGGTCATGATAAGACCTTAGCTCTTGTTGGATATAGATACTTTTGGCCTCATATAAAATTAGATCTTACAAAGATCTACCTGTTATGTAGGGTTTGCCAGCTTGTTAAGGGTCAAAAGAAAAACAATGGATTGTATCAACCACTACAAATTCCACATGCTCCGTGGGAAGATCTCAACATGGACTTTGACCTAGGTTTGCCACAGACTGCTCGAAAAGTTTTCAATATTTGTGATGGTAGATCGATTTTCAAAGATGGCTCATTTCATATCATGCTCGTCATGGTGTGACATAAAGGTCATTACATAAAGCTAATGGTGGCAACCGTTAGACATTACAGGGTCATAAAGGCAGTCATAAAGGTTATAACGGCCGTTACGGAAAAAAAAAAATGACCCATAAAGGCCATTATAGTCCCCATAATGGCCCATTACACCCCCCGTAAAGGTCGTAACGGTGCCAATACAAATTTTAATGGTGGCAACCATTAGACATTACAGGGTCGTAAAGGCCGTGATGGAAAAAAAAAAAGGACCTATAAAGGCCATTACAGTCCCCATAGCGGCCCGTTACACCCCTCGTAAAGGCCGTAACGATGCCAATACAAATTTTATGGATTTTTTTTTCAATAAAAAACGTTACACCTCATATCGTAAATACCTTGATGTTCAAATACCGCAAACGCTCTCAAGATTGTTCAATTATTCTTTCAAGAGGTTGTTCGTCTTCATGGGGTTCCGAAGACAATTGTGTCCGATCATGATACCAAGTTTATAAGTTATTTTCGAAAAACTCTTTGGGGGCATCAACGAAAACCAAGCTTCAATTATCTAGTGCCTACCACCCTCAAACCGATGGTCAAATGGAAGTGATCAACCGTAGCTTGGGCAAGTTATTACGGTGTCTTGTCCGCAATAATATTGCTACATGGGACCTAGTAATACCCACGGCTGGATTTGCTTATAATAACACAGTCAACAAGTACATAGGGATGTCACCTTTTGAAGCAGTAACTGGTATACGACCGCTTCTTCCAGTCGATTTGGTTCCTCTACTTGTAGAGTTGAGACCAAGCGCAGAAGCTTATGACTTCATCCACCATATGCAGCAAGTGCATGACGATGTTCAAACACTGGCTAAATTGGGATGTTTATTTGGGTGTAAGATCCGTCCAATTTGGACCAGGGAGAGAACAACCAGCGTTGTCCGAATTGAACTCCGATCTGACAAACGTTGCTGACCACAATCTGACCACGTTGGGACCGTAGAACAGACATTAAAAACTGATCTTAAAGGGCCACCAAACTGAGGTTCAAACTATTCGAAGTTGGACCATCTGATTGATGTCCAGACTGAACCATTTCTAAAGTATTTCAGTCCACCATTTTAGCACAGTGATCTGTTATGAAACCTGTCCAATCGCACCACTGTTTGGACACCCTAAATCATCCTAAATTCACCCACTAATTTTGTCTTGGAATTGACCATTTTTGAGCCATTGACTTAACATCCAAAGTTGGCCCTATCGGACTGATCAAAGGACCTCAAAAGACATCCAATCTGAACCATATATTGAGGTCCAATGCTGCCCAAGAATGGGCCATAAATAATCTGACATCCAACCAAGGGCCATGAATTGACGCCCGAAGTTGCCCACACAAAGCCATGTATGGATGATGTCCAATCTTCCCTCCGATTTCATCCACAAAATCACACAATTGGTCCATTGTTTGCTGGCATTTAATCACATTATTGTCCTCTATTTGTGTTCACTATTTTATGTAAATAAAACACACATTGTCCATGATTTTAAGCATCTGAATCATGTAGATCTACCCATTTTGTATATCAAGACCACATAAAGCTGGGCTCTTCTTTGGACGCTGAAACTGTCCAGTTTGTACATGTACAAATCTGATCTGTTTATGTGTATACACGTGAGCCCAAACCTGGCCAGTTTGTAAACACACAAGCAGGCCCAAACTTGGCAGGTTCTGACATGCACGATAAGCCAAGTTCAACCATTGTCTATGCACCATATCATGATTTAAAAAATAAAAAAATAAAAATAAAAAAAAAGGGACTCTTGGACTGACTTAAATGGGAATGGGGCAACCCATAAAACAGCCAAGGATGGATCACCAGTGGTCTATAACTTTAGCATAGAATGGACCAATTGGTTGGCTAGAAAAATTGTCCATGCATGGACAATCGATCAAACGACAATGTGTCCATCAAAAATCAGGAAATTGGTTGGATCGATTTTCAAAATGTCCCAAAAAGTTTGGAAAAAGGTCAATGGGAAACCGTTGGGGACAGGAGACTTATCTTTGCCGAGAGAGAAGACGGCCACTTTGATTTCTTCCTCTAAGAAGGGGGCTTCAAGAGTCATGATATCCTCGGCAAAGACGAGAGAAATTCCAATTATCCAATGAAGGTCTAATCTAGGATTCAGCAAAATTTTGGGAAGAATAATAAGAGAATATGATTTGATACATGCTAATGGTCTTCTATCTTAGAACCATTATTGGAGCCAGAACTTATCGTGTTGGATTTAGATTTGGTGTTGGCAATCACATGGAAGTAGCAGGTGTTCTTGTCCCCAGCTTTCAGACAAAGGGCCCTCGATGATGAGGATATCGGACCATCATATAGGGTCTACCAGAGGAGGGCCCAGACGGCAGCCCCAGCTTCATTGTGGATGGACGACATCTATATGGGGCCCAGTGGACCACCTTGAAGACCCCACATGCATGGACTGTGCATCTGGAAGACCCCATACTGGGATGATGCATGTGGGTTGTTATGATATGAGCATTCGATCATTGGATTGAATTTGTTGGCTTATCTGACTGTCAAATCATCATCTACGGACCATCGAACTATTGGTCAACTCAGATTTTGGACCACATGGGTCCCTAGTTGTAGGCATTTTTAGATTTACATTATTTTGGACATGGCCGATGATTTGAATTAGGATTTGGTACTTTAGATCATTATTTTTGAGTTTACACACTTTATTTAGTACAAGGGGCATTATTGTAGATATTGCTTTTTGATACTATGAATAAGAGGGGGGGGGGTACAATCCACACCCTAGCCAATGAAATTTGAAGAAAAGCTCTTTCTCTCTCCTTCTACTTCTTGCATGAGATTTACAGGTGAAGTTCTCTCTAGGGATTTGAGAGGTGGGACGCCTCGAGGGTGATCCTCATCTATCCCTTCTTCCTTTTCTTCAAAGGTAAGTTCCTTTCTTCTTCTCTGACGCAGGACAGCCCTAATTATGATGCATGCTCATGAACATAATTAAACAGCGGAAATAAAAGGAATAAATGATCTAAAATTCTAGCAGTAATCATCATAACTAAGAAAATCATAAAGGAAACATGCAATGGAGCAGGCCATCATCACGACCATGGAATATGGAATTCAATTATAACTTAGGTTGGATCCGGCGAGGGATGAGACCTCCCGATCTTGCATGGTCACACCCAATCGATCAATGAAGATCACTAGTCCGAAGAACCAGGAAGTTTCTGGAATTAGGAATTTGAGAATTTGGGGGTTTAGGGTTTAGATCGGTTCTCAAGATTTTGATCGAAGAAGGATTAGCCAAAACTGGAAAATAGAAAGAAGAAAATAATTACCTTGAAGAAGTTGGAGGGGCATAAGAAGAAATTAGAAGAAGAAGATCAAGGGAAGAGAAGAAGCACCGTTAGAGAGAAGAGATGAATGAGGCAACCAAAGGGTTTTCTTTTCATTAATCAATAGTTAAAATTCGAGTTTAGGGCTTTAGCCCACTTAAATAAGCAAATAAAGACATAAAATTACTAAAATACCCTAAACTAAGCAAAAACGCGCAAATAACACAAGTACGGGAAAGTTCGGGCACTCGGTCTTCGCTCGGTCTTCTTTCTCCAATCTTCCTTCACATGTGTCTTCCCTGAGTAGGGTCTTCTATATGTCCAATCACATGTAAAAGGTCTTCAACTCCTCAATAATCGCCTATCCACAAGAACGGCACCTGTGGTTGGCGCTTTCTTCGTTGGTACACCTTGAATGCGCTTGTGTCCGCATCATTTTCTTTTCATTTTCTTCGTCATTAAACCCTCGAATCCCTTTCCTTTTCTCAATTTTCTCCCCTTTTCTACTCCTAAATCATCCAAACATCCTTCCATCCAAACCCTAGGCCGTACACCCCTTACTTGTGGCCATACACACACCAACACACAAGCATGCAAGGCTGTCCACGTGGGCAGCCACTTCCCCTTTTCATTTTGCTTTGTTTCTCCCATAAAATCCTAACTCTATTGCCTAATTTTATCCCATTTTAAAACCCTAACCTTAATCTTCCCCTAAACCCAAACCCTATGTTTCCTATTTTGAACCTTTGGCCCCATAATCGTGTTTAAACTTGAAACTAATAATCTATTTGAGCGTTGGGGCTATCGTATGCTAGAACAGGATTCCCATATGTCGTAGAGACCATTCTTTCGTAATATTATATTGATTATGCATGATGGGATGACAATTTTGGTTAGAACCTGGCTAGTTAAACTTGAATTCTCTAATTTGTCGTAGAATACATATTTCTTCCATGCTTGATTTATCTGTATTAATCTGGAAATTGATCTCATTCATCACTTGGGCTTAGACAACCCTCATCCAACATCAGTTGATCTCTATCCACTTAATTTCCTGATGGCTGACTGCTCCAGAGTAAACCTCTTTGAGGGAGGCTCTCTGACCTAGCTCCTCCTCCGAAAGGAGATTGGATTCTTCCTGGATATCCACGAAATGAATGGAAGCAATGGAGTTAGAAATGGTGGCCTCGAGATTCTGTTAAGATTCTTTCCAATTGATAAGTTGTTTAAGGAGTTTGAGTTTCCTCATGACGAAGTTGAGGCTACCAGAGATGGAAAAAGAAGACCAATTGGACACCATAACAGGGAAAGCTCGAATATAAAGGGTTTAGGGCCCCGACTTTCTTCAATTAGATCCAATAGGATAGGACAATGGTCCAAAACAAGCTTGGGGGGACTAGGTTGAAAAACAACAAGGTTCGCTTCCAACTAGGAAGGGTAGACAAGAAATCTGTCAAGGTGGGATAGATTTTATTTTATTTTATTTTTTTGGTTGGGGGGGTAGACAAGAAATCATTAGAATTTTTTTTTGGGATTGCCCATCAGACCAGGTGAATTTAACATCTAGAAGGTGAAGGTCTATCAAATTGTTCTCCCCATGGTATTCAAAATCAGTTACATATAGGTCGTAATGGTCGACAATGTTACACAATACAGGGTCAAAACAGTGCCCCCCTAAATTTTGAAATCGAAACAGTCGTTACGGGCCATAACGGCCATTACCCCTCGTAACGCTCAGACAATAATGAGCAAAAAACAGTTATTTTTGTCTTTTTAAGTTGCGATTTTTCTCATTTTTTACGACTTTTCTCTTCCAAATTCTTTCCTAAACTATTCTACTAAAAATTCCTAACACTCTTATCTTGAATTTGAGGATCAAAACAAGTTATTTGAAGGATTTTGTTGAATCGAAGCTCCTTGGGCTATTTTTCAGAAATTCTTCAAAAATAGGTATTTATACCTTCTTTTTTTAATCTTCGTAGTTATGGGTGAATATGATGCGTTATTTAAATTAGAACATAGGAATATGTATTTTACAGATTATGCAACTGATTTTCTTTTTTTTTTTCAGACTATTTTCGGCCGATTTAAAAAAAAAAAAAAAAAAAAAAAATCAATCCTCTTCTGTTTTAATGGTTCAATATGATATGTTAATCATAGTAAAACATATCAATATGTATTTAACAAATTAATGCAACTGATTTTATATTTATTTGAATTTTTTTATTTTCATACTATTTTCTAACGATTTCTAAAAATTAGGAAAAAAAACATTTTTTCAATCTTTTTCTGTTTTAATGTTTGAATATGATGTGTTAATTAGAGAAGAACATATCAATATCAATTTAACATATTATGCAACTGATTTTCTTTTTCTTTCTTTTTTTTGAATTTTTTCAATTTTAGGGTTGTTTTCGGCTAATTTTTAAAATTTAGGAAAAAACCTTTTTTTTAATCTTTTTCTGTTTTAATGATTGAATATGATGTGTTAATCATAGTAGAACATATCAAAGTGCATTTAACATATTATGCAACTGATTTTCTATTTTTTTATTTTTGAACTATTTTCGATGATTTTTAAAAATTAGGAAAAATCATTTTTTCGATCCTTTTCTGTTTTAATAGTTGAATGTGATCATAGTAGAACATATCAAGATGCATTTAACAAATTATGCAACTGATTTTATTTTTATTTTTGGGACTATTTTCGAGCGATTAGATTAGGAAAAACCATTGTTTTCAATCTTTTTTTGTTTTAATGGCTGAATATGATGTGTTAATCATAGCAGAACATATCAATATGCATTTAACAGATTATACAAGTAATTTTATATTTTTTATTTTTACATTATTTTCAGCTGATTTTTAAAAATTAGGAAAAAATCATTTTTTCAATCTTTTTCCATTTTTATGGTTGAATTATGATGTGTTAATCATAGTAGAACATATCAATGTGCATTTAACATATTATGCAACTGATTTTCTATTTATTTATTTTTAATTTTCGGATTAGTGACTTTATGTTTATATTTTCTTATTTTGAACAGATTTTAGAGCTTCGTAGGGTTTAGAACTTAATTTCTTCTTTATTGATTAGATTTAGAAGTTCGAACTTTATTTCGTTAATCTATTCACATTAAGTTTCGTGATTTAATTAATTCATTCTCCTATAAAAATTGTATTTAAACTTAGAGAATCAAGTAGACTCTCACATAGGCCATATATACTGAAGAAAATGTCTGAGTCTGGCAAACAAGAAAGTGAGGATATTAGATGGCAACATTATTAGAGGGTTAATGGTACTGGGCACCAAATGAAGTATAATTATTATGATATACTAATAACTAGTGGAATTACGCGAATCAAACAACATTTGGCACATTGAAAGGGTCAAGTCGTGGGATGTACTAGAGTACCAACGGAGATAATGACCTTAATACAAACCAATTTGGATAAGTCTAGGGGGAAACGTACTGTTGTGCAAAAGAAGAAAGATGAGATTCTGGAGACGGCCCGACAGGAGGTATTTAGTCCTGAATATATGGGCGTTCATGATGAAAATATTATTGATTCTGATGAAGATTCAAATCGGGAAGTAACTGTAGTTAGGAGAGAGCTTGTTGTGCTTTGCTCATGAAGAGGAAGAACGTCGATGCAGGTTTAGCGCGAGTGGTTCTATACGTGATACAGGGGAGGTGGGAGTGGGAGTGCAACTGGGAGTGGGGATAAAAGTGGGGGTGGGGGTGGGGGTGGGTTGGGTAGATTACGATGTATGTCTGGCAGCCGACGGGAGACATCTTCACGTGATGTCCCTGTATATGTGAAAGAAGAAGTAAATGAGCCCAAGAGACCCTCTGTTGATCCAATCTTGTTTAGGAAAGAATCAATTAAATAAAAGAAGATTTTAAAAAAAAATGTGAAGTAAAACTTCCATTGAGAAGCTATGTACGGCAACAACAAAGTTGATGAGGACATCAAACCCTTCAAAGTTTATCAAAGACGAAAGTGGCTGAAAAATACATCTTTATAGCTCAATGATGGTTCGTGCCACAACCAAGGAAGATTTTGAAGATCTTACATGTGTCCCTGGATTAATTGAAGGCCCCACATTAGGAGGACACGTGTAGGATAAGCTATAAGACTGATCTGTTACGCAGGATTTTTTATTTTTTTTTAAGAAAGCTTTGTTTTGCACTCTTTTTTTTTCCTTTTTGTTATAAGGGTATTTTAGTCACTTTCTTTTAAATCCAAATTTTATAAATAGAGTGATTTCTACCCTAAACCTAATAATGTTTTTTAATGAAAGTTTGGTGCCTCCTTTCCCTCTCTCTGTGGTAAGTTCCTCTCTTCCCCTAATCTCCTCTTCTTCTAACTTCTATTTATAACCCTCCAACCTTCTTCTTTTCTTTTTATGCCTAGTCTTTTTTTATTGTTATTGACCTTGAAAATTTGAGATTTGATCCCAACCTTCACTCAGATTTTCCAATCGTCCATATTCCAAAAGTCCTTTGATTTCCTGGACCAGAGAAGCTACATTGATTGTTGGATTAAAACCATGCAAGATTGGGAGGTCTCATCCCTCGCCGGATTTGATCCACGCATGATTTGAATACGGTACCGCAGGATTGTGATGATGGTCTGCAACCATTGCATGTTCCCTTTATTATTATTTTTACTATGATGTGGAATGTGAATATTTCAATTGATTTGCTTAGTTTATTTCGGAAAATTTTTGTGCTCACACATGCATTCTAGTTTAGACCGTCCGGCATCAAATTTGGTATCAGAGCTTTAGGTTTTGCATGGTTTTTGTTAGATCGAATTATCTGAACTTAAGATCATTTGTTTTCTCATTTAGGATTGTCTGGATAATTCCAGATCTACATCCCATAGAAATTGCGAACCTGAGATTCATAGTCCTGTGAGATATAAATCTGAATTTCCAAATTTGTGTTTTCATTGTAGTTAAATCTGAAAATCTACAGCATTCATACATCATATATAAATAGGATCATACATCCATATTGAGGTCTGTTCAAACCTAGTCGAGCTTAGGAAAATTGAGTTCGAGTTTTTGGTGTATGCCCACTAGAAGTTGTAAGGGTTTTGGCCGACACCCCATCATGAGTAACGACTAACGAGCAATTAAACGATCACCTTGCTCAATTACTCCAAAAGATAACTGTCATAGAGACATCCAACAAAAATATCGAACGAAAACTGATCGCCACCGAAGCTAGACTTGAGCAATTAGAGGCATCCCAAGGGGAGAACCCCATTGTTGTAGGAGATGTGCAGTCAAAGGCAGGTGGTGTTGGTGAGGAGCCATCCTTTAGACAAACCCCCACCAATGGAGGGCATGTAGGTAGAGAACGAGCATATCAGGACCGCTTTGATCCTAACAAGAGGGCCATGAAGAATGTCAGGATTGATTCCCCGAGCTTTGATGGTCGCTTTGACCCCAAGGCATTCCTTGATTAGCTAGCTGACATGGACCACTATTTTGAGTGGCATGAAATGTCAGAGAACCGATAAGTGCGGTTTGTCAAAATGAAGCTTGTGGGGCAAGGGAAGATATATTGGACCAATAAAAAGCATAGGATTGAAAGGGTGGGAGGAGCTCTTGTTATCTAATGTAGCGAGATGAAAACTATGCTAAGAGAGAAGTACCTACCTCTCTCTTATCGCTAAAAGCTCTTGAAACAATGACGATCTTTATGCCAAGGATCCATGCCTGTCACAAAATACATCACAAAATTTGAGGAATTCATGATGAGGTGTGACATTGAGGAAGACCCTCTAGTAACGCTCACACATTTCAAGACGAGCCTTCGATCGGGTCTTCAGCATGAGCTTTAGGCTCGTCCCATGACAAATTTGGATGAGATGTACCAAGTGTAGGAATTAGAGTAGTATCCGAAGACTCCTGTCACAAGAAGGTTCAATTCCTGAGACACTAATGTTAGGACTGGTTCCCAAGGAATTAGACCCAACATTGGTAATCAACCCAAGGCGCAGGCGAATGTTCCGCCTAGGCCTAGGGATGACAACGGAAAAAGTGTCCTTGGTGCTGGTCCGGGTGGAGAACAGAATGTGCGATACTACAAATGTGGGAAAATTGGCCATTTTGCAACTCAACGTCCCACTAAGAGCAAAGTAAAAGCCTTAGTCATAGGCGATTCACAGGATAGCGAGTATGATCTGGGCGACTCTGAAGTAGAAGAATATTAGCCCGTAGGATCATTGAGTGAGGAGGATGAGGTGGGAGATGATGCCACACTAGCAGTTGTCAGGTGTGTGCTAGCCCAGACTAGAAGTAGTATTGACTTGCATCACAACACTATCTTCTACACGATCGCCAAGTGTGGTGAGAAAATTTATAAGGTGATAATGGACAGTGGGAGTTGCCAGAATGTAATTTCCACTAGCACCTTAGGCCGTCTAGAGTTAGAGGCCACTCCTCATCCTGACCCGTACAAAAGTCTCATGGGTAGACAAGACTTCCCTTCCTATCACCCATCAATGTCTTGTACACATCGAGTTCGAGTCTTATAAGGAGTCCCTGTGGTGTGATGTGTTACCCATGGATGTACGTCACATCATCCTAGGACCTAGGCAGACCGTGGCTATTCGATAATGAAATCACGATCTACGGCCATTCTACTAAGTATACATTCATGCATAATGGCAAGAAGATAAAAATTAATCCTATGCCACCACAAAATACTGCACAGAAGATAGGTAAGAAGGCTATTAGCCTAAAAAAGTGAGGAAATCCACACCCAAGTCTCTCCACATCATCACAGCTAAAGAGTTTGAAAGAAAGACTGAGGAGGATTTGCGGTGTATGCCTTGGTGGTTAGAGAAGCTACACTAGAAGTACTAGTAGAGTTACCCCACGAGGTAGCCCCGGTCTTAGAGGAGTATAGAGATGTATTCCCTGAGAATTTGTAGGATGAGTTGCCACCCATGAGGGACATCCAGCATGCCATTGATCTTGTCCCTAGGTCGACTCTACCAAACCTTTCTCACTATAGGATGAACCCTGCAGAGCATGCAGAGTTGAAGAAGCAGATAGATGAGCTCCTGCGAAAGGGTTTCATCCAGGAGAGCATGAGTCTGTGTGCCGTACCCACTTTACTGACACCTAAGAAAGACGGCACTTGGCGCATGTGTGTGGACAGTAGAGCAATTAACAAAATTACAGTCAGGTATAGGTTTCCCATACCTAGGCTAAATGACATGTTAGACATGATGGCTAAATCCACCATTTTCTCCAAAATAGATCTCAAGAGTGGGTATCACCAAATCTGTATACGTCCCGATGATGAATGGAAGACAACCTTCAAGACGAAGGATGGGCTATATAAGTGGTTGGTTCTGCCTTTTGGCTTGGCTAACGCACCCAACACTTTCATGCGGGTGATGACCCAGGTCTTGAGACCGTTCATGGGGAAATTCTTAGTGGCATACTTCAACGATATCCTAATCTATAGCACCACTAGAGAATCACACCTTGAACATTTGAAGTTGGTCTGTAGCGTCCTTAGGGCGGAGAAATTATACGTTAACCTTAAAAAGCGTCCGTTCATGTCCAATCGGGTTGTGTTCTTAGGGTTTATAGTGTCAACAGAAGGGATATGTGCAGACCCAGAGAAAGTCAAGGCCATTGTTGATTGGCCCGAACCGAGGAACATCCATGAAGTGCGAAGCTTCCATGGCTTGGCCACATTTTATCGTCAGTTCATTAGGAGTTTTGGCACGATTACGACTCCCATTACACAGTGTATGAAGAAGGGAGAATTTTTGTGGTCAAAAGCCACAGTTAAGGCTTTCAAAGAAATTAAAGGCAAGATGATCGAAGCTCCCGTCATGCGCCTTCCCGACTTTTCTAAGTCTTTAAAGTTGCGCGTGATGCATTTGGTGTTGGTATAGGTGGAGTCCTGAGTCAAGAGGGTCATCCTGTTGCCTATTTCATTGAGAAACTGAATGAGGCAAAAAAAAAAAAAACTCTGTCTATGATAAGGAATTCCATGTGGTAGTGCAGTCTTTAAGACATTGGCGGCATTACCTCCTACAGCAGGAATTTGTTTTATTCTCTGATCATGAGGCCTTACGTTATCTTCACTCCCAGAAGAAACTTAACCCAAGGCATGATAAGTGGGTTGCGTTCCTTCAAGAGTATTCGTTTGTCTTGAAACACAAGGCCGGAGTAGAGAATAAACCAGCCGATGCCCTTAACCGTAAAGTGGCGTTGCTCAATTCTTTGAGTGTAGGAGTTGTTGGCTTTGAGCAACTGAGAGACGAGTACTCCCACATGTATACGCCACTCTCGAGTGATTGATAAAGTGTGGGGGATTTTGTGTTGAGAGATGAATTCCTTTTTAAAGGAAATCGTTTATGTATTCCCTATACGTCCCTCCGTGAATTCCTCATTTAGAAGCTTCATTCGGGAGGGATAGCTAGCCACTTTAGCCGCAATAAGACTATTGCCCTCGTAGAGGATCGTTTCTACTGGCCAAGTCTCAAGCGAGATGTCGCCAAAATTTTACGGCAGTATAGAACGTGTTAGATGGCGAAGCAGTAAAAGAAAAATTCTGGATTATATATGCCATTACCTATGCCACATGCTCCATGGCAAGACATTAGCATGGATTTCATGCTTGGGCTTCCAAAGACAATTAAAAAGCACGATTCTATTTTTGTTGTTGTGGACCGCTTCTCTAAGATGGCGCATTTCATCCCATGTTCTAAAACTTTGGATGCGTCTAATATTGTTAAGGTCTTTTTCGATGGTGTGGTCCGTCTCCATGATTTACCTAAGACCATAGTGTCTGACAGTGATGTCAGATTTACCAGCTATTTTTGAAAGACAATATGGCACATGATGAAAACACGTTTACAATTTTCTACTGCATACCACCCACAAACTGATGGCCAAACTGAGGTGGTTAATCGTAACCTTGGAAACCTCTTACAATGCTTAGTGGTTGAGCATGTGAAAAGTTGGGATTTGATTCTACCTGTAGCCGCGTTCACCTACAACAGTTCAGTCAATAGATCTATAGGGTTGAGTCCATTTGAAATTGTTAGTGGGTACAAACCTCAGTTGCCCACAGACTTGTTACTCATGTCAATTACAAAAAGATCTTCTAAATCAGCCGATGCATTTGCACAACACATTCATGACTTGCATGCACATGTTAGATAGCGAATAAATGCGAGTAATGATAATTATAAATGTTCAGCTACCCAACATTGTAGATGGACAAAATTTAATGTAGAAGATTATGTAATGGTTAGGATTAGACCAGAGCGATTTCTTCCGGGTTCCGCTAAGAAATAAGAAGCTCGCAGTACTGGACCATTCAAAGTATTGCATAAAATTGGGTCTAATGCATACAGGGTAGACCTTCCACCTAAAATGGGAATAAATCTGACGATTAATGTGGAAGATCTAGTCCTCTTAACCCTTCCATTGTTTCTTCTTGCCACCCTTGGCCACTTTCCAACTTTACTTCTCAACCCGCTTCACCCCTTCCACCATCAATTGACCGTAAGGAAGAGATTGAAGGGATAGAGGATGAGGAGATTGTTTCCACATGTGATGAGGGCTTCCAAAGGTACCTAGTCAAATGGAAGAACAAGCCACCATCCGATTCCACGTGACTTATAGAAGCAGAACTGGAGCAGATTGTCCGGACTTTCTCGAGACGCACAAAAGTTAACTCGTCGGAGCCGAGTTCTTCTCACCCGAGGGGAGTTGATGAAGACATTAGACCCTTGAAAGTTTATCAAAGACAAAGGCAGCCAACGAATACATCTTTATGGCTTCATGATAATTCGTGTCACAACCAAGGAGGATTTTAAAGACTTTATACGTGTCCCTGGATTAATTGAAGGCCCCACATTAGGAGGACACACATGTACGATGAGTTATAAGGCTAATCTGTTGCATAGGATTTATTTTTATTTTTTATTTTTTTTAAAAGCTTTGTTTTGCATGTTTTTTGTTCCTTTTGTTATAAGGGTAGTTAAGTCATTTTCTTTTAAATCCGAATTTTATAAATAGCGTGCTTTCTACCCTAAACCTAATAATGTTTTTTAATGAAAGCTTGGTGTCTCCTTCCCCCCTCTCTCTCTCTGTGGTAAGTTCTTCTCTTCCCCTAATCTCCTCTTCTTCTAACTTCTATTTCTAGCCCTCCAACCTTCTTCTCTTTCTATGCCTAGTCTTTTTTTAATTACTATTGACCCTGAAAATCTGAGAATTGATCCCAACCCTCTCAGATTTTCCAGCCGTCCCTATTCCAAAAACCATTTGATTTCCTCGACTAGAGAAGTTGCATTGATTGTTGGATTGAAACCGTGCAAGATCGGGAGGTCCCATCCCTCGCTAGATCCAATCCATAGATGATTTGAATACAGTACCGCAGAATTGCGATGATGGTCTGCAAATATTGCATGTACCCTTTATTATTATCTTTACTATGATGTGGAATGTGAATATTTCAATTGATTTGCTTAGTTTATCTTGCTAGATAATTTTTGTGTTCACACATGCTTTCTATTTTAGACCGTCCTGCATCAAAATTTACTTATACATGCCAACAAACCCTTGACGCAGCCAATTCTCTATATTAGCAGGTGGTACTTGATGCAGCAATAGAAGCAGGCGAAGGAATTAAAGCTCTCACGACTAGGGAGATTATGGGGAAATAAATAGATGCAGAGTATGCGGATGTGAAAGCACGTGGCTACCTTTAAACCCATATGGCAGGCCAGAAGATGCACAATCATGTGTGATGGTTGGACTGGTGACGCAGCATGATCAACTTCATGGTGTACTGCCACTTAGGAATAGTGTACCGTAAGTCAATTTATGCCTCGGAAGAAATAAAAATGGTTAATTATATTTTTTCCTAATACAAAAGGTAGTGGATAAAATTAGAGAGGAGAATGTGGTACAGATTGTGATAAATAACGAAGCTACATATAAGGCTGCAGAACAAAAGTTAATGATAAAGAGATCACGTATATTTTGGTCACCATGTGTTGCCCATTGTATTGATTTTATATTGGAATATATTGGGAAGAAAAAAAGTATTAGGGAAATGGTCGAAAGGGCAAGACAAGTGACGACATAATCAAGTAGTCGTGATATAAGGAAATTCACGAAAGGAAGAGAGTTTTTGAGGCCTGCGGCGACTAAATTTGTAACAAACTATATAGCCTTAGAGAGTTCATACCAGCATAGGGTAGAGTTGAGTGAGATGTTCGCTTCCCTAGATTGGCACATCACAAAACATGGTAAGAAGACATCAGGGACACCGGTTGATGTTGTGAACACCATAAGGGACAACAAATATTAGAAGAACGTCCAGAGGATCTTAAAGGTAATGGAGCCACTAATGAGGGTACTCCGTCTTTTTTAAACCGGCGAAGCACCTACCATGGGCTTCCTCTACGATGTCATGGATAAGGCGAAGTTGGCAATTCAACATAATTGTACAACACTTGTCTCAACGGGGCTGAGCGGGGACCATACACGAAAAAAAATCCATTTGAAATCCGAAGATCCATTTCTAAGGACAACAAAAACAGTGAAAGCACCTATCAGGTAGTCATCTTTGACCCAAGAGTTGGAATCCCAGGCCACAAGAGTACCCCCCTGAAGCTCCTACCGCGTCTAGAGAAATCCACTCCTTATATCTAGAACACCAAAGGGAATCTAGATTAGAGTGACTTACCGAAGGGAGCTTGGTTTCTTAGAGAGCTACAATATGAGCCTTATACTTACGGAGCAATTCTTTGACTTGAGCCTTTTTTCTCGCACAACTGAGCCCTTGCACTTTCCAGGAAATTATCTTCATTGACGAATTGTCCTGTTCTTTCTCCCCTTCTTGGATGAGCAAGAAGATGAACATGTCTCATAGTTCATAGAGGATTTGAGACCACCACCCCCCCCCCCCAAATCTTCGATAAATTTGTTGGGGATTCTTATATTCCAAAAGTAAGGAGTCGAACTCCCGAGTTACTACAAAGTTTGGGAGGCAATGGACTTCAAAGAAGGGGATTCTTTGGGGATTGATTGAAGAGGAGACACTTCTAAAAAGGGGATTTCATGTGATGCGTGATGAGATTCAGGGTCCACTGGGACAAGGGCCTAACCTGGCTCTGACGAATTACAAATGAGGTTGAGGAGAGCAAAGAAGAGAAGTAGGTAACTAGTGACCAGAAAGGGTAACGGAGGATCACCCTTCGAGGGACTCTGATGATCTCTCAAAGGGAGAATGGGGACAGGCAGAAGGAGTCCGACAGAGGGGGGATGGAGTTCGAAAGGGGATTGGAATGCAATGGTAAACTTTTGGAGAGGGAAGGATTTCTGAAACACCTTCTGGAAAGATTAGAGAAATGGCAAAAAATATATATATGAGGAAAATAAAATTAAAAAATACAAAGGGAAGCAAGACAATGGATGATGAGAAATCATCTCTCCCTAAGAACAAGAAAAACGAGAGTAGGCGACCCTTCACAGCACAAAAGCCAAACAACCTACAGCACTCAGGAACCCGAATTCCCTATGAATTGCTGGAAATGAGAGAGCCCTAGTCCCACAGCAAACAAAGGATAGAGGTCCCTCTCCAGACTACAAGGCTAGCTGGTCACCAAAAACTCAATCTTTCTTTTGAGCTTCTCTATTGACTCTGATATCAGTTTTAATAAAGTAAAAGATCCCACCAAACTTTAAAACGGCTGCAAGACATAGGCACACCAAATGATATGGAGTGGGTCTGTGGGAGGGAGATTATGAGGCTGTGGTAATGCCTATATAGAAACAAAATAAGGTTCAAAGCAACATTTGCAAGTTTAAACAATATAATATGTTAATTTCTGTAGAGACAGAGCTTTGCTAACTCCACACGTGTACAAGACATACCATCTACATGCCAGTAAATGTGCCAACATGCCAGGCAATATCGAAGCTGTCCATCCGGTAGGTCCAACCATGTAGATTCTCTCAGTAAAACTGGTCCACTCGGCAGGTGGTCCATGATGTTAACAGATGGATGGGTTAGAAAACTTCAGCCAAGCTCTCTCAGCTAACTAGTGGACTGACCTGGTCCTTGGGGTAGCGTATTTATTACTGGCACCTTCTGATGGATGGATTGGATCTCACACATTTGTGCCATGCTGGCACATGTGGCATGTGCAAGAGCCACCTTATACATGTGTGTGGGCTTAGTAAAACTCATACAAACATATCCAAGCAACTCACCTTGAGTATATACCGAAGCCCCTGTAGATTTTTCACCACACTTAATAGCATCAAAGATGGAGGATCTTTCTTCATACTTCCTAAGACCTGAGGTGCAACGGAAACAAGACACTATCAACTGGCAAAGTAGACACTAGAAAGTCGTCACAAAAAAGTAGGAGACTGATGTTGTACAAACATTTTATATACAAAGGCCTATATGCTCTAACAGCAATAACAGAATTGCAAAGACTGGCCGTGGGCTAAGGTATGTACATATAAAGTGCAGAAAAAGAGCAGAACCCCATGCTCATGTTGTTTGCCAAGTCCAGGTGTCAAACCATGCAGACAAAATACTGGATGGAGCATTAACAAAGATATGGAATTATCTAGCATGCACTTGAACATAAATTATAGATGTTTTGTTTTGCTTTAAGTTTTCACAGGGAAATGGTCATACGAGGAGCAGCAGAAGGTGCTGGAATTCAACTAGGACTTCACACTCATAAATTAGGATCTTCCAGAGATGCGAACAGAAAAGTTTTAGATCAGATAAACTATGTTCTACACAAAAAGGTGGCATCTAAGATACTAAGGGGGGGAAGGCATATGAAGGAGAAGAATCAAGAATGTGATAGCAAAAAAATCAATTTACTCTACGAGGCTGGACTACAGTGTGCTTTTGACATATGTTTAGCAATGCCAAGGAACAAAATTTGGTAATCTCAACACACACAAAGCAATCATTGATGTAATGATGTTGCTTTGAGCAATCAAATTACTATGTTATGTCCCTCAATGTATCAAACTCACAGAAAAGCCAAGCCTCTCCTGTTTTAAGTTAGGTTCTCCAGCATTAACTGGACGAACCCAGTGTCCGACAATAGGAACTCGTCAGAAAAACAAACCCATAGTAATCTAGAATACAGTAGCATTCCTTTGATACAAACACATAGGTGTTTACAACTGTTTATTCCTATTGTCTAACGAAGAGAGTAAACATAATCCACCCCTGAATCCTTCCCTTTTCGTTCATTAAAGCCTGTTGTGGAACTATACTTCAAGGTGTGGGAGGATGGAACTGAAGCTCTGCAAGTCCCCAAGGGGGCATGCCTTCAAAATGTCCTTCAGTGATAACTTTTTTTAATGGGAAATTCATGACTAATAACCCTTAAGGATCAGCATGACTAATAACCCTTAGGATCAGCATGACTAATAACCCTTCATTTCCTCTCCAAAGGGAACCAGAGAGTTTGGAAGTCAAGAATACATCTCCCACAGTCATCATTGCCAAAGGTTGAATGCTTAGTTTCATGATCCTTCTAACTAGGTGCCACTCCTGCTCCGAATCGCACTTCGTAGCTTGTTTACGCTTGCCAACATTTTTTGAAAACTGATGCTTCCCCTCTCCTGAACCTGAATCCATTGCCGCTTCACTTCGCGCTTTGGGCAACTATAGGTCCATGTTCAGTAAACAGTCTCTCTTGCTATAGAGATGTCTGGACAATTATCAAGAAAAGGTGGTCAAAGACTCAAAGATGGTCCCTCTTGCTATGGAGATGGATGTACCAACAAAAGGCTCTAACCCTTGCCTTGTGGTGAGTCGAAACTCCAGATCTTCCAGTCCCCATTTGGTGCCTAAATGTGAAACATTTCCAGGTCATTGCTTCTAAGCTAGGTAACTTCGTTAAGATAGGCCTCCTATTACAACCCTGGAACAATTGAAATACAAAGGTTGGGTCAAGATGAGTGAGTGTACTGCTTCCATGTTCCACGTTAATATAATCAGGGGAAATGGATTCAATTCAAATAGATGGTGGTTGGGTGTTTTAGTAACATTAACATGGAGAGAGAGAGGGAAAAAAGAAAGAAAGATCAGATCACACATTTTAAAGGAATCTAACTGGATTAATACAAACACAAGAAGAGTTTCTTCTTTTTTAATGGCAATGATTTATATTCATGTATACAGAAAATACAAAAATACAAAATGCAAATGCAAGGGATCAGGAATGATGAGCCATCAATCCATAATTCCTGTCCAAAACTACACAGAAATCAGAATCACTAATAGCCAGTTCTTTGCTCCATGCTACAAGCCCTGAAGCATTGAACACCCATAGCCCAATACAGCATGTATGCTTTCGCCTTCTGAAAACAAGGGTTGCCGAGACCATTTGTCATTGAAAACCCTACCATTGTGTTCTTTCCATATCAAAGACACTAAAAATCATCAAGCACCACAGCACCACTTTCTTTTAACGCATGTTTGTGTAATTCCGAGGATGCACCGTATCTCCACGCTGGGGTGGGGTGGCCCACAAGGTGGGATTTGTGAGATGCAGAATGGCCATGAGGTGGGGCCCATTGTGGGACCGTGTGATTCAGGGACCCGTGCAAACTGGGGATTGCCCACGGCGAGGTCTCTCCTGGGTTTGCCTAGGAGAGCCTGCATATAGTGATAAACCAGTCCTTCCCCATTAGCTTTGGAACTTTTGATGCAATGCCCAGTGGTCCGCTATCACAAACAATACCCCTCTCCCTGCTTGGAAAAGCTCTACTGATCAATCCCAAATACAGTAAAAGCTCTCCACCAAACGCAAGAGGAAAATTCGCAATGTATAAGAAGGTGGCCACTATCTCTTCTGCTTTTAAGGCATATATGAATAGTTTGTTAGGCACTTACTTTTTCTTAGTGTTCAATTGTGAGAATTTGGTCTTTCGATGCCAACCATCCAGAAGACAACTTTTGGGGGCCTTAGGAACTACCAAATGAGCCCATCAGGCTTGGAAATCCATTTACTTCCCTTTTGCCAACCGTGTAGTGCTTGTTCACAATAAAGGCCCCTCTCAAATTTAGTTCCCATTTCCATTTGTCCCTCCACCTAGGTATTGGTGCTACCCTCTGTGTGTGTGTGTTATAACCTAGCAAAGTCCTCAATTTCCACTTCCAACAAAAATCTCTACGGAAATGTGGGTTCCAAACGAGAGTGTTCCTAACTGGAGTAAAGCAATCAGATATTTTCAAACACTTATCTGCCATTACTCAATGCATATTACTAAATAGAGACACAAATGGGATATCATTGCACCGTCTATCCTCCCAAAACCTTATTTTTCTGCCATCCCCTACTAAGTAGGAAATGTCATTGGAGAATTCCCGTCTTCTCTCCATCACTGCTTTCCAAAGCCCTAACCCCCGATAAAATGAGGATTACTTCATGAACCATCATCAATCTTCTATTCTATATTTCCCCACCACCATTCGCTTACATAGTGCATCTTCTTCATATCCAAACCTCCATGGCCATTTTCCAAGAAGGGCTTGGTTCATACTTGCAAAATCTTTCAAACCCATATCGCCTTCTTCTCGAGGCCTAAACGCCTCCTCCCGTTTTACCAAATGAAAACTCTTCTCATCATCAAAGCCTCTCGACAGGAAGTCCCTTTGCAGTTTCTTTTTATGCCTAATCAAACTAGTAGAGCACTTTAATACACCAGCATATTCACAAGGGCCAGTTTAATGAGAGTGATTTTGCTGCCTAAAGGAAGATGCATACTCTTCCATGTGGATAATTTCCTCCTAGTTCTTTCAATCATAACATCCCATAAGAACCTTGGTTGTATATTCGCTAGTTGGAATGGTGGACTTTCAAAGAGACAGGCTAGATCCTCCAGAGATGTTGCCAGTGTGTCACCACCCAAGTAATTCCCCAAGCGTAAAACATGCGGGGCGGCACTCAACTCATAATTCCATTGTGAACGAGTCCGCCAAGGTATTCAATAACAGCAACGGTAGCCATAATAGGCAGCCTTATGGCAATTATGATAAGGGTTGTAAAGGCCATTAAGGACACCATAACAACCATTACGGCCCTGTAATGGTCAAAAATTTTAAATAAAAAATATTGGAAATTTTTCAGAAAAAGGGAGGGATCCAAGATATTGAAACTTTTCAAAAAAAAAAAAAAAAATGGGAGGATCCAAAAAAATGTATTTTTGTCTAGTTTTGAACATATATATGATGGTGTAACAGGCCATTCTTTAGAAAGAATGATGTCTCGGGTTGCCTAAGTTCTATTTACCTGACTGATTTTAAAACTCTTATACTAATAATCTAGATAGGTGATATTCATCCCACTCATGCATATACCTAACCATTATACACCATTTCCCTCAAGAAATTTAAAATATATATATTAAAAATGAATTTGGATGAATAGTATCAGCCCGATTTGGCTACACTTGAATGGCGCAAACAAAAGGAGAAATTTATATATATATATATATATATATATATATATATATATAAAAGAATGAATAGTGTCGACCCAATTTTGGTATGTACTTAAATGGCTTGAAATTCATGCAATCCGTGGGATTCATCCCACTAATCATTTATACCATTTTACTAAGAGCATAGTTGGAGACATGGAATCCATGGGAAGATAAAATAAAAATAACAATTATCCAATGATGATTTCCATGAGCACCATTGAAACATGGATTCCCATGAATTCCATTTTGAGGGGGTCTTGTTTAGATAAGTAAGTGGAAATCTAATATTCCTCTCATAAAAGTTAGCTTGTTCCTCTAATATTCCCATGAATTCCATTCTTCTCAGGCAATCTTGGCCACTTCGGTGTGTGAGGATTCCTTCAGAATGATAGAGGCAATATCATATTCTCTCTGGTCTGGCTACGATGGGTAATGAATCTAAGGCAAAGGCTACCTCCTTCATGAAGTTATTTAATTCTTGGAAAGGATCACAACGGTTGATGCAATCATCCCGCATCCCACATGTGCACACTCTACACGTGTGTACAAGAAAAGGACTACCTTTCTTTTTTAGCCATCATCACTTCCATTTTTCTCAAATCTCTAAATTAGGAAATCTGTTCTCTTTCATATCTTTATTTTTAGCCAGGGAATAATCTTAAATATTTTCTTATCTAAGTATCTTCTTATTTTAGGTATTTTCTTAATTATAGAATGCTTTGTTACCTAAGTGTTTTCCTATTTCATAGATTTTTAGATTTTATATCTTTTATTACAGATTGTAAGGTTGATTATAAATAGAACCTATATCCTATGGAATAAGACAAGTTGATTAATATTCTCTTTATGAAATTTTCTTATTCTCTACGATGGCTATTGAAGGGGGAGAAAGTGATCTCAAAGTGATCTCTAGTTCTAAACTAGAGGACTGTTGAGCTTGCTCACAGTCTTGCATTTGTTATCTCTAGCATCTGGCTAGAGGATTGTTGGATCTTTTCCACGGTCTATTTCTTTTCTTATTGATTTATTTGCTTTCCCTTTCAGGTTTGCATCAAATTGGTATCAAAGCAAGTTTTACTCTTGGGAAAATTACAAGGTAATTTTTTTCCCCATCTCAATCTAACCTTTCACCCTTTCCCTTCATCCATCCGTCATCTTTCTCTTTTCTTTCCTCTTTTTTTTCCCATCTCAAAATCACCAAACCCTAACTCTACAAAAAAAAAAAAATTTCTCTTCTAACCCTACCACATCATAATCCCGTCTCAACATATCAATTCATTACCCTTCCTCTTTCTTTACAAAAAAATATTATTTTTTTTTTGCTTGCTTGCCAAAGTCCATTGTATTATGCTCCGCACTAGAAGAGGAACAATTTACAATCCTGAGATGTCCACACAACTTCAAGAAGAAATTGTCACAACCCTGCAACAAGTGGTCAATTTGATCACAAAACAAATGGATGACCTAAAGGCTCGTTCCATAGCCAGAATGAATGCTTTAGAAAGATGTATTATTATTCTCGAAAACACAAGCAAGGAAATCAATCCAGACCGCCAAACATCTATAGATGACCCTGATGAAGAATTGGAGTCCGGAAATGTTGACTTAAGGCATCCTGCTCGGAATGGTAATTTCCAAGACGGAGAATATGAGCCTGGCTACAGGGCCCAACAACATCGCTATGCGCAACCAAGAGACGGGGGGATGAACAACCTCCAATGGGATCATCCAATTTATCCCAAAGGAGGGAGGAATATTCACACCTTGGATCCTACCAAGCATATCAAGATTGATATTCCAGATTATGATGGTAATTTAGATCCCAAAGTGTCCAATGACTGGCTAAAGTCGATGGAATGATATTTTCGTTGGTACAAAATGGAAGAAGTTGTCAAGTTGCGTTTCGCTACCTTGAGACTTAAAAGCGCAGCTCAAGACTGGTAGAACGCCATCGAAGAAGATCTACAACGGTATGGCCTTCCTCTCGTAAGCAATTGGGAGGAAATGAAAGCAAGAATGAAGCAAAGGTTCCTGCCGCTAGATTACGAGATGACCTCTTTTCAAGAGCTCCTCATGCTTTGACAAGACAATCTGACCGTGGAGAAGTACACGCAGCATTATTATGACTTAGTCATTTGATGCCGCTTAACAGAAACGGAAAGACAACAAGTGGCGCGTTATTTTAAGGGGCTACGGTTCGAGATTCAAAGAGAGTTGGTAACTGTTTGGCTCAACAGCGTAGACGAGACATATCAAATGGCCCGAAAAGTGCCGGACCAGAAGTTGATGATAAGGCGCAGCAACCTTCAAGGTGGGGATCATGCATCCACTCGTTCCACTACTAGTGGCTCCACTTCACGCCCACAACCATTCGTGCACCGCACTAACTTACCTCGGGATTAAAAAATCAGTTAGAACTCCGCCCAATCTGCTTCCAATCCTCTTCCCCGAAATGGTGATACCAAAGGAAAGTCTGTTACAGTAATGCAAGGGAGGTCAACCAACAATTGCTTTAAGTGTGGTGGTCGTGGACATTACGAGACTGAGTGTCCCTCTCGCAATCTTCAATTTTGTGAGACAGAAGATTTCATTGCAGACCAAGTAGAAGATGAACATGCAAATGATCCAGAAGATGATGAGGAGGAACTTGACGAAGGCATTGATGGCCTAAATGAAAACAAGTTATCATTGGTGATCAGAAGGATTCTGAAAGCACCAAAGGAGGAGGCCCAAGAAGACTGGCTGCGAACGAATATTTTCCATACACGAGTATCGTGTGATGGAAAGACTGTCAAGGTCATTATTGACGGAGGCAGCAGCATGAACATGGTCTCACAAAGCATGGCGGACAAGTTGAAACTAAAACCTTAAACACATTCCAAGCCATACAAGATTGCGTGGGTGAATGACACGTTCATCCCTCTGTGACTAAGAGGTGCTTAGTCAACTTCTCTCTGGGTCGTTATGAAGAATTTCTTTGGTGCGACATCATTCCAATGAAGGTCACACATATATTACTGGGACACCCATGGATATACGACAGGGATGTGACTCACAAGGGTCGCAAGAACACATACAGCTTTATATACAAAGGAAAGCCCACTACTCTTAACCCTATGAAAGATGACGAACTTGAAGAGGCAAAGTCAGCTTCCACAGTGTTGAGCATGGCCCGATTCATGGAGGAGAGTCGTGAACGTGGAATCATGTATGCTCTGGTAAGATGCAAGATCGATCCAGTTAATAATGTTGTTGTTCAACCACCCAAGATTCTGGACATTTTGTCCCAATTTCAGGATTTGGTCTCTAATGAACTACCAAGTGAGCTTCCACCCATGCGCGACATTCAACATGCTATTGATCTAGTACCGGAAGCACCATTACCAAATCTTCCAGCATATCGAATGAACCCAACAGAGCTTCGTCGACAGGTAGAAGAATTATGAACAAAGGGGTTCATTCGTGATAGCTTTAGCCCATGTGTTGTGCCAGCGTTGTGACACCAAAGAATGATGCCAGTTGGCAAATGTGCATTGACAGTCGCGCCATCAACAAGATAACAATAAGGTACCGTTTTCCCATTCCGCGCCTAGATGACATGCTAGACATGTTGGCAAATGCTACAATTTTTTCAAAGATTGATCTGCAAAGCGGGTACCATTAAATAAGAATGTCCCGGCGATGAATGGAAAACTGCTTTCAAGACAAAGGATGGATTATATGAATGGCTAGTTATGTCATTTGGCTTGACGTACACACCAAGCACATTCATGCGGGTGATGATGCAAATTCTACGACCATTCATTGGCAAGTTTGTCGTCATATACTTCGATGACATCCTCATTTATAGCCATTCACAAGAAGATCTGGACCATCTTCGCCAAGTGATGAGAGTACTGCGTCATGAGAAACTCTACATCACTTTGAAGAAGTGTACCTTCATGAGTTCTAGCGTGGTCTTTCTCGGGTTCGTCATTTCAGCAGAGGACGTAAAGGCTGATTCAGAAAAGATAAGGGCTATTGTTGAATGGTCTACTCCCGTAAACATTCATGAGGTTCATAGTTTTCATGGGCTTGTGACATTTTATCGAAGGTTTATTCGGAACTTTAGTTCCATCATGGCGCTAATTACTGAATGTATGAAGTCCAATCCATTTGAGTGGACTAAAGCAACAACAAAGACATTTCAAGAAATCAAGTAGAAAATGACAGAGGCTCCAGTTCATAGACTTCCTTATTTCGAAAAAGTGTTTGAAGTTGCCTGTGATGCATCGCACATAGGCGTAGGAGGTGTTCTTAGCCAGGAAAGACATTCGGTGGCCTTTTTCAGTGAGAAACTCAATGCAGCATGAAAGAAGTATTCTACTTATGATGTGGAGTTTTATGTTATTGTACAAGCTCTAAAGCATTGGCGTCATTACCTCATTTATCGAGAGTTTGTGCTCTATTCTGATCACGAGGCATTACATTACTTGAATTCTCATAAAAAGTTGAGTGCTAGGCATGCTAAGTGGAGTGCTTATCTTCAAGAGTTCACCTTCAACCTCAAACATCGCGCCAGTATTGAAAATAAGGTAGCAGACGCCCTCAACTGAAAGTCGCACCTTTTGTCTTCCTTATCAGTTTCCGTTGTTCGATTTGAAGAACTTAAAAGGGACTATGCCACAGATGACGATTTTGGAATGGTATTATCAACACTCATTTCTGGTGCAAGTACCGAGTACCCAAGGTATAGCTTGCACGATGGGTACTTATTCCTCAACATGAAGTTATGTCTTCCTAAGAGTTCCTTGTAAGAGCTTGTTATACGAGAGCTTCATTCAGGGGGCCTAGGTGGTGACTTTAGTATCGATAAAACGACAATTATGGTTGAAGAATGTTTTTACTGGCCAAGTTTAAAGAAAGACGTTGGGATCGTTGCTCGTCAATGTCAAGCATGTCAGCTTAGTAAAGGTAACAAGCAGAATACTGGTCTTTATACGCCATTACCTGTGCCAAATGCTCCATGGGAAGACATCAATATGGTTTTCGTCTTGGGATTGCCTAAGACTCAATGTGGCTATGACTTTATTTATGTTGTGGTTGACAAGTTTTCAAAGTTGGCTCATTTTATCCCTTGTAAGAAGACATTGACTGCCATGCACATCGCCAATGTTTTCTTTAAAGAAGTGGTTCGTCTACATGGTGTTCCCAAAACCATTGTATCTGATCATGACATCAAGTTTATGAGCTACTTTTGGTGCACCTTATGGTCTAAGATGGGAACTAAGTTGAAATTCTCGAGTGTATCATCCGCAAACAGATGGGCAGACTAAAGTCGTAAACCGTAGCCTTAGGAATCTACTTCGATGTCTGGTTGGTGAACATATAAGCTCATGGGACATCGTGATACCACAAGCTAAGTTCGCTTATAATAGTTCTATGAACCGCACTACGACTCTCCTTTTGGAAATTGCGACCGGAATGTGACTGCGACAACCTATCGATTTAGTCTTACTTCCAAGTGTGACTCGATCGTGCCAGGACGCTGAAGCTTTTGCACAACATGTTAAGGAGATACATAAAGAAGTTAAGCAAAAGATCACCCTTAGTAATGAAAATTACAAGGGATATACAGATATTCGAAAACGACGTTTTGCATAATTCCAAGAAGGAGATAAGAGTCATGGTGCGACTTAAGCCTAAGCAGTTTCTAGCAAGCTCTTATACAAAGCTCCACTCTAGAAAGGCAGGTCCTTACCACATTTTGAAGAAGCTAGGTGATAATGCATACCTAATCAAGCCACCACCTGAAATGAAGATCAGCCCCATTTTTAATGTGGAAGACCTTACAATTTATCATGGACATCATACAAACGAGAGCACGGAATAACAGGCCATCCAGATTCTTGAGGTACCACGCCAGCTTGAAGAAATCATTGAGGACGTGTTGGATGATCAGATAGTTTCCACATACCAAGGGGGGTATCAGAAGTTTCTTGTCAAATGGAAGGGTCGGCCAAGGTCTGACAGCACATGGATTTCAACAAAGGATTTCAGGCGCATCAACCCAAAACTCTATGAGGAGTATATTGCCATTAACTCGACAGAGCCAATTTTTTTCTAACCGGGGGGAATTGATGCAATCGACCCGCATCCCACACATGCACGCTCTGCAAGTGTACAAGAAAAGGACCACCTTTTTTTAGCCATCATCACTTCCATTTTTCTCAAATCTCTAAATTAGGAAATCTGCTCTTTCTTTCATATCTTTATTTTTAGGCAGGGAATAATCTTAAATATTTTCTTATCTAAGTATCTTCTTATTTTAGGTATTTCCTTAATTATAGAATGCTTTCATAGATTTTTAGATTTTACATTTTTATTACAGATTGTAAGGTTAATTATAAATAGGACCTACGTCCTATGAAATAAGACAAGTTGATTAATACTCTTTATGAAATTTTCTTATTCTCTACGGTAGTTGTTGAAGGGGGAGAAAGTGATCTCTAGTTCTAGCCTAGAGCACTGTTGAGCTTGCTCACGGTCTTGCATTTGTTATCTCTAGCATCTAGCTAGAGGATTTTTTTTTTTATCTTTTTTTTTTTTAAGACACAGGGTGTCCCCACCTCTTTTTTTTAAGTGAGACTAATCCCTGCAGATACACACAATCACCCATAACCACGTGTATCGAGTAAAGCCGAAGGGAATCAAACCCTCACCTATAGGGAGCAAACCTAGAGGATTGTTGGATCTTTTCCACGATCTCTTTCTTTTCTTATTGATTTATTTGCTTTCCCTTTCGGGTTTGCATCAAGGGCCTAATCATCGTTGAAGGCGATTATCCAAATGTATCCAAGTAGGTTCCCAATGTTATAGTGGAGGATTGGTTCCTTGCCTCAAGGCTAAAATTTCATTACTCTGCATTGGCATAGAGGCTAATTCACTAGCGAATAGTTTGGCTAGAGGGACAGTCTTCCCCACTCATGTTGTAGGGAACTCAATTCCGCACACTTGATGTATTTTTGGCTTTTTTTAAACAAAAATACTGTAAGCTTTGAAAAAGAAAAAGAAAAAAAAAATTGAGATAACAAATTTTATTAAAGCCAAAGCAAAGCATAAAAAAACAACAAGAATAGAGGCGCTAAGATAGCAACCCAATTACAATCCGAGAAACTCTGAATTACAACCCCTTAGCTTCAAGACAGAAAAAGCCCATTCGATAATCAGCCGTCCAACTCTTTGGGAGGTGCCTTTCATCGACTTCTTGGTGTTTTTTAAGCACCTCCCATTTCTTTCTTCCCACACCCCCACCAAATAGCAAGTAAAGCCATTCTTCAAAGTGCTTTCTTTGGATATCCGAAAACAACGTCGTGTCAAGAAGCAGATGACAATCCACCGAATTCAGATTAGACCACAAGATTTGGAAATGACCCAAGATGTCTGCCCAGATCAGTCCCTGAAAGGGACAATGAGAAATAGATGGTCAACTATCTCCTCATCTTGCACACACATAATGCAGAAATTTAGGATTAACATTCCTCTTTTCCTCAAATTATCAATGGTAAGGACTTTCTTCCTCTCGACTAGCCACCCGAATGTTGCTATCTCTACGAGGAATGGAGTAGGACGACACGAATCAAGTGCACCACTACTCACTTTGATGATCTATACCACACATATGAGAATAGAAGGATTTGACCTAGAAAAGGTCGGTCCTATTGGCTATCAGCTTTCCACACCATCTTGCCCAGTTTGGAGTCAATCGGGATGAAAAGATGAATGCACGACAAGAGGGTAACATACTCTTCCACTTGCTCATCACGAAGGAAATGCCTACACAGGGGTTCCCACACAATCGCCCCTTCAATTTGTGAGAAGCAATTCACCACTATGACGAAAGGATCTGTCGCCAGACAAAAGATGGAAGGAAATGCATCTTTTAGTGCAAAAGAGTCTACCCGCACATCTTCCCAAAATCTTTTTTTTTTTCATTGTTGTCCATAGAAAACCCCACTCCTTTCAAGAAAGCCACTTTCACAAAAGAAACTCCTTTCCACAAGGCTGATGGTTTGTAAAGGGACGAATCTTGTCCCTCAACCCCCAACTGAAGAGCCATACTTGCTTTTAAGAACATATTTCCAAAGAGCCCCATTCTCATCTCCAAGCCGCCAAAGCCATTTGCCAAGCAATGCGGTATTCATAGTTTTAAGATCCATGATCCCCGCACCTCACTCCTTGTAGGTTTTACAAACCTCGTCCCAATTAAGGAGATGGAACTTTGACTTCTCTTCCGCTCCTTGCCACAAGAAATACTGCCTAAGCTTCTCAAGTCTTGAACGCATTGACACCGAGCATTTAAAGAGCGACATGAAGTATAAAGGGAGATTAGATAGTGCCACTTTAATTAAAGTGATACGACCACCAAGCAAGAGATGTCGACTTTTCCATCATGCTAGCATCCTCTCAAATCTTTCCACCACTTTGTCCCATAGATGCTTTGTCGATTTACCCACACATAGTAGTAAACCCACAAAAGTAGCCAAAAGCGCCCCAGTCACACATCCAAAGATATCGGCCAACATCTCCACTTCATTTACCTCCATCCGCACCCCATATACATCTTGCTCTTAGACAGATTAACTTTTAGGCTCAACACAACCTCAAAGCATTTAACAATAGTTTTCAACTAATCCACCATGGCGGGGGATGCATCGCAAAAGATAAGAGCATCTGCAAATTGCATGTGAGAAATGGGGTGAGAGATTCATTCAACCGAAAAACCACATGTAAGGCCCTCATCTTGGCCCTTATGAAGCATTCATCCCAACGCCTCAACCATCATAAAAAAGAGAAAAGGAGAGAGCGTCCCCTTAACAAAGGCCCCTAGAGCTTTTGAAATAAGCTTTCAAAGAGAGGACTGAAAGCGTGTTGAGCTTACACATTCCCAAATACATTGCCTCCTTTTCAACCCACATCCCATCTAGATCATCATAATCTAGAAAGCTCCAATCAACGTAATCATAGGCTTTTCAATATCTAACTTGCATACGACATTACTCCCCCTTTATACCTAGAATCAAGGCATTCAGGGGCAATTAAGGCATTGTCTGAAATGAAAGTGCACCTACTAAGTGCCCTGATTTGTCAATTACGTTGTAAGTTGAGTCAGTTGGACAACAGCACCTGACAGGAAGATCAAGTCAAGTATCTGCCTCAACTGGATGTGTGGAAGCTCGCCATAAGTAAATCATAGCCTCACATTCCATGTCCCAAAACACCAGGTGATTAAAACCCTTAAAAAAGAACTAGAACATCTTAGGGTTTTTGTGTAAGAAAACTTTTTATCAAATAGGAAAATTTTTAAGTTTTTCTTACACTGTCGATTATATCGATTCCCCTTTCGATATTATCGACCAGCTCTATCGATGTCCTCGACATCTCAATCGATACAATCGAGTGAGGACAAAAAGCGTCCAGCAATCAAACAATCATCTGGACAATTTATCGATATATCGACTTGTGAGTCGATATCATCGATATTCGAATATTGATCATATCTGAAGCGGATCGATAATATCGACAGACTGTTTTTCGGCGCCCCTGTTTTTTTAAAGAAAACTAACATAAGCTTCGATATATCGATGACTGTCCGATTCAATCTGAACTCAAAAATCGATCATATCGGAAGTCAGTCGATTATATCGATTATGGGCACATGTTTTCTCCAGCATAAATTTCAGGTTGTTTTTAATGTTGATCGGGGTGTCAGTCGATAAATCGATATTCAATAGTCGATCATATCAAGACCTTGTTGATTGAATCGAAATCGAACACAAACTGTCCAGCAAGCTTATAGGTAAATCTATTCGATTTATCGATCCCATCGACATGGTCTCCGATATCATCGATATACAGATTCCGATGACATCGACTGTTCTCCGATCATATCTGTAGAACTTGAAATTTTTCAAGACTTCTCTCTTGTTTTCACCTGTCGATAGATCGATCCATCTCTCGATAGAATCGGAGTTCGAAATCCAATAATATCGATGTGTGTATCGATCCCATCGACCAGTTGGCGAAAGGTTTCCAAAAGCGAAATGACATTTGAGTTTGTATCATCGAGTGGTATGTCGATACAATCGAGAGTATACGCTCGATTATATCGACAATTGCTCGATGATATCGAACTCTGTCATAAATATGACCATTTATATCCGTTGGAACCTTTTGCCTATATATAGAGAAATTAGTCTTTATTGCTGTGAGAGAAAGTAGAGAGTGCTTTTGAGTGTTTTAAACTTCATATCATTTATCCTAAGCTCTTTCTCTCAGGAAGTTCATCCTCCAATCCACCCTCATCATTGATATTTCATAGAGTGGATTGGGGAATGAACTTTCACATTCAAGGATCCTTCAGCTACTACTTTAATGGCAAATCAATAAGCTGCGATGCCTTGAAAGCATAGATGATTGGAACCACTCTATCTTCCTTATAGGAAAATCTTCAGAGAGTAGAACTCCATCATAACCTTGACCCAACCTAAACCTAGCATAGGTACATCTTTGTGTTGCAGATCAAGGAAGCTGAAGACTCTTCATCAACAAGAAGGAGATCTTCATCACTAAGCTAAAAGCGACTCATCAACTTATCTGTAAGTACTTAGAGTTCAGAGGACATTTATGATCATTCCTTTTTAGGATTGGGTCGTAGGTGTTGCTCACCATTTGAAGTCCTCAAAGGATGCCTCCAACGGGAGTGTACGTGCGTGGGTGCGTTGTGTGGACCCTTGCTCTGTGGAGAGCATAAACATCCAGGTGCATTGTGTGGACCCTTGCTCTGTGTGGGCATAAACATCCGGGTGCATTGTGTGGATCCTTGCTCTGTGTGGGCATAAACATCTGGTTAGGAGTGCACCAGCAAAACTCTAGAGTTTGAGGCGAACCGGGTAGAAACCTCTGTAAAGGTTGAAGGTGAACCTGATTTAAAACCTTAGGTTTGAGGTGAACCATGGGAAACCTCCTTAGTGAAATCCGGTCACTCAAGGGTTAAGTGTGGAAGTCGGTAGTGGAGTAGACAAGTAGTCGAACCACTATAAAACGACTGTGTTTGAGATTGATATTGTCTTTCATTTATGTGATTGCTTTATATGCCTTTATATATAATTATCTGAAATCACATCTTGTGCACACACAGTCATATCCATCACAATCTGATTCATAAAGTTTTTTTTTATTATTACAAGTAATTTGTGATTGGATCCTCTATCAGGCTTGGAAGCCAATAGAGTTAATTTTTTAGTAATCCTAATCTGTACTCTGTGATAGGATTAGTGTGATAGGATTGAAATATAACTTATAAATCTTTAAAAAGTCCTATTCACCCCCCTCTAGGACATAATGGTATATTCCTACTTCAACTCAAGCGGTCTTCACCGCTATTTCAATTGGTATCAAAGCGGGTCTCTCTTTAAGGGCTTCACCGCCTAGAGAGTGATCTTGACTGAAGTAGGAATCATGATCAAGAAAGTTCCAGAGGATGTGACAGATCAAAATTGCCTTGTAATCCACACCGCTCTTAAAGCTGGCAATAGTTCGAAGTGGTATCTTGATAGTGGATGTTCCAGACACATGACTGGTGATCGTACTCATTTTTGTTCATACTCAAACTTCGATAGTGAATCAGTCACATTTGGAGATGGTAGCTCAGCCAAAATTGTCGGACAAGGAACAATAGGAGTACCAGGTCTTCCAAAAATTAAAAATGTTCTCTGTGTCGAAGGTCTGAAACATAATCTCCTTAGTATCTCTCAAATCTGTGACAAGGAACATCTGGTCACTTTCTCAAAGGATGTGTAGAATAATAGATCATACAGGAAAATCCCTCATAAAAGGTTCACGCACTAGTGATAACTGTTATATTATTGAGAGTACCAACGATAAGGGATTGTCCACAAAATGTAACATGGCTGTAAAGAATGAATCAAGATTATGGCATCAAAGGTTAGGACATGTTCATTACCGAAATTTAGCTAAACTTAGCTCAAAAAACTTGGTTAGAGGTCTTCCCAAAATCAGAAAAGAAGAAAAAATAGTATGTGTGGAATGTCTAAAAGGAAAACAGATAAAAGTTAGACATAAAAAGACAACCACCATAGCTACAACAAAGCCCTTGGATCTACTGCATATGGATCTGGTGGGTCCTACTAAAGTGGAAAGTCATGGCAAGAAAAGATATTTTTTGGTGATAGTAGATGACTACACTAGATTTACTTGGGTTGCATTTCTTCGAGAAAAATCAGATGCCTTTGGAAAATTTGTTGTCTTGGCAAAACAAATTCAAAACGAGAAAGGATATGACATAAAACGCATCAGAAGTGATCATGGTGGTGAATTCGAAATATATGAATTTGAAAAATACTGCAATGATAAAGGAATTCATCATGAATTTTTAGCTCCAAAAACCCCCCAACAAAATGGGGTTGCTGAAAGGAAAAATCGAGTATTGCAGGAAATGGAGTCAGTCATGCTAAATGGAAAGGACATGGCAAAGAGCTTTTGGGCAGAAGCTGTCAATACCGCCTGCTACATCATAAACAGAGTATATCTTAGAGCAGGTCTGAACAAAACTCCATATGAACTATGGTATAGGAAGCCGCCAAATGTGAAATACTTTCGGGTCTTTGGTAGTAAATGCTACATTTTAAGGGATAGGGATCACCTAGGGAAGTTTGAATCTAAAAGTGATGAGGGCATTTTTTTAGGATACGCCATGAATAGTCGTGCTTATAGAGTATACAACTTAAGAACTCTTACTATTCAAGAATCTGTGAATGTGGTAATTGATGATCATCCTCAAGATATGAATTCGCCTGCGAATGAGATAAAAGATGACGTAGATTCATGCATACCCGAAAAATCAGATGACAAATCATCATTATTGAATGAACATCAGCAATCATCTGACAAACCCATCATCAAAGATCACCCTCGAGAGCAAATTATTGGAGACCCTAATGTCGGTGTAAGAACTGGACGACAAATAGACAATGTTTATAGTCATTTCTGTTTTACCTCAAAGATTGAACCCAAGAATATTGTAGAAGCACTTCAAGATGGATACTGGATAAATGTCATGCAAGAAGAACTTCAACTCCAGAGAAATAAGGTGTGGAAACTAGTTCCTAGACCAACTGATACTAATGTCATTAGAACAAAATGGATCTTCAAAAATAAATCTGACGAATCAGGGAATGTAATTAGAAACAAAGCAAGATTGGTTGCTCAGGGATACTCACAAATTGAAGGAATTGATTTTGATGAAACATTTGCCCCTGTTGCACGTCTAGAGTCCATTAGAATTCTTATGTCTGTTGCATGCGCACTAAAATTCAAATTATTTCAAATGGATGTTAAGAGTGCCTTTCTCAATGGGGATCTTGCTGAAGAAGTATATGTGGAACAACCAAAAGGATTTTCGGACCCTAAGCATCCCCATCATGTTTATCGTTTGGACAAGGCTCTGAATGGTCTCAAACAAGCACCACGCGCTTGGTATGAACGGTTAACGAAGTTTCTCCTAGACCATGAATTCCGCAGAGGAAGTGTAGACAAAACACTGTTCACCCAGAGAACAAAGGACTCATTACTTATTGCACAAATTTATGTGGATGATATTGTGTTTGGATCAACATGCGGAGATGAGGCATTCAAATTCGCCAACCTCATGAAATCAGAATTTGAAATGAGCATGGTTGGTGAATTGAATTTCTTCTTAAGGTTACAGGTCAAGCAACTGGATGATGGAATTTTCATAAATCAAACTAAGTATGCAAAAAACCTAGTGAAAAGATTTGGGCTTGAATCTGGTCGCACTTATCACACGCCTATGAGTACTACTCTAAAACTTTCAAAAGATACTAATGGGAAAAGTGCTGACCAGCATCTTTATCGAAGCATGATCGGAAGTCTGCTATAACTAACTGTCAGTCGTCCAGATATATCTTTTAGTGTTAGGGTGTGTGCTCGTTATCAGGCAGATCCTAAGGAATCTCACCTAACAGCAGTTAAAAGGATTATCAAGTATGTTGGAGGGGCAACCACCTTTGGACTATGGTATCCACATGAAACCTCCACCATTATTGCAGGATATTCAGATGCAGATTGGGCTGAAAATTTGGATGATCGAAAATCAACAAGTGGTGGATGCTTTTATGTTGGAAATTGTTTAGTTTCCTGGCAAAGCAAGAAACAAAACTCAATCTCATTATCCACTGCGGAGGCTGAATATATAGTTGCAGGTAACTGTTGTGCTCAACTCCTCTGGATGAAACAGATGCTATTCGACTACGGGATTGCACAATCCACAATGAGTCTCTTCTGTGACAACACCAGTGCTATAAATATCTCGAAAAACCCAGTTCAGCACTCTCGGACCAAGCATATTGACATTCGTCATCATTTTATCCGAGAACTAGTCGAAGAAAAGACCATTGTTTTAGAATATGTTACTACTGAAAAGCAACTTGCTGATATCCTTACAAAGCCTCTTGACACAAACAGTTTCTGTGACCTCCAAAAGTCAATTGGCATTTGTTCGCATTAATAATATCTCTGGACTTATGGTACTCACTGAAATTCTTAGGGTCTAAGTTGTTCATGGTTAATGGTGAACATAAGTCAAAATTCTTACAGTCTCGATAATATCTGCACAGTATCGATTTTATAATCGATTCTATCGAAACTGTACATCGATTCTATTGACGGTTATCTTGCTGTTTTCAAACAACCGTCAGAGCAATTTTTTGGTAACAGTCCTGCGATGCAATCGGTAACTGATCGATATAATCGAAAAGTCTGTTATATAAAGAGAAAGGCACACTCGAACTCATATTTGTTTTCTCTTCCAATCTTTATCAGCATCTCACCTCTTCAAACATGATCAAAGGAAAAGGTAAGGCTTATTTTCAATCTTTAGAGGAGACAAGCATCCAATCAAATTCCCGTAGGTATCATCCTACTCCAAAGGAAAATAGTCCATCTGTCATCACTGAACGACTAGTTCCCAATAGTGTTGTTGAGCCTTTTGGAGTTGACCTTCTTCTCAAAGTAATTGGGTGGCAAAATATTCTACATCTTGGAGGATCGTACCAACTGGGTGTGATCCATGAATTCTTCAAACATTGCCATATTGTTTGTGAAGATCCTCCCAGCATTCGGATTGTTCTTGCACACTACTCAAAGCTTATCACTCCAGTGGCTGTGGCAAAACTCCTTGATCTTGAGGTCACTAGAATTCCGGTAACCAATCGAAATCTCAATGGACTGGGAGTATGGGGAGAAATTACCCGTGCATTGTGTCAAGGGACTACAGTTCCGCGAAATGACGAAAATTTACTGCATATCAATCATCTTAGACCCACCTTCAAAATTCTTCACAGCATTTTCTGCTCAAATGTGTACCCATGCGATATCCTTGGTGATCATCTTTCTCCATTTGTAATCAATGTTCTCTATGATGTATATCAAGAAAATCGTGTGTGCTTGCCAACTCTCCTCCTTACGCAGATCATTCGTGTCCTACAAGGACATCATACGGAGACGCTGCCCTTTCCCGTGCTCATATGCAAGCTCGCCCACCATGCTAAACTTCCTGCGACATCTGATGAAATACATCCAAAAGCCTGGTTTGATAATGATGCATCACTAGCAACACAACAATTTTGTCTTCCCTTGTCTCCCTCAAGACACAATCCTTCTATACCAAGGTCCGATCAACATGTTCCACCCACAATGAGGCCTACACATGGAGGATCAAATCGCACACCATTGGTCAGTCCCGAGTCGATTACTAATCGTCCAGCTCATCACCTCGAACGTCACCTACTCAATGGAATGGTTGGTATAGAGGACCGGCTGAACAATTGTGAAAGGCGTCTCACTCTTATTGAAGAGAAGCTCGATGTCCTCCAGGGAACTACTCAGCACCTGGTAGACTTGATCACGAATGATCTTTCTCGACACCATTGAGAGTCCGTCCAGTTGGCCTTTGCCTATCCTACACATCTGCTGTCATTTTATGTATTTCTTTCTGGACAAATAGCAATACTGCTGTCTGGGGCAGTATACTTTTTTTCGATAGATGTATTTTTTTTAATATGGCTAAACTTACTTCTCATTTTACTGAACTTTCTATTTGCCTATACTGTGCCTGTGCTAATTGCTTCATTGGTTTACCTTTTCTGCTGTGAAATGCATGTGTTTCTCTAACTATGATACTTGTCCTCATATGCATTCACTCTTATGGTTCTCCCATATGCTCATCTTTCTTCAGTCAATATCACTTGTTATATCTTTGTCAATGACTGACAAAAAGGGAGAAAACAATTCAAACACCCCGAGTGGAAAATTGTATATCTGTGTTGCAGGTGTTAGGGGGAGCAGCCGCAACGAGAAAGGGGGAGTTTTTGAATTGAGGAGGAGAATTTATTGGGTGTGTACATGGGTGATTAGAATTTGTAAAATTGTGTTAATACATGTACACACAATTTAGGATGTATCTGTCTAGATATTTTCCTAGGGTGTTTTGGGTATTTTGTCACGTAATTGACAAACAGAGAGATTGAAAGTGCACCTACTAAGTGCTCTGGTTTGTCAATTACGTTGTAAGTTGAGTCAGTCGGACAACAGCGCCTGACAGGAAGATCAAGTCAAGTATCTGCCTCAACTGGATGTGTGGAAGCTCGCCATAGGTAAATCATAGCCTCACATTTCATGTCCCAAAACACTAGGTGATTAAAATCCTTAAAAAGAATTAGAACATCTTAGGGTTTTTGTGTAAGAAAACTTTTTATCAAATAGGAAAATCTTTAAGTTTTTCTTACACTGTCGATTATATCGATTCCCCTTTCGATATTATCGACCAGCTCTATCGATGTCCTCGGCATCTCAATCGATACAATCGAGTGAGGACAAAAAGCGTCCAGCAATCAAACAATCATCTGGACAATTTATCGATATATCAACTTGTGAGTCGATATCATCGATATTCGAATATCGATCATATCTGAAGCGGATCGATAATATCGACAGACCATTTTCCGACGCCCCTGTTTTTTTAAAGAAAACTAACATAAGCTTCGATATATCGATAACTGTCCGATTCAATCTGAACTCAAAAATCGATCATATCGGAAGTCAGTCGATCATATCGATTATGGGCGCATGTTTTCTCCAACATAAATTTCAGGTTGTTTTTAATGTTGATCGAGATGTCAGTCGATAAATCGATATTCATATGTCGATCATATCGAGACCTTGTCGATTGAATCGAAATCGGACACAAACTGTCCAGCAAGCTTATAGGTAAATCTATACGATTTATCGATCCCATCGACATGGTCTCCGATATCATTGATATACAAATTCCGATGACATCGACTGTTCTCCGATCATATCTATAGAACCTGAAATTTTTCAAGGCTTCTCTCTTGTTTTCACCTATCGATAGATCGATCCATCTCTCGATAGAATCAGAGTTCGAAATCCGATAATATCGATGTGTATCGATCCCATCGACCAGTTGGCGAAAGGTTTCCAAAAGCGAAATGACATTTGAGTTTGTATCATCGAGTGGTATGTCGATACAATTGAGAGTATACGTTCGATCATATCGACGATTGCTCGATGATATCGAACTCTGTCATAAATATGACCGTTTATATCCGTTGGAACCTTTTGTCTATAAATAGAGAGATTAGTCTTTATTGTTGTGAGAGAAAGTAGAGAGTGCTTTTGAGTGTTTTAAACTTCATATCCTTTATCCTAAGCCCTTTCTCTCAGGAAGTTCATCCTTCAATCCACCCTCATCATTGATATTTCATAGAGTGGATTGGGGAATGAACTTCTGCATTCAAGGATCCTACAGCTACTACTTTAATGGCAAATCAATAAGCTGGGATGCCTTGAATGCATAGATGATAGGAACCACTCTATCTTCCTGATAGGAAAATCTTCAGAGAGTAGAACTCCATCATAACCTTAACCCAACATAAACCTAGCATAGGTACATCTTTATGTTGCGGATCAAGGAAGCTGAAGACTCTTCATTAACAAGAAGGAGATCTTCATCACTGAGCTAAAAGGGACTCATCAACTTATCTGTAAGTACTTAGAGTCCAGAGGACATTTATGATCATTCCTTTTTAGGATTGGGTCGTATGTGTTGCTCACCATTTGAAGTCCTCAAAGGAGGCCTCTGACGGGAGTGTACGTGCATGGGTGCGTTGTGTGGACCCTTGCTCTGTGGAGAGCATAAACATCCAGGTACGTTGTGTGGACCCTTGCTCTGTGTGGGCATAAACATCCGGGTGCGTTGTGTGGACCCTTGCTCTGTGTGGGCATAAACATCTGGTTAGGAGTGCACCAGCAAAACTCCAGGGTTTGAGGTGAACCGAGTAGAAACCTCTGTAAAGGTTGAAGGTGAACCTGATTTAAAACCTTAGGTTTTAGGTGAACCATGGGAAATCTCCTTAGTGAAATCCGGTCACTCAAGGGTTGAGTGTGGAAGCCGGTAGTGGAGTAAACAAGTAGTCGAACCACTATAAAACGACTGTGCTTGAAATTGATATTGTCTTTCATTTATGTGATTGCTTTATATACCTTTATATATAATTATCTGAAATCTCATCTTGTGCACACACAGTCATATCCATCACAATCTGATTCATAAAGTTTTTTTTTATTATTACAAGTAATTTGTGATTGGATCCTCTATCAGGCTTGGAAGCCAATAGAGTTAATTTTTTAGTAATCCTAATTTGTACTCTGTGATAGGATTAGTGTGATAGGATTGAAATATAACTTATAAATCTTTAAAAAGTCCTATTCACCCCCCTCTAGGACATATTGGCATATTCCTACTTCAACTCAAGCGGTCTTCACCGCTATTTCAGATATGATCGTCTTCCTCAGGACAAAAGCACTTTGAGTAATAAAGATGACACTTCCTAATATATTCCGCCACAGCGTCGCCAAAACCTTCGCTAAAAAATTTATAAGACCCTCCTACGATATTGATCGGGCGAAAGTATCTCAAAGATTCTGCACCAGAAACCTTCACGATGGTGGCAATACAGGAAGCACCGAGCTTGGAAGAAAAACAACCCCTATCATAGAATTCAAACATGAATTTCATCACATTTCACTCGATTACTTGATGGGGACATCAGATGACCTACTCGGGTGTACCAGAGATGAAGGCAACCACCCGCACCATCGAAGAATTGATCTCTCATCTTGCATCCTACAGTAGTTTCCATCATCCTACATCACTACTTCCAAAAAATCTGGAAGAACGCCATTGGAAATCCATCTAGACCTAGAGGTTGGCACTTTGTCTTTCCCTAAAGAATCAACAGCCACTTTGACCTCATCCTCCATAAAGGGGGCCTCAACCAAAGCAGCTTGAGCCTCAGAGGTTAATCTCATCTGACATCAGTAAAGTGCCAACTTCAATATCCACTTCCAAAAAGGTTCCTTATTTTTTTGGGGAAAAGTCCTTAGTGGTGCCTCCCATTCGTTAGATGAGTTGGTAGAGACAGTGCAATGTGTGTGAGTAATACAGGGTTCAATCCCTGGTAGTCTTATGTTTCTTTTAAAAATTCCTTAGTGGCAAAATCCTTCTAAATAGGCGTCGCTCCCACTTCAAATAACGCTCTGGAATCTGAACTCTCGCTCCCACTTCCTACCTATTTAACTTGTTTACATTTTGAAACAAATGCTTCCCCACCCTTGCACCCATATATGTTGCCTCTTTGCTTCATGCTTCTACAACTATAGGGGAAACCTTTTCCAAATGAAGGTTCCTGCATCAAATGTGTTCATACACACATATATATTAGAGTTGTAAGGCTAAATGATTGAATTGGAAACATCATTCACAAGTAGGATTTAACGTGGACTTTGTTTTAGTTATCAAGGAGTCTATCTAGGGAATTATAAGGATCTAGATTAAATCTAATTAAGGGCTGACTCTATAATTATGTTTTAGGATTAGTAACATCATATATAAGCACTGTTTTACAGATTTTTAGGCAGGCTATGATGGACGATTGAATTTTTGCTATCAGACTCTCTTTTTGTTTGTAATAAATGCATACATTTTGTGACTTAAATGGTTTAACCTAATTTCTTTGTGCTTGAAGTTCTTCTCTCCTTCTAGTGTTGCTGCATTTTTCAGTTGTGTTTATACTTGTGTATGTTGTAGAAATTAATCTGCGAATTGATTTTGGACCCCTGGAAATTCATTTTTATTTGCTAGAAAGCATAAATAAAGTTACTAAAACTCAGGAACTGTTGCTGATTTTCTTCTTATAAGCTCCAAACATACAGCTATACTTTGTTGGAAGAACTGGCAGGACGTATCTAATATGCTTGGAGTATAGACCTTGATTGGACTATTGACCATCTTTTCAACTGCCCACCTGATTATCATCAACTGGTTGGTGAAGACCAACAGAGTACAATTTTTACTATGCTCCATCTATCATCAGCACACCAATTTGAACGGTTTCGATTGACATAAATGTATGCCACATGATTTGTGCATCCGTTGCCCAAACTCCTTACATCACGATCACCAACTCATGTTGGATAGTAAGGACCAGTGTGGATTGCCCAGGTCACTAGAATCACCCTGATCAGATGATAATAACCATTTGATTGAAGGCCTGCAAAATGGATGATAAGAATAGAAAAGCTCTTACTGTACATTTTCCAAACCCCAACCAACTCAGTTAACGGCGATCATCCCATCAGGGTCATTTCAAGGCCAAATGCAATTCCACGTGCCCCACAAAGGGATTGCTGGTAACAAATAAAGCAGAAACACTCACGATCGCCAGTGTCGGCAGGCGAATGCCAGATCTTCCCTCCATCCGCAGCTGATCGAGAATGCTGCCCTGCGTCGCGAACCTCTGACTCATCGTGAATCTGAGAGAAGTCCCGAGCATAAAACCTCCACCCAAAGACCTCCAACGACTCTCTCGGCCCGACCTTAAACCAGCGGTCATAGAGCTCTGTAGCATCGTTGCTGCCACAAGAAAGATGAAGACAGCAGCAGCAACAGCAGCATAGAAGAGAGACGTGCCCTTGATCTGAAACCCCTTCCGCCCGCCGCCGCGGAAGAGATGGGGTCGATTCCGCCATCGCTTGCGGCCTAGATCATCGCTGTGGTTTTTAGGGTTTTCGAGGTGATGGTTTCTCTTGACGGGGAAGCCTCCGCCGCTGCCTCTGACGGCGTGGAAGCTTAGATCTCCGTTGTCGTCCGACGCCTGAGATGGAATCTCGGCCATTGGACTCCGCCCCATCTGGTGGTCTTTCAAATGAAAGGTGATGGTGATAATGAGGGACGCGGATTAGCTGGCGTTGCCCACACAACCTCCAGCGGTGGTGTGTGATGTGTTGGGGTTGCAGGGCCACAGTCATGCATGCGGGTTTTATCCACGCCGTCCATCCATTGGGACAGCACATTTTAGGGGACGCGGATTTGACTGTCGCTGGAACTTCCTCCGATAGTAAGCTGCATGGGGCCAACCGTGATGTCTATGAGAAATCTACCCCTTCCCTACGTTTTTCCATGTCATGCTAGGAAATGGCCTAAAACTGACGCAAATCCAAAACTAATGTGGGCCGCACGATAGATGATTGAACTTACATGATTTAAATATGTGCGGGGCCACACAAGTTTTGGATGAGGCAATTTTGTGTTTTCAGTTCATCTCATTAAGGAATGACCTTATGAACGGTATAGATCGTATATAAAGGTCACGATGGATCCAAGGAAGTTTCAGCGGTAAGAATTTACTTATATACGTTTTCCTGATGTGCAGCCCACCAGTTTTGGATTTGGATCATTTTTTAACCCATTTAGTAATATGATTTTGCAAAGTTTGGACTTGCTGGATTTCTAACAGACATCGCGGTAGGCTCCTCCTAGCTCCATCGCAGGAAGCTCTTGCATAAGGCTTTGTCACCGCGTGCATTCCTGCCAAAGCCTTTTAAGTTCTTGCCCTGATGTTTGTAGAAATTCACGTTGTGCATCCGTTTTTTCGTATTATTTTAAGAAACGAGACCAGTAGATTCAAAACTCAAGGCATTTATCCACCGGTAAGAAAGGAAAACCGTGGAAAAAGTTTCACAGTGTGGAAACTTTTCTGGGATATCTACCTTGACATTTATACACCATTCAAACCCTTTATAAGCTCACTACCACGGGGTGAAGTGAAAAAAAACACACACACACACACAAAAAAAAAAAAAAAGCTTGGTATGAAATTTTGCAGTCATATGCATGTTTTAAACAGTGGTCTTTGAATCTCCATTGTTTTATCTAATGCAACCAACTTGAGTTTTGGATCCACCTTAATTTTTTATATCATGTCCTAAAATAATCTCTCAAAATGAATGGACGGTGTAGATTTCTCACAAACATCACGGTGGACCCCACCTACATCCCAAATCAGAAACTTCTTGCAAACGGCTTTCCAAGAAATTCAGGTGGACATTTTAGGGCATGAATCTACCACCAAAGGAAATAGCGAGGATAATGACACTCACACAATTGAAACCTTCTCAGGCCCACCGTGATGTTTACTTGTTAACCAACCTTTTGATAAAGGTCACACGGACTTAGATGAAGGAAAAAAACAAATATCAACTCAATCCAAAACTTTTGTATTGTTGAGAAGTTTTTAATGGCGACTATCCAATCACGGATGTCTTGGGTTTATGCCCTAACATGATCTCACAAAGGATAGACAATTCACACTTCTGCTAGGGTTGTTGTGGACAATGCCACTTGATTCGTGTCCAAAGAGTGCAACGTCTCAAATTTTTACTGTCTGAGTATATACTCATGCCTGAGAATTCTAAGTATTAGTAAAATAAATGAATAAATACTTTGTTATTGTACATTATTATTTTTTCTTCATTTTACATTAACAAAAGTACCCATTCACAAGAATAAAACCAATCATACTATATATCTTATTCAATTTAAACATAAAAGTTTAATTAATCATTTAATGCTTACTTGAGTAGGAGCTTATTACAAATATCCAAATTCGTAACATGAAATGTAAATAAAGATAAACTAAAATGAAAGCATAAACAACATAATATCACGTCATTCATAGTCTTTCACTGGAAGATCATGTATTGCTAATATCTTCAACTTGTGCATCACATACATCATCTATATGGTTAAAGAAGGTCAATGCCCCTACTCATAGCGATAATTATCCTTCAAGATTAACACGATTCAAGCAAATCCTCGAAGTAAGACAATATAAAGGTTTCGATACTTTTCGTACTCTACCACTACGAATGGAATCGATATGCGTAACCAATATATATGAATACATGTCTAGTATAGTGTGTGTGGCTTATCATACGTAGTGAGTACCGTATCATGAAATATAATTCAAAAAATTTCGCTCACTCCGCATCTCATAACTACAGAAATTCATCAGCATGTTCAGCACTACCGTAAATTTATGTGAATACCTCGAAAAGACATAACTCATGAATTGAAAGAATTATGTTACACAATTTGTCCATGGAGTGACTATTTACGACATTCAATCCCAGAAAAGTAATGTACCAGGTGCTTGCAGATTACGTACCTGATCTACCCATCAATCAAGAGGGTCACTACCCATTTACGTCCACGATATATATATATATATATATATATATATATATATATATATATATATATATATATATATATATGTATGTATGTGTGTTAGCATTTTTGAGTCCTTCAACACATCACTTTCATCAATAAAGAAATAAATCGAACTATGAGAGTTTTGAAACTCCAAGTCACATGCCCAAGCTATAGAATAAGAGAGGTAGCACAAAGCTAACCTAATAAAGGAGAAAAGCAATAATAAATTGACCTAATAAAAGAGAATGGTAGAATTAGGTTAACTCAACAAAAATAAGGGGAGATGAGTAAAAGCAAACTCAATATATAATGGAAACATGGGTCGCTCTCAAAATCGGTAAAGGGCAAGGTTTGTATCCATCACTTATGAATTCATAAAATGTCTAGTAGTGTTTTTATGGAATAATAAAATAAATCCCAATAGGGTAGAAAATAGTTCATACACTTCAAAGTGAATACATAAGCACAACAATGCGATTTTAGGTTAGACGGGTTACCCGATAAGTCCAAATTACTCAAAAAATGAATTATGTTGCCCTAAGGTTTAAAATATGAATTTTAGGTCAGATTAATATAAGTAAAATCATAAAATTTGATAGCATAACTATCCAATCCATTAGATGTGCAAACTATGCACCGTTCGAGGCTCGAACGTGTATAGTTTCGCGATTTAAAGTATATTTTTGTGATCCAACCCACAATATATGTCCAACATTACCAAAATCATATCTTAAACATAATTACAATCATGGATAAATAATTCATAATGATTTAACAACTTATTAGCATAGAAATCATAGTAAAAATTAAATTATACACAATTTTAACTTGAAAATAAGAGAATTATGAATAAATTCAACTTTAATTGGTGTAAGCTTAAAAGAATCTCTTACCTTATCCTTAAAAGAAAATCCTAGGTAGATCTCAATGTAGGATGACTTCTACACAAACCATGATGTCGCTTGAGTGAGAGGCAGACACCATACGTGTGGGGAAGGAATGGAAGGGATGAGCGTCTAGGCTTCGATGTCTCTCTCTCTCTCTCTCTCTCTCTTCCTTGGATGTAGGAAAGTAGGCGTGTGTGGGTTTTTGAGTGGAGAAAGGGTGCAAGCCCCCTTTTGTAAAGCAGTGGGAGTGGGAGGGAGTATGTGACATCCCACTTAAATTAGGTTTCTCAAATCTCTCCTTTCTGGTGATCTTTCTTCAAATCCAATTTGTCCATGGTGTTTAAGTTGTTGAATAAAGACGGAATATATAATTTTCTTGGTGATCTGAAACTTAGATTGCCCGATATTGAAAAATGGCATGGTGGGTGCCAAAACGGACATGATCTTGATCTAATGGTCCATGCTTGATGATCAACGCCTAATTTTGGAGAAAATGTGTAGTCAAGATTGCATAATTTATCACACAGCACCAACATTGGTATTGTGTGCTACTGAAAAAGCTTTGTGGGTGTAACATCTCGAATTTTCAAGGTCAGAGTTTATACTCGTGCTCGAGAAAATCAAGTGTTAATAATTGAATGAATTGGATACTTCATAATCACATCCTTTTTTTTTTCATTTAGATCACATCCAATCACATTCACAAAGGTAATCATTCACGAGAGTAAAATTGACTATATTTTTCATTTCCATTAGAGTAAAAGAATTCCACCATTATCAAATGTCCTCTTCATGAGAGCTTATTACATTATCAAAGTTCGCAATGGAAATATAACTAAATCGTGAAACTATTTTCTTGTTTATTTAGCATAGTCTTCCATAGGGAGGTGATCCTTTGGATCTTTAATCTGTACATCACCTGCATCATTTGTACAATTAGAGAGGGTCAACGCCCTACTTATAGTGATGGTCATCCTTTAAAGTTTACAATAATTAAAATGATTTATAAGAATATAAAAAAGGGTGCCGATACATTTCAAATTCCACATATACAAAGGGTATCGATTTGCGTTAACATTATATATGAAATGCATGCTTAGCAAAATATATGTGGTCCATCATATACAGTGATCATGATCACAATGTGGAAAGCAGTTTACTATATTCGACTCGTTCTTCATTCTTACACTATGGAGATTCACCGGCATGTCCAACGTTAAAGTGGATTAATGTGAACATCTCAAGACAACACAACAATGCAATTTGAGAATTTACGTGACACGATGTGTTCATGGAGCGACTACTTGCGACATCCAATCCCGAGAAGTGATGTAATACGCATGACGATTTACTTACATCAATTGTGCACCACGCTAACCAACCCACGAAATTACATGCCAACCAAGAGGGTCGCTACATGAATTGCATCACGTCCATGACGTTATATTGATCACTAGGAGTAGGATTTCTGGCATAGTACTTGCATGCGAAAATAGTAATAAAGTAAGGAAAAGTATGTAAAAGGAATTCAAAGGTACAATAGCGATGTGAGGCAGAAAAGATTACGCAAGTGCAGTTTGCAGTTTGCGGTTTTTATAAAGACTCGGGTCTCCAATATCAGTCATGCGTAATTTGTAAGTTGGATGAAATCGTGTGCGAACAGATTACGCAAGTGCAGTTTGCGGTTTTCCTCTGTTTCTTGTTTTCTCAGGTCTCTTTCTTTCATTCTTGAGAAGGTTGGATTGTGTCCAGATGGGCCATCAGATGTGCAACTTGGATTTGAGTTGGCATAAGATCATATGGCCCGTGATTCATTTTAATTGAGGAAGACGACTCCCGCTTCAATGGCGAATTGTCTCCTGGTTTATCTTTCTCCGAGCTGTCCTCTCTGGATGCTCCAGATGATTCGTGGGACACTTAGGATACTATGAAAGCGAGGTCTGGATTGTTTTGTTGGTAGGATCGGTGCATTTTTCCATTTTTGTTGCGTTACACGTGGTCCGGTCTCATTTTCCTAGACATCCCAGGATCGTGGGGATCCTTCTGGTCTCCCAACATTTTGGGTTGTCATCGGATCTCCATTAGGTGGAGATTGGACGACTCAGATCTCTTTGGGCGGTCGAGAGAAATCCTCGTGTGTCGTTTTCTTTGGACACTGTAACAATGCGGGGAGGCGTCGGTCTCACTCGCTTGCTAAATCGGCAGGGTCCACTTCTATTTAGCTTGTTTATTTGTTAGGGGTGGGGTCTGTATGTGATGAACGGTCCTAATCATTCCATTGTTTTGATGGTGGGTCCCATTTTGGACGGCAGCAGTGGTTTCATTTGAAACCACAACTGGCGGGAAAGGAATGGAAGAGGGGGTAGTCATTTTTGGATGGCAGGTGAGATGGACGGTTCAGATCGTGCATACGGTCAATCATGGTGGGCCTCCATTCATCTAGACGTGGGCAAGAGTTTTGAAAGGAGTTGGCTAAGACCTCCTTTAACCGAGCTTTCAGTTTTTGTGTAGTGCAGGTGTGTACCCCGTGTGCACACACTGCTTAAATGTGGGACCCACAAGTGGTTCGGGATAAATCTACCCCGTTCATTCATTTTGTCAACTCACATTAGGGCTCATCCCAAAGTATGAGGTAGATACAAGTCTTAGGTGAGCTATATTAAGTGAATATTTGTTTTAACTATTGATCTTGCTGATTTAAGGGTCGGATCCTTCCTAAATCTGATCATCAACATATCTAATGGTTTTTAATCCTATTTAGGGTGGATTAAACAGTCATCCCTACACTTAGTTGCTCTTACATCTCAATTGAATGGACAATCATGAGTTTGGGCCACTAATTTATTCTAGGGCAGTTCATTTCCAGTCTAGAAGTCCCTTAGATGAATCTAATAACAAATTTTGATGATTAGGTCCATCACTGTAAGATATGTGGTCTAAACTTAATGGTCGATTTCGAATCTCGTCGTTACTCTACAATCTCAATGGTTGGATCTTGTGACTTATTAATGCAATTATTTTAGCTCCCTTCCCTGATAGTTCTAGATGTCTTAAAGACAACATAAGTAAAGATCTAATCATTGATCCTATGCTTAGAGGGTCAGATGGTTCAATCTACCGATGAGATTTATCCTAATGGTCGGGTTTAGGTTAGATTGAAAGTGAATGTTTAGATGAGTCAGCTTCTGTTTGTACTAAACTCAAGTCTCATGGTAACACTTGAGTACTGAAAAGTACGGGGTGTTACAATCTACCCCCCATAAAGAGAATTTTGTCCTCAAAATTCAATATTTGTACCAGTTATACTAATTCATTTGGTTTAATTTTTCACTATATTCCTCTTGAGGTGGGTATATATGCCCATGTGTGCAGATAATTGGCTATATGAAATCGAGATGCTTTTTCTCCTCTACTTCCCTCCTTTTTCTCCTCCTTTCTCTCCCTCTTTCTCTCCCGATTTCCCCCCTCTCCTTCTTTCTCTCCTGATTTCCCTCCCCTCCTTTCTCTCCTCCTTTCTCTCCCTCTCTCTTGCAATTTCCCTCATGTTTCCTTCTTAGCACGAGAGTCTCCGGTTCGGCTTGACTCAGCCCAGTCCAAATCGACTAGACAAACTCAACTCGATCTGACTCGATTTCCCTGACCGAGTCGGACTCGGTTCGAGTCAAACCAGCAAGGAATCGGTTGGAATTGAGTTAGCTCGTACTGTTCCGTATGCCTCTGCGGTCCTCCCGGTCAAATTTCGGTGACCCGCGATCTGTTATTGGCGTTTGCGTGCGATCTTGAGTCATGTCCTGTAACATCCCGAAAATCGGGGGTCGGGTAGAATCCCAACTCCCAAGTTCCAAAATGTCACTTATGCAACATAGATAATAATAAATGCATGTTATCTGTAGAATGGAATTAAATAAGATTGAGATTAAGCCAAAACAGCATATCATACTCCATAGACAGTTAAATTTTACAAGCGAAAGGCTGTGATAAATATTTAACAATATATAATTGATTGTAAGTCTCCAGAGTGTGAGCATGTTACCAGGTTAGACATATACATGTATACTCCAAAAATGATAAAGAGGATATACATGAGTGCTCTAAAAATATAAAATGACAAGTGTCATGAAGTCTAATCAACCTCCCTGTAATCCCGTCGGTCAGAACACGCATATAGGAGAAATTCTCCTCATCATCATCAAGTCCGGCTCCACTTCACAAGCAGCGCCATCATCTACAACTAAAACAAGGACTGGTTGGTGTGCGCGACACCGTCCCGTAACGTGGGAGTGAGTGATCAACTCAGTGGAATCATAGAGTAAAGATTAGCATGTTATCAAATCAATCACGCGATAATAGTAAAGCAGGCAATCAAACATTCCTAGATATTATTGTTAATGCAAGCATGAAATGATATGATGGATGCCCTCACCGACATACTCCCTCATACGACACCATCTTACGCCCGCGACATGCTTACGTTCCTCAGTGCTCCACATCTTCCAGGCACATGCAGTGCGATATGGATAATGATTACCGAGTTGTTATTAGTCCATTCATACAACAGTATTGGGAAACTAAGGTACCTTCCTTATATCAATCCTAACACATATCCTATCTAGGGTCGTCACTCCTAGCAATCTCATACGATGTTATATTTATAGGTCGCTGCAAGGGCTGTTGCTCGCACTTGTTGCACCGCTCCCCCATCAACTTATCAATACAGGCCTAATGTACTTTTGTCGCTACGGAAGGGTCGTCGCCTCCCGTAGACTCAGAATACGCTCGAGGTCACTACAAAGGGCTTGTCACCAATCAGATTAGGCTGACAGCTCGAATGTAGTGTCCCATAGCACCACAATCGACTCACGAGTCAAAGGTGCTCATTGGTCACTAAGGGGAGGTTTGTGGCCCCAGCGTAGGCCGACAGCTCGACCACGGTGTCCCATACCACCATGCCCGGCTCATGAGTCTTTATGGATCAAGGTACCCTGGTTAACAAGGTTTTCAATGGTAAGTTCAGTACCCTAGGTTCAAGCAGTTATGACTCATACAAGGTGAATATACAATGGCCAGTCAGGTTACTTGACGGGCTCAACTAGTACGAGCGCATCTCAAGCTGAGCGATATGAAGTGCATAAAATACTTCGTGTGGCCTAACCACTGCCGCCAACCCAAAACACGACTCACGTTCATCGACGCGTCCTTTGTGGCAAATAGAAGCTAACCACAAATTCAAACCATTATCGACTGCCTGAACTAGGTTATAGCTCCAAGCATTTGTAAATCAACATCAGTAAGCATATGAGAGTAACAAAAATGAATATAAACAATACAAGCATGTGGTCACATGTTATAACATACAACGTAAGCATATCAACCAATACATGCATTCCATATATATAATGAAATCAATTCATATAGCTAACATGGTGGAAATCATATACATCAGCATATTAATTGAGAATTCAATCTCAAAACTAATTCACAACACCATTTACTCAATACATACTAATACAAACATTTATACAAATACTTGGTCTACACGCTTTAGTCTACATAGCGTATGTCGACCCAAAGTGCGCATTAGGGCGAATCTCTTCGCCAAACAGATCATGCACGCATTTCTAATATCCTAACACGATAAATACCCATGACAATCATTTCAGCAAAATACGGACGTAAACAGTATTTCCTATTAATGCCTAAAATACCCTAAATCTCATATTTCCCGTACGCAGTCGAAATGGAAAACGGACAGCATGTTTTACATGTCAAACAGCGTTCTTATCGATAATATATTATTAAACGACATCGAAATCTTTGAAATCAGTCAATCTAAGCGTCTAAAATCTTCACCTTTCGCCGTAGATACGTATCGATTCGAATAGAACGTCTACGCTTCGTCAACAGCATTATGGCGACCTAAGGCACAAGATACATAAGCTACTTCGCTACTTGTATCAAAAGAATCCTTGAAACAGCTATAGGTTAGGGTTTTCTTACCTAGAAGTGAGTTGGAATCACCGGGAAAGTGATTTGAATGCGGTGATTAAACACGCGTAGAGGCTGTAGCAAGTGGCAGGAAGTCTCTCCCACAACTCACTCACAATCTCTCTTTCTCTCTCTTCTCTTTCTAGGGTTTGTTGCAAATTCGGATGGGAGAGATATGAGAGGGTTTAAAGCCCTTATATAGGATAAACCTCACCTAAATAGACTTGGGAAAAGGGTATACTTAGATTATAACCAAATCGGGTCTTTTTCGATCCAAAAGAGTGTTTCGGGAGGTCCCCTGGCCGAACGCGGTCGGACTTAAGCTCATGTATATCGGATCCTACTCACATGAAGTTTTTAGTCCTGTAGAGTTCCCAGATCGCACGCGGCGGACCAGTTTCCGTTCAGCGGTCACGGAGACTCGATCGAGGATTCCAAGTACATTGACCTGAGTGAGAAATGTTTCCTCATCCGAGGGTGTATTTGGGTCCAATTCCGACGATCTGAATGCTTATACTTAACCTGCAAATGAAACGTGCCAGATTCATTTAAATCCCATTTAAATTTTAATAAATTTCACTCTTTCTCACACTCCCTGCTCCAGGCTCAATGAAATAGCCTCAGAGCATCGATTGGGCTTGATTTTTGAAATGATTGTCAAGTCCAGCTAAGCGGTCGTAACGGTCTAAGATTGTGGATATCGAACTTTCGACGCGCGGTATAGATCCAATACAAAGTTTCAAAGGGTTCCTGAGAACAAACAGGTTTAGAGTTTGATCTTAGGTTTTAGGGTAACGTAGCGGTAACAATTTTAGAGGTTTTGGGTCTTACAGATCGTATTTAAAGTGATTGGTGCTAATTTCACAGGTAATCTAGCGTAGCGCTAGTTAATTCACGTTAAATTTTTAAAAAATTTGGTTCTAAATGATTTCTATGGCTTTGGAATTGGGTTCTGAAAGGTTACCAAGGCGTTATGGTTGACCCATTGCCTAAGGACGTTTAACCCCAGGTTGATAAAAATTCGGAGTGTTACAATCTACCCCCCTTAAAATAAAATTTCGTCCTCAAAATTGGCTAAGGGTAATGAGTACTTAAAGAGACTTTTGTATTGACATTCTAAGGAAGGTTCAAATCATATTTAATGACCTAACCTTACGTATAACCTAAATCAACTGTTTCGATCCTGGGCCAGTGGGGAAGGGGCTAACCACGCTTCCGCTACGCTAATCTGATTCAACGGTTGTATTAAATAATCCTAAGTAGATTGGGCTCAATACGTTCTACCCCCCTTAAAACTTAGTTATACTTAAGGTTCAAGAATCTATGTCTCGATCCGTATATCGGAACGAGATGTAACTTAGGGCCTATACTTGACATGAAATGGGAAACAACCTCTCACTACATTGGTTTTCCTTTGTTAATGATGCGTTCTATGACATTAGTACCTATGGTTGTAGAAAGGAACTGAAATGACGGGTGTTGTGGTTGATTTCAAGGACGGATGTGAGTTTGTGGTAAGTGGTCTAATCTCTATTGATTGTATGTCCTTAACATTTTCTAAGGTAAGGAAATAACTTTTGGTTGTAGGTGGTCGGGCCAACACGGAAGAAAATTTGTGTAGTGAGTCTGAGCTGAATACATAGACTTTCTGTCTAGCTAGGACAGAAAATTTGTTGTATCAATTCTTAATCCGAGTCGATGCCGATCTTCTGCTTGATCAGAGCATTGGATTCATTGGTAACTACTAGTGTTGATGCAAAAATCTGGTCCACCCTCTTTAGTCCTTCAAGTACATGCACATGAAGAAGACAAAGGAGACCCTGATTAGAGCAGGGGACTCTCCAATGCCAAAGTCAGGCTAAGAATCTGGGTCTTATAGTATTGTGGGGTTTTGGGAGAGAGTTTTTGCATACCTTTGTTCCCTGGAGAGCCCTCTTTTTATAGGCGTGAAGGGCCCCGGTGTAAGGGGATTCTCTCCCCGATTTTTAGGGGATTTGATTTAGTTGCTAATTATTTATGGATACTTCCTGATCCCGAGATTTTCGAGTTCAGGAATCTTCTTACAAGATTTTCAGAACGGTGTTTAAGATTACACTGTCTTTCCTTTGCTTGGCTCGGTTTTTCCTGTTGACTCGGACTTGCCTGTTGCCTCGGTCTTGCCTATTGCCTCGGCTTGCCTATTGCCTCGGTCTTGCCTATTGCCTCGGTCTTGCCTCTTGCCTCGGTCTTGCCTATTATCTCGGTCTTGCCTCTTGCCTCGATCTTGCCTATTGCCTCGGTCTTGCCTCTTATCTCTTTTCTCTTCCAACGAATCGAGCTCAAGTGAAAGGAGTTCGCCATTCTCTTGATCACTATACATGTTGACTCGGGCCGAGCCAACACCGATCTCAATTGGAGCAACCGCTTCCGTGCCATAACAAAGGGAAAAGGGGGTTTCTCCCGTGGCAGTCCGTGCTGTAGTTCGATAGGCCCACAGTATATTTAGAAGTTCCTCGGCCCACGCTCCCTTTGCTTCATCGAGCCTCGTTCGGAGGTGTCGCTTTATAATTTTGTTAACCGCCTCAACCTGTCCATTCGTTTGAGGATAATGAGGCGAGGCGTACACGTTTCGAATCTCGAGATTGATGCACATCTCCCGAAAATGTTTGTTATCGAACTGCCTTCCATTGTCGGTAATGATAGTCCGAGGTATCCCGAACCGACAGACGATATTCTTCCAAACAAAGCCCGTGATCCTTTGCTCGGTGATTTTCGCCAATGGCTCAGCCTCGGCCCACTTCGTGAAATAATCTACTACAACCACAACAAATTTGGTCTGGCCCTTCCCCAAAGGGAAGGGTCCAATGATGTCGATCCCCCACTGTGTGAAGGGCCACCGTCCGGACATCGGAGTGAGTTCCTCGAGGGGTTGTCTCGGGACAACTGCAAATCGTTGACATTTGTCACACTTTTGGACGAACCTCTTAGAATCATGTTGTATCGTCGGCCAATAAATCGCTGATATCGCAGACCACATTGCATCGCGACTTGGAAAATTGCAACCATCCCCGCAGGGGGATGGTCGGGAAAATCTCCCGAGCGAGGGAGATGGAGGACGACCGAGTCAGGGACATGATATCCAGCCCTGATCCGGTTGAGGTCAGATTCAGTCAAAATGGAGGCGACGAGACCACTCGGCTCGTCTTCTTCTTCCTTCGAAGAGGACTCGGAGGCTTCCATAGTTTGGTTCACAGGGCCTGGAATGATTACCCCTTCGCCTATAACTAATTCGTCCTCTCCTTCTTCATCCTCCAGCTGATCCATCCCGAGGTTAGGTCTCCCTGGACAGGTCACCAGAGACATTCCACTACTAGATGGACCTGCTTGAGTAGGACGCTCAGCCGATGAGTCGTCGGCTTCTCTTACAAGCCGGAATGCGGCGTCGGCGCCAACGACAAACTCCGTCTACAGTGAGGGTGGTTCCGTAACGTCCCAGAGATGTTAGGACGTACCCTCATCTCCGGATATCTCCTCCCAGGGGCTTTGAGAGCCCTTTGCAGCCATTAAAGCTTATAAAAGAAGGAGGAAAGAACTCACCTGAAAAATGACGGCGAATGCAAAGGAAGTTGACGAAGAAAGAAGCGACAGCGGAAGAGGGGAAGAAGAAGAAAAAGAGAACTCGAAAGCGGACACAGGCGGGAGGAGAAAAAGTGAAAATAAAATTTTCACAGTCCTCCCCCCCGGCCCTTTTATAGCCGTGCCATGGGGCAGGGCATTTATGATAAATACGAATCGTCGATCGTCTCGACTCCCCCGCTCGACACGTGGCGTACGCTGACTGACAGCGGTAACGTCGTGGCCACGCGTTCGAATGTCATGCGCAGACAAAACAACCTGACGGCTGGCCACACGTGCGGCCTCGGAGAACGCAACGCCATACGTTAGAGACGACTCAAGAAGCATTAAACGCTTCATCATAACCTCGGACTCTATTATGAACCGACATAAATACTCATTACTCCTTGATGCCGCGAACGACACAAGGAGTAAGGGGGCTTACTGTTGGAGAAAAATATGTCAAGTCCGGAGACTCGGATTTTAAGTAGGTCGGCTTTGCTGACGCTGCCCGAAAAGTTCGAGACAACGGTCAGAGCTGAGAGAATAAGGGATAGGCCTAGAGGCATAAGCAGAAGACGATTAAAGTCGCTCCGTCGGAGTGATAACCTCGTCTGCATAAGCCTGCAGAAGGCTGAGTATGTTATAAGCCACCCGACCAATAGAATAAAACCGACCTAACAAGTTGGTTCTGTCAGCCACGGAGTAAGGAAGGATGACGGATACTCACCGAGACTATTCCATCCGTGAGAAGGCATAAAACTTATGTTCCCAACTCGGCCGAGACTCCCCTTTAGTTGGTAGCGACTGAGCCGAGACAAGAGAAGGCGGTATCAATGTAAATATCGTTCTGAAAATCCAGGAATACGGGTATTCGATCCCGAGATTCTCAGGATCGAGAGCAATCAGTGAAATCTCTGAAAAATAGAGAGAAGAATCCTCGTATGATGAGGATTCCTAAGATCTATAAATACCAATGCTCTCTACAGAGAAAGGTATGAGACACAAAAACTCATAAAACCCCTTTGCTATTGATCAGACGACTGACTTAAGCATCGGAGGCTCCCCGGCTCTAGCCAGGGTCCCCTTGATAGTGTTACTTGTGTAGGTGGAAGAAGATCCGATCCAGAGGAGCCGTTCCATAAAAATACACCAACAAATAGGATTAAGAAGTCAATTCAAACTGCGAATACATCGCTTACATACAGTTTCTTTACTCTGTGTTCCCGAATGCAATAAATCCTTGGGAAGATAATTCTAAGGGGCGTGCTGGTTTATTCTAAGTTCAATCTGAGGGATTTATAAGTTTTTTCTGAGAGTAAAAGGTTCTAAGTTAAAACAACTTTCCTAAGGATTATAATAGAAGTCTATAAGTATTAAGGGGATCAATCGAAGGAATGAGGTTCCACTCCAACCAAATCTAACCTACTATTCCTTAACATATACAGGCTTTACACTACTTAAGGTAACTAGTAGACTAGTCTGTAACTCGCTAGCTGTAATCCAAAGCCTAAGCTTATACGCTAAATGGTTTTATACCATTTCTAATACAGAAAATTGTTCTATCGCTTAGGGTCAAGATTGTCTAAATGGAATTAGATTTTCCTATATCGTCAGATCGTTCAAATCTAGGAGTACTAACTCTAGGTCCAAAACTCGTGATGTCCTAGCACCAAATGGTCATTATTTGTGGACTAAGCTACCGTATTTGGTCTCGCCCGACGGTAAAGCGGAGAGATCGAGAAAACGGCTACAACTAGCTCGAAAGAGCCTTGAAAAATGAAGGAAATGGGGAGATAGGGCTGACCTAATGAGATAACACAAATCTAGGTCCTATAGAGGATGGAAATAGGACCCCAAATGCTAAGATTGCAAAGAAAAAAGAGGGCAATGGGTTGGAATGGAGGCTTACACGATTTCTAGCCTTTATGGAGGATGAGAGAGCTTCCATGGATGAAAATGGAGAGGGAAGGGAATGCCTACTGCTATGGACGATGGAGTGGCGTCGGTTATAGCAGAAAATGGGATTATGGGCGATTTGAAATGGGTTTTGGGAGAGGAGGCAGCAAGAACTTGAAGAAAGGAGAGCTTGGGGGACGTTTTTGTGAAGGAAGTGGTGTTTTGGGGGTGTTTTAACGGACGGCCCCTATGCACAGGGGCTACTCAAGCCCCCAAACAGCGTCGGCCCGATGCCCGGCCCGATCCAGGCCCAATGTACGGCGAGGCCTCGCCGTCCAAGTTGGTTTCTGGCGATGGCCTCCCATCTGGACGTGTTCCCCCTATCCTGTGGGCCCAAAATTGATATGGGGCCCACCCTGGATCATTCCGGATTAGCGCGGGTATACCCACGACTCCGTTTGAAGCATTTCGGGGCTGATTTGTGAAACAGAATGAGTTTATGCATCCTGTAGCATATGATTTTGGAGTAGGAGACGCTAATTCATCCAACTAACCCATTTATTCCACAAGATTCCACAATTGGAATGGTCAAAAGTCCGATCTACACATATATTTACTATTCATAGTAAATTTTTGTTTAAGTATGATTCTTCATCATTTATACGTTAGGATTTATGTGTAGTATGAAAGGACTTAGAAAAAGTTGAAGCATGGGGTGGTGAAAGGAGAGATTTCGAAGGAAATGGGTAAAAAGGGATTTCAGGCCTTGAGACTGAGTGTAAGGGTTGTGGTCGACCCACGACCCAAGGACATCCATTTCCGGGTTTGGAATTCTTCAGGAAACGACTCAAACCCGTTGACTGACGGCCTACAGTCGACTTAGGTCGCTTCACTCGACCAAAGATACATTATGGCCTAGATTACCGTATAGTCTCACCATTTGGTGAAACTTGGGATTCTAATGTGGTTTCTAAGTTTCCATCGCCCCCTTCCTAAGTCAGAGTGCGTCAGTGTACATTGTGTTACCATAACCCAGGTCCGGTTTAATCCAAATATTGCTCTAATACCATCTGTAACATCCCGAAAATCGGGAGTCGGGTAGAATCCCAACTCCCGAGTTCAAAAATGTCACTTATGCAACATAGATAATTATAAATGCATGTCGTCTGTAGAATGTCATTAAACAAGATTGAGATTAAGCCAAAACAACATATCATACTCTAGAGACAGTTAAATTTTACAAGCGAAAGACTGTGATAAATATTTAACAATGTATAATTGATTGTAAGTCTCCACAGTGTGAGCATGTTACCAGGTTAGACGTATACATGTATACTCCAAAAATGATAAAGAGGATATACATGAGTGCTCTAAAAATATAAAATGACAAGTGTCATGATGTCTAATCAACCTCCCTGTAATCCCGTCGGTCAGAACACGCATATAGGAGAAATCCTCCTCATCATCATCAAGTCCGGCTCTACTTCACAAGCAGCGCCATCATCTGTAACTAAAATAAGGACTGGTTGGTGTGCGCGACACCGTCCCGTAACGTGAGAGTGAGTGATCAACTCAGTGGAATCATAGAGCAAAGATTAACATGTTATCAAGTCAATCACACGATAATAGTAAAGCAGGCAATCAAACATTCCTAGATACTGTTGTTAATGCAAGCACGAAATGACATGATGGATGCCCTCACCGACATACTCCCTTATACGGCACCATCTTACGCCCGCGGCATGCTTGCATTCCTCAGTGCTCCACATCTTTCAGGCACATGCTGTGCGATATGGATAATGATTACCGAGTTGTTATTAGTCCATTCATACAACAGTATTGGGAAACTAAGGTAACTTCCTTATATCAATCCCAACACAGATCATGTCTAGGGTCGTCACTCCTAGCAATCTCATACGATGTTATATTTATAGGTCGCTGCAAGGGCTGTCAGGGATGTTGCTCGCACTCATTGCACCACTCCCCCATCACCTTATCAATACAGGCCTAATGTACTCTTGTCGCTACGGAAGGGTCGTCGCCTCCCGTAGACTCAGAATACGCTCGAGGTCACTACAAAGGGCTCGTCACCAATTAGAGTAGGCTGACAGCTCGAATGTAGTGTCTTATACCACCACAATCGGCTCACGAGTCAAAGGTGCTCACTGGTCACTACGGGGAGGTTTGTGGCCCCAGCGTAGGCTGACATATCGACCACGGTGTCCCATACCAGCATGCCCGGCTCATGAGTCTTTATGGATCAAGGTACCATGGTTAATAGGGTTTTCAATGGTAAGTTCAATACCCTAGGTTCAAGCAGTTATGACTCATACAAGGTGAATATACAATGGCCAGTCGGGTTACTTGACAGGCTCGACTAGTACGAGCGCATTTCAAGCTGAGCGATATGAAGTGCATAAAATACTTCGTGTGGCCTAACCACTGTCGCCAACCCAAAACATGACTCGCATTCATCGACGCGTCCTTCGTGGAAAATAGAAGCCAACCACGAATTCAAACCATTACCGATTGCCTGGACTAGGTTATTGCCCCAAGCATTTGTAAATCAACATCAGTAAGCATATGAGAGTAACAGAAATGAATATAAACAATACAAGCATGTGGTCAGATGTTATAGCATACAACGTAAGCAAATCAACCAACACATGCATTCCATATATATAATGAAATCAATTCATATAGCCAACATGGTGGAAATCATATACATCAGCATATTAATTGAGAATTTAATCTCAAAACTAATTCACAACACCATTTACTCAATACATACTAATGGCCTACCTTATGCATGCATGATCCATGCATGGGGCCTTTCTCTATGGGCCCCATCATGATAGTTTTATTTCATATCATATTATGTTTTGGTCATCTAGACCTTATAACCATGGTGGGGATGGCATCCTCACCATGCATTTTAATTATAGGCCATGCATGTATAAGATCCATGTTGTAAATGTAAATTTACGTATGATGTGGGGGTGTGATTGATCTTGGGGGGCTCAATAGTGGCGGAGCCCCTTTCCTTATGGCCGAATTGTCCTTCTATCTCTCTTTTTTCTCATTTTATTTCCTGATGTGTGTGGCCCATTAATGTATTTTCCTTTTTATTTAACTTATATAATAAATTTTATCTAAGTACATGTTGCTGTCCAGAATTTTCTAGACAGTTTCTGGTTATTTTTGGACCAGATTTTGGGACTGTTTGGGGACTATTCATACCTATTAAATATACTTTTCTGAAAGGTAGGGATCTTATCTTAATGTCTCCCAAATTTCAGCCCAGCTGACCTTCATTGGGGTCCCAAAGGTATGGTCCAAGTGAGGTGGACAGTCTGGATTTTCTGCACTGTTCCAGCAACATTCCATCATGGACAATTGGATTTTTAAAATTTATTAAAATACGTATGGGTGTTTAAAAATTATAAAAAATTTTATGAGGGTGGCCTACTTATTACAGGACCCATCTATAAAATTTTGGGGCCAATGGACGCCTGTACACACCATGGTGATGGCGGGACCGACCTATTATAATATGGTGTCCAGATCAGTCCGATTTTCAGTATAGATTGATTTATGTAAATGAATTAAAATATTTACAGATGTCCAAAAATTCTAAATTTTTTTTGGAGTGTGGTATACTTATTTTAAAACTCACCTACCAAATTTTAGGACCAATGGACCCTTGTACACATCATGGTGAGGGCCGGGCTGGCCCACCACGTTGGGACATCCAGGTCTGTCCGATATTTTCTGGACAGTCAGTTTTGTTTAAATTAATTAAGATACTTAGAGACTTCTAAAAATTATGAAATTTTATGGGGGTGTGGCCCACCTATGGAAGTATTACTCTGTGAAATTTCAGCCTCAAGTGACCCCGTTTGGGTATCCAAAAGAATGGGCCAAGATGGTTGAACTCTCAGATTTTTTCTGTTGTGCAGTCCAGCAATATGCCTTGATAAAAAATCATAATTCAAAAATATTTCTTCTGATGGTGGGCCACCTTTTTGGGTTTCCTCTCATTGTATGCATGATGAGGGACCTTGACCCTTAATTTTTAGAGTTTTTGAGGCCTTTGACCCACTCCAATGGAGTGCCCAAATTTAGGACATCAACATGTTATAATTATGCTGGCCTTGGGCTAAAATTTTGAGGATTGGGGCCCACCATTTTATAAAGATCTTAGAGGAAATGATTTATATCTTTAGTTCCTTAAATGTTGGGCTTAATGAATGCACTTTTGAGGCCCACTACAGTTGAATTTAATTGGGTCCATGAATACAGCTAGTTGTTGAACTATTTAAGGCCCATAGAGTGGACCCATTTGATGTGTTCCAAGGCCCATGGGATTAGGCCCATTTGATGTAATTTAAGGCCCATAGAGTGGACCCATTTGATGTGTTCCAAGGTCCATGGGATTGGAGCCATTTGATGTATTTTAAAGCCCATGGGATTAGGCCCATTTGATATGTATAAGGCCCATGGGTCGAGAACCATTTGATATAATCTAAGGCCCACGGGTTATGACCCATTGCAATGCACATAAGGCCCATTGGTGCAGCCCATTGATGTGGCCCATTTGATGAGTAAAAGGCCCATATGACATGGCCCATTTGATGTATTTAAGGCCCTATGGAGTGTACCTAAGGTCCATTGCAATGTGTGATAGCAACCTGGTTTACGTAATTTTATTCACTACGGGCTACACCTTGGGAGAAATGTTGGTTTGACGTCCACATTGCGAGTATAATGTTAGTTAAATGTCTGCATTGCGACTCTTCCTAGGGCCCATTGGTAGGCCCGTACTTGTTGGATGCAAGCCATCTAGGCCAGCTACGTTATAAGGATAGGGCATTACTTTATAACATGCTTAGTATAACTCCATAACGCACAACCCATTTGTATCGGTCCATTTGATCGTCCTGCTCGTATCGGCCATTTGATTGATTTAACCCAAATGATTGATTAGGCCCATCTTGATATATTTGTGGCCTGTTGCTAAGCCATATATGAGGCCCGTTGTTGAGGCCCACCTTGATGTGTATGAGGCCTGTTGTTGAGGCCCACCTTGATATGTATGAGGCCCGTTGTTGAGGCCCACCTTGATGTGTATGAGGCCCATTGTTGAGGCTCGTTGTTTAGGCCCACCTTGATGTGTATGAGGCCTGTTGTTGAGGCCCACCTTGATGTGTATGAGGCCCGTTGTTAAGGCCCACCTTGATGTGTATGAGGCCCGTTGTTGAGGCCCACCTTGATGTGTATGAGGCCCGTTATTGAGGCCCACCTTAAATATATATGAGGCCCATGTTGCAAGGCCCATTGTGATGTATTGAAGGCCCATAGGTCATGGCCCATTGCAATGCATGTAAGGCCCAATTGGTGCGGCCTATTCGATATATTTATGGGGTCTGTGTTATTAGGCCCATCCTGTTGTATTGGTGACCCGTTCATTGAGGCTCACCCGTGGTATATATTTGAGGCCCATGTATAGAGCCCACCTATTGTGTATTTAAATCCCATGGGTTGTGGCCATAGTGATGTATATTAGGCCTATGTGATGTAGCCCATACTGATGTGTATTAGACTCAGGTATGTGACTCACCTGTGAAGTATATTTGAGGCCCATTGTGATATATCTGAGGCCCATGGGTGCGACCCATCCAGATGTATTTGAGGCCTATGGGCAAGGCCCATTGTGATATGTGTTAGGCCCATGACCAGGGCCCACCTGTTTCGTATATTTGGCCCTTGTGTGAGGCCATGTGCTCATTATATATTTAATTCTATGTGGGCCATTCCTTGGGGGCAATGTTGGTTAAAAGTCCACATTGTCGATGCTGGTTATTGATACCGTTTATGAGTATGTGACATCATAACATCATGATACATGCCCATTCGCATCATCTGCATGTTTCTTATGAGATGTGATTGACCATTGCATATGTCATTGGGCAGGATGGTGTGAGACTCCCTGATAGGTGGAGACTATCTCACATGAGCACATGACATGCGCAAGATTGATGCATGATTGGATTGTATGACTCATGCATCTTGCATTGTGTTGTGATTACTGTACGCCCTAGTAACATCAGGGCCATAGCCTCCATAGGCATATCGTGGATGGCCAGATGGGACACCAAAAATTTGTTCGAGCATCGGGCCGCCATAGATGGCCCTGGGTGAAAATCCCTAAACACCCTCTTGGTTTCAGAGGATGTTCCAACGTTTAGACCGAGTGGGTAGATGAGCTTTGAGTGCCGATTACCAGATGACTGCGCTCTCTACTGTATCGTGGTAGGTTGGAAGGGGGTGCGGCCTTACCTGCCCGAGGGAGTAGGCATGGCTAGGCTGAGTTTGACCAGCTCGAGGAATGGGTCCGTTATCGGTGAGCCGGGTAGGTATTGGCTGACTACTGACAGGCGGATAGTGAGGTCTTTTCCACTTACCCAGTTGTGTGCTTGATTGGGGCGGCAGGTGGTGTGAAGTGTAATAGACCCCCGTGATTTCCCCAGAGAGGAATCGTACTGATATGAGGACTGACATGATATTATGACACTCCGTCACTGTTGTGCATGTGGGCGGACGCTGATGTGGGCGGGTGTGATATGGGCGGGGCTGAAGCCTGGGCGAGCTACCACACTGGGTGAGCTACTAGCGGTTGGCAGGCTACTGTGCTGACAGGCTACTGAGTAGGAGTTGCATACTCATTCATTCATCCATTCACTATCCACTCGGGTTGGTGGTGCATAACTAATTGTTGTGTATCTTCTTTATGGCATGAATTTCGGTTGGACGCGCGACTAACCTGAGATCAGGAGTTTACCACGTTGAGTCAGACTATCCAAATTTAGGTATGGGACTGGTTTGGATAGAGGTTCCTTGTAGTGGACCCCGTAGCCTGCGATACTACGTACTATCATCCCGACATCACACTCCAGCATGGTCATTCCATTAGCAACATATACTGCATATTCCATTACATCTTCGGTATGTGGCATTGTGGGTTGTTATGTTTCTGTATTCCTTTGACTTAGATGAGAGTGATGATATTTGTTAGCTCTTTCGAATTGTGTATTACATTATATCCTTGTCATTTGACATTTGATTATCTATGACTCATCATTTGCATAGCTGTTCTATATTGCGTATTCTGATATTGATTAACTTATGGACTTGTTCATACCTCCGCTTATTCTGTTATCGCATGATTATAATCTTATCAGTATTTCTGTTTACGCTGATAATTCCTGCTCTTATCAGTGTTTCTGCTTATTCAGTCATTGTATGGTTTATGGATTAATAGCTTTCTGGTATTGTATGATTATGATATTGTATTGAATACTTGACACTTATCTCGTGCACACACTTACACCACCCTCTAAGCTATCTATAAGCTTATGCACGATAGATGCGTGCAGGTGATGTTAGGTTGCAGCAGCATTGAGCTTGGAGCGTGCAGCTGTTTTCTAGAGCTTTGATTTTGACATATATATTTCCCTTTCAGCATTGTATTCAAATGATTATATTAGTGGATATGTGATGATGATGTTGCCTTTATGATTTGGATAAACTTGTGGTTATGCTTATTAATAGTTAAATGTATAAAAAAAATCCTCCTTGTAGGATCCCAGGATCGAAAATCTGGCATATGAATGATAGGAGCCGAGAATGGGGTACTACGGAGGCTATCGGCACCGGATTTGACGATCGGGATTCCTGTGAATCCGATTTTAGGGTCTGGGGCGTGACAATTTGGGTCCGATTTCGACGGTCTGAATGCTTATACTTAACCCGCAAACGAAACGTCCCAGATTCATTTAAATCCCATTTAAATTTTAATGAATTTCACTCTTTCTCACACTCCCTGCTGCAGTCTCAATGAAATAGCCTCAGAGCATCGGTTGGGCTTCATTTTCGAAATGATCGTCAAGTCCAGCTAAGCGGTCATAACGGTCTAAGATTGTGGATATCGGACTTTCGACGCGCGGTCTAGATCCAATACAAAGTTTCAAAGGGTTCCTGAGAACAAATAGGTTTAGAGTTTGATCCTAGGCTTTAAGGTAACGTAGTGGTAACAATTCTAGAGGTTTTGGGTCTTACAGATCATATTTAAAGTGATTGGTGCTAATTTCACAGGTAATCTAGCGTAGCACTAGTTAATTCACATTAAATTTGTATATAATTTGGTTCTAAATGATTTCTTTGGCTTTGGAATTGGGTTCTGAGAGGTTACCAAGGCGTTATGGTTGACCCATTGCCTAAGGACGTCTAACCCTAGGTTGACAAAAATCCGGGGTGTTACAATCTACCCCCCTTAAAATAAAATTTTTTCCTCAAAATTGGCTAAGGGTAATGACTGTATGTCCTTAACATTTTCCAAGGCAAGGTAATAACTTTTGGTTGTAGGTGGTCGGGCCAACACGGAAGAAAAGTTATGTAGTGGGTCTGAGCCGGATACATAGACTTTCTGTCTAGGTAGGACAAAAAATTTATTGTATCAATTCTTAATCCGAGTCGATGCCGATCTTCTGCTTGATCAGAGCATTGGATTCATTGGTAACTACTAGGATTAAGAAGTCGATTCAAACCGCGAATACATCGCTTACATACAGTTCCTTTACTCTGTATTCCCGAATGCAATAAATCCTTGTGAAGGCAATTCTAAGGGGCGTGCTGGTTTATTCTAAGTTCAATCTGAGGGATTTATAAGTTTTCCCTGAGAGTAAAAGGTTCTAAGTTAAAAATAACTTTCCTAAGGGTTATAATAGAAGTCTATAAGTATTAAGGGGATCAATCGAAGGAATGAGGTTCCACTCCAACCAAATCTAACATACTATTCCTTAACATATATAGGCTTTACACTACTTAAGGTAACTAGTAGACTAGTCTGTAACTCAGTAGCTCTAATCCAAAGCATAAGCTTATACGCTAAATGGTTTTATACCATTTCTAATATAGGAAATTGTTCTATCGCTTAGGGTCAAGATTGTCTAAATGGAATTGGATTTTCCTATATCGTCAGATCTTTCAAATCTAGGAGTACTAACTCTAGGTCCAAAAGTCTAGATGTCCTAGCACCAGATGGTCATTATTTGTGGACTAAGCTACTGTATTTGGTCTCGCCCGACGGTAAAGCGGAGAGATCTAGAAAACGGCTATAACTAGCCTGAAAGAGCCTTGAAAAATGAAGGAAATAGGGAGATAGGGCTGACCTAATGAGATAACATAAAGCTAGGTCCTATAGAGGAAGGAAATAGGACCCCAAATGCTAAGATTGCAAAGGAAAAAGAGGGAAATGGGTTGGAATGGAGGCTTACACGATTTCTAGCCTTTATGGAGGATGAGAGAGCTTTTACGGACGAAAATGGAGAGGGAAGGGAATGCCTACTGCTATGGGTGATGGAGTGGCGTCGGTTATAGCAGAAAATGGGATTGTGGGCGATTTGAAATGGGTTTTGAGGAGGAGGCAGCAAGAACTTGAAGAAAGGAGAGCTTGGGGGACATTTTTGTGAAGGAAGTGGTGTTTTGGGGGTATTTTAACGGACAACCCCTATGCACAGGGGCTACTCAAGCCCCCAAACAGCGTCGGCCCGACGCCCGGCCCGATCCAGGCCCAATGTACGACGAGGCCTCGCCGGCCAAGTTGGTTTCCGGCGATGGCCTCCCATCTGGACGTGTTCCTCCTGTCCTGTGGGCCCAAAATTGATATAGGTCCCACCCTGGATCATTCCGGATTAGCGCAGGTAGGCCCACGACTCCATTTAAAGCGTTTCAGGGCCGATTTGTGAACCAGAATGAGTTTATGCATCCTTTAGCATATGATTTTGGGGTAGGAGACGCTAATCCATCCAACCTATTTATTCCACAAGATTCCATAATGGGAATGGTCAAAAGTCCGATCTACACATATATTTACTATTCATAGTAAATTTTTATTTAAGTATGATTCTCCATCATTTATACGTAGGATTTATGTGTAGTATGAAAGGACTTAGAAAAAGTTGAAGCATGGGGTGGTGAAAGGAGAGATTTCGAAGGAAATGGGTAAAAAGGGATTTCAGGCCTTAAGACTGAGTGTAAGGGTTGTGGTAGACCCACGACCCAAGGACATCCATTTTTGGGTTTGGAATTCTTCAGGGAATGGCTCAAACCTGTCGACTGACGGCCTAGAGTCGACTTAGGTCGCTTCACGCGACCAAAGATACGTTATGGCCTAGATTACCGTATAGTCTCACCATTTGGCGAAACTTGGGATTCTAATGTGGTTTTTAAGTTTCCGTCGCCCCCTTTCCTAAGTCAGAGTGCGTCAATGTACGTTGTGTTACCATAACCCAGTTCCGGTTTAATCCAAATCATGATCTGATACCATCTGTAACATCCAGAAAATTGGGGGTCGGGTAGAATCCCAACTCCCGAGTTCCAAAATGTCACTTATGCAACATAGATAATAATAAATGCATGTCGTCTGTAGAATGGAATTAAACAAGATTGAGATTAAGCCAAAATAACATATCATACTCCAGAGACAGTTAAATTTTACAAGCGGAAGACTGATAAATATTTGACAATGTATAATTAATTGTAAGTCTCCACAGTGTGAGCATGTTACCGGGTTAGACGTATACATGTATACTCCAAAAATGATAAAGAGGATATACATGTGTGCTCTAAAAATATAAAATGACAAGTGTCATGGCGTCTAATCAACCTCCCTGTAATCCCGTCGGTCAGAACACGCATATAGGAGAAATCCTCCTCCTCATCATCAAGTCGGCTCCACTTCACAAGCAGCGCCATCATCTGCAACTAAAATAAGGACTGGTTGGTGTGCGCGACACCGTTCCGTAACGTGGGAGTGAGTGATGAACTCAGTGGAATCATAGAGCAAAGACTAATATGTTATCAAATCAATCACGCGATAATAGTAAAGCAGGCAATCAAACATTCCTAGATACTGTTGTTAATACAGGCATGAAATGACATGATGGATGCCCTCACCGACCTACTCCCTCATACGATGCCATCTTACGCCCGCAGCATACTTGCGTTCCTCAGTGCTCTACATCTTCCAGGCACATGCAGTGCGATATGGATAATGATTACCGAGTTGTTATTAGTCCATTCATACAACAGTTTTGGAAAACAAAGGTACCTTCCTTATATCAATCCCAACACAGATCCTGTCTAGGGTCGTCACTCCTAGCAATCTCATACGATGTTATATTTATAGGTCAATGCAAGGGCTGTCAGGGCTGTTGCTCGCACTCATTGCACTGCTCCCCTATCACCTTATCAATACAGGCCTAAAGTACTCTTGTCGTTAAAGAAGGGTCGTCGCCTCCCGTAGACTCAGAATACACTCGAGGTCACTGCAAAGGGCTCGTCACCAATCAAAGTAGGCCGACAGCTCGAATGTAGTCTCCCATACCACCACAATCGGCTCACGAGTCAAAGGTGCTCACTGGTCACTACGGAGAGGTTTTTGGCCCCAGCGTAGGCCGATAGCTCGACCACGGTGTCCCATACCACCATGCCCGGCTCATGAGTCTTTATGGATCAAGGTACCATGGTTTACAGGGTTTTCAATGGTAAGTTCAGTACCCTAGGTTCAAGCAGTTATGATTCATATAAGGTGAATTTACAATGGCCAGTCGGGTTACTTGACGGGCTCGACTAGTACGAGCGCATCTCAAGCTGAGCGACATGAAGTACATAAAACACTTCGTGTGGCCTAACCACTGTCGCCAACCCAAAACACGACTCGCGTTCATCGACGCGTCCTTTGTGGCAAATAGAAGCCAACCACGAATTCAAACCATTACCGACTGCCTGAACTTGGTTATAGCCCCAGGCATTTGTAAATCAACATCAGTAAGCATATGAGAGTAACAAAAATGAATATAAAAAATACAAGCATGTGGTCACATGTTATAACATACAACGTAAGCAAATCAACCAACACATGCATTCCATATATATAATAAAATCAATTCATATAGCTAACATGGTGGAAATCATATACATCAGCATATTAATTGAGAATTCAATCTCAAAACTAATTCACAACACCATTTACTCAATACATACTAATACAAACATTTATACAAACACTTGGTCTACACACTTTAGTCTACATAGCGTATGTCGACCCAAAGTGCGCATTAGGGCGAATCGCTTCGCCAAACAGATCATGCACGCATTTCTAATATCCTAACACGACAAATACCCATGGCAATCATTTCAGCAAAATACGGACGTAAACAGTATTTCCTCCAAATGCCAAAATACCCTAAATCTCATATTTTCCGTATGCAGTCGAAATAAAAAATGGACAGCATGTTTTACATGTCAAACAGCGTTCTTGTCGATAATCTACTATTAAACGACATTGAAAGCTTTGAAATCAGTCAATCTAAGCATCTAAAATCCTCACCTTTCGCCGTAGATGCGTATCGATTCGAATAGAATGTCTGCGCTTTGTCAACGGCGTTATGACGATCTAATGCACAAGATACATAAGCTACTTCTCTAGTTGTATCAAAAGAATCCTTAAAACAGCTATAGATTAGGGTTTTCTTACCTAAAAGTGAGTTGAAATCACCAGGAAAGTGATTTGAATGCAGTGATTAAACATGTGTAGAGGCTGTAGCAAGTGGCAGGAAGTGTCCCCCACAACTCACTCACAATCTCTCTCTTTCTCTCTCTTCTCATTCTAGGGTTTGTTGCAAATTCGGATGGGAGAGATATGAGAGGGTTTAAAGCCCTTATATAGGCTAAAACCTCACCTAAATAGACTTGGGACAAGGGTATACTTGGATTATAACCAAATCGGGTCTTTTCCGATCCAAAAGAGTGTTTCGGGAGGTCCCCTAGCCGAACGCGGTGGGATTTAAGCTCATGTATATCGGATCCTGCTCACATGAAGTTTTTAGTCCGGTAGAGTTCCCAGATCGCACGTAGCGGACCAGTTTCAGTTCAACGGTCACGGAGACTCAATCGAGGATTCCAAGTACACTGACCTGAGTGAGAAATATTTCCTAATCCGAGGGTGTATTTGGGTCCGATTCCGACGGTCTGAATGCTTATACTTAACCCACAAACAAAACGTGTTAGATTCATTTAAATCCCATTTAAATTTTAATGAATTTCACTCTTTCTCACACTCCCTGCTCCAGGCTCAATGAAATAGCCTCAGAGCATGGGTTGGGCTTGATTTTCGAAATGATTGTCAAGTCCAGCTAAGCGGTCATAACAGTTTAAGATTGTGGATATCGGACTTTCGACGCGCGGTCTAGATCCAATACAAAGTTTCAAAGGGTTCCTGCGAACAAACAAGTTTAGAATTTGATCCTAGGTTTTAGGGTAACGTAGCGGTAACAATTCTAGAGGTTTTGGGTCTGACAGATCGTATTTAAAGTGATCGGTGCTAATTTCACAGGTAATCTAGCGTAGCGCTAGTTATTTCACGTTAAATTTCTAAAGAATTTGGATCTAAATGATTTCTTTGGCTTTGGAATTGGGTTCTGAGAGGTTACTAAGGCGTTATGGTTGGCCCATTGCCTAAGAATATCTAACCCCAGGTTGGTAAAAATCTGGGGGTGTTATGTGTCCCATATAACAAAATCGGCTTGACTCAAGACTTGTACCCTTGCGATCGCACCATCGCCGTAATTCTGAAGCCGTGTATTACCCGCCGAGGCGATGCTCGGGCCAGGAGATGTGGGCCCGTGTTCGGTTCGAGGACATATTGCTCGTTTACAATCCCAAGAGAATCTCTACAGCATGTCAAATCAATCCAATTAATCACCTCACATGTCAAGTACATGTCAAGTACAACACATCAATCAACCCATCACCTAACACATCACTCACCCCATCACAATCCATACCTCTCTTACACAACAACCCCAAAAGTCAACATTTCCATCCCATCTCCTCTCTCTCTCTCTCTCTCTCCCATCCATCACTCCATCCCATCTTCTCTTTCTTACGTCTCCTTTTTCTTCCAAGCCACCAAAGGAGAACGCAATGTCCAAGCTCTCCATGAGAAGAGCTTGTTGTGGCCCATCTTCCTATCCCCACATCTTTCATCCTAACCCTCCAAACTTCATCATCCTCCGTCAAAGGCGAAGCCCATGAGCTAGGGATTTCATCGGGCCAAGAAGATCGAAAGGTGGGTGATCTTGGATCGACATCTTTGTCATTTTATTCTATTTTAGTTTTGTGATTTAAGGGCCCACATGTAGTGGGACCCACCTTAATGTATGCTTTGTATTAAAGAGGGGCCCATAGTGGCGGGGCCGCTCCGTCATCACGATCTATCTCTTTCTCTCTTTCCTTCTCCCTCTCTTTCCCTATGAATAATGGCCCACCTCGATGGGTGTATCATCCATCACCGTCTGTCCATTGGACAGGACCCACCTGATGTGTGGATGGATAAAACACAAACATCAGCTTCCTCCAAATCTTGTGGGTCCACACGATTGGACCCACCTCATATATATGCATTCCATACGCGTGGGGCCCACCTTATATCTACCGTCCAATCGTTTGATAACTGTGGACCTCGCCATGAGGTATGTCTGCATCCAGCGTCCAGACATGGACAGACGCTGGATGATGTTTTTGCAAAGGCAAATTAAAATAATAAAATAAATATAAATATATTATAATAATATATACATACATATATTTATATCGGGTGTGGGCCACATGTGTGGAGCCTCACCATGATATATGTGGTTAACCAATGCGATCCTGTCCATGTGTGTGGACGCCACCATGATGCATATGTTTCATCTATACCGTCCGTCCGTTTTTAGTAGCTGTGGGACCCACTCCACACGTGCTACACGTGTGGAGGTGGGGCCCACATCGATGTATGCATCCTGGATCCACGCTGTCCGTTGCAGGGACGGTGGATTCCAGCAGCAAAGATGTTGTACTACGACAACAAGTTCCATGGACATGGTCCACATGATGTTTGTATTTTATCCACGCCCTCCACCTACAAGGCCCACCATCATACACGTGTGCAGAATCCATGCCGTCCATATGTGAGGGACGCACCGTGACGTAGGTGTTTGGTCACCATGGTGTAGGCCAAAAGTGTGTGGGACCTATATATGCTACACCCCGTCCATCCACTTGGCCGTGTGCCAGCGGCTTCAGCTGCTGTTTTGACACAGCAAGCTCCGTGGGTCCCATTAGCAGTTGATGTCACTAAATTCCATGGGACCCACCTTAATTTATATATTCTATCCACACCGTCTATTGGGTAGGACAGTGGGACCCCACCATTTTGTATGTGTTTTATAATGTCGTCCGTCCGTTTGGACACATGGGGCCCACCCCACACGTGAGATACGTGTGGGTAGGTGGGAACCCACCTTAATGTATCTGTCCTAAATCCCAGCCGTCCATCTATTTCTCTACACCGTCAGTATCTGGACGGTGGGACCCATCTGGGACATGGATTTCATCCGAGTCGTCCATCCATGGGTCCCACGTGGGACTCCATGATGTATGCATTTCAACTATACTGTCCGTCCATGGGTCCCACATGGGAACTGCCATGATGTATGGGTTTCATATTCATACCGTTCAGCCCAAAGTGAGGCCCACCTTGCTGATGTGTATATCGACACAATCCATCTTACGTGGGGCCCAAACACATGATGTATATGTTTTATTCATGCTGTTCACTGTCCAGCAATGGACGGTGGAGCCCTCTGATGTGCTGGACAGTGGAGCCCTCTGATGTAAGTATTTTACCCACTCTGTCCAGTCCAGGGGGCGTGGACCCATCTTGATGCATGTATTTCATACACACCGTCACCCTTGGCGTTTTATTGATCCAACCGTCCATTGCAAGGATGTTACCAGGTGCTGCGTGGACCCACCATGATTTATGTATTTTGTCAGCGCTGTCCATCCAGGCCGTCCATTTGGACGGTGGCCTGACCATTCACACCTGCTATATAACTGCTGCCCCTTGTTCGATAACAAATTTCTGTGGGACTGGGACCCAACCTTGATATACTTTCCATCCACGCCACCCATCTGTATTCCATCAACACGTTCTGTGGGCCAATCATGAGTCATGTGTATGCTCAAACCGTCCATCAATTGGACGTGGACCCCACCATGGCAGCGAGTGGGTCTCACTTTGAGTTGGTGTGTTTTGTATTCACAACCGTCTGTACACATGGACAGTGCTATGGGACGCACCCTGATTATATGAAGCCCACCTTGATGAATGTGTTGTATTCACACTGTCTGTCCATTTCGATGGATGTATGACCCACCTTGATGTATTTTGTGGCCCATCCATCAGGCTTACTTTGATGTATCTTGTGGTTCACTCGAGAGGCTCACTTTGATATACTTGTGACCCATCTGTGAAGCCCACCTTGATATATTTGCTGCCCATTTGATGAGGCTCGACTTGATATACACGAGGCCCATTATTATGTGTATCAGGCCCTTATCATGCAGCCCATTGTGACGTGTACTAGGCCCATGACGCGTGGCCCATTTGATGCATGCGAGACCCATCTGTAGGGCCCACCTATTGTGTATTCGAGGCCCATGGGTTGTGGCCCATTGTGATGTATTCGAAGACTATGGGCGAGGCCCGATGTGATGTGTGGCCGTTACGTTGCGTATGAATTCTTTATGAGGGCCACTCCTTGGGAGCAATGTTGGTTAGATGTCTACATTAATGGGCAGTGATGGTTAGATGTCCTCATTATGACCTTTCCTTAGGCCTTGTTAGGCCCATTCTTACCGATTGCCGATTAGTGATCGAGGCCGATTATCACGACCGATTGTCGATTCCGATTGACGTGACCAATTTACCGATTTTGGATATCAATCGATTTCGATTATCCCAACTGATTGTCGATTCGGATTGACGTGACGGAATTACCGATTTTGATTTTCGATCGATTCTGATTGTCACAACCGATTGCTGATTCTGATTGACGTGACCGATTTGCTGATTTCGATTATCGATCAATTTCGATTGTCACGAATGATACCAATTTCGATTGACGTGACTGATTTGTCGATTCTGATTATCGATCAATTCTGATTGTCACGATCGATTGCTGATTCCGATTGACGTGACCGATTTGTTGATTTCGATTATTGATCAATTTCGATTATCGTGACCGATTGCCGATTCTGATCGACGTGACCGATTTGCCGACTATGATTACCGATCGATTTCGATTGATATGACCGATTGCTGATTTCGATTATCATGATCGATTGTCAATTCTGATTGACGTGACCAATTTGCCAATTCTGATTATCAATCGATTCTGATTGTCCCGATCGTTTGTCGATTTGGATTGACGTGACCGAATTGTCGATTCTGATCATCGATCGATTCTGATTGTCATAACCGATTGCCTATTCTGATTGACGTGATTGATTTGTCAATTCTGATTGACATGTTCGATTTACCGATTCTGATTATCGATCAATTCTGATTGTATCGACCGATTGCCAATTTCGATTGACGTGATCGATTTGTCGATTCTGATTATCGATCAATTCTGATTGTCACGACTGATTGCTGATTCCGATTGTCGTGACCGATTTGCTGATTCCAATTTTTGATCAATTTCAATTGTCTTGACTGATTGTCGATTTTGATCAACGTGAAAGATTTGCCGACTCTGATTACCGATCGATTTCGATTGATGTGATCGATTGCTGATTTTGATTATCGTGACTGATTGCCGATTCTGATTAATGTGATCGATTTGCTGATTCTTCTTACCGATGAATTCTGATTATCGTGACCGATTGTCAATTTCGATTATCGAGGCCGATTATTGATCGATTTCGATTGTCGTGTCCGATTTTTGATTGTGATTATCGTGTTCGATTGATCGATTCGCTATCGAGGCCGATTATCGTGACCGATTGCAGATTCCTAGTATTGAGGCTGATTATCGATCAATTCCGATTGTCGAGGCTGATTGACGATTCTGATTTGTCGTGACCGATTTCGATTACTCAGGCCTACTCCGACTTCGATTTTGATTGTTGAGGCCGATTTCGATTGCCTAGGACGATTGCTGAGACCTATATGATGTATATGTGATCCGTAGTTGCGGCCCATTGTGATGTGTTTATGGTCCTTAGGCAAGGCCCACTGTGTTATATATTAGGCCTTTGTGTGATGCCGTCGGTCATTATGTGTTTGACCCTATGAGGGTCATCCCTTAGGACAATGTTGGTTAGATGTCCACATTGTCGAGGCCGATTATTGATGCCAGTTATTGATACTGATTATGAGTATGTGACAGCATAACATCATAATACATGCCCATACGCATCATCTGCATGCTTGTTATGAGATGTGATTGACCATTGCATATGCTATAGGGCAGGTTGTTCATAGGGCTCCCTGATAGGCGGAGTTACCCCACATGAGAGCATGACATGCACAGGATTAATGCATGATTGGACTGTGTGATTCATACATCTCACATTTGTGTGACATGACCACCATACGCCCTCACGACACCAGGGCCGTAGCCTCCACAGGTATTTCGTGGATGGCCAGACGGGACACCTGAAATCCGTTCTACATGGGGTGCTATAGATATCCCTGGGTGAAAGTCCCTAAACTCTCTTGGTTCCAGAGGTTGCTCCAACGTCTAGACTAAGTGGATGTATGAGCGCAAGAGGGTCGCATACCGTTAGGCTGCGTCTCCCACTGTGTCGTGGTCGGTTAGAAGGGGGTACGACCTTACCTGCCTGAGAGGAGGGGACAATGCTAGGCTAAGTCTGACCAGCTCGAGGAATGGGTCTACTATCGACGAGCCGGGCCCGATATCGGGAAGCGAATAATGAGGTCTCTTCCACTCACCTTACTGCACGTGATGGGGCAGCAATCTAGTTTGGAGTGTAATAGACTCCAGTGATTTCCCAGAGAGGAACCATACTGATATATGGACTTATTGAGTAAGGAGTGTATGCTCATTCATTCATTCATTCACTATCCACTTGGGCTAGTGGTGCACAACTAATTAGTGTGTACCTTCATTATGGTAAGGATTTCGGTTGGACGCGCGACTAACCTGAGATCAGGAGTTTACCACATCGAGTCTGACTATCTAAATTTAGGTATGAGACTGGTTTGGATAGAAGTCCCTTGTGATGGACCCCATAGCCTTCGATACTACGTACTATCATCCCTACCTTACACTCCAGCATGGTCATTCCATTTGCACTGCATGTTGCATTACATCCGCGGCATATGGTACGACTGACACTGTTTATGTTACTCATCAGGAATACATATTGCATTGCATCCTCTGCATCTGATATTTGACTCTCTATGACTCCTCATTTGCATAGTTAATTTCTATTGCGTATTCTAATATTGTATGACTCATTCACTTGTCAGTATTTTCGCTTACTCTGTTATAGTGTGATTTATGAATTTGTCAGTATTTCTGTTTACTTTGATAATTCATGATCTTATCAGTATATTTGCTTAATTAAACATTGTACAATTCATTGATTACCAATTTTTTAGTATTGTATGATTATAACACTGTATTGAATACTTGGCACTTATCATGTGCACACACTTACACCACCCTCTAAGCTTTCTATAAGCTTATGCACGATAGATATGTGCAGGTGATGTTAGGTTGCAGCAGTGTTGAGCTTGGAGCGTGCAGTGGTCTTTTAGATCTTGATTTTCTATTTATGTATTTTTCTTTCAGTATTGTACTTAAATAATTATATTAGTGGATATGTGATGACGATGTTGCCTTTGTGAATTGGGTAATCTTGTGGTTATGCTTGTCATGAGTTAAATATACATTGGGAAAAAAAATCCTCCTTGTAGGATCCCAGGATCGGAATCTGACATATAAATGCTAGGAGCCGAGAATGAAGTACTATGGAGGCTGTCTGCACCGAATTCGGCGATCGGGATTCCTGTGAATTCGATTTTTGGATTTGGGGTGTGACATTTTTCTCCTCCTTTCTCTCCCTCTTTCTCTCCCGATTTCCCTCCTCTCCTTCTTTCTCTCCTGATTTCCCTCCCCTCCTTTCTCTCCTCCTTTCTCTCCCTCTCTCTTGCAATTTCCCTCCTGTTTCCTTCTTAGCACGAGAGTCTCCGGCTCAGTTTGACTCAGCCCAGTCCGAATCGACTAAACAAACTCAACTCGATCTGACTTGGTTTCCCTCACCGAGTCGGACTAGTTCGAGTCAAACCAGCAAGGAATCGGTTCGAATTGAGTTAGCCTTGTTGGACTCGGTCCCAAATCAGATCAAGTTCAGGTCATGTACTTGCAAAAATTGGATCGAGTCGAGTTGGACCTAATCTAGTTCAACTCGACTTGATGCCCACCTTTAATTGTTGATGTCATTAAACTGTCTTCAATGTCATCGAAGTCTATTTCTGAAATTATTTTAAGACTTTATCTTTTTAGACCCGAAATTTTAGATTATAATTTTTCTGGTCAATTTTCAGGGTTCCTTTTTTTATCACTTCAAATCTTTTATTCTCCTCATTCCTCACTTGATTTTCTTAAATTTTTGGCATATGAATTCTTCATTAATGAATTCAAAATCTCTAATTATTCATTATCTTCATTTGAGCTCTAAATCCATCCTTTTAAACACATATTCATCATAGTCTTCTGAATCACCTCACATGATAAAAATGTATACATTAAAACAAATTAACACTTAAATTTCAGGAAAGCTAATGTAATTGAAGGGTTAAATATGTAATATTTAAGTCTTAACTCATAGTAGTTGACAACAATTGTGCACCAACCTCTGGATAGTTTACACATGCATGGTTGACTTGTGTGTGGGAAATTTTACCCATGTGTGACCAACTTCCAATGTAGTTAAAGAATTGTAGGGACTTACTCTTTTTTGGAAAGTTTTAAGCAAAAAGTCTCAAAATTAAGGGTTAAATTGCCTATTTATGTGTATTTGTGGTTGAAAATAGGGGTGTGTGGCAACTTGTGTTTGGTCCACACCACCACGGGTGACATCTGTACCCCATTCATAGAGTTGGATGAGTCAACTGGTGATTCGACACAGTCAACTCGAAATCAACAACATGTAACTTAGCAAATTCGTCATATCTCCTTCATTAAAAGTTCAATTGGGTTGATTCTAAGATCGTTGGAAAGCTAATCTACATGGTTATCAGAGTAACATGGAATGAGGGCCATTGGAGCCCAAACGGCCCACCAAAAGTGGCCACAAAGGATGATGTGTTGTGAAGCTTCTCAGGTTTTTAGTTGAATTCACATACCCACCAAGGCAAAGTCATGACTACTTCATCTTAGCCCTGATTGAGCCGATCTTGTGTTTCTTAGAAAGGTATTTAGATGGCCTTTGAACCCTTTAAATAATATTTTTGGGCTCTATTCTACAATTATGAGTTTTGGCCTCGTTCTCTCTAAGCAGAGAATTCAACTCAAGAATAGTGCTTAGAACTATGCAGTCTTAAGGACTTTGCCCATATTTGGCTTTGTCCGACCTTTGAATTAGATGATTTCGAGCTCCTCGGAAAATATTCTCAATGACCTTTCCCATGGATCCAGGTTTGCTTCTGTAACACCCTGAAAATTGGGGGTCGTGTATAAACTCAACTCCCGAGTTCCAGACCGTCACTTATGCAACAAAAATGATTATGATTCAATGTTGTCTGAGTTAAAGCATTCACATGAGTAAAAGTATACCAAAACTGCAATTCATACTCCAGATCCAGTGGTAAAAGCAAGCGGAAGACTAAAGAATATATATATCACTGTATGAAAAAACGAAGTAGATCTCGACTGTCTTTACAGTATGAATACATCTCTGAGTCTCATATACATGTAAATAAACAAAATTAAAATGTCAAAAGTAGTCCCACTGAGAAGTCCCGTCAATCCAGGCCACCTAAGCAAAGCCGTCGTGGTACTGCATATATGAGAACTCGTCCTGGTCCTCATCATAGTCCGGCTCTGCCTCCTGAATCGCCTCACCTGCATCTAAGATAGGGTCTGGTGGGTGTTGCAAACACCATCCCGTAACGTGGGAGTGAGTAGCTAACTTAGTGGAATAATAGAGCAAGGATTAACATGTTCTCAAATCAATCATGCGATAATAGTAAAGTAGTAAATCAAACAATCCTAATACTGTTGTTAATGCAATATGACATGACATGATGGATGCCCTCACCGATGATCTCCCTCATACGGCACCATCTTACGCCCGCGGCATGCAATCATCCCACAGTGCTCCACATCTTCCAGGCACATGCAATGTGATGGTGATATGATTACCGAGTTATTATTAGTCCATTCAAACAGCAGGATTGGGAAACTAAGGTACTTCCCTTATATCAATTCCAACACAGATCCTGTCTAGGGTCGTCACTCCTAGTAATCTCATACGATGTATATTTTATAGGTCGCTGTAAGGGCTGCCAGGGCTGTTGCTCGCACTCGTTGCACCGCTCCCACAACACCTTATCAATGCAGGCCTACTGTACTCTACTGCTACGGAAGGGTCGTCGCCGCCCGTAGACTCAGAATACGCTCGCGGTCACTACAGAGGACTCGTCGCCTGATCAGTGTAGGCCGATAGCAAGAATATAGTGTCTCATACCACCATAATCTGCTCACGAGTCATATGTGCTCATTAGTCACTACGGGGAGGTTTGTGGCCCCAGCGTAGGCCGACAGCTTGACCACAGTGTCCCATACCACCATGCTCGGCTCATGAGTCTTTATGGATCAAAGTACCATGGTTGACAGGGTTTACAATGGTAAGTTCAGTACCATAGGTTCAAGCAGCTATGACTCATACAAGGTGAACATACAATGGCCAGTCGGGTTACTTGACGGGCTCGACTAGCACGAGCGCATCTCAAGTCGAACGACATGAAGTGCGTAAAACACATCGTGTGGCCTAACCACTGTCGCCAACTCCAAAACACGGCTCGCGTTTATCGACGCGTCATTCGTGGCAAAGATAAGCCAACCACGAATTTACTCAGTTACCGACTGCCTGGACTAGGTAAAGTCCCAAACAATTATGAATACACATCAGCAATCATGTAAGAGTAACGGAAATGAAATACAACAATGTGAGCATGTTAACACATGTTATAACATACAACTTAAGTAAAACATCCAATACATGCATTTCATACATATAATGAAATCATGCATATAGCTAACATGTCGAAAATCATTTACATCAGCAAATCATTTGATAATTCAATCTCAAACTAATTCATAACACCATTTAATTCAATACATAGTAATATAAGCATTTATACAAACACTTAGACTACACCCTTAAGTCTACATATAGTATGTCGACTCAAAGTGCGCATTTAGACGAATCTCTTCGCCAAACTAATTATGCACGCATTTCTAATATCCTAATGCGACAAGAAGCCATGTCAATCACATTAGCAAAATATGAATGAAAACAGTAATTCCTACAAATGACTAAAATACCCTAAATCTCATATTCTTCGTCTGCTTACGAAACAGGAAACGGACGGCATGTTGTACATGTCAAACGGCGTTGCCGTCGATAATCTACTATTAAACGATATTGAAAGCGTTGGAAACAGTCAATCAAAGCGTCTAAAATCCGCACCTTTTCTCCTAGAAGTGTATCAATTCGAACGGAGCGTATACGCTTCGTCTATGGCGAATCGGGAACCTAACATACAAGATCTGTCAGCTACCATGCTATGGAAACTAAAGAACCTCAAATCAGCAACTATTTAGGGTATTTTCTTACCTAGAAATGCGGTGTAATCGCTGAAAAAGTGATTGAGTCACGTTGCTTAAGCACGTGCAATACGTGGCACAAGCAGCAGGAAATTCTCTTCCACTCTCTCTCACAATCTCTCACCTTTTCTTTCTCTCAATTTAGGACTTTTTCCAAATTCGGATGGGAGAGATATGAGAGGGTTTAAGCCCCTTTTATAACCTAAAACTCGCCCAAAATAGGCTTGGGAACAATGTTTACTTGATACCTAACCAAATCGGGACTGTTTCGGTCCAAAAAGTCATTTCTGGTGGTCCCCTGGCCGAACGCGATCGGACTTAAGTTCATGCACGTCGGATGTCGCTCATATCCCATTTTCAGTCCAGTAGTGTTCGTAGATCGCACGTGGTGGTCCAGTTTCAGTTCAGCGGTTACCGCACGTAGATCAGGCCTACAAGTCTCATGATATGAAATAGAAATTTTTTCTGATCCGAGGGTGTAATTTGGCTGAATTCTGATGGTCAGAATGCTTAATAATAACGCGTCAAGTCGTGTGCCAGATTTGAATTTCAAATTCCAAAGCTAACCCTATTCTCACTCTCTTCAGTCCAGGCTCAATGAAATAGCCTGCGAATGTCGGTTGGACTTGATTTTTGAAATAATTGTCAGTCCAGCTATGCATTTTTAACGGTCTAAGATTGTAGGTATCGGACTTTCGACGCGCGGTCTAGATCCAATACAAAGTTTCAAAGAGGTCCAGAGAACAAACCGGCTTAGAGTTTGATCCGAGGTTTTAGAGTATTATAGCGTCATTGGTTCTACTCGCTTTGGGTCTTGTAGAACGTATTTAAAGTGATCAGGGACTATTTCCCAGCTACTCTAGCGTTGCGCTAGCTAACTTACACTTATTTTCTAAAGGAATTAATCCTACGCGATTTTCGGTCGAGTTGGTACTCGAGTCAAAGTACGGATTTTTTCAGGGCGTTACAGCTTCAATATGAGTCCATTTAACCCTTCGCTCATTGTCCCCGAAGTTGATCCTCGCTCAAAAATGGGTTTTTCCAATGTTAACATATGCCCTCCACCTAGGCCTAGTAGGCAATCAACGCATGACCCGCCTAAGATGGTAGCGATGCAGAGTGCATGGCTGAGACCCCTGTCACCTCTAGAAGCCTGTTGGGTTCGAATATATCAAAGTTCACCCATAGTTTGGGCTAGAACATTGAGAATTATGATTATTGCGATGAATTTTCATACTAGTATAAACAAGAAAGGTTTCAAGAACAATATTCATTTTGAACTTAACCTAGGGAGAGACTTTTCAAAGGAGAGAGAGGAGTCCCCCAAAAAACCTCCTGTGGAACCAGGTGGGTTGCCTACGCATATGCATAAATTACTCATGGACAGAGAGAAGGTGCCCATGCATGGGTCTAAGTTGGTCCCCCTTTGTTGTGACTTGTGTTTAAGAAATCTTCCAAGATATAATTTTACTTAGGATCCTCGAAGGTACCTCCTGACATTTTAGCCGTCAGAAAGTGAAAGCGTGTTTGATGTTGTTTTACGATCCTTTTGATTTGTACAAGCCTCATTTCTTCAAGACTACGAAAACTACATAAAAAGGAAGAGCAAATGGCTTGTTGGTATGGACTTCTCCAACTGTGTTTTCCTTTATTGCAAAATGGGTTGTGAGATATGGGTCAATCCCATCCTGGCCAAGTATGAGGTCACATGGAAGCTACAGAGATCAAAAGGGCGATTAGGTCCACTTGTTGCCCCTTTAAGAAGTGCCCATGGTGACAAAGAGCTTCATCGAGTCATAGAGTCCCTTCACCAACACTTTCATCTCATGGTTAGCAAAATGAGCATTACCTTATGGGACCTTAATTACGGTTAGCCTTCTAATCCTTAATCACTACTATGATGATTATGTTCCATGTAATGCCGAGCTTTGAATTAAGACCCGGGAAGGCCATCATCTCCACAATATGACTAAACTTAAGCTTTTTGAAGTGTGGGAAAAAGTAGCCTTTAACAGGAAGGTTTCATTCAATCATCAAATGGTCTACTTTAACCAATGTTTTACGTAATCCTCTATGTTTGGACTTAATTTGTCAATTCGTAGGCCAGTCTTTCAACTCAACTCACCTACTTTCGTTCATTTCTTAAGTTCTTAACGTCTTCGCTTTAGTTGGAACCAGAGGAGCAAGTGCATTATTATACATGAAGAAGGGAGTGTCTGTCTCGATTTACTCTGACCAAGGTGAATTAGCAAGATTTGTAACATACCAGCTTAATATCATTATGTTATCCATTTTCGAAATATGACTCGATCTGGCCAATTGCTCTTGTGATGGTGGGGTTAATTACAAAAGGGGTGCACATTTCTTTGGCACTAATAGCTTTGAATTGTATTTATCGCAACCCAAATAAGGTAGCTTCTCATAAGGATGGGACAAAGGTAGTTGGTTGTTATTTATTGCTTCATTATTTGTGTGCATGGCTAAGGGTATACTTCGCATGGACTTACAATAAACATGAAAGAGTAACCCTTTGAAGTAATCAGGTTTTGATAAAATATTTCCAAGGGAAGCATATGCTAAAAGGACTTTATGCAGACTTGGTCAACAATGTGAAGATGATGAGCAGTATCGCTCTCTTCATGTTTCCCACAAGAGACTCTATGAACAACTTGAAATGTGTCAATGATGCCACTTTAACTCTTAAAGAGAATGATTTTTTAATAACTAGCTAGTCTTGTTGTTGGCCATCTTAAGATGTAACACCCCGAACTTTTCAATACCTGAGTATTGAAAGTTCTCGAGTATTACCATGAAATTTAACTTAATATGTACATGTGTACAATACCAATCTAGTTATCCCAACCTTACGTTTGTTCTCCAATGTGAATAGGACCGTTTGGAACAATCGTCATCCATGGATCAAGTCATCCGACCATTGTTTTAGGGCAAGACCATCATACACCTAAGTATTCTCACTTGTCCATCATAACCAACTATTCAATTAACTATTCACCGATAGGTAAAGATATCTGACCGTCCACTCTGAGTTTGGACCAGCTGATCATAGTAAACTAGCTACTTGATCTCAGCATCCACTCGTACACATTAAATTGAGATTCTAGCCCGTGCATCTTGTTCACCACCTATGAATATGCTTAACCCACCATCAAAACTACAATTCGAGAAACTGACACATGTGGACAAGTTACTTGAATTTAATGATGCATATGCTTTACCTCTTGATCACTCCGAAAACTCACTTTATGTCCACTCATTTATGAAACTAACATACATCCACCTACATACATGGTCAGAGTGTTAGCCATCAAGTTCCATTATTTTTAGCAACTCATCTGACCATCCGTCATGTTTGGATCCACCAAATGGGCCACGTGAACATCATGGTAAACCGATCATCATGAAGATCTTAGGGTTTAGGTCCAAACTACCTGGTAACTTGTGAACCAGAGGTGTACAAATGTTATTTTGAATTACGGAGTGTGTTAGCCACTAGAGGAGCATCTTGGTCATACTTGATAGATCAGGGCCCAAATTTAACCAGTTGAGAGGGTGTGTAAAATAATGATCACGTGTTGAATTTCACCTCGTTTGGACAATAAAGTTGCGAGTTATGGATGAAGGGAGTCCGGACAAAGACGGGTAAGATTGTAAATATAAACTCACAACATATATACACAGTAGCGTGTGATTTTCACATAGGTTTTTACGTGTGAGTGAAACTCACATGTTCTTGCAAGGTGTGGCCCACCCATAGCTTAGATCTACTTCAAACTTAGGGCAACGAGCTGAAGTTGGTGAATGGAGCAGATTTCCCACCAAACATCACAAGTGGACCCCACATGACATCAAAGTCAAAATGGTATCTCGTGACATGGTCTCAGAAATGATTAAACGTTGGACACCATCTACCTTTCCAAACTTGTTGTTGCCCACTAAACCTCAGATCTACTTCATATTTTAGCCTATGGGCCAACACGGTACGATGAAGATGATGAAGGGAATGGATTTCCCTAAAGATCATCCTAAGTGGACCCCACCGGATCCACTAATCAAACCAAAGTCGCACCTTCCCAGCCACTATAACAGAACCCGAGCGAATCGCGCTCACAAAAATTCCATCGCTGGAACTTCAACCCACAAAAATCTTCATTGATCGGAGTCGTCTAAACTATAAAGGAAGGAATTCTGATGGCCTTGGTAAAGTCAGGAAGGAGTTCAAGAGCACAACACCCACCACTCCTTCCGAAAAAGCCATCCTCGGTGTGCGAAAGTCTCACCACTGCGAACAATTGATTAAGGGACCTACCAACTAGAACAATCTGGACCTTCATTTGTAAGAAGTCCCGAGCTTTCTCTAACAAATTTGAACCACCCAGAAAAAGCTCCTTGAACGAATGTAGATCAGGAGTTGAACCGCTGTTACAGTGGTATCATCTTCCTCATCCAATATTGCAATCAAAGTAATGATCATTGAGTCCACCATAAGATCCAAATCATCCAAACAGTGGCACTTGTAGATCTAACCAGATCTCAGAAGAAAAAGAGGAGATCAATAAGAAATAGACAACGATCGTGCTGCTCCGTTTGTGCGCAATAACATCGCGTTCATTCTCGCACGACGCACTCTGCGTATGAGTTATACAGGATGTAAGGCTTGTATCCTGGTACCATACCATTCCACTAACTCCCACGATCCTCTCCGATGAATTCTTATGACTTGTGACCTGTACACAGTGATTGCGAGTGATCTTAAGTCGCATCCCAAAGATCGAATTCTACTTGACTCAAAACTTCTACCCTTGCGATCTCACCGTCGCCGCGGTTCCAACGCTGAGTCTTGCGCACTAATGCGATACCTAGATTAGGAGTAGTGGGCTTGCGTATATTTCTAGGAAACACCGCCTGTTGCGAATCCTGAGAGAGAAATCTCTACCCATCCTTTCACATCAACTAGTCAAGTACAACCCATGACTAGCCCATGCCTTTCTTCCCACCAAGACAAGAAACCCATCCCAAAAGTCAACTTTCATGTCACTCCTTTTACACAACCATACCTTCCACCCCATCTCTTCTTACACACTACTCCTCTCTCATTTCACTCCATCCTATTACTCCATCCTATCTCATTTCTCTCTCCATTCCCTAACAACCAAGAGAAGAAATCCCAAGGAGAGAAAAGAAGACCCAAGCAAGACCCATCTCCCTACCACCCAATCTCACCATCTAACCATCCAATCTTCATCATCCACCATTAAAGTGGAAGCTTAGGAGCTAAGGATTCTAAGGAACCAAGAAGAAGAGCTATAGGTAGGTGTTTATAAGGTTAGATATTTGTTTATGATTCACGGGATAAGTGGGGTCTACCGATTAGTGGTAGGGATCCCACTTTGGACCCAAGGTATGACCATTGGCCCACCATGATATACATGTGTAATCCATGATGGGGCCATTCTCCATGGACCCCACCATGATGTTTTATTTGATATCCATCTTACAAGAGGTCATCTAGACCTTGAGTTTGTGGTGGGGATGGTATCCCCATCTTGATTTCCTTATTTAAGGGCCCATATGTTTTGAGACCCATCTTGACGTATGTATTATAGCTCATAGTGGCGGAACTCCCTTCCAACACACGTCTCTCTCTCTCTCTATCTCTTTCTTTCCCTATTAATGGCCCACCCATGATGATGTATGTATTTTACCTACGCTGTCCCATTTGTGGGATGCCCCGACTGTCCAAATTGGGGCCCACTTTGCTGCCACCATCTAGTAGCCTCCCTGACTACCCATTTTTGGATAGGCCTAGATGAAGGGAAATCACAAATGTTAGCTTGATTCTAAGCTGGTGGGTCGCACATGTGGACCCACCTTGATGTATGCGTCATATCCTCACCGTCCATTGGCTAGACGCCCAGCTGGGCCAGGTCGTCACTATCCAATTAGTGGATGCCCTTACTATCCAAATCAGGGCCCACCTTGTTATCACCGTTGTGGGCAGCTTGTCAGATGGAAAGCACCAATATCAGTTTGATCATGGAGTTGGCGGGCCACGCATACGTGGACCCCACCTTGACGTATGCATTTTATCCACACCATCCAGCAGGCAGGCCCACGCTGCTGGACTGCAGTGCACTGACGCCCACCATTTGGAACCTTCTCAGGCCATCTGTGATGTTTGTGGGAGGCCCAACAATCGACCCACCTTCTTGGGTGGTCCACTCCCTAGTGGGACCAACTATGTATATGTTTTATTAGGTTGTCCATCTGTGGGACCCCCAAATAGGGCTAGTAGCCAGAAGGGCTAACTGTCCAGCAGGTAGACCCACCCTGCTAACTATTGTGTGCTGAAAAACCTCCTTAGGCCCACTGTGATGTTTGTGGGAGGCCCAGCAGCCGACCCTCCTCTTGGATGGCCCACATCTAGTGGGACCCACCATGTATGTGTAGTATCTAGGCCGTCCATTCACTGGATGTCCAGAGGCCCAGCTCGTTGGGCCAACAAGGGCCCATTGTTATGTGTGAGGCCCATCATGATGTGAGAGGCCACCATGATGTGTGTGATGCACACTTTCCATTAAATTATATGGACCATGGGCTGCGTTATGTGGGCCCACCATGATGTATGAGTTATATGCCCATTATGGGGCTACCTTGTGAGGCCCACCATGTATGAGTGATGTGCACACACAGTCCTTCCGCCCTTCTGGAGATTTAAAGGCCGAGGGCCCCATTGTGATTTTGATTCTAATCCCAAGTGGGCCGCGGTTAAATGTCGACCATTATAAACCTCCCTAGGGCCCATTGTTATGCCCATTTCCACTCTCACCTTATTGGGCTAACCCAAAACGTTGGGTCCCCATCGATGTTAGTGATACTCATTGGGCTAACCTAAATCGTTGGGCCCCCATTGATGATGGTGCTTTCCACTATACATTGTAGGATTATCCACACCTTGGAGCCCACCTTGTGTACGTATCGGGCCCCATAAGAAAGCCCAATTTATTGCATGATGAGAGGGGGTGAGGAAGCCCACTTGTTGTACATAGTTTCACCCTCTCAACTCACCTTGTTGTATAGCCATTAGACTCACTCATGAGGCCCATTCTTGATGTAAGTATGATGCCTAGTCCATCCACTGTTTAATACATCATCACCCCTTGTTGTAGATGGAAGAATATGTGGTATCAGGTTTGTATATCCATTGTTTAGTACATCATCACACCCCCTTGCTATAGATGGAAGAATATGTGGTATCAGGTTTATATATCCACTGTTTAGTACATCATCACCCCTTGCTCTAGATGGAAGAATATGTGGTATGAGGTTTGTATATCCACTGTTTAGTACATCATCACCCCCTTGTCATAGATGGAAGAATATGTGGTATCAAGTTTGTATATCCACTGTTTAGTACATCATCACCCCTTACCGTAGAAGGAAGAATATGTAGTATCAGGTTGGTATATCCACTGTTTAGAGACTATCTCGATATTTGGACTAGATCTTCCATCTTTTTGTGGACCACATCATGTGTTTAGGCCGATTATTGTTTATATCTGATAGTCATGCTAGTGTACTTAGTCTAGTAGGATACACTGAGAACATGCTTAGTATAACATCATGATACATGCTCATACACATCATTTGTATGCTTGTTGTGTGGAATGATTGATCATATCATATGCCATTGGGTAGAGATGTTTATGGGACTCCTTGTGAGATGGAGTTGCCCCACATAAGCACGGTACATGTAGGTTTGATGCATGACTGGATGGTATGACTTATGCATATCGCATTTTGTATGACATGATCACTTGGTGCTTTAGCGATATCAGGGCTGTAGCCTCGACATGCATATCGTGGATGGTTATATTAGACACCTGAAATATTTAGTTCTAGCATTGTGGGCGATAAGGATGTCCTTGGGTGAAAGTCCCAAAACCCTTTTGGTACCAGGAGATACTCCGATGTCTAGACCGAGTGGATACATGAGCGTAGGAGTGCCAAATACCAGTAGACTGCGTCTCCCACTATGTCGTGGTCGATTGTGAAGGGGGTGTAGCCTTATCCGCTAGGGTGAGGGGGATGTAAGCTAAGATGAATTTGACCAGCTTATAAATGGGTCCGTTATCAACGAGCTCGGTAGGTATTAGCAGACTACTGACCAGGCGGTTAGTGACGTCTTTTCCACTCGCTGGTTGTGCAGCCAGGGAGGTGATAGCCAGTGTGGAGTGTACTAGAACTCGATAATATTCTTATATGACATTTGGCTATGTAGGCCTTGCATCGTATACCCTTGGTATGGCTGATAACTTTCATGGACTTGCCAGTATTTTCGGTTACTCTGATATCTCATGCTTGGTACATGCATTGTGCACACACGCACACACCCTCTAAGTTTCGTTGTAAGCTTATGCACAATCATTGTGTACAGGTGACGTTAGGATGTAGCAACGCTGAGGCCGGAGTGTGCGACTATTTTTTTTAGAGTTTCATTGTGCCTATATATTTCCCTTCCTTATTATACTCAAATGGTTTATTATAGTGGATATATGGTGATGTTGTTTTGTGACTTGGTTACGCTTGTGGTTATGCTCCATTAAAAAAAAAATTATATTCAAAATCCTCCTTATAGGATCCCAGGATTGGAATCTGATATATGAGTGCCAGGAGCCGAGAATGGGGACTACGGAGGCTGTCGGCTCCGGATTCGACGATCGGGAATGCTGTGAGCCTGGTTTTCAAGTTTGGGGCATGACACAGGAAGCCTAAAAATCCTCCAGCATTATAAAAACTCCCTCCTATCATTGGAGGATGTTCACAACAAAAACTGAGAGTAATAAAGAAGAAAGAGAGAGAGTTCGGGTACTGGACCGAGTCAACTTGGTTGGGATCAGATGGGTTGGGGTTTTTTCCCATTTGAATTCTCTCTTCCACCCTAAAGAAGAAGAAGAACAACAAGAACAAGAACTAGAAGAACAAGAAGAAGAAGAAGAGAGAAAGAAAGCATGAGTGTTACACACTAAGCCTTGACTCATTGAGTCGCAAGTCGAGTCCGGATTTGATTCAAGTCCAAATTTGTCAAAGGATATACTTTGATGTTAAGGTGTATACGTAGACATCTAGCCTTAAGTGAACACGATTCAATTTAAGAGGTGAGGGAATCCTTTAAGCTTACCTTGATTTAAGATGATTTATCCTACCTTTTTTATGCCTTGTTATCCTGTTACTAGGATTATCTTCTTGTAATTGTTCAATTTAATACCAACAATTATCTAGCCTTTTGGAATTATGGTATGATGTTAATTACGAGTGATCTTCATTATTTTTATGTAAGGTGAAGGATACAAGCCTTGCCCTTGCCTTTACGAACTTTATTGAGTTAGCCCTTACTACTCTTCTCTTTATTGGGTTGGTCATTACCACTCTCCTCTTTGTTGAGTTGGCCATTGCTACTCTCCTCTTTGTTGAGTAGCCATTGCCACACTCTTCTAGACATGCATTCATATATGCATTGGTTCCGCATACTGATACCGCTCGTAGTGGAGTACGAGACGTATCTGAACCCTTACATTACTTTTATGAATATCTTGAATTATTGTTAATTTTAAAGGATAACCATTACTATGAGTAGGGTGTTGACCCTCTCCAGCTGTATAGATGATGCAGGTGATGTATAGATTTAAGATCCAGATGATCATCTCCATATGAAAGATTATATTAAATGAATAAAACGATAGTTTCATGATTTAGTTTTATATTTTCGCTATGAACTCGATAATGTATAGAAGGCATTTGATAATTTGTTGAATTCATTTACTCTAGTGAAATAATAAATACAGTTGATTTTATTCTCATGAATGGTTACCTTCATGAATGTAACTAGATATGATTATGATGAAAAAAATAGGTGTGATTTTTAAAGCATCCGATTTATACATTATTAACACCTGGTTTTCTCAGACACAAGTATAAACTTTGGCCATGAAAATTTGAGATGTTACACGAGAAGGAACGAATTTCGACAAGAGTCATACTATCCAAGGCATTCGCTCGTCAATTTGATTTTGACTAAAATGATGCTAGAAACTTTCAAACAGTTAACTCGATCGATGGGGGAGTTTGGAATAGTCCCGATCCACTAGTTTCACATGTGGGAGCAATTCATATTGCTAGAGATAAGAACCAGCTTCATCATCCTATTTCATGGGCATGCCTGCCGCACCACTTACCAATGGAGAGATGGTGGTCCTTGCAGTTTAAAATGGCGAAGAATCGATGTGCAATATACACGTCGATTTAGATTGATCCTCAAGAACCCACATGGGGATGGGATAGGTTTTGGCAAGGAACTAATGAACGTCATTGCAACTGTTGAGGAACTATGGAAGCAAATCCTGAATTTAAATCATATAATGAGAAACAAACGCAAACAAAGCATGCAAAAAAATACACGATTTTACATGGAAAAACCCTTGCGGGAAAAAAACCATGGCATAAAGCAACAAGCTAATCCACTATGAAAACGAATTAGAAGAGATGGAATCACTTATGCTAGTGCATGTTGAGTGTGACATATTACATAATTTTCCCTTATTGTAACTTGGTTTTATGAGAATTAATATGCTTAATTGAACTTATTACGTGTATTCTCTCTTGCGAGATGATTTCGCGAGATTAAGGTGAAACGGATGTTAAAAGGTTGGATTTGATGCTTAAGAATTACCAAAGCAAGGATTGGATCTTTGGAGGTCAAGATTAAAGATTTTAAGAGTTTAAGATCCAAGAAAACCGAGTGAAGAAGGAAGGAAATCGAGATTGTGTTCACAACCCTAAGTGGAGGGTTCACTGTAACTGAGGTCGAATCCACATGGACTTACTTTGTATGTATTTTGAAATAAACTAGAATTAAGACTAGAGTCTAAGATATTCTACAATCTAAAAATTTGAGAGAAATTATTATGAATTAAATCTATTAAAGTGATGGAAATTAGAGTGCAGGGTCTACTTGTAGTCATCTCAATGCTACCTTACTAGATTCAACAAACACAACCGGAATCAAAGTCCTATCTTATCCAGTTGGATGATAGAGCATTTAAACTATATTCTGAACTTCTCACTGGATTAGTTCCCTCATGAAGCACTAATGTGATGATCATATGGAATTCAAGCATCTACCATGCTCAGGAGACAGTGGTAAATCATGAATTTTACAAATCTCACAATTACAAAATAGGTAAGAAGATATTAAAACCTTTCCAAGCATATACTGTAATTGCAGTCACAACAAATCACAAAAAACTGAAAATATTCCTTCATTCAAACTATAAATTAATGGAAGTTCAATCATAAACTTGAATCAAAGTAAGATAAACTACAACATACTAACATCAATTCTCCATACTTGGTTCCTAACCACTTTTAAGTAATCAACATACTAACATTAGAAAGTAAACAACCCCACAAATTATGAATTAGGTGTAAATTGTGGACTAGACTCAATTGATTTTTAAAATTTTTTATTAATAAACTAATTTGAAGAATTTAATGACAAGTCCACTGGCTAACTAGAATCTAAAATTCTAAAATTGTATTCCATATCATATCACAAAACTCAACATGCCTTCAGATCACACAAAAATTCACTTTCCAACAAAGTTTTGAAATGAAAAATTTTGAAATTTTTTTTTGTTAAAAAACTAGACAAATACTGATTAGATTTATCTAATCTCACCCCCAACCTGAAATCGACATTGTCCTCAATGTATAAGATATAAGCAATCAATTCAACATGAGATAATAAAAATAAAAAGGTAAGTGAGTAGGAAGGATATTACCTAAAGAAGATAATTGAAATGATTTAAAGTCAATAACAGATAAAGTGGTTATCATGAAACTAAACAAAAGCAAACTATCCTAGTCCTAAATCCTAATAAAGCAGTAAACCTAACTATACCTCCATCAGACTAGGAGGTCATTCTTGATACACATGATAATAAGAGGGATGGATGTCACCTCTGAATTAAAAATACTCTGTGAATGGTTTGAGTTGATGACTATTCACCTTGAAATTATTACCATTCATTAGATCTTAATCTTGATATCCCATGATGATATACTGTTTTAATAATGAAAGGGTTAGTCCATCGAGATCTCAGTTTTTCCAAAAATAAATGAATTCTAAGAATTGTACAAAATGACCTTTTGATTTGTCGTGAATGTTTTTCAAATAATGTTTCGATCATGGAACTTATTCATCTTGTCCTTGTAAATTCTAGAACTCTCATAAGACTCTCATAAGAATCGTTCCAGATCTCTTCAAGTTCATTGATTTGTAATTTACATAGTGAGCCCGTGCCGTCCAAATTAAAGTTAAAAATTTTAATTTCCCAGCAAGCCTTATGTTCTAACTCCACAGACAAGTGACAAGCTTTCCCAGAGATGAGTCTAAAGGGAGATATTCTCATAGGGGTCTTATATGCAGTACGGTGTGCCCATAAAGCATCAGTCAATTAGATGGACCAATCCTTTCAATAAGGATTTACTGTTTTCTTCAAAAAAATTTTGATCTCCCTATTAGAAATCTCATCTTGCCTAGTTATATGCGGATGATAGGGAGTTTTGTGGGAAATGTCACATTTCTTCATTAACGTCTCGAATGGCCTGTTACAAAAATGTGAGCCTCCATCACCGATAATGACTCGAGGCATTCTGAATTGAGAAAGGATGTTTCCTTTATGAAACGTGATGACTGTGCGATGGTTATTATTTCGGCACGGGATTGCTTTGACCCATTTTTTAACATAATCGACTACCAACAAAATATATGTATAACCAAAAGATTTGGGGAATGGTCCCATGAAATCAATGCCCTAGTATTCAAATGCTTCAATAGTAAGAATGAAGTTTAGAGGCATCATATTTCTATGGGACAATCCTCCTAGTTTTTGACAACACTGACAAGCCTTGCAAAACGCATTTGTGTCTTTGAATAAAGTGGGCTAGTAGAAGCCACACTGTAGAATTTTGGTCATGGTCTTTTTAGCAGAGAAGTGCCCACCACAGGCCTATGAATGATAAAAGGAGATTACACTTTGATGTTCATCATCTGGCACACATCTCCTTATAATATGATCTGGGCAATGCTTAAATAAGTACAGATCATCCCAAATGTACTTGTGTACCTCAGTGTAGAATTTTTTTCTATCTTGCTTTGTCCAATATATTGGCGTGATACATGTAACAAGATAATTTGCAATGTCAACATTTTCTCAATGGAATCAAAGATCACAAGCCTAGAAAGGTGATCTACTACTACATTCTTTACTCCTCTCTTATCTCGAATCTCTATGTCAAAATCTTGAAGTAGGAGGATCCATCTTAACAATCGGGGAATGACATCCTTCTTAGATGGAAGGAACTTCAGTGCTTAATGGTCTGTGAAAACAATGATCTTGGATTCGATCAAGTAGGACCTAAACTTGTCCAGTGCAAAGACTATGGCTAAGAGTTCCTTTTCCGTAGTAGAATAATTCATCTAGGTGAAGTTTAGAGTTATACTAGTGTAGTAGATCACATATGGATTTTTATCTTTTCTCTAGCTTAAAACCGCCCCAATTGCATAATCGCTCGCGTTGCATATGATCTCAAAAGGAAGTCTTTAATCGAGTGGCTACATGATCGGAGTGTTACTCAACATGCCTTTAAGCTTAGAGAAAGCTTTTTGACATTCTTTTGTCCATTCGAACGGATTATCCTTTTGAAGAAGATTACATAGAGGATGAGAGATGTGGCGAAGTCCTTTTTGAATCTTCTGTAAAAGCCTGCATGTCTTAAAAAGGAACACACATCGCGTATGCTCTTGGGTGGAGGTAGTTGGAGATGAGATTGATTTTTTACTTTGTCCACCTTAATTCCATTGGAAAATATGATATGTCCAAGTAAAATTCCCTTGTGAACCATGAAGTGACATTTTTTTCAGTTGAGCACAAGGTTTTTCTCTTCACATCTTTTTAGCACATGTTTTAGATTTTCAATGCAAGCGCTGAAAGATTAACCAAAAATAGAAAAGTTGTCCATGAAGACCTCACCCACCATGTCTGAGAAAATACTCAACATGCATCGCTGAAACATGGCGGGTGTGTTACATAATCCAAATGGCATCATTCGGTATGCGAAAGTGCCAAAGGAACATGTAAACATTGTTTTCTCTCGGTCCTCAAGGGCTATTTCTATTTGGTTATAGCCTAAACATCCATCAAGAAAGAAGTAATAGGAATGACTAGCTAATCTCTTAAGAATTTGATTAACAAAAGGCAAAGGGAAGTGGTCCTTCCTAGTAACGGTGTTCAATTTTCTGTAGTTAATGCACATTCTCCAACCGGTAGTGACTCTAGTTGGCATGAGTTCTTTTTTCGCATTGGCTACAATGGTGATCTCAAACTTCTTGCGAATCACCTGAGTTGGACTCACCCATTGGCTATCAGATATTGGTTATATAATACCTGTAAGTGCTATATTGAATAACCCTTGTGATAGTCAAATTTGTGGTGACAAAGATACTTCTTTAAAGCTTGTGTATGTGATGAACAAAAGATCTATTCAAGACACAAGATTGGCTTCAAGAGGACAAGCACAACTTTTCAAGTTGAAGACCTTGAAGGTATAGGTTGATATCAGAAGCTTTTAAGTTCTCCGAAGCTTTTCAAGGTGGAGATCTCAGAAGCCTTTAAAGTTCAAGTTCTCAGAAGTTTTACTGAAAATCTCAAGTTTAAGAACTCAAGCTTCTTTATACTCAAGGTCACTGGTGTTCAAGTTTCAATGTCATTACTTCTCATTTGAGATATGACTGACCTTAGGTGGACCTTTAGAGTAGGTCACTTTGGATACATAATCCATATATTTTTTATAAGTAATTTTAATCTGTTCTAAGACTAGTCCTGGACCTTGTTCGACTAGTCGTAGCACTGGTTCGACCAGTTCAAGAAATTTCTCAACCAGTCCTAAGTTGTTGAGGATTTTTTGAATTTTCTGGCTATTCTTTGACCAGTCCTGGAGACTATTCGACCATCCTGTGAACAATGTCGATTGGTTCTTTGACTTAAAGTACAGCGTTAAGATTGGCCATCTTCGACCAGTCGTATGGGACCTACGACCAGTCGAAGGGGACCTTCGACCAGTCTTAGGGTACCCACGACCGGTCGAGCAACAGAAAATCTTATCACGCCCGATTTATTTGAAATTCTGTTGGATCTTCGACTAGTCGTAAATGTCTTAAGACCAGTCGAAGACGAGTTTTGCTCATCTATAAATAGAGCACGAATTTCAGATTAATGACAAGAAATTCAAGCTAATTATTCTGGTATTTTGAGAGATTGATCTGTGCTCCATTTTAAGCTAAGTGTGCTTATTTAATATTCTCTTTCTTTAGCTTTATTTAATTGATTTTATTTTTGGTATTCCAATCTAATCTGAAAAGAGGTATTGCTATTTCCCTTTCTTTGGAATCAAAATCAATTAAGGCTAGCCCTATTTTGGTTTAATTTTAAAATCAATTAGAACTAGAACCTTTGTAATTGAGTACTGGACATTGAACTTGGACATTCATTCATGTACTCTGACTTGGTTCTTCCAGGCTGCTACATCGAAGGAGAAAATCAGGTATTTTACTTTTAAGTATAAATTCCTTTCTATTTTGGTTTCTTTCAGGATTTGCCATAAAAATCTCGTTGTTTTGGATATCTGAAGAGAACCAGGAAAACTCAAAAGTGGGGTTTTTTTAATTGTGTAAGCTCATAGAAAAAAACACAATTGTAAAGGTTTTTGGTGAACCTGTGAAAACCTATTTTGTTAGTGAATGCTAATATCCCTTGTGTGAGGATATTAGGAGTGGAGTAGCATTCTATGTGGCTGTTGTATAACAGTTGGTGAACACACAGGCGAACCACTATAATCCCTTGTGTTGTGGTTGAATGGTTTTTATTTCATATCTTTATTTATTAATTGAGGGATGTACATGTGGTTGTGAATGTTGTAATCTTTTGTTTCAAGCATTGTGGGGAATGTTGTAATAGTTTAGAGTTTATTTCTTGCTATTCATTTATGAGCTTGATATTATTTTATTCTAGTAAGGTTGCCCTGCCATTCTTATGGTGCATGGTTGTCCTTAGAAAAATACATATTTGTGATTACAATTTATATTTCAGTGCAGTTTGTATTTATTTTTCTATTCCTCTTCGGTTTGAGACTTGATACAAAGACATTTCTAGAAATCAGGTTGTCCTACCATAAACTCTGGTTTTTGGTGTAAGGTTGTCCTTAGAACAACATTTGTATCAACCTCTCAAGATCTGAATTTTAAGGTTGCCTTACTATCTTGCATTGTGATTTATTTTTTTATCTTGTTGGCTATCATATTTCTTTAATTTCTGTTGTTATAAATTTTATTTGGCATAGTCCTATTCACCCTCCCCCCTCTAGGACATATAACTAGGCCTTTTCAAGTGGTATCAGAGCCTAATAACTCATTTTTTTTGGATTCAATTCCTGAGCTAACGATTTAAGCTATTTAAGATGTCAAATTTTGATAGCTTATCAGTCACTAGGCCTCCACCCTTTGATGGCTCCAATTATGCCTATTGGAAAGCTATAATGAGGATCTTCCTCAAATCAATGGATGAGAGTGTGTGGCAAGCCACAGTGACTGAATGGAAAACCTCCTACCACTGAAGTGACTGGAGTCGATGGTTCAAAATTAATGAGAGTAACTCCTTATTTCTCTTGGACCACCCTTCAGAAAAATAAGAGTAGGGCCAATGCAAAGGCACTAAATGCAATCACTTGCGCACTAGCACCGGATGAGTTCAAAAGAATCATATCCTGTGATACTGCAAAGCAAGCCTGAGATATATTAGAAATGACACACGAGGGTACTACAATTGTTGAAAAATCTAAAGTCCAACTCCTCATAACCAAATTTGAAGAAATTTATATGGAGGAAAATGAAACATTTATGAACTTTTATACAAGACTAAATGACATTGTAAACTCTATGTGGGGTCTTGGCGATACAATCCCAAAAAGTAAAGTGTGTACAAAGATACTACGCTCTCTTCCTGAACACTTCAACTCCAAAGTAACTGCAATCCAAGAACTTCATGATACGAATAATATGAGGGTAGAAGAACTAGTTGGTTCTTTACAAACCTATAAGTTAAACTATAAAGCTCCTAAAAGTAAATCTATCGCTCTAAAATTTTCTAAATGTAATTCTGAAGAAAATTCTGATATTGAAGATGATATGGCTCTTTTAGCAAATTTTTTTTATAAAATATTCAAAAGCAAGAAAAGAGTAGATTTATAAAAATCAAATGAGAAGAAAAGATCTAAACCTAAATCTAAAACTTGGAAGTCTTTGAAAGATAGTCAATGTTACAATTGCCAAGAATATGGGCATTTAACAAACAAATGTCCTAAAAAGGATAAACCCAAGAAGAAGGGTATGTTGGCTACATGGGATGAATCATCTGATTCTGAAGCTTATTCTAAACCAGAAGATTCTGAAATCGAGTTGGGTAATGAAATGAAAGCCCTTATGACTCTAGCCAAGTTTACTTTTTCAGACCATGATGATTCAACTAGTGAGGAAAATCTGAACAGTGATTGTGAAAATGAAGATGATCTTCAAGATGCTTATAATGCTCTATACAAAGAAAGTTGTAAAATTTCTGTCAAACTTAAACTTCAAAAAGAAAAGTTTTTTAAACTCAAAGAATATTTTGAGTCACTTGTTTTACAAAAATCCCAAATTTCAGGTTGTTTTGAAAAATCAAAATGCGATTTGGAATTTAAAACGTCCCAGATTGAAAATCTGAAATCTGAAAATGAGAAACTTAAAAATGAAGTATCTTCTCTTCTGAGTTTAAAGGACACATGGAGATATGCCCAAGGAGATCCTAAGTTAGAGAAACTATTATCCGGATCAAGAAAATGTGGCGACAGATCTGGGTTGGGCTATGATAAGAACATATATCTTAAACGGAAGAATACTCCTCCTAAGTTTGTGAAAGGAGAATCCTTAAACTCAAAAGGAAAAAGTACTTATCAAGATTTTTCCAAAAATTCAAAATCTTTTCAAAAACCTAAAAGTAGCCATGTCAACTTTAATTGGAAACGAAATCCATTAGCTGAAAAGGTAGTTGATTTACTCAAGGAGTTCTTAAAATCTAAATCTATAGGTCATTCTTATAACAATAGATATAAGAAGACCAACAATTCTCCTAAATCCAAAACAGTACTGAAATGGGTTCCTAAAGCTGCCTGCTTGGTTGCCCACACCGCTTTCAAAGCTTCAAGCTATTAAAAGTGGTACCTAGATAGTGGATGCTCTAGGCACATGACAGGCAACAAAGCTCTATTAACCGATCTAAAAGATATGACTGATCGTTCAGTCACATTTGGTGATGGGAGTAACTGCAAGATTATGGGCCAAGGTACGGTTCAACTCTATAACCTTCCATTATTTAAGAATGTCTTATATGTTGAAGGTCTAAAACATAACCTGAAAGGGCCTAGCTATATGCCTTAGAGGGGGGGTGAATAGGGCAATGCCAAATAAAACTAATAACAACGGAATAATAAAAGATTTAAAGCACAATGCTGAATATAAAACAATCACAATAGCCTAAAATAAAGAGATTGATATTTTATCAGTTCTAAGGACAACCTTACACCAAAAACCAGAGGTTTAAGGTAGGACAACCTTATTTCGAGAACGTCCTTAGAATCACAAACCAAAGAGGAATAATAAGTAATGAAATCAAAATAACTTGCGGAAAATAAATCCTAAGTTATTACAACATTCATCCACACTTGCTTGAAGTGATTACAACATTCATCCACAAACAGAAACTACAAAACTGAATGAATAAAGGAATGAAAGAATGAAGCACATCCACAACACAACGATATATAGTGGTTCGCCTGTGTGTACACCAAATGTTATCCAACAGCCACACAGATTGCTACTCCACTCCTAATATCCTCACACAGGGGATATTAGCATGCACTATCAAAATAAGTTTCACAGGTTCACCTAAAACCTTCACAATTGTGTCTTTGATCTCGGGCTTACACAATCCAAAAACCCCACAATCTGAGTTTTCTGGCTCTCCTCAGATAACCACTACAATGAGATTTTTCTGGCGAATCTCAAACAAAAACCAGAGAAAGTAAATTACAAAACATGTAAAATACCTAAATCACCTTTTGAAGAAGCTCGGTAGAACCAATCGGAGTAGAAGTTCGATTCGACGTTCAAAGTCCAATACTTACTTTAAGAATGGTTCTAAGTCTAATTGATTTTAGATCAAACGGGCTAGATCTATTTGATTTTGAATCCAAGAAGAAGGAATATCAGAAATTCCCCTTTTCTAATAAGATTGGAATGTAGATCAAAATCAAATAAAAATAAGCTAGCAAAAAGAATATTAAATAAGCACAAAGCAGCTTAAAATAAACATAAACTTATCTCAGAGAATAGCCTAAAGAATGCTTGAATAGAATTGATTTGAAGTACTAAAACTCTGAAGTTCGTGCTCTATTTATAGCCTGAAAAATCCCGTCTACGATTGGTCTTAGGATCCTAGGATTGGTCGTAGCATCAAAATTTTCGAAAGATTTTCACGGGATAAGATTTTCAGTTCCACGACCGGTCCTGGGTGGTCTACGACCGGTCCTGGGTCACCAACGACCGGTCGTAGGACCCCAAAAATGGTTGCTAGAGTTTGAGTCGTAGGGCTATGACCAGTCAAAGTATGAGTCGTAGAACTTCCAGGACTGGTCGTAAGACAGCTAGAAAGATCCAAAAATCTTCAATTACCTAGGACTGATCCTGAAAAACTTAAGACTGGTCGTAGCAAAGCTAGGACTGGTCTTGAAGTCCCTAGGACTGGTCTTAGAACACTCAAAACAAGCATATTAAAATATATGAGTTATGTATCCGGAATGACCTACAGTAAAGCCCATCCTAAGGTCAATCTAAGGTCAAACAAACCTTAAAAGTGAGATGGACATTGAAAGTCTATTCTCTCAGATGACCCTTAAGAGAAGCTTGTGAATATACAAAACTTGTAGTAGGCCTTCATGAGCTTGATCTTGACTTGACAACGTCTTCTAGTAAACTTGAACTTGATCAAATCTTGAACATGCAACCTTGAAAACTTCTATTCTTGATTTCTTCATCCAAGACTTGAAAACTTTCTTCATTTAAGATCTTGTCTTGAAATGCGATGTCTTGATATGTCTTGATTGCAATGACTAGTCTTCAACCATAAAACACAAGATATACAAGACATAGATATAGGTTTTGGCACCAAACAATTTGACAACTAAAGGGATATGAAATCATAGCACTTACAATCTCCCCCTTTATCAAATTTGTGACAAAACACATAGCATCAAAGATAATAAGGAATGATAAGTCATGAAATCACAAAATACTCTACTCCCCCTGAGTAATACGAGTATTGCTCATATAATCAATACACAACATGAAAACCTCAAGACTTCAATCCACATATCCTTCTCAATCAATACAAACAAATTTACTCCCCCTATCCGTATTACTCCCCTTTTAGCAATGCTTACTACTCCCCCTTTTTGTCACAAAATGACAAGGGAAAGGCACAATTGGAAGAAGAACATAGAGAGTAAAAAATAAATAATGAGAAAGAGATATGAAAGGACATCATATAAATCTTAAGCATCAAGTCATAATCCATACTACAATATTCAAAAGACAATGTTATGAAACCATAATTCATAATACATCCCCAAAATAAAAGGAAATGACATACTATCTAGAAGATAATTCACTTAATCTGATCCAGAGGGGGGAACAGAGATAGTTGGATCAATCTGGTGTAAGCCCTTATTTATGCGACGAAGATATTTTCGCATGTACTTGAATCTCATATCATGGGCTATATTTATATTATCAACTTTTTCCTCCAGTGCACGAAGGCGTGCATCAAAACCAGAAGGATCATAATCTGGATCATTAGGTGAATCAGTTTCTAAATCATCAAATAAGTCATCCATATTAACATCTTATTGTGGAAGATCGCCAGCTTCCTCTTCATTTCCAGCAACACCACCAACACCTCCATCACCACTTTCCTCAACTTGGCCAGGAAGCAGATCTAATTTCATCTTATTAAGATTGGAATTGTTGAAAATAAGATGAAGAATTGGTGCCTCATTAACAGGTTTATTGACAAGCATGTGAGTGGCTAAAACAGTCATAAAATAATCGAATGGAATATCACTATGACCCGGATGGAAAAGAAATTGTATAATGGAATGACAAATCAAAGAAGAAAGACAGACCTTGGTTCCAGAAGCAATAGAATGCAACACACGAACCATGAAAGAAGTTAACTCAGTTTTATTACCGGACCGAGGATATACATTGGAAATGAAGAAACGATGTAATATTCTGTAACTGGGTAACAAATACTTTGCAGGGAGCGCATTCCCTTTGTGAGTCCAATGCACATCAATTTTGCATAAATCTCTGGTTAACATGCGTTTTTCCGATTCTGAAGGTTTGTCGTATAAAGTATGAATCGGTATTCTTTCATCATTAACAGGCATATCCATAATACCTGATATCAAATGACGGTCAACTTCAAATTTTCCTTCTCTAGTATCAATTGAAAATGTTAAATTGTCAAGGGAAAAATCTGAAATGCATGCTACCATTGATTGAGCAATGGACTGGTATGCAGATCCACCCCAAAGAAAAATGTTAGTCTAGCCTACAGATTCAAGAAGGGGAATGACACTATATGGAGCAATGTGAGTTAGATCAACGGTATGCTCAACAATAATGTTACGGACACGCAAATCCCGTACATCTTGAGTATCATCTTCGGGTGATCGAAGGTGCCGTTTAGTTATCGGTGCAGATCTGGATGAAGATGGACCATGGGATGTTTTCTTTTTCCCTCTAGTATCCATATACAAAAAGATATACAAAGAGCAAGCAAGATGCACAAAAGAAAGATGAGTTTTCTCTAGATCAGCAAATTGAGAGGAAACCCTTGAAAAACTCAACAAGATATGAAATCAAGCTGTACTATGAACAAATCAAAGCATAGAGATCATGAATCTTCAAGAAAAATGATGAAATAGGACTTACTTTGAAGAAAAACTAGAAATCCTATGACTGGTCGAGCCACGACTCGTCGTAGGTCGGTGTGGAAATGAAGAAGAAGGGGATTTTCCCCAAATTAGATCACATTCACGAGATCCACGACCGGTCGAGTGTGGTTCACGACCGGTCGAACCACGACTGGTCGTGTACAACCACGACCGGTCGAGCATCGACCAAAAATACATTTTTAATGAAAAATTTAAAATTTAAACAATTATAATATGAAATATATACATTATGATACATGAAAGTAAGAATATTCAATGTAAAATGTACATACCAAGATCAAATTTCAATTTATTAAACCTGCTTTTGTCGAGCGGTTTAGTAAATATATCAGCAAGTTGAGTTTCGTTTGGTATATATTCCAATGAAATAACTTTTTCTTCAACCAACTCACGAATGTAATGATACCTAATGTCAATATGCTTAGTACGTGAATGTTGAATTGGGTTTTTGGAAATGTTTATAGCACTGGAATTATCACAATGTAAGATCATTGAATCTTGATTAATTCCATAATCGCTAAGCATGCATTTCATCCAAACTAGTTGAGTACATGCATATCCAGTTGCAATATATTCAGCCTCAGCAGTAGAGAGCGATATTGAGCTTTGCTTCTTGCTGAACCAAGAAACTAAGCAATTTCTAATGTAAAAACAACCACCACTGGTTGATTTTCTATCATCATTATTTTCGGCCCAATCGGCATCTGAATACCCAGCTAATTGAACATTAGTATAAAAGGATACTAAAGTCCCAAATTTATAGAACTTGCGACATATCTAATAATATGTTTAACAGCAATAAGATGTGATTCCTTAGGATTAGACTGATATCTCGCACAAATACCAACACTAAATGCGATATCAGGTCTACTAGCAGTAAGATATAACAAACTACCAATCATACTGCGATATAATTTAGGATCTATATCTTTACCTGAAGAGTCTTTTGAGAGTCTTAATGTTGTACTCATAGGAATTTCAAAGTTCTTACCATTCTCAAATCCAAACCTTTTAACCAAGTTTGAAGCATATTTGGTCTGGGAAATGAAAATTCCATCAGGTTGTTGTTTTACTTGCAAACCAAGGAAATAGTTAAGTTCGCCAACCATGCTCATTTTGAACCTTGATTTCATTAACTCTGCAAACTCAGTAGACATGTTATAACAAGTAGATCCATAAATAATATCGTCAACATATATTTGAACCATCAAAATATCATTGTTATTCTTTTTAACAAAAAGCGTCTTATCGACACTACCTACTTAAAATCTATGACTAAGTAAGAATTTAGTCAATTTTTCATACCATGTCCTGGGTGCTTGTTTTAGACCATAGAGAGCCTTTTTGAGACGAAATACATGGTTAGATAATGTAACATCCCGAAAATCGGGGGGTCGAGTAAAAATCTAACTCCCGAGTTCCAAAATGTTATTTATGCAACATAGATATGTATGATTGAATGTTGTCTGTGTTCATGTATTAAACATGAGTGAGATTAATCCAAAACATCATATCATACTCTAGAGACCGTTAAATTAGCAAGTAAAAGTCTGTGATAGTATGTATAACATATATAAACTGTTGTATGTCTCCAGAGTGTGAATATGTTATCAGGTTATATACAAACATGTATACTCCAAAAGTAAACAAAAAGGATATACATGAGTGCTCTAAAAATATAAAATGACAAGTGTCAAGGTATCTAATAAACCTCCCTGTAATCCCGTCAATCAGAACACGCATAAAGGAGGGATCCTCCTCATCATCATCAAGTCCAGCTCCGCTTCTCAAGCAGCGCCATCATCTGCAATCACAAAAAGGGACTGGTGGGTGTCCGGAAACACCATCCCATAACGTGGGAGTGAGTGATCAACTCAGTGGAATAATAGAGCAAGGATTAACATGTTCTCAAATCAATCATACGATAATAGTAAAGCAGTAAATCAAACATTCCTAATACTGTTGTTAATGCAATATGACATGACGTGATGGATGCCCTCACCGACGATCTCCCTCATACGGCACCATCTTACGACCGCGGCATGCAATCGTCCCTCAAGTGCTCCACATCTTCCAGGCACATGCAATGTAATGGTGATATGATTTTTGAGTTGTTATTAGTCCATTCAAACAGCAGGATTGGGAAACTAAGGTACTTCCCTTATATCAATCCCAACAAAGATCCTGTCTAGGGTCGTCACTCCTAGTAATCTCATACGATGTATATTTTTGTAGGTCGCTGTAAGGGCTGCCAGGGCTGTTGCAAGCACTCGTTGCTCCGCTCCCCCATCACCTTATCAATACAGGCCTACTGTACTCTCACTGCTACGGAAGGGTCGTCGCCTCCCGTAGACTCAGAATACGCTCGCGGTTACTATAAAGGGCTGCCAGGGCTGTTGCTCACACTCGTTGCACCGCTCCCCCATCACCTTATCAATGTAGGCCGACAGCAAGAATATAGTGTCCCATACCACCATAATCTTCTCACGAGACATAGGTGCTCACTGGTCACTACGGGGAGGTTTGTGGCCCCAGCGTAGGCCGACAGCTCGACCACGGTGTCCCATACCACCATGCCCGGCTCATGAGTCTTCGTGGATCAAGGTACCATAGTTGAAAGGGTTTATAATGGAAAGTTCAGTACCCTAGGTTCAAGCAGTTATGACTCATACAGGGTGAACATACAACGGCCAGTCGGGTTACTTGAAAGGCTTGACTAGCACGAGCGCATCGCAAGTCGAACGACATGAAGTGCGTAAAACACTTCGTGTGGCCTAACCACTGCCGCCAACTCCAAACACGACTCGCATTCATCGACGTGTCCTTCGTGGCAAATACAAGCTAGCCACGAATTTTCTCTGTTACCGACTGCCTGGACTAAGTATAGTCCCAAACAATTATGAATCCACATCAGCAATCATGTAAGAGTATTGGAAATGAAATACAACCATGTGAGCATGTTAACACATGTTATAACGTACAACTTAAGTAAATCATCTAACACATGCCTTTCATACATATAATGAAATTATGCATATCGCCAACATATAGAAAATCATTTCCATCAGCATATTAATTGAGAATTCAATCTCAAACTAAATGATAATGAAATCATCAAGCACATGTTATAACATACAACTTAAGTGAATCATCAAGCACATGCATTTCATACATATAATGAAATCATGCATATGGCTAACATGTAGGAAACCATTTACACCAGCATATTAATTGAGACATCAATCTCAAATTAATTCATAACACCATTGAATTCAATACATACTAATACAAGCCTTTATACAAACACTTAAACTGCACACTTAAGTCTACATATAGTATGTGGACTCAAAGTGCGCATTTAGGCGAATCTCTTTGCCAAACTAATTATGCACGTATTCCTAATATCCTAATGCGACAAGAAGCCATGTCAATCACATCAGCAAATTATGGATGAAAACAATCTTCCTACAAATGACTAAAATGCCCTAAATCTCATATTCTTCGTCTGCTTACGAAACAGGAAACGGACAGCATGTTGTACATGTCAAACGGCGTTGCCGTCGATAATCTACTATTAAATGACATTGAAAGCGTTGGAAACAGTCAATCAAAGCGTCTAAAATTCGTACCTTTTCTCTTATAGGTAAAGCGATTCGAACGGAGCGTATACGCTTCGTCTACGGCGACTAGGCAACCTGATTTACAAGATCCATCAGCTACCAGGCTATGGAAACTAAGGATCAGCAAATCAGCAACTAATTAGGGTATTTTCTTACCTAGAAAAGCAGAGAAATCACCGACAAAGTGATTGGAGCGCGTGGCTTAACCACTTGCAGCACGTGGCACAAGCAGCAGGGAATTCTCTCCCATCTTCTCTCACAAACTCTCACCTTTTCTCTCTCCCAATCTAGGATTTTTTTCAAATTTGGATGGGAGAGAGGAGAGGGTTTTAACCCCTTTTATAAGCCCAAATGTGCCCGAAATAGGCTCGGGAACAATGTATACTTGAGGTATATCCAAATCGGGGCTGTTTCGGACCAAAAGACCATTTCTAGTGGTCCCCTAGCCGAACGCGATCGAACTTAAGTTCGTACATGTCGGATGTCGCTCACATCCCATTTTCAGACCATCAGTGTTCATAGATCGCCCGTGGCGGTCCAGTTTCAGTTCAGCAGTCACCGCACGTAGATCAGGTCTACAAGTCTCATGATATGAAATAGAATTTTTTCCTGATCCGAGAGTGTAATTTGGCTGAATTATGACGGTCAGAACGCTTAATACTGACGCGTCAAGTCGTGTGCCAGATTTGAATTTCAAATTTCAAATCTAACCCTATTCTCACTCTCTTCACTCCAGGCTCAATGAAATAGCCTGTGAATGTCGGTTGGACTTAATTTTCGAAATGATTGTCAAGTCCAACAAGGCGGTTCTAACGGTCTAAGATTGTAGGTGTCGGACTTTCGACGCGCGGTCTAGATCCAATACAAGGTTTTAAAGAGGTCCAGACAACAAACCGGTTTAGAGTTTGATCCGAGGTTTTAGAGTATTATAGCACCATTGATTCTACAAGTTTTGGGTCTTGTAGAACGTATTTAAAGTGATCAGGGACTATTTTTCAGCTACTCCAGCGTAGCGCCAGCTAACTTATGCTTAGTTTCTAAAGGAATCAATCCTAAGTGATTTCTTTGGCTATGGAATTGGGTTCTGAGCAATTTCCTAGGTGTTTTAGTTGACCCATTGCCTAAGGACGTCTAATCCCAGATTGGCCAAAATTCGGGGTTTTACAATCTACCCCCCTTAAAACACAATTTCGTCCCCAAAATTGGCGAAGGGTAAGGAGTATCTAGTAAGACTTCAGTCTTGACATTTTAAGGAAGGGTCAATCCTATTTAATGACCTAACCGTACGTATAACCTAAACCAAATGTTTCGATCCTGGGCCAGTGGGGAAGAGGCCAACCACACTTCCGCTACGCCACTCTGATCGAACGGTAGCGTTGACTAACCTAACTGGATTGGACTCAATACGTTCTACCCCCCTTAAAACTTGGTTCTACTTAAGGTTCAAGAATCTATGCATCGCTCCATACATCAGAACGAGGTGCAACTTAAGACCTATCCTTGACATGAATTGGGAAACAACCTCTCACTACATTGGTCTTCCTTTGTTAGTGATGCATTCTATGGAATTGGTACCTATGATTTGTAGAAATAAGCCTACTCTCTATTGGCTAGATGTCCTCAACATTTTCCAAAGGCAAAGCAATAACTTTCGATTGTATGTGGTCGAGCCGACACAGAAGAAAAGTTGTGTAATGGGTCTGTGCCAGATACGTTGAACCTTCTGTCTAATCAGGATAGAAAACTCGTTGTATCGGTTCTTAATCCGAGTCGATGCCGATCTTCTGCTTGATCAGAGCATTAGATTTATTGGTAACCACTAGGATTTAGAAGTCGATTCAAACCGCGAATACATCGCTTACATGCAGTTCCTTTACTCCGCGTTCCCGAATGCAATAAGCCCTCGGGAAAGACAATTCTAAGGGGTGTGTTGGTTCATTCTATGTTCAATCTGAGGGATTTATAAGTCTTCCCTAAGAGTGAATGGTTCTAAGTTACATAAGCTTCCTGAGAGTTACTAAAGGAGTGTATGGATCTTATGAGGATCTATCCAAGGAAGGGAGTCCCATTCCAAGTAAATCTAACCTACTATTCCTTAGCATCTACAGGCTTTACTCTACTCAAGGTAACTAGTAGACTAGTCTGTAATCTACAGCCTAAGCTTATACGCTAAATGGTTTCATGCCATTACAAGTACAGGGGATTGTTCTATCGCTTTGGGTCACGATTGTCTAATGGAATTGGATTTCCTATGTCGTTAGATCATTCAAATCTAGGAGTACTAACTCTAGGTCCAAACGCCAAGGGCCTATATGGCCAGTAGCATTAAATTGTATTAAATGGAACTGCATTCCTAATCCCATGTCAGGATTGGAAGTGACATGCTTGGTAGGAGGGTGGGGTGGGATAAAACTAATTTGTAGGCTTAATCCCAGGATTTATAATATGGCAGTGGAAACCATAGGATATACCCAAACTAGGGACATTACCTTACAACGAACGAAACGGCATGCATTCCATCTAACCAAATTCGGCTATATTAAGCCCAAACCACAACACAAACATTCACATAACAAGACGAAAAATGCCTTACATTTCATTAAATCAAAACTGCCACAATACCAGGGACATCTCCTTACAGGCATCATGACAAGAAGTACATGGGAACTAAGACAGTGAAAACTACAACAACAACATAAGTAAACTACTAGCCTTAACAGGCTTACACAACATAAAGCATGAGACTACTAACAACAACATCAAAGATCTCATCGCTAGTCTGATTCGGGTGACGGAGGAGGAGTACCCTTATCCTGCAAACAGCACAGGATCGCCTTCAAGGTGCGAGTCACCTTGCCGAATTTTCTCTTCATAATGGCCTTAGTATCCTCGACCTTAGCTCGAAGTTCCTGAACTTTCCTTCACAAGGCGACCTGGCTCTCCTCAATTCGGGCAATGCGATCATCGCCAGTAGGCTGAGCAGAAGGAGGAGGGCTCTCATCTGTATCCTGAGCCTCCTCTTCTACCTCTTCCTGGACTTCTTCCTCAACTTCTGCTCCAGGTTGTCCCTCACTTGGATCCTCTTCATCGTCAAAGTCATCCTCGCTATCCTCCTCAAGCCAAGTCTCACGGTACTGAGACTCGATCTTCATCTTGACCATGGTAGACTCATCAATGCTATGAATCGGAACTGGCAACTCCGGCTCGAGTCTGTAAGCAAACTCAAGCGCGATCTTACATATAAGTCGGCCAAAAGGAAGCGACTCAGACGTTCTTCTTGATTTCGCTATGAGGATAATCTGTCACAAGATGAAAGTGGCCATACACACATTCTCTCCCTGGGCCACCTGATACAAGAAATCAACCATAAGGCGCGTATATTCAATGCGATTTGTCGACCTGGGATACACGTTGAAAGTGCAAATGTGGTGCAGCAGGCGCAAATCATCAGACATATGAGACGCCTTGAGGCTATTATTAGGCTACCATGGAACCAATTTACCACATAAAAACCTGGTACGGTGATCTCGCTCGTGCCTACTCCTCAAATTCTTCGCACTGGGATGAACATCACCCAGGGGCACGTTCAGAAGTCGCGCAATCAACCGAACATCGATCGTAGCCATCCGGTCTCTACCAAAAGGAATCTTGAACTGCAATGGCTCCAGTGTAGGATTCTGAATACGAGCGTAGAAGGCATGAACGGTGCTCACATTAGCACGAGCACGAGCTTCAAAGAGCGGACCCCAATGCGCAGCTTCAATGCGCTCGAATAACAGGAATTCGTCGAATAGTCGCCCTTCCACATTCGCCTCAAACAATACCTTATGGTCAGTGTATTCGCCATGAGGCATCTCTGCTAAAATCACTCGCCCAAGTTGAGTATGGGGATCTAAATCCCACTTTGTATGGAACTCTCGGGCTGTGCTTGGACTTGCGGTGGTGCTTGATCTAGCGGCGCCACCCCGCGGTCTTCTTGATTGAGCAGGGCGACTAGGCCCAGCCTCATCCGCTGCGGTCTTTCTCTTTCCCATCAAAGAGAGGATGGTGGAGAGAGATAAAAGACCCAAAATGGCTTCAACAAAAGCTATGGAAAATGGGAGAAATATAGAAAAATGGCTGCCCAAACTGAAAAAGGGAGATCTAGGCATTGTAGAGGGATGCTTCAAGCTCCCCTAGGATGAATTTTCAGAAAGAAAAGAGAATGAAAAAGGAGAATGAAGCTCCTCACGATTTCAGCTCGTTTTGGGGGTTGTAAGAGCTCCAAACGACGAGATTTGTAAGAGGGAGAGTTACAAATCACTATGGAGTGATGGAGTGGGGTCATTTTCAACAAAGAATGGGTTTGGGAGGGATTTGGAACCACGGTTTGGAGATAGGCAGTAAGAAAACTTGAAATGGGGCTAGGGAAGGGGGCTGTTGTGAAGGAAGTACCCCTTTTTGGGGTTTTCTATGGACGAAACCTATATGGGGGGGGGGGGGGGGGGGGGGGTGTACTACCCAAAATACCCCCACGCCCCAACTTTCAGATCAAGTGGGCCACATCGGACGACGATGCATCGCCGGATCGGCGATGGCATCCCCGACCATCCCTCAAGTTGGTCGGTGGGACCACATGGGTCTGGTCCCCCATGGTCCAGGGACCCCAAAAAAACTATGGGCCCCACCTCAGTTCATTGTAGATTGCCCTATGGAGGCCCAAACATGCGTTCGTGGATTTCTGAGGCCAGTCTGCAAACCCAAATGCAATACCCTATCATGCAACATATGATTTTGGGGTAGAAGGAGCTATTACATCCATCTAGCCCATTATTTGCTAAGGATCACAAACTTAGAATGGCTTAATGGCCAGTTTTCATGAAATTTTACTATTCATTGTAAAATTTTATCAAAGTATGATTTTATTTCATGTTAGGATCAATGCCTAACATGAAAATAATAAGAAAGAATTGAAGAATGGAGTGGTGAGAGGAAGAATTTTGAAGATTATAGGTGAAACGGGGTTTTTAAGCCCTAACGATTGAATGTAAGGGTCGTGGTTGTCCCACAGCCCAAGGATTCACATTTACGGGTTTAAAATCATTCAAAGAACGTCTCAACCCACCTACCTACAACCTAGGAGCTGCTTAGGTCACTTCACGCGACCCTAGATGCGTTACGGACTTGATCGCGCGATCGATACGAATAGACTTTGCCTATTGGCGAATCTGCGATCCTATAAGTGTTTTTAGACCCTTCTCGCACCCAACTTAGTCAAAGGAAATGACAGCGTATGTCGTGTGACCATAACTCAGGCCCGGTTTAATCCAAATCATGCTCTGATACCATCTGTAACATCCCAAAAATTGGAGGGTCGAGTAAAAACTCAACTCCCGAGTTCCAAAATGTTATTTATGCGACATAGATATGTATGATTGAATGTTGTCTGAGTTCATGTATTAAACATGAGTGGGATTAATCCAAAACATCATATCATACTCTAGAGACCGTTAATAGTTAAGTTCGCCAACCATGCTCATTTTGAACCTTGATGTCATTAACTCTGCAAACTCAGTAGACATGTTATAATAAGTAGATCAATAAATAATATCATCAACATATATTTGAACCATCAAAATATCATTGTTATTCTTTTTAACAAAAAGCGTCTTATTGACACTACCTACTTGAAAGCTATGACTAAGTAAGAATTTAGTCAATTTTTTATACCATGCCCTAGGTGCTTGTTTTAGACCATAGAGAGCCTTTTTGAGACGAAATACATGGTCAGATAATGTAACATCCTGAAAATCAGGGGGTCGAGTAAAAATCCAACTCCCGAGTTCCAAAATGTTATTTATGCAACATAGATATGTATGATTGAATGTTGTCTGTGTTCATGTATTAAACATGAGTGAGATTAATCCAAAACATCATATCATACTCTAGAGACTGTTAAATTAGCAAACGGAAGTCTGTGATAGTATGTATAACATATATAAACTGTTGTATGTCTCCAGAGTGTGAATATGTTACCAGGTTATATACATACATGTATACTCCAAAAGTAAACAAAAAGGATATACATGAGTGCTCTAAAAATATAAAATGACAAGTGTCAAGGTATCTAATAAACCTCCCTGTAATCCCGTCAATCAGAACACGCATAAAGGAGGGATCCTCCTCATCATCATCAAGTCCAGCTCCGCTTCTCAAGCAGCGCCATCATCTGCAATCACAAAAAGGGACTGGTGGGTGTCTGGAAACACCATCCCATAACGTGGGAGTGAGTGATCAACTCAGTGGAATAATAGAGCAAGGATTAACATGTTCTCAAATCAATCATACGATAATAGTAAAGCAGTAAATCAAACATTCCTAATACTGTTGTTAATGCAATATGACATGACGTGATGGATGCCCTCACCGACGATCTCCCTCATACGGCACCATCTTACGACCGCGGCATGCAATCATCCCTCAAGTGCTCCACATCTTCCAGGCACATGCAATGTAATGGTGATATGATTTTCGAGTTGTTATTAGTCCATTCAAACAGCAGGATTGGGAAACTAAGGTACCTCCCTTATATCAATCCCAACACAGATCCTGTCTAAGGTCGTCACTCCTAGTAATCTCATACGATGTATATTTTTGTAGGTCGCTGCAAGGGATGCCAGGGCTGTTGCATGCACTCGTTGCTCCGCTCCCCCATCACCTTATCAATACAGGCCTACTGTACTCTCACTGCTACGGAAGGGTTGTCGCCTCCCGTAGACTTAGAATATGCTCGCGGTTACTATAAAGGGCTGCCAGGGCTGTTGCTCACACTCGTTACACCGCTCCCCCATCACCTTATAATGTAGGCTGACAGCAAGAATATAGTGTCCCATACCACCATAATCTGCTCACGAGACATAGGTGCTCACTGGTCACTGTGGGGAGGTTTGTGGCCCCAGTGTATGCCGACAGATCGACCATGGTGTCCCATACCACCATGCCCGGCTCATGAGTCTTCGTGGATCAAGGTACAATGGTTGACAGGGTTTATAATGGAAAGTTCAGTACCCTAGGTTCAAGCAGTTATGACTCATACAGGGTGAACATACAACGGCCAGTCGGGTTACTTGACGGGCTCGACTAGCATGAGCGCATCGCAAGTCGAACGACATGAAGTGCGTAAAACACTTTGTGTGGCCTAACCACTGCCGCCAACTCCAAACACGACTCGCGTTCATCGACGCGTCCTTCATGGTAAATACAAGCTAGCTACGAATTTTCTCTGTTACCGACTGCCTGGACTAAGTATAGTCCCAAACAATTATGAATCCACATCAGCAATCATGTAAGAGTATTAGAAATGAAATACAACCATGTGAGCATGTTAACACATGTTATAACGTACAACTTAAGTAAATCATCTAACACATGCCTTTCATACATATAATGAAATTATGCATATCGTCAACATATAGAAAATCATTTCCATCAGCATATTAATTGAGAATTCAATCTCAAACTAAATGATAATGAAATCATCAAGCACATGTTATAACATACAACTTAAGTGAATCATCAAGCACATGCATTTCATACATATAATGAAATCATGCATATGGCTAACATGTAGAAAACTATTTACACCAGCATATTAATTGAGAAATCAATCTTAAATTAATTCATAACACCATTGAATTCAATACATACCAATACAAGCCTTTATACAAACACTTAAACTGCACACCTAAGTCTACATATAGTATGTGGACTCAAAGTGCGCATTTAGGCGAATCTCTTCGCCAAACTAATTATGCACGTATTCCTAACATCCTAATGCGACAAGAAGCCATGTCAATCACATCAGCAAATTATGGATGAAAACAATCTTCCTACAAATGACTAAAATGCCCTAAATCTCATATTCTTCGTCTGCTTACGAAACAGGAAACGGACAGCATGTTGTACATGTCAAACGGCGTTGCCGTCGATAATCTACTATTAAATGACATTGAAAGCGTTGGAAACAGTCAATCAAAGCGTCTAAAATTCGTACCTTTTCTCTTATAGGTAAAGCGATTCGAACGGAGCGTATACGCTTCGTCTACGGCGACTAGGCAACCTGATTTACAAGATCCATCAGCTACCAGGCTATGGAAACTAAGGATCAGCAAATCAGCAACTAATTAGGGTATTTTCTTACCTAGAAAAGCAGAGAAATCACCGACAAAGTGATTGGAGCGCGTGGCTTAACCACTTGCAGCACGTGGCACAAGCAGCAGGGAATTCTCTCCCATCTTCTCTCACAAACTCTCACCTTTTCTCTCTCCCAATCTAGGATTTTTTTCAAATTTGGATGGGAGAGAGGAGAGGGTTTTAACCCCTTTTATAAGCCCAAATGTGCCCGAAATAGGCTCGGGAACAATGTATACTTGAGGTATATCCAAATCGGGGCTGTTTCGGACCAAAAGACCATTTCTAGTGGTCCCCTAGCCGAACGCGATCGAACTTAAGTTCGTACATGTCGGATGTCGCTCACATCCCATTTTCAGACCATCAGTGTTCATAGATCGCCCGTGGCGGTCCAGTTTCAGTTCAGCAGTCACCGCACGTAGATCAGGTCTACAAGTCTCATGATATGAAATAGAATTTTTTCCTGATCCGAGGGTGTAATTTGGCTGAATTATGACGGTCAGAACGCTTAATACTGACGCGTCAAGTCGTGTGCCAGATTTGAATTTCAAATTTCAAATCTAACCCTATTCTCACTCTCTTCACTCCAGGCTCAATGAAATAGCCTGTGAATGTCGGTTGGACTTAATTTTCGAAATGATTGTCAAGTCCAACAAGGCGGTTCTAACGGTCTAAGATTGTAGGTGTCGGACTTTCGACGCGCGGTCTAGATCCAATACAAGGTTTTAAAGAGGTCCAGACAACAAACCGGTTTAGAGTTTGATCCGAGGTTTTAGAGTATTATAGCACCATTGATTCTACAAGTTTTGGGTCTTGTAGAACGTATTTAAAGTGATCAGGGACTATTTTTCAGCTACTCCAGCGTAGCGCCAGCTAACTTATGCTTAGTTTCTAAAGGAATCAATCCTAAGTGATTTCTTTGGCTATGGAATTGGGTTCTGAGCAATTTCCTAGGTGTTTTAGTTGACCCATTGCCTAAGGACGTCTAATCCCAGATTGGCCAAAATTCGGGGTTTTACAATCTACCCCCCTTAAAACACAATTTCGTCCCCAAAATTGGCGAAGGGTAAGGAGTATCTAGTAAGACTTCAGTCTTGACATTTTAAGGAAGGGTCAATCCTATTTAATGACCTAACCGTACGTATAACCTAAACCAAATGTTTCGATCCTGGGCCAGTGGGGAAGAGGCCAACCACACTTCCGCTACGCCACTCTGATCGAACGGTAGCGTTGACTAACCTAACTGGATTGGACTCAATACGTTCTACCCCCCTTAAAACTTGGTTCTACTTAAGGTTCAAGAATCTATGCATCGCTCCATACATCAGAACGAGGTGCAACTTAAGACCTATCCTTGACATGAATTGGGAAACAACCTCTCACTACATTGGTCTTCCTTTGTTAGTGATGCATTCTATGGAATTGGTACCTATGATTTGTAGAAATAAGCCTACTCTCTATTGGCTAGATGTCCTCAACATTTTCCAAAGGCAAAGCAATAACTTTCGATTGTATGTGGTCGAGCCGACACAGAAGAAAAGTTGTGTAATGGGTCTGTGCCAGATACGTTGAACCTTCTGTCTAATCAGGATAGAAAACTCGTTGTATCGGTTCTTAATCCGAGTCGATGCCGATCTTCTGCTTGATCAGAGCATTAGATTTATTGGTAACCACTAGGATTTAGAAGTCGATTCAAACCGCGAATACATCGCTTACATGCAGTTCCTTTACTCCGCGTTCCCGAATGCAATAAGCCCTCGGGAAAGACAATTCTAAGGGGTGTGTTGGTTCATTCTATGTTCAATCTGAGGGATTTATAAGTCTTCCCTAAGAGTGAATGGTTCTAAGTTACATAAGCTTCCTGAGAGTTACTAAAGGAGTGTATGGATCTTATGAGGATCTATCCAAGGAAGGGAGTCCCATTCCAAGTAAATCTAACCTACTATTCCTTAGCATCTACAGGCTTTACTCTACTCAAGGTAACTAGTAGACTAGTCTGTAATCTACAGCCTAAGCTTATACGCTAAATGGTTTCATGCCATTACAAGTACAGGGGATTGTTCTATCGCTTTGGGTCACGATTGTCTAATGGAATTGGATTTCCTATGTCGTTAGATCATTCAAATCTAGGAGTACTAACTCTAGGTCCAAACGCCAAGGGCCTATATGGCCAGTAGCATTAAATTGTATTAAATGGAACTGCATTCCTAATCCCATGTCAGGATTGGAAGTGACATGCTTGGTAGGAGGGTGGGGTGGGATAAAACTAATTTGTAGGCTTAATCCCAGGATTTATAATATGGCAGTGGAAACCATAGGATATACCCAAACTAGGGACATTACCTTACAACGAACGAAACGGCATGCATTCCATCTAACCAAATTCGGCTATATTAAGCCCAAACCACAACACAAACATTCACATAACAAGACGAAAAATGCCTTACATTTCATTAAATCAAAACTGCCACAATACCAGGGACATCTCCTTACAGGCATCATGACAAGAAGTACATGGGAACTAAGACAGTGAAAACTACAACAACAACATAAGTAAACTACTAGCCTTAACAGGCTTACACAACATAAAGCATGAGACTACTAACAACAACATCAAAGATCTCATCGCTAGTCTGATTCGGGTGACGGAGGAGGAGTACCCTTATCCTGCAAACAGCACAGGATCGCCTTCAAGGTGCGAGTCACCTTGCCGAATTTTCTCTTCATAATGGCCTTAGTATCCTCGACCTTAGCTCGAAGTTCCTGAACTTTCCTTCACAAGGCGACCTGGCTCTCCTCAATTCGGGCAATGCGATCATCGCCAGTAGGCTGAGCAGAAGGAGGAGGGCTCTCATCTGTATCCTGAGCCTCCTCTTCTACCTCTTCCTGGACTTCTTCCTCAACTTCTGCTCCAGGTTGTCCCTCACTTGGATCCTCTTCATCGTCAAAGTCATCCTCGCTATCCTCCTCAAGCCAAGTCTCACGGTACTGAGACTCGATCTTCATCTTGACCATGGTAGACTCATCAATGCTATGAATCGGAACTGGCAACTCCGGCTCGAGTCTGTAAGCAAACTCAAGCGCGATCTTACATATAAGTCGGCCAAAAGGAAGCGACTCAGACGTTCTTCTTGATTTCGCTATGAGGATAATCTGTCACAAGATGAAAGTGGCCATACACACATTCTCTCCCTGGGCCACCTGATACAAGAAATCAACCATAAGGCGCGTATATTCAATGCGATTTGTCGACCTGGGATACACGTTGAAAGTGCAAATGTGGTGCAGCAGGCGCAAATCATCAGACATATGAGACGCCTTGAGGCTATTATTAGGCTACCATGGAACCAATTTACCACATAAAAACCTGGTACGGTGATCTCGCTCGTGCCTACTCCTCAAATTCTTCGCACTGGGATGAACATCACCCAGGGGCACGTTCAGAAGTCGCGCAATCAACCGAACATCGATCGTAGCCATCCGGTCTCTACCAAAAGGAATCTTGAACTGCAATGGCTCCAGTGTAGGATTCTGAATACGAGCGTAGAAGGCATGAACGGTGCTCACATTAGCACGAGCACGAGCTTCAAAGAGCGGACCCCAATGCGCAGCTTCAATGCGCTCGAATAACAGGAATTCGTCGAATAGTCGCCCTTCCACATTCGCCTCAAACAATACCTTATGGTCAGTGTATTCGCCATGAGGCATCTCTGCTAAAATCACTCGCCCAAGTTGAGTATGGGGATCTAAATCCCACTTTGTATGGAACTCTCGGGCTGTGCTTGGACTTGCGGTGGTGCTTGATCTAGCGGCGCCACCCCGCGGTCTTCTTGATTGAGCAGGGCGACTAGGCCCAGCCTCATCCGCTGCGGTCTTTCTCTTTCCCATCAAAGAGAGGATGGTGGAGAGAGATAAAAGACCCAAAATGGCTTCAACAAAAGCTATGGAAAATGGGAGAAATATAGAAAAATGGCTGCCCAAACTGAAAAAGGGAGATCTAGGCATTGTAGAGGGATGCTTCAAGCTCCCCTAGGATGAATTTTCAGAAAGAAAAGAGAATGAAAAAGGAGAATGAAGCTCCTCACGATTTCAGCTCGTTTTGGGGGTTGTAAGAGCTCCAAACGACGAGATTTGTAAGAGGGAGAGTTACAAATCACTATGGAGTGATGGAGTGGGGTCATTTTCAACAAAGAATGGGTTTGGGAGGGATTTGGAACCACGGTTTGGAGATAGGCAGTAAGAAAACTTGAAATGGGGCTAGGGAAGGGGGCTGTTGTGAAGGAAGTACCCCTTTTTGGGGTTTTCTATGGACGAAACCTATATGGGGGGGGGGGGGTGTACTACCCAAAATACCCCCACGCCCCAACTTTCAGATCAAGTGGGCCACATCGGACGACGATGCATCGCCGGATCGGCGATGGCATCCCCGACCATCCCTCAAGTTGGTCGGTGGGACCACATGGGTCTGGTCCCCCATGGTCCAGGGACCCCAAAAAAACTATGGGCCCCACCTCAGTTCATTGTAGATTGCCCTATGGAGGCCCAAACATGCGTTCGTGGATTTCTGAGGCCAGTCTGCAAACCCAAATGCAATACCCTATCATGCAACATATGATTTTGGGGTAGAAGGAGCTATTACATCCATCTAGCCCATTATTTGCTAAGGATCACAAACTTAGAATGGCTTAATGGCCAGTTTTCATGAAATTTTACTATTCATTGTAAAATTTTATCAAAGTATGATTTTATTTCATGTTAGGATCAATGCCTAACATGAAAATAATAAGAAAGAATTGAAGAATGGAGTGGTGAGAGGAAGAATTTTGAAGATTATAGGTGAAACGGGGTTTTTAAGCCCTAACGATTGAATGTAAGGGTCGTGGTTGTCCCACAGCCCAAGGATTCACATTTACGGGTTTAAAATCATTCAAAGAACGTCTCAACCCACCTACCTACAACCTAGGAGCTGCTTAGGTCACTTCACGCGACCCTAGATGCGTTACGGACTTGATCGCGCGATCGATACGAATAGACTTTGCCTATTGGCGAATCTGCGATCCTATAAGTGTTTTTAGACCCTTCTCGCACCCAACTTAGTCAAAGGAAATGACAGCGTATGTCGTGTGACCATAACTCAGGCCCGGTTTAATCCAAATCATGCTCTGATACCATCTGTAACATCCCAAAAATTGGAGGGTCGAGTAAAAACTCAACTCCCGAGTTCCAAAATGTTATTTATGCGACATAGATATGTATGATTGAATGTTGTCTGAGTTCATGTATTAAACATGAGTGGGATTAATCCAAAACATCATATCATACTCTAGAGACCGTTAATAGTTAAGTTCGCCAACCATGCTCATTTTGAACCTTGATGTCATTAACTCTGCAAACTCAGTAGACATGTTATAATAAGTAGATCAATAAATAATATCATCAACATATATTTGAACCATCAAAATATCATTGTTATTCTTTTTAACAAAAAGCGTCTTATTGACACTACCTACTTGAAAGCTATGACTAAGTAAGAATTTAGTCAATTTTTTATACCATGCCCTAGGTGCTTGTTTTAGACCATAGAGAGCCTTTTTGAGACGAAATACATGGTCAGATAATGTAACATCCTGAAAATCAGGGGGTCGAGTAAAAATCCAACTCCCGAGTTCCAAAATGTTATTTATGCAACATAGATATGTATGATTGAATGTTGTCTGTGTTCATGTATTAAACATGAGTGAGATTAATCCAAAACATCATATCATACTCTAGAGACTGTTAAATTAGCAAACGGAAGTCTGTGATAGTATGTATAACATATATAAACTGTTGTATGTCTCCAGAGTGTGAATATGTTACCAGGTTATATACATACATGTATACTCCAAAAGTAAACAAAAAGGATATACATGAGTGCTCTAAAAATATAAAATGACAAGTGTCAAGGTATCTAATAAACCTCCCTGTAATCCCGTCAATCAGAACACGCATAAAGGAGGGATCCTCCTCATCATCATCAAGTCCAGCTCCGCTTCTCAAGCAGCGCCATCATCTGCAATCACAAAAAGGGACTGGTGGGTGTCTGGAAACACCATCCCATAACGTGGGAGTGAGTGATCAACTCAGTGGAATAATAGAGCAAGGATTAACATGTTCTCAAATCAATCATACGATAATAGTAAAGCAGTAAATCAAACATTCCTAATACTGTTGTTAATGCAATATGACATGACGTGATGGATGCCCTCACCGACGATCTCCCTCATACGGCACCATCTTACGACCGCGGCATGCAATCATCCCTCAAGTGCTCCACATCTTCCAGGCACATGCAATGTAATGGTGATATGATTTTCGAGTTGTTATTAGTCCATTCAAACAGCAGGATTGGGAAACTAAGGTACCTCCCTTATATCAATCCCAACACAGATCCTGTCTAAGGTCGTCACTCCTAGTAATCTCATACGATGTATATTTTTGTAGGTCGCTGCAAGGGATGCCAGGGCTGTTGCATGCACTCGTTGCTCCGCTCCCCCATCACCTTATCAATACAGGCCTACTGTACTCTCACTGCTACGGAAGGGTTGTCGCCTCCCGTAGACTTAGAATATGCTCGCGGTTACTATAAAGGGCTGCCAGGGCTGTTGCTCACACTCGTTACACCGCTCCCCCATCACCTTATAATGTAGGCTGACAGCAAGAATATAGTGTCCCATACCACCATAATCTGCTCACGAGACATAGGTGCTCACTGGTCACTGTGGGGAGGTTTGTGGCCCCAGTGTATGCCGACAGATCGACCATGGTGTCCCATACCACCATGCCCGGCTCATGAGTCTTCGTGGATCAAGGTACAATGGTTGACAGGGTTTATAATGGAAAGTTCAGTACCCTAGGTTCAAGCAGTTATGACTCATACAGGGTGAACATACAACGGCCAGTCGGGTTACTTGACGGGCTCGACTAGCATGAGCGCATCGCAAGTCGAACGACATGAAGTGCGTAAAACACTTTGTGTGGCCTAACCACTGCCGCCAACTCCAAACACGACTCGCGTTCATCGACGCGTCCTTCATGGTAAATACAAGCTAGCTACGAATTTTCTCTGTTACCGACTGCCTGGACTAAGTATAGTCCCAAACAATTATGAATCCACATCAGCAATCATGTAAGAGTATTAGAAATGAAATACAACCATGTGAGCATGTTAACACATGTTATAACGTACAACTTAAGTAAATCATCTAACACATGCCTTTCATACATATAATGAAATTATGCATATCGCCAACATATAGAAAATCATTTCCATCAGCATATTAATTGAGAATTCAATCTCAAACTAAATGATAATGAAATCATCAAGCACATGTTATAACATACAACTTAAGTGAATCATCAAGCACATGCATTTCATACATATAATGAAATCATGCATATGGCTAACATGTAGAAAACTATTTACACCAGCATATTAATTGAGAAATCAATCTTAAATTAATTCATAACACCATTGAATTCAATACATACCAATACAAGCCTTTATACAAACACTTAAACTGCACACCTAAGTCTACATATAGTATGTGGACTCAAAGTGCGCATTTAGGCGAATCTCTTCGCCAAACTAATTATGCACGTATTCCTAACATCCTAATGCGACAAGAAGCCATGTCAATCACATCAGCAAATTATGGATGAAAACAATCTTCCTACAAATGACTAAAATGCCCTAAATCTCATATTCTTCGTCTGCTTACGAAACAGGAAACGGACAGCATGTTGTACATGTCAAACGGCGTTGCTGTCGATAATCTACTATTAAACAACATTGAAAGCGTTGGAAACAGTCAATCAAAGCGTCTAAAATCCACACCTTTTCTCTTATAGGTGAAGCGATTCGAACGGAGCGTATACGCTTCGTCTACGGGGACTAGGCAACCTGATTTACAAGATCCATCGGCTACCAGGCTATGGAAACTAAGGATCAACAAATCAGTAACTAATTAGGGTATTTTCTTACCTAGAAAAGTAGAGAAATCACCGGCAAAATGATTGGAGCGCATGGCTTAACCACTTGCAGCACGTGGCACAAGCAGTAGGGAATTCTCTCCAACCTTCTCTCACAAACTCTCACCTTTTCTCTCTCCCAATCTAGGATTTTTCTCAAATTCGGATGGAAAAGAGGAGTGAGGGTTTCAACCCCTTTTATAAGCCCAAATGTGCCCGAAATAGGCTCGGGAACAATGTATACTTGAGGTATATCCAAATCGGGGCTGTTTCGGACCAAAAGACCTTTTTTGGTGGTCCCCTGGTTGAACGCGATCGGACTTAAGTTCGTACATGTCGGATGTCGCTCACATCCCGTTTTCAGACCATCAGTGTTCATAGATCACCCGTGGCGGTCCAGTTTCAGTTCAGCGGTCACCGCACATAGATCAGGTTTACAAGTCTCATGATATGAAATAGAATTTTTTCCTGATCTGAGGGTGTAATTTGGCTGAATTCTGATGGTCAGAACGCTTAATACTGATGCGTCAAGTCGTGTACCAGATTTGAATTTTAAATTTCAAATCTAACCCTATTCTCACTCTCTTCACTCCAAGCTCAATGAAATAGCCTGTGAATGTTGGTTGGACTTGATTTTCGAAATGATTGTCAAGTCCAACAAGGCGGTTCTAACGGTCTAAGATTGTAGGTATCGGACTTTCGACGCACTGTCTAGATCCAATACAAGATTTCAAAGAGGTCCAGACAGCAAACCGGTTTAGAGTTTGATCCGAGATTTTAGAGTATTATAGCACCATTGATTCTACAAGTTTTGGGTCTTATAGAACGTATTTAAAGTGATCAGGGACTATTTCCCAGCTACTCCAGCGTAGCGCCAGCTAACTTATGCTTAGTTTCTAAAGGAATCAATCCTAAGTAATTTCTTTGGCTATGGAATTGGGTTCTGAGCAATTTCCCAGGTGTTTTAGTTGACCCATTGCCTAAGGATGTCTAATCCCAGATTGGCCAAAATTCGGGGTGTTACAGATAACTTAGGGTCTTCAAACCCTGAAGGTTGTTCAACATACACTTCTTCATGTAAATCGCCATTTAAGAAAGCACTCTTTACATCCATCTGATAGATTTTAAATTTTCTAAAACATGCGATGGAAATAAAAAGTCTGATTTATTCAAGGCGAGCGACTGGAGCAAAGGTTTCATCATAATCGATGCCTTCAATCTGAGTGTACCCTTATACAACCAGTCTAGCCTTGTTTCGTATAATATTTCTGAGTTCATCTGACTTATTTTTAAAGATCCACTTTGTTCCAATAATGTTTTTATCTTTAGGTCTAGGAACAAGATACTAGACATCATTGCGAACAAATTGATTAAGTTCATCCTGCATAGTAACTAACCAATTTTTGTCAGAAAGTGCTTCTTTTACGTTGACCGGTTCTATTTGGGATGTAAAACACACATAATTACATATGTTCTCAAGTTGTTTGTGAGTACGAACTCTAGTGAGAGGATTTTCAAGTATTTGATTGGTTGGATGATCTTTAACAGTCCTTGGTTCAGATTCTTTTTGACTTGATGAGATATTTAGATTGTCAATAATAAGAGCTTCATCATCATCTAAACTTGGAGCTGGTGTATTCAAATGATCATCAATGACCACATTGATGGACTCTTGAATCACACCAGTTCTCTTATTTAGAACCCTATAAGCTCGACTGTTCAAAGAATAATCAAGAAAAATTTCTTCGTCACTCTTCGTATCAAACTTACCCAAATTTTCACGATCCCGTAAAATATAACACTTGCTGCCAAAAATCCGAAAGTATTTGACAGTAGGTTTTTTTTCAAACCATAATTCATAAATAGTCTTATTATAGAATTTACTAGTATAAACCTGATTAATAATATAACATGCGGTATTAACTGCTTCAGCCCAAAGATTTCTAGAGAGCTTCATGCTATTCAACATAACATTAGCCATATCCTGAAGCACTCTATTTTTTCTTTCAACTATATCATTTTGTTGCGGTGTTTTGGTCGCTGAGAATTCATGTGATATTCCCTGATCGCTACAGAATTTCTCAAAACTACTATTTTTGAATTCAGATCCATGATCACTACGGATCTTGCTAACATGAGAACTTTTCTCATTTTGGATTCGTTTGATGACCTTTTTTACTTCATCCAGGGTTTCAGTTTTGTCTTTTAAAAATGATACCCAAGTGAATCTGGTATAGTCATCTACGATAACCAAGATGTATTTTTTACCTCCTTGACTCTCTGATCTGGTTGGTCCAATAAGATCCATATGGAGAAGCTTGAGTGGTCTAGATGTGGTATTAGAGTTCACTTTCTTGTGAGAGCTCTTAATCTATTTGCCCAACTGGCATTCACCACATATTTTGTCTACTTTTTGCAATTTGGGTAGACCTCTAATTAGTTCTCTTTTGCTCAATCTAAATAAGTTACGATAGTGTACATGTCCAAGGCTTTTATGCCATAATTCAGTCTCATCGGTATGGACCATGTAACATGATTGAGTAGATGAGCTAGCATCACTAACGATGTAGTAGTTTTCAGAAGTTCTGCGACCAGTTAATATAACAGAACCCCTTTTATTAACTATCTCACAACCTTGATTAGAAAACTTTACACTATGGTTGTTATCACATATCTGAGAAATTTTTAATAGGTTGTGTTTTAAACCCTCAACATATAAGACATTCTTAAATAAGGGAAGGTTATAAAGTTGAACCGTACCTTGGCCAATAATCTTGCAATTGCTTCCATCACCAAATGTGACTGACCCGTCAGTCATATCTTTAAGATCGGTGAATAAAGCTTTGTCACCTGTCATATGCCTGGAGCAACCACTATCTAGGTAACACTTTGAATGGCTTGTTGCTTTGAAAGCAGTGTGGGCAACCAAGCTGGCAACTTTAGGAACCCATTTCATAACTGTTTTGGGTTTAGGAGTATAGATGGTCTTTTTCTGTCTATTGTTGTAGGAACGACCTATAGAGTTTGACTTTAATAGCTCCTTGAGAAGATCAATAATTTTTTCGGCTAATTGATTTCGATTTTGAAAATTAAAGTTAAAATGGCTACTTTTAGGTTTTTGAAAAGTTTTTGAATTTTTAGAAAAACCTTGAAAAGTATTCTTTTATTTTGAGTTTGAAGACTCTCCTTTTACAAATTTAGGAGAAATGTTCTTTTGTTTAGGAGATGTATTCTTATCATAGCCCAACCCGGATCGATCGCCACATTTTCTTGATCTGGACAATAATTTTTTCAATTTCGGATCACCTTGGGCATATCTCCATGTGTCTTTCAAACTCAGAAGAGAAGCTACCTTATTTTTGAGTTTCTCTTTTTCGGATTTCAAATCTTCAATTTGGGAGGTTTTGAAATCTAAATCATTTTTAGTTTTTTCAAAAGAATCAGAAATATGAGACTTTTCTTAGACAAGAGACTCATAATCTTCCTTAAGCTTAGAAAATTTTTCTTTTTGTAATTTAAACTTGACAGCAATTTTACAACTCTCTTTATAAAGAGCATTATAAGCATCTTGAAGATCATCTTCATTATTGCAATCACTATTCAGATTTTCTTCACTAGATATATCATCATGATCTGAATAGGTGATCTTGGCTAGAGTCATAAGGGCTTTAACACCATCGCCCGACTCGATTTTAGAATCTTCTGATTTAGAAGAGGATTCAGAATCAAATGATTCATCCCAAGTAGCCATCATGCTTTTCCTTTTTGATTTGTCCTTTTTAGGACATTTGTTAGATAAGTGTCCATACTCTTGACAGTTGTAACATTGACTATCTTTCAAGGATTTATGAGTTCTAGGTTTAAATCGTCTCTTATCATTTGATTTTTGAAAATCAACCTTTTTCTTGTTTTTGAAAATTTTGTAAAACCTTTTTGCTAAAAGTGCCATATCATCTTCGATATTTTCTGAATCTGAAGTACTCTCTTGTGAAATATTTTTACATGATTTGAGAGCAATTGATTTTCCTTTAGGAGCCTTAAAGGATAACTCATAGGTTTGAAGTGAACCAACTAATTCCTCAACCCTCATGGTATCCGTATCACGAAGTTCCTGAATCGCTGTCACTTTAGAATTGAACCGTTCAGGAAGTGAACGTAGTATTTTTGCGCACACTTTACTTTCAGGGATTCTATCACCAAGACCCCACATAGAGTTCATAATGTCATTCAATCTAGTGTAGAAGTCCATAAACATCTCATTCTCCTCCATATGAATTTCTTCAAATTTAGTTGTGAGGAGTTGGACTTTAAATTTCTTGACAATAGATGTACCCTCGTGTGTCATTTCTAATATATCCCATGCTTGTTTTGCATTTTCACAAGAGATGATTCTTTTGAATTCATCTGGTGATAATGCACAAGTAATTGCATTTAGTGCTTTTGCATTTGCACTACTTTCACTTTTCTGAAGTGTGGTCCAAAGCGAATAAGCCGTTACTTTCATAGATTTTGAACCATCGCCATTAGTTACTTCAGTGATAGGAGGGTTCCATTCATTCACTGTGGCCAGCCACACACTTTCATCTAAGGATTTGAGGAAGATCCTCATCCTGGCTTTCCAATAGGCATAGTTTGTGCCATTAAAGGGTGGTGGCCTAGTGACTGATAGGCTATCAAAATTTGACATCTTAATATAGCTTAGATCGTTAGCTCAGGAAATAAATCCAATAAATAAACAATAAGTACGAGCTATTAGGCTCTGATACCACTTGAAAGGGCCTAGCTATATGCCCTAGAGGGGGGGTGAATAGGGCAATGCCAAATAAAACTAATAACAGTGGAATAATAAAAGATTTAAAGCACAACGCTGAATATAAAACAATCACAATAGCCTAAAATAAAGAGATTGATATTTTATCAGTTCTAAGGACAACCTTACACCAAAAACCAGAGGTTTAAGGTAGGACAACCTTATTTTTAGAACGTCCTTAGAATCACAAACCAAAGAGGAATAATAAGTAATGAAATCAAAATAACTTGCGGAAAATAAATCCTAAGTTATTACAACATTCATCCACACTTGCTTGAAGTGATTACAACATTCATCCACAAACACAAACCACAAAACTGAATGAATAAAGGAATGAAAGAATGAAACACATCCACAACACAACGATATATAGTGGTTCACCTGTGTGTACACCAATTGTTATCCAACAGCCACACAGATTGCTACTCCACTCCTAATATCCTCACACAGGGGATATTAGCATGCACTATGAAAATAAGTTTCACAGGTTCACCTAAAACCTTCACAATTGTGTCTTTGATCTCGGGCTTACACAATCCAAAAACCCCACAATCTGAGTTTTCTGGCTCTCCTCAGATAACCACTACAATGAGATTTTTCTGGCGAATCTCAAACAAAAACTAGAGAAAGTAAATTACAAAACATGTAAAATACCTGAATCACCTTTTGAAGAAGCCCGGTAGAACCAATCGGAGCAGAAGATCGATTCGATGTTCAAAGTCCAATACTCACTTTAAGAATGGTTCTAAGTCTAATTGATTTTAGATCAAACGGGCTAGATCTATTTGATTTTGAATCCAAGAAGAAGGAATATCAGAAATTCCCCTTTTCTAATAAGATTGGAATGTAGATCAAAATCAAATAAAAATAAGCTAGCAAAAAGAATATTAAATAAGCACAAAGCAGCTTAAAATAAACATAAACTTATCTCAGAGAATAGCCTAAAGAATGCTTGAATAGAATTGATTTGAAGTACTGAAACTCTGAAGTTCGTGCTCTATTTATAGCCTGAAAAATCCCGTCTACGACTGGTCTTAGGATCCTAGGATTGGTCGTAGCATCAAAGATTTTCGAAAGATTTTCGCGGGATAAGATTTTTAGTTCCACGACCGGTCCTGGGTGGTCTACGACCGGTCATGGGTCACCTACGACCGGTCGTGGATCACCTATAACCGGTCGTAGGACCCCAAAAACGGTTGCTGGAGTTTGAGTCGTAGGGCTATGACCAGTCGAAGTATGAGTCGTAGAACTTCCAGGACTAGTTGTAGGACAGCCAGAAAGATCCAAAAATCTTCAACTACCTAGGACTGATCCTGAAAAACTTAAGACTGGTCATAGCAAAGCTAGGACTGGTCTTGAAGTCCCTAGGACTGGTCTTAGAACACTCCAAACAAGCATATTAAAATATGTGAGTTATGTATCCGGAATGACCTACAGTAAAGCCCATCCTAAGGTCAATCTAAGGTCAAACAAACCTTAAAAGTGAGATGGACATTGAAAGTCTGTTCTCTCAGATGACCCTTAAGAGAAGCTTGTGAATATACAAAACTTGTAGTAGGCCTTCATGAGCTTAATCTTGACTTGACAACGTCTTCTAGTAAACTTGAACTTGATCAAATCTTGAACATGCAACCTTGAAAACTGCTATTCTTGATTTCTTCATCCAAGACTTGAAAACTTTCTTCATTTAAGATCTTGTCTTGAAATGCGATGTCTTGATATGTCTTAATTGCAATGACTAGTCTTCAACCATAAAACACAAGATATACAAGACATAGATATAGGTTTTGACACCATAAAATTTGACAACTAAAGGGATATGAAATCATAGCACTTACATAACCTATTTAGCATATCTCAAATATGTGATAATAACCATAGTGTACGGTTTTCTAATCAAAGCTGTGAGATTCTAAACAATAAGGGTTCTGCAATATTAACTGGAATCAAAATGTCTGAAAATTGCTATATTGTTAGCGAATCCAGCTCATCTAATCAAACATGTTACATGGTTCATACAGACGAGACTGATTTGTGGCACAAACGTCTTGGACATGTACATTACTGAAATTTATATAGATTGAGTAAACAGAAACTTATAAGAGGTTTACCTAAGCTTCAAAAATTAGATAAAATATGTGGTGAATGCCAGATAGGCAAACAAACAAGGACTTCACACAAAAGGTGAATTCAAATACCACATTAAAACCACTCGAACTCCTCCATATGGATTTGATAGGACCTACTAGAATGGAGAGTCGAGGTGGCAAAAGGTATATCTTGGTAATAGTGAATGACTTTACCAGATATACATGGGTAGTCTTCTTAAGGGATAAATCAGAAACCCTTAAAGAAGTAAGAAAAGTTCTCAAAAGGATTCAAGAAAAGTTCTCAAAAGGATTCAAACGGAAAAAGGTTATCAAATTAGTAAGATTCATAGTGATCATGGATTTGAATTTGAGAATAGTAGTTTTGAGAAGTTCCACAGCAACCAAAGAATATTACATGAATTTTTAGCACCCAAAACTCCACAACAAAATGGTATAGTGGAAAAGAAGAATAGAGTGCTTCAAGAAATGGCTAATGTCATGTTAAATAACATGAAGCTCTCTAAGAATCTTTGGGCTGAAGCGGTCAATATAGCTTGCTATATTATTAACCGTGTCTACACTAGCAAAGATAATAATAAAACGGCTTACGAAATGTGGTTCGATAAAAAAGTCTACTGTCAAATACTTTCGAGTTTTTAGCAGCAAATGCTATATTTTACAAGATCGTGAAAATTTGGGAAAGTTTGATATGAAGTGTGATGAAGGAATTTTCCTAGCATATTCCTTAAAACGTCGAGCTTATAGGGTTCTGAACAAAAGAACCGGTGTGATTCAAGAATCCATCAATGTTGTCATTGATGTTCACTTAAACACACTAGTCTCAAGTTCGAATAATGATGAAGTTCTAGAAATTGATAAATTCGATACTTCATCTAATCAGAATGATTCTGAGATAAGGACTGTTAAAGATCACCAACCACACAAATTCTTGAAAACCCTCTCACTAGTGTTCGCACCCGAAGACAACATGAAGATATATGTAATTATGTGTGTTTTATATCCCAAATAGAACCATCTAACGTAAAAGAAGCTCTTGCTGATGAAAACTGGATTGTTGCGATACAAGAAGAACTTAACCAATTCATAAGAAATAATGTTTGGTATCTCGTACGAAGACCTAAGGATAAACACATCATTGGAACTAAATGGATCTTCAAAAATAAGTCTGATGAGCTTGGAAATATAATTAGAAATAAGGCCAGACTAGTGGTACAAGGTTATACTCAAATTGAAGGTATTGATTTTAATGGAACCTTTGCACCAGTAGCACATCTTGAATCAATCAGATTATTTATATCCATTGTATGTTTTAGAAAGATTAAGATTTATCAAATGGATGTGAAAAGTGCATTTCTAAATGGAGATTTGTAGGGGGAAGTTTATGTGGAACAACCAATGGATTTTGAAGATCCTAAAAATACTGATCATGTGTATAGGCTTAAAAAGACACTTTATGGATTAAAGCAAGCACTTAGGGCGCGGTATGAGAAACTAACAAAATTTCTGTTACGCCATAATTTTTAAATGGGGTCTGTTGATAAAAATCTGTTTGTTAAAAAATATAATGATCATATTTTGATGGTACAGATTTATGTTGATGATATCATTTATGGATCTACTTGTACTGACATGACTACTGAGTTTGCAGATTTTGATGAAATCACAGTTTGAAATGAGCATGGTTAGAGAATTGAATTATTTCCTAAGGTTGCAAGTAAAGCAACAACCTAATGGAATATTCATTTCCCAATCTAAATATGCACTGAATTTAATTAAGAGATTTAGATTTGAGAATGGTAAGAACTTCGATACTCCTATGAGTACTACCCTGAAACTCTCAAAAGACTCTGAAGGTAAAAATGTTGATCCGAAACTTTATCGGAGTATGATTGGTAGTCTATTTTATTTAACTGCTAGTAGACCTGATATTGCACTAAGTGTTGGTATTTGCGCTAGATATCAGTCTATTCCTAAGGAATCGCACTTGATTGCTGTCAAGCGGATCATGCGATATGTCGCAAGCACTGTGAATCTCGATCTTTAGTATCCTCATGAGACTAGCGTTCAATTAGCTGGGTACTCAGATGTTGACTGGGCTGGTAATCTCGATGATAGAAGGTCAACCAGTGGTGGTTTCTTTTATATAGGCAACTGTTTAGTTTCTTGGTTTAGCAAGAAACAAAGTTCTATATCACTTTCAACTGCTGAAGCTGAATACGTCGCAGTTGGTAATGCGTGTACGCAGCTTGTTTGGATGAAGTGAATGTTAAGTGATTATGGAATTAAACAGGGTTCTATGGTGTTATATTGTGATAATTCCAGTGCTATTAATATTTTAAAAAATCCTATTCAGCATTCTCGTACTAAGCACATTGACATTAGATTTCATTTTATCCATGAATTAGTAGAAGAAAAGATTATATCTTTGGAATATATACCTACCGATAATCAACGTGCTGATATTTTCATGAAATCGCTAAACAAAAGTCGGTTTAATAAAATGAAATTTGATCTTGGCATGTGCATTATTAGATGATATTTTATACAATTTTGTATCATATTGTACATGTTTGATAGGTTAGATTTCAATTTTTTACAAAATATTTTGAAAAAAAAACTTGAATTTTTTTTTGGCTGGTACTCGATCGGTCGTGGAAATACACAACCAGTTGTAGCTCGACCGGTCGTGTACATCCACGACCAGTCGAGGAACTCGTGAAACCCTTTTAATTTGGAAAAATCTTTCATCTTCCTCATTTCTATTTCTTCCTTCAACCGGCCGAACCTCGACTAGTCGAAGCCAACTCCAAAAATCTTCATTGTAAGTGCTCCATTTGTATTTTTCTTCTAGATTTGAGTCTAGAATACTTCTCTTTACTCTTGAAGCTATTTATTTCAAGTTTCATTGTGTTTTAGGGTTGTTATTCTAAAAATTCTGATCTTAGAAAAATCCATTTTTTTTCTTTGCAACTTCTTTTATTCTTGAACTCCTTGTTGCAAATGGCTTCTAGAGGAAGGAAATCAACTTCTCGTGGTCCATCATCTTCCTCCAGATCAGCCCCTCTCAGTAAACGTCATCTTAGAGATTTTGAAGATGATCCATCATATGTTCGTGACATTCGTATGCGAAATGTAATCGTTGAACACCTTGTTGATCTTAATCATACAACTCCGTTTGATATCTTTCCCATGCTACAAGCTGTAGGTTAGGATAATTTACTACATTGAGGTGGACCTGCATATCGGTCCATTGCTCAATCCATGTTTACATGTATATGTGATTATTCACTTGAAAATCTGACATTTAAAATTGCCACAAGAGAAGGACCATTTAATGTTGATCGTCACTTGATTTCTACTCTTATGGAAATTCCAGTTAATGATGAGGGAGTTCCCATTCATACACTATCTTAAAAACCCTCTCAATCTAAAAAATGCATGCTTTTTAAGGATTTATGCAATTTGAATGCTCCATGGACACCTAAAAAAAATGCGCTCCCCTTAAGGTATCTGTTACCCAAATACAGAGTGTTGTAAAAGATTTTTGTGTCTAATCTATATCCTCGGTCGGGTAATAAGACTGATTTAACGTCTTTTATGGTTCTTATTCTTCATAATGTAGCCCGAGGTGCTCATTTTTGTCTACCTTCCTTGATTTGTCATTCTATCATTCAGTTTCGACTCCATCCTGGTCATAGTGATATTTCCTTTGGATATTTGATGACCGCATTGGCTTCTCATATGTTAGTTGATATGCCAGTCGGAGAGGTCCCTATCCATCACTTGATATTTAATAATTCTAATCTTAACAAGATGAAGCTGAAATTTCTTCCTGGCCGAGTTGATGGTGGTGGTGCAGCTGAAGATGAACATGAGGAAGATGCTGGTGATCTTCCTCCTGATGATATTAATATGGATGATATCTTTGAAGAGGTTGATTCTGACTCTGCGAATGATTCAGATTATCCATCTTCTGCTTTCGATGCACGCTTGGTTGCATTGGAAACTAAGGTTGAATCTTTAAATGTTAGGATGAAAAACATGTCTGTTACCCATGATTTACAATTCAAGTATATGCGCAAATATCTTAGGTGCTTAAACAAGGGCATGCCCAAACTTGATCCTTCCATCCCTGCTCCTTCATCTGGGTCAGATTAGTACATTTTCTATTTTCTAGTCTGTAATAACTTTCTTTATATCATGTTCACTTGACTGGATTTGCTATTGTCACTATCATTATTTATGACTCAGTTTATCTATTATATGTATTGCTTATACTATAGTTTTCATTCTTATTTGGTTACCTCCTTGATTATTACTCCTTTCCAATCTGCTTTATTCTTCCTTTGTCATATTGTGACAAAAGGGGAGTAGATATACTTTTGCACAAGTTGGATTTTTTTTTTGCTAAAGTAGGATTGGTGAAATATGTTACTCAGGGGGAGTATTTACAATGATGGACTGTATGAGCATGAGTATATGAGTATGGACTGCTTGTTGGTTGAATATTGATTTGCAGGTTCATGAATGTGTGTCGGTTTAACAACTCGTGCATGATTCTTTAATCAAATAATCTGTGATATGTATCCTATCTCGAACGTGTGTTTTGTTATAAATTTGACAAAGGGGGAGATTGTAAGTGCTATAGTGAATAGCCCTTGTGATAGTCAAATTTGTGGTGACAAAGATACTTCTTTGAAGCTTGTGTATGTGATGAACAAAAGATCTATTCAAGACTCAAGATTGGCTTCAAGTAGACAAGCACAGCTTTTCAAGTTGAAGACCTTGAAGGTTTAGGTTGATATCAGAAGCTTTCAAGTTCTCAGAAGCTTTTCAAGGTGGAGATCTCAGAAGCCTTTAAAGTTCAAGTTCTCAAAAGTTTTACTGAAAATCTCAAGTTCAAGAACTCAAGCTTCTTTATACTCAAGGTCACTGGTGTTCAAGTTTCAATGTCTTTACTTCTCTTTTGAGATATGACTGACGTTAGGTAGACCTTTAGAGTAGGTCACTTTGGATACATAATCCATATATTTTTTATAAGTAATTTTAATCTGCTCTAAGATTAGTCCTGGACCTTGTTCAACTAGTCCTAGCACTGGTTCGACCAGTCCAAGAAATTTCTCGACCAGTCCTAAGTTGTTGAAGTTTTTTGGGATTTTTTGGCTATTCTTCAACCAGTCCTGGAGACTGTTCGACCAGTCCCGTGAACAGTGTCGACTGGTTCTTTGACCTGTCATGGTTCTTCGAATCAAAGTGCAGTGTTAAGATTGACCATCTTCGACCAGTCGTATGGGACTTACGACCAGTCGAGCAACAGAAAATCTTATCGCGCCCGATTTATTTAAAATTCTGTTGGATCTTCGACCAGTCATAGATGTCTTAAGACCAGTCGAAGACAAGTTTTGTTCGGCTATAAATAGAGCACGAATCTCAGATTATTGATAAGAAATTCAAGCTAATTATTCTGGCATTCTGAGAGATTGATCTGTGCTCCATTTTAAGCTAAGTGTGCTTATTTAATATTTTCTTTTTTTAGCTTTATTTAATTGATTTTGTTTCTGGTATTCTAATCTAATTTGAAAAGAGGAATTGCTATTTCCCTTTCTTTGGAATCAAAATCAATTAAGGCTAGCCCTATTTTGGTTTAATTTTAAAATCAATTAGAATTAGAACCTTTGTAATTGAGTACTGGACATTGAACTTAGACATTCATTCATCTACTCTAACTTGGTTCTTCCGGGCTGCTACATCGAAGGAGAAAATCAGGTATTTTACTTTTAAGTATAAATTCTTTTCTGTTTTGGTTTCTTTCGGGATTTGCCAGAAAAATCTCGTTGTTTTGGTTATTTGAGGAGAACCAGGAAAACTCAGAAGTGAGGTTTTTTTAATTATGTAAGCCCACAGACAAAGACACAATTGTATAGGTTTTTGGTGAACCTATGAAAACCTATTTTGTTAGTGAATGCTAATATCTCCTGTGTGAGGATATTAAGAGTGGAGTAGCCTTCTGTGTGGCTGTTGTATAATAGTTAGTGAACACACAGGAGAACCACTATAATCCCTTGTGTTGTGGTTGAATGGTTTTTATTTCATATCTTTATTTATTCAATTGAGGGATGTACATGTGGTTGTGAATGTTGTAATCTTTTGTTTCAAGCATTGTGGGGAATGTTGTAATAGTTTAGAATTTATTTCTTACTATTCATTTATCAGCTTGATATTATTTTGTTCTAGTAAGGTTGCCTTGCCATTCTTATGGTGCATGGTTGTCCTTAGAACAATACATATTTGTGATTACAATTTATACTTCAGTGCAGTTTGTATTTATTTTTCTATGCCTCTTCAGTTTGAGACTTGATACAAAGTCATTTCTAGAAATCAGGTTGTCCTACCATAAACTCTGGTTTTTGGTGTAAGGTTGTCCTTAGAATAACATTTATATCAACCACTCAAGATGTGAATTTTGAGGTTTCCTTACTATCTTGCATTGTGATTTATTTTGTTATCTTGTTGGCTATCATATTTCTTTAATTTCTGCTGTTATAAATTTTATTTGGCATAGTCCTATTCACCCCCCCCCCCCCCCTCTAGGACATATAGCCAGGCCTTTTCAATACCTACCTCCAATAACTTCACCTCAGCTTTAACAACCTCTCTCATATTTGGATTTAATCTCCGTTGTAGTTGTCTATACGTTTTCGTATTATTCTTGAGGTGAATGCGGTGAGTGCAAACCAAATGGTCAATTCCCTTGAGGTCTGCAATGGTTCATCCAAGGGCTCCTTTATGTTCTCTTAGAGTAGCCATGAGTATACTCTCTTGTTCTCCATCCAGGTGAGAAGAAATAACCACTGGATTTGTCTCATCTCGACCTGAGTATGCATATTTAAGATCGGCCAGTAATGGTTTTAGGTCAAGCTTCAGTGCCTTTATGTTTGACGGTAGAGACTTTGTCATATTAATTGGCAATTGTTCAAATTTTGGCCTCCATTGGTCAATTTTAAGGATTAACGATGCATCAAGTAAAGCATCCATCTCCATAACCATGTCATCATCAATATCAAGGGAATGAGCCAAGCATGTCTATAGAGTATCAGAGTATTGAGTCAGGAGGGCTCTATCTTCCATGAATGAATTGATCAAGTTCACTTCGTGGGCATTATCAACATCCTCCAGTTGTTTGCACATATTAAAAATATTAAGTTCCAATGTCATGTTCCCGAAAGATAACTTCATGATTCCATTCCTACAATTAATAATGGTGTTTGATGTGGCTAGGAATGGGCAACCAAAGATGATAGCAATGTGAGTGCTTGTTTTGATGACTGGCTAAGTGTCTAAGACAATAGAATCTACAGGATAATAGAATTATCGGCATGGAGTAGCATATCCTCAATCAATCCTCTTAGTATACAAACTGAACAATCAACAAGTTGAACTATGGTCCAAGTAGGTTTTAATTCACCTAGACCTAGGTGCTCGTAGACCGAGTAAGGAATCAAATTGACGCTCGCTCCTAAGTTAAGAAGTGCATGCTCGATACGATGGTCCCCGATTACACAAGAGATAGTTGGACTACCCGGATCCTTGTACTTTTACGGCACATCTTGCTTTAGTATGACACTCATTTTCTTAGTTAAAAGTATTTTCTTTTGAATGCTTTGGCATCTTTTGGCCTTGTGAAAGATTTTTAGGAACTTGGCATATGAACGTATTTGTTTGATGACATCCAAAAGAGGGATGTTGACCTTCAAATATTTAAGCACCTCTAAAATATCTCGAGTGTTAGCTAGAGGTTTAGGTGAAATCAATCGTTGGGAAAATGACGCAACTAGCTTTTATGCTTTTTCCAGTTCTCTCTCTTGTGGAGCAATGCTAGGTCCATCATCTTTCTCTGCTTCTTTCGAGTCTTTGGGATTTTTAGCCCTTATCGGGATGGTCTTATCAATCATATTTCCACTTTTAAGAGTGATGATAGACTTAGCTTGCTCCATTTGATTTGAAGATCTTGGGTCACTAATCTCGCATTATTGTTTCGGGTTAGGAAGAGGTTGGGTTGAAAGAGTCCATTTCTTCCTAATAGCTAATTGTGACTCAATTCTTTAATAAATGATGCGAATACTCCCCAAGTTATTTTGATATCCTGAAATGCTTATAACGTATTCTAGTTTAATTGCTCTTGAATTTGGATAAATTTTTGAACTGAATTCTCTTGAGGCCTCCTTTGATTAAGCAGTTGAGTTAAGGCCTCCTGAGGTGTAGCCATTTGTCTATTTCTCCAATTAAAGTTTGGGTGGTTCATCTAGTTGGAATTGTATTGTTGATAATAAAATTTGGTCATCCCGGCTAGACCTTCATGTACCTGTAAAACCAAACCACACTAGGGACCTTGGCTGCTGCAGGGGACCCTCCGATGCCAAAGTTACAACATGCACTCTGGGTCTAGTAGAACTAAGGTTTTTGTGCATACCTACTACTATGTGTAGGGTTCGTATTTATATTCATTTGTTGCTAGTTACACATGTGGCAATGGATCTATTGTATAGTTGTATAACATGCAAGGAATCATCCTTGGGATACAGGGTGCTATCCTCGACACAATCCTTGATGAAGATCTCAGGGAGTTAATCCTCTTCATACACGAGGGAGATCTCCCGATGGTCGGCTTCCAGGGAGGTCGTCTCTTGGTGGTTAGCTTTTGAGGAGGTCACGGTTAACAACTGATGTCGGCCTCTAAGTCGGTTTGGTCAAGGTGTTATATACCTAGCCGAAGTGTTGGTCGAGGCCTATCTTCAAGGCCGAATTGGTACTTATAATCATTCGTTGGTCGTGAAAATGAGATGCCAACCAAAGCTGAGGCCACTGCTTGTGGTTGGTACTCAAACTGATCATGGAGGTCATGTTTAACTATTTAGATCAAGCTCTTTACCCAAGCTCTATTTCTAAGCTACTTGCCTTGTGTTTTCTCTCCCACTCTGGTTTCTTGGTCAATCTAATTTTACGCATAACAGTAGCCCCTACTTCCGATCGCTTTTCAGAAGTTCAGAAAGTAAATTGATTTGGACTGATGCCTGAGTACGAGGCCTCACATGCTACAGGTTGGCAGGTTAGTAGTGTTTGTCATTATGGAAGAAGAGGAAAAGACGACAAGTGTGGGAATCAAGGAGGATCCACTAATGATCATGATGAGTCGTACAAGGAGACATGCACTGAAATGATGCCTCTTCGTCTTTTGGCACATAAGGCGAGGACACGTGGTCCTGCCTTAGTAGTTGGTCGATAAACGAGCCAATAACTATCACATGGAGGGAGGTGTGAGCTGTAAAGCCTCTAAATGCCTGCATTCACGGAGCTTATAAATAGGAGAGGGGGATACTTTAACCAATTTCATTTTCTCTTCTTCATTCGCTACTTTCTCTGCCTACCGGAGTAGGCGATTTCCAGTAAGTCGAATTCTTGCTACTCCGGCCTCTTCTTTCCTTATCCAGCCTTCCTTACTAGTTTCTTTTTCCTTCTGCATTTCTTTTTTTGGTTGGGATGTCTAACGATTCCGATAAGATGTTTGTGCCTGGGGCATTTTACAGGGAGCCCACCCTAGAAAGCACGGATTTCTGGTTGAAAGCACCCTCAGGTTCTCCATCCCCACTGATTGGTGGCCACAAGGAGGTGGTCGTGTCTGCTTCGGTGAGGCAAATAGCTCAGTCTGTAGCAGAGCAACCTCTAAACGTTTCCCCCTTTAGATCAAGGCTGCAAGATGCTGACCTAGTTCAGATCAGAGCAGAGTACTAGGTTCTAGAGTCTGTGGTGCTCCGAGCCCCCGAACTTGGAGACATCCTTGGCTACCCTTACACAGGCGAGGTGGCTTATAACGCCCCGACTTTTCAGGACCCGAGTATATGACCCATTTCCCAAAAACCCGAGTGTTAACCTTAAAGGATGGTCAAATTCGAGTATACACATTTTTTTTTTTCATTCAGAGTAAGTAGATGAGCGTAGGATGGATAAATCATCATAAAGGAAAATTTGTATTTATGTATAGAATATACAAGAGGTTGCCCATAATGACTTATACAAACAAATGTCCCAAAACTTACAATTACAAAGTGAAAAAATGTTACATGTAAACAAAGTAAATTATAACAAATCTAGAACTGTAAAGCCACTTAGCAACTCTTGATAATGTAATTATGTATCTTTAACAGTGGTAATCTACTCCTCATCAGTCTGAACCTGAAAATCAATTAAGCCACCTGTGCTACCTATACGATTATATATTTGATGGATGAGTGACCAACTCAGTGTGAATTTCCCTCAAGATTTCACACCGACACATTAGGTAAGCATAGTTGTAGAAACAAGGTATACAAAATAGTACATGATGTAGTCTTATTAGATGCATGGATTCGTGAATGCAAGCATCATCCCGAGGATGCTCATCCCTGCAGACAGTGGGACTGTCGCCCATGCAATCATCGACCTGACAATGATCATCCAATCGGACAAAATACGTACGTCATGTATGATAGCGATAGACGCTGGTCTGTGCAATATATGCATGATTGGCCAAACCATTATTCATTCAGTTACAATCTACCAATTTAAATAAGCTCAAGGTCACTACTGGGGCTTGTCACCAGCGTAGGTAGACATCTTGGGCATAAGTCCCATACCACCATCCCTGACTCATGAGACTACCATCTTAGGATGTTTAATTGAAACCCATCGACTAGTGGCCAATCATATTACAGTATATGGGGCTTACCATCGCATGGTTGTACAAACTAAAAGTTGAAACCATATAGGATAAATACAGAAACAAAGCCACATAGGGTAAATATCAAAACTAAGCCACATAAGGAAAATATAAAAAATATGTAACAAAAGACCATCATTAAAAACCGCTTAGACCCGACAACCCCTGGATAGTATGCCCACATCAATATTCAATTCAAGACACTATTCAATAACCACTAAGTTTCAGTTCTATTACAATCATATTCAATCAAGTTACATCCTAAGTATGGGTGTACATTTATAAGTGAGGGTTTTCCACTGATGTACTAGTTTAAATTTCAGAAACAATCCACAAGTAATCCACAAACATAAGGGAGTATGCAGGATAAACATTAAGCATGTAATATATTAATTCAATTCCAACAATTAACACATGTGATTAAAATAAAAACTATCACTTAAGCCAATGGAAAAATAGAAAGCTCAAGGGGAAGAATCATCACCTTATTTGTCGACTTGCCTTCTAATGTCGTTAGGAAGTGTGCATGCCCTTAGACTTTGATCCTACCATAGATTATGAATTTGTATGGTTAACTCAAGGTTCTACAAGACTATCTATGGTCTAGATCTTAACCTAGGATTTGGATTACCTAGGTTTTAGGGTTGCATCCTTAAGTTTGGGTCTAGGATAAATTGTAATATTTAATTTCTAATGGATGTAATAACAATATTAATAATGTTACTAATTAAAAATAGTAATCCAATAATGGCCAATGATGTATAGTGGATCGTAATGCTAATAATACTAATGATTTCAAAATGATTATTAATACTAACAATATACTTAATATTAGCTAACGAGGCACTAATAGCTATTGTAATGAAATAAATAGTATGCTCTAATCACCAATGATAATACCCAAGGTTGGCAGAATAAGCTTTAATATTCAATAGTGATAATTTGCATGTGATAACTAACGTTAACATAAATAACTTACTAATGGATATTCGCATATAATATTAACAATCCTAATGATGGTAGTAATGGTAACAGTGATATTCTATGATCGAATTAATTAAAATATAGAAGAGAAGGTGGACTCACCCAGGTCGACTCGGTTCAAGTCGAATTGACTTAACTTAACACAACTAGCAACCATCCTCTTCTTCCTTTCTGTTCTTTCTTCCCTTTCATTCTCTCTCTCTCTCTCTCTCTCTCTCTCTCTCTCTCTCCTTTCTTCCTTCTTCTCCTACTGCTGGAAAAACTCTAGCAAGATGACTGTCCGGTTCGAGCTGTGACTTAAATTGAGTCGAGTCCAGTTGATCTGACAATCTGACGATCAGTCATCCCGAAATTGGTTGTTAACGGTTAAAAGGGCTCTAAGAATCCATTTAGATGACTATGACCCCTGTTCTATGAATTTAAAACATTAAATGTTATTATTAGATTAATTCCAACATTTATTATTATTATTATTATTAGATTAAAATTGTAAGGCCTTATTTTAAGGTGGTCATGTAGATATGTGGGCCATAAAATGATTTAATTAAAATCCCTAATAGTTAGTTACACGTCTTTGAAATCCTACGGTCTTATTGGTTTCAAATTGTTGGCCCATATAAATCCAATGGTTGGATTGATCCTAATTCGACTATCAATGGTCCTAAGATCCTAACGGGTGTTTAGGTGTGATATGAGGACTAATTATGGAATAGAATAAGCTGATGGTATCTTTGAATGATGGGCCTTACAATAGTAACCCTGATGGTTGGTTAAATTTCCTTAAGCTGCCAATGAGGATGACTCCCACTATTCATATCAGTATGGGATTTAATCCATACGTTGATCTAACAAGCGGATGGATGATTTGGATTTGTCATGGACCGATGTTTGCGTATAAATTTTGATCTGCTGGTCAGGGATGATGAAACAGTCTAATCCTGCTTCCTCATTTGTTATTTGTACTGGGTTCAATTGAGTGGTCAGACCACCCTATAGATATGACTTGAGTCCTCTTGGAACTTTTAGCTGTTATGTGGTAGATGAATGGTTCATTCTTTAGATTAATAGTTGATTATACCGAAAGTACTCTACTCATGGCTATCTACCACTAAATCATCTAACTTCATCTTGACGTAAGAGTAGCGGTTTGATGTCACTAAAATTTTGATTTAAGTGGAGCATGGGTTCTCCTATCCTTCTTGGGTGAAGATCAATGGTTATTTCCACTCAACAATTAGGCGACTTGATCTATGGATGAAGATAACTCTTGATGGTTGGATTTAGGCTAGAAAGCATGTGAATGTTCACTCAAGTTGGTTCATGCTTATGCTAAGTTAGCTTACACAGTAACACCGAAGTACTGAAAACTACGGGGCATTACATGGCTATATATGTATTCACTTTTCGACGTGGTCTCCGGCTTCCCATTCATCCTATTGTATGGGAGGTTACCCACCACTCGAGGTTGGCTCCAGGCAAAATCATCCTGAAGGCTTGGAGGGCCTTATGCATGACCTACATCTTATGGAATCAGATCGGACATACTGAACTCTTTGCCAAAGAATTTTCGTATCTATATAGAGTGAAGGCCAGTCCTAGCCAATAGGGTTAGTATTATTTTTCCACATGGGCGAACAAGGGCAATGCCCTCAACACTGACAACCTGTCTTGCAACGAGGGTTGGAAGGACAAATGGTTCTTCACATCGGGAGAGTGGGAAGCCCCAATAGCTAAGGTGGCCAGGCCACGTTCTCGGGTCCTCACCAATTTTTCCAACCTAGTTCGAAAGTAGCCGAGCTGTAGATTTTTCATATATTATTATTATTATTATTATTGTAGCTTTACTTGTTGACCACTGTTGTATTCTTTGTAGCTTTCCTTAGAGACAACCTCAACTTTTCGACCTACAGCTTCGCCAAGTTAATCGCGTGAAGTTGCGGGACGCTATTGAGAGGAATTGGAGGAACCTTATCACTCCTTAGTCTCTCTATTAATCTGTCTTGACTTTGATCAAGCCGCGAGGTAAGTCGTAGTTGGTAGAAATTTTCTTTTAAACTTCTGTGTTTGGACGTTATCGCTTCATGTCTGACCTAGATATCTTATTATGTAGATATGGCCAATCTTCCTCATCCCTTGAAGAGGATCAAGCTTCCCTCTGGGACTGACTTAGGCTAATTGATGAATATGGTCAAGAGGGTCGCTATCCCTCTTACAGAGCGTCAAGAGGGTCCTTTACTATCGTCGTGGTGGAGGGTAGGATAACCCATTGTCGAAGGGCTAGTTGTTGAGCAACCGACTTCGACCATAACAAAAGGGGTTGTTCGGGGGGCTACCCCTTGCGAGAACCCTCCTCCTCAGCCTATGGCTTAGGAGATCATAAATTTAGAGCCATCCCCAGCTCGGGAGGAGGTTCTTCCCGTCGAAGGGCCCGCTACTGCCCAAGTCCAGTAGGTCGAGGAGGGTGGTACCTCGAGGCCTCAAGCTTCTAAGGTCGGCAGGTCAGGCCCCTTGCTCCAAGGCTACCATATGAGTCTCATCTCCCAGTGGACGACTTAACATGCACTAGAGGAAGACATCGCCACCCTTCTTGATATCCATCTTTTGAGTGTGAAATATTACATATTTTGTCCTATTTATACCTTGGTTTTATAAACATGATAATGCTTGGTCAATTTAATTATTCATGTTTTCATGTGCAAGGTGATTTCGAGAGCTTAAGGTGAAAATGATGCTAAAAGGAAGATTTATGCTCAAAAGATCACTAATGAAGGATTTGGAGATTTGCATGTCATTAATGAAGAATTCACATACTAAAGATCCAAGAAAACCAAGTATGGAATGAAGAGAATCAAAGATTTAAAGTGAAGAAAACGAATCCTGAAATTGTTCTAAAAATAAATATATTCCTGAAATTATCCTTAAAAAGAATATTCTGAAACTCAGAGTTTATTTTAAAAAATTGCGTGGTGTGCGTAAATTCGAGACGGTTTCTAGATTTTTCTAACTCGGTGTAAAAGTTGGAGTTCCACAATTATAAATAGGACTCCCTAGGATGCTCCAAAGCATCTTCTAGGGTTTGAAAATGTCTCAAGGAGCATACACAAGGGTGGAGCTGCCACCAAAGAGTTTTTCTTCTCCCTAGTTTATTTTTCATGCTTTGTTTAAGAGATTTGGTTTCAATCATGCCTATGGTTGGCTAAACCTCTTATCTAGGGCTAAGAGGTGAAGCTTATAGCGTATTTGGATGTTTATTTTGCTTTGATTCTTATTCTTATTGAACTTCATTGATTTCTACTTTGATATTAAAGGAATATTTTCAGTTTTTTATGATTTATTGTGACTCAAATTATAATAGATGCTGTAATAGCTTTGAATATCTTCATTTCTTGTTTTGAGATAGTGAGATTGGTAAATCTTGTTGTTCACCATTGTCTCCTGGGCATGGTAGGGTGATGGAATCCCTTCCAATCATCACAATTCTCCTCGATTGAGAATTAGGTTAATAAAAAGTTCAGATTTGATTTAAATTGCTTTATCTTCCAATTAGATAGGATAGGACTTAAATTCTACTTATGTTCCTTGAATCAGGTATGGTAGCATCTCGATAGCGATAAGTTGATCCTTAGCACCCTAGTTCCCAACTTTAAATTCATAAGTTTTAATCAACATCATTCACCATTACTCTTAATTATTTATATTTGAATTCAGATCTTTTTCTAGTTCTAGTTCTAGTTATTTTCAGAATACGTACAAATTTAGTCCCTGTGGATTTGACCTCGGTCTTACCTAGTTATTACTACATCGTGATCCTACACTTGGGGTTGTGAACACCATCTGATGACTTTCCTAGGTGACTTGATGGCCACATTTTACATGGTAGATCTCCTTTTTTTTGTTCTTTCGATATGTCTTTCTCGTTCTTTGGTTTCCTTACTGATTATCCTTTATTTTTGTTTCATCTTTTAGGCCATTCCCGCCCTTTTAGCTACTCACTGATCATACCGACAAGTGGGTCTAGGCTTCAAGAGGTTGTGGAACTTTAGGCCAAGGTATCCGAGCTCAAAGCCGTTGTAGCTATTAAAGATTCGATTGTGGCCCCGGTAGAGGCTTTTGGGGATCCAGCTTGACGAAGCCCAATGAAACGAGGCCTCATTGTGGATTGAGTCAGAGGGGCTGAAGGTGCACCTCTCAGCCTCTGAGGAGGAGCAGGCCAAGGTGAAGGCTAGGTCAGTAGAGGTCGTGTCCAAGTTGGCTAAGTCGAGGCCAAAGTTACCAAGGTCGAGGCCTCCATACCGGCAATTCGGGCAGCTATGGTGGAGTACAAGTCCTCTACAGAGTGGGCCAAAGAGGAAGAAGTGTACTTTAGCTTCAACTCTGAGAAGAGCCTGGAGGACATCAAGCAAAGGTATCCCGAGCTTGACCTAAATGACTTGGGTGATGAATCACTTGAAGATCCAACCCCCACTGAAGTTGAAGTTGAAACCGAGCAGCACCCCTCCCAAGCCGATTGAGCCTCACCACCCCCTATCATACTTGTAGAAATGTTTTTGATTTCTTACTACAAGGACTTTCTTATCAATGAAAAGATAACTTTTTAACATGATTGTTGTGTATGATGTTCTTAAGTAGTTTTAGTAGGTCGGATGAAGTAGAACAAGTAGGTTGTGTAATGTAGGATCGATAAGTTGATTGTATAGTGGTAGATCATGCATGGTAGAATTAATATGCCGACCACTTAGTAGTGGATCAAGCAGTTGGTAGGAGGACCTTTTTCCCTTAAACTAAGGGAAGTCTCCATAGTCGATCGCGTAGTTTAGGTAGTCGATAGTAATATTTAAAAGAAATTCTATTCTCTTGACCTAAGGAAGTTCTTTTATTGTAGAATTCATTAAAATATTAGACAGAAAATAATAGTAATGTCCTGAGAACCTTTTTCCCTTTGAGAAGGGAGGTTGCTCTTGTCGAATAGATCGGTCAATCGACGCGTTCTTGGTCAGAGGACTTCTTAAGTCCTCAGGAATAGTAGATATTTAGGTGCTTGACATTTCATGGGTTAGGCAAGGGCTGACCACCCATGTCCTCGAGTTGATATGCACCTGGTCGTGTCATGCCTGTGATCTTGTAGGGTCCTTCCTAGCTCAGCCCTAACGTCCTCGAGCTAGGCTCCTTGGTGTTTTGATAGGTTTCGCAAAGGACCAAATCTCCTACTCGAAATCTTTGCACCTTGACTCCAGAATTATAGTAATGTGTGACCCGCTATTGATAAGTGGCTATCTTCAACTGTGTTCATCCCCTTTCTTCCTTAAGTGGGTCCAGATTAGGGCCATCTGCTCCGCATTTTGGCTTTCGTCGAATGATTCGATGGGTACCACGACTGGTACCATGACTTTTACGTCAAAGGCCAAGGAGAAAGGAGTCTCCCTAGTTGATGTCTGAGTAGTCGTTCAATATGCCCAGAGGACATATGGTAGCTCCTCATTTTAGGCCCCCTTGAACTTCTTAAGCTTAGTCTTGAGGTGACTTTTTCTGATCTTGTTGACTGCCTCTATGTAAGGCCCGTATCCTAGTCCGTACCATTCTTTAGACTTCCACGACTTGTAGATAGCATTTGTACGTGACTATAAGTCGCATCATATAGATTTGAGTCGACTCGACTCGAGACTTGTATCCTAGCGACCAGGCCAGGAGTTGTGGGCCTGCGTATATTTTAAAGAAATGCCGCACATTATGAATTTTGAGAGAATCTCTACCCAATCTATCACATCAATCAATCAAGTACTAGTCAAGTACAACCCATATATATCCCATCCCTCTCTTAGCAACAAAGCATGACAACTCATACCTCTCCCATTCCCAAAGTCAACTCTCATGTCATCTCTCCTTACACACCCATACCTCTCATCCCATCCTTCTTACACAACACCATCCCTCTCTCCCATCCTTCACTCCATCTCGTCTCATTCTCTACCATTTCCAAGCAACTAAGAGAGAAAAAAAAGACTAAGGAGAGAAAAGAGAAAGAACCCAAGTGGGTGGCCCACTTCCTACCCCTAATCTCTCATCTCAACCCTTCAAACTTCATCATCCGCCATCAAAGGGAGAGCTAAGGAGCTTAACATCTCAAGGAACCAAGAAGAAGTAGAATTAGTGGGTGTTTATAGGACTAAATTTATGATTTTGAGGATGGGCCAAGTGGGGCTTGCCGATTAATGGTATGGATCTCACTTTGGACTCTAGGTGTGGTCGATGGCCCATCATGATTCATATGTTCATCCCATGATGGGGCCATTCTCCATGGGCCCCATCATGATATTTATTTTCTTATTGTAAGAAGGTCATTTAGACCTTGATCATGTGGTGGGAAAGGGATTTCTACCCTTGATTTGATGATTGAGTTTCATTTGTTTGGGGACGATCTTGATGTATTTGTTGTATAAGCCTTAGGGGAGCTCATAGTGGTGGAGCTCCCCCGCCTCATGTGTCTCTCTCTCTCTCTCCCCCCCCTTATTGATGGTCTGCCTTAATGATGCCTGAACTTTATCCACGCCGTCCACCTAAGTGGACCAAACCACTGTCCACCTTACTGTCACCCTTACTGTCCATTTTGGACTGGCCTGAACCGAAGGGAAAAAACCAATATCATCTTGATCATAAGTGGGGTGGCCCACTCACGTGGACCCCACCTTGTTATATGTGTTGTATCCATCGTCCAACAGCATGGGATGCACCATGGTGTTTCATCCAGACCATCCATCAAACGGACGTCTAGCAGGGCTGGACGATTGGGAGGAAAATGCAAATATCGGATTTATAACGCCCTAAAAATTGGGGGTCTAGCAGGAGCCCAACTCCCGAGTTCCAACTCATCACTTATGCAACATAGATAATGATGATTAAATGTTGTTCGTATTAATGCATTAAACATGAGTGAGATTATATTAAACTAGCATATCATACTCCAGAGGCAGTTAAATGACGCAAGTGGAAGACTGTGATAAATGCATATAAAGCATATAAGTGATTGTAAGTCCCCAGAGTATGAACATCACTAGGTTAAATAATTACATGTATAATACCAAAATTCCTAAAATGATAAAGTGTCATGTCATCTAGTCCATATCTCTATAGCTTCGGTGGTGCAACTCTAGGTCTACGTGGACTCGCTAGAGAGTTGCAGATAGGCGAACTCCTCCACATCGTCATAGAAGGCAGGCTTTGTCTCGTACGCCGCAACATCATCTGTAACTAGAACCGAGTCTAGTCGGCTTTTTAAAACACCATCCCAAAGTGAGAGTGAGTGTTCAAGTCAGTGGAGCTATAAGGTAAATGTTAACATGTTATCAATTCAATCAAGCAGTAATGATAAAGTAGTACTACAATCATGCCCTAAGTACTCTTATTAATGCAAGGATGGAATGCGATAATGATGTATGCCCTCGCCTGCACTCCCTCTATGACATCATCTCACAGTCGCACATACAACACTCCCGCTGTGCTCAACTCTAATTTCAAAGGCATATGCAATGAAGTGTATGTGCATGATTAGTCAAGTTCTTAATTAGACTTATTCATACAATAGGTTTGGGAAGCTAAGGTACCTCCCTTTGTAGCATTTTCCCAAAGGATGATCCATCTATGGTTGTCAATCCTAGCTAGTCACATACGATGGGTAGTTTTAGGTCACTATGGAGAGGCTCGTCACCTCAGCGCAGGCCTAGTTTATACTCGAGGTCACTACGGAAAGGCTCGTCATCTTAGCGTAGTCCTAGTGTATACTCGAGGTCACTACGAGAGGCTCGTCACCTGATTGTAGGTCGACAGCTCGCATACAGTGTCCCATACCAGCTACGAGTTTGGTTTGCTTAATGGATACTACGGGGAAGCTTGTCACCCCGAAAACTCGACCACAGTGTCCCATACCACCATGCCTAGCTCATGAGTCTTGGCGGATCGTGGTACTAAGGTTAAATAGGCTTTTCACTAGTAAGTTGGTACCTTAGATTCAAACAGTGACATCTAAATAAGGTTTACATACTTTGGGCTAGCCGGGTTACTTGACAAGTCTGATTGGTATGAGCATATATTGAATTGATCGACAAGGAGTGCGTAATCACTCTACGTGGCCTAACTACTGTCGACAAACAGCGTATGACTCGGATTCATCGAACGTGTCTTGTGTGGTGAAACGACCTCGACCACTAATTTGGGATCATTACCGATTGCCTGGACTTTGTATTAGTCCCAATCATGATCAAACACAACAGGCATTCATGTGTGATAGTCGAAACAACATGTGACAATCAATTCAAATATAAATCTCATTTGGACATTTTAACAAACACATAGTACTCATGTTATCATATATAGATATTCATCCATAAATCACATAATAGCGAGATAAATTATATGAAGGAAATTGTAAATATAGATAAGGTTATTGAGAATCCTATCTCAATGTCCTCATTAAATACATTTCAATAAGCATTTTCTCATTCAAACATTTTATCAAACACTTAGACTACACATATCAATATACATGTAAAAAAGTAGTTATAACATATATTATGACAAATCCTTTCACAAAGGACTTGTCACACATACAACAATCATGTATTTTAAATCAATAGACATGACAACCATAAATCATAATTTCATATTCATTCAAATATTTTAACAAACACATGAAATGCATTAAAATCAACATAGTTCATATGTATGTGTAATACAAAGAAAATATCGCATTTAGGCACATGTGGCAACAATCAAGTTAGTCATAAATCATTAACTAACATTGAAAGCCTTGAAAACCATAACCTAAATGTTTATATTCTACACCTGTAACGCCCGTGAAAAATCTATACTTGGGCTCGAGTACCAACTCGACCCGAAATTGCGTAGAATTAATTCCTATAGAAATTAAGCGTAAGTTAGCTAGCGCAACGCTAGAGTAGCTGGAAAATAGTCCCCGATCACTTTAAATACGTTCTACAAGACCCAAATCGAGTAGAACCAATGACTCTATAATACTCTATAACCTCGGATCAAACTCTAAGCAGGTTTGTTCTCTGGACCATTTTGAAAATCTGTATTGGATCTAGACCGCGCGTCGAAAGTCCGATACCTCCTATCTTAGACCGTTAGAACCGCCTAGCTGGACTTGACAATCATTTCAAAAATCAAGTCCAACGGATAATCACAGGCTATTTCATTGAGCCCGGACTGAAGAGAGTGCGAATAGGGACAGAATTGGAATTTTAAATTCAAATCTGGCACACGACTTGACGCGTCAGTATTAAGCATTCTGACTGTCAGAATTCAGCCAGATTACACCCTCGGATCAGGAAAAATTTTTATTTCATATCATGAGACTTGCAGCCCTGATCTACGTGCGGTGACTGCTGAACTGAAACTGGTCCGCCATGTGCGATCTGCGAACCCTGCCGAACTGAAAACTTAATACGTGCTAGATCTGGTACGCATGAGCTTAAGCCCGATCGCATTCAGCCAGGAGCCCACCAGAAAGCATCTTTTGGACCTAAACTGTCCCGAATTGGATATGCACTAGGTGAACCTTGTACCGGAGCCTATTTTTGGCATTTTTGGGCTTATAAAAGGGGTTGAAACCCTCACTCCTCTCTCCCATCCAAATTTGAGAGAAACCCTAGATTTGGAGGGAGAAAAGGTGAGAGTTTGAGAGAGAGTGTAGGAGAGAATTTTCCTATCTTCGTGCCGCCTGTTGCACGTGCTGTAGTAACACCTCCTGATCACCAAGCTGGTGATTCTTCCGCGTTTTCAGGTATGAAACAACCCTAGAAGTTGCTGATTTAAGGTTTACTAGGATTCGTAGCATGTTAGCTAACGTAACTCGTAAAAAAGGTTCTCTTATCGCCATAGACGAAGCGTATACGCTCCGTTTGAAACGACACATCCATAAGAGATAAGGTACGGATTTTAGTCGCTTTGATTGACTGTTTCCAAAGCTTTCAATGTCGTTTAATAGTAAATTATTGATGGCATCGCCGTTTGACATGTACAACATACTATCTGTTTCCTGTTTCGTAAATCAACGAAGAATATGAGATTTAGGGCATTTTAGTCATTTGTAGAAAGTAATGATTACATTCATATTTTGCTGATGTGATTGACATGGTTTGTTGATGCATTAGAAAGTTAGGAATACGTGCATAATTAGTTTGGCGAAGAGATTCGCCAAATTGCACACTTCGGGTCGACATACTATATGTAGACTTAAGTGTGTAGTGTATGTGTTTGTATAAATGCTTGTATTAGTATGTATTGAATTAAATGATGTTATGAATTAGTTTGAGACTGATTTCTCAATTAATATGCAGACGTAAATGATTTCCTACATGTTGACTATCTACATGATTTCATTATATGCATAAAATGTACGTGCTTGGAGATTTGTCTAAGTTGTATGTTATAACATGTGTTAACATGCTCATATGATTGTATTTCAATTCCAATACTCCTACATAAATTGCTGATGTGAATTCATATGTGTTTGGGACTATACTTAGTCCAGGCAGTCGGTAACCGAGCGAATTCGTGGTTGGCTAGTCTTGGCCACGAACGACGCGTCGATGAACGTGAGTCGTGTTTGGAGTTGGAGGCAGTGGTTAGGCCACGCGAAGTGTTTTACGCACTTCATGTCGTTCGGCTTGAGATGCGATCGCGCTAGTCGAGCCCGTCAAGTAACCCGACTGGCCGATGTATGTTCACCCTGTATGAGTCATAACCGCTTGAACCTAGGGTACTGAACTTACCATTGTAAACCCTGTTAACCATGGTACCTTGATCCACGAAGACTCATGAGACGGGCATGGTGGTATGGGACACCGTGGTCGAGCTGTCGGCCTACGCTGGGGCCACAAACCTCCCCGTAGTGACCAGTGAGCACCTAGTCTCGTGAGCAGATTATGGTGGTATGGGACACTATATTCTACCTGTCGGCCTACACTGATCAGGTGACGAGTCCTTTGTAGTGATCGCGAGCGTATTCTGAGTCTACGGGAGGTGACAACCCTTCAGTAGCAGTAGAGTACAGTAGGCCTGTATTGATAAGGTGATGGGGGAGCGGTCCAACGAGTGCGAGCAACAGCCCTGGTAGCCCTTGCAGTGACCTACAAAATATACATTGTATAAGATTACTAGGAGTGACGACCCTAGACAGGATCTGTGTTGGGATTGATACAAGGGAAGTGCTTTAGTTTCCCAATCCTGCTGTTTGAATGGACTAATAACAACTCGGAAATCATATCACCATACCATTGCATGTGCCTGAAAGATGTGAAGCACTTGAGGGTCGATTGCATGCCGCGCAGTCATAAGATGGTGCCGTATGAGGGAGATCGTCGGTGAGGGCATACATCACGTCATGTCATCTTGCATTAACAACAGTATTAGGATTGTCTGATTTACTGCTTTACTATTATCGCATGATTGATTTGTGAACATGCTAATCTTTGCTCTATGATTCCACTGAGTTGATCACTCACTCCCACGTTACGGGATGGTGTTTGCAACACCCACCAGAACCTGTTGTAGATGCAGGTGATGCTGAGATCCAGGAGGTAGAGCCAGACTTCGACGAGGACCAGGACGAGTTCTCGTACATGTAGTATCATGATGGCTTTGCTTAGGCGACCTGGGTTGACGGGACTTCAGTGGGACTATTTTGAACATTTGATTTTGTTCATGTATATGTATATGAGACTCAGAGATGTGTTCATACTTTAGAGACAGATGAGATCTACTTTGTTTTTCCATACAGTGATATATATATTGTTTAGTCTTCCGCTTGCTTTTATCATTGGATCTGAAGTATGAATTGCAATTTTGGTATACTTTTACTCATGTGAATGCTTTAAATCAGACAACATTGAATCATAATCATTTTTGTTGCATAAGTTACGGTCTGGAACTCGGGAGTTGAATTTATACACGACCCCCGATTTTCAGGGTGTTACAGCACCTTTCGTCGGTAAACCCGTATCGAGCTAAGTTTGACTACTTTGTCTTTGTCTACGACACAACGACAACCTATAACATGAAATAGGTTAGCTATTTCACCATTTACTCTATTTGGATACCTAACATAGATTAGGGTTAGGATTTCTTACCCAAGAACGGAGTCGAAATCGCTGGTATAGCGATGTAGGTAGGATGATTTGGCACGTGGAGTGGTGAGAACGAATCCCAGCAATGATCTCTCACTTTCTCTCTCTTCTCCTCACTTTCTCCTTCTCTTTTCTGTCTTCTCTCTCCTAGAGTTTAGGAATTTCGTATAGAATGAGAGAGGGGCAGGTTTAGGGTCTTATATAGGCCCAGAACTGGTGTAAATGGCCCCAGGGCCATAATGTACTTAGGTTATAGCCAAAGAGTGGCTGTTTCAGTCCAATAGAGCTCATCTGGAGTTTTCTACATACGGTCCAGAGAAAGTTCCCTAACAATGGATCTATGCTAGGTTAAGATTTTGGTCCGATCGGATTTGTGGATTGACCGTGGAGGACATGTTTTAGTTCAACGGCTATCGCCACTCGATTAGGGCCACAAGTACACTGACCTGTATAGAGAAATTTTCCTGATCTGAGGGTGTAGTTAGGTCAGAATCTGACGGTCTGAAACCTTAAATTTGGCCTGTAAGAGAATGACCTAATTCACTTAAGTTTTAGTTTATTTCTTAAAGATATTCGCGTTTCTCACACACTTCGCTCTTAGCTCAAGTTTTGCATTTTCGGATACTATTTGGATTTAATTTTTGTGCTGTTTTTCAAGCCCAATAAGTTGGTCGTAACCATTTAGTTTCACAGTAATTGGACTTTCGACGCGTGGTCCAGGTCCAATACGGAGTTTCAATGTGCTCCCGAGAGCAACTGGGTTTTGAGATAGATCCTAGGTTTTCAGGTAATGTTAGATTAATGATTCTAATGGTTTTGGGTCTTGCAGTTCATATAGAAAGCAGTTTAAGCTAATCTACTAATTAATTTAGCTTAGTACTTAATTAATTTTTGTCTAATTTCTAAAGAATTCGATCCTTAGTGATTTCTGCCTGAGGTGATACTCGCGTCTTTGTATGAATTTTTTCGAGACGTTATAGGATTGGTCCAGCTGGTGGGCCACATTTTTGGACCCCACCCTGATGTATTTGTTGTATTTACACCATCCAGAATGCTGGACGGTGGGACCCGCTTGATGAATGTGTTGGATCTACACCGTCCAGCCTGCTGTCAGGCCTGGACAAAAGGAAAATATGAATATTAGCTAGATTCTAACCCTGGTGGGCCACCACATGGACCCAACAGATGTAAGCATTTCATCCCTACCATCCAGTCACTGGACGAGGATTGGACCCCACAGTGATATATGAATTTTATCCTCATCGTCCAAAGATCTAGACGGTGGGATCCACCATGATGTATGTGTTTCATATCCACACCGTCTAGACGTGGATGGTGGACCCTTAGTGATGCATTGTAAAACAATCTTATAAATCTAACACTCGTAGTTGTCAAATTTTATTGTACCAAACTACTTAGAATCTGTATCTTGTTTTGATGAGATGGATAGATCAACTTCACACATTATGAGTCATCTTCGTCGTCACCAAACTTTTCTATGAATTCAAGTTGAAGAACATTGTCGAAGTTCAGGGATCACAAGTTCAAGTGCAAGAACAAAACTTTAAGTTGAAAGCTCATTGTTACTACTTTAAAGAATCAAGACTCAAGCCCTAACTCATGCTCAAGTTCAAGATTTGGAACACAAGCTTCATGTATTTTAAGTGAATGAGTTACTGAAGTGATCAATGTTTCGATGGTTCAAACTCACAAACAAGGTATAGATGACCTTACACTGACCATAGGTTAGGTTATATTCATTACATATTTTATTTGGGTCATTACATAAGTTTATAGGTCATTTCCTTGACTAGTCCTAGTCTTTGTTCGATTAGTTCAAGCACTGGCTCGACTAGTCTAAGAAGTTTCTCGACCAGTCCATGATTTGTTATAAATTTTTAAAAATTTTGACCAGTCATGGAGACTGCTCGACTAGTCGAGTGAACAGTGATCAACTAGTCATGCAGCCTTGACTCAAAGTCTGGCAAGGTTTTTTGGTCCCACTCAACCAGTCGAGTATATTGCTCGACCAGTCGAGTAGGCCACTCAATCAGTCGAGTAACGATCTTATCTTATCACGCTAGAAATTTTAAAATGTGGTTGGTCCTTCGACTAGTCGAACCGACCCTTAGACCAGTCGAGGGAACAGTATTTTCACCGATAATTCATTCATTCCAAGTATAATCTAGCCGTCACTCTAAGTGATAAGTTCCTGCATTTCTTAATTTATATTGTGTTCATTTTAGATTCTCTTAAATAATTCTTTGTATTTGATTTTGTGATCTCCATTCAACTCTATTTCATTAAAGAAGGGAATTGTGATTTTACCCTCTTTGAGATCAAAATCATATCAAGTTAGCCCAGGTTGATTTAATCTAAAAATCATTTAGACGTAGAACCCTTTCATTTGTGAGACTGCACATTGAACATCTTTGTTTACATCGGATTTATTCTACCGGGCTTCATCAGAAGGAGAATCTTCAGATAAGTACAATTTAATTTTGTGTATCTTTTGTGGTTTGTGAGATTCTGCCCAAAAAATTTCATTTTTGATTTTGTATGAGATAAGCCAAAAAATCTCAGAGTGTGGGGTTTTTATAATTGTGTAAGCCTATCTAAAAATATAATCGTGAAGGTTTTAAGGTAAACCTTGGAAAACCTTATTTGATAGTGAAAGCCAATATCCAATGAGAGAGGATATTGAGAGTGGAGTAGTTGTGTGGTTATTTTTCAAACAGTTGATGTACACACATGAACCACTATAATTCTCGGTGAATGCTTATGGTGGTGTATGTGTGGTGCTGAATGTTGTAATTTCCTTTTATGCACATGTGGTGAATGTTGTAATAATTTAGAATATTTCCTTTGCCTCCTTCTAAGTTTGAGTTTTTGATACTTACAAACGTTCTAGAAATCAGGTTTTCCTACCATAAACCTTGGTTTTTGGTGTAAGGTTGTCCTTAGAACTCAGCTTGTATCAACTTCTCAATACTTGTGCATTTGAGGTTACTTATAATTGTGCTATCTATCTTTGTTTATCTTTGTAATTCTGCATTTATTTTTAATTTGGCATAGTCCTATTCACTCCCCCTCTAGGACTTTAAGCTCAGCCTTTTCAAGTGGTATCAGAGCCTAATAGTTCAAACTTTTAATTCCACATTTATTATTTGGGTTCATTTCCTGAGCTGACCGATCTGAGCTTATAAGATGTCAAATTTTGATAAACTCTAGATTACTAGGCTTCCATCTTTTGATAGCTCTAATTATGCTTATTGGAAAGCCATAATGAGGATATTTTTGAGGTCCATAGATGAGAGAGTGTGGCAAGCCACGGTGACTAAATGGAACCCACCCACATTTGAAGTTCTAGACACTAATGGACTAAGTCTGCTGTTGTTACACCTTATTATTCATGGACTACTCTTTAGAAAAATGAGAGTAGTGCCAATGCAAAGGTTTTGAATGCAATCACTTACGCACACCAGATGAATTTAAAAGAATTATATCTTGTGATACTGTAAAGCAAGCCTTAGATATTCTAAAAATGACACACGAGGGTACAAATATAGTTAAGAAATCTAAACTTCAAATCCTCACTACTAGGTTTGAGGAAATACGTATGTAAGAAAGTAAAACTTTCATGGACTTCTATACTAAGTTAAATGACATAGTCAACTCTATGTGGGGACTTGGTGATAGCATCTCAGAAAGTAAAGTCTGTGCAAAGATACTACGCTCATTACCTAATAGGTTCAATTCTAAGGTGACTGCCATTCAGGAACTTCGTGATACAGATAACATGCAAGTTGAAGAACTTGTTGGTTCTTTACAAACTTACGAGTTAAATTTTAAGGCCCCTAAAGGTAAGTCCATAACACTTAAGTCTTTTAAAAATATTTCTCAAAATAATGCTGGAAATTCTGATTGTAAAAATTCTGAAGATGATATGACACTATTAGCTAAGAAGTTTTACAAAATTTTCAAAAGCAAAAAGAGAGTAAATTTTCAAAGACCTTCTGAAAAGAAAAAGAGTAGATCTAAAAATTGGAAATCTTTTAAAGACAGCCAATGCTTCAACTGCCATGAATATGGGCATCTGGCAAACAAATGTCCAAAGAGGTACAAACATAAAAGGAAAGGTATGTTGGCTACATGGGATAAATCATCTTGCTCTGAAGCTTCTTCTGAGTCAGATGATTCTAAACTTGAGTCTACTAATGAGGTTAAGGCCTTAATCACTCTAGCCAGAGTCACTTCCTCAGACAGTTGTAATTCAACTTATGATGAATATTTGAGAAGCGACCCATAAAATGATGATGATTTACAAGATGCCTATAATGCCCTATACAGGGAAAGTTGTAAAATAGTTGTAAAACTAAAACTTCAAAAAAAAAAGTTTTTAAAACTAAAAGAAGATTTTGATAATCTAGTTTTAGAAAAATCGCATCTTTTTGATTGTTTTGAAAAAGCTAAGTGTGATTCAGATTTCAAAACATCCCAAATTGAAAATCTAAAATCTGGAAATGAAACACTAAAACTAGAAGTCTCTTCTCTCTTGAGTTCGATGGATACTTGGAGGTACGCCTAGGGTGATCTTAAACTAGAAAAATTGGTAACCGGATCAAGGAAATTTGGCGATAGATCTGGTCTGGGATACAATAAGAATACGCCTCTTAAATGTAAGACACTCCTCCTAAGTTTGTTAAAGCGGAGTCCTCTAACTTAAAAAGAAAAAGTTTGAATTAAAATAGTTTTTAAAATCCTCTAACTTTTCAGGCTATGAAACCTAAAAGTAACCATATCAATTATAAAAATCAGAATCATAACCCCTTAGCTGAGCAAAATTGTAGATTTATTCGAGGAGCTTCTAAAATCTAAATCGAATGGTAGAATTTATAACAACTACAAGCGTAGAAAAACCAACAATGCTCTAAAACCCAAAACAGTAATGAAATGGGTCCCTAAGGTTGCTTGTCTAGTTGACCACACCGCTTTCAAGGCTTCGAGTCAATCAAAGTGGTACTTAGATAGTGATTGCTCTAGACACATGACATGTGACAAAATTTTTTTCACCAATCTCAAAGATATGACTATGGTTCATTCACTTTCGGTGACGGTAGCAATTGTAGAATTGTTGGCCATGGTACAGTTCAACTCTTTAATCTTCCTTCTTTTGAGAATATTTTATTTGTAGAGGACCTTAAGCATAATCTCTTAAGTATTTTTCAAATTTGTGATAATAAACATAGCATCAAATTCACCAATCAAGGGTGTGAGATATCTAATGAGAATGGTTCTATGATATTGATTGGTTACAAAACATCTGAGAACTGCTATATAGTTAGTAATTCAAGATCGTCTAAGTTATCGTGTTACATGGTCCAAACTAATGAGACCGATCTATGACATAAACGCCTAGGACATGTACACTACCGTAATCTTTATAGATTGAGCAAAGGCGAAGTAATAAGAGGTCTACCTAAGTTAAAGAAAATCAATAAAATTTGTGGTGAATGTTAGATTGGAAAATAAACTAGGAGTGCTCACAAGAAAGTGAACTCCAATGCCACATTCAAACCCCTGGAACTCCTCCACATGGATCTCGTTAGACCTACTAGAACGGAGAGTCGAGGTGGTAAGAAATATATTTTGGTAATAATGAATGACTTTACCAGGTTTACATTGGTAGTTTTCATGAGAGAGAAATCTGAAACTCTCGATGAAGTGAAAAGGATACTCAAGCGTATCCAAACTAAGAAGGAATCACATGTTACTAAAATTTGAAGTGATCATGGATCCGAATTTGATAATAGTAGTTTTGGGGAGTTTTGTAGCAATCATGGGATATCACATGAATTTTCTGCTCCTAAGACACCTCAACAGAATGGAATTGTTGAAAGAAAAAATTATGTGCTTCAAGAAATGGTTAATGTTATGTTAAATAGTATGAAACTTTCTAAAAATCTTTGGGATGAAGCTGTGAACATTGCTTGTTATATTATTAACCATGTATATACTAGAAAATCAAATAATAAGACTGCATATGAATTGTGGTTCAATAAGAATCCAACAGTTAAATACTTTCGAGCATTTGGCAGTAAATGTTATATTCTACGTGACCTGAAAAATTTAGAAAAATTCGACACTAAAAGTGACGAGGTTATTTTCCTAGGATATGCGCTAAACAATCGAGAGTATTGTGTTCTCAATAAGAGGACCGGTGTAATTCAGGAATCCATTAATGTGGTTATAGATGATCATCTGAATACACCTGTCTCTAGTTCAGAGGATGATGAAGTCTCTTTATTTGATAAACCAGACTCTTCATCTAGTCAAAATGGCACTAACTACGGTTAGTTAAAGACCATCTAACTGATCAAATACTTGGGAACCCTCTCACTACTATATGCACTCATAGACAACTAGAAAACATATGTAACTATGTGTGCTTCACTTCCCAGATTGAGCCAACCAATGTAAAAGAAGCACTTACTGATGAACACTGGATTGTAGCTATGCAAGATGAACTCAATCAATTTGTACGAAACGATGTATGACATTTGGTTCCTAGACCTGATGATAAACATATAATTGGAACTAAGCGGATCTTTAAAAATAAGTCTGATGAATTAGCTACCATTATAAGAAACAAGGCAAGACTAGTTGTACAAGGGTACACTCAGATAGAAGGCATCGATTATGATGAAACCTTTGTCCTAGTAGCTCATCTTGAATCTATCAGATTGTTCATATCCATTGTTTGTTATAAAAATTTTAAAATCTATCAAATGGATGTCAAGAGTGCTTTCTTAAATGGTGATCTGCATGAGAAAGTATATGTAGAACAACTTAAGGGTTTTGAAGACCCTAAACATACTGATCATGTTTATCGCCTGAAAAAGGCACTGTATGGATTAAAACGAGTTCTCAGGGCATGGTACAAAAAGTTGACTAAGTTTCTACTAAGTCATAATTTTGTAATGAGTGTTGATATGACACTGTTTGTTAAGAAACACAATGATCACATACTTATAGTACATATATATGTTGATGACATTATCTATGGCTCTACATGTTTTAACCTGTCACTGAGTTTGTGGAGTTGATGAAGTCCAAGTTTGAAATGAGCATGGTAGGAGAATTGAACTACTTTTTAGGTCTGCAAGTGAAACAGCTTGCCAATGGGATTTTTTATTTCTTAAATTAAGTATGCTCTGAACTTGCTAAAAATTTTTGGATTTGAGAGCGGTAAAAACTTCGATACTCGTATGAGTACGACACTTAAGCTCTCTAAGGATTCAACAGGTAAAAGTGTAGATCGTAAGTTCTATCGTAGTATGATAGGTAGTTTATTATATTTAACTACGAGCCAACCTGATATAGCATTCAACATAGGTATTTGTGGTTAGTATCAATCTGATCCTAAATTATCCCACCTGATTACTGTCAAGCGTATTTTGATATATGTCGTAAGTTCGGCCAATCTTGGCCTTTGGTATCCACATGATACAAATGTTCAATTAGCCGGTTATATAGATGCTGATTGGGCTGGTAATATTAATGATCGCAAGTCCACCAGCGGTGGCTGTTTTTATGTTAGGAATTGCTTAGTTTCATGGCATAGTAAGAAACAAAGTTCTGTATCGCTATCCACAGCTGAGGCTGAATATATTGCAGCTGGTAATGCAAGCAATTGGCATGTGTGGATGAAGAGGATGTTAAATGATTATAAATTTGCACAAGATTCTATGGTTCTATATTGTGATAACTGTAGCGCAATTAACATCTCTAAAAATCTAATCCAACATTCATGAACTAAGCATATTGACATTAGATATCACTATATTTGTGAATTAGTGGAAGATAAGATTATTTCATTGGATTATATTCAAACTAAAAATAAGCTTGTAGACATTTTCACAAAACTACTTGACAGAAATAGGTTTGCTAAATTAAAATTGGATATTGGTATGTGTAATGTGATCTGAGTTAATTGTGTTTGCTTTTACTATATTGCATGTTTTTATTTTTTGTATTTTTTTAAAATCAAAAGTTGCTGAAAATTAGAAAATTTTAAGGTTGCACAACCAGTCGAGTACACACTCGACCAATCATGGGATGACCGGTTTGAGTATGTACTTGACCAGTCTAGTAGATCTGGTTTGCGGTTTTAAAAAGTGGAAAAAATATTTTTTTCTTCATTGTTCTCATCTTCTCCAACTGACCCTTCCTCGACCGGTTGAATCCACCATCAATTGCAACTTGATTAGTGCATCTTTTCCATTTTCCTTTCGGATTTAGGATCTTTGCACTTCTATTTCCTTGATTTTGAAGTTTATTTCAAGGTTTCTAGTGGTTTCTTTGATTTTCTTGCAAAAAATCTGATTTGTGCAAAACCCTCCATTCCTTTCTTATATTCTTTTTGTGCATCTTGAAATGAAAGGTAGAAATAAGAAGAGAACCACTCGTGGTCCTTCTTCTTCCCGTTCCACACCTATTTTGTTGTGTACTCTTCGACCACCCAAAGAGGACCCAGAATATGTGCGGGATATTTAGCTCCGCAATGTTATTGTTGAGCGGACTGTCAATTTCAATCATTTGAGTCCTTTCAATATTGTTCCCCTCCTCGAGGCTGTAGGATGGGCTAACATATTGAATTGGGGTGGATCCGCATATCGGTCCATTGCCCAGGCCATGTTTGCATGCATTAGTGATGTGTCTATTGAAAATTTAACCTTCATTATTTTGTTTCGAGAAGGTACATTTCTAGTAGATTGTCACTTGATTTCTAACTTAATGGATATTCCTATTAATGATGAAGGGATTCCAATTACCACATTGTCAGAGAGATTAAATGAATCTAAAAAATGAATGTTAATTAGAGTTTTATGCAACATGAACTCGGATTGGAATTCCAGAATTGTGCTCCGATCCAATCATATGTTATCCAGATACAGAGTTCTTCATCGTATCTTTATCTCGAATGTTTACCCGAGATTTGTTAACAAGACTAAATAATTTCTTTCATGGTGCGCATTTTCACTCTATTATTTTCGGTATTCAAGTGTGTCTTCCATCTCTAATTTTCTATATGATAATTCATTTTGGTCTCCATCCGGGCATAACGATATACCTTTCACTTATTTGATGACCACCCTTGCTATTCATTGTCTTATGGTCATACCTACTAGAGAAGCTCCTATTACCCATCTCCTTTTCAACAATTCCAACATTAACAAGATGAATCTGAAGTTAGCCCCTGGTCAAGTTGATAGGGATGCTGGAAGAGCTGTTGAAGAAGCTGGAGAGGAAGATGCTTTACCTCCTAATGATGTGACTATGGATAATATTTTTGATGAATTAGAATATGATTTTGAGGCTGATCTTGATTATTGGCCATTTGCTTTTGATAAGCGGTTAAGAACCTTAGAGGAAAAGGTGAAAGGTTTACATGTATCCTAAGAGACTCAATTCAAATATATGCGCAAATACCTTCAGCGCATTAACAAGGGATTACATCAAATTGATCCATCTATTCCTGCTCCATCTTCTGGTTCTGACTAGATTTTATTGTCAATGTTGGGTTTGTAATAACTCTTATGTTTTCTTGTGCCTAAATAGTTCTTAAAAATGTGTGTTTTTATGAACTTGTTAGTATGCTTAATGATGATATTTGGATGTTAATTTATAGTCATGTTTATGCTATTCACTCTCATATCTTCTTACTTAAATCATTTATTTATTTTTTCTTTCCTTTGTCATATTGTAACAAAAAGGGGGAGAACGTGATATGGATATATTTAATGCTATATGATGATTGTTGGGGAGATGGGTGATTGTATAATATATGGAAGTATAATTATATGGAAGTGTTTTTTTTTTTTTTTTTTTTTTGGGGGGGGGATATGTATTTGCTTAATACAGGTTCTACAAATCACCTTGCCTGGATTGAGGGGGAGTTGTTGTAGCATGAATGGTGCATGATTCTTTATTGAATTGGTGCATGATTCTTTAGTCAGTTTTATCACAAATTTGACAAAGGGGGAGATTGTAAATGCTATCTTGTAAATCTAGCACCCGGAGTTGTCAAATTTGTTGTACCAAACTACTTAGAATCTGTATCTTGTTTTGATGAGATGGATAGATCAACTTTATGCTTTATGAGTCATCTTCATCATCGCCAAACTTTTCTATGTATTCAAGTTGAAGAGCGTTGTCGAAGTTTAGGGATTACAAGTTGAAGTGCAAGAACAAAAGTTCAAGGCTCAAGTTCAAGGTGAACGCTCATTGTTACTACTTTAAAGAATTAAGAACTCAAGCCCTAGTTCAAGCTCAAGTTCAAGATTTGGAACGCAAGCTTTATGTATTTCAAGTGAATGAGTTACCGAAGCGATCGATGTTTTGATGGTTCAAACTCACAAAAAAGATATGAATGACCCTAGATTGACCATAGGTTAGGTCATATTCATTGCATATTTTGTTTGGGTCATTACATAAGTTTATAGGTCATTTCCTTGACTAGTCCTAGTCTTTGTTCAACTAGTCTAAGCACTGGCTTGACCAGCCCAAGATTTGTTGTGAATTTTCAGAATTTTATGTTGGCCCCTTGACTAGTCGTGGAGACTGCTCGACCAGTCAAGTGAGCTGTGCTCGACTAATCGTGCAGGATCGACTCCAAGTCCAACAAGGTTTTTTGGTCCCACTTGACTAGTCAAGTGCATTGCTTGACCAGTCGAGCAGGCTACTCTACCAGTCGAGCAAGCCACTTGACGAGTCGAGTAATGATCTTATCTTATCGTGCCAATAATTTTGAAATATGGTTGGTCCTTCGACCAGTCGAACTGACACTTAGACCAATTGAGTGAATAGTATTTTCACCTATAAATAAAGGATGAATCTCAGAGTTTTTCATTCATTCCAAGTAGAATCTAGCCATCACTCTGAGAGATAAGTTCCTGCATTTCTTAAGTTATATCGCGTTCATTTTAGATTCTCCTAAATAGATTTTTGTATTTAATTTCGTAATCTCCATTCAACTCTATTTCATTAAAGAAGGGAATTATGATTTTATCCTCTTTAAGATCAAAATCAAATCAATCTAGCCCAGGTTGATTTAATTTAAAAATTATTTAGATCTAAAACCCTTTCATTTGTGAGATTAGACATTAAACATCTTCATCTACATTAGATTGGTTCTATCGGGCTTCATTAGAAGGAGAATCTTCAGATAAGTACAATTTAATTTTGTGTATCTTTTGTGGTTTGTGAGATTCTACCAGGAAAATCTCATTTCTAGTTTTTTCTGAGATAAGCCAAAAAATCTTAGAGTGTGGGGTTTTTGTAATTATGTAAGCCTATCTAAAAATATAATTGTTAAGGTTTTAAGGTGAACCTTGGAAAACCTTATCTGATAGTGAAAGTCAATATCCCGTGGGAGAGGATATTGGGAGTGGAGTAGTTGTGTGGCTATTTTTCAAACAGTTGGTGTACACACACGAACCATTATAATTCTCGGTGTTTGGTGGATGCTTATGGTGATGTATGTGTGGTGCTAAATGCTGTAATTTCCTTTTATGCACATGTGGTGAATTGTAACACCCCGGATTTTGGCTAATCTGGGATTAGACGTCCTTAGGCAATGGGTTAACTAGAACACCTGAGACATCGCTCAGAACCCAATTCCATAGCCAAAGAAATCACGTAGGATAAATTCCTTTGGAAAATAAGTGTAAGTTAGCTAGCGCGACGCTAAAGTAGCTGGGAAATAGTCCCTTATCACTTTAAATACGTTCTACAAGACCCAAATCGAGTAGAACCAATGACTCTATAATACTCTATGACCTGGGATCAAACTCTAAACCGGTTTGTTCTCTGGACCACTTTGAATCTTTGTATTGGATCTAGACCGCGTGACGAAAGTTCGATACCTCCTATCTTAGACCGTTAGAACCGCCTAGCTGGACTTGACACTCATTCCGAAAATCAAGTCAAACCGATAATCACAGGCTATTTCATTGAGCCCGGACTGAAGAGAGTGCGAATAGGGACAGTTGGAATTTCAAATTCAAATCTGGCACACGACTTGACGCGTCAGTATTGAGTGTTCTGACCATCAGAATTCATCCAGATTACACCCTCGGATCAGGAAAATTTTTTATTTTATATCATGAGACTTTCAGCCCTGATCTACGTGCGGTGACTGCTGAACTGAAACTGGTCTGCCACGTGCGATCTGCGGACCCAGCCAGACTGAAAACTTAATACGTGCTAGATCTGGTACGCGTGAGCTTAAGTCCGATCGCATTCGGTCAGGGGACCACCGGAAAGCATCTTTTGGACCGAAACAGCCCCGATTTGGATATGCACCAAGTAAACATTGTTCCGGAGCCTATTTCGGGCAATTTTGGGCTTATAAAAGGGGTTGAAACCCTCACTCCTCTCTCCCATCCGAAATTGCAAAAATTCTTAGATTGGGAGAGAGAAAAGGTGAGAGTTTGTGAGAGAAGATGGGAGAGTTCTTCCTGCCACTTGTGTTACGTGTTGCACGTGCTTAAGCAACGCATCTCTATCGCTTTTCCGGTGATTCCTCTGCTTTTTCAGGTATGAAATAACCCTAGAAAGTTATTGATTTGAGGTTTACTAGGATTCATAGCTTGTTAGCTGACGTAACTCGTGAATTAGGTTCTCTTATCGCTGTAGACGAAGCGTATACGCTCCGTTCGAACTCACACCCCAAAAAGGGAAAAGGTGCAGATTTTAGACGCTTTGATTGACTGTTTCCAAAGCTTTCAATGTCGTTTAATAGTAGATTCTTGACGGCAACGCCGTTTGACATGTACAACATGCTGTCCGTTTCCTGTTTCGTAAACCAACGAAGAATATGAGATTTAGGGCATTTTAGTCATTTGTAGGAAGTACTGTTTTCATTCATATTTTTCTGACGTGATTGACATGGCGTCTTGTCGCATTAGGATATTAGGAATGCGTGCATAATTAGTTTGGCGAAGAGATTCGCATAATTGCGCACTTCGGGTCGACATACTATATGTAGACTTAAGTGTGTATTGTATGTGTTTGTATAAATGCTTGTATTAGTATGTATTGAATTAAATGGTGTTATGAATTAGTTTGAGGTTGATTTCTCAATTAATATACTGGTGTAAATGGTTTCCTACATGTTAGCCATATGCATGATTTCATAATATGAATGAAATGCATGTGCTTGACAATTCGCTTAAGCTGTATGTTATAACATGTTCTTGATGATTTCATTTTGATTTAGTTTGAGATTGAATTCTCAAATAATATGCTGATGGAAATGATTTCCTATATGTTGGCGATATGCATAAGTTCATTATATGTACGAAAGGCATGTGTTAGATGATTTACTTAAGTTGTACGATATAACATGTGTTAACATGCTCACATGGTTGTGTTTCATTTCCAATGCTCTCACATGATCGCTGACGTGGATTCATATGTATTTGGGACTATACGTAGTCCAGGCAGTCGACAACCGAGCGAATTCGTGGTTAGCTTTCTTGGCCACGAAGGACGAGTCGATGAACGCGAGTCGTGTTGGAGTTGGCGGCAGTGGTTAGGCCACGCTCAGTGTTTTACGCACTTCATGTCGTTCGACTTGCGATGCGATCGTGCTAGTCGAGCCCGTCAAGTAACCCGACTGGCCGTTGTATGTTCACCCTACATGAGTCATAACTACTTGAACCTAGGGTACTGAACTTACCATTGTAAACCCTGTTAACCATGGTACCTTGATCCATAAAGACTCATGAGCCGGGCATGGTGGTATGGGACACCGTGGTCGAGCTGTCGGCCTACGCTGGGGCCACAAACCTCCCCATAGTGACCAGTGAGCACCTAGACTCGTGAGCAGATTATGGTGGTATGGGACACTATATTCTTGCTGTCGGCCTACATTGATAAGGTGATGGGGGAGCGGTGCAACGAGTGCGAGCAACAGCCCTGGCAGCCCTTTGTAGTGACTGCGAGCGTATTCTGAGTCTACGGGAGGCGACGACCCTTCCGTAGCAGTAGAGTACAGTAGGCCTGTATTGATAAGGTGATGGGGGAGCGGAGCAACGAGTGTGTGTAACAGCCCTGACAGCCCTTGCAGCGACCGACAAAATATACATCGTATGAGATTACTAGGAGTGACGACCCTAGACAGGATCTGTGTTGGGATTGATACAAAGGAAGTACCTTAGTTTCCCAATCCTGCTGTTTGAATGGACTAATAACAACTCGGAAATCATATCACCATAGCATTGCATGTGCCTGGAAGATGTGGAGCACTCTAGGGAGTGTGGCATGCCGCGGTCGTAAGATGTTGCCGTATGAGGGAGATCGTCGGTGAGGGCATACATCACGTCATGTCATATTGTATTAACAACAGTATTAGGATTGTTTGATTTACTGCTTTACTATTATCGCATGATTGATTTGATAACATGTTAATCTTTGCTCTCTTATCCCACTGAGTTGATCACTCACTCCCACATTATGAGATGGTGTTTCCGGACACCCACCAGTCCCTATTGTGATTGCAGATGATGGCGCGGCCTGCGAGGCGGAGCTGGATTTGATGATGATGAGGAGGATCTCTCCTTTATGCGTGATCTGATTGACGGGATTTCAGGGAGGTTGATTAGATACATTGACACTTGTCATTTTATATTTTTAGCGCCCTCATGTATATTCATTTTGTTTACTTTTGAAGTATACATGTATGTGTATAACCTGGTAATATATTCACACTCTGGAGACATACAACAGTTTATATACGTTATACATACTATCACAGTCTTCCGCTTGCAAATTTAACTGTCTCTGGAGTATGATATGCTGTTCTGGCTTAATCTCACTCATGTTTAATACATTATCACAGAAAACATTCAATCATACATATCTATGTTGCATAAATAACATTTTGGAACTCGGGAGTTGGGTTTTTGCTCGACCCCCGATTTTCGGGATGTTACATGAATGTTGTAATAATTTAGATTATTTCCTTTGCCTCCTTCTAAGTTTGAGTTTTTGATACTTACAAACATTTTAAAAATTAGGTTGTTTGGTATAAGGTTATCCTTAGAACTTAGTTTATATCAACCTCTCAATACTTGTGCATTTGAGGTTACTTATAATTATGCTATCTATCTTTGTAATTCCGCATTTTTTTTTAATTTAGCATAGTCCTATTGACCCCCCTCTAAGACTTTAAGCTTAACCTTTTTAAGTATGTATTGTATTTACACCGTCCATCTATGTGGCCCGCTTCCTGGACATGCAGGGCCCACTTGCTGGACGTGCAGGGCCCACCTGCTGCATGTGAGGCCCACAAGCGGTATGTGCAGGCCTATTGCAAGGCCCATTGATGTGCAGGGCCATTGTAAGTGCAGGCCCATGAGACGAGGCCCATTGTGATGTATATTAGGTCCGTGTGAGAGGCTGATTGTGATGTATATTAGGTCCGTGTGAGAGGCCCATTATGATATATATGAGGCCCTTGTGCGAGGCCCATCGTGATGTATGAGGCCCACCATAATGTATGTGTGATATACACACAATTCATCCATTTTTAGTATCGTGGGCCACCTTATGAGGTGTGACACCTCGTACTTTCTAGCACTCAAGTATTACCATGTGATCTAATTTAGCATAAATATAAGCCTTGCTTATGTAAACATTCACGTTCATTCTACCCTAAATCTAACTGTTGAAAACAATCCCCCTCCTTATATCAAATTAACCATTTGATTGATTCTCAAAATGACCCATCACAACTTTGGTTGACGTCTACTCTAGGACTTCACTCGCATAGACAAATCAAACCATTTATTTTAATACTAGGACTTGTATCATTCGATCCACCGTCCATCATGCCCATAACATCTTGTAAAGAAATCCGTCACTTGATCGCACCGATCGAACAACTTAAGCATTAAATCAGACACCAAAGTCCATTTAGATGGCTCCTAGGACTATTAGAGCGATTGATAAGTGATTTAAATCAATTCGACTATTGGTTTATAAGGCAAACATTGTAGTTGAGCATGCAACTACAAAGATGTGTAATTGCTTAAAAGTAACCTAATTGAATGGTTGGATGGAGACACACATCATAGTTTGTGGACTGAGCAACTTAAGAATCATTTAGGACTGGTCAGATTAACGTCTGAAGCCAATCTGACCATTAAACATTGGTAAAATTCCAAAAATCATGTACTGTGGCCCACTTGAGTTCTAAATCAACTTGTATGTCATGCCCGAACATTCCTTAGGATACTTAGGACCTTTTTGATCGCTGACGTTCAATTTCGAGATGATCTGACTGTCAGATTGATGGGAATCCACTAATATGACCCAAATCAAGTTGTGGGGCCCACATGAACTTTAGATCTACCCGATCTTTAGTTAGAGGCTTTGATTGGACCCTCTAAGGAGAATGGATGGGGCTAATCTCACTGATCATCACAGTGGACCCCATTTTGGGGTAGTGCATGTGCACAGTTCACATGTAATCATGGTGCACTGGATAGGGCAACTCGGTCAAAGCGGGCTGACCCGTGATTTCCTTAAAAAGAGAGATTTCTCTCTCTTTGGTTTTCATTAGAAGATGGATGAGCATCCGTCTATTTTGATCGGTGGCTCACCATCTAGCCCTGTTAGAATGATCTGAACCGTCCATTTAATAGAGGACCCATGTGCAACCAAAACCCGTTAGGTTTCACACTATTCCATACGTGTGCATGCACACGATTCTCGCTGCAAGTGGGTCCCGAAAGCACAACGTTTCCTAAAATGGAAACCTGTCTTACTGCTACCAACCTGGCGATCCGCGTAAGGCCGGATTCACCTTAGCCGTCCATCTAGTGAAGCATCTCAGCCATCCATTTGCGTAGGGCTTTCCAACCAAAACCAGGGCCAGTTTAGGTTCCTTCCCACGATTTTGAAAAAATCAAACAGTAGGATTCGATCTAGGCCATCCATTCTGTCACACCCCAAACTCAGAAACCAGGTTCACAAAATTCTTGATCTCTAAATCCAGTGTCGACGGCCTCTATAGTATACTATTCTCAGCTCCCAGCACCCATACGCCAGATTCCGATCTTGGAATCCTACAAGAAGGATTTTTCAATGTACATTTATCTCATAAGAAGCATAACCACAAGTTTACCCAAATCACAAGGTAACATCATCATCACATATCCACTAATATAAACAGTTGAATACATTGCTGAAAGGGAAATACATATATCGAAAATCAAAACTCCAGAAGACCGCTGCACACTCTAAGCTCAACGTTGCTGTAACCTAACGTTACCTGCATGTATCTATCATGTATAAGCTTATAGAAAGCTTAGAGGGTGGTGTAAGTGTGTACGATGCACGTGCCAAACATATAGATATCAGAGTAAGCAGAAATACTGGCAATCCATAAATCTTATAATATCAGAGTAATGCCGAAACATGCTGGTAAGTTCATAAATACGATCAACCTTATCTAAGATATGCGATGTAAAAACCCAATAAGCCAATATCATATACTGAGGAAGCAATGTAGATCAACTATGCAATGTGGAGACATAGTAAGCTAAATATTATATATTAAGGATGTAATGTAATATACAAATTCTGACAAGTCCACGAATGCCGTCAACCTCATTTAGGCCATTAAATGCAGAAATGTAGCAACCTAAAATATCATATGCAGTGGATGTAATGAAATATGTAGTGCGATTGAAATGATCAAGCTGGAGTGTGAAGTCGGGATGATAGTACGTAGTATTGCAGGCTAAAGGATCCATCACAAGGGACTTCTATCCAAACTAGTCTCATACTTAAATTTTGATAGATAGGCTCAATGTGGTAAACTCCTGATCTTAGGTTGGTCGCGTGCCCCAACTGAAATCCTAGCCATTGCGAAGTACACATCAATTAGTTATGAACCACTAGCCTGAGTGGATAGTGAATGAATAAATAAATGAGTAAAATACTGAGTACGCAACTCCTGCTCTATAAGTCCACATATCAGTACTGTACATCTTTGGGATCATCATCATGGTCTAGTACACTCTACACGCGATCATCACCCACTGGACATGCAACCATACGAGTGGAAGAGATCTCACTATCCGCCTGGCCAGTAGTCAGCCAATATCTGCCCAGCACATCGATATTAGACCCATTTATGAGCTGGTCAAACTCAGCCTAGCTATGCCCCCTACCCTTAGGTGGGTAAGGCCATACTCCCTTCTAACTGACCACGATACAGTGGGAGACGCGACCTATTGGTATTCGACACTCGGGCACTCATGTATCCACTCAGTCTAGATGTTGGGGCATCTCCTGTCCGCGAAGGTTTAGGGGCTTTCACCTAGGGACATTTATGACACCCCATGTAAAAAAAGATTTTTAGTGTCTCATCTAGCCATCCACGATATGCTTATGGAGGCCACGGCCCTGATGTCGCTAGGGCGTACAGTAATCATATTCTAAAATGCTGAATGCATAAGTCACACAGTCCAATCATGCATCAATCCTGCACATACCATGCGCTCATGTGGGACGACTCCACCTATTAGGGAGTCTCATGAACAACTTACCCTATGACATGTGCAATGGTCAACCACATATCACAAAAAACATGTAGATGATGCGTATATACATGTATCATGATGTTATGTTGTCACATACTCATAATTGGTATCAATAACTGGCATCGATAATCAACATCAACAATCGGCCTCGATAATTAGCCTTAAGAATTAGCCTCTATAATCAGCCTCGATATCTAGCCTTGATAATTGGCTTAACAAAGGGCCTAAGGGAAGATCACAATGTGGACATTTAACCATCATTCCCATCAATGTGGACATTTAACCAACATTGCTTCTAAGGAATGAGCCTCATAGGACCAAACATATAGTGGGCCCATGACTCCCACAAAGGCCTAATATACATCACCATGGGCCTCACTCAAGGGCCTAATACATATCACTATGGGCCTCGGCACATGGGCCATAAATACATCACATCGAGCCTCACTTAATGCCTGTATATACATTACAATGGGCCTCGGCATATGTGTCATAAATACATCACATCGGGCCTCACACAAGGGCTGCATATATATCACAATGGGCCTCAACATATGTGCCATAAATACATCACATCGAGACTCACTTAAGGGCCCCAAATGCATCATATTGGGCCTCACCAAATAAGTCATAAACACATCACCTGGGCATCATCAAATGGGCCTCATATACATCAAGTGGGCTGCATCACATGGGCCTCAAATATATCACAATGGGAATCATCATATGGGCTTCTTATACAACACATTGGACCACAACAATGGGTCTCACATACATCATGTGGGTCGCATCAACGGGCCACACCAATGGGCCTCATATACATCAAGTGGGTCACATCAATGGGCTATGCCAATGGGCCTCATATACATCAAGTGGGCTGCATCAATGGGCCGCGCCAATGGGCCTCATATACACAAGTGGGTCGCATCAATGGGCCTCTTATACATCAAATGGGCCTTATATGCATCAAATGGGTCACGGCATCTACACCATTCATCTATTTAAAGACCATTTTAGAGCATTCCCAAAAAAAGAACCATATCGAAAGATCATCTGGACCGCACCATAAACAACGACAAAGATAATGATTTTCATCGTTAAAATTTCAGATTGATCCAGGGCTGCTGTGCACCCACAAGGGGTTTCGATGGTAGACGTCCAATCCTCTGCTGTTTTATGTAGCGTGGTCCACCTGATAAATGGACCTACCTTATGTTTAGTCTCAAGCTTTAAGACCAGCTTGCCAATTGAATGGACGGTTTGGATGTAACACACACACAAGTGGTGGGGTCCACATCCCAGTTGGACGGATGGTGTGGATGGAGTCATACATTAAGGTGGGTTCCACGGAACTTGCTAACGTCAATTACACCAGCCTTATAGCTGGTGTATGTTAGACTAGCTAATCTGCATCCCAGATAGGTAGGTCTCACGTAGGGCCCACCATACAACATTATTTTATAATCTATATTATATTATTAGTATATTATATATATATATATATATATATATATATATATATATATATATATATATATATATATATATATATATATTATATTACAAAAACCCAGTGTCCAGGCCACCTAGACGATTAGCTTGGATATGAAGCATGTACACTTGGTGGGCCACACTGTCCAGGTGGATGTTATAAATAAAACACATATATCAAGGATGGCCCCATGTGCAGGGTGCACACGTCACCAAGGTAGCCCCACATGCTAATGGATGAACGGTTGAATATAACATTTACCTCATGCTAGTGGGTCCTGCATGGATGGATGGTTTGTTGGCCCCACGTGTGGGTGCTGCACATACATTCCAGCGGACCCCACCATCCATAGCAAATGGGCAGCAAGGATAAAATACATAAATCATGGTGGCTTCATCCACCACTGTCCAAATAGATGGATGGCTTGGATCAACAGAAACATCACAGTGGAGCCACGATAGTTTTTAGCTGTTGGACTGCTGGGCCAGCAGCCCAGTGTCTAGCAAATGGACGGCTAGATGTACACATGTATTGAGGTGGGTCCACACATGTGGACCCACCAGATGGACAACTAATATTTGTGTTTTCTCTGATCGTCCAGGCCTATGGATGACTTAGATGAGGCATTACATCAAGGTAGGCTCCATCATCCAAGATCTGGTCAGTGGTGATCAAATTTATACATCATGGTGGGGCTCACAGCTTGTACGACATGGATCAGGTGGGCCACACCCATCATAAGAGAGAGAGAGAGAGAGAGAGAGAGAGAGAGAGAGAAACAGTGGGATAGATGAACCCCGCCACTATGGGCCCCTCTTTACTTACAACCACATACATAAAAAAGGGTCCCATCACAAATGGGCCTTACATCAAATAACAAGATCTAAGGCTATGAACACCCACCGATTCTGCTTCTTCTAGGCTCCATGGACTCCTTAGCTCATAAGATTTCCCTTTGATGGTGGAAGATGAAGATTGAAGGGTGGAGATGGGAGATAGGGTGGTAGGGAGTGGGCCACACATGGCTCTTCTCATGGAGAGCTTAGACATTTCCTCTCCTTGGGACTTGCTTGGGAGAGTGAGAAATGAGAGAGAGGAGTGATGGATGATGGGTGATGGGTGTAAGGAAGGGATGGGTGGAGAGAGAGAGAGAGAGATGACTTCGGGGATGGGTCATGTACTTGGGGATGGGATAGAGTACTTGATGGTTGTGTACTTTGATTGATTGATGGGATTGATTTGACATTTGGTAGAGATTCTCCTACGCAGCATTTTTCTTGAAATAAACATGGGCCCACGTCTCCTGGCCTGGGTATCTCATCGGTGCGCTAGACGTGGCGTTAAAACCGCGGTGACGACGCGATTGTAAAGGTATAAGTCTCATGTCGAGCCGACTCAGATGATAGGATGTGACTCAGGGTGGCGCGCACATGCTATTTATGCATTGTGGGTCACCAGAATTCACCCAGGAAGATTGTGGGAGTTTGTGGAACGGTACGATCTAGGATATGGGTCTTACACATTCCTTATCTAATGACTCTAAAGGAGTTTAGGGCATGATATAAGGTAGAAGGATCGAATAGCAATGAGCCTTTCTTTGGTTATTGCAGCCGCCCGAGAAAAAATCCATCGTTTCCTTCTAAGCTCAAACCCACCATGAAAACTTCCATGAAGCTTCGAAATACTATCCCTCAAAAGCTCCCAAAGATTTTTCTACACCATATATGTGCCTCATTTTGGAGAAAAACTCACCCATTGACGATCCGCCATTAATGGCAGCCATCTTCTTCCTTGCCATTTTATTGCATCGAGCCATCTCAAATCGAGTTGTGTTCGGTCTGGGTTGGGTTACAAGCCTTGCTAGTTTATGCAAGAGAAAGGAGGAAAAGAGAGGAAGAAAGAAAGAAGGAGAAGGAGAGGGAGAGGCGCTACTGTTGTACCGCACCAAACCGAGTCGATGCGTTCAAGTCGGGTCGGACTGGTCGTCCAGTGGTTCTGTTGGACCTGTAGCACATGAAAGAAAGGAAGAAAGAAGTGAAGGAAGAAGGGAGAGGCATGGAGGATGAACTACTTCCCGTTCATCATGCTGCACTAAACCACTACCAAGTCAAGATCAAACTTGAGTCGAGTTTGAGCCGTGTAGCTCATTCCTAAGTTGGCTTAGTTCGAACATAGAGTGGTGCGGGAGACAACACTCTCCTAGCAGCGTGCTACTCCACCCAGTTTCGAGGGACTCAATTCGAGATCGAGTTATGTCTGGTTGAGTTATCACAGGCCACGCCAACTCTACTCATTGTTGAGATGTTAAGTTGGTCCAGGCTGTTGGACATGTTTAGAAGAAAGAAGAAGGAGATTATGAAAAGCAAGGAAAGAAGAAAGGGGAGAAGAAGTAAAGGGAAGAAGACATTGAGAGAAAGTGAGCTGAGTCGAGTCGGGGCATTTGTGCCGCACTAACTCAACTTGGCTGAGTTGCTGACCGAGTTGTAGGTCGATCTTAGTCGAGCAACCTTACTAGACAGGTTAGAAAGAAAGAAAATAAAGATGTGGGAAAAGGAGAATCAACTCAATTAGCTCTAACCAAGTCGACCCATCAATTCAAATCGTCGAATCAAGCTATCGAGTCGATTGATGTGAGTCAACTCTATCTTCCCATATTAGATCATCCTGCATTACCGTTAGTTTCATTACCATGAATATGACAATTATTAAGCATGAATAGCCATCAGTACAGTGTTTACGCTAATATTAGTTATTATAAATGAAACTACTATTAATAATACTAGTATGACATCTATCACTTGAAAAATATTACCATTAATAATAGATTTTACTATTTTGTTACCATTGTAATACTTATTATTACCATGGTCGCAAATGTTAATTAAATCATTAACGTTAAATGGTAACTAACCATATTTATATTGTGTTTAAACTACACATACATTATAGTTCAACTCCTAGAACCAAACCCTAAAAGTCTAGCCTAGACCTAAACTCTAGGATAAAATTAGACTTAAGTAATCAAAACTCTAGGTCAATATACTAAACCTAGATAGTGTGTTAGGTTTGGATCTAATTATAGAATTTCATAATTCATGGTAGATCATAATGTCTGTTATCATGACTAAATTCATTATTGATAGTTATGACTATTATTATTTTCCTTGTGGGATTAGTATAATTCTTGTTAATATGATTATTAGTATTAGTCATTATATCATTGTTAGTAAAATTTTTATTATTATTAATTGCATTAATTAAAATATTATTAGTCATTTTAAGAATAATAGATAATGTTGGTATAGTTAAATATGAACTTGTGAATCATCATTATCAATATATTAGCTAATATAAATTATAACACTAACGCTAATAGTTATCTTGTAATTATTAAGATTAAATTGTAACTAATACACCAATTAGAGTTCAAATCCTAGAATTTAAGTTTAAGACTAAAACCTAGGATGAAAATCCTAATTTTACATTAAAAACCCTAAGATAAATAATTTAAACCCTAGTCTATAATCTTAAACCTAGGTAGTGTGTAGAACTTGGATCTAATTGTATAAGTTCATGATTTGTGGTAGGATTTGATTCTAAGGGCACAAGCACTTAGCAATACTAGAAGGTGATTCTCTTCATCAGGCGATGATTTCTTCCACTTAAGCTTTCCATCTCTAAATTAGATCAAGGATAGTTTTTAAATTGATTATGAATGAGGCCTTAGAGCTTAATTAATTATATGATTATCTTACTTGGATATATGTTTGAGAATTGATCATGAATATCAAATGCATATGCTAGACCTTGATTCATTTAATAGTTCTTGAATGGTATTACATTTGTACTTTATTTGAATGATATCTTAGTTCGATACTTGATCTCTATGCCAATGGGATATGCTATTGTACCATTTACAAGACACACATGAATCAAAATCTCTCTAGTCTATGAGGGGAACCTCTGTCTAAGAAAGTGAGTTCGTACTTAGGGTGTAATGAGATTGATTGTGTTAGGAATAGACCCTCAACATGAAGGTTATGTTAGTGGTAAAATTATTCATGGAATTTATCATTTATGGAGTGATTCCACGTACCTGACTGTGGGATGAACCATTTGACATTTTGATCACCATTGCTTATTCGTATTTGAAGCATACATACCGACTCATTTTAATCATTGTATTTAGTATTTTTGACATTCATTCTCACTCAGCATATGATAATAGTTCCCACACATTGAGAATTGATTGGCCATGTGTTGATGAGAACTATCGACACCCTAAGGCGGTATCCTCATGAGTCAGGGATGGTGGTATGGGACCTATGCCTGAGCTGTTGGCCTACGCTGGGTGACGAGCCCCCTATAGTGACCTTGAGCTTTATTAAACCGGCTCGTTGTAATTGGACTAATAATGGCTTGGCTAATCATGCATACATGGCATATTGATGATGATGAGTGGATATTTCTGAATGCTGTATCATGTGCCTTTGAGTTATTGGGGTATCATTTTGCTAGTTGTCAGACCTCCAACTATGGATTTACGTATGTGATGTACGATGAGTAGTCATTATGTGGTATGTGATGTATGCACGTGATGTGCTTCGCTAATGGCTAGCCTTTACATGAGTGACAAGCTCAACTACCGACTGGATGAGCATCCCCAGGTCGATGATGTATTCACGCATCCATGCATATAATAAGATTGCATTTTGTTATGTTTTAGTTGCCGGTTTGTTTTCATGCTATACTTATCTGAGGCGGCAGTGTGTAATCTTGAGGAAAATTCACACTGAGTTGGCCACTCATCCATCAAATATATAATCGTACAGATAGTACAAGTGGCTTAGATGGTATTCAAGTTCAGACTGATGAGGAGCTGTTATGATCGACAAGGATGCATGGCTGTATCTTCCTCAAGAAGCTACGCGATCTTGCGGCTTTCGTTTATATGCATTTAATATTTCTCATGTATTAAATTGTGTAATTCAGGCAGTTGTTAATACAGAGACATTGGTTTGTATAAGTCATTATGGGTAGCCTCATGTATATTCTGAATGTAATGTAAATTTTCCTTTATATTGCTTTGTCCATCTATGTTAGACTCCTAACTTTGAAAGAAAAAAATATATGGAATTTTGGCTCTCTATAGGTTAACACTCATGCTTTTGGGAAATGAGTCGTATACTCAGGTCCTAAAAACACGGGGCATTACATGAGGCCCCTCATGATGTGTGTGCCATACATACACATGATTCGTCCACTTTCAGGGTCATGGGCCCCATTGTCTTGCGAGGCCCACCATGATGTATGTGTTATACGCCCACCGTGAGCTACCTTGTAAGACTCACCTAGCAGTATGTGTTGTATACAAATGCTATGCATCCCTTTTTCTAGATTTGTATAAGGGTCGTGGGCCCCATTGTGAGTTAGATCCCAATCCCCTAATGGGCCGCATTATAGGAGCAATGGTGGTTAAAGGTCCATCGTTGTAAAACTTCCTAGGGCTTATTGTTAAAGCCAATTTCCACATTCCCTTATTGGGCTAACCCAAAACGTTGGGCCCCCACTTATGTTAGTAACACCCATTGGGCTAACCCAAATCGCTGGGCCCCCATTGATGATAATGCTTCCCACCAAGATTGGTAGTAACCCAAACCTTGGAACCTACCTTATTGTGTAGTTATAAGAATCACCTCTTATCGTAAATGGAAGAATATGTGCTATTAGATTTGGTACATCCACTGTTGAAGCTTATCTCGATTCGTGGGTTAGATCCACCGTCCTTGCAGGGGACCCAGCCTTAGGATATATGATATTCTAATACCTTGAGTAGGTTATGATAGTCTAACATGGACCAATCCATATAGACTTCTATATGACTAGTGGGGTGTATCATTCAACCCCTACTCTTGTAAGTAGCATACCGGCTAAGGCCGATCATCACCTGTTATATCTGAAAATCATGCTAGTGTACTTAGTCTAGTAGGACACTATAAAACCCCAGATTTTTTTGACCTGGGATTAGACGTCCTTACGCAATGGGTCAACCAAAACACCTTGGTAACCGCTCAGAACCCAATTCCAAAGCCAAAGAAATCACTTAGGATAAATTCCTTTAGAAATTAAGCGTAAGTTAGCTAGCGCTACGCTAGAGTAGCTGCAAAATTGTCCCTGATCACTTTAAATATGTTCTACAAGACCCAAAACTTGTAGAATCGTTGATGTTACGTTACCCTAAAATCCAGGATCAAACTCTAAACCGGTTTGTTCTCTGGAATCCTTTGAAACTTTGTATTGGATCTAGACCGCGCATCGAAAGTCCGATATCTACAATCTTAGACCGTTATGACCGCTTGGCTGGACTTGACAATCGTTTCAAAAATCAAGCCCAATCGATGTACGGAGGCTATTTCATTGAGCCTGGAGTGATAGAGAAGCTGAAATGGGTTAGATTTGAAAAATTTAATCCAAATCTGGCACGTGACTTGGCGCGTTATTATTAAGCATTCTGACCGTCAGAATTCAGCCAAATTACACCCTCGGATCAGGAAAAATTTTTCTTTCATATCATGAGACTTGTAGACCTGATCTAGGTGCGATGACCGCTGAACTGAAATTGGACCACCTCGTGCGATCTGGGAACTCTGCCGGACTGAAAACTCAATGTGTACTAGATCCAGTGACCATGAGCTTAAGTCCGACCGCGTTCGGCCAGGGGACCTCCCAAAACACTCTTTTGGACCAGAACAGACCCGATTTGGTTATACCTCAAGTGAACTTTGTTCCCAAGCCTAATTTGGGAAGGTTTTAGCCAATATAAGGGCTTTAAACCCTCTCACAACCCTCCCATCCGAATTTGCTTGAAACCCTAGGAAAAGAGAGAGAGAAAGTGAGAGATTGTGAGAGAGTGTGGGAGAGATCTTCCTGCCACTTGCTGCAGCTGCTACACGTGCCTAAGCACCGCATCCCAATCACTTTGTTGGTGATTCCAACGCATTTTTAGGTAAAGAAAACCCTAACTACTTGCTGATTTAGCATTCCATAGATTCAAATAGCAAAGTAGATAATACATCTTGTGCATTAGGTCGTCGTTACGTCGTTGACGAAGCGTATCTGTTCTAATCGAAGCGATACACGTCTATGACAAAAGGTGAGGATTTTAGACGCTTAGATTGACTGATTTCAAAACTTTTAATGTCGTTTAATAGTAGATTATCGACGGCAACACCGTTTGACATGTATAATATGCTATCCATTTTCCATTTCGTAAACGTACGGTAAATATAAGATTTAGGGCATTTTGGATATTTGTAGGAAATACAGTATACGTCCGTATTTTGCTGAAATAATTACCATGGCTAATTGTCGTGCTATGATATTAGGAATGCGTGCATGATCTGTTAGGCGAAGAGATTCGCCCTAATGCGCACTTTGGGTCGACATACGCTATGTAGACTAAAGTGTGTAGACTAAGTGTTTGTATAAATGTTTGTATTAGTATGTATTGAGTAAATGGTGTTGTGTATGAGTTTCGAGATTGAATTCTCAAGTAATATGCTGATGTAAATGATTTCCATCATGTTGGCTATATGTATTGATTTCATTATATACATGAAATGCATGTGTGGGATGATTTGTTTAAGTTGTGTGTTATAACATGTGTCCACATGCTTACAGTGTTGTATTTCATTTCTGTTACTCACATATGCTTACTGATGTTGATGTACAAATGCTTGGGGCTATGACCTAGTCCAGGCAGTGGGTAATGGATTGAATTCGTGGTTGGTTTCTATTTGCCACGAAGGACACGTCGATGAACGCGAGTCGTGTTTTGAGTTGGCGACAGTGGTTAGGCCACACGAAGTGTTTTATGCACTTCACGTCATTCAACTTGAGATGCGCTCGTGCTAGTCGCGCCCGTCAAGTAACCCGACTGGCCATTGTATGTTCACCATGTATGTGTCATAACTGCTTGAACCTAGGGTACTGAACTTACCATTGGAAACCCTGTTAACCATGGTACCTTGATCCATAAAGACTCATGAGCCGGGCATGGTGGTATGGGACACCGTGGTCGAGATATCACCTACGATGGGGCCACAAACCTCCCTATAGTGACCAGTGAGCACCTATGACTCGTGAGTAGATTATGGTGGTATGGGACACTATATTCTTGCTGTTGGCCTACACTGATCAGGTGACGAGCCCTTTGTAGTAACCGCGAGCGTATTCTGAGTCTACGGGAGGCGACGACCCTTCCGTAGCAATGAGAGTACATTAGGCCTGTATTGATAAGGTGATGGGGGAGCGGTGCAACGAGTGCGAGCAACAGCCCTGACAGCCCTTGCAGCGACCTACAAATGTAACATCGTATGTGATTTCTAAGAGTGACGACCCTAGACAGGATCTGTGTTGGGATTGATATAAGGGAAGTACCGTAGTTTCTCAATACGGCTGAATGAATGGACTAATAACAACTTGGTAATCATATCCACATCGCATTGCATGTGCCTGGAAGATGTGGAGCACTGAGCGGTACGCAAGCATGCCGCGGATGCAAATGGTGCTGTATGAGGGGAAATGTCGGTGAGGGCATACATCATGTCATCTCATCCTTGCATTAACAACAGTATCCAGGAATGTTTGATTGTTTGGTTTACTATTAACGCGTGATTGATTTGATAACATGCTAATCTTTGCTCTATGATTTCACTGAGTTAATTACTCACTCCCACATTACGGGATGGTGTTCCAGACACCACCAGACCTTTTTTATAATTACAGATGATGGCGTGGCCTGTGAGGCGGAGCCAGACTTGATGATGATGAGAAGGATCCCTCCTTTATGCATGTTCTGATCGACGGGATTACAGGGAGGTTGATTAGACGCCATGACACTTGTCATTTTATATTTTTGGAGCACTCATGTATATTCTTTTCTTTCCATTTTTGGAGTATACATGTATTTAATTAACCTGGTAACATGTTCACACTCTGAAGACTTATAATCAATTATATATTTTATGTATTTATCATAGTGTTTTGCTTACTAATTTAACTCTCTCTGGAGTATGATATGCTGTTTTGGCTTAGTCTTAATCTTGTTTAATGCTATTCTACAGACAATATGCATTTATCATTATCTATGTTGCATAAGTGACGTTCTGGAACTCGGGAGTTAGGTTTCTACCCGACCCCCGATTTTCGGGGTGTTACAGTTGGTATCAGAGCATGATTGAGATTAAACTGGACCTGGGTTATGGCCACGCGACGTACGCTGTCACCTCTTTGACTTAGGTGGGTGCGAAAGGAACCTAGAAACACTTATAGGATCGCAGTTTCGCCAATGGGCGAAGTTTACTCAAATCGATCGTTCGATCGAGTCTGTAACGCATGTATGGTCGCGTGAAGTGACCTAAGTTTCCTGTTGGTTGTTAGTAGGTAGGTTTGAGAGGTTCCAAAAAGAATTCCAACCTAAAAATGCATGTCCTTGGGTTGTGGGGCAACCACGACCCTTATACTCAATCTCAGGGCTTAAAAACCCCATTTCACCCAATTTCTTCAAAATCTTTCCCCTTACCACCCCATTCTTCAACTTTTTCTAAGTCTTTTCATACTAGGCATAAATCCTAATGTGTACATGATAAAAAATTATACTTCGACAAAAATTTACTATAAATAGTAAATATAGGTAATAATTGGAATTTTGGTCATTCCAGTTATGGAATCTCTTGTAACAAATGGGTCAATTGGATGGATTAGCTTCTCCTACCCTAAAATCATATGTTACATAATGTATAAGTTCATTCTGATTCACAAATTGGCCCCGAAACACCCCAAACAGAGTCTTGGGCCTATCTAGGCTAATATACAATGAACCAGGGTGGGACCCATGTGCATTTGGGGACTACAGGACAGGGGGACCACATCCCATGGGGTGGCCATCTTCGAAAACCACTTTGGCCGACGATGGCATCGCCGGTTCTGCGATGCATCGCCGACCGGTGGGCCCCATTTGACCTGAAACTCGGGCGCACGCCCTTAAATGGGTAGGGCACCCCTCCCATAGGTGGTTCGCACCTCAAAGTCCCCTGAAAGTGTTACCTCCTTCACAACAGCCCCCTCCAAGCTCTCCCTTTTCATTTTTTTACTGCCACCCTCTCAAAACTTAGTGCCTAACCACTTTCAATCCTTCTTTCTGCCAAAACCGATGCCTACCCACCCATTGGTGGCTGTTCATAGCTCTCTCCCTCTCCAATATCGTCGTTTGAAGCTCCCAAAACCTCCATTCATAGCTGAAATCGTGTGGAGCTCCATTCCCCTTTATAGTTCTCTTTTCTCTTTAAAAATCCAGTCCTTGGGAGCTTGATTCATCCCTCTACAACGCCTAGATTTATTTTAATCAGTTTGGGCAGTATTTTCTCCTTATTTCCCTCATTTTCCATGGCTTTTGTTAAGGTTATTTTAGCCTTTTTCTCTCTTTCCACCGTCCTCTCTCTCATGTCCCTTTTATTTGATCCTCAGACTCGTGGAAACCTGCTTACCCATCCCCTTTCTCCACGTTCTTCGCTTGTTTGATTACCGTTTGAAGGATTTCTGTGTTTTGTTGTTGTTGGGTTTAGTGATGTCATAGGTAGAAATGTGTTTGCGTAATGTTTTGGGCTTAATATAGCCGAATGCGTTCCTGTCATAATTCATGTGAAACTTTATTCCATATATTGTGACGTAATTTGTCAAATGAAGTGCATGCCGTTTCATTCGCTGTAAGGTATTATCCCTAGATTGGGTATATCCTATGGCTACCACTACCATGATTGGAATGTATACGATTAAAAGTAAATCCCAGGATTAAGCTTACAAATTAATTTTTATCCCACCCCACCCTCCTACCAAGCATGCCACTCCAAATCCCGACATAGGATTAGTAATGCGGTCCCTATTAACACAATTTGAGACCACTGGCCATATAGGCCCTTGGCGTTTTGGACCTAGAGTTAGTGCTCCTAGATTTAAAAGATCTAACGATATAGGTAATCCAATTCCATTTAGACAATCGTGACCTTAAGCGATAGAACAATTCCCTGTATTCGTAATGGTATGAAACCATTTAGCGTATAAGATTAGGCTGTAGATTACAGACTAGTCTACTAGTTACCTTAAGTAGTCTAAAGCCTGTATATGCTAAGGAATAATAGGTTAGATTTGGTTGGAATGAGACTCCCTTCCTTGGGTAGATCCTCATAACATTCATAAGCTCCTTTAGTAACTCTCAGGAGGCTTATTTACCTTAGAACCATTCATTCTCAGGGAAAACTTCTACATTCCTAAGATAGAAGGTAGAATAAACCAACACACCCCTTAGAATTGCCATCCCTAAGGGCTTTTTGCATTCAGAAACGCAGAGTAAAGGAACTACATGTAAGCGATGTATTCGTGGTTTGAATCGACTTCTTAATCCTAGTGGTTACTAATAAATCCAATGCTCTGATCAACCAGAAGATCGGCATCGACTCGGATTAAGAATTGATACAATAAATTTTCTCTCCTAGCTAGATAGAAAGTCTATGTATCCGGCTCAGACCTACTACATAACTTTTCTTCCATGTTGGCCCGACCACATACAACCAAAAGTTATTGCTTTACCTTTGGGAAATGTTGAGGACATCTAGCCAATAGAGAGTAGGCTTATTTCTACAACCATAGGTACCAATGCCATAGAATGCATCACTAACAAAGGAAGGCCAACGTAGTGAGAGGTTGTTTCCCATTTTGTGTTAAGGATAGACCCTAAGTTACACCTCATTTCGATGTACGGATCGAGACATAGATGTTTGGACCTTAAGAAGAACCAAGTTTTAAAGGGGGTAGAACCTTATGAGCCCAATTTAGTAGTTGTTAGAACTGCGCCGCGGAAGCGTGGTTGGCTCTTCCCCACTGGCCCAGGATCGAAACAGTTGATTAGGTTATACGTAAGGTTAGGTCATTAAATAGGATTTGAACCTTCCTTAGTCTCTTTAAGTACTCATTACCCTTAGCCAATTTCGGGGATGAAATTTTATTTTAAGGGGGGTAGATTGTAACACCCCAAATTTTTGCCGACCTGGGATTAGATGTCCTTTGGCAATGGGTCAACCAAAACACCTTAGTAACCGCTCAGAACCTAATTCCAAAGTTAAAGAAATCACTTAGGATAAATTCCTTTAGAAATTAAGCGTAAGTTAGCTAGCGCTACGCTAGAGTAGCTGCAAAATTGTCTCTGATCGCTTTAAATACGTTCTACAAGACCCAAAACTTGTATAATCGTTGATGCTACGTTACCCTAAAATCTAGGATCAAACTCTAAACCGGTTTGTTCTCTGGAACCCTTTGAAACTTTGTATTGGATCTAGACAGCGCGTCGAAAGTTCGATATTTACAATCTTAGACCGTTATGACCGCTTGGCTGGACTTGACAATCGTTTCGAAAATCAAGCCCAACCGATGTACGGAGGTTATTTCATTGAGCCTGGAGTGAAGAGAGTGAGAAATGAGTTAGATTTGAAAATTTTAATCCAAATCTGGCTCGTGACGTGGCGCGTTATTATTAAGCGTTCTGACCGTCAGAATTCAGCCAAATTACACCCTCGGATCAGGAAAAAATTTTCTTTCATATCATGAGACTTGTAGACCTGATCTAGGTGCGATGACCGCTGAACTGAAATTGGACCGCCTCGTGTGATCTGGGAACTCTGTCGGACTGAAAACTCAATGTGTACTAGATCCAGTGACCATGAGCTTAAGTCTGACTGCGTTCGGCCAGGCGACCTCCCGAAACACTCTTTTGGACCAGAACAGACCCGATTTGATTATACCTCAAGTGAACTTTGTTCCCATGCCTAATTTCGGAAGGTTTTAGCCAATATAAGGGCTTTAAACTCTCTCACAACCCTCCCATCCGAATTTGCTTGAAACCCTAGGAAAAGAGAGAGAGAAAGTGAGAGATTGTGAGAGAGTGTGGGAGAGATCTTCCCGCCACTTGCTGCAATTGCTACACGTGCCTAAGCACCGCATCCCAATCACTTTGTTGGTGATTCCGACGCATTTCTAGGTAAAGAAAACCCTAACTACTTGCTGATTTAGCATTCCATCGATTCAAATAGTAAAGTAGCTAATACATCTTGTGCATTAGGTCGCCATTACGCCGTTGACGAAGCGTATCTGTTCTAATCGAAGCGATACATGTCTACGACAAAAGGTGAGGATTTTAGACGCTTAGATTGACTAATTTTAAAGCTTTCAATGTCGTTTAATAGTAGATTATTGACGGCAACGCCGTTTGACATGTACAACATGCTGTCCATTTTCCATTTCGTAAACGTACGATAAATATGAGATTTATGGCATTTTGGGTATTTGTAGGAAATACAGTATACGTCCGTATTTTGCTGAAATAATTACCATGGCTAATTGTCGTGCTATGATATTAGGAATGCATGCATGGTCTGTTTGGCGAAGAGATTCGCCCTAATGCGCACTTTGGATATACATACGCTATGTAGACTAAAGTGTGTAGACTAAGTGTTTGTATAAATGTTTGTATTAGTATGTATTGAGTAAATGGTGTTGTGTATGAGTTTTGAGATTGAATTTGTAACACCCTGAATTTTTTGCCAACCTGGGGTTAGACGTCCTTAGACAATGGGTCAACTAAAACACCTTGGTAACCGCTCAGAACCCAATTCCATAGCCAAAGAAATCACTTAGGATTAATTCCTTTAGAAATTAAGTGTAAGTTAGCTAGCGCTACGCTGGAGTAGCTGTGAAATTGTCCCTGACCACTTTAAATACATTCTACAAGACCCAAAACTTGTAAAATCTATGATGCTACGTTACCCTAAAATCCAGGATCAAACTCTAAACCGGTTTGTTCTCGGGAACCCTTTGAAACTTTGTATTGGATCTAGACCGCGCGTCGAAAGTCCGATATCTACCATCTTATACCGTTATGACCGCTTGGCTGGACTTGAAAATCGTTTCGAAAATCAAGCCCAACAGACATTCAGAGGATATTTCATTGAGCATGGAGTGAAGAGAGTGAGAAAAGGGTTAGATTTGAAAATTTTAATTCAAATCTGGCACGTGACTTGGCGCGTTATTATTAAGCGTTCTGACCGTCAGAATTCAGCCAAATTACAGCCTCAGATCAGGAAAAATTTCTCTTTCATATCATGAGACTTGTAGACCTGATCTTGGTGCGATGACTACTGAACTGAAACTGGACCGCCACGTGCGATCTGGGAACTCTACCGGTCTGAAAACTTGATGTGTGCTAGATCCAGTATGCATGAGCTTAAGTCCGACTGCGTTCGGCCAGGGGACCTCCAGAAATGCTCTTTTGGACCAGATCAGCCCCGAATTGGTTAGACCTCAAGTAAATATTGTTTCGAAGCCTAATTTGGGAAGAAATTAGGTTATATAAGGGCTTTAAACCCTCACTTCTCTCACCCATCCGAATTTGCTAGAAACCCTAGCAGAGTGAGAGAAAAAGTGAGAGATTGTGAGAGAGTGTGGGAGGGATCTTCCTGCCACCTGCACCAGCTGCTACACGTGCTTAAGCAACGTATCCCAATCGCTTTCCCGGTGATTCCGTCGTATTTTTAGGTAAGGAAAACCCTAACCATTTGCTGATTTAGCATTCCGTTGATTCCATTAGTGATGTAGCTTATGTAACTTGTGTATTAGGTCGCCTGTTCGCCGTAGACGAAGTATATACGCTCCGTTCGAAGCAATACACATCTAGGAAAAAGGTGCAGATTTTTGATGCTTTGATTGGCTGATTTCAATGCTTTCAATGTCGTTTAATAGTAGATTATCGACGCCAACGCCGTTTGACATGTACAACATGCTGTCCGTTTCCTGATTCGTAAGCAGATGAAAAATATGAGATTTAGGGCATTTTAGTCATTTGTAGAAAATACTGTTTGCATCCATATTTTGCTGATATGATTGACATAGATTTTTGTCACCTTAGGATATTAGGAATGCGTGCATAATCAGTTTGGTGAAGAGATTCACCCAAATCCGCACTTTGAGTCGACATACAATATGTAGACTTAAGTGTGTAGGCTAAGTGTTTGTATAAATGTTTGTATTAGAATTTATTGAATTAAATGGTGTTGTGAAATAGTTTTGAGATTGAATTCTCAAATAATATGCTGATGTAAATGATTTCCTTCATGTTGGCTATATGTATGATTTCATCATATGTAAGAAATGCATGTGCTAGATGATTTACTTAAGTTGTATATTATAACATGTGTTAACATGCTCACATTGTTGTAATGCATTTCCATTACCTTTATATGATTGCTGATGTGGATTCATAAATGTTTGGGACTATACTTAGTCCAGGCAGTCGGTAACCGAGTAAATTCATAGTTGGCTTATCTTTGCCATGAAGGACGCGTCGATGAACGCGAGTCTTGTTTTGAGTTGGCGGAAGTGGTTAGGCCACACGAAGTGTTTCATGCACTTCATGTCGTTCAGCTTGAGATGCGCTCGTGCTAGTCGAGCCCGTCAAGTAACCTGACTGGCCATTGGTTGTTCACCTTGTATGAGTCATAACTGCTTGAACCTAGGGTACTAAACTTACCATTGAAAATCCTGTCAACCATGGTACCTTAATCGACAAAGACTCATGAGCCGGGCATGGTGGTATGGGATACCATGGTCTAGTTGTCGGCCTACGCTGGGGCCACAAACCTCCCCGTAGTGACCAGTGAGCACCTATGACTCGTGAACAGATTATGGTGGTATGGGACACTATATTCTTGCTGTCGGCCTACACTGATCAGGCGACGAGCCCTTTGTAGTGACCACGAGTTTATTCTGAGTCTATGGGAGGCGACGACCCTTCCGTAGAAATGAGAGTACAGTAGGCCTGTATTGATAAGGTGATGGGAGAGCGGTGCAACGAGTGCGAACAACAGCCCTGGCAGCCCTTGCAGTGACCTACAAAATATAACATCGTATGAGATTACTATGAGTGACGACCCTAGACAGGATCTGTGTTGGGATTGATATAAGCAAGGTACCTTAGTTTCCCAATCCTGCTGTATAAAAAGGACTAATAATAACTCGGTAATCATATCACCATCACATTGCATGTGCCTGGAAGATGTGGAGAACTGTGGGAAGAAAGCATGCCACGGGCGTAAGATGGTACCGTATGAGGGAGATCGTCGGTGAGGGCATCCATCATGTCACGTCATATTGCATTAACAACAGTATTTAGGAATGTTTGAGTTATTGCTTTACTATTATTGCATGATTGATTTGAGAACATGCTAATCTTTACTCTCTTATCCCACTGAGTTGATCACTCACTCCCACGTTACGGGACGGTGTTTTCAGACACCCACCAGACCCTATTGTGATTACAGATGATGGCGCGGCCTGCGAGGCGGAGCTAGACTTGATGATGATGAGGAGGATCCCTCCTTTATGCGTGTTCTGATTGATGGGATTACAGGGAGGTTGATTAGATGCCTTGACACTTGTCATTTTATATTTTTAGAGCACTCATGTATATTCTTTTTGTTTACTTTTGGAGTATACATGTATGTATATAACCTGGTAACATGTTCATACTCTGGAGACATACAACAGTTTATATATGTTATACATACTATCACAGTCTTTCGCTTGTTAATTTAACTGTCTCTGGAGTATGATATGTTGTTTTGGCTTAATCCCAATCTTGTTTAATGCCTGTTTACTGACAACATGCATCTAATATTATCTATGTTGCATAAATAACATTTTGGAACTCAGGAGTTGGGTTTTTTACTCGAACCCCGATTTTTGGGATGTTACAGAATTCTCAAGTAATATGGTGATGTAAATGATTTCCATCATGTTGGCTATATGTATTGATTTCATTATATACATGAAATGCATGTGTGGGATGATTTGTTTAAGTTGTGTGTTATAACATGTGTCCACATGCTTACAGTGTTGTATTTCATTTCTGTTACTCACATATGCTTACTGATGTTGATGCACAAATGCTTGGGGCTATGACCTAGTCTAGGCAGTCGGTAATGGATCGAATTCATGGTTGGTTTCTATTTACCACAAAGGACACGTCGATGAACGCGAGTCGTGTTTTGAGTTGGCGGCAGTGGTTAGGCCACACGAAGTGTTTTATGCACTTCATGTCGTTCAACTTGAGATGCGCTTAAGCTAGTCGAGCCCGTCAAGTAACCCGACTGGCCATTGTATGTTCACCATGTATGTGTCATAACTGCTTGAACCTAAGGTACTGAACTTACCATTGGAAACCCTGTTAACCATGGTACCTTGATCCATAAAGACTCATGAGCCGGGCATGGTGGTATGGGACACCGTGGTAGAGCTGTCGGCCTACGCTGGGGCCACAAACCTCCCCGTAGTGACCAGTGAGCACCTATGACTCGTGAGCAGATTATGGTGGTATGGGACACTATATTCTTGCTGTCGGCCTACACTGATCAGGTGACGAGCCCTTTGTAGTAACCGCGAGCGTATTCTTAGTCTACGGGAGGCGACGACCCTTCCGTAGCAATGAGAGTACATTAGGCCTGTATTGATAAGGTGATGGGGAAGCGGTGCAACGAGTGCGAGCAACAGCCCTAGTATCCCTTGCAGTGACCTACAAATGTAACATCATATGTGATTTCTAGGAGTGACGACCCTAGACAGGATCTGTGTTGGGATTGATATAAGGGAAGTACCTTAGTTTCCCAATACGGCTGAATGAATGGACTAATAACAACTTGGTAATCATATCCACATCGCATTGCATGTGCTTGGAAGATGTGGAGCACTGAGCGGTACACAAGCATGTCGCGGACGCAGATGGTGTCGTATGAGGGAGAATGTCGGTGAGGGCATACATCATGTCATCTCATCCTTACATTAACAACAGTATCTAGGAATATTTGATTGTTTGCTTTACTATTAACGCGTGATTGATTTGATAACATGCTAATCTTTGCTCTATGATTCCACTGAGTTAATTACTCACTCCCACGTTACGGGACGGTGTTTCGGACACCACCAGACCCTTTTATAATTGTAGATGATGGCACGGCCTGCGAGGCAGAGCCAGACTTGATGATGATGAGGAGGATCCCTCCTTTATGCGTGTTCTGATCGAGGGGATTACAGGGAGGTTGATTAGATGCCATGACACTTGTCATTTTATATATTTGGAGCACTCATGTATATTCTTTTCTTTCCATTTTTTGGAGTATACATGTATTTAATTAACCTAGTAACATGTTCACACTCTGGAGACTTATAATCAATTATATATTTTATGTATTTATCATAGTCTTCCGCTTGCTAATTTAACTCTCTCTGGAGTATGATATGCTGTTTTGGCTTAGTCTCAATCTTGTTTAATTCCATTCTACAGAAAACATGCATTTATCATTATCTATATTGCATAAGTGACGTTCTGGAACGTGGGAGTTGGGTTTCTACCCTACCCCCGATTTTTGGGGTGTTATAGACACGCTGAGAATATGGTTAGTATAGCATCACAATACATGCCCACACACATCATTTATATGCCTATTATGAGGAGTGTTTGATCATAGAATATGCCGTTGGGCCAAGACATTTATTGGATTCTTTGTGAGACGGAGTGCCCCAATGATTGTGTGGTATGTGCAAGACTGATGCATAACAGGATGGTATGACTCATGCATCTCACACTTGTGTAATATGATCATTGTTCACCTTAGCAACATCACAGCCGTGGCCTCCACAGGCACATCGTGGATGGCCTGATTGGATACGAGAAATATTTAGTTCTAGTACTATGGGCACCTAGGATGTCCTTGGGTGAAAGTCATAGAACCTTTTTGGTACCAAGAGATGCTCCAACGTCTAGACTGAGTGGATACTTAGTGCACGAGTGCCGAATACTAGTAGGCCGTGTCTCCCACTGTGTCGTGGTCAGTTGGAAGAGGTGTGGCCTTATTCGCCCAAGTGAGGGGGTTGTAAGCTAGGCTAAGTTTGACCAGCTCATAAATGGGTTCGCTATCGACTAACTAGGTAGGTAATGATAGACTACTGGTCAGGTGGGTAGTGAGGTCTCTTCTACTCGCTGGGCTATGCAGCTAAGGAGGCGGCAGTCAGTGTGGAGTGTACTAGACCCCGGTGATATTTATAGAGGAATTGTGCTGATATATGTACTTGATATGAGGACTAGCATGCTTGCGTTGCATATTGCATATGATATTTGGCTATGTAGGCCTTGTATCGCATAGCCCTGGCGTGGCTGATAGCATTCATGAACTTAATAGAATTTTTGCTTATTTTGATATTGTATGCTTGGTACATGCATTGTGCATACATGCACACACCCTCTAAGCTTTTTGTAAGCTTATGCACGACTGTTGTGTGTAGGTGATGTTGGATCACAAAAGCGCTGAGGCAGGAGTGCGTGTTAGATCATTTTGGAGCTTTTTGATCATCTTGTATTTCCCTTTTCACATTGTACTTAAATAAATTATTATAGTGGATATGTAGAGATGTTATTTTGTGACTTGGTTATGCTTGTGGTTATGCTCCTTTATAAAAAAAATTCATAGTAAAAATCCTCCTTGTAGGATCCCATGATCGGAATCTGGCATATAGGTGCCAGGTGCCGAGAATGGGGTACTACGGAGGTTGTCGGCACCAGATTCCACGATCAGAAATTTTATGAGCCCGATTTTCGAGTTTAGGCCATGACACTCTACTCGTCCATTGGCCTGGGGATGCTGAGGTGATCAATAGGCATTTAGAATGCCAAGTTTCTCACACAGTCCTCAGAATCACGCGCTGTCGAATTGCTTGCCATTGTCCAATACAATAGTGTTCGGGACCCCATATCTGTAGATGATGCTCTTCTAGAAAAAGTCGGTAATCTTCTGTTCAGTGATTTTAGCTAGTGGCTTAGCCTCGACGCACTTGGTGAAGTAGTCCACAACTACAACAACAAACTTGGTCTGACCTTTGCCCAGCGGTAGAGGTTCGATGATGTCAATTCCCCATTGGGAGAACGACCAAGGACCAGTCTTGGGGGTCAACTGCTCGGATGGCTGTCAGGGTATCCTAGCGAATGGTTGGAATTTATCACACTTCCTCACATACTTCTTGACATCCATATGGATGGTCGACCATGAGTAGGCTTGTTAGATTACTTTGTGTGTGAGTGCTCTCCTGCCCGAGTGATTACTGTAGACCCCTTCGTGAATCTCCCTTAGAACATACTCAACTTCATTGGGAAAGAGGCACATTAGGTATGATAGGGAGAATCCTCTTTTGTAGAGGACATCTCCTATCAAGGTGTATTAAGCTACTCTACTACGAATTCTCCATTCCTCAAGCTTGTCATTGGGTAGTTTGTTCTACTGGAGGTAGACTATGATCGGGTCCATCCATCTCAGCGTCGAGCTGAAAGGGAGTACTCCCTTCAGTTCAGGTGGGCTAATGCTGGGCTCAGGTAAGAAGTCAATTAAAATTTGTTTGGTCATGTCATCGTCGGCTATTACAACTAATTTAGCCAAAGCATCTGCTGGAAGACCAAGGCAACCTAACACTTATTGAATTTGCCTATGAGCACTTTTTCTTTCTGGAGATTGGTGATCATTTTTTCTCACTTCGCTTGGTATTTGTCAGCGACTTGATTGACATTGAGCTGGGACCCACTGTGGATCTTAAGGATTCGAGCCCCTATAGCTATCGCCAGCATTTGCTCGGCGAGGAGTGATTTATACTCTGCCTCATTATTGGACATCGAGAATCCAAATCTCAAGGCATCATGTGTGTAGGTCTAATCAGGTTCCATATGTATTATTCCTATCCCACTGCCTTTAGAATTGGAAGACCCATCGACGTGAAGGGTCCACACCTGTGGGTTGATTTCTTCCTTGGTTTCCTCATCCTTGGCGTCCTCAAGGAGCTTGGTATTAGTGAACTCAGCGATGAAGTCGGCCACTGCCTGTCCCTTGATAGCATTTTGGGGTTGATACTCGATCTCAAATTCATCAAGCTTAATTGTTCACTTTGTTAGTCTCTCTGATACTTCAGGTTTTTGAAGCACTTGACAGAGTAGTTGATTGGTTGGAACCACAATGGTGTGGGCTTGGAAGTAGGGGTGGAAGCGTTGTGATGACACGATTAAAGCCACCAAGAGTTTCTCGACGTCGGGGTATTTGGTCTCAAATTGGACCAATGCCTTGTTAATATAGTAAAAAGGTAGTTGTTTGCCTCCGACCTCTCGTATCCAGGCCGAGCTAACCGTTGTGGTTGATACTGCTAAGTAGAGCAGCAACCGCTCTCCCAGCTTGAGTTTAGAAAGTAGTGGGGGTGACCCTAGCTACTGTTTGAGTTGTTGGTCCATGTTGGGAGACTTGTCGGCAGCTCTGGAGAAGAACATGTTGAGGGCCATTACTCTGCCCGTGAGACTTTGAATCTCCTTTGTGTGGAGTGTCCATTGCATGATCACACAAAGGGACACACAGTGTGTTCGTACAAAAGTGATATATTGTACGAAGTGAGGGTTCAGATGTAAGGCTCGTATCCTAGTCCATACTATTTCGTCAATTCTCGCGATCATTCCTGTTGAATTTCGACAGCCTGCGACCTATAATTAACATTTGTACACGACCCTAAGTCGTATCCCATAGATTTGAGTCGGCTTAATCCGAGACTTGTACCATTGCAACCGCACCATCGCCGTGGTTCTAACGCCGCATCTTGCATACCAATCCAATAGCCTGGCCATGAGATGTAGGCCCGCATTCATTTCAAGGAAAATGAAGCGAGTTGTAAAACCCAAGAGAATCTCTACGATATGTCACCTCAATCAATCAATCAATCCCATCAAGGGTTAAGTACACCATCACCTCACACTCATCCCCAAGCAACCCCATAAGTCAAAATGTTCTTACACACCCCATATCTTCTTACACAACCTACCCATAAAGTCAACAATCTCTTACACATCCATCACTCACCACATCCATCACTCCATCACCCATCCCTCTCTCTCTCCTTACAACCTTCTCTCTCTCATTTCTCAAGCTCCATTCCCAGCAACCAAAAACACCACACGTCCAAGCTTCCCAAGCTCTCATGGAGGAGCTTTAATGTGGCCCACTTCCCACCCTCTCATCTCCCATCTCAACCATCCAAACTCCATCTCTTTTGTTAGGATCGAAGCTAAGGAGCAAAGGAAGCCAAGGGAGCAAGAAGGAGTGGACGGTGGGTGATTTTGGACCCATATTCTTACTTTTGTTATTTAAGGGTCCACTTATTATAGGACCCACTTGATGTATGTATGGTTCAAGGGAGGGCCCAATAGTGGCAGGGTCCTCCCCTACACGTTCCTTTCTCTCTTTCTCTCTCTTTCTCTTCTTATGATCAATGGCCCACCTATGATGTGTGTATTTTATTCATGTCATCTACCGATGGACCCCATCCATGTGGGACGCACCATGATGTTTGTATATCATCCCAACCGTCCATGTAGGACGTGGCCCGCCCCACACGTATGGGTGGGGCCCTCCTTAATGTGATAACCCACCCAGATCCATAGCTCAAGAGATAGACTGGGTGATAGATACCTTGCTTCAATGCTGAGGTCTTGGCCATCAGACTAGATCCATAGCTCCAGTGGTAGGCTGAGTGAAAGATACCTCCTTTTAACGTTGAGGTCTGGGCACTGATTCCCTATTGGGAGTGGCTAATAGTGAAGAGTGTGCTGACGGTGGGGTCCATGGGACCATCCACGCCGTCCATCCATTGGGGTGGGCCACACCATCATGTATGTGTAGCGTCCACCATCCTTGGATGGTGGGACCCACCCCCACGTGTGGGGCCATCCTTAATGTATGTGTATGTCCAGGCCATGGACGGCCTGAACGTTGCCTTATATTAAATATAATATTAATATAATATATCATATTATATTAGTTATTTTATAATATAATCTTATATATATATATATATATATATATATATATATATATAAATATATTTTATATACATATGAGGGTGGGCCCTACGTGGGACCCACCTCTGCACCCTTTTAAAGCATAAAGCTACACTAGTAGCAGCTATATATATATTACATTATATATCTTACATATATAAGGATGGGCCCTACGTGGGACCCACCTCTGCTCTCCTTTAAAGCAGTAGTAGCTATGTGTACACAGCTATATAGTTGCCTATTGACGTTTGCAACGTATGGGTCCCACCAGGTATGTGTTATATCTAACCGTCCATTCATCCTGACGGTGGGACTGCCTAGATGATGCACTGCATCCACCGTCTAGCCCATGGACAGTGGATCCCAGCCATGATGTATGTGTTTTACACATGTCGTCCATCTATTTTTGATGGTGGGACCCACTGCCATCTGACGACAGTAAGTTCTGTGGGTCCCACTACCAAGGACGTCAGCAGGGGGTATGGAACCCCACCGTAATGAATGCTTTATATCACACCATCCATATAGATGGATGGTGGGCCATGCTTGATGTATGTGTTACTTCCAAATCGTCTATCCAAAGGGCGAGCTCAGTTAAGGCTTTAGACCAAAATAAGACAGATCTATATCAAGAGGACCACACTACATAAAACAGTGTTGAGTGAACATCCACCATTGAAACCCTTCTCGGGGTCACAACGGTTTTGGATCAATTTGAAATTTATTTTTCATCTTAATTCAGGTATGTGTGACCTTATGAACAGATTGTTTGGGAAATAAATGTTATCATGGGCCTTGAGAATTCTAATGGTGGGAATCATTATCACCACTATTATTTGGAGTGTAGTCCATGTGATTTAAATATTTCTTTTTAATACTCTAAAATGATCCTTAAGAATAGATGAATGGGGTAGGCGGTGCGACCCCCTCCCTTGATGATGGTTGGGCCCATGCCGTGCGGCCCTTGTGAGGTGTATTGGGTCCATTAGTGCGGCCCATGTAAATGCGACCCGCTGCGTTACGTATAAATCCCTTACGTGGGCCACACCTTGGGAGCAATGTTGGTTAGATGTCTACATTGAGGGGCAATGATGGTTAGACGTCCTCATTGTGACCTTCCCTTAGGCCTTATTAGGCCCATTCTCTTCGTGGGTTAACCCAAATAAGTGGGCCCTATTTGCCATACACGGATAACTCCGTGCTATCCAATTTAATATAACCACGGCTGAGTGTCGATCTTTATACTATGGTTGATCGACTGATCATCTTTGGAACCCATTTTGTTTATCTATTGATTATCGGTGTCGATTATCGAGGCCGACACTAATTATCGATGCTGATTATCGGTGCCGATTGTCGTGACCGATTTGCCGATTTCGATTGTCGCGGCTGATTGCCGCTTAGTGATCGAGGTCATTTATCATGACCGATTACCGATTTTGATTATTAACCGATTTCAATTGTAGTGGCCGATTGTCGATTAGCGATTGAAGCCGATTATTGTGACCGATTGCCTATTTCTGATTGACGTGACCGATTTGTCGATTCTGATTATTGACCGATTCTAATTGTAGTGGCTAATTGGTAATTAGTGATCGAGGCCGATTATCATGACCGATTGCCGATTTTTGATTGATGTGACTGATTTGTCGATTTCGATTATTGACTGATTCTGATTATCGTGGTTGATTTTCGATTAACGATCCAGGCCAATTATGGTGAACGATTGTCAATTTTCTATTGGCGTGGTCGATTTACCGATTCCGATTATTGACTGATTCTGATTGTCGTGGCCGATTACCGATTAGTGATCAAGGCCGATTATCATGACCGATTGCCGATTTTCGATCGGTGTGACCGATTTACTAATTTCGATTGTCGTGATCGATTTGCCAATTTCGATTGTCGAGGCCGAGTATCGAGGTCGATTCTGAGTATCGATTCTAATTGTTGAGGCCGATTCCGATTGCTGAGGCCCATTGTGATGTATTCGAGGCTCATGGGGCGTGGCCCATTGTGATATATTTTCGGCCCATAAGGTGAGGCCCGACTTGATGTATATTAGGCCCGTGGGAGCAGCCCATTATGATGTATATTAGACGCGTGAGATGTGACCCACTTGATGTATATGTGGTCCATGAGTGAGGCCCATCATGATGTGTATTATGCTCTTAAGTGAGGCCCATGGTGTTTTATATTTGGCCTTGGTGTAAGGCCATGAGTCCACTGTATGTTAGGCTCTATATAGCTCATTCCTTGGGGGCAATGTTGGTTAAATGTCCACATTATCGAGGTTGATTGTCAATACTGGTTATTGATATCGATTATGAGTATGTGACCACATAACATCATGATACATGCCCATACGCATCATCTGCATGTTTGTTATGAGATGTAGTTGACCATTGCATATGTCATTAGGTTGGTTGTTATGAGACTCCCTAATAGGCGGAGGTTATCTCACATGAGCACACGATATGCGCAGGATTGGTGCATGACTGGATTGTATAACTCATGCATCTTACATTGTGTGTTGTGATTACTGTATGGCCTAACGACATTAGGGTCATAGCCTCCATAGGCATATCGTGGATGGTCAGATGGGATACAAAAAATGTTTGGTTCGAGCATCAGGCTGCCATAGATGGTCCTAGTTGAAAATTCCTAAAACCCTCTTGGTACCAGAGGACACTCCAATGTCAAGACCGAGTGGATGTACATGAGCGCCTGAGTATCGAATACAAGGAGGTCGCGTCTCTCACTGTGTCGTGGTCGGTTGGGAGGGTTTGTGGCCTTACCCTCCCGAGGGAGTAGGCATAACTAGGCTAAGTTTGATCAGCTCGAGGAATGGGTCTGCTATCGACGAGCCAGGTAGGTATTAGAAGACAATTGCCTAAGCGGTTAGTGAGGTCTCTTCTGACAGTGCCCTTGCTAGTGCCCTGGTTTGTCAATTAGCATGTGAGTTGAGTTAGTCGGACTGCAGAGCCTCATAGGAAGATCTATTCAAGTGTTTGCCTCAACTGGATGTGTGGAAGCTCGTCATAGGTAAATCTAAGCCTCACATCCCATGTCCCAAAACACCAGGTGATTAAAACCCTTAAAAATAAGATAGAACATATTAGGGTTTTTGGGTAAGAGAACTTTTTCAAACAACAGAAAAACTCTAAGTTTTCTTGCCCTGTCTACTATATCGATACATATCTCGATATAATCGACCTACGCTGTCGATGTCCTCGGAAGATCAAACGATCAAATCGAATGAGGACTTAATGTGTCCAGCAACCAAATACATATATAGACATGATTATCAATGTATCGACACACTTATCAATATCATCGATATTTGACTCTCGAGCCCATCGAAGATGGCTTGATAATATCAACAGGCAGTACCGGCGCCCTTGTTTTTACTAAGAAAAATCATATATGCTTCGATATATCGGAGTCCTCAATATCATTGGAGTTTAAATATCGATGATATCGAAAGGCTCTCGATATTATCGGTTATGGTCGTGAAGTTCTCTAGTAACATTTTTCAGGTGGTTTTTATCTCTAATCGGGGGTCACTCGATAGAATCGATATTCTAAATATCGATGATATCGGGACCGGATCGAGTGTATCGAGAACAGACAAATCTGTCCAACAAGCTCACTGATAAAATCCTTGGATTTATCAATAGATCGACACGACCGCCAATATCATCGACATTCGAATTTCGATGATATCTAGTATCCACCGAATATCTAAAGTCCTGAAAAATTTCATGTAAGTTTCTCTCATTTTTCAAATGTCGAGGACTCGATCCTTGTATCTATATAATTAGAGTTCAAAATCCGATGACATCGACATGAGTCTCGATTCCCCGATCAGTTGGCAGAAGGTTTTTCAAAAGTGTATGACATTGAGTTTGTGTTATCGAGCAGACCATCGATACATTCGAGATTATACGCTCGATGATATCGAACCTACTCGATGATATCAAACTCATCCGCTGCGGTCTTTCTCTTTCCCATCAAAGAGAGGATGGTGGAGAAAGATAAAAGATCCAAAATGGCTTCAACAAAAGCCATGGAAAATGGAGGAAATGCAGAGAAATGGCTTCCCAAACTGAAAAAAGGAGATCTAGGTGTTATAGAGGGATGCTTCAAGCTCCCCTAGGATGGATTTTCAAGAAGAAAAGAGAACGAAAAAGGGAAATGGAGCTCCACACGATTTCAGTACGTTTTGGGGGTTATAGGAGCTCCAACAGATGAGATTTGCAAGAGGAGGAGTTGCAAACTGCAATGGAGTGATGGAATGGAGTCGTTTTCAGCAAGAAATGGATTTGGGAAGGATTTGGAGCAAGGATTTGAGAGAGGGCAGCAAGAAAACGAGCAAGGGACTTGAGAAGGGGGCTGTTTGTGAAGAAAGTACCCCATTTAGGGGTTTTCTACGATCAGACCACACGTGGGAGGGGTGTACTACCCAAAATACCCACACGTGCTAAAATTCATTGCAAGTGGGCCCCACCGGATGACGATGCATCGCCGGATCGGTGATGGCATCGCCGGCCATCTTGCTAGGTGGCCGGTGGGACCACATGGGTCGGGTCCCCCCTGCCTCAGGGACCTCAAAAATCTATGGGCCCCACCTTAGTTCATTCTAGATTGCCCTAGGAAGGCCCAAACATCCATTCGGGAATTTTCGGGGCTAATCTGCAAACCTAAATGTAATACCCTATCATGCAGCATAAGATTTTGGGGTAGAAGGAGCTAATACATCTATCTAGCCCATTATTTTCTAAATATTACAAACTTAGAATGGCCTAATGGCCAGTTTTCATGAAGTTTTACTATTCAATATAAAATTTTATCGAAGTATGATTTTATATCATTTTCATATTAGGATCAATGCCTAACATGAAAAGAATAAGAAAGAATTGAAGAATGGAGTGGTGAGAGGAAGAATTTTGAAGAATTTAGGTGAAACGAGGTTTTTAAGCCCTAGCGATTGAATGTAAGGGTTGTGGTTGTCCCACAGCCCAAGGATTCACATTTACGGGTTTAGAATCGTTCAAAGAACATCTCAACCCACCTACCTACAACATAGGAGCTAATTAGGTTGCTTCACGCGACCCTAGATGCGTTACGGACTCGATCGCGCGATCGATACGAATAGTCTTCTCCTATTGGCGAATCTGCGAGCCTATGAGTGTTTCTAGACCCTTCTCGCACCCACCTAAGTCAAAGGAAGCGACAGCGTACGTCGCATGACCATAACCCAGGCCCGATATAATCTCATTCATGCTCTGACTTTGTCAGACGGTCGACGATCACCCATATGGAATCATGTCCCTTCCTCGTCTTCGGCAGCCCTGAAACGAAATCCATGAAAATGAAATCTCACTTCCACTCTGCGATCGGCATAGGCTGCAAGAGTCCAGGTGGTCGGTGATGCTCTGCCTTCACCTGCTGGTAAGTGAGACAACGGGACACGAACTCTGCTATGTGGGTCTTCATACCTTCCCACCAATAGGTCCTCTTCACGTCGCGATACATCTTCGTACTGGCTGGATGCATCGCGAGTCTGGTACAATGCGCAGCCTCGAGAATCTCTCGTCTCAAGTCAGGGATATCTGGGACGCATAGGCAGCCATGATAACGTAAGCCCCCATCCATGCTAACTCGCCACTCGACGTCTGCATCATCACTGGCCTGCTCTCGAAGCTCAGTCAGATGCGCATCATCCCTCTGCGCCTCGATGACCCGATCATCGATCTGAGATCGCACCTACACATGTGCGATGAACTCATACGGCTCCTCTACAGTGAGTTTCTGCTCAAAGTCTCACAAAAACTCAACCATATCCCACTCAGCAACCATCAGTGGAGCCGCAAACTCTATCGCCTTCTTGCGGCTCAATGCGTCAACCACAAGGTTTGCCTTCCCAGGATGGTAAGAGACTTCGAACTTGAAGTCCTTCAAAGTCTCCATCCATCGCCGCTGCCTCATATTCAAGTCTCGCTGCGTGAATATGTACTTGAGGCTCTTGTGGTCGCAAAAGAGCTCGAACTCCTCTCCATAGAGGTAATGTCTCCAGAGTCTCAGTACGAATATGACGGCTGCCAACTCTAGGTCGTGTGTAGGGTAATTCTCCTCGTGCTTCCTTAATTATCTCGAGGCATACGAAATTACCCTGTCCCTCTGCATAAGGACACAACCCAGACCAACGCCAGACGCATCAGTGTATATAGTGTATCTAACCCCTTGCTCTGGCAATACTAGCACAGGGACGGACGTAAGTCTGTCCTTCAGCTCTTGAAAAGCTGACTCCACCTTGTCATTCCAGGCGAACTTCACGTACTTCCGTGTCAACTGAGATAAAGGTCTCGCGATCTTTGAGAAATCCCAAATAAAGCGTCGATAATAGCCAGCGAGACCCAAGAAACTCCTCACCTCAGTGACAGAACCAGGCTGCTCCCAGTCCTGAACTGCAGCTACCTTAGACAGGTCAACTGCCATGCCATCCTTGGACACCACGTGTCCCAGGAACTTCACTTCCTGCTTTCAGAAGTCACACTTCTTGTACTGTGTGAACAACTGATGCTGTCTGAGTGTATCTAGGACCAAGCACAAGTGCTCCTCATACTCCTCTCGACTCCTAGAGTATACCAAAATGTCGTCAATGAACACAACGACGAATCGATAGAGGAAAGGCCGAAATACCCGGTTCATCAGATCCATGAACACGGCTGGTGCGTTCGTGAGACCGAACGACATTACAAGGAACTAGTAGTGGCCAAAGCTGGTCCTGAATGCTGTCTTCTTCACGTCCTCATCCCTGACGCGTAACTGATGATATCCTGACTGAAGAACAATCTTTGAGAAGTACTGCGCTCCTCTCAACGGATCAAACAAGTCATCGATCTTGAGTAAAGGGTACTTATTCTTCACCGTGATCTGGTTCAGCCTCTGAACAATACAGCATCTTTAGTATCTTCAACACACGGTCGAGCCAATACTCAGCCTCCTCGGGTCTATGAGAACCCATAAAAGTGGGAGGCCGTAAGCGCTGGAATCGCTTTAGCAAGCCCCTTGTGTCTGCGGCATTCCTCGCAGGGTAAGCAGGTGGTACAGGATGAGCCATGCCCTCATCCTGAGCATATGTATCGGCATCCTCAGCTGGATGCGCAGGTGGTACAGGTGGAGGCACACTCCCACCCTGGGCTAGAGCCCCCACTATAGTAGTCAGGAGCTGCTGCTGCTACTGCATCATAGCCATCATCTGCTCAAATCTATCTGGAGGTGGAGCAGGCTGTGGCACGTACTGCGTCGAAGAAGACGCATGGTACTGCTCTCTGACGGGTGGTGTGAAAGGAAGTGGTCCAACTACAGGACCAGTAGGAGGCTGAGATGCGTGTGCTGTCTCAAGAATAGGGCCCACAGCAGGGTCCGTATGAGCATCAGACTGCGAAGGAGCCTGATCCATAGGCTCACTCAATGTAAGCCAAGCTGTGCTCCGTGTAGCCTTTGGCGGCATTCCCTATATTCAAAATAGGGCGTAACCTTGTCAGTCTCAATAGCACACCACACCGCAATCATTCACATAAAGAGTCAAAGGCATTCCATGCATTTCATCTAATCAAAATTGTCACAATACAAGCGATATCTCCTTACAAGCATCATGACAGGAAGTACATGGGAACTAAGACAGTTAAAATTACAACAGCAACATAAGTAAAGCTACTAGCCTTAACAGGCCTACACAACATAAAGCAGGAAACGACTAACTGCTAACAACAACATCAAAGATCTCATCGCTAGTCTAAGTCGGGTGACGAAGGAGGAGCACCCTTATCCTGCAAGCAGCACAGGATCGCCTTCAAGGTGCGAGTCACCTTGCCGAATTTTCTCTTCATAACGGCCTTAGTATCCTCGACCTCAGTCCGAAGTTCCTGAACTTCCCTTCACAAGGTGACCTGGATCTCCTCAATTCGGACAATGCGATCATCACCAGTAGCCTGAGCAGAAGGAGGAGGGCTCTCACCTGTATCCTGAGCCTCCTCTTCTACCACTTCCTGGACTTCTTCCTCAACTTCTGCTCCAGGTTCTCCCTCACTTGGATCCTCTTCATCATCAAAATCATCCTCGCTATCCTCCTTAAGCTGAGTCTCACGGTACTGAGACCCGATCTTCATCTTGACCATGGTAGACTCATCAATGCAGTGAATCGGAACTGGTAACTCCGGCCCAAGTCTGTAAGCAAACTCAAGCGCGATCTTGCATATAAGACGGCCAAAAGGAAGCAACTCAGACGTTCTTCTTGATTTCGTTATGAGGATAATCTGTCGTAACACAAAAGTGGCCATACACACATTTTCTCCCTGGGCCACCTGATACAAGAAATCAACCATAAGGCGTGTACATTCAATACGATTTTTTGACCTGAGATACACGTTGAACATGCAAATGTGGTGCAGCAGGCGCAAATCATCAGACATATAAGACGCCTTGAGGCTATTGTTAGGCTACCATGGAACCAGTTTACCGCATAGGAACCTGGTACGGCGATCTCGCTCACTCTTACTCCTCAAATTCTTCGCACTGGGATGAACATCACCAAGGGGCACGTTCAAAAGTCGCGTTATCAACCGAACATCGATCATAGCCATCCGGTCTCTACCAAAAAGAATCTTGAACTGCAATGGCTCCAAGGTAGGATTCTGGATACGAGCGTAGAAGGCACAAATGATGCTCACATTAGTACGAGTACGAGCTTCAAAGAGCGGACCCCAATGCGTAGCTTCAATGCACTCGAATAACAGAAATTCACCGAAGAGTCGTCCTTCCACGTCCGCCTCAAACAATACCTTACGGTCAGTATATTCGCCGTGAGGCATCTCTGCTAATATCACTCGCCCAAGTTGAGTATGGGGATCCAAATCCCGCTTTATATGGAACTCTCGGGCTGTGCTTGGACTTGCGGCGGCGCTTGAGCTAGCGGCGCCACCCGTCGGTATTCTTGATTACGCAGGGCGACTAGGCCCAGCCTCATCCGCTGCAGTCTTTCTCTTTCCCATCAAAGAGAGGATGGTGGAGAAAGATAAAAGACCCAAAATGGCTTCAACAAAAGCCATGGAAAATGGAGAAAATGCAGAGAAATGGCTGCCCAAACTAAAAAAAAGAGATCTAATTGTTGTAGAGGGATGCTTCAAGCTCCCCTAGGATGGATTTTCAAGAAGAAAAGAGAACGAAAAAGGGAAATGGAGCTCCACACGATTTTAGCATGTTTTGGGGGTTGTAGGAGCTCCAACGGATGAGATTTGTAAGAGGAGGAGTTTCAAACTGCAATGGAGTAATGGAATGGAGTCGTTTTCAGCAAGAAATGGATTTGGGAAGGATTTGGAGCAAGGATTTGAGAGAGGACAGCAAGAAAACGAGAAAGGGGCTTGGGAAGGGGGCTGTTTGTGAAGGAAGTACCCCATTTAGGAGTTTTCTACGGTCGGACCACATGTGGGAGGGGTGTACTACCCAAAATACCCACATGTACCAAAATTCATTGCAAGTGGGCCCCACCGGACGGCGATGCATCGCCGGATCGGCGATGGTATCGCCGGCCATCTTGCTAGGTGGCCGGTGGGACCACATGGGTCGGGTCCCTCCTGCCACAGGGACCTCAAAAATCTATGGGCTCCACCTTAGTTCATTCTAGATTGCCCTAGGAAGGCCCAAACATCCATTCAGAGCTTTTCAGGGCCAATCTGCAAATCTGAATGCAATCTCCTATCATGCAGCATATGATTTTGGGGTATAAGGAGCTAATACATCTATCTAGCCCATTAGTTGCTAAATATTATAAACTTAGAATGGCTTAATGGCCAGTTTTCATAAAATTTTAGTATTCACTGTAAAATTTTGTCAAAGTATGATTTTATATCATTTTCATATTAGGATTAATGCTTAACGTGAAAATAATAAGAAAGAATTGAAGAATGAAGTGGTGAGAGGAAGAATTTTGAAGAATTTAGGTGAAACGGGGTTTTTAAGCCCTAGCGATTGAATGTAAGGGTTGTGATTGTCCCACAGCCCAAGGATTCACATTTAGGGGTTTAGAATCATTCAAATAATATCTCAACCCACCTACCTACAACCTAGGAGCTAATCAGGTCGCTTCACGCGACCCTAGATGCGTTACGGACTCGATCGCGATCGATACGAATAGTCTTCTCCTATTGGCGAATCTACGAGCCTATGAGTGTTTCTAGACCCTTCTCGCACCCACCTAAGTCAAAGGTAGTGACAACATATGTCGCGTGACCATAACCTAGGTCCGGTATAATCTCATTCTGCTCTAATACCAACTTGTAACACCCTGAAAATCGGGGGTCGTGTATAAACTCAACTCCCGAGTTCCAGACCGTCACTTATGCAACAAAATTGATTATGATTCAATGTTTTCTGAGTTAAAGCATTCACATGAGTAAAAGTATACCAAAACTGCAATTCATACTCCAGATCCAGTGATAAAAGCAAGCGGAAGACTAAAGAATATATATATCACTGTATGGAAAACAAAGTAGATCTCAACTGTCTCCAAAGTATGAATACATCTCTGAGTCTCATATACATGTAAATAAACAGAAATAAAATGTCAAAATAGTCCCACTGAGAAGTCCCGCCAATCCAGGCCACCTAAGCAAAGCCGTCGTGGTACTGCATATATGAGAACTCGTCCTGGTCCTCATCATAGTCTGGCTCTGCCTCCTGAATCACCTCACCTGCATCTAAGACAGGTTTTGGTGGGTGTTGCAAACACCATCCCGTAACGTGGGAGTGAGTAGCTAACTCAGTGGAATAATAGAGCAAGGATTAACATGTTCTCAAATCAATCATGTGATAATAGTAAAGCAGTAAATCAAATAATCCTAATACTGTTGTTAATGCAATATGACATGACATGATGGATGCCCTCACCGATGATCTCCCTCATACGGAACCATCTTACGCCCGCGGCATGCAATCATCCCACAGTGCTCCACATCTTCCAGGCACATGCAATGTGATGGTGATATGATTACCGAGTTATTATTAGTCCATTCAAACAGCAGGATTGGGAAACTAAGGTACTTCCCTTATATCAATCCTAACACAGATCCTATCTAGGGTCGTCACTCCTAGTAATCTCATACGATGTATATTTTGTAGGTCGCTACAAGGGCTGCCAGGTCTGTTGCTCGCACTCGTTGCACCGCTCCCCCATCACCTTATCAATACAGGCCTACTGTACTCTCACTGCTACGGAAGGGTCGTCGCCTCCCGTAGACTCAGAATACGCTCGCGATCACTACAAAGGACTCGTCGCCTGATCAGTGTAGGCCGACAGTAAGAATATAGTGTCCCATACCACTCTGCTCACGAGTCATAGGTGCTCACTAGTCACTACGAGGAGTTTTGTGGCCCCAGCGTAGGCCGACAGCTCGACCACGGTGTCCCATACCACCATGCCTGGCTCATGAGTCTTTGTAGATCAAGGTACCATGGTTGACAGGGTTTACAATGGTAAGTTCAGTACCCTAGGTTCAAGCAGTTATGACTCATACAAGGTGAATGTACAATGGCCAGTCGGGTTACTTGACGGGCTCGACTAACACGAGCGCATCTTAAGTCAAATGACATGAAGTGTGTAAAACAGCTCGTGTGGCCTAACCACTGCCACCAACTCCAAAACACGGCTCGCGTTCATCGACGCGTCGTTCATGGCAAAGATAAGCCAACCATGAATTTTACTCAGTTGCCGACTGCCTGGACTAGGTAAAGTCCCAAACAATTATGAATCCACATCAGCAATCATGTAAGAGTATTGGAAATGAAATACAGCAATGTGAGCATGTTAACACATGTTATAACATACAACTTAAGTAAATCATCAAGCACATGCATTTCATACATATAATGAAATCATGCATATAGCTAACATGTAGAAAATCATTTACATTAGCATATTAATTGAGAATCAATCTCAACTAATTCATAACACCATTTAATTCAATACATACGAATACAAGCATCTATACAAACACTTACACTACACACTTAAGTCTACATACAGTATGTCGACTCAAAGTGCGCATTTAGGCGAATCTCTTTGCCAAACTAATTATGCACGTATTGCTAATATCCTAATGCGACAAGAAGCTATGTCAATCACATCAGCAAATTATGGATGAAAACAGTATTCCCTACAAATGACTAAATTTCCCTAAATCTCATATTCTTCGTCTGCTTACGAAATAGGAAACGGACGGCATGTTGTACATGTCAAATGGCGTTGCCGTCGATAATCTACTATTAAACGACATTGAAAGCATTGGAAACAGTCAATCAAAGCGTCTAAAATTTGCACCTTTTCTCCTAGAAGCGTATCAATTTGAACGGAGCGTATACGCTTCGTCTACGGCGAATCGGAAACCTAACATACAAGATCTGTCAGCTACCATGCTATGGAAACTAAGGAACCTCAAATCATCAACTATTTAGGGTATTTTCTTACCTAGAAATGCGTTGTAATCACCGAAAAAGTGATTGAGTTGCGTTGCTTAAGCACGTGCAATACGTGGCACAAGCAGCAGGAAATTCTCTTCCACTCTCTCTCATAATCTCTCACCTTTTCTCTCTCTCAATCTAGGACTTTTTCCAAATTCGGATGGGAGAGATATGAGAGGGTTTAAGCCCCTTTTATAACCCTAAACATGCCCAAAATAGGCTCGGGAACAATGTTTACTTGATACCTAACCAAATTGGGGTTGTTTCGGTCCAAAAGGACATTTCTGGTGGTCCCCTGGCTGAACGCGATCGGACTTAAGTTCATGCATGTCGGATGTCACTCACATCCCATTTTCAGTCCAATAGTGTTCGTAGATCGCACGTGGCGGTCCAGTTTTAGTTCAGCGGTCACCGCACGTATATCAGGCCTACAAGTCTCATGATATGAAATAGAAATTTTTCCTGTTCCAAGGGTGTAATTTGGCTGAATTCCGACGGTCAAAATGCTTAATAATAACGTGTTAAGTTGTGTGCCAGATTTGAATTTCAAATTCCAAATCTAACCCTATTCTTACTCTCTTCAGTCCAGGCTCAATGAAATAGCCTGCGAATGTCGGTTGGACTTGATTTTTGAAATGATTGTCAAGTCCAGCTAGGCAGTTTTAACGGTCTAAGATTGTAGGTATCAGACTTTCGACATGCGGTCTAGATCCAATACAAAGTTTTAAAGAGGTCCAGAGAACAAACCGGTTTAGAGTTTGATCCGAGGTTTCAGAGTATTATAGCGTCATTGGTTCTACTCGCTTTGGGTCTTGTAGAAAGTATTTAAAGTGATCAGGGACTATTTCCCAGCTACTCTAGCGTTGCGCTAGCTAACTTACACTTATTTTCTAAAGGAATTAATCCTACGTGATTTTCGGTCGAGTTGGTACTCGAGTCCAAGTACGGATTTTTCCAGGGTGTTACACAACCCGTTGCCTTATATTGATATATCATTTTTTGCAGATCAAGGGAGTTAAAGATTCTTTATCAACAAGGAGGATATCTTCGCCACTGTGCTGAATGAGACTCATCAACTTATCTGTAAGTATCTAGAGTCCAGAGGACGCTTTGATCATTCCTTTGTAGGATTGGGTCTAAGGTATTTCTCACCCTTGAAGTCCTCGAGGCCTCCGGCGGGAGTGTACGTAGTGGGTGTGTTGTGTGAATCCTTGCTCTATGGAGAGCATAAACGTCTGGTTAGGGGTGAACTCATAAAACCTTTGGTTTGAGGTGAACCGAGTAAAACCTTCGGTTTGAGGTGAACCATGTAAAACCTTGGGTTTGAGGTGAACCGAGTGAAACCTTCATTAGGGTCTTAGGGAATATCCTTGGCCAGTGTGCCTAAATGTGGGTGCGTGTGTTAACCCTTGCTCATCAGAGCATAAACAGTCAGCCTCAGTGTAAGTTGCAAAGGTTGAAGATGAACCTGATTTAAAACCTTAAGTTTGAGTTGAACCATGTGAAACCTCCTTAGTGAAATCCGGTACACTTAAGGGTTGAGTGCGGTTACCGGGAGTAGAGTAAACAAGTAGTCGAACCACTATAAAAATGACTATGTTTGAGATTGCTATAATTTTATCTGTGTGATTTGTTTTAATATTTTAATACCTGGATATTTGAGATCACACCTCACACATATACACAGTCATATCCATCATAAACTAGTTTTCATATTGTTCACTTCTTAAATAGTTTGTGATTGGATCATCTACCAGGATTGAAAGCCAGTAGAGTTACATTTGAGTAATCCTGATAATTGCTTATCTATAAAGATTAATGTAATAGGATTTTTAAATACATTGTAACAACTTTAAAAAGTCCTATTCACCCCCCTCTAGGACATATTGACATATTCCTACTTCAACTCAAGCGGTCTTCACCGCTATTTCAATTGGTATCAGAGCGGATCTCTCTTTAAGGGCTTCACCGCCTAGAGAGTGATCTTGACTGAAGTTTAGGAATATGGCCAAAGGAGAGGGCTCATCAGTCACTAGACCTCTAATATTTGATGGTTCAAATTACACATACTGGAAGGCTAGAATGCACTACTTCTTAAGATCTTTAGATCATGATGTTTGGGATGTAATTGAAAAGGGTTATGTGTCACCATCTGAACAGATCGTACGTGAGGATGGCCCTACCATCACTAAACCCATACCCAAAGAAAAGTGGACGACGTTCGACAAAGAAAAACAAACTGCTGAAGCAAAAGCTATGAACGCCATCTACTGTGCCATGTCTCAGGATATATTTAATCAAATAAGTATATGTGAGACATCCAAGGAAGCATGGGATCTACTGGAAACAACCCATGAATGCACAAGAACTGTGAAGAGGTCTAAACTACAACTTCTGACTTCACAGTTTGAAAATCTCAGGATGGAAGAGCATGGGACATTTATGGAGTTTTTCACTAAGTTGAATATTATTTATAACTCCATGGGTGGATTGGGAGAAAAAGTTCTGATACCAAAAATAAGTAGGAAAATCTTAAGATCCCTACCGGAACGGTTTAATCCTAAAGTAACAACAATTGAGGAGTGTAGAAATATTGATGAGATGAAAGTAGAAGAACTGATAGGTTCCCTACAAACTTTTGAACTACACTTCACACAATCCCAAAAATTCAAAAACATTGTCCTAAAAACTTCTAAGAAAATAAAACATGAGGACAGTGAAAGTGAAAAAGAAGATGAAGATGAGGAAGTGGCTTTGCTAGCACAAAAATTCAGAAGATTCTTTCAGAAGAATCGCGGCCGTCTGTAACACCCCGGACTTTTGCCAACCTGAAGTTAGACGTCCTTAGGTAATGGGTCAACCATAACACCTTGGTAACTTCTCAAAACTTAATTCCAAAGCTAAAGAAATCATTTAGAACTAAATTCTTTAGAAATTTAACGTGAATTAACTAGCGCTACACTAGATTACCTGCGAAAGTAGCACCAACCACTTTAAATACGAACTATAAGACCCAAAACCTATAGAATTGTTAACGCTATGTTACCTTAAAATCTAGGATCAATCTCTAAGCCCAGTTACCCTCGAGATCATTTGGAAACTTCGTATCGGACCTGCACCGCACATCCAAAGTCTGATAGTGATGAACTTAGACTATTATGACCGCCTAGTTGGACTTGACTATCACCTCGAAAATCAAGCCCAAACGATGTCTTGGGACTGTTTCCTTGAGTCTGGAGTGAAGAGAGTGAGAAAGCGAAGATTTTTAGAAAATTAAATTTAATTTTAAGTAATCTGGATCGTTTCGCTTACGCGTTATTTCTAAGCATTTTGACCGTTAGATTTCGACCCAAATTCACCCTTGGACCAAGATAGGTGGCCCGTACATGTCATAGCACTTGTGGCTCTGATTGACTTTCGATGACCGCTGAACTGAAACTGGTTTGCCACGGTCGATCTGAAAACCTGACCGGACTGAAAACTTAGCTTGACCTAGATCCGATATTAGAGAGCTTAAGTCCGACCGCATTTAGTAACAGGACCTCCAGAAGTGCTCTGTTGGATCGGAACAAGCCCGATTTGGTTATAACCTAAGTATACCATGGCCCTGGGGCCATTTTCATCAATTTAGAGCCTATATAAGAGGCTTAAACCCCCTCTCTCATATCCCATACGAATTTTCTAAACCTAAGGGAGAGAGAAGAAAGAAAGAGAAGGAAAGAGAGAGAGAAGGTGAGTGAAGGTGTGGGAGTTATTCTTGAGAATCGCTTCTGTCATTCTACGTGTTTATTCATCACATCTGTGTAGCTACTACGGTAATTCTGACTTAAGAAGACCTAACCCTAATCTGTTCTAGGGTTCTAAATGTTTCAAGTAGTAAAATAGCTAACTCCACACATGTTATAGGTTGACATTTCATCGTTGACGAAGACTTAGAGTCTCTGTCGAGTTTTTTACGATTCTACGGCATAAGGTGCGGACTATAGATGCTTAGGTTATGGTTTTCAACGCTTTCAATACTGGATAAAGATAGATTCATGATCTGAATGCTATTTCACATGTAGAATGTGAAGTTTGTTTTGTGTTTCAGTTATGTATGTATTATGTAGAGTTTATCGTATTCTTGGTATTTGTATAAAATATGGCATACAAATAAAACTTGAAATTGTGTTTGCCATGATTAACTATCGTATGTATATGCTAGTTATATGTGTGATGACTCCTTGATGAAAGGGTTCGCCTTAATGCATGTCTTGGTCAACATACGCTATGTATGTTAGTATGTGTAGTCTAAGTGTTTGTGATAATGACCAAATGAGTATAGAAACTGCATTCGTGCTCGCCATGACTAACTGTCGTGGATATATGATTATTTCTTAGGCAACAACCCTTTGACAAAAGGATTTGCCCTAATGTATGTTACATAATATATAACTTGTATGATGAATTGTGTAGGCTAAGTGTTGGTAAAAATGTCTGAATGAGTTGTAGTTAGTAAGGTGTACTTGTATGCGGATTGAGACATGATTCTCAATCTCCTTAGTAATGTGTATGATTTCCTCCATGTATGTCATATGCTGATGACTCTTTATTTTTTAATTGAATATGTGAGAATTCATGTTTACATTGCTTTTCAGAATATGCTCAAATGATAGTATAATTTGAATTATTGCTCCGCTACTACTTTGAGTATTTCATATGAATATTTGATGTAATAGAATGTGGTTGGGGCTATTGTATAGTCCAGACAATCGGTAATACGCCTTGAGTTCATGGCTGAGACCTATTCATCACGTAGGACGTGTTTGACGAACCCGAGCCGTGCGTTGCTTGTCGACAGTGGTTGGGCCACACGAGGTGCTTATGCACTTCATGTCGATCAACTCAACGGGTGCTCGTACTAGTCGAACTCGTTAAGTAACCCAATTAGCCCAATGTATGTTAACCATGTATGGACGCTACTGCTTGAATCTAAAGTACCAAACTTACCTGTGGAAATCCCGTTAACCATGGTACCTCGATCCGCTAAGACTCATGAGCCAGGCATGGTGGTATGGGACACCGTGGTCGAACTATCGGCCTACGCTAGGGCCATGAGCCTCCCCGTAGTGACCAGTGAGCAACCCAGACTCATGAGTCGAATACGGTGTTATGGGACACTATATTTGAGCTGTCGGCCTACACTGATTTGGTGATGGGGGAGTGGTGTAACAATTGCGAGTAACAGCCTTGGCAGCCCATCTAGTGACCTCGAGTGTACTCTGAGTCTATGTGGAGGCGACGACCCTTCTGTAGCAACAAGAGTACAAACTAGGCCTGTATTGATAAAGTGATGGGGGAGTGGTGTAACGAGTGCGTGTAACAGCCCTGATAGCCCTTTATAGTGACCTCGAGTGTACTCTGAGTCTACGTGGAGGCGACGACCCTTTCGTAGCAACAAGAGTATAAACTAGGCCTGTATTGATAAGGTGATGGGGGAGTGGTGTAACAAGTGCGTGTAACAGCCCTGACAGCCCTTGCAGCGACCTAGAACTGCACTTCATATGAAATATGCTAGGACTGACGAGCCTAGACTAGATCATTATTGGAAATTGATATAGGGGACGTACCTTAGCTTCCCAATCCTGCTGTATGAAAAAGACTAATAACAACTCGGTAATCATGTTCATATCTTACTGCATGTGCCTGGAAGATGTGGAGCACTGAGGGACGAAAGCATGCCGCAAACATAAGATGGTGTCGCATGAGGGAGTATGTAGGCGAGGACATGCGTCATTATTGCATCTCATCCTTGCATTAATCATAGTATTTAGGAATGTTTGGTTTTCTTACTTTATCATTACTACTTGACTGAATTGATAACATGTTAACATTTGCTCTATGATTCCACTGAGTTGATCACTCACTCCCACATTACGGACGATGTTGTGCACACCAACTAGTCCTTGTTTTAGTTTCAGATGATGGCGCTGCTTGTGAAGCGGAGTCGGACTTTTATGATGATGAGGAGGATTTCTCCTATAGGCGGTTATCAGGCGGGTCTATGTAGACCGTGTTCTGATCGACGGGATTACAGGGATGTTGATTAGATGCTATGACACTTGTCATTTTACACTTTTGGAGCACTCATGTATATTCTTTTTGTTCATTTTTGGGGTATACTTGTATATATTGAACCTGGTAACATGTTCACACTTTGGAGACTTACAACAGTTCATATATTTTATATATCTATCACAGTCTTCCGCTTGCTTATTTAACTGTCTCTGGAGTATGATATGTTATTTTGGTATAATCCCACTCATATTTAATGCCCTAATACGAACAACATTCAATCATTCTTATTTATGTTGCATAAGTGATGCGTTGGAACTCGGGAGTGGAGCTTATGCTCGACCCCCAATTTTTAGGGCGTTACACCGTCCCTCCAAAGCAAGGAAGGTGTACAACAAACCCTCTACAGGAAAATTTGGTAAAAGAACCAAAGAACCACAATACTACTGTTATGAGTATGGACACCTATCTACTGAATGCCCAAACAGAAAAACCAAGGGCAAGGCAATGGCTGCCACATGGGATGATACAGAAGAGTCAACTTCAGAATCTAGTGACTCAGTGAGTGATGGAGATCAGAAATTATTGAAAATCCTTATGGTCTTCACTACTCCAATCATTCTCAGTGAATCTGAGAACGAAAAGGAATAGCAAGCCACCGAATCATCTCCATCTGATAATGAGGAAACTGAAGAGGAAAAAGAAGTTGAAAAGGATAAATTGCAAGATGCTTATAATTAACCATATATTCATAGCATTCATATCCTTAAAAGGCTCGGTATGTCTGAAAATAAAAAGGAATTGCTGCAAAAAGATTTGGATAAAACTTTAGAAATTAATACACATCTAATCAATGACTTGTAGCAACATCACTCAGATAATGATAGACTTAAGAGAATTAATTCCTTTCTTAAATCTGAATTTGAAAAACTAAACAAATAGGTTGAGCAGTTAAAAGATGAAAATATGCTCATTAAAAATGAAAATCATACACTCCTGTTTGATGTAGAAGAGTCCAGAAAAATTGTCAAGCTAAACTGTAAGTTTTCCCAAGGTGGTGAGAAGTTAGAAAAACTTTTGGATATGTGAAAATCTGGAAATGACAAGAATAACTTAGGAGATGAGAAAGTTAGAGCTAGGAGTGGAATACAAATATTTGAAAAATATGATACCTCCAGTAGCAACACAGAAACTAATCCAAGAGTTGAATTAAATGAAACTAAAAGTAAGAATCCTGTCACAAGGTGGGTAGTTAAAGAAAAGAAAAATTGTCTTGCTGGTCACTTAAATCATTTAACAGGCAATGACACTAAGTGGTACCTAGACAGTGGTTGCTCAAGACATGTCACAGGTGATAAATCCCTTCTCTCAAACTATCAGAATTTGTACAATGGGATAGTCACCTACAGAGATGAAACCACTTTTAAAGTAATTGGATAGAGTATCATAAAAGGGATTAATATGCTTATAAATGAGAATGCTTTCTGCATAAAAGGTCTGGCACATAATCTCCTAAGCATATCTCAGATCTATGATAATGGGCATGTGGTCAAATTCAACAAATGAGAATGCGAAATCCTAAATCAATCAGGAAAACTAGTAATGAAGGGTCAACGCACAAATAACCACTGCTACATTATCAAGAGCAAAGAATGGACTGATGCCTAGAAGGACTGGGCATAGAAAAATTTGTTTAGACTGTGCATCTAGATCTATATAATGGCTGAAATGATGTAATTTTGTTGCACTTTAATATATTTAATCTGAGGTCCCTCATCTCATCCTTTTGTACATAAACATCTCGGTGTTTATACATTTTGCTTCGTACAAAGCTTGTACAAAATTTTTGGCTGAGAATACTTGTATGTTGAAATTGTTCTATTCTATGCGGAAAATTCTGTCGGAATACAGAAAAAATATGAAAAATATTCACCTTCGATATGTTTATCAGATTACGTCGATTCTCGATTACATCGATCAAAATTGATATTATCGACGTCTTTTCAGAATTCAAAAAGTAATGAAGTTGAAAAAGATTATCGAAGACATCGTCAATAACATCGGACAGGATATCTCGATATCATCGGAACACTAGTAGATGATATCAAAATTTACCACCCAATAAAAGGCTGTTGAGCAAAAAATTTTACTTTTTACAGTAGCCAGTCCTGTCTCGCTGCCCTAATTATTTCCTTTGGTTTATCTGCTCAGAGTCTTGATGAGAAAATCTCAGCATCCAAATGAAGCAAGGAAGATGGTTAAAGGGAAAGGTAAGGTTCTCTCATCTGTAAAATCTTCCAAGATTAAGAAAGGAAAAAATACTAGACCACCTCAAAACCAATTTGATTGGGAACAAGTTACGATCATTGACCGTACTATTCTCACTAGTGTTGTCAAGTCCTATGGGGTGGATCTCATGATGGAGACTATTGGGTGGAAGAATATGCTTAATATGGGCAGTCCATATCAGTTTGAAATGATCCAGCAGTTCTTCAACTGTTGTCATGTTGTCCAAGTTTATCCACCATGTATGCGTCTAGAATTCATGCAACACACCAAGCAAATTACTCCAACAGTCCTTGGTCGTGTTCTAAACATTAAGGTGACACAAATCTCTGTCACTAGTAGAAATCTAAACGAATTGGGTAGATGGGGAGAAATTACTCAAGCACTGTTCCAGGGTATGACTATTCTTAGAAATGATGACAATATCCTTCAGGTTAAGCATCTAGGAACCTTGTTTAGACTCCTTCACAATATCTTCAGTACGAATGTGTACCCATGTGATGCCAATGACACATACCTGAGTCCCTTTGTGCTCAATGTCCTGTGTGATGTTTATCAAGAGGTCCCTGTATGTATACCAACTCTCATTTTAAATTAGCTAATTAAGGTAGTCAAAAGGGACCATCTTGAAATACTGTCTTTTTTGTCCCTTATCTGCAAGCTCGCACACTGGGCAGGACTGCCAGAAACAAAAGATGAGGTATATCCTGAAGTATGGTTCAACCATGATGCAGCCCAACAGGTGTACGTCTCTATCTTATCTCACACTAAGAATCCTCCACCTATTGGAGAGAGTGGTCCGGTGCCCAATGAAGAAACTCTCTGGGGATCTAACCGAACTTCTGTATGTATTCCTGCTTCTGTGACTAATCATCGATGTCATGTGCTTGAGCTTTAAACAACCTCACTGGAATTAACTAGCGGCTCCATCACTGTGAGCAACGACTGTCAGGAATAGAAAATAAGATGGAAGCACTCTAACATTCTGTGCAACAGATTCTTGAGCTACTAACGACTGGCGGGCCTTCTATGTGTTAGAAGAAGACAGCTTTGGAGGTGAAGTGTGCCTAGTTTTGAACACTTATTTTTGCACCCATTCCTATTTATTTATTTTGGGTACCCCTACATGGACCTGATATTTATGTCTGATGGTTGATAGTTTACTGCTGTCTGGGGCAGTATATCTTTTTGATGATATGGCTGAATCTAATTCTCATTTCTTTGTCATTCTAATATAAATGATTTCTTAGTGTCCTTATCTCCTCTCTTATGAAATATTTGTGCGACAGTGATTGTTATATCTGTTTTGATAACTATCTTCATTGATGTATGCCTAACACTGGTTTAACCTTATGCATCTATATCTGCGGTTGTCCCATATGCTTCTTTAAAAACTTCAGTCAATATCAACTGCTGTATCTTTGTCAATGACAGACAAAAAGGGGGAGAAAAGTTAAAAACCCCATGTGGAAAATTAGATATTTGCTATAATGTGTTGTAGGTGTTAGGGGGAGCAGTTGCACCAAGAAAGGGGAAGTTTTACAGTAAGGGGGAGAAAATATTGGTTGTGTACATGGGTTCATTAGAATTTGTAAAATTGTGTAAATTGCATGTACACACAATTTAGGATGTGTCTGTCTAGATATTATCCTAGGGTGTTTTGGGTATTTTGTCAAGTAATTGACAAAAGGGGAGATTGAAAGTGCCCTTGCTAGTACCCTGGTTTGTCAATTAGCGTGTGCGTTGAGTCAGTCAGACTGCAGAGCCTCATAAGAAGATCTATTCAAGTGTCTGCCTCAACCGGATGTGTGGAAGCTCACCATAGGTAAATCTAAGCCTCACATCTCATGTCCCAAAACATCAGGTGATTAAAACCCTTAAAAATAAGATAGAACATATTAGGGTTTTTGGGTAAGAGAAAATTTTCAAACAACAGAAAAACTCTAAGTTTTCTTGCACTGTCGATTGTATCGATACACATCTTGATATAATTGACCTGCATTATCGATGTCCTCGGAAGACCAATAAATTAAATCGAATGAGGACTTAATATGTCCAGTAACCAAATACATATATGGACAGGATTATCGATGTATCGACACACTTATCGATATCATCGATATTTGACTCTCGAGCCCATCGAAGGTGGCTTGATAATATCGACAGGCAGTACAGGCACCCCTGCTTTTACTATGGAAAATCATATATGCTTCTATATATTAGAGTCCTTGATATCATCAGAGTTCAAATCTCGATGATATTGGAAGGCTCTCGATATTATCGGTCATAGGCGTAAAGTTCTCCAGCAACATTTTTCAGGTGGTTTTTATCTCTAATTGGGGGTCACTCGAAAGAATCGATATTCTAAATATTGATGATATCGGGACCGGATCGAGTGTATTGAGAACGGACAAATCTATCCAGCAAGCTCACTGATAAAATCCTTGGATTTATCGATACATCAACACGACCGCCGATATCATCGACATTCAAATTCTGATGATATCGAGTATCCCCCGATCATATTTAAAGTCCTGAAAAATTTCATGCAAGTTTCTCCCATTTTTCAAATGTTGAGGACTCGATCCTTGTATAGATATAATTGTAAGTGCTATAGTGGATAGCCCCTTGTGATTGTCAAATTTGTGGTGACAAAGATACTTCTTTGAAGCTTGTGTATGTGATGAACAAAAGATCTATTCAAGACACAAGATTAGCTTTAAGTAGACAAGCACAACTATTCAAGTTGAAGAACTTAAATGTGAAGTTTTCAGAAGCTCTCAAGTTCTCGAAAGCTATTCAAGTTAAAGATCTCAAGTTCAAGTTCTCAGAAGTTTTTCAAGTTGAAGATCTCAAGTTCAAGAACTCAATCTTCATGATACTCAAGGTTACTAGTATTCAAGTTTCAATGTCCTTACTTCTCTTTTGAGATATAACTGACCTTAGGTGGACCTTTAGAGTAGGTCACTTTGAATACATAATCCATATATTTTTTATAAGTATTTTTGATCTGTTCTAAGACTAGTCCTAGCACTAGTTCGACCAGTCCAAGAAATTCCTCGACCAGTCCTAAGTTGTTGAGGATTTTTGAGACTTTCTGGTTATTCTTCGACCAGTCCTGGAGACTGTTCGACTAGTCCTGTGAACAGTGTCGACTGGTTCTTCGACTGGTTGTGGAGCTTCGACTCAAAGTACAACGTTAAAGTTTGGGCATCTTCGACCAGTCGTATGAAACCTACGACTAGTCGAAGGAGACCTTCGACCAGTCGTAGGGTACCCACGACCGGTCAAGCAATAGAAAATCTTATCGCGTCCGATTTATTTGAAATTTTATTGGATCTTCGACCAGTCGTAGATGTCTCAAGACCAGTCGAAGACGTGGATTGCTCAGCTATAAATAGAGCACGAATCTCAGATTAATGATGAGAAATTCAAGATAATTATTCTGGCATTCTGAGAGATTGATCTGTGCTCCATTTTAAGCTAAGTATGCTTATTTAATATTCTCTTTCTTTAGCTCTATTTAATTGATTTTGTTTCTGGTATTCCAATCTAATCTGAAAAGAGGAATTGTTATTTCCCTTTCTTTAGAATCAAAATCAATTAAGGCTAGCCCTATTTTGATTTAATTTTAAAATCAATTAGAACTAGAACCTTGCAATTGAGTACTGGACATTGAATTGGACATTCATTCATCTACTCTAACTGGGTTCTTTCGGGCTGCTACATCGAAGGAGAAAATTAGGTATTTTACTTTTAAGTATAAAATCCTTTCTGTTTTGGTTTCTTTTAGGATTTGCCAGAAAAATCTCGTTGTTTTGGTTATCTGAGGAGAGCCAGAAAAACTCAGAAGTGGGGTTTTTTAATTGTGTAAGCCCACAGACAAAGACACAATTGTAAAGGTTTTTGGTGAACCTGTGAAAACCTATTTTGTTAGTGAATGCTAATATCCCCTGTGTGAGGATATTAGGAGTGGAGTAGCATTCTGTGTGGCTATTGTATAACAGTTGGTGAACACACACGCGATCCACTATAATCCCTTGTGTTGTGGTTGAATGGTTTATATTTCATATCTATCTTTATTCATTTGTGGGATGTACATGTAGTTGTGAATGTTGTAATCTTTTATTTCAAGCATTGTGGGGAATGTTATAATAGTTAGAATTTATTTCTTTCTATTCATTTATTAGCTTGATATTATTTTATTCTTGTAATGTTGCCCTGCCATTCTTATGGTGCATGGTTGTCCTTAGAACAATACATATTTATGATTACAATTTATACTTCAGTGCAGTTTGTATTTATTTTACTATTCCTCTTCGGTTTGAGACTTGATACAAAGACCTTTCTAGAAATCAGGTTGTCCTATCATAAACTCTGGTTTTTGGTGTAAGGTTGTCTTTAGAACAACATTTGTATCAACCTCTCAAGATCTGAATTTTGAGGTTACTTTATACTCTTGCATTGTGGTTTATTTAGTTGGCTATCATATTTCTTTAATTTCTGCTATTATAAATTTTTATTTGGCATAGTCCTATTCACCCCACCCCTCTAGGACATATAGCTAGGCCTTTACAAGTGGTATCAGAGCCTAATAGATCTTTTTTCTTATTTCTTGGATTTAATTCCTAAGCTAACGATTTAAGCTATTTAAGATGTCAAATTTTGATAGCCTATTAGTCACTAGGCCTCCACCCATTGATGGCACCAATTATGTCTATTGGAAAGCCAGAATGAGGATCTTCCTCAAATCAATGGATGAGAGTGTGTGGCTAGCCACAGTGACTGAATGGAAACCTCCTAACACTGAAGTGACTGGAGTCGATGGTTCAAAATCAATGAGAATAACTCCTTATTTCTCTTGGACCACCCTTCAGAAAAATGAGAGTAGTGCCAATGCAAAGGCACTAAATGAAATCACTTGCGCACTATCACCGGATGAGTTCAAAAGAATCATATCCTGCGATACTACAAAGCAAGCCTGGGATATATTAGAAATGACACACAAGGTTACTACAATTGTCAAAAAATCTAAAGTCTAACTCCCCACAACCAAATTTGAAGAAATTCATATGGAGGAAAATGAAACATTTATGGACTTTTATACAAGATTAAATGACATTGTAAACTCTATGTGGGGTCTTGGCGATACAATCCCAGAAAGTAAAGTGTGTGCAAAGATACTACGCTCTCTTCCTGAACGATTCAACTCAAAAGTAACAGCGATCCAGGAACTTTGTGATACAAAAAATATGAGGGTAGAAGAACTTGTTGGTTCTTTATAAACCTAAGAGTTAAACTTTAAAGCTCCTAAAGGTAAATCTATCGCTCTAAAATCTTCTAAATGTAATTCTGAATAAAATTCTGATTCTGAAGATGATATGGCTCTTTTAGCAAAAAAGTTTTATAAAATATTCAAAAGCAAGAAAAGAGTAAATTTTCAAAAATTAAATGAGAAGAAAAGATCTAAACCTAAATCTAAAACTTGGAAGTCTTTGAAAGATAGTCAATGTTACAACTGCCAAGAATATGGGCATTTAGCAAACAAATGTCCTAAAAAGGATAAACCCAAGAATAAGGGTATGTTGGCTACATGGGATGAATCATCTGATTCTGAAGCTTCTTCTAAATCAGAAGATTCTGAAACCGAGTTGGGTAATGAAACGAAAGCACTTATGACTCTAGCCAAGTTTACTTTTTCAGACCATGATGATTCAACTAGTGACGAAAATCTGAACAGTGATTGTGAAAATGAAGATGATCTTCAAGATGCTTACAATGCCCTATACAAAGAAAGTTGTAAAATTGTTGTCCAACTTAAACTTCAAAAAGAAAAGTTTTTTAAACTCAAAGAATGTTTTGAGTCACTTATTTTAGAAAAATCTCAAATTTCAGATTGTTTTGAAAAATCAAAATGCAATTTGGAATTTAAAACGTCCCAGATTGAAAATCTGAAATCTGAAAATGAGAAACTTAAAAATGAAGTATCTTCTCTTCTGAGTTTAAAGGACATATGGACATATGCCCAAGGAGATCCTAAGTTAGAGGAACTATTATTCGGATCAAGAAAATGTGGCGACAGATCTGGGTTGGGCTATGATAAGAACATATCTCCTAAACAGAAGAATACTCCTCCTAAGTTTGTGAAAGGAGAATCCTCAAACTCAAAAAGGAAAAAGTACTTATTAAGATTTTTCCAAAAATTCAAAATCTTTTCAAAAACCTAAAAGTAGACATGTCAACTTTAATCAGAAATGAAATCCATTAGCTGAAAAGATAGTTGATTTACTCAAGGAGCTCTTAAAATCTGACTCTATAGGTCATTCTTACAACAATAGATATAAGAAGACCAACAATTCTCCTAAACCCAAAACAGTACTGAAATGGGTTCCTAAGGCTGCCTGCTTGGTTTCCCACACTGCTTTCAAAGCTTCAAGCCATTCAAAGTGGTACCTAAATAGTAGATGCTCTCGGCACATGACAAACAACAAAGCTCTATTCATCGATTTAAAAGATATGACTGATGGTTCAGTCACATTTGGTGATGGCAGTAACTGCAAGATTATGGGCCAAGGTACGGTTCAACTCTATAACCTTTCATTATTTAAGAATGTCTTACTTAGCATATCTCAAATATGCGATAATAACCATAGTGTACGGTTTTCTAATCAAAGCTGTGAGATTCTAAACAATAAGGGTTCTGTAATACTAACTGGAAGCAGAACGTCTGAAAACTGCTATATTGTTAGCGAATCCAGTTCATCTAATCAAACATGTTACATGGTCCATATAGACGAGACTGATTTGTGGCATAAACGTCTTGGACATGTACATTACTAAAATTTATATAGATTGAGTAAACGGGAACTTATAAGAGGTCTACTCAAGCTTCAAAAATTAGATAAAATATGTGGTGAATGCCAGATAGGCAAACAAACAAGAACCTCACACAAAAAGGTGAATTCAAATACCACATTAAGACCACTCGAACTCCTCCATATGGATTTGATAGGACGTACTAGAACGGAGAGTCGATGTGACAAAAGGTATATCTTGGTAATAGTGGATGACTTTACCAGATATACATGGGTGGTCTTCTTAAGGGACAAATCAGAAACCTTTGAAGAATTAAGAAAAGTTCTCAAAAGGATTCAAATGAAAAAAAGGTTCTCAAATTAGTAAGATTCGTAGTGATAATAGATCTGAATTTGAGAATAGCAGTTTTGAGAAGTTCTGCAGTAACCAAGGAATATTACATGAATTCTCAGCGCCCAAAACTCCACGACAAAATGGTATAGTGGAAAGGAAGAATAGAGTGCTTCAAGAAATGGCTAATGTCATGTTAAATAGCATGAAGCTCTCTAAGAATCTTTGGGCTGAAGCGGTCAATACAACTTGTTATATTATTAATCGAGTCTACACTAGCAAAGATAATAATAAAATGACTTACAAAATGTGGTTTGATAAAAAGCCCACTGTTAAATACTTTCGAGTTTTTGGCAGCAAATACTATATTTTACGAGATCGTGAAAATTTAGAAAAGTTTGATACGAAGAGTGATGAAGGAAATTTCCTATGATATTCCTTAAACAGTTGAGCTTATAGGGTTCTGAACAAAAGAACCGGTGTGATTCAAGAATCTATCAATGTTGTCATTGATGATCACTTAAACACACCAGTCTCTAGTTTGGATAATGATGAAGTTCTAGTAATTGATAAATCCGATACTTCATCTAATGAGAATGATTCTGAAATAAGGACTGTTAAAGATCATCCATCCATAAAAATTCTTGAAAACCCTCTCACTGGTGTTCGCACCCGAAGACAACTTGAAGATATATATAATTATGTGTGTTTTACATCCCAAATAGAACCATCCAATGTAAAAGAAGCTCTTACTGATGAAAACTGGATTGTTACGATGCAAGAAGAACTTAACCAATTCGTAAGAAATGATTTTGGTATCTCGTACCAAGATCTAAGGATAAACACATCATTGGAACTAAATGGATCTTCAAAAATAAGTTTGATGAGCTTGGAAATATAATTAGAAACAAGGCCAGACTAGTGGTACAAGGTTACACTCAAATTGAAGGTATTAATTTTGATGAAACCTTTGCACCAGTAGCATGTCTTGAATCAATCAGATCGTTTATATCCATTGCGTGTTTTAGAAGGATTAAGATTTATCAAATGGATGTGAAAAGTACATTTCTAGATGGCGATTTTCATGAGGAAGTTTATGTGGAACAACCAATGGGTTTTGAAGATCCCAAAAATACTAATCATGTGTAGGCTTAAAAAGGCACTTTATGGAATAAAGCAAGCGCCTAGGGCGTGGTATGAGAAACTAACAAAATTTCTGTTAAGCCATAATTTTCAAATGGGGTCTGTTGACAAAACTCTGTTTGTTAAAAAACATAATGATCATATTTTGATGGTACAGATTTATGTTGATGATATCATTTATGGATATACTTATACTGACATGACTACTGAGTTTGCAGATTTGATGAAATCATAGTTTGAAATGAGTATGGTTGGGAAATTGAATTATTTCCTAGGGTTACAAGTAAAGCAATAACCTAATGGAATATTCATTTCTCAATCTAAATTTGCCTTGAATTTAATTAAAAGATTTAGATTTGAGAATGGTAAGAACTTCGATACTCCTATGAGTACTACCTTGAAACTCTAAAAAAACTCTGAAGGTAAAAATGTTCATCGGAAACTTTATTGGAGTATGATTGTTAATCTATTGTATTTGATGCTAGTAGACCTGATATCACACTAAGTGTTGGTATTTTTGCTAGATATTAGTCTAATCCTAAGCAATCGTACTTGATTATTGTCAAGCGGATCATGCGATATGTCGCAAGCACTATGAATCTCGGTCTTTGGTATCCTCATGAGACTAGCGTTCAATTAGCTGGGTACTCGGATACTGACTGGGTTGGTAATCTTGATGATAGAAAGTCAACCAGTGGTGGTTGCTTTTATATAGGAAACTATTTAGTTTCTTGGTTTAGCAAGAAACAAAGTTCTATATCACTTTCAACGGCTGAAGCTGAATACATCGTAGCTGGTAATGCATGTACGCAACTTGTTTGGATGAAGCGAATGCTAAGTGTAACGCCTTGAAAATCGGGGGGTCGTGTAGAAACCCAACTCCCGAGTTCCAAAACATCACTTATGCAACAAATATGATTATGATTTAGATATTGTCTGAGTTAGTGCATTAACATGAGTGAGATTTACCAAAACTGTAATTCATACTCCAGATCCAGTGATAAAATGCAAGCGAAAGACTAGAAGATATATATATCACTATCTGTAAAACAAAACAATCTCGATTTGTCTCCAAAGTATGAATGTATCTCTGAGTCACAATACGTATAACAAACCAAAATCAAAGGCATATGAAAGTCCAGCTAGCAAAATCCCGCTGATCCAGGCCACATATGCGAAGCCGTTAGAAAACTGCATATACGAGAACTCATCCTGGTCCTCATAGTAGTCCGGCTCCAGCTCCTGAATCGTCTCGCTATCTGCATCTAAGACAGAGTCTGATAAGTGTTGCAAACACCGTCCCGTAACGTAAGAGTGAGTGATCAACTCAGTGGAATCATAGAGCAAAGATTAGCATGTTATCAAATCAATCACGTGATTATAGTAAAGCAAACAATCAGACATTCTTAGATACTTTTATTAATGCAAGTATGAGATGCAGTAATGATGCGTGCCCTCACCGACATACTTCCTCATGCGACACCATCTTACGTCCGCGGCATGCTTTCTTCCCTCAGTACTCCACATCTTCTAGGCACATGCAGTGCGATATGGATATGATTATCAAGTTGTTATTAGTCCTTTCAAACAGCAGGATTGGAAAACTAAGGTACTTCCCTTATATCATTCCCAACATAGATCCTGTCCAGGGTCGTCACTCCTTGTAATCTCATACGATGATATATTTCTACGTTGCTGCAAGGGCTGCCAGGGCTCTTGCTCGCACTCATTGTACCGCTCCCCCATCACCTTATCAATACAGGCCTAGTTGTACTCTTGTTGCTACGGAAGGGTCGTCGCCTCACATAGACTCAGAATACGCTCAAGGTCACTACAAAGGGCTCGTCACCAATCAAAGTAGGTCGACAGCTCGAATGTAGTGTCCCATACTACCACAATCGGCTCACGAGTCTGAGGTGCTCACTGGTCACTACGGGGAAGCTCGTCGCCACAGCGTAGGCCGACAGCTCAACCACGGTGTCCCATACCACCATGCCCGGCTCATGAGTCTTAATGGATCAAGGTACCATGGTTATCAGGGTTTTCACTGGTAAGTTCAGTACCCTAAGTTCAAGCATTATGACCAATACAAGGTGAATATACAATGGTCAGTTGGGTTACTTGACGAGCTCGACTAGTACGAGCGTACCTCAAGCTGAACGACATCAAGTGCATAAGCACCTCGTGTGGCCTAACCACTGTCGTCAAGCAAAGCACGACTCGGGTTCGTCGACGCATCCTTCGTGGCGAATAGAATCCAACCACAATTTCGAATCTGTTACCGACTACCTGGACTAGAGTATAGCCCCAAGAACTTGTAATCTAATTCAATGATCATATGAGAGTGACAGAAATGAAACACAAATAATCCAAGCATGTTAGCAACATGTTATAACATACAACATAAACAATTCAACCAAACACAAGCATTTCATATACATAAGGAAATCAATTCAATATAACAAACATGGAGGAAATCATGTACATCATCATATTAGTTGAGAATCCATTCTTAACGCTAAACTACAACAACACTTACTCAATACTTACTTATACAAAACTTTATACAAACAGTTAATCTACACACATTAGCCTACATAGCGTATGTCGGCCAATAATGTGCATTAGGGTGAATCTCTTCACCAAACAGATCATACACGCATGACTAGTATAGGAACACGACAAATACACATGGCAATCATTTTAGCAAAATACGTACGTATACAGTATTTCCTACAAATACCTAAAATACCCTAAATATCATATTCTTCGTACGTATTCGAAATGAAAAACAGGCAGCATGTTCTACATGTCAAACAACATCCTTGTCACTAATCTACTATTAAACGGCATTGAAAGCTTTGAAAATAGGTAACCTAAGCATCTAAAATCCTCACCTTACGCCGTAGAAGCGTATCGAATCGAATAGAAACTCTATGCTTCGTCAACGTCAATATGACGACCTATATCACAAGATAAGTCAGCTACTTCGCTACTTGTATTGATAGAATTCCTAAAACAGGCTAAGGTTAGGGTTTTCTTACCTAGAATGAAGTCAGAATCACCGGAAGAGTGATTAGAACACGATGGCTAAGCACGTGTAGTAGCATGATCGAGTGACAGAAACTTTCCCCCACAACTTCCACACAATCTCTCTCTTTTCTCTCTTCTTTTTCCTAGGGTTTCTTGCAAATTCGTATGGGAGGGATGTGAGAGGGTTTAAGGTCCTTAAATAGGTTAGAAACTTACCTATTTAGACTTTAAACCAAGGTATACTTGGGTTATAGCCAAATCGGGTCCTTTTCGATCCAAAAGGACATTTCTGGAGGTCCCCTGACTGAATGTTGTCGGACTTAAGCTTATGGATGTTGGATCACATTAAGTTTTCAGTCCGATAGGGTTTCCAGATCGCACGTGGCGGACCAGTTTCAGTTCAGCGGTCATTGAGACTTGATCAGGGATTCCAAGTACACTGACACGAGTGGGAAATGTTCCCTGATCTGAGGATGTATTTGGGTCAGATTCCAACGGTCTGAATGCTTATAATTAACTGGCAAGCGACACGTGCCAGATTTATTTAAATCACTTTTAATTTATTAAGAATTCTACTCTTTCTCACACTCCTTGCTCCATGCTCAATGAAATAGCCTCAGAACATCAGTTGGGCTTGATTTTTGAAACGATTGTCAAGTCCAACTAAGCGGTCATAGTAGTCTAAGTTCATTGCTATCGGACTCACGACGTGCGGTCAGAGTCCATTACAAAGTTTCAAAGGGTTCCTGAGAACAGACAGGTTTAGAGTTTGATCCTAGGTTTCAGGATGTTATAGCGTTAACGATTCTACAAGTTTTGGGTCTTGCAGAACGTATTTAAAGTGATCAGTGCTAATTTCACAGCTAATCTAACATAGCGCTAGTTAACTTACACGTAATTTCTAAAGGAATTAATCCTAAGTGATTTCTGCCTGAGGTGGTACTCGGGTCTCTGTATGGATTTTTCCAAGACGTTACACTAAGTGACTATGGAATTAAATAGGGTTCTATGGTGTTATATTATGATAATTTCAGTTCCATTAATATTTTGAAAAATCCTATTCAGCATTCTCGTACTAAGCACATTGACATTAGATTTCATTATATCCGTGAATTAGTAGAAGAGAAGGTTATATCTCTGGAATACATACAAGTGGTTCGAGCCCGTGTACAGTGAGTGCACCGCTGGGACCGGGTCATAGTCGTTGTATCCTGGAGGTCGATTGCTCTAGAAACCTGTTGCACTTGGGACGCTGTCCAAGGGGAGCAAATTCGATTTCAAGCCGAGTGACTCAGTCACGCCTCGACTCAATTCAATAAGTTTTTCTTTCTCAAAATCTATCTCAAATTTTTTTCTTTTTTGGTTTCTGATTTTAATAGTCTATTTAATTCAACCAATTTTCCAACACTCTATGTCACGCTCCAAACTCGGAAACCGGGCTCACAAAATTCCCGATCGCTGAATCCGGCCCCGACAGCCTCCGTAGAACCCCATTCTCGGTTCCTAGCTCCCATTCGCCAGGTTCCGATCCTGAGATGCTACGAGGAGGATTTTCAACGTCAGTTTGATTCGTAATAAGCATAACCCACAAACAACAACCAAGAACTCTATTACATTTCCACTATGATCAAAAACTTTACAAGTACAATGAGCATAAAGGGAAATACAATGGTAAAGAATAAAAACTCCAAAATGCTCTGCAACGTGCTCCTACCTCAGCGTTGCTGCGCCCCAACGTCACCTGCACGCAACGGTCGTGCATAAGCTTATAGAAAGCTTAGAGGGTGGTGAAAGTGTGTACGCAAGGTAGTAATATGATCATGCAATATCAGAGTAATACGGAATATGCAGATGGATCCATAATATCATGAGCCGTACCAAGGCTATGCGATGCAAGATGCAAGTCAAGCAAACAATCCTCATCTAAGTCCACATGTCAATACAGCTCAACTCTGGGATATCACCGGGGTCTAGTACACTTTAAACCAGATCGCCACCACATCAAGCGCAATAAGGTAAGTGGAAGAGACCTCACTGAAAGTGCACCTATTACGTGCCCTAGTTTGTCAATTACGTTGTATGCTGAGTCAGTCGGACGACAGCACCTAACAAGAAGATCAAGACAAGCGTCTGCCTCATCTGGATGTGTGGAAGCTCACCAAAAGGTAAATCATAGCCTCACATCCCATGTCCCAAAATACCAGGTGATTAAACCCTTAAAAAGAACTAGAACATTTTAGGGTTTATGTGTAAGAAAACTTTTTATCAAAAAGTAAATCTTCTAAGTTTTTCTTACACAGTCGATTATATCGATTCCCCTTTCGATATGATCGACCAGCTCTGTCGATGTCCTCGGCATATCAATTGATACAATCGAGTGAGGACAAAATGCATCCAGCAATCAAAACAATCTTCTGGACGATTTATCGATATATCGACTTTCGAGTCGATATCATCGATATTCGAAAATCGATCATATCTGAAGTGGATTGATCATATCGACAGACTGCTTTCCAGCGCCCCTGTTTTTCTAAAAAAAACTATCAAATTCTTCGATATATCGATGACGGTCTGATTCAATCTGAACTCAAATATCGATCATATCAGGAGTCAGTCGATCATATCGACTTTGGGGCGCATGTTCTCTCCAGCATGAATTTCAGGTTGCTTTTAATGTTGATCGGGGTGCCTGTCGATAAATTGATATTCATATATTGATCATATCGAGACCAAGTCGATTGGATCGAGTCAGGACATAATTCGTCCAGCAAGCTTACATGTAAAATGTATACGATTTATCGATCCCATCGAAAGGTCGCCGATATGATCGATGTACAAATTTTGATGACATCGACTGTTTTTCCGATCATATCTGTGATCCTAAAATTCTTCAAGGCTTCTCTCTTATTTTTCACCTGTCGATATATTGAACCTTCACTCGATGGAATCGGAGTTCGAAATCTGATATCATCGATGTGTGTCTCGATCCCATCGACCAGTCGGCGAAAGGTTTCCAAAAGCGAAATGACAATTGAGTTTGTATCATCGAGATGTCGGCCGATACAATCGAGAGTATACGCTCGATCATATCGACGATTGATCGATGATATCGAACTCTGTCATAAATATGACCGTTTATATTCGTTGGAACCTTTTGCCTATAAATAGAGAGAGTAGTCTTCATTGCTGGTAGAGAAAGCAGAGAGTGCTTTTGAGAGTCTTAACATTCCTATCATTTACCTTAAGACCTTTCTCTCGGGAAGTTCATCCTCCAATCCACCCTCATCATTGATATCTCATAGAGTGGATTGGGGAATGAACTTTCGCATTCAAGGATCCTTCGGCTATTGCTTTAATGACATATCATTAAGCTGGGATGCCTTGAATGCATAGATGATGGGAACCTCTCTATCTTCCTTATAGGAAAATCTTCAAAGAGTGGTATTCCATCATAGCCTTGACCCAACCTAAGCCTAGCATATATACATCTTTGTGTTGTGGATCAAGGGAGATGAAGACTCTTCATCAACAAGTAGAAGGTCTTCATCATTGTGCTGAAAGGGACTCGTCAACTTATCTGTAAGTACTAAGATTCCAGAGGACACTTGCGATCATTCCTTTTTAGGATTGAGTTTTAAGTGTTGCTCACCATTTGAAGTCCTCGAAGGAGGCCTCCGACGGGAGTGTACGTGCGGGGTGCGTTGTGTGGACCCTTGATCTGTGGAGAGCATAAACATCTGGTTAAGAGTACGCCAGTAAAACTCCAGGGATGCGTTGTGTGGACCCTTATCCTGTGTGGGCATAAACATCTGATTAGGATTATGCCAAAAAAACTCCAGGGTTTGAGTGAACCGAGTAGAAACCTCTGTAAAGGTTGAAGGTGAACCTGATTTAAAACCTTAGGTTTGAGGTGAACCATGAGAAACCTCCTTAGTGAAATTCAGTCACTCAAGGGTTGAGTGTGGAAGCCGGGAGTGGAGTAGACAAGTCGTCGAACCACTATAAAATGACTGTGTTTGAGTTTGATATTGTCTTTCATTTATGTGATTGCCTTGCATGTCTTTATATATGATCACATTCTATGCACACACAGTCATATCCATCACAATCTCATCTACATTGTTTGTCTTTTAAATAGTTTGTGATTAGATCCTCTATTAGGCTTGGATGCCAATAGAGTTAATTCTTGAGTAATCCTAATTTATACTCTGTGATAGGATTAGTGGGATAGGACTAAAAAATAACGTATAAATCTTTAAAAAGTCCTATTCACCCCCCTCTAGGATATACTGACCTATTTCTACTTCAACTAAAGCGGTCTTCACCGCAATTTCAATTGGTATCAGAGCGGGTCTCTCTTTAAGGGCTTCACCGCCTAGAGAGTGATCTTGACTGAAGTAGAAATATGGCCAAAGGAGAGGGCTCATCTGTCATTAGACCTCCAGTATTTGATGGATCAAACTATGCTTACTGGAAGGCCAGAATGCATTACTTCCTGAGATCTTTAGATCATGAAGTTTGGGATGTAGTTGAAAAAGGATATGTGGTACCATCGTAACAAATTGTACTTGAAAATAAAACCACAATCACTAAACCCAAATGGAATGAGAAGTGGACGGCGTTTGACAAAGAACAGCGAAATGCTGAAGCAAAAGCAATGAACGTCATCTACTGTGTCGTGTCCCAAGACATTTTCAATTAGATAAGTATGTGTGGGACCTCTAAAGAAGCATGGGACTTATTGGAAACAACCCATGAAGGCACAAGCACTGTGAAGAGATCTAAACTACAACTCTTAACTTCACAGTTTAAAAATCTCAGGATGGAAGAGCATGAGACATTTATGGAGTTTTTCACAAAATTAAACATCATTTGTAACTCCATGGGTGGATTGGGAGAGAAGGTTCTGACACCAAAAATATGTAGAAAAATATTAAGATCCTTACCGGAACGCTTCAATCCCAAGGTAACAACAATTGATGAGTGTAGGAATATTGATGAGATGAAAGTACAAGAACTGGTAGGTTCCCTACAAACCTTTGAATTACACTTCACACAACCCCAAAAATCCAAAAACAGTCCTAAAAACTTCTAAGAAATCAAAACATGAGGATAGTGAGAGCGAAAAAGAAGATGAAGATGAGGAAGTGGCCTTGCTAGCACAAAGATTCAGAAGATTCTTTCAGAAGAATCGCGACCATCCTTCTAAAGGTAGAAAGGTGGATGACAAACCTTTAGCAGGCAAATTTAGGAAAAGAAACCGAGAACCACAATGTTATGCCTGTCATGAGTATGGACATCTATCTACCGAATGCCCAAACAGAAAAACTAAGGGCAAGGAGATGGCCGCCATATGGGATGATACGGAGGAGTCAAATTCAGAAAAAAATGACTCAGGAAGTGATGGAGATCAGAAACCTTTGAAAATTCTTATGGTCTCCACCACTGCAATTATTCCCAGGGAATCTGAAAGAAAAGAAGAACAACTAGCCACTGAATCATTTTTATCTGACAATGAGGAAATTGAAGAAGAAGAAGATAAAGAGCAGAATGAATTGCAGGATGCTTATAATCAACTATACAATCATAGCATCCACATGATTGAAAACAAAAAGAAATTGTTGCAGAAAGACTTGGACAAAACCTTAGAAATAAACATACATTTGTCCAATGATTTACAACAATATCTTACAGATAATGATCAATTGGAAAAAGAAAACCTATCCTTAAAAGAAGAATTATCAGAACTCATGAACAAAGCTGAACTGCTAAGAGATGATAATGCAAAACTCAAAAATGAGAACCACTCACTTTGCATTGATTTAGAAAAATCCAGGAAATTTGCCAAGATAAACTATAAGTTTTCTCAGAGTGGTGAAAAACTTGAAAGAATGTTAGGGATAGGAAGGCCTGGAAAAGATAAGAGTGGCCTAGGGTATGAGAAAATAAAAATGAAAACTGAAAAATCTATTGCTTCAGGTAGCAATACAAGAACATCTCTAGTTTGTCATTTGTGTGGTGATATGGGACATTACAAGTTTGAATGCTTAAAAATAACTTCTTGTAACTCTGGTTAAAATGACACTGATAAACTTAATCGGACCAGAGTAATGCAAAATATCCTTTTATCACCCAAAATGGAAGACAGAACGAAGAAACCACAACATCAAATTGGTAAGATAACAAAAGTCACCACAACAAAAACTTCTGTCTTAAGGTGGAGAGTGAAGGAAAAACTGAACACTGTATCCTAAATTCCTGAGCATATAAAAACACGTTCAGATTTTGCATCAAAATCTGGATAATTTGTGAAATGATGTATCTTTTGCTAAATCCTCAATGTTACATCTAAGGTTGGAGACCTCTAATTTTTGTATATAAACATTATCATGCTTATATTGTATAGAATTTGTTTGTTGTGTACATGGGTGTTTAGAATTTATAAAATTATGTTAATAAATGTACACACAATTTAGGATATATCTGTCCAGATATGTTCCTAGGGTGTTTTTGGGATTTTGTCACATAATTGACAAAGGGGGAGATTGAAAGTGCACCTATTACGTGCCCTGGTTTGTCAATTACGTTGTATGTTGAGTCAGTCGGACGACAACACCTAACAAGAAGATCAAGACAAGCGTTTACCTCATCTGGATGTGTGGAAGCTCACCAAAAAGTAAATCATAGCCTCACATCCCATGTCCCAAAACACCAGGTGATTAAACCCTTAAAAAGAACTAGAACATCTTAGGGTTTATGTGTAAGAAAACTTTTTATCAAAAAGTAAATCTTCTAAGTTTTTCTTACACTGTTGATTATATCGATTCCCCTTTCGATATGATTGACCAGCTCTGTCAATGTCTTCGGCATATCAATCGATACAATCGAGTGAGGACAAAATGCGTCCAGCAATCAAAACAATCTTCTGGACGATTTATCGATATATCGACCTTCGAGTCGATATCATCGATATTCGAAAATCGATCATATTTGAAGTGGATCGATTATATCGACAGACTGCTTTCTGGCGCCCCTATTTTTCTAAAGAAAACTATCAAATGCTTCGATATATCGATGACTGTCTGATTCAATCTGAACTCAAATATCGATCATATCGAGAGTCAGTCGATCATATCGACTTTGGGGCGCATGTTCTCTCCAGCATGAATTTCAGGTTGCTTTTAATGTTGATCGGGGTGCCTGTCGAGAAATCGATATTCATATATCGATCATATCGAGACCAAGTCGATTGGATCGAGTCAGGACATAATTCGTCCAGCAAGCTTACATGTAAAATGTATACGATTTATCGATCCCATCGAAAGGTCGTCGATATGATTGATGTACAAATTCCGATGACATCGACTGTTTCCCCGATCATATCTGTGATCCTGAAATTCTTCAAGGCTTCTCTCTTATTTTTCACCTGTCGATAGATCGAACCTTCACTTGATGGAATCGGAGTTCAAAATTCGATATCATCGATGTGTCTCGATCCCATCGACCAGTCGGCGGAAGGTTTCCAAAAGTGAAATGACAATTGAGTTTGTATCATCGAGAGGTCGGCCGATACAATCGAGAGTATACGCTCGATCATATCGACGACTGATCGATGATATCGAACTCTGTCATAAATATGACCGTTTATATCCGTTGGAATCTTTTTCCTATAAATAGAGAGAGTAGTCTTCATTGCTGGTAGAGAAAGTAGAGAGTGCTTTTGAGAGTCTTAACCTTCCTATCATTTACCTTAAGCCCTTTCTCTCAGGAAGTTCATCCTCCAATCCACCCTCATCATTGATATCTCATAGAGTGGATTGGGGAATGAACTTCCGCATTCAAGGATCCTTCAGCTACTGCTTTAATGACATATCATTAAGATGGGATGCCTTGAATGCATAGATGATGGGAACCTCTCTATCTTCCTTATAGGAAAATCTTCAAAGAGTGGTATTCCATCATAGCCTTGACCCAACCTAAGCCTAGCATATATACATCTTTGTGTTGTGGATCAAGGGAGCTGAAGACTCTTCATCAACAAGTAGAAGGTCTTCATCACTGTGCTGAAAGGGACTCATCAACTTATCTGTAAGTACTTAGAGTCTAGAGGACACTTGCGATCATTCCTTTTTAGGATTAGGTTTTAAGTTTTGCTCACCATTTGAAGTCCTCGAAGGAGGCCTCCGACGGGAGTGTACGTGCGGGGTGCGTTGTGTGGACCCTTGATCTGTGGAGAGCATAAACATCTGGTTAGGAGTACGCCAGCAAAACTCCAGGGTTTGAGGTGAACCGAGTAGAAACCTCAGGGTGCGTTGTGTGGACCCTTGTCCTGTGTGGGCATAAACATCTGGTTAGGAGTACGCCAGTAAAACTCCAGGGTTTGAGGTGAACCGAGTAGAAACCTCTGTAAAGGTTGAAGATGAACCTGATTTAAAACCTTAGGTTTGAGGTGAACCATGAGAAACCTCCTTAGTGAAATCCGATCACTCAAGGGTTGAATGTGAAAGCCGGGAGTGGAGTAGACAAGTCGTCGAACCACTATAAAATGACTGTGTTTGAGTTTGATATTGTCTTTCATTTATGTCATTGCCTTGCATGTCTTTATATATGATCACATTCTATGCACACACAGTCATATCCATCACAATCTCATCTACATTGTTTGTCTTTTAAATAGTTTGTGATTGGATCCTCTAGTATGCTTAGAAGCCAATAGAGTTAATTCTTGAGTAATCCTAATTTATACTCTGTGATAGGATTAGTGGGATAGGACTAAAAAATAATGTATAAATCTTTAAAAAGTCCTATTCACCCCCCTCTAGGATATACTGACCTATTTATACTTCAACTAAAGCGGTCTTCACCACAATTTCACTCACTATCCGTCTGCCAATATCGGGCACGAGTCGTCGATAGCGGACCCATTCCTCGAGCTGGTCAAACTCAGCCTAGCATTGCCCCCTACTCTTGGGTGGGTAAGGCCGCACCCCCTTCCAACCGACCACGACACAGTGGAGAGCACAGCTGTCTGGTAATCGGCACTCGACGCTCATCTACCCACTCGGTCTAGACGTTGGAGTAACCTCTTGGTACCATAAGGGTTTAGGGACTTTCACCCAGGGATATCTATAGACCCCATGTAGAATAAAATTTTCAGTATCTAATCCTTCCAACCACGATGCATCTGTGGCGGCTACGGCCCCGATGTCGCTGGGGCGTACAGTAACCATATCACACAATGTAAAATGCATGAATCATACTATCCAATCATGCAGCAAATCCTTGCACGTAACGTGCGCTCATGTAGGGCAACACCGCCTAATCGGGAGCCCATAAATAACCTGCCCGAAGGCATATGCTATGATCAGTCACCTCTCATATCAAGCATACATATGATGCGTATGATCATGAGTCATAAAACTATACTAAACATGTTATGATGAAATGAACTATCCTTACAATGCAGATGGGCCCTGACGGCCTATACCCAACAAGTACGGGCCTATTACTAGGCCCTAGGGAGAGTCGTAATTTGGACATTTAACCAACATTAAACTTGCAATGTGGACGTCAAACCACCATCGCTCCCAAGACATAGCCCGCAGTAAACATCATTAGCAGTAAACATCATTACACTAAGGAGACCTTCGACCAGTCGTAGGGTACCCACGACTAGTCGAGCAACAGAAAATCTTATCACGCCCGATTTATTTAAAATTTTATTGGATCTTCGACCAGTCATATATGTCTCAAGACCAGTCGAAGACGTGGATTGCTCAGCTATAAATAGAGCATGAATCTCAGATTAATGATAAGAAATTCAAGCTAATTATTCTGGCATTCTGAGAGATTGATCTGTGCTCCATTTTAAGCTAATTGTGCTTATTTAATATTCTCTTTCTTTAGCTTTATTTAATTGATTTTGTTTTTGGTATTCTAATCTAATCTGAAAAGAGGAATTGCTATTTCCCTTTCTTTGGAATCAAAATCAATTAAGGCTAGCCCTATTTTGATTTAATTTTAAAATCAATTAGAACTAGAACCTTGTAATTGAGTACTAGACATTGAACTGGACATTCATTCATCTACTCTGACTGGGTTCTTTCGGGCTGCTACATCGAAGGAGAAAATCAGGTATTTTACTTTTAAGTATAAAATCCTTTCTGTTTTGGTTTCTTTCAGGATTTGCCAGAAAAATCTCGTTATTTTGGTTATCTGAGGAGAGCCAGGAAAACTCAGAAGTGGGGTTTTTTAATTGTGTAAGCCCACAGACAAAGACACAATTGTAAAGGTTTTTGGTGAACCTGTGAAAACCTATTTTGTTAGTGAATGCTAATATCCCCTGGGTGAGGATATTAGGAGTGGAGTAGCATTCTGTGTGGCTATTGTATAACAGTTGGTGAACACACACGCGATCCACTATAATCCCTTGTGTTGTGGTTGAATGGTTTATATTTCATATCTATCTTTATTCATTTGTGGGATGTACATGTGGTTGTGAATATTATAATCTTTTATTTCAAGCATTATGGGGAATGTTGTAATAGTTAGAATTTATTTCTTGCTATTCATTTATTAGCTTGATATTATTTTGTTCTAGTAAGGTTGCCCTGTTATTGTTATGGTGCATGGTTGTCCTTAGAACAATACATATTTGTGATTACAATTTATACTTCAGTGCAGTTTGTATTTATTTTACTATTCCTCTTCGGTTTGAGACTTGATACAAAGACCTTTCTAGAAATCAAGTTTTCCTACCATAAACTCTGGTTTTTGGTGTAAGGTTGTTCTTAGAACAACATTTGTATCAACCTCTCAAGATCTGAATTTTGAGGTTGCTTTATACTCTTGCATTGTGGTTTATTTAGTTGGCTATCATATTTCTTTAATTTCTGCTATTATAAATTTTTATTTGGCATAGTTCTATTCACCCCCCTTCTAGGACATATAGTTAGGCCTTTAAAATAATCGGAGTTTAAAATTCGATGACATCGACACGAGTCTCGATTCCCTCGATCAATTGGCAGAAGGTTTTTCAAAAGTGTATGACACTGAGTTTGTGTCATCGAGCTGACCATCGATACGATCAAGAGTATACGCTTGATGATATTAAACCTGCTCGTTGATATCGAACTCTGTCATAAATGTGATCATTTTATATCCATTGGAACCTTTTACCTATTTAAAGAGAACTTGTCACTAGTTACTGTGAGAGAAAGAAGAGAGTACTTTTGTGTGTTTAAACTCATCATATACCCAAAACCCATTCTCTCGAGGGAGTTCATCCTCCAATCTACCCTCATCATTGATATTTAATAGAGTAGATTGGAGAATGAACTTCCGCATTCAAGGATCTTCTAGCTTTGTAACATCCCGAAAATCGGAGGTCGAGCAAAAACTCCACTCCCGAGTTTCAGAACATCATTTATGCAACATTTTCAATGATGGATGAATGTTGTTCATATTAGTGCAGAAAACATGAGTGGGATTAGACCAAAACAGCATATCATACTCCAGAGACAGTTAAATTAGCAAGCGGAAGAATGTAATAGATATATAAAGTATATGAACTGTTGTGGGTCTCCAGAGTGTGAGCATGTTACCAGGTTAAACATATACATGTATACTCCCAAAATGATAAAAAGAATATACATGGGTGTATAAGAAAAAGGCAAAATACCAAGTATATTGGCATCTAATCAGTAACCCTATAACCCCGTCAATCAGAACCTGCATATAGGAGGGATCCTCCTCATCATCATCAAGTCCGGCTCTACTTCGCAAGCATCGCCATCATCTGCAATTAAGATAGGAACTATTTAGTGTGCGCAACACCGTCCCGTAACATGGGAGTGAGTAATTAACTCAGTGGAATCATAGAGCAAAGATTATCATATTATCAAATCAATCATGCGTTAATAGTAGAGCAGTCAATCAAACATTCCTAGATACTGTTATTAATGCAAGCATGAAATGACATGATGGATGCCCTCACTGACATACTCCCTCATGCGGCACCATCCGCGTCCGCGGTATGCTTTCTTCCCGCAGTGCTCCACATCTTCCAGGCACATGCAATGCGATATGGATAATGATTACCTGGTTGTTATTAGTCCTTTTCATACAGCAGGATTGGGAAACTAAGGTACCTTGCTTATATCAATCCCAACACAGATCCTGTCTAGGGTCGTCACTCCTAGTAATCTCATACGATGTTATATTTATAGGTCGCTGCAAGGGCTGCCAGGGTTGTTGCTCGCACTCGTTGCACCTCTCCCCCATCACCTTATCAATACAGGCCAATTATCCTTAAGACTGCATCAGGACTCGTCGCCCCCATGCGGTGTTAGGATAAACTCAAGGTCACTACAAAGGGCTCGTCACCTGATCAGTGTAGGCCGATAGCAAGAATATAGTGTCCCATACCACCATAATCTGCTCAGAGTAGGGTGCTCACTGGTCACTACGGGGAGGTTTGTGGCCCCAGCGTAGGCCGACAGCTCGACCACGGTGTCTCATACCACCATGCCTGGCTCATGAGTCTTTATGGATTAAGGTACCATGGTTAACAGGGTTTTCAATGGTAAGTTCAGTACCTTAGGTTCAAGCAGTTATGACTCATACATGGTGAACATACAATGGCTAGTCGGGTTACTTGACGGGCTCGACTAGTACTAGCGCATCTCAAGCTGAACGACATGAAGTGCATGAAATACTTCGTGTGGCCTAACCACTGCCGCCAACCCAAAACACGACTCACGTTCATCGACGCGTCCTTTGTGGTACATAGAAACCAACCATGAATTCAGTCCGTTACCGACTGCCTGGACTAGGTCATAGCCCCAAGCATTTGTAAACCAACGTCAGTAAGAATATGAGAGTAACAGAAATGAATATAAACAATACAAGCATGTTGACACATGTTATAACATACTACGTAAGCAAATCAACCAACTCATGCATTCCATAAATATAATGAAATCAATTCATATAGCCAACATGGTGGAAACCATATACGTCAGCATATTAATTGAGAAATCAATCTCAAAACTAATTCACAACACCATTTACTCAATACATACTAATACAAACATTTATACAAACACTTAGTCTACACACTTTAGCCCACATAGCGTATGTCGACTCAAAGTGCGCATTAGGGTGGATCTCTTCGCCAAACAGATCATGCACACATTTTTAATATCATAATACGACAAATAAACATGACAATCATTTTTGCAAAATACGGACGTATACAATATTTTCTATAAATGCCTAAAATACCCTAAATCTAATATTCACTGTACGTTTACAAAATGGAAAACAGACAGCATGTTGTACATGTCAAACGGCGTTGCCGTCGATAATCTACTATTAAACGACATTGAAAGCTTTGAAATCAGTCAATCAAAGCGTCTAAAATCCTCACCTTTCGCTTTAGATGTGTATCGTTTCGAACGGAACGAATACGCTTTGTCAGCAGCGTCAATACGACCTAATGCACAGTACATCAGCTACTTTGCTATTTGAATCGAAGAAATCCCCAAATCATCAAGTGGTTAGGGTTTTCCTTACCTAGAAGTGCGTTGGAATCACCGAGAAAGTGATTGGAGTGCTTTGCTTTAGCACGTGTAGCAGCAGCAGCAAGTGGCGGGAAGATCTCTCCCACACTCTCTCACAATCTCTCACTTTTTCTCTCTCTCTAGCTAGGGTTTCTAGCAAATTTGGATGGGTGAGATAAGTGAGGGTTTAAAGCCCTTATATAGGCCAAAACCTTCCCAAATTAGGCTTGGGAACAAGGTATACTTATTTTATGTCTAAATAAGGACTGTTCCGTCTCAACGGAGCATTTCTGGAGGTCCCCTAGCCAAACGCGGTCAGACTTAAGCTCATGCATACTGGATCTAGCACATATCAAGTTTTCAGACCGGTAGAGTTCCCAGATCGCACGTGGCACTCCAGTTTCAGATCAGCGGTCATCGCACCTAGATCAGGTCTACAAGTCTCATGATATGGAAGAGAAATTTTTCCTGATCCGAGGGTGTAATTTGGCTGAATTCTGATGGTCAGAACGCTTAATAATAGCGCACCAAGTCACGTGCCAGATTTGAATTAAAATTTCCAAATCTAACCCTTTTCTCACTCTCTTCACTCCAGGCTCAATGAAATAGCCTCTAAACGTCGGTTGGCCTTGATTTTCGAAACGATTGTCAAGTCCAGCCAAGCGGTCATAATGGTCTAAGATGGTAGATATCAGAATTTCGACGTGCGGTATAGATCCAATACAAAGTTTCAAAGGGTTGCCGAGAAAAAACCGGTTTAGAGTTTGACCCTAAATTTTAGGGTAATGTAGCATCAATGATTCTATAAGTTTTGGGTCTTGCAGAACGTATTTAAAGTGATCAGGGACAATTTCACAGCTACTCCAGCATAGCGCTAGCTAACTTATGCTTAATTTCTAAAGGAATTACTCCTAAGTGATTTCTTTGGCTTTAGAATTAGGTTCTGAGAGGTTACCAAGGTGTTTTAGTTAACCCATTGCCTAAGGACGTCTAATCCCAGCTTGGAAAAAATCTGGGGTGTTACAAGCTACTACCTTAATGGCAATCATTAAGCCGGGATGCCTTGTATGCATAGATGATTGGAATCACTCTACCTTTCTAATAGGAAAACATTTAAAGAGTAGGATTCCATCATAACCTTAACCCAACCCATTGTTTTATATTAGTATATCATTTGTTGTGGATCAAGGGAGCTGAAGACTCTTCATCAACAAGGAGGAGATCTTCGCCACTATGCTAAATGAGACTCATCAACTTATCTATAAGTATCTAGAGTCCAGAGGAACCTTTGATCATTCCTTTATAGGATTGGGTCTAAGGTGTTTCTCACCCTTGAAGTCTTCAAGGAGGCCTCTGGCGGGAGTGTACGTAGTGGGTGCATTGTGTGGACCCTTGCTCTATGGAGAGCATAAACATCTGGTTAGGGGTGAACTCATAAAACCTTTGGTTTGAGGTGAACAGGGTAAAACCTTTGATTTGAGGTGAACCGCGTAAAACCTTAGGTTTAAGGTGAACCAAGTGAAACCTCCGTTAGGGTCTTAGGGAATATCCTTGGCCAGTGTGCCTAAATGTGGGTGCGATGTGTTGACCCTTGCTTGTGAGAGCATAAACAGTCAGCCTCAGTGTAGGTTGTAAAGGTTGAAGGTGAACCTGATTTAAAACCTTAGATTAGAGGTGAACCATTTGAAACCTCCTTAGTGAAATTCGGTACACTCAAGGGTTGACTGCTGTTTCCGGGAGTGAAGTAGACAAGTAGTCGAACCACTATAAAAATGACTGTGTTTGAGATTGCTATAATTTTATCTGTGTGATTTTCTTTAATATTTTAATATCTGGATATTTAAGATCACACCTCACACACATACACAATCATATCCATCATAAACTAGTTTGCATATTGTTCACTTCTTAAATAGTTTGTGATTGGAACCTCTACCAGGCTTGAAAGTCAGTAGAGTTACATTTGAGTAATCCTGATAATTGCCTATCTGTAAGGATTAGTGTAATAGGATTTTTAAATACATTGTAAAAACTTTAAAAAGTCCTATTCACCCCCCTCTAAGACATATTGGCATATTCCTACTTTAGCTCGAGTGGTCTTCATCGCTATTTCATCTTCTACTTACCCAGTTGTGTGCTTGATGGGGAGGCAGGTGGCGTGGAGTGTACTAGACCCTGATGATGATCCCAGAAAGGAACCGTACTGATATGTGGACTTATTGAGTAGGAGTTTCATACTCATGCATTCAATTCATTCACTATCTACTCGGGTTAGTGGTGTGCAACTAATTGTTGTGTACCTTCGCATAGCTAGAATTTTGATTGGGCGCACGACCAACCTGAGATCAGGAGTTCACCACATTGAGTCTGACTATCCAAATTTAGGTATGGGACTAGTTTGGATAGAAGTCCCTTGTGATGGATCCCATAGCCTGCGATACTATGTACTATCATCACGACTTCACTCCAGCTTGGTCATTTCATTCGCACCATATATTGCATTACATTTACAGTACTTAACATTTTGGGTTTCCATGTTTCGCATTGATATGGCCATTAGTACTCATGCCTTACATCGCATAGCCTTGGTACGGCTGATGGTACTCATAGACTTATCCAAATATTTTTGCTTATTTCGATATTATATGATTTATGGCATTGTATCCTCGGCATCTAATATTTGGCTCACTTTGACTCATTATTTGCAGAACTGATTTGCATTGTGTACCCTGATATTATATGACTTATGGACTTGTCAGTACTTCCGCTTACTCTAATATTGCTTACTTGGTACTTACCTTGTGAACACACTTTCACCACTCACTAAGTTTTCTATAAGCTTATGCATGATAGATGCATGCAGGTGGCGTCAAGATGCAGCAGCATTGAGCTTGGAGCGTGCAACAGACTTATGGAGCTTTGATTTTTGACATATATATTTTCCTTTCAGCACTGTATTCAACTGTTTATATTAGTGGATATGTAATGATGATGTTGCCTATGTGACTTGGGTAAACTTGTGGTTATGCCTATTATTATTTAAATGTACATTGAAAAATCCTCCTTGTAGGATCCCAGGATGGAAATCTACCGTATGAACGCTGGGAGCCGAGAATGGGGTACTATGGAGGCTGTCGGCACCAGATTCAGCGATTGGAAATTTTGTGAGCTCGGTTTTCGAGTTTAAGGCGTGACATCAGACGTGTGTTGGCATATAAATACCCCCTCATCTTCTCATGATTCATTCACAAGTGAAGATTTCACGAGAAACCAGAGGAAATTAGAGATATCTTTCAGAATTCTTCCAGGTATTCTATGGCTCAATGCAGAAAATGAGAAGAAGAAGAAGAAGACTGTGGAAGAGGACTATTGTGTGGCCATGTAACAGGTATCGTCTAGGCAATACTTAGGCTTCATATGTATTTCGGGGATTCCTCACAAGAATGTCAATCTTCTATGGGATTTGATTATTTCTTTCAAGATTATCATCTACATTCGCATCCCAAACATATTGGGAAGGAATAAAGGATCCATGAATCCACATAACTCCTCTTTCATTAAAACAGATGTGTTGCAACTCGGAATCTGTCACGCCCCAAACTCGAAAACCGGGCTCACAAAATTCCCGATCGCTGAATCCGGCGTCGACAGCCTCCGTAGAACCCCATTCTCGGTTCCTAGCTCCCATTTGCCAGGTTCCGATCCTGGGATGCTACGAGGAGGATTTTAAATATCAGTTTGATTCGTAATAAGCATAACCAAAGACATAACCCACAAACAACAACCAAGAACTCCATTACATTTCCACTATGATCAAAAACTTTACAAGTACAATGAGCATAAAGGGAAATACAATGGTAAAGAACAAAAACTCCAAAACGCTCTGCAACGTGCTCCTGCCTCAGCGCTACTGCGAACCAACGTCACCTGCACGCAATGGTCGTGCATAAGCTTACAGAAAGCTTAGAGGGTGGTGAAAGTGTGTGCGCATGGTAGTAATATGAACATGCAATGACAGAGTAATGCGGAATATGCAGATGGAACCATAATATCATGAGCCGTACCAAGGCTTATGCAATGCAAGACATGAATGGTATCGGCCACCCCAAGGCCATGCGATGTGCAATGCAACTCAAGCATACAGATCCTCATCTATGTCCATACATCAATACAGCTCAAAAATATGGGATATCACCGGGGTCTAGTACACTCTAAACCAGATTGCCGCCACATCGCGCGCAATAAGGTAAGTGGAAAAGACCTCACTATCTGTCTGCCAATATCGGGCGCGACTCGTCGATAGCGGACCCATTCCTCGAGCTGGTCAGACTCAGCTTAGCATTGTCCCCTACACTTGGGCGGGTAAGGCCGCACCCCCTTCCAACTGACCACGACACAGTGGAGAGCATAACTGTCTGGTAATCGACACTCAACGCTCATCTACCCACTCAGTCTAGACGTTGGAGCAACCTCTTGGTACCATAAGGGTTTAGGGACTTTCACCCAGGGATATCAATAGCACCTCATGTAGAACATGATTTTTGGTATCCAATCCTGCCAACCACGATGCGTCTGTGGAGGCTACGGCCCTGATGTCGCTAGGGCGTACAATACTCATGTCATATAAATGCGAAATGCATGATTCACGCTATCCAGTCATGCAACAAATCCTGCGCATATCGTGCGCTCATGTAGGGCAACACTGCCTAACTAGGAGCTCATAAACAACCTGCCGGAAGGCATATGCTATGATCAGTCAATCCTCATATCAAGCATACATATGATGCATATGATCATGGGTCATGAAACTATACTAAACATGTAAATGAGTGATGAACCATTCTTACGACGCAGATGGGCCTAGACGGCCGAAACACAGTAAGTACAGCCCAGTAATGGGCCCTAAGGAGAGTCGTAATGTGGACATCCAACCAGCATTATACTCGCAATGTGGACGTCAAACCAACTTACTTCCCAGGCACGATCTTCTTAAACATCATTACATAATCAGTATTGGGGTTACACATTGCAATAGACTTTAGGTTCATTCCATTGGGCTTTTCATATATATATCAAATGGGCCGTATCCTATGGGCCTTTTATTCATTAGATGGGCCACATAAATGGGCCACAACAATGAGTCTTATATGCATTGCAATGGGTCAAAACCCGTGGGCCTTGGATTGCATCAAATGAGCTTAGTCTCATGAGTCTAGTATGTGACCAATGGGCCACACCAATTGGGCCCCACATGTAGATCAAGTGGGCCTCAACCCATAGACCTAACATGAGTTCAATGGGCCTAAACCCCTAGGCCTTAATCAAATAAAATGGGCCTAACTCATGGGTCTCAAATAAATCCCATGGGCCTAATCCCATGGACCCCTTTTATAATTAAATGGGTTTAGTCCCATGGACCTTACAATATATCAAATGGGTCCACATCCATGGGCTTTAAGAATGCAACAAATGGGTTCAATTTCACGGGCCTTGAAGTACATCAAATGGGCCTAGTCCCATGGACTTGAAACATATCAAGTGGGCCTAAACCCATAGGCATTAAATATCGAGTGAGCCTAAACCCATAGGCTTTACATATCAAGTGGGCCCAAGTTCATAGGCCTTAAATGAATCAAATGGGCCTAGCCCATAAGCATTTCATAAATCAAATGGGCCTAGCCCATAGACCTTTCGTAATTCAAATGGGCCTAGCCCATAGGTGAGTGGCCCACCCAACCAAAAGCTCATGCTTTAAAATGAACCCATCAAGTGGATGGACGGTCTGGATGCATTACACGCATCTTAGTGGGTCCCACTGTCCAGTGGACAGTGCGGATAAAGCATATACATCACAAGGGCCCCACCGTCCAGCAACGCATACAGGAGGTGGGGCGTCACCGTGGTGGGTGCCACCGTCCGCTGGACGGTGGACTAAGACAAGCATCATGGTGGGTCTCATGTGGGGCCCACCCTGTAATATTTATTTGACATCCAACCCGTTGATAAGGTCATACAGACCCGGTTGAAGGAAAAACATAAATTTCATCTTGGTTCGAAACTTCAGTGGGCCCCAAAGAAGATTTCAATGGCAAGCATTCAATTCCTCTGTTTCCTGTGGTGTGGGCCACCCGGGCATTGGATCAGGCTGATCTTTGGAGGGGGAGCACTTTAGGAGGTGGCCCACCCGATGAACGGTGTGGAAAGGCATATACATCAAGGTGGGGCCCACGGTTGGAGGCCGTGGGTCGGCGTAGCCCGCCCGCCGTTGCAACAGCGCAGGCAGCGCCTGCGCTGGCCTGACAGCAGCAGCAAGGCTGCCTACCTCCTTCTCTCTCTCTCCTTAAATTTCTATTTTTGTCAAAAATCATGTGTGTCCCACTACCTGGAAATCCACTCCAGCCATAGCGTTCTACAGCTCGCAACAGACAGAAAGAGTCCGAAGTTCGAATTTTTTTGATGCCTAGAAACACCAGAAAAATTCTCAATGGTAACCGTCAATGTTTCCCCATTCTATGGCCCACAAGATATTCAGATCAGTCCCATTCTTTTACTTGACGGTTAAATCGATGTGGGTAAGGTGATGGACGGCTTGGATCGAACATAAACATCAAGGTGGGGCCCACACTAGGGGACCACCCCAAAAGCTTCACCTTTTCTTCTTTTTTTTTTTGTATAGGGACGTCCAGCGTCCCAGACGCTGGACGGTGGGCCTCCTTTAAAAATGTGCATTGTGGTGGGCCTTTTGATGTGGGCCACCACTGATGGATGATGGGGGGGTACAACATGCAAGGTGGGCCCCACTTGAAGGACTCTTGGATAAAATAAATACCTCGAGGTGGGGTCCATTCAAGTGGGCCACACAACCTTATTGCATAAAAATAAAATAAAATAAAATAAAATAAAATAAAGAAATAAAAGAGAGAGAGAGAGACATGGAGAGTGGGACACGCCTTGTGATGGAGGGACCCCGACATTATGGGCCCTCCCTTACATGAAATCATACATCAAGCGAGTCATTTTGCACATGTGACCATCAAAACTGAAGATCAACGGTGGGGATCCTTTCCCCACCAATATGGATGGTCTAGATGACCTTTCTAAAGAAAATAAACATCATGATGGGGTCCATGGAGAGTGGCCCCATCATGGAATGATCATGATGATCCAAGTAGGCCATCGACCTTATCTTAGGGTCCCAAGTGAGATCCACACCATTGATCGGTGGGCCTCACTTGGCACATCATAGAAACGAGAAAAACTACCCTATAGAGGCACCCACCGTCCCATCTTCTTGCTCCTAGGGGTTCCTTGGCACCTTGACTTCAACTTCAATGGATGAGATGAAGAATGGAAGGTTGAGATGGGAGATGATGGGGTAGGAAGGTGGGCCACTTGGAGCTTAGGAGTTCTTGCAAAATTCTATACGTATGGAGTCTTGAAAATTTTTTTTTGTTGCTTGGAAATTTGAAATGAAAAAGAGAGAAAGAGAGAGAGTGATGTAAGGGAGAGAGAGAGAGTGATGGATGGATGTGGTGAGTGATGGTTGTGTAAGAAAAGCTTGACTTTTGAGGATTTTGTGTAGGAGAGGTATGGGGGATGAAGACTTTTGTGGCTTTTTGTGTAAGAGAGGTATGGGTTTGGGAGACTTTTGTGGTTGCTTGGGAAAAATGGAATAAAGTGATGTGTACTTGACATGTGATGGATTGATGGGTTGATTAATTGATGGGATTGATGTGATTGATGTGACACATCGTAGAGATTTCCTTGGGTTTTGCAACGCGCGGCATTTTCTCGCACCGAACGTTGGCCCACAACTCTTGACCAGGGTATCGCCTCGTCGCGCGAGTCGCAGCATCAGAACCGCAACGACGGCGCGGTCGCTATGGTATTGGTCTCGGGTTGAGTCGACTCGGGTTGTCGGTATATGAATCAGGGTCGCACGTCGATATCGGTTAAGGGTCGAAGGTTGCCGGAATTCGACCGGTAAGACCGCGGAAGTCCACGGAAAGGTACGGACCAAGATACGGGTCTTACAGAATCCTACCAGAATTGTCATATAAAATATTTTCCATTTCTTTCATTGTATTCGTTAAATATACTTTATTTTGGAATCAAGGAAATACAAGGATGTAACTAAAATCCAAAATTAATAAAATATTTGATGATGATTATTCTTTAATTTTTTTTATTATTATTGAATATAGATATCCCAATCGCAATACATTTGTTTCTTATCGAAACATTGATCTTGAGGGTCTACAGACTACTCAGGCTCAACTAGTGTGGGAGCAGTTACAGCGATAGTAGCCAAAGTCCTCTTTCTTCCTTTCACCATTATAAAGCAACTTAGAGATGACAAGTGAGTTGGGAATGGCTTCATCGTCGTTCCCATAGACGGCCCCAAACTGTCGATCCTGAAATATGTTCTTCTTGGCTAGACCTTTGTGTACCCATAAAACCAAACCACATTTGGGACCCTGGCTGCTGCAGGGGACCCGTCGATGCCAAACTTAGAACAGGCACTCTAGGTCTCATAGAACTAGGATTTTTGTGCATACCTTTTATTGTGTGTAGGGTTAGTATTTATAGTCCTTTATTGCTAGTTACATATGTAGCAATGAATTTGTCGTATAGTCGCGTATCATGTAAGGAATCGTCCTTGGGATAGATGGCGTTATGCTCAACATAATCCTCAGTGAAGACCTCGAGGAGTTAATCCTCTCCATAGAAAAGGAGATCTCCCGATCGTTGGCTTCCAAGGAGGTCATCTCCCGGTGGTCGGCTTTTAAGGAGGTCGTGGTCGACAATTGATGCTGGCCTCCAAGTTGGTTTGGCCAAGGTCCTACATATCGAGCCAAACTATTGATTATGGTGGAGGCCTATCCTCAAGGCTAAGTCAGTACTTATAGTCATTCATTGGTCGTGATAATGAGATGTCAGCTACTGCTTGCCGTTGGTACTTGAGCTGATCGTGGAGGTTGTGCTCAACTATCTAGACCGAGCTCTTTACCCAACGTCCGTTTTCGAGCTAGTTGCCTAAACATACTGATGTTTCCACCAGGGTACAAAGCTATCCAGCGCTGTGGGGTATTTTGGTTATACTGGAATCTGTAGAGCGACCGCTTCTTTATGGTTAGATAAGTCAAGAGAGATGTAAAATTCTTTATCAATGACTATCACGCGATCGAATGGAGATTGGTTATTAGTTACGTGAATGAGAGGGCATGGGATGTGTTGTACGAAACCTAATGGCCAAGTAAATAGAGAAGGATGATATTGTTTGATCCCGTTTTTCATTTTTTTGCCTTTCTCAATCGTGCCTCCGAAAGACAAATCTCGGCCGACAATAAAATAATTCTAAGCATGATGCCGACCAACCGCATGCTTGCTAGCAGGATTAAACTATCCTGTGAGCCACTCTAGTCCGTAAGTATTTTCTTCTGCGAAGGGCATGAAGGACGGATTATTGTTAGGATGATCAAGAGAGAAGAATCCTTTCAGATATTCATCGATTGTAGCAGTTTCTATAGGGATATGTAAAATTCGGTCACCATATAAAGAAAACAACCGACGGATATGTTCCTGACTGAAGAATTGTGGTCGAAAGTATGCGACAAACCACATTTGTACAAGCCATATAGGACCTTCAACTGAATATAATCCTCTCGAATTAACTTCATAAAGACTTCTATACAGGTGACTGAGAACAAATGACGCTAATGCTACTTGTTGGCCGTATATAAGGCATTCAACAAGAGCAACATACTCGGTCGTAACTTGTTGAGATTGACACATAGGAGATGGCGATAGATCCAAAAAAGAAGAAAATCAAGATGTTCGAGCTCCTCGACCGTTCTTGTGAGTTTGCGGTAGGAGTTCATAAAGTTAGTATATCCTTTAACATTCTTATTAGAAAAATTCTTGCACTACCCAACTTTAGCTTTTGCATGATAAGTCATCCCGAAGGGGGTAAGTTCGGTCAGATGACAGATGTCTTTGATAGAGATGCTCATAGGTCCACAGTCGAACATAAATGTGTTAGTAGAGATACTTCAAAATGATGTTAGGGCTAAGAGAAGAGGAACATTGGGGAAATATTTAGAAAGAGAAAGTTGATGCATTAAAAAAATGCCGAGTTCTCTCCATATATCCCCATGTTGGGCCAATACTCTGTTGAACCAATCTTCCCATTCAAGAAGAGGTTTCATCCATAAACTCGGTGCTTTAAATGCATTTGCTATATCAAGAATAATTTTGGATTGAATCAAGATGTCGCTCCCTGGATAGATTAGGAAGAATGGATCCGAAAGTTGTAGTGATTTGGACGAAATGTCTGGAGAGAATGAAGGACCTAGATCATAAGCATCTTCGTAAACCAGAGACTTTTGAATAATGTTCCATGAACAAGTCCTTTGCAGAGATGATGTCTTTTTGGTCAAAGATAGGTTTAAATGAAGAAGAAGCCATGATTGAAGAGGAAGAGAAAAGTAACGGAAATAAGAAGAAGAAAAATAAGGAATTGTAAGAGATGCGAATACAAGGCTACATATATGTATATACAGGTAGTTTAGAGGCAACATTAATTAAGGAGCACACCTCTTCATAGCAGAACGACACTTTTTAAAGACACGTGTCGATTCAAGTTTCATCCACCATTTTAGATCAATACAAATGATACTGGCGATAGCGGTAAAAAATATTAGGCGATTCGTATGAATATTTAATACAGTATTTGAAAAAACTCAAACATCGTAATCTCTTTCTTTGAAAGGACAGCGACAAGGGAGGCAATGTTTATACCCTATCCGATCGGGTCCTATTTTTAGTTATTTAGGGTCAGACTCGTGTGCATTACGCATACACATGCTTAACAGTTGCAAAATTATTTTAAGTATATACGATCAAATTTTAAAAGAATGACATTAGACGTCGAGCACATTGTAAGTAGTTGTTTATGGTGTGATCGAGTTCGAGCAACTAAGCAAACAGTTAGACAATGGTTAAGTTTGTATGAATGTTGACATATGTCAAGAATTTAGTGAATTCAATATCGTGCGAAGAATCTAGAAGCAGAGGGAGAGGAAGCAGTTACAATAACTATTGAATCGTGGGAAGTGTCTAGAATAGTGTAGTCAATAATTGTAGTTGTAATCGAAGAACTTTTTAGCAGTTGATAGTGGTCAATCTTCATTTCCCTTTCTTATTTCACCCCTCTTGTATTAAGAAAGTCCTTTTATATGGAAGGCAAAAAGAAACCCATCATCAGAGGATAAAACCCCACCCTCTGACTTTCGCCTGATCTATTTACTCTTTGAGCGAGTGGTTGAATAGGTGATCGATATCCTTGGATCTCAATCATAGTCAGTGTCTGCCTACTTTGGTGCTCGGGGTCATTGTTGTTCAGTTTGAATTGGAACCATAATCCTAATTCTGTAACGTCCACGCACTCGTCACCCGTGCTAGAGAAAGGATTGTCAAAACAATGGTGAACAGTATTGTTAAGCTAAGGTGGCTATTACCGATCTTCAGAAGAATTAATGAACGACTGATCTCAAAAAAGCTAACGCGCAAGAGGTCTTTTAAGAGCTCATAATGAAGAATGCTGCTGTGAAAGTCACTGAAATGGAAGTCGAAAGTTTATGAGTCAAAATTGTGGCTTAGAGGCTAAGCTACTCATGCTACGACAACGTATGGCTGACAAACATGCAGAACACATCAAGATCACTAAAGAAATATCTAGACTAGTTCTTGTTGTGTGCCTTTAAGCTAAGGATGTCGGTCGATTATCCCAATCAACCATGAAAGAGGAAGCATCACTGTGGATTGCCAAGAGACAGCTAGAGATGGTCGAAACATTCTTATCAATTTTTTAATCTTCTGATTTATAATGTTTCCTACATAAATGAATGGATGGCCCTCGAGCCACTTTTGGGACTTTCGCTTAGGGGGGGGGGGGGGTGAATAGGACTATGTCAAATTTAAGATAAATATAGTGGAAAAATAAAAAGATAGGCAATATAAATAACTAATCTCAAACCACAATGGAGAATAAAATGCAACCTCAAAATTCAAGTCTTTAGAGGTTGACACAAATTACTTTCTAAGGACAACCTTACACCATAAAAATAAGATTTATGGTAGGACAACTTTATTTCTAGAAAGGTCTTAGTATCAAAAACTCAAACTGAAGAGGAATAAATAAACAACAAAGAACTGAAATAAATTGCAGGAACAAAAATCCTAAATTATTACAACATTCCCCACAATGCTTGAAAAGTAAATATTACAACATTCGCATCCTCACATACATCCCTCAAATGAAAAATCAAAGATAGGAAAATAAATCACACAACTACAAAACACAAGGGATTATAGTGGTTTACCTGTGTGTACACCAATTGTTAATAAACAGCCACATAACTACTCCACTCCTAATCTCCTCACACAGTGGATACTAGCGTTCACTATCAAAATAGGTTTTTCAGATTCACCTAAAACCTTCACAATTGTGTCTTTCTCTGTGGGCTTACAATTAAAAAAACCCCACTTCTGAGTTTTCCTGGCTCTCCTCAGATAACCAATATAATGAGATTTTTCTGGCAAATCTTAAAAGTAAACCAAATGAAAGTAAATTACATAAACGTAAAATACCTGAATTTCTCCTTCATTGTAGCAACCCAGAAGAACCAAGTCGGAGTAGATATTTGAATGTCTAAGTTCAATGTCCAATACTCACTTTACAATGGTTCTAAGTTCTAATAGATTTTAAATTAAACTAGATGAGCTAGCTTTAATTAATTTTGATTTCAGAAAAAGGAAAATAAAACTTCCTCTTTTCAGATTAGATTAGAATACAAGAAAAAAAATCAATTTAAAAGCTAAAGAAAGAGAATATTAAATATGCACACTTAGCTTAAATGGAGCACAGACTTATCTCTCAGAAGGTCGAATTAGATTAGCGTGAATTGTGTTAATTATTCTGAGATTCGTGCTCTATTTATAGGTGAACAAAACGTATCTTTGACTGGTCCAGAGAGCTCTACGACTAGTCGTAAGACCAATGGATATTTGAAATTTCAGGCGCTATAAGATAAGACGGTTTCACGACTGGTCATAGGTCAGCTACGACTGGTTAAAGGTCTCCCACAACTAGTCGAATTTCAATGTTGTAGTTTGAGTCATAGGTCTACGAATGGTCAAAGAAGCAGTCAACACTGTTCATATGACTAGTCGAACAGTCTTCAGGATTGGTCGAAATCTAACAAGAATTTTTAAATTTTTACAACAAACTTACGATGATCCAGGAAATTCTTAGACAGGTCGAAGCAGTGTTAGGACTAGTCGAGCAAGACCCAGGACTAGTCTTAGAACAGACCAAATTCCCATAAATAAAATGTATGAATTATGTATCCAAAGTGACTTACTCTAAAGGTCAACCTAAAGTCAGTCATACCTCAAAAGTGAAGTAAGGACATTGAAAAACGAGTAACCTTAGAGAATAATAAAGCTTGAGATCTTGGTGAAGCTTGAACTTGAAAGCTTTTTGAGATCTTGATTTAAGTCGAACAATCTCACTTTCTCGAGTCTTGACTTGTGAACAGTGCTTGTCTATCGAAGCTGATCTTGTGAGACTTTTGTCGTGACTCGACATGTCTTGAGTAGAGCTTTGTTCTTCACATATGCAAGCTTCATAACAAGATACAATCAGTGTCTTTGGCACCACAAATTTGACAATAAAAAGGGCTAGCAACTATAGCACTTACAGTGTTGCTTGTAATTTAACTAAACATGGTTTGTTTCTGCATATTCTACTTTAACCGCTCATAATGTATTGAGGGTCAAATATTTCATATTATCCCCCATTTATATCTTAGTTTTATGAACAGGATAATGCTTAATGTTTTATTTTCCTCATGGTTGTGTTGTGAGGTGAATTTAAGAGCTTTGATTGGAAAGGGTGCTAAAAGTATGAATTTGATGCTCAAGAATCACCAAGGAAAGAGATGGATCTTAGGAGACCAAGATTGAAAAATTCACGTGCCAAAGATCCAAGAAAACTGAGGAATGAAGAGAATCAAAGATTTGAAGTGAAGAAAAGGAATCTTGAAATCATCCTGAAAAAGCATATTCTGAAACTCTAGGTCATTTTTGTGAAATTGCGTAGAGTGAAGTCTATTTTGAGAAACTGCATAGAGTGAAGTCTATTTTAGCAAACTGTAAATTTGAGGCAATTTCTAGAGTTTTCCAACTAGGTGCGAAAGTTGGAGTTTCATAACTATAAATCAGACTCCCTAGGATGTTCCTAGGCATCTTCTAGGGTTTAAGACTAGAGCAAAAGGGAGGAGAAGCCGTTGCCAAGAGTTTTGTCTTCTTCTTTCTTAGTTGTTTTCATATTTTTCTTAAGAGACTTTGGTCTAATCATATCTATGGTTGGCTAAACTTCTTAGCTAGGGTTAAGAAGTGAAGTTTGTAGTATAATGAGATGTTTTTATTGCTTTGATTCATGTTTATGTTGAACTCCATAGATTTTAATTTGATATTTGAGGAATACTTTTAGTTTTTAATGGTTTATTGTGACTCAAATTATACTAGATCTGCAATAGCTTTGAGTATCTTCTTTTCATGATTTGAGATTATGAAATTAATAAGTCTTGTTGTTCACCATCATCCCTTGCGCATGGTAGGGTAATGGAATCCTTCTTAATCTTCATAATTCTCCTGCTTTGAGATTATGGGATTAATAAATCCTTTTGTTTGCCATTGTCTCCTGGGCATGGTTTGGTGATGGAATCTTTGTCAATTATCATAGTTCTCCTTCATTGAGAATTAGGTCAATGGAAGTTCAAATATGATTTTATTAATATATTTTCCAATTGGATAGGATATGACTCCAATTCTAATTGTGTTACTTGAATTAAGCAAGAGGGCTTCCTAATCACTACAAGTGGATCCTTGGAAACCCTAGTTCTCATCTTTAAATTCTTAGTTTTAATTACTCTATTCACAATTGCTCTCTCAAATACTTCATTATTAGTTTCACATCTTCTTCTAGTTCTACTTCTAGTTAATTTCAAAAACGTACAAGTTTTAATCACTGTGGATTTAACCTCTGTCTTATTGAGATTATTACTACATCACAACCTTACACTTGGGGTTGTGAACAAACGCGAATAAACCGAAACATGTGGCTTCACATAACTATGCCTGTTGTGGGTAGTGGGTCTTCTTGTAACATCCTGAATTTTCACGGCTTGAGTATATACTCATGACTAAGAATTTTGGGTGTTAATAATGCAAAGATTTAGATTCTTCAAAATCTTACCTTGATTTTCTTTCCATTTAGATCACATCCAGTTACATTCACGAAGATAATCATTCACGTGAGTAAAATCAACCATATTTATTATTTCATTAGATTAAAAGAATTCAACAAATTATCAAATACCCTCTCAATGAGAGCTTATTACATTTTCAAAGCTTGCAGTGAAAATAAATAAAACTAAGCATATAGCTATATCTTTATTTATTCAGAATAATCTTTCGTAGGAGAATTGTCATCTATGTCTTCAATCTGTACATCACTTGCATCATCTGTATGGTTGGAGAGGGTCAATGCCCTACTTATAGTGATGGTTATCTTTTAAGATTAATAATAATTCAAAAGATTCATAAAAGTAGTACAAGGGTTCTGATACGTCTCGTACTCCACTACTACGAGCGATATCAGTATGCACAACCAATATATATATATATATATATATATATATGAATGCATGCCTAGCAAAGTGTGTGCGGTTCATTATACATAGTTATCATCACAATGTGGAACATAATTCATAGAAAATCTGAATCGCCCCGCAGTCTCACACTATGGAGATTCGTCAGCGTGTCTTACGTACCGTGGATTTACGTGAACTCCTTGAGGTGGCACAACACATGAATTAGATGAATTACATGATACGATTTATTTTTGGAGCGACTATTTGTGACATCCAAACCTAAAAGTGATGGAACACACATTGTAAATTACTTACACTGATTTGTGCACTACTATCCAAAATCTATGGAATTATGTCTCAACCAAGAAGGTCACTTCCCAGACCACATTATGTCCACGATAAAATATTGGAATCTCTAGTTATGAGATCTCTAACACATCACTTGCACCAAAGGAAAAATAAATTGAACCATGAGAGTTTTAGAATTCAAAGACACATGCCCAAGACATAAAGGGAGGTAGCGCAAGGCTAACCTAATAAAGGAAAAAAGTAGCATTAAGCTATCTCAATAAAAGAAAAGAGTAGCCAATAAGCTAACTCAACAAAATAAGAGAGAGGAACAAAAGGCCAACTCAATATAGAGTGGAAGCATTTGTCGCTCTCAAATTTGGTAAAGGGTAAGGCTTGTATCCATCACTCCATTTAAATTCATAAAGATCACGCATAATTAAAATAATATATTAACCATAATTTTCAAAGGATAAATAATTGATAATGGTAAATCAATCAATTACATGGAGGATTTATAATAATATGGAAGCATGTAAAAATAAGATAAATCATATCAACTCAAATTAATGTAAGCATAAAGGAATCCCTCACTTTAGCCTTAGATTTAAACCCTAGGTAGATCTCAATGTAGAAAAGCTTTTACATGAACCACGACATTGCTTGAGCAAGAGGGAGACACCATCCATGTGGAGAAGGAAGAGGATGATAGCTTCTAGAATTTCTCTTCCTCTTCATCTTTCTATTTCTCTTTCTCTTTCTCTTTCTTCCTTGGGCATTGGGAAAGTTGGACGTGTGGGTGGAGAAGGGACTGATACCCCTTTTTATAAAGAGTTGGCATTTGAGAGGGGTGTGTTTCACATCCCACTTGAATTAGGTTTTTCTAATTTGACCTTTTCTGGTGATATTTCTTTAAATCTAATTTGTCTAGTGTGTCGAGGTCGTCGAATAAAGGTGGGGTATATGATTTTCTTGGTGATCTGAAATTTAGATTAACTTATCTTGAAAATTCTCCTAATGGGTGCCAAAACAAACTTGATCTTAATTAACGGTCCACGCTAATGATCAGGGCCAAATTTTGGAAAAAATGTGTAGTCAGGATAGGCAAACAGTTGGACAAATTTTGATGGTTAATCAATGGTGGAAAATGCCTAAATATAAAATTTATCCTTTTACACAAAAAAGAATGAATTACCTTCAACATTCAATGGTGTAGGATCATAGATCGGGATCTAAATATTGTAAAACCATGTTGTTATATGAAACCAAAGTGTGGTCCAAGTTTGAGTTGCGATGGATGACACAAAGTAGTTAAATAAGAAGATCCAGATTTATAAGGAGTTAGTGGGCCTTGAAAGGATAACTTTGTGCCTAAGGAAAAGTCTACTAAAGTGGGGTCTTCATATTTCACACTTGGTCCATATTATAGGCAATCCAAGTCATTCATATGAATGAAAATATCCTACTATGACAACCCAAGAGGTTTCTTCACTCGCTGGACACCGAAATTAATAGTTAAGGGGCTAATTTTTCAATTAGGCCACTTTTACATTGATTTAAGGGTTGAAATTTGATATGTATGGTTAATTTATGATATGTAGGCATGCTATAAAATTTCACATCAAACAGATCATGGAAACCATGTGATCTAGAATTCAAGTGTATAGGTTAATGACATTTTCGTAAGTATTGCTAATATGAGAGTTTTAAGAAATCTAATATTTCTACATGGTTATAATCACATTTTTAGGTAATTCTTATAAAAGAACTTATATCTAAATCATTATGAATAAAGAATTATTCACCAAATTAACTAAGGGAACGTACGTATATCAACCAATATAATAGATGGTCATATGACGTGTTAAAAATAGAAAAAATTAATGGTTAGTACTCTGATCATGTACGTGAGTCGATGTACGGTCAGTTTTGTAAACGGATGATTGCAAGTGAGTTTTTTAAAGTGATCAAGAGGTAAAACATGTATACCTTAGATTCAAGTGACTTGTTGACATGTGTCAGTTTCTTAGGTTATAGTTTTGATGGTGGGTTAAACATATTCATAGGTGGTGAATAAGATGAATGGATCAAAATCTCAATTTGATATGTGTACGAGAAGATGCAGATATCAAGTAGTTAGTTAACTATGATTGGGTGGTCTGAACTTAAGGTAGACGGTCAAATATCTTTACCTATTGGTGGATAATTGACTAAATGGTTGATGGACAAGTGGGAATACTTGTATAAGGCTTGTATCTTAGTCCGTACCATTCCATAGACTCCCACAATCCTCCCCGTCGAATTTCGGCAACCTGTGATCTGTAGGTAGCGTTTGCGCGTGACCCTAGGTCGCATCCTGTAGATCTGAGTTGACTCGACTTGAAACTTGTACCTTAGCGACCGCACAACGCCGCGTCTTGCGCACCGATGCGATAACCATGCCAAGAGATGTGGGCCCATGTTTATCTCTAAGAAACACCGTGCATTTGCAATCCCGAGAGAATCTCTACAACCCATCCCATCAATTAATCAAGTCAAGTACACATCCCATCTCTAGCCCATGCTTTCTTTCTCCCTAAGACAAGAAACCCACCTAAGTCAACTCTCAAGTCAAGTTCATCCATCACTCACTTCCATCACCCACTCATCACCTCTCTCTTACAACCACCCTCTCTCTCTCATTCTCCACCCATTCCCCAAGCACCAAGAGAAGCAACCATCTAAGTCATTCTCAAGGAGAGAAGAGAGCTTTGTGTGTGGCCCACTTCTTACCCCCAAATCTCCCATCCCAACCCTTTAATCCTCATAAACCTCCATTAAAGAGAGAGCCAAGGATTTTGACATTTCATAGGACCAAGAAGATCTAACGGTGGTGTTTTATAGGATTAGATTTATATTTTGATGATGGGACAAGTGGGGACTACCGATTGAAGGTATGGATCTCACTTTGGACCCTAAGTATGGCTATGGTCCATTATGATTCATATGATCATCCCATGATGAGGCCATTCTCCATAGACCTCATCATGATGTTTATTTTCCTAGTGTGAAAGGTCATCTAGACCTTGCATTTTGGTGGAGAAGGGATCTCCACCGTTGATTTTGATTGAACGGCCCACTTGTAATGGGACCCACTTGATGTATACTTTGTAATGCATGGTAGGAAGGGCTCATAATGGCGGAGCTCTCCATCACACACCGTCTCTCTCTCTCTCTCTCTTTTCCCGATTTATGGCTCACTTATGATGTATGTATTTTATCCATATTGAGCACTAAGTAGTGGACCAAACTAGGGCCCACGTTGCAGCCACCTTGCTGATCATTTGGGTAGGCCCTGTTAAAGGGAAAACACAAATATCAGTTTGGCCCAACATTGGACCACGTGTGTGTGGACCCCACTTGATGCATGCGATCATCCGGGCCGTCCATTTGCAGCATGCTGCTAGACTACTGTCCAGCAACTGCAGGATGCCTAGATGTTACCTGTCTTAAAAAAACAATAATAAATAATATATATATATATACACATCATATATGTATATCTACTGGGCCCCACGTGGGACCCACCTTTGTAGAAGAGGATTGGCTAGTGTACACTGACACTAGCTATATAGCGGATGTATTGTAGTCAGCAAGTTTTGTGGGTCAGCTGTGAGGCACGTGTGCATCCACATCGTCCAGATGGCTGGACGGTGGGACCCACCTAATGTATGGATCTCATCCACACTGTCCATCCATCTGGATGGGACCCACCATATGTATGTTTTATACCCACACCGTCCATCTGTTTTATATCCAACCATACATCTGATGGATGGTAGGCCAGCGCCTGCAACAAATAGTAGTTGTATATGACATCATTAAGTTCTGTGGGGTCCTCCATGATGTATGTGCTTCAGATCCACACCCTCCAGACCTCTGGACGGTGGGTCTGATCATGAGGCACGTGTGATATCTGGACCGTCCATCTGTTGGATGGCCAGCAACCACAACTGCTGGATCAATGCTAGTAGTACTATGGGTCCCACATGATGTGGGTTTCATCTATACCGTCCATCTGTATGGACCCCATGCGATGCATGGGTTCCATCACACATCCTCCATCCACCCCATGCGATGCATGGGTTCTATCACACATCCTCCATCCATCTGCTGGGTCACACCAGCTATATAGCTGCTATAGTGATGTCAGTAAGGGTGGTCCTGATCATGAGTTATGGGTTAGATCCAAACCATCCATCCACCTGTGAGCTCGTCTTAAGGCTTGAGACTAAAGATAAGATAGATCTATCTATCAAGTGGATCACACTGCAATAATTAGTCGATGATTGAACGCCTACCATTGAAACCCGTATGGGTTTCCAGAAGTTTTGGATCAATATGAAATTTGTTTTCCTCTTAATTCAGGTCTTTGAGACCTTATGAACAGATTGGATGGAAAATCAACATTATGGTGGGCCCTGTGATTGCTAGAAGTGAAAATCATTTCTCACTTCTAGTTTTAGCATGGTCCAAATGATCTTTCGATATGATTCATTTTTTAGGGATGTATATGAGGCCCACTTGATGTATATGAGGTCCATGTGATGCGGCCCACTTGATGTATATGACTTCCATGTGATGCAGCCCACTTGATGTATATGAGGTCCATGTGATGCGACCTACTTAATGTATTAGAGGCCTACAAGTGAGGCCCAATGCGACGTATATGAGGCCTATGAGTGAGGCCCAATGTGATGTATGAGACCCTTTGAGTGAGGTCCATGGAGATGTATGTGAGGCCCAATATGATGTACATGAGGCCCATTGTGAGGGATGAGGCCCACCCATGATGTATGTGTTATTTACACGTGTTGTCCATCCTTTTGCTAGATAATTGGAGGGCCGAGAGCCTCGTTATGATTCCGATTTTGATTTTTAAGCAGACCGCACCTTAGGACAATGGTGATTAAATGTCCATCGTTATAAGCTTTCCTAGGGCCCATTGTTAAGCCCATTTCCACCCTTACCCATTGGGCTAACCCAAACCTTTGGGCTCCCATTGATGATGATACCTTCCACCGCCCTTATAGAGGACCTCGTCTTAGGATATATGATACGCTAGTACATTAATATAAGTTATGATAGTCTAACATGGGCCGTACCATAAAGACTACTTTGTGCCTAATGGGGCGTATCATTCCACTCCTACTCGTATGTGACATATCGGTTAAGACCAGTTATTGGCTGCTATATTTGATAATCATGCTAGTGTACTTAGTAAGTAAGACACACTGAGAATATGCTTAGTATAACATCATGATACATGCCCATATATATCATTTGTATGCCTGTTACGAGGAGTTTTTGATCATACCATACACCATTGGGTTGATACATTTATGGGACTCCTTATGAGACAGAGTGCCCCACATGATTGTGTGGTATGTGCAGGTTTGATACATGACTGGATGGTGTGACTTATGTGTAAGACCCGTATCCTAGTCTGTATTGTTCCGTCGACTCCCGCGATCCTTTCCGTCGAATTCTGGCAATCTGCGACCTATAATTGATGTTTGCGCACGACCGTAAGTCGTATCCTATACATTTGAGTCAGCTTAATTCGAGACTTGTATCATTGCGACCGTACAGTCGCCGTGGTTCCAACGCCGCGACTCATGTACCAATCCGATACCCTGACTAAGTGTAACACCCTGAATTTTTTGCCAACCTGAAATTAGACGTCCTTAGGTAATGGGTCAACCATAGTACCTTGGTAGCTTCTCAAAATTCGATTATAAAGCCAGAGAAATCATTTAGAACCTAATTCTTTAGAAATTTAACGTGAATTAGCCAGCGCTACACTAGATTTCCTACAAAATTAACACCAACCACTTTAAATATGATCTGTAAGACCCAAAACCTCTAGAATTGTTACCGCTACGTTACCCAAAAATTTAGGATCCAACTCTAAGCCCAGTTTCCCTCGAGATCATTTGGAAACTCCGTATCGGACCTGGACCGCACGTCGAAAGTCCGATATCTATAATCTTAGACTATTATGACCGCCTAGTTGGACTTGACAATCATTTTGAAAATCAAGCCCAACCGATATCCTGAGACCATTCTACTGAGTCCGGAGTGAAGAGAGTGAGAAAAGAAAAATATTTAGAAAATTAATTCAATTTTTAATAAATCTGGCACGTGTTTCTTGCGTGACATTTTTAAGCGTTCTGACCGTTGAAATTCGACCAAATTTCACCCTTGGATCAGGATAGGTGGTCCTTAGATGTCATAGCACTTATGGCTCTGATCAAGTTCCCGTAACTGCTGAACTGAAACTAGTCTACCACGGTCGATCTGGAAACCCGATCGGACTGAAAACTTAGCTTGACCTAGATCTAATATTAGAGAGCTTAAGTCCGACCGAATTTAGTAACAGGACCTCCAGAAGTGCTCCGTTGGATCAGAACAGACCCGATTTGGTTATAACTTAAGTATACCTTGACTTCAAGTCTATTTTGGTCATGTTTGGGCTTATAAAAAGGCCTTAAACCCTTAGCTTTTTAACCCAAACGAATTTGGAAAAAATCCTAGGAGAGAGAAGAGAGAAAAGAGAGAGAAAGTGAGGGAGAAGTTGGGGCTTTCTCCTGCTATTCTTCCCTGCTGCTCCACGTGCCAAAGCCATCCATCTGCATCGCTATTCTGGTGATTCCAACTTTGTTCTAGGTAAGGAAACCCTAAGCCTAACCTGTTTTAAGGTTCCTATGGGTACAAGTAGCTAAGTGGCTGACTCACCTTGTGTTATAGGTCGTTATATTGACGTTGACGGAAGCGTAGAGTACCTATTCAATTCAATACGCTTCTACGGCATAAGGTACGGATTTTAGACGCTTAGGTTACCATTTTTCAAAGCTTTCAATGTCGCTTAATGGTAGATTGTTGACAAGAACGCTGTTTCACATGTAAAACATGCCGACCGATTTCTATTTCGAATACATACGAAGAATATGAGATTTATGGTATTTTAAGTATTTGTAGGAAATACCGTATACATATAAATTTTACTGATATGATTGCCATGAGTATTTGTCGTGCATATATGCTAGTTATGGATGTATGATCTATTTGGCGAAAGGATTCGCCCTAATACATGTTTCGGCCAACATACGCTATGTATGTTATTAAGTGTAGTCTAAGTGTTTGTTGAAATGCCTAAATCAATATGATTTATGCCTGCCATATGTTTTGAATGTAAGAACATGATTGTTGTATATTAGACATCTCCTTGATATAAGGATTTGTCATATTATATGTTGAAATCAACATACATCAAGTACGTTGGAGTTGTGAAGTCTAAGTGTTTGTATAAATGCTTGCGTGAGTTAGTACTTAGTAAATGGTGTTGTAGACTAGTGTTGAGATAGGATTCTCAACTACGTGGATGATGTGTATGATTTCCTCCATGTACGTTGCTGAATTGATTCCTTATATATGAAATGCTTGTGTATGCTTAACTGCGTATGTTGTACCCTATAATATGTTGATAACATGCTTGGATTACTTGATATTTCAATTTCGTCCCTCTCATATGCTTACTGATTCAGATTGCAAGTGTCTGGGGCTATGATATAGTCCAGGCAGTCGGTAACAGACTTGAACTCGTGGTTGAATTCTATTCGCCACGTAGGACGTGTTTGACGAACTCGAGCCGTGCGTTGCTTGTCGACAGTGGTTAGGCCACACGAGGTGCTTATGCACTTCATGTCGATCAACTCAACGGGCGTTCGTACTAGTTGAACTCGTCCAGTAACCCGATTAGCCCGATGTATGTTAACTATGTATGGACGCTACTGCTTGAATCTAAAGTACCAAACTTACCAATGAAAATCCCGTTAACCATGGTACCTCGATCCGCTAAGACTCATGAGCCAGGCATGGTGGTATAGGACACCGTGGTCGAGCTGTCGGCCTATGCTGGGGCCATAAACCTCCCCGTAGTGACCAGTGAGCACCTTAAACTCGTGAGCCGATTGTGGTGGTATGGGACATTACATTTGAACTGTCGGCCTACTCTGATTGGTGACGAGCCCTTTGTAGTGACCTCGAGCGTATTCTGAGTCTACGTGAGGCAACGACCTTTCCGTAGCAACAAGAGTACTACTAAGCCTGTATTGATAAGGTGATGGGGGAGCAGTGCAACGAGTGCGTGCAACAGCCCTGACAACCCTTGCAGCGACCTAGAACCATATCATCGTATGAGAATACTAGGAGTGACGACCCTAGACTGGATCATTGTTGAGAATTGACATAAGGGAGGTACCTTAGCTTCCTAATCCTTCTGTATGAAAAGGATTAATAACAACTCGGTAATCACGTTCATATCGCACTGCATGTGCCTGGAAGATGTGGAGCACTGAGGGAAGAAAGTATGCCGCGGACGTAAGATGGTGTCGCATGAGGGAGTATATTGGCGAGGGCATACATCATGTCATTTCGTTCTTGCATTAATTACAGTATTTAGGAATGTTTGATTTCCTGCTTTATCATTATCGCTTGATTGATTTGATAATATGTTAATCTTTGCTCTATGATTCCACTGAGTTAGCTACTCTCTCCCATGTTACGGGACGGTGTTCTGGACACCCACCAGACCCTGTTGTACTTTCAGATGATGGCACAGCCTACGAGGCAGAGCCAGACTTCAAGGATGATGAGAAGGCATTCTCCTATATAAAGTATTCAAACAGGTCTTCTTAGACCTTGTCCTAATTCGATGGGGTTGCAGGGCTATATGAGTTAGTTGAACACTTTATTTTTTGGCAATTGGTATAATGTGACATAAAACATATATCTATTCAGCCCTGCTACATATTCATATTCTGAGAATTTGAAACCACTTATGTACTTTATATATTTATCACAGTCTTCCACTTGCCTAATTTAATCATCCCTGGAGTATGATATGCTATTTTTGGTATAATCCTAATCTTGTTTAATGTCTTTCTACAGACAACATGCATTCATCATTATCTATGTTGCATAAGTGACACTTTGGAACTCGAGAGTTGGGTTTCTACCCGACCCCTTATTTTCGGGGTGTCACACTAAGAGATGTGAGCCGGCATTTATTTTGAAAAAACGCCACACATTTACAATCTCAAGAGAATCTCTACAATGTCCCATCAATCCCATCAATCACCTCTCATGTCAAGTATAAAGCACCTATACTTTCTTTCTCCACAAGTCAAGCAAATCCAAAGTCAATCAATCCATCACCTCACCTATCACTCACCTCACCCATCACTTACCTCACATCCATCACTCACATCCCTCCTTACAACTCTCTCTCTCCCTCTCATTTCTCAACATTTCCAAGCCAAGCAAGAGCATCCCACGTCCAAGCCTCCAAGTGAGAGAAGAGAGAGTTTGTATGGCCCATTTTTCCTTCCCAAGATCTTCCATCCTAGCCATCCATCTCTCATCTTCCACCATCAAAGTGAGGCATAAGGAGTTCGGCATTCCATCGAACCAAGAAGATCAAACGGTGGGTGCTTCTATAGGTGTAGATTTCTTATTTTGATGATGGGCCAAGTGAGGCCTACCGATCAATGGTATGGATCTCATTTTGGACCCTAAATGTGGCCAATGGCCCACTTTGATTTCAAGATCAATCCATGATGGGGCCATTCTCCATGGACCCCATCATGATGTTTAATTTCTTTGCATAAATGGTCATTTAGACCGTCCATTTCGGTGGAGAAAGGATCTCCACCGTTGATTTTGATCGGTGGGCCCATATGAAATGTGACCCACTTAATGTATGTTGTAGATCATGCAACGGAGGGCCCATAGTGCCGGGGTCCCTCCATCACACGTGTCCCTCTCAATCTCTCTCTCTCTCTCTCTCTCTCTCTCTCTCTCTCTCTCTCATTCTTTGTGTGTTTATGAGATGATATGGCCTTGTGGCCACCTGGATGGACCCCACCATGAAACATGTATTTTTTTAAGTCATTTATAGGTGGGGTTCACTTTGCATACATGTTGTACCCACACCATCCATAATTTGGTAGCCCACCTGAGCAGGGTCCACCTTAGAGTATGTGTTATGCCAAGCCGTCCAGCGTCCAGGGACGCTGGACGTGCAATGTAAACCAAAAATATTGGCTTAATTCAAGCCTTGGAGTGGACTGCTCATGCAGGCCCCACCTTGATGTATGTATTCAATCAAAGCTGTCCATCCTCTTCCCCAACTCATTTTAGGCGTTGAGTCAAAAAATGAGGATGATCCAAGTATCTGGTGGGCCATAGTTTTAAAAATAATATCATTACCATTGAAGTCCACCCAGATTTTTCTTACACACTGAAAAAGGCCCAATATTGGTCTTGATAGACTTGTTATGGGCTGTGGAATCCAATGACTGGAGTAGATTCATCAGATGTGGGCCCCACGCATGGCAAACCGTGAGAAATCATGATTTTAAAAATATAAAATAAAATAAGCAGCAACAAGCTGCTGTTGTGTCAGAGGCCCTGGCCGCGCCAGTGGCTGGTGGGCGGACGCAGGCAGACCCACTGCCCCCAGCCATGGGCCCCACCTTGATGTGTGTATGTCATCTAACCCGTTCATTATGTGGGCCCCTCCCTGAAGTGGGCCCCCTCTAAAAATAAGGCCCATCCAAAGCTCAGGTAGCCCACATCACAGGAAACAGTGGGGCTAACCCTCTTCCATTGAATCCCTGTTTAGGTCCACAGAAGTTTTAGATCAAGATGAAATTTGTTTTTACTCTTCATTCAGGTCTTATGGATGGATTGGATGGCATATAAGCATTATGGTGGGCCCCACAGTGATGTATGTGTTTGTCTCCCACCGTCCAGGCGGACGGTGGAGCCAACAGTGATGTTTGTGTTATATTTTCACCGTCCACATGTGCGTGTGTGCGTGTGTGTGTGTGCACCTGTGTGTGCGTACGTGTATATATATATGTATTATATTGTATATATAAATATTATATATATTATATATATATATTATATTTCATATATATATGTGATGGTGGGACTTCATGTGGACCCCACCATGATGCATGTGTTGCATCCAATTTGTCCAGCCACTTTGAAAACTCATTTTTATGGCATGAGAAAAGAATGGGAAAGATTTATAGTTCAAGTAGACCCCATCCTTAAATATAGTGGAGACAGTGACTTTCACCATTCAAAATTTCTAAGGACCACAGTATTTTCCTACCAAGCTGACATGTGTTTCTAGTTCGTCTATTAATATGTTAACTTATGAATGGGTCGAATTTGTGAACTACAGATTGGTGGGCCCAGCGAATGATTATGAATGTACCCCTCAACTGATGTGTGTGGTGTGGCCCACACAAGCCACGGTTTGACTTGATTTTTTTAATCCCATTGGCCCTACCACGATGTGTGTATTATACCCACATGTTCACTCATTTTATTAGGGTCGTGGGCCCCATTATCTTGAGAGGCCCACCTTACTTATGTGGCCCAATCATGGGCCGCCTTAGGCAAGCCCACCATAATGCATGTGTTGAATCCAAACTGTCCACCATTTGGCAAGCTCATTTTAAGGCTTGGGTTCAAAAATAAGACAGATCTAGGATCACGTGGACCACACTATAGAAAGAGTATTAGATTGAAAGTCCACCATTAAAATATTTGGATTACAAGGTTAGACAAACATGAAATTTGCCTTTCCTCTAAATCCAGGTCTTTGTGACCTTATGTATAGATTGGACGGGAAATAAACGCTATGGTAGGCCTTAGGAATTTTAATGGTGGAAATCATTATCACTGATATTTGTGGTATGGTCCAGACGATCTTCTGTTATGATTCATTTTGTAGATAACGTTCTAAAATGATCTCTAATATAGATGAAAGGTGTAGAGGGTGAGGCCCACCTTGGTATATATATGAGGCCATATGATTAGGTCCATCTTGACGTAATAGTGGCCCATTGTTGAGGCCCACTTGGAATACATATATAAGGCCCATTATTGAGGCCCATCTTAATGTATTTATGGCCCGTCCATTGAGACCCACCTTGATATATAGGAGGTCCATGTGATGTGGCCCATTTAATGTGTTTGAGGCCCATGGCAAGGGCCAATGTGATGTATTTGAGGCCCATGGGCAAGGCCCAATGTGATGTATTCGAGGCCCAGGGACAAGGCCCAATGTGATGTATTCGAGGCCCGTGACCAAGGCCCAATGTGATGTATCCAAGGCCCATGGGCGAGACTCATTGTGATATATTTTCAGCCCATTTGGTAAGGCCCATGTGGTGCGGCCCATTTATCTAAGGCCCATGGGATGTTCTTAGGGTCTATTGCAATATGTGATTCTTCTATGGTTGTGTAAAGATGTTCTATAGTGGGTCATGCCTTGGGAGCAATGTTGGTTTGACGTCCACATTGCAAGTATAATGTTGGTTAAATGTTTGCATTACGACTCTCCCTAGGGCCCATTGATAGGCCCATACTAGTTGTGTCTAGATCGTCCAGACCCATCTGCATTGCAAGGATAGTTCATCACTTTATAACATGCCTAGTATTACTCCATGATTCATGACCATATGCATCATATGTATGCTTGATATGAGTAGTGATTGATCATAGCATATGCCATTGGGCAGACCATTTGCGGGACTCGTTATGAGATGGAGTGCCCCACATTCTCTCTGTATGCACTGGATTGCTGCATGATTTTACGGTGTGATTCATGTATCTTGCATTTGTGTATCATGATCACTGCACGCCCTAGCAACATCAGGGCTATGACCTCCAGTCACATCGTGGATAGATAGATGGGACACCAAAAATAATTGGTTTTAGCACTATGGGGCATGTAGGTTGTCCTTGGGTGAAAATTTGAGAACCTCCGAGGCCAGGAGTAGCCCCAACGTCTAGACCGAGTGGAACATGAGTGCCCGAGTGTCGAATACCAGTAGGCCGCGTCTCCCACTGTGTCGTGGTTGGTTGGGGGGGTGTGGCCTTACCCGCCCTAGGGAGGAGGCTATAAGCTAGGCTGAGTATGACCAGCTCGTAAACGGGTTCGCTATCGATGAGCTGAGTAGGTATTAGCAAACTGCTGGTTAGGCAGATAGTGAGGTCTCTTCCACTCGCAGGGTTGTGCAGCTAGGGAGGAGGTAGTCGGTGTGGAGTGTAATAGACCTCAGTGATTTTCCAGAGAGGAACCATACTGATATGTGGACTTGATATGAGGACTGACATTATATTATGACACCTCGTCATTGTAGCACATGTGGGTGGGCGTACGTGGACGGACGCTGATGTGGGCGGGGCTGAGGCCTGGGCGAGCTACCACACTAGGTGAGCTACCAGCGGTTGGCAGGCTACTGTGCTGACAGGCTACTGAGCAGGAGCTACATACTCATTCATTTATCCATTCACTATCCACTCGAGCTGGTGGTGCTTAACTATTTGTTACATGTACCTTCACAATGGCTAAGATTTCAGTTGGAGCGCGCGACTAACCTGAGATCAGGAGTTTACCACATTGTGTTTGACTATCCAAATCTAGGTATGGGACTGGTTTGGATAGAATCTCCTTGTGATGGACCCCATAGCCTATGATACTACGTACTATCATCCCGACTTCACATTCTAGCATGGTCATTTCATTCACACCGCATAATACATTGCATCCACAGTACTTAGCATCTTTGGTTACTATGTTGTTGCATGTATATGGCCTAGACGGACTTAGCAGGATTTACATATTGCATTGTACCCTCAATATCTAACATTTGGCTCTCTGTGACTCCTCGTTCACATAGTTGATTTGTCTTGCTAGTATTTCTGATATTGTATGATTTATGGGCTTATCATTATTTTCGCTTACTCTGATATCGTATGATTCATGACCTTGTCATTTTTCTTGCTTATCTCAATGATGTATGATTTATGGACTCTACTGTATACTCGGCACTTACCTTACACACACTTACACCACCCTCTAAGCTTTTGTAAGCTTATGCACGATAGATGCGTGCAGGTGGCGTTAGGTTGCAGCAGCGTTGAGCTTGGAGTGTGCAACAATTTTTAAGAGCTCTGATTTTGATATATGTATTTTCCCTTCAACATTGTATTCAAGTGATTATATTAGTGGATATGTGATGATGATGTTGCCTTTATGATCTGGGTAAACTTGTGGTTATGCTTATTACAAGACAAAATGTACGTTGAAAAATCCTCCTTGTAGGATCCTAGAATCGGAATGTGGTGTATGTTGCACTGGGAGCCGAGAATGAGGTACTACGGAAGTTATTGGCACCGGATTCGTTGATTGTGATTCCTGTGAATCTGATTTTCAGGTTTGGGGCGTGACATCATGCATTTCGCATTCTGTGTGACATGATTCACTATATGCTCTAGTAACATCAAGGCCGTGGCCTCCACATGCACATCATGGATGGCCAGATTGGATACCAGAAATATTGGCTCTAGCATTGTGGGCACATAGGATGTCATTGGGTGAAAGTCCCAGAACCTTTTTGGTACCAGAAGATGCTCCAACGTCTAGACCAAGTGGATACATGAGCGCACTAGTGCCGAATACCGGTAGGCCATTTCTCCCACTGTGTCATGGTTGTTTGGAAGGGGGTGTGACCTTATCCTCCTGAGTGAGGAGGTTATATGCTAGGCTGAGTTTGACGAGCTCGTAAATGGGTTCGCTATCGATGAGCTGAGTAGGTATTGGCAAACTACTGGTCAGGAGGATAGTATGGTCTCTTCCACTTGCTGGGCTGTGCGGCTAGGGAGGCGGCAGTCAGTGTGAAGTGTACTAGACCCTGGTGATTCCTAAAGGGAAATTGTACTAATATATGTACTTGATGAGGACTGGCATGCTTGTGTTGCATCTTTCATATGACATTTAGCTACGTAGGCCTCCCATTGCATGACCTTGGTATGGCCGATAGTATTCACGCCTTGCATCGCATAACCTTGGTATGACTGTTAGTATTCATAGATTTACTAGCATATTCTTTCATTACTCTGATATTGCATACTTGCCACATGCCTTGCGCACACACTTACACTACCCTTTAAGCTTTTCGTAAGCTTATGCACCACCGTTGCGTGTAGGTGACATTGGATCATAGCAGAGCTGAGACAAGAGCGTGTGACTGAGCTTTTGGAGTTCTGATATTTATATTTATATTTCTCTTTCTGCATTGTACTTAAAGTTTTTGATATAGTGGATATGTGGTGATGTTGTTTTGTGACTTGGTTATGCTCCATTATAAAAAAATTCACATTAAAAATCCTCGTAGAATCTCAGGATCAAAATCTGGATATGAGTACTGGGAGTCGAGAATGGGACATTATGGAGGCTGTCAGTGCCAAATTTGATGATTAAAATTTCTGTAAGCCCGTTTTCCAAGTTTAGGGCGGGACAGAAGTTGGTATTAGAGCATAACTTGAGAATACTTGAGGATCACATCACATATCCGCTATGAACTTAGGATGAATAAGTCCCAAGTCTGAATAACTTAGCGATTTTCTAACATAGACCATTAATGTGTGTGCCTTCAAGAGTTCTCAAGGCTAATTGGCCCTTGTTCCTTCCTGTAAGACATGCCGCCTAGGAGAGCAATTCCCGCTCCCCTGTCCGATACTAGCACAGCCCCGACAGCACCTATGACTACAGATCAACTTTGATAGATGTTACAGGTGATGATTATTATCCTTTAGGGGTAGGGCAGGTGGCCCATTATTTTGTTGGCCCAGGAAGAGCAGGAGAACGCGAGCGCCCTTCTTCGAGACTTCCAACAACACGATCCCTCAAGCTTCCGGGATGAGCCAGACCCTATTATAGCAGATATATGGTGCTTCGAGGTGAAGAAGATATTCGACACCATGAGATGTACGAACTAGCAGCGGGTCTCGTTAGATGTCTTTCTTCTCCAAGGTGAGGCTAAGCACCAGTGGGCATCAGTCGCTCGAGTAGCAGCGACTGATTTTGAGTGGACCTGGGAGGGCTTTGTAGACCAGTTCAATCGGAAGTTCTTTCCCGAGCATGTGCGGCAGCAACGTGCGTTAGAGTTTAAGACTTTGGTCCAGGGAAATATGACAGCGTCCCAGTATAAGGCATGTTTCGTCACGCTATCGAGATTCACGACATGAAAGTGCCCATGCAAGTGTCCTAGTTTATCAATTATCATGAGTGTTGGGTCAGTCAGACTGTAAAGCCTCGTAAGAAGATTAATTCAAGCGTCTACCTCAATCGGATGTGTGGAAGCTCGCCATAGGTAAATCTAAGCCTCATATCCCATGTCTCAAAACACCAAGTAAATAAAACCCTTAAAACAAGTTAAACATTATAAGGTTTTTAAGTGAGAAAACTTTTTCAAAAATAAAAAAATATCTACGTTTTCTTGCTTTTTCGTTCTTATCAATGCACGTCTCGATATGATCAACCTGTGTTATTGATGTCCTCGATAACCAATCGATTTTATCAGAATGAGGATAAAAATGTCCAGCAACCACATACATATCTGGACGGAATTATCGATATATCGATATAACTATCGATATCATCGATATTTGAATCTCAAGTCAATCGGAGGTGACTCTGTAATATCGATAGGCAGATCTTGGGCACCTCTATTTTTACTTAAGAAATTCATATATGCTTTGATATATCAAAGTCATCCTCGATACCATCGGAGTTCAAATCTCAATGATATCGGTCATGGGTACGAAGTTGTCCAACAAAATTTTTCAGGTGGTTTTCAATTCTGATCAGGTGTCACTCGATAGAATTGATATTCAAATATCAATGGTATCGAGGCCGGATCGATTGCATCGAGAACGGACATAAACTGTCCAACAAGCTCACAGTTAAAATCCTTGGATCTATCGATGCATCGACATGACCTTCGATATCATCGACATTCATATTCCGATGATATCGAGTATCCCTTGATCATATATGATGGCCTGAAAATTATTAAGTCTCGATCATTTTTCAAATGTCGAGGAATCGATCATCGTATCGATAATATCGGAGTTCAAAATTCAATGACATCGATATGAGTCTCGATTCCCTTGACTAGTTGGCAAGAGATTTTCAAAAGTGTATGACATTAAGTTTGTGTCATCGAGAAGACCATCGATACAATCGAGAATATACGCTCGATGATATCGACCCTGCTCGATGATATCGAACTCTGTCATAAATGTGACCATTTTATATCTGTTGGAACCTTTTTCCTACATAAAGAGAGCTTGTTTATTGTTACTGGTAGAGAAAGAAGAGAGTGCTTTTGAGTGTTTAACCTTAGATCATTTACCCAAAGCCCTTTCTCTCAAGGGAGTTCATCTTCTAATCCATCCTCATCATTGATATTCAATAGAGTGGATTGGGGAATGAACTCCCGTATTCATGGATCCTCCAGCTACTATCTTAATGGTAAATCATTAAGCTGGGATGCCTTGAATGCATAGATGATTGGAATCGCTCTATCTTCCTAATAGAAAATATTTAGAGAGTAAGATTCCATCATAACCTTGACCTAACCCGTAGCCATATATTGGTACATCATTTGAGTTGTGGATCAAGGAAGCAGAAGACTCTTCATCAACAAGAAGGAGATCTTTGTCAACGTGCTGAATGGGACTCATCCACTTATCTATAAGTATTTAGAGTCCAAAGGACCCTTTGATCATTCCTTTGTAGGATTGGGTCTAAAGTGTTTATCACCCTTACAAGTCCTCTAGGAGGCCTCTGGTGGGAGTGTACGTGGTGGGTGCGTTGTGTGGATCCTTGCTTTGTGGAAAGCATAAACATCTGGTTGAAGGTGAACCAGTCAAAACCTTAGGTTTAAGGTGAGCCGAGTGAAACCTCAGGTTTGAGGTAAACCGCATAAAACCTCCGTTAGGATCTTATGGAAGATCCTTGGCCAGTTTGCCTAAAAGTGAGTGCGATGTGTTGACCCTTGCTCGTGAGAGCATAAACAGTCAGCCTCAGTGTAGAAAGGTTAAAGGTAAACCTGATTTAAAACCTTAGGTTTATGGTGGACCACTGTGATACCTCCTTAGTGAAATTCGGTAAACTCAAGGGTTGAGTACGGTTATCGGGAGTGGAGTAGACAAGTAGTCGAACCACTATAAAAATGACTGTGTTTGTGATTGTTATTCTTTTGTGTGTGTGATTTACTTCAATACTTTCATATCTATATATCTGAGATCACACCTTACACACATACACAATCATATCCATCATAAACTAGTTTACTCATCATTCACTTTTTAAATAGTTTGTGATTGGATCCTCTACCAAGCTTGGAAGCCTGTATAGTTACTTATGAGTAATCCTAATTTGTGCTTGTTGTTAGGATTAGTATAATAGGATTCTAAATAAACCATAAAAATTTTAAGAAGTCCTATTCACCCCCCTCTAGGACATATTGGCATATTCCTACTTTAACTAAAGTGGCCTTCACCGCTATTTCAATTGGTATCAGAGTAGGTCTCTCTTTAAGGGATTCACCGCCTAGAGAGTGATCTTGACTGAAGTTTGGAATATGGCCAAAGGAGAGGGCTCATCAGTCACTAGGCCTCCAATATTTGATGGCTCAAATTACGCATACTGGAAGGCTAGAATGAACTACTTTCTGAGATTTTTGGATCATGACGTTTGGGATATAGTTGAAAGTGGATATGTGCCACAATCTGAACAAATTGTACTTAACAGTGGCACAACCATCACAAAACCCAAATCCAAAGAAAAATAGACGACGTTCGACAAAGAAAAATAGACTGCTGAAGTAAAAGCTATGAACGCCATCTACCGTGCCGTGTCCCAGGATATATTCAATCAAATAAGTATATGTGGGATATCCAAGGAAGCATGGGATCTATTAGAAATAACCCATGAAGGCACAAGTATTGTGAAGAGGTCTAAACTTCAACTTCTGACTTCACAGTTCGAAAGTCTTAGAATGGAAGAGCATGAGACATTTATGGAGTTTTTCACCAAGTTGAATATCATTTGTAACTCCATGGGTGGATTGGGAGAAAAAGTTCCGATACTAAAAATTTGTAAGAAAATTCTAAGATCCCTACCGGAACGATTTAATCCCAAGGTAACAACAATTGAGGAGTGCAGGAACATCGACGAGATGAAAGTAGAACCGGTAGGTTCCCTACAAACTTTCAAACTACACTTCAAACAAACCCAAAAATCCAAAACAACTATCCTAAAAACTTCAAAGAAGTCAAAACATGAGGATAGTGGAAGTGAAAAGGAAGATGAAGAGGAGGAAGTGGCTATGTTGGCACAAAGATTTAGAAAATTCTTTCAGAAAAATCATGGTCGTCCTTCCAGAGAAAGAAAGGTGAACAACAAATTTGGTAAAAGGACCAAAGAACCACAATGCTATGCCTGTCAGGAGTATGGACACCTGTTAACTGAATGCCCAAACAGAAAAACTAAGGGCAAGGCAATGGCTGCCACATGGGAAGATACAGAAGAGTCAAATTCAAAATCTAGTGACTCATAGAGCGATAGAGATCAGAAATCATTGAAAATTCTTATGGTCTCTACTTCTCCAATCATTCCCATGAAATTTGAAAGCCAGGAAGAACAGCAAGCCACTGAATCATTTCTATCTGATAACGAAGAAACTGGAGAAAAAGAGGAAGAAATAGAAAAAGATAAACTGCAAGATGCTTATAATCAACTCTATATTCATAACATCCACATACTTGAAAGACTTGGAATGTCTGGAAATAAGAAGGAATTGCTACAAAAAGACTTGGACAAAACCTTGGAAATTAATACACATTTAATCAATGATTTGCAACAATATCACTCAGATAATGATAAGTTAGAAAGAACCAATCTATCCCTAAAAATGGAATCATCAAAGTTTATGAAACAAGTTGAATAATTTAAAGATGAAAATGAGCAACTTAAGAATGAAAATCACACACTCCATTTTGACTTAGAGAAATCCAGAAAATTTGCTGAAATAAACTTCAAATTTTCTCAGAGTGGTGAAAAGCTAGAAAAGTTGTTAGGGATAGGAAGACAAGGAAGAGACAAGAGTGGTCTAGGGTACGATAAAACTAAAAGGAAAACTGGAAATGCTACCCCAACCACTGAAAGACCTACTGCTTCAGGTAACAATATGAGAGCTTCTCCAGTTTGTCATTTATGTGGTGATTTGGGTCATTATATATTTGAATGCTTGACACCTAGTCGGACTTCACATAACTCTGATCAAAATCATATTAGTAAATTCAAACCGATCAGAGAAACACAGAATGTCAAAAGTCCACCTAGGAGAAACACTCATCCATCACCACCTAAAATGAAAGACAGGATAAGGGAATCATTAGATCAAGTTGGTAAGATAGACATGAATACTAAATCTACCACAGTAAAGAAATCTATCTCTAAATGGGTAGTAAAAGAAAAATTGAATTGTCTGATGACTAATTTTCATATACCCTGAAATATCAAGCATAAAAGGATAAGTCTAGGTCATGCATCTAGATCTGGATATTTGCTGAAATAATGCAAAGTTTGTTGAGCTTTAAATGATATACCTAAGGTTCCTTACCTCCATCTTTTGTATATAAACATTCAAATGTTTATAATTTTGTTATGTATAATGATTGTACATAATTTTGCTGAGTATACTATTGTCTCATAGAAATTCTGTAAGTATACTTGAAAGGTCGTCTGAATGCTAAAAATGTAAAATCATTCATCTTTGATACGACAATCGATATGTCATTCTTGATTAATCGATTAAGAGTCGATATAATCAACGACTCTTTAGAATGTGAAAATTCATATGATCGAGAATGATATCGAAGAAAGGATCGATGACATCGATAAATGCCGCCCGATATAAACCGATGGAGTGCAAAAAAGGATTTTTGCTCTAGGGTTTCCGGTTCTCTCCCCTATTCACTCCTCTCAACCGGACGGTTTGATACCTTGTCAGACAGGCCTAGAAGTTCTAAAAATCGGTAATACCCTTCTAAATCATCAAGATTCCAAAATTTTTATGGTATTTCCTTTTCAGTTGGGTTGTGTTCCTTTTTTCCAAATACCTTTAAATCCTTTTTTTCCACATGGGAAAAGACAAGGGAAAAGTGTTGGGTCCAGGTGAATCTTCAAGATCTGCTCAATAAAAGGTGCTTGCTCCAAAAGAAAGACAAGGGCACCAGAACGTAGGACCCCCACTAGGCAACATACAAGACAACATGGGTCCCACCCCGAGGCGCAGGAGCCCCCACCGGCGCAGGAAAATTCAGTCTTGGCAAAGTTTGCTGGAAGAAAGGTTATTCCTGAGAGAAAAGTTGACCGAAGCTGTCTAATTCCATATAATCTGGAACCTCTATTTGCTGCCATAGATGGTTACCAGTTCTCGACTTTGGGGGGCTGTATCAACTTGAACGGACCTATAATTTCTTTGCCGCCTATCATTCTCCTATATCTGATCCACCATCCATCACCGTATCTGTCAATGGTGATGATGTACTGATCACCCCAGAGTCTGTCGCAGGGATACTCAATCTTACCTTATCCCCTGAAGGACTCCCAAATATGGACATGGAAGATCTTGAGGTTCGGTCCAAGGTCACTAAATTCCTCTGTCATGATCATGACATCCAGTGGTACCAAGGGAATGCCTTAAAAGTCAGATTCATGGAACCATGCTATCAGATCTTGCACGGTATTCTTTCTTCAAACATTTATTCAAGGGGCACCAACATGGCAGATCTCACAGGTTTCATGACTATGATAGTTTATTCGATCACTACTTTGATCAAGATTTGTCTGCCTACCCTCATCGTGTATCAGTTGGTTTATGTAACATCCCACATTTTCCAGTACTCGGGTGTTACCGTATAACTAAACTTAACATAAATACAAACCAGGCTTAAGTAAACATTCACGTTCATCCTAGTTTAAATCTGATCATTAAAATAGTCCCCATCCATATGTGGACCCATCTGTCCGTTGGTGCTCTAATAATATTTAGTAAGTATATTTTCTTTATTTATTATAAACGTTACATAAGCATAGATGTATTTCGATAACCTATTTAACATATAGAAATGAATTGAAATAGAGTGATACGTATATATTTAATGTATATAAAATATTATGAAAATAATATTATATCAACTAAACATAGTGGATAATAATTTTACAATATATAATTGAAATACAAATATCAACGTAGTATTAAACATGTATACAAAAATTTATTAGATATTTAAATAAGATGTATATTATTTAACAATGTGATTTCAAAAGGAGACATTGTACAATTTTCAATCCAGACTTAAGTGTAATATGATATTGTATATTAGGAATTATATATTAATAAATATGTGATTAATAATATGTAAATAGTAACATGTTAATATTAGAAATTATATGTATATATGTGTATGAGATTTAATTATTTTAATTATAAGTAATATACAATGTAATGAAACCCACATTAATATTCGTATTGATTAGTAATATGTGATGAAAGCTTTACAAAAGGAGCATTAGGACCTTTTAACCGTTGAAGTCCAACTTCGGAATCATTCGACCACTAGATTGATGAGAAACTACCATACAACTACAAATCACGTTGTGGGCCCCACCTGGACCTTAAATCTGCCCCATTTGGTCAAAGGGTATAATAAGGCCCACCAAGTGGAATGGGCAGAGTGGATTTATTTCAATCATCATGGTAGACCCCACACAGGGTGCATGCACACCATAACGGACCGTACACGAAGTGCACTGGACCGTGTCTAGGGTTAGTCGGGCGCTAACCCGTGAAAATTTGAAAAAGAGAGGGAGAGGCCTCTTGCCTCATGCGTTAAACATGATGGACGGACTGAGCCTGTTCATCACGTGTTGTGGCCCACCCCAGGCCACCATTCAGACAATCCATGCCGTCCATTGGATAGGAAAGCCCTGGACGACCAAACCTATGTCGTCTGAAGGATCCCATGCATACGTGCGTATGCACGTGCGGTGCCAGTCACGGATGGACAACCGTATCCCCCATAATCAAGCCATTGTGGAGTCCTCCATGTTAGCAATCTGTGCCATCAACCCTCCCTCCATCTCAACCGCTCCTTAGGGTAGAAATCCAGGCGTTCTAACCATTTTTGAAAGTAGGCAGACAACGACCTGTAGAAGCAAAAGGCGTGGGAGACATTTTTCATTTCAGGAAAACCTCTCTGGCGCGATCCGAACGCCTCTCTGAGCTACATGGAATGATCTCCGCCGTCCGTTGTAGGGCTACAACGGCTCTCTCCGAAAGGCCTCCCATCTTACGAGAAAACCAAGGAGGCACAGGAACATCTTGCGAGATGTGTAAAATGGCGATGAATGGCTTGAAAAGTGGACCCCACAGTGGTCAGCGGTCCCATCTGATCTGTCCAAATGGACCAGATCATGAAAATATACCGTAGACAAGAACCTGCCATTGCCAACCACATCATCTTCTCTGTTTAACCAGGAAACCCACCATGATGCAGTGGGCCCCATTTCTAGATCAAAGGTGCCCATTCGGTGGGCCATGATAATAAGAAAACTACCCCACTGGTGGATCGATTTCATGCTTAGCAAAAAGAGAGAAAGAGATAGCCCAAGATCGCAACATCCGGACCATCCATGGGAGGATAGGTGCGACCCTAGCTCTATAAATAGGTCCCTACCTCCTCGGGATCCGCACCTCGAGCTTGCTGAGTGAGAGAAAGAGAGAGAGAGCTAGGGAGAGAGTAAGAAAGAAAGAGTGAGGCCCCATTTGTTAAATCTGAAGTCTAAAGCCTGAATCTGAAAGCTGAAGCTTGAATCTGAAATCTGAAACCTGAATATGAAATCTGAAGTAAAAAATATGTTTGGTAACTATGGCTGAAGTCCGAAAATTAAGTACTGAATTTGAAACAATCTGTATGTTAAAAAACATTTGAAATGCTTGAAATATGTTAATTTGACACATTTGCCCCTATCTATCTCCTGTTTGGAAATGCTTTACATTATAAATAAATTATTTTTTATTAAATGAAAATAAAATTATTCTATTTAATTCAAATAAATTATAAAGTACTTAATAGAAAATTAAAATATCATTATTCATAAAAATAGATAAAAAAAATTAATGATTTGCATGTATGAGTGTGGCAACAATTTCTTCTCGCGTATTGGGCCGTACTAAAGGAAAAGGTATTTAGGGAAATTCCTACCGTTGAAACCTCCTTGATTTTACCGTGATGTTTACATGCCATCCATACCGTTAATAACATCATTCCTACTGGGATGAACTGAAAACACAAATATTAACATGATTCCAAACTTCTGTGGCCCCACAAATATTTCAACTGTGGACGTTTAATTATCACATTTTCGACCCACTTGAGCATTGAATACGGTTCATCTTTGGCCTCGTGTCCTAAAATGAACTCAAAAAATGGATGGACGGTGAGGATTTCTCACTAACATCCCAGTGGGCCCCACCAGCGTTCCCAGTGTAGGAACTTCTTGTGCAAGCTCTCGCAGGACATTTGCATCTGAGACTAGTGGAAATGGATTGACTACTCCCCTGACACGAGCTAATAGCTGATGGTCGGTGCTCTGTGGGCCCCACCATGATGTATGTGTTTCATCCATGCTGTCCATCTATTTTTATAGATCATTTGACCATATGAGACTAAAAATGAGGTATATCACAATCTCAAGTGGACCACATTACAGGAAACAATGTTGAATGAGTTTCGACCATTAAAAACATTTTGGCGTCCATAACAGCTTTGGATCAAGATGATTTTTTTTTCCCATCATCTAGGACTATATGACCTAATCAACAGATTGGATATCAAATAAACAGTACAATGGGCCTTAGGAGGATTTTAATGGTGGATATCCAATCGCTATTATTTTTATGTGATGTGGACCACATGATGAGATTTATATACCTCTAATTTTTTACATAATGTCCTAAAATGATCTTTAAAATTGGATGAACGAAATGGATGAAACACATACATCATGGTAGGACCCACAGAGCATGGTTCTCTAATCCAGACCATTGATCTTCTTAATCTAGCCATGGATGTAAGATTCCCAAAATTCTCTTAGATTACATGCTTTAGTTGAATGTGCAACTTTTTCATAACCATCCATCCATCCATGGTCGAGGGAAACGAAGATTAAAATAATCCTATCGAACCTATTTTTTAGGCATAGTTAATTCATATTGAGAAACAGCAAACCAACGGTTAAGATTACCAAAACATGGGCCCTGCTTTCTAGAACTAAAAACCCATGTACACTGTTGAAAGATGTGGGCCATGTATATGATGGTGGAGTTGGTACGTGCCTTCATATCTTGGGCTTGCCATCATAGATGGGAAGAGTTAGAAGTTATACTCGATTTGAAATTCTTTATTTGGTCATACAACCATCAGTAATCTTCTTCAACCTTTAATTCACAAGCACTCGATCGAGTTTTTGATTTGGGTCAAAGAAGGAGAGATTGGATATCAAATAAAAGTAGTGGGCCTTAGGAGGATTTTAATGGTGGATATCCAATCGCTATTGTTTTCATGTGGTGTGGACCACGTGAGATTTATATTCCTCTATTTTTTTAGATCATGCCCTAAAATGATCTTTAAAATTGGATGAACGGAATGGATGAAACACACCTTGTGGTCCAAATAATCATTGGACCTGCTTCTTTTATTAGGTCACACCTTAAATGTTCTGAAAAAGTTGATGGACAGTGTGGATCAAACACATAAATTATGATGGGGCATAAAAAAGTTTCACAGGTTAAAAGTTGATTTTGTATTTCGCAAACAATTTAAAAGAAAAAATTGTCATAGTAACTTGAAAAAGGGTATTTTTAGAAGTAAAAATTTTTGTTTAATGAAAAATCACGGAGTGCATTTCGCGTTCAGCATTAAGCTAGACTCCTATCACGGAAAAAATTTAGTGAAAAACCACTTAGCGCTTTCCGTCTTTCGTGTTAACAACGCATTAACAAACACCACTAAACATGGAAAATTTTCCCAATTCTGCGTTAAGTGTAAAAATTAAGCGTTAACAAACATGGCCTGAGTGTAGGAAGGCGAGCTCGGTGCTGCACTGCACCAAGTCAATCCATCTAACTCGGGTCGAGTTGGCTTAGTGCTAGCCATTGTAGCCATTGTAGGAGAAAGAGAGAAGGAAAGGAAGGATGAGAGAGAGAGAGAGAGAGAGAGAGAGAGAGAGAGAGAGAGAACCCAGCATAAGCTTGGTGCCGCATTGCACCAGATCGATCCGATCAGTTCGGGTCTAATGGGTCAGTGCAGACCAGAAATGTCATTGTAGAGAGGAGGTCAGAGGGTGAAACAAAGGTGGGTGAGGTTGGAGAAGAAGGAGCCCAGGTAACTCCTAACACCACCTTCATTGTTCGTTTAAATTCTAGCAAGGTTCGACTGTTTAACTCTCTTGAACCAGGACGTTTCTAGTCATTATTCCATTAAGTCCAAGCCTCCAAATCAAACCATTTCCAGGGTAAAAAATCTGCCTCTGATCAGGTCCAAAAATTACCGTTGATAGGGTTGATAACATTTCCCAATCGAGGTCAGAAACAGCCCCTCTAATGGACTGTGAAGATGTTCCAGAGATGACCTTCCTGCCTAGCTGGGAGTGTCTTCTAGACGGGCCTAGAACACGGTTGAAATCATGCCCAAAACGAGCTGAGATATGAGCCTCCATCAGGCCGTGCAAATAACTGAAACCAGGGCTCTTGATAAGCCATGAGCTGAGCTGAGAGATGGCTTTCAGATGGGCTGTGGGAGGGCTGGAACCGGTCCTCCTGTTAGGCTGAGATCTACCCCCAGTTGGGCCAAAAATTGGCCTCAGTTCTAGGCCGGTGCAGCCCCTAGGTTGGGCTAGAAGACTACCACCATGCAGGCTTGAGATTTGGGCCTCAAACAGGGCTGAAACTAGCCCAGGAATGGGCCGTATATAACACCAGAGGATGGGTTGGAAGCAGCCCCTGGACTTGGGCCTAAACGCATCAACAGGGTGGGATGCACCCGAGGGTATAACACTGTGGGCCTCACCTTAACTAAGATCTGGTGGGCCATGTTCCAGCTAGCCCAGCTGGGTTGTGGGCTGCATACGAGTTCTAATGGTTGGGCTAGGAATGGTCCAACCTAGCCACTTAAAGTGAACTTATGCCAAGTCCAGCTGCACAGTGGGCTTGGACTCGGCCTAGCCTCAGTTGGGCCCAGATAGCATGGTTTGAGCCCAATTTCATGGGTTGAGTAAATCCCAATAAGCCTACCTTGTTGTGGTTAAACATTATTAGCTTACTTTTACTAATATTAGTTAATATGGATACTTGATATCGTCATTAATATTATTCTTATGTTGTCATTAATAGATTTTTTTATGTTGAAACTAGTTATTATCAAATAGAAGTATTTTATTTAACCCTCTTAAATATTATCCTTAATGGTAGACCATAGTATTTATTATCATGGCTAGACCGATTAATGATAACTATTATTATTATCATTAGGGAATATCATCATTTCCATTGCGGGATTAGTATAATTCTTGGTATATAATTATCAGTATTAGTCTTTACTATACTATCGTTAGCAAAAACTCTAATACTATTACTTGTATTATCTAAGAGGCTATCAGTCATTATAAGAATATTAAGTAACGTCGGTATATTTAATATGAACTTAGGATCCATCATTAATAATGGATTATTACTCCTACTATGAATACTATTCAATTCATCGTACAACATTAATAATAATAATAATAATGGTAGTAATACTAATCCAGGATTCAATCCTAGAATCTAAAGCTTATCACTAAAACCTAGGATGAAAATCCCAAATTCTACACTAAAAACCTAAAAGATAACCCTAGGCTATGATCCTAAACCCTAGATAGCATGTAGAATTGGATCTAATGGTATAAGTTCTTGAATTGTGTTAGGATTCAATTCTAAAGGCTTAAGAACTTTGCGACACTAGAAGGCGATTCAAAGTATAAGATGATGATTTTTCTCTTTGAGCTTTCCATCTTCTCATTAGCTTAAGTTATAGTTTTTATTTATAATTGATATCTCCCTCTTATAATCACATGTGTTAGCTGCTAGAAATTGAATTCCTATATTACATGCTTAATGTTCATCCTGTATATTTATTCATTATTTGTGTATTGCTCATGCACTTTAAACTGGTACATTAGTGGGAAATCCCCACCTATAAATGTACACCCATACTTGGGATATAACCCGACTGGTTGTGATTAAAATGGGCCTTCGGCTTAGTGGTTATTGAGTGATGGTCTAAATGAATCATGGATGTAGGCCTACCATTCAGGATTGTTGTGTCCAATGGTTTTCAAGGATGGTCTTTTATCGCATGGTTTTGATACTCGACCTATGAGGCCTATTTTGATAATTGTCCTATGTGGCTTGTTTGATATCGCCCTATGTGGCTTTGTTTTGATATTTTCCCTATATGGGTCTGATGTTTTATACTGTGCAACCATGTGATGGTAAGACTCATATATTGTAATATGATTGGCCATTAGTCGACGAGTTTCCATTAAACATCCTAAGATGGTAGTCTCATGAGCCGGAGATGGTGGTATGGGACCTATGCCCGAGCTGTCGGCCTACGCTGGGCCATGTGCTCCCCGTAGTGACCTTTGAGATTATCTAAATTGCCTCGTTGTAAATGGACTAATAATGACTTGGCTAATCATGCATACATGGCATATTACGATGGCTTGAATCATTATGCCCTACGATTACGTCGAGTGTTGTGCTAGTGATTAGTTATTCAATTTATGATGATGACTTGGATCTTCAAGCCCATGTGATTACGCTAAGTGTTGCGCTGATGACCAGTCACATCGCGTGTCTTGATGTTTTACCCGGTGCACAGACCGTCTGGATGTTTTACCCGGGTCGATGATTGCATGGTTACCCGACTGGATGATGTTTCTCAGGTTCGATGAACGCACGAATCAGCATCCCCAGGGTGATGATTATATACTTCACGCATCCATGCACATAATAAGACCTGCATCATGTATTATTTTATATTCTTTGTTTCATAACTATGCTTACCTAATGCGGCGATGTGTAATCTTGAAGAAAATTCACACTGAGTTGGCCACTCATCCATCAAATATACAACCGTACAGGTAGTACAGTTGGCTTAAGTGATATGCATGTTTAGACTTAATGAGAAGTAGGGTACGATCGCCAGGGATGCATAACTGTATTTGCTTGGAGGAGCTACGTGATCTTGCGGCTTATATTTATATGCTTTCTATTATTCTTCATGTATTAATTTCTTATAATTCTTGTACTTGTTAAATTTAGAGACATTGGCTTGTATAAGTCATTATAGGCAACTTCTTGAATATTTGGATGATAATGAAATTTTTCTTTATGTCAATTTTCCACACTACGCTCATTTGCTTACTCTGATGAAGAAAAAAAATGTACACTCGAATTTAACCATCCTTTAAGGTTAACACTGGTTTTGAGAAACGAGTCATATACTTGGGTTCTAAAAAGTCGAGGCATTAAAGTTTATGCTTATCATAGGGCTAAGGATATTCTCTTACCATATCCCTGGATCATAGATACGATTTGCAATGACATAGCATTTCCAACTACAAGTGATCCTATACTTCTTCTCCAAACCTTCAATAAAAGTAACATTTGAAAGATGGATTTGAAGTTTCATAAATATCCTGAGGATCCACCTGAAGAAGAAGGCATTCAAGTTGAGAGAGAAAGCGAGGCAGGCGACGCTCCTATGGAAGGGACTGAGACGGCTGGAGAAGAAGCCATTGGATTGCATCAAGCACAATCGACATTAGTTCCTAGGCATGCTAAATGTTTTAAGTTCCACCAAGATCATATTGGTGCTATACGGAGGGATGTCCACTTGGTGTATGAGACGCTTATTGTCTTGGAACGGCTAGTTCAAGGCGTACAGTAGACTGTCCAACAACTGGTTAATCTGATGACTTGCCGTCGGGATGACACGACGCCATCCCACTCTGCTCCATAGTGCAGGGTCTTGAATGCTATCACACACAACTCACTCCTATTTTCTCGTATGAACATTAGTATCTTTTTGGATGTTCTACGCTCTCATGGGTGTATGTGATAGCTCTCTAACTTGCATAGTTTTTTTTTGTTGTTGTTGGTTCTGTATGCCCATGGTTGGGCTAATACTGATGGTTATTTTTGGGTGCCCATAAATGGGCTTGATGTTTTTGTTGGGATATCTGTTAATCTACTGATATTTGTAGCAGTATGTGTTTTTGAATATTTGAATATGGCTGAATATAATTCTCATCGTTTACTGCCATAATTGTGTTAAGTATCCCTGATGTATCTAAGTCTCTGATATCTACTCTCCTATGGAATGCATGTGATTTTATTGATTATCCTATCTGCTTTACTTGCTTTAATATGCATCCATACTGTCTGCCAATGGTGTATGCTTTAAACTGATCTCATCCTTCTACATCTATATCTGATGGTTCTCCCACATGTCTTTAAACTTCAGTCAATATCAACTGCTATATCTTTGTCAATGACTGAAAAAAAGGGGAGAACATTTTAAACACCCCGTCAAAATATGTATATCTACTTGAGTGTGGTGTTGTAGGAGTTAGGGGGAGCAGCTGCATCAAGCGAGGGGGAGTTTTGTAGTTAGGGGGAGCTGATAATGGGTTGTGTACATGGTTCACTAGAATTTGTAAACTTGTGTAAAATGCATGTACACACAATTTAGGATGTGCATGTCTAGATACTGTCTTAGGGTGTTTTAGGTATTTTGTCACATAATTGACAAAGGGAGAGATTGAAAGTACCCTTGCAAGTGCCCTAGTTTGTCAATTATCGTGATTGTTAGGTCAGTCAAACTGCAGAGCCTCGTAGGAAGATCAATTCAAGCGTCTGCCTCAACTGGATATGTGGAAGCTCGCCATAGGTAAATTTAAGCCTTACATCCCATGTCTCAAAACACCAGGTGAATAAATCCCTTAAAATAAGTTAGACATCATAGGGTTTTTAAGTGAGAAAACTTTTTTAAAAATAAAAAAATCTCTAAGTTGTCTTACTTTGTCGATTTTATCGATGCACGTCTCGATATGATTGACCTGTGCTGTCGATGTCCTCGGTAACTAATCAATCCTATTGGAATAAGGACAAAAATGTCCAGCAACCACATACATATCTAGACGGAATTATCGATATATCGATATAACTATTGATATCATCGATATTTGAATCTCGAATCAATCGGAGGTGACTCGATAATATCGACAAGTAGATCTTCGGCGCCCCTGATTTTACTTAAGAAGTTCATATATGCTTTGATATATCGAAGCCATCCTCGTTACCATCAGAGTTCAAATCTCGATGATATCGGAAGGCTCTCAATGATATCGGTCAAGGGCGCAAAGTTGTCCAGCAACATTTTTTAGGTAGTTTTCAATTCTGATCGGGGGTCACTCGATATAATCAATATTCAAATATCGATGGTATCGAGGCTGGATCGATTGCATCGAGAATGGACATAAACTGTCCAACAAGCTCACTGATAAATTTGTTGGATCTATCGATGCATCGACACGACCTTCGATATCATTGACATTCAAATTTTGATGATATCGAGTATCCCTCGATCATTCTAATGACCCAAAAAATATCAAGCAAGTCTCTCTCATTTTTCAAATATCGAGGAATCGATCATCGTATCGATAATATCAGAGTTTGAAATCCGATGACATCAATATGAGTCTCGATTCCCTCGACCAGCTGGTAAGAGGTTTTCAAAAGCGTATGACATTGAGTTTATGTCATTGAGCGGACCATCGATATAATCGAGAGTATACGCTCGATGATATCGACCTTGCTCGATGATATCGAACTCTGTCATAAATGTGACTATTTTATATCCATTGGAACCTTTTGCCTATATAAAGAGAGTTTGTCTATCGTTGCTGGTAGAGAAAGAAGAGAGTTCTTTTGAGTGTTTAACCTTAGATCACTTACCCAAAGCCCTTTCTCTCAAGGGAGTTCATCCTCCAATCCACCCTCATTATTGATATTCAATAGAGTGGATTGGGGAATGAACTTTCACATTCAAGGATCCTCAAGCTACTATCTTAATGGAAAATCATTAAGCTAAGATGCCTTGAATGCATAGATGATTGAAATTGCTCTATCTTCCTAATAGAAAATATTTAGAGAGTAGGATTCCATCATAACCTTGACCCAACTCATAGCCATATATTGGTACATCATTTGAATTGCGAATCGAGGAAGCAGAAGACTCTTCATTGACAAGGAGGAGATCTTTGTCAACGTGCTGAATGAGATTCATCCACTTATCTGTAAGTATCTAGAGTCCAGAGGACCCTTTGATCATTCCATTATAAGATTAGGTCTAAGGTGTTTCTCACCCTTGCAAGTCCTCTAGGAGGCCTCCAGCGAGAGTGTACGTGGTGGGTGCGTTGTGTGCACCCTTACTCTGTGGAGAGCATAAACATCTGGTTGAAGGTGAACCAGTCAAAACCCTAGGTTTGAGGTGAACCGAGTGAAACCTCGGGTTTGAGGTAAACCGCATAAAACCTCCGTTAGGGTCTTATAGAAGATCCTTGGCCAGTGTGTCTAAAAGTGGGTGCAATGTGTTGACCCTTGCTCATGAGAGCATAAACAATCAGCCTCAGTATAGGTTGTAAAGGTTGAAGGTGAACTTGATTTAAAACCTTTGGTTTGTGGTGGACCACTGTGATACCTCCTTAGTGAAATCCGATAAACTCAAGGGTTAAGTGCGGTTATCGGGAGTGGAGTAGACAAGTAGTCGAACCACTATAAAAATGACTGTGTTTGTGATTGCTATTTTTTGTGTGTGTGATTTACTTCAATACTTTCATATATATATATATATATATATGAGATCACACCTTACACACATACACAGTCATATCCATCATAAACTAGTTTGCTCATCATTCACTTTTTAAATAGTTTGTGACTGGATTCTCTACCGGGCTTAGAATCCTGTAGAGTTACTTATGAGTAATCCTAATCTGTGCTTGTTGTTAGGATTAGTATAATAGGATTCTAAATAAACCATAAGAATTTTAAGAAGTCCTATTCACCCCCCTCTACAACATATTGGCATATTCCTACTTCAATTAAAGCGACCTTCACTGCTATTTCACGACATACTGTGTTGATGATGAGGGTTGGAAGGCCCACCATTTTGAGAACGGCTTGTATCCTGCCCTCAAGAGCCGTGTGGTCGAACATATGCTCCCAATGTTTGAGCAGGTAGTGCAGAGGGCAAAATTTTACAAGGCAGATTGAGCTGATTCACAAAGGGTTCGTGACCGCCGAGGAGACCGAAAGAGGAAGGCATCCTTTGGTAGCTCCCAACAGTAGTAGCATCATCCACAATAGCGAAACATGACCCACCCAACATTACGAGCACCAGTGGCACCTCCAGCACCACCTTTGGGACTGTTCATAGGTGCTTGCTTTGGATGCAGTAGGACAAGACATCGTAGGCACGAGTGTCCCCATTTGCAGCAACAGCAGCCGAGGGCATCGCATTAGCCTCCAAAAAAGCCCCCACAGCAACAACAGTAACAACAGACTAGCCTCTGAGACCTCCCCCGTAGTAGAGAGGTAGCAGATCAGGCCGCCACAATGGCAGTGACAGCAGTAGTAGTAGAGACCTCAGAGGGGACATGCACCTTCCCATCAGGCCTAGGGCATATTTTATGCCGTCAGCAGGACCCTCAGTCATCCTGAGGGGTTGTTGAGGGTACCCTCTCTGTTTCTGCATGTATAGTACATTTATGGTTTAATCATGGTGCATCACATTCCTTTGTGGTCAAGGATTTCTGTCAATCGATCGGTTTACCGTTGGAGTTTTCTCGTGAGGGTTTATCGATATCGACGCCCTTGGGAAAGACTGCACTGTTGAGCCAATTTTTCTCGTCTTGTCCCATTCTGGTTGGGGATATCTTTTTGCCTATTGATCTGTTCATGTTGCCAATATTTGAGTTTGATGTCATCCTGGGCATGGATTGGCTCGTTGAGTATTGATGTTTTAATTTAAACCAATCTGATTTAAATAATTTTTAAACTCGCAAGTATATGAATCAGATGTAGATGCGATATGTATTACGAGATCATTTCCATGAGGACTGGTTGTCACAATTCAAAAATTGAGACTCTTTGTAACTAATCTAACAAATATTTGAGCTAGTGATTAAATAAACTTAACAAAAATCAATGAAAAAGTAACCAAGAGTAATAGGGAAAATTCAATCAAAGAGAAAACTAGGACTTTCGAATCCACCCCTAATTATCATAACCCTTGTTTTACCTGTTGATTCATCCTAATTCAAATTAATATCAAAATAAATAAAGTACACTATAGAGCATATAGATCACATCTTTCCATCCATGGTCAGGCATGGAGAGATGTAGATTCATGTTTCTTCCTCTATAGGAAACCTGTTCATGGTTAGACACAAGCACCTAGATAAGATTCCAAATAACATCCATATCTAGGCTCTGGTTAAGCTTATAGAATGGAGAAGTACAGAAATTTCCAGTTAAGTACACTAAAGAAAGAAACAAATAAATCAGATTCAGATAAATTCAACATATAACAAGAACTATTCAAATTAGGGGCTTCATCTCAGCCCTAGCTACAAGATTAGCAATCCATAAAATCAAATAAAAAGAAGGAACTATAAGATTTGAACAATAAAAACATCTCCCTTCTCTCTCTTCTTCCTTCCTCTCTCTCTCTCTCTCTCTTCCCTTTCTCCTCTCCCTCTTCTCTTTCTCATCTCCCTGGCTCTCCCCAAGCTCTGGGCCCCCCTCATCCATGTTTTGTAGCTCTTTTTATAGCTGCTGGAGCGGTGAAAATCAGATTTGAAAAGCTGTCGCACGCGCAGCGAAGCCTTTTCACAGCTAAGTTCGGGGCTTTAAAACTCTCGTGTTCCTTGTATTATACCTGTAAAATCAACATCTCTTGGGAATTTTTTTTGACTGCTCTACATGATGGATGAATCAGATCTTTCATCTGATCAAAGATGGTGGCCCACAACCGCCTGGAAAAGTCAGTTTTCACGGATGTGCGAAAGCTTTCGCACTCTTTCGCTGTCATGATTGGTGGGCCCCACAGAAGCATTTTCAGGGAAATCCATCCTGTCCATTAGATTTAGGATGAAATTTTAGTCAAGAATGGATGGTTTTGAACGTCCATTGAAGCGGCCCAGAGAAGAAATCATGCAAAAATCACTTTTTAACGTCGCAGGACAGTCCGTTTGTGGCCCCTATATCACATAAGTGAGCTTGTATGGATAAAAATAGTCAACATGGGTTTGAGGTTTGGGAACCCATCTACAAGATAGACGGCTTGGATTAGTCATACGTGTAATGGGTGGGGCCCACAACTGTCTGCAAAACCGACTGTCGGTCGGTTACGCACCAATGCAAAATGAAAATTTTCATTTCCACTGAAAACGCGGGTCAGCAGCTGCTTGGACCGAACGGCTGGTCCGGTGCACGCGTGGGCTGATATGCATTGTGTACATGCATCACGATGTGGCGTCCACTGCATTGCTTCTGAGAAATTTACTCCATCCATCCGGTTTCTCATCTTATTTAAACCGTCGAGGCCAATTTTAAAGTATATCCAGATTGTAGGTGGGCCTCACTTAAGGAATTAAGGGGCTGATCTGACCTAGGCCACTTCCTCAGTGATCCAATGGTTAAAATTTAATGTGTACAGTTAATTTATAGCCCCCATCCCATGCATGAAGTTTTGAGTCAATCGGATGGTGGGAACCATGTAATCATGCATTCTTGACCAATTTCGGGCTTCTTTAACGTGAACGACTTGATTTCCTCGGATCCCTGGCGTGTAAATTCATTCATCTCAGTCCTCTAGAGTCCATTCCTTGCTCTAGTCACTTAAGAGCGTCAAATCCACACTTATAGTACTCTTTCTTAGTCAATGCTCCTAATTACTCCCTGCAACAAAAACACGATTAAAATATTCCATTAAGCATTATCATGTACGTAAAATTAGGTAATAACTGGGTCTAATATGCATATTCGACACTCATCACAACCTCAATCAGCATTTTTCTAGTCCCGAGCAAAACGTGTGAAAAACAATTTCAGAAATAAAAGACAATTCCTGCAACCTGAGCGACTTGTGAACAAATAGCCGAGATGCGAAAATTCTAAGATTCTAAATGGTGAGAAGTATTTTCTTTTGGGATCAGACTCACGATAAATTTTATAATCAAGTTCAAAATATTAATCCATCAATTGGAACATTCTAAACATCGAGTTCCATGAGTGTATAAGGTAATCTCGGCTTACAATCATTAAGAGATCCAATTGTCAATTTAATGATATCAATGGTAAGTAACAACGGAATTTATGCCAACCAAAACTGAGACCTACTATCCTTACAGATTAAATTTTCATTTTACTAGCCTTTAATTTTTTTTTCTCATGAACAGTAGCGCCAAGGAGGGGAATCAAATCCTCACCTATAGGGAGCAAACCTATGGTGAAAACTTGTCACCTAACTTTTCCTAAATGTCAACCATGGGGGAATCGAATCTACACCTATAGGGAGCAAACCTATGGTGAAGATTATGTGACTTACCCTTTTCAATTTTTCTTACTGAACATTTTTTTTTCAGGCTGGATCCTTTCATGCTTAGTGATTACCAAGTTAATCATTCAATGTCGAACCAGAACCTTAATGTGCAAGCGAGATGTGATATGTGAGATCATGACTCAATTAATGCTTACAACTTCTAATCATGGATTAAAAACTCAAACTTAACTGTGAAATCTAGTAGATGGCTGAATCCAGAGTAAAAAATTACCACATTCTATGTCTTTTAATTTTAAAATCACAATTATCCTTCAAAATCACTTCAAAGTCACAAGAAATTTCAGAAAAATTTCTGAAAAATAAAAATTTCAGAATAATTTAAATTTTTTTACAATTTTTGCTCAAGACCAAGAAAACACTGATTAGGTAACCTAATCTCCCACCCCCAACCTAAAATCTACATTGTCCTCAATGTAAAAGAAATAAGCATGTAATGCACATGGGGCAACGAAAGTAAATGAAAAGTGATGAAAAGATAGTACCTAAATGAAGGGATCAAGAGAGATTTTTCAAGAGATTGCTGTGTGAGAGCAAGTCAGTATGAGAGTGAAGACATGAAAGTAACTATCCTAAAACAACATATGAAGTAATCTAACCTAACGACATAAAACCGTCTATCCTAGAACAACATAAAGTAAATTACCCTAGTCCTATGAAAGTAGCAAAAAATTACTCGATCATACTGCAAGGTTCCTCTTCCGGCCAATATCTTGATAAGTTTCTCAATAAGTTCCTTAACAGGATCATCTAAAAGCCCTTTTTGCAATAAGTTTGGACGCCCTGGAGCATGACTTTCTAAAGGAACTTATGTACCTCATAAGAAATTTTTCGTTGAATTGTTTGAGGTATCCAGAGTATATACAATTCACCTGTGATAAACAATCTCAGGGTTAAGAAATGAAATTGTATATACTCTGGATACCTCAAACAATAGTATTTGAAAGTGGATGAAGGTACACTCTCTTACTCCAACCCTACACAAACAATCTCAGGGTTAAGAAATGAAGTATTGATGTGAGGACTCTGTTCATTGATACTACTCAGAAGAGGCATTGAATCGCCAAAAATGTATAACTCAGATGGTGGCCTCAACTGGGTGGTTTCAACTTCCAGAGTCATATCAAGCGGTTCATTCATTTCCCGAATCATATCATCATCCAATTCAGGAGAGTGGCCCAAACATGTTTCATAAGAATTAGAAGGGTCTGTTGTAATGGGCTCATCCTCCACTTTTAAATCAGACATGTTAGGTGAGAGGAATAGCTCATTTTGACTGACCTGTTCGTAAACTTCTTGATCACTGACCTCGACCATACTTGAGATTGATTCCAGGAGAATTTGGGCTGAACATTCATTATCATCATCCTAATACATATCATCATCTAATTCCCTGTCATGCCCACTTGGGATGAGATTGCCTTCCTCACATTTTATTCTTAAATTGGGTTGAGGTTCAAATAAACTGACCTCTTCCTCATCATTGAAATCCTGTGTGTCATGTAAGGAATGTGTGTCATCATCATTATATTTGAAAGATACCCACGTCACTTGACCATTCCTTTGAATCGTCATTGAGATCGGTTCATTTGGAAATTGAACCATATGCTCATTAACATAATTCAACTCTTCATCCCAAATTCCAAAGTGTTTCAAAAGTGAGTGAGGATCACCTTCCTCGCATTGTATTTTTGGATTGGGTTGTGGCTGAGATGAACTAACTTCCATTAGCGCATCATAAGTAGGGAATTGAAAGGAATAATCAACGGGTTGTGGTTGGGATGAATTAGTCTCCATTAGCCTATCAATGCGTGATTCAAGTGCATCTAATAATTTCATCATGTCATAGTTTGTGTAACTCGGAGATGACTCCTCTTGGATCGTTTCTGGTCGATATGCAGAAGTAGGGAACCCAAGAGAATAATCATTATAACATGTTATTGGTTCATTTCCCCAATTTTGATGTTTTCACTGATTATAGTCTTACGGATCATAGGTGGCAGAATCTGATGGTTGATAATAGTACTCACGCCTATAGTTATGATAATCCCAACACTCACGTACCATCTTATTAATCCGTGGGGTGTAATTATTCTCCCGCATATTATCGAGTAAGGACTTCTTAACCGGTGGATCATTAGATTTCAGTTGGTTCTCGATGATAGTTTCAGAAAAATGTTGAGACATAGGTTGTTTCTACCATAATTATTATCCCAATATAAATTTTTCTTCTCAGCATATTGACGTTCCCACTCATTCATATACATGGTGAAACCTTAACTCTGAATCTAAACGTAGGACCAGTTAATTTCAGAAAGCAATGTAGGAAAGAAAACTAAACTAAGATGCAACCTATGAGAAATAAAACTAGAATTAAAAATTATGAATTCCTAAAGACAAGATAAAACTATGTAAACAAGAATTGGATGAAAGAACCAGAAAAAGGAGATGATGGATGTTTGAAGATTTGGGAGCTCCTACTTTTGAAGACAACCTTATTTAGCGGCTTCCTTCTTCAATTCGTGTAAACAAAATAAAAACAAAAATAAATTAGATTTCCTAAAATAATGCTAAAAAAATCCTAAGGCTATGAATTATGATAAGAAAGAATCCTAAATCTAATTTGGACTGAAACAGTCCCCGGTAATGGTGCTAAAAACTTGATGTTTTAATTTAAACCAATCTGATTTAAATGATTTTTAAACTCACAAGTATACGAATCAGATGTAGATGAGATACGTATTACGAGATCGTTCCCACGAGGACTGGTTGTCACAATTCAAAAATTGAGACTCTTCTTAATTAATCTAACAAATATTTAAGCTAGTAATTAAATAAACTTAACAAAAATCAATGAAAAAGTAACCGAGAGCAATAGGAAAAATTCAATCAAAGAGAAGACTAGGACTTTCGAATCCACCCCTAATTATCATAACCCTTGTTCTACCTATTGATTCACCCTAATTCAGATTGATATCAAAATAAATAAAGCACACTCTATGTCCTTGGTCGGGCACACAGAATGTATAATCCCTTAGAGCATATGGATCACATCTTTCCATCCATGGTCAGGCATTGAGAGATGTAGATTCCTGTTTCTTCCTCTATAGGAAATCTGTTCATTGTCAGACACAAGCACTTAGATAAGATTCCAAACAACATCCATATCTAGACTCTGTTTAAGCTCATAGAATGGAGAAGTACAGAAATTTCCAGTTAAGCATACTAAAGAAAGAAACAAATAAATCAGATTCAGATAAATTCAACACATAACAAGAACTATTCAAATTAGGGGCTTCATCTCAACCTTAGCTACAAGATTAACAATCCATAAAATCAAATAAAAAGAAGGAACTATAAGATTTAAACAATAAAAATATCTCCTTTCTCTCTCTTCTTCCTTCCTCTCTCTCTCTCTCTCTCTCTCTCTCTCTCTTCTCTTTCTCCTCTCCCTCTTCTCTTTCTCCTCTCCCTGGCTCTCCCCAAGCTCTAGCCCCCCCTCATCCATGTTTTGCAGCTCTTTTTATAGCTGCTTGAGTGGTTGGAGTGGTGGAAATCATATTTGGAAAGCTGTCGCACGCGCAGTGAAAGCCTTTTCACAACCAAGTTCGGGGCTTCATAACTCTCGTGTTCCTTTAATTATGTCTTTAAAATCAACGTCTCTTGGGACTTTTTTTTATACTGCTCTACACGATGGACGAATCAGATCTTCCATCTGATCAAAGATGGTGGCCCACAACCACCTGAAAAAGTCAATTTTCGCGGATGTGCGAAAGCTTTCGCACTCTTTCGCTGTCGTGATCGGTGGGCCCCATAGAAGTATTTTTGAAGAAATCCACCCCATCCATTAGATTTAGGATGAAATTTTAGTCAAGAATGGATGGTTTTGAATGTTCATTGAAGCGGTCCAAGGAAGAAATCATGCAAAAATTACTTTTAAACGTCACAGGGTAGTCCGTTTGTGGCCCCTATATCACACAAGTGAGCTTGCATGGATAAAAACAGTCAGCATGGTTTTGAAGTTTGCGAACCCATCTACAAGATAAACGGCTTGGATTAGTCGTACGTGCAATGAGTGGGGCATACAACTATTCACAAAATTGACCGTCGGTCGGTTACGCACCAACGTAAAATGAAAATTTCCGTTTTAACTAAAAATGCGGATCAGCAGCCGCTTGGACCGATCGGCTGGTCCGGTGCTCACGTGGGCTGATGTGCATGTTGTACATGCATCACGATGTGGCGTCCACTACATTGTTTCTAAGAAATCTACTCCATCCATCCGGTTTCTCATCTTATTTAAACTATCTAGGCCAATTTTAAAGTATATCCAGATTGTAGGTGGGCCTCACTTAAGGAATTAAGGGGCTGATCTGACCATTGGGCCACTTCCTCAGTGATCTAATAGCTAAATTTTAATATGTACGGTTAATTTATGGCCCCCATCTCATGTATGATGTTTTAAGTCAATCAGATGGTGGGAACCATGTGATCTTGCATTCTGGACCAATTTCGGGCCTCTTTAATGTGAACGGCTTGATTTTCTCAGATCCCTGTTGTGTAAATTCATTGATCTCAGTCGTCTGAAGTCCGTTCCTTGCTTTAGTCACTTCAGAGCATCAAATCCACACTTATAGTACTCTTTTTCAGTCAACGCTCCTAATTACTCCCTGCAACAAAAACATGATTAAAATATTCCATTAAGCATTATCATGTACGTAAAATCAGATAGTAACTAGGTCTAATATGTAATATTTGACACTCATCAATTATCACTGCATATTGGATTACTTCACGAGGACAGTCACGTTTTATATACTCGGCGTACCGTAGTTCCAATTTGTAGCCGAGCCTAGAGGAGAGTAGCTTTTCTGCCTGTTCTCGTGTGCTGTTGATGAGTCCGTTACTTTGAGTATCGACCAGCTGCCGTTCATTTGTGGTTTTCCCTTTGTGTTCCATGAGATTCTGGGGTTATCACCTCGTCGACACACAGAGTTTCAGATTAATCTTGTGCTCGATATCGCACATATTTCGAAGGCCCTGTATCGTATGACACCATTGGAGTTGCGGGAACTGCAAAAGAAGTTAGCCGAGTTGCATGAGTTAGGATTTATCCGTCCTAACAGTTCGCTGTGGGGAGTGCCGGTACTATTCGTGAGGAAGAAGGATGGCTAATTGAGGCTTTGCGTAGATTACTGCGAGCTCAACAAGGTCACGATTAAGAACAAGTACCTGCTCCTGAGGATTGATGATTTATTTGATCAGCTGAAGGAGGTGCAGTTCTTTTCGAAGATAGACTTACAGTTCGGTTATCATCAGGTTCAGGTCCGACAGGAGGATATGCCGAAGATAGCATTCAGGACACGCTATGGTCATTTTGAGTTTCAGGTCATGTCCTTTGGATTGACCAATGCACCTACAATATTCATGCAGTTGATCAATGAGGGTTTCCATCCGTATCTCGATTAGTTTGTTGTGGTGTTCATCGATGACATTTTGATATATTTGAGGACCCGTGAAGAGCATGAGCGACATCTGAAAATTTCTTTACAAACCCTCCGCGTACACCAACTTTACACGAAGTTGGAGAAGTGTGAGTTCTAGCAGAGGAGGTGAAGTTCCTCGGTCATGTGGTGACGAGGGAGGGAGTCGCAGTGGACCCCTTAAAGATTGATGCCATGCGTCAGTGGGGCCAACCCACGAATGTGTCCGAGATTTATAGTTTCCTTGGTTTGACAGGTTACTATCGGAATTTCATTGAGGGATTCTCCCGTATTACAACCCTGTTGACTAGGTTGACCCGAAAGGGTGCTGAGTTCATTTGGAGCGATGCTTATAAGCAAGCATTTGTGGAGCTGAAGGATCACCTCATGTCCGCTCCTATCCTCACTCTTCCCTCTGGGAGTGATGAATTTGTTGTATTTACCGATGCCTCGCGAGTTGGCTTGGGTGCTATCCTGTGCAACATGGGATGCCGGTGACTTTTGCATCTCGCCAACTCAAGCTCCATGAGCTAAACTACCCTACACATGATTTGGAGTTGGCAGCAGTTGTCTTAGCACTGGAGGTGTGGAGGCACTATCTCTATGGGGTTAGGTTTAAGCTCTTCTCCAACCACAAAAGCATGAAGTATTTATTCACTCAATTCGAGCTGAACATGAGGCAACGGTGTTGGATGGAGCTCCTGAAGGACTATGATTTTGATCTTTAGTACACCTGGGCAAGGCGAACATGGTGGCGGATGCCCTCAGCCGTCAGCCATGAGGCCCGGTGGCATATATGATGATTTAGGAGTGGAAGATGCTTGAGGATGTGTCGGCATTCGACTTTTAGATCAACTTGCAGTCTTCTATTGTGCAGTTATCGAGCTTGTCGATGCAAGGGTGATCCAGGCTCAGCAGGAAGATGAGTCAATGCAGAGTTATCAGGTAGAGGCAGCATCCGAGAGTCAGTTAGATTGATAGATTAGTTCTGATGGTGGACTTCGCTTCAAAGACCAATTATGTGTCCAGGATATTCCTTAGTTGCGTAGAGATCTTATCACCAAGGCACATCAATCGTGGTTTTCTATCCACCCTGGCTCGATGAAGATGTATCATGATATGAGGCATTAATATTTTTGAGCGGGGATGAAGTGCTAAATTGTTAGTTTTGTGGCTGAGTGTGACACGTGCCAGCATGTCAAGGCCGATCATCAGAGACCCCCTAGTCCATTACAGCTGTTGAGCGTCCCATTGTAGAAGTGGGAGCACGTATCCACGGATTTCATTATAGATTTGCCAAGGACTTAGCGTTGTCAAGATGCCATCTGGGTTGTCTTCGATCTTCTGATGAAGTCGGTGTATTTTTTTACAATTCGTGTGACCTTTACTTTAGACCGGCTACAAGGCTATTCATCGAGGAGATTATGAGACTACACGATGTTCCAGTTTCGATCGTTTCTGACTATGACCCGAGGTTTGCATCTTAGTTTTAAAGGAGCTTCCAGATGGCGATGGGGTCTGATTTGCAGCTCAGCACCGCGGATCATCCACAGACAGAGAGGGTCAACCAGATCCTTGAGGATATGCTTCAGTCTTGTATGATTGACATTTATATAATATTATATATTATAAATCTAGCCAAGCATCTAACGTCCTGGACGGCCGGCCTGGCTAGATGGTGTGAATAAAATCACATGCATTATGGTGGCACCACGTGGGTGTGCCACTAGATTTGAATTGAGCTGATAATTATTTTTTCCCTTCATTCGGGCCTGTGTGACCGACCAGTCATGCAGGCCCCAAATCAGGCAATAAGTTGGCCCACTTGTTAGACGACATAGATAAAATAAATACATCAGGATGGTCATTCAAACAGGAGAGAGAGAGAGAGAGAGAGAGAGAGAGAGAGAGAGAGAGAGAGAGAGATGTGCGATGGAGGGAGATCCATCACTATGAGCCCCCTTAGGATTACAATGTATATATCAAGATGGGTCCCAAATAGGATCCATACCATCAATTAGTAGGCCCTACTTGGTCCATCACAAAAATACAATCTAATCCTATAAACCACCAATTGCAAATCTCCTAGGCTCTTTGGAATGCTAAGCTTCTCGGCCATGATTTTGATGGAGGATGATGAAGATTGAAGGGTTGGATGGTAAGATCTTGGGGTGGGAAGTGGGCCACACTTGGCTCCTTGCTCTCCTTGGGAATTTCTTGGAAAATGGTGGAGAAAATGAGATGGGATGGAGTGAAAGATGGGAGAATGGTTGTGTAAGGAGAGATGTGATGAGAGGTATGGGTTTTAGTTAACTTTTGGGGGGTGAGGTGGCATGGGGTATGGGTTGCTTATCTTTATTGGTAAGAAAGGGATGGGAGAGGCATGGATTGTGTACTTGATAGATTGATGTTAAGGGTCGTAGAGATTCTCTTAGAATTCACAACGTGCGATGTTTCCTAGAAATATATGCGGGCCCACAACTCCTAGCCTAGGTATCGCATCGGTGCGCGAGATGCGGTGTTGGAACCGCAGCAATAGCGCGGTTGCTAGGGTACAAGTTATGGGTCAAGTCGATTCAGATCTATGGGATGGATTTAGGGTCACGTGCAAATGTCGATTACACGTTACGAGTTGTTGAAATTCATTGAGGAGGATCACGGGAATCTAAGGAATGATATGGTCTAGGATACAGACCTTACAGCTCTCCCCTCATAAAAATTTCATCCTCAAAATTTACACTATCATCGTAACTAAACATAACTCGTAAAAGAGTAAAATCATTTCACTATGTAAAATCAGAAACACAAAATACGAGTGTAGTCAAACAACAAGGAGACGGGGATGACACTCGCGAATCTTAGCCTCTTGCTTCCATAACGTCTCCTCCATGAATATTCTATTAAGACAGTCCTAAGGCCTGGTCGTACGAAATATCAACGACTCCTGATGGCTGAGGGTCTTGCTGGGGAGGTGTATGTCCCCTCTGTGGTCGTTGCTGCTACTATTGTTGTTGCTGTGGTGGCCTATGCTGCAGCGGTGGCTGATGTTGCTGCTTTTGGGGCCTCGATGACAGATACTGTCATTGCTGCTGCTACTCTATGGCGGCCTATGCTGCGGTGGGTGCCTCGCTGGTTAGTGGCCGCTGCTGCTGCTGTTGGGGCCTCGATGGTAGATATTGTTGTCACTGGTGTTGCTGCTGTGGAGGCTACTGGTGAGGACGGGGAAGCTCCTACGATGCCCTATCTCACCCCATCCAAAGTAAGCATTTGAGAACGGTCTTGATGGTAAGGGCTGCTGAGGGTGGGGACACTCCCACTTATGGTGTCCTATCCCACCGTATCCATAACAAACACCGAGGAGCTGCCTCAGAGATGGTGCTGGCGGTGCTACTAGAGCTCGGCGGGTAGTGCGCCTCTACTGCTCTTGACGTTGCCGCTGTCGGGAGCTACCTGAGGGAGCCTTCCTCTTCCAGTCTCCACTCTGAAGAATGGCGGTTATTGCTTGCAACATCTGCTATAGTTGGTCTGCACTCACGGACACGGTCGGTGCTGTGTTAGACTCGGACTGGGGAGCTTCTTGGCTTGCTCTCTCAGACACCATGTCCTATAGTATGGAACAAGAGCCTATTATCCTTCAACACTCTTGAATATATACATGATGGGGAGCTATATCAAAAAATCTTTAAGTTATTAGAACTTGGGGATCTAATCATTCTAAGTTCTCAACAATCATACAATGAAGGGTACCTACCAGCAGATATGTGATGTTATCCTCAAGTATTCCTAAGTTATGCTTTGATATTAACTTCTGTCACGCCCCAAACTCAGAAATCGAGCTCATAAAATTCTCGATTGTTGAATCTGGTGTTAATAGCCTCTGTAGTACCCCATTCTTGGCTTTCAATGCCCATACGCCAGATTTCGATCCTGAGATCCTATAAGGAAGATTTTCAACATGGATTTCTTTGTAGATAAGTATAACCACAAGTTTACCCAAATTATAAAGGCAACATCATCATCACATATCCACTAACATAAACAATTGAATACAGTGCTGAAAGAAAAATACATATATCGATAATCAAAGCTCTAGAAGATAGTTGCACGCTCTAAGCTCAATGCTGTTGTGACCTAACGCCACCTGCATGCATCTATCATGCATAAGCTTATAGAAAGCTTAGAGGGTGGTGTAAATGTATGCACAAGGTAAGTGCCAAATATGCAATATCAGAGCAATGCAGAAACATGCCGGTAAGTCCATAAATACCATCAGTCTTATATAGGCTAAGCGATGTAAAAACATAATAAGCCAATATCATGTACTAAGGAAGCAATATAGATCAGCTACGCAATACGAAGACATAGCAACCAAAAATGCCATATGTCATGGATGTAATGCATTATGCGGTGCGAATGAAATAAATAAGTTGAAGTGTGAAGTTGGGATGATAGTACATAGTATCACAGGCTATGGGGTACATCACAAGGGACTTCTATCCAAACTAGTCCCATACCTAAATTTAAATAGCCAAACTCAATGTGGTAGACTCCTGATCTCAGGTGGGTCATATGCCCCAACCGAAATCCTAGCCATTGTAAAGGTACACATAACAATTAGTTGTGCACCACCAGCCCGAGTGGATAGTGAATGAATGAATGAGTAAAATGCTGAATATGCAACTCCTACTCAATAAGTCCACATGTCAGTACCGTACATCTTTGGGATCATCATTGGGGTCTAATATACTCAACGGCACCTGCCGCCCCATCAAGCACACAACTGGGTACATGGAGGAGACCTCATTATCCGCCTGCCAAGTAGTCAGCCAATATCTACCCAACACATCAGTAGAGGACCCATTTACGAGCTGATCAAACTCAACCTAGCTATGCTTATTCCCTCGGGCGAGTAAAGCCAGTCCCCCTTCGAACCGACCACGACATGGTGAGAGACGCAGCTTACTAGTATTCGATAATCAGGTGCTCATGTATCCACTCGGTCTAGATGTTAGAGCGTCTCCTGGCTACAGAGGTTTAGTGACTACGCCAGATTCCTATCTTAGGATCCTACAAGGAGGATTTTTTTTCAACATACATTTATCTCGTAGGAAGCATAACCATAAGTTTACCGAAATCACAAAAGTAACATCATCATCACATATCCACTAATACAAACTTTGAATACAATGCTGAAAGGGAAATACATATATCAAATAAAATTAAAGCTCCAGAAGACAGCTGTAGGCTTCAAGCTCAAAACCGTTGCGATGTAACACCACCTGCACGCATCTATCGTGCATAAGCTTATAAAAAGCTTAGAGGGTGATGAAAGTGTGTGCGAAAGATAAGTGCTAAGCACACAATTACAATGTTATAATCATAAAATGTTGGAAATACTGGCAAGATTATAAATCATACAATATCAGAGTAAGCGTAAAGAAATTGGTAAGTCCATGAGTCATACAATATCAGAGTACAGAATGCAGATCATAATGAGAAAATATCAGATGTCGAGGATGTAATACAATATGCAAATTCTAAAGAGCCACGAATACCATCAACCTCATCTAAGCCATATAAATGTAGAAATATAGTAATTCAAAATATTAAATGTTGTGAATGCAATGCAATATGCGGTGTGAATGAAATGACCAAGCTGGAGTGAATTCAAGATGATAGTACGTAGTATTGCAGGCTATGAGGTCCATCACAAGGGACTTCTATCCGAACCAATCCCATACCTAAATTTGGATAGTCAGACTCGATGTGGTAGACTCCTGACTCAGGTTGGTCGCATGCCCCAACCGAAATCCTGATCATTTCGAAGGTACACATAACAAATAGTTATGCACCGTCAGCCCAAGTGGATAGTGAATGAATGAATGAGTATGCAACTCCCACTCAATAAGTCCACATATCAATACCATACATCACTAGGATCATCACTGGGGTCTAGTACACTTTACATGCAATCGCCGTCCATTGGATGCACAACCATGTAAGTGGAAGAGACCTCACTATCCACCTAGCCAATAGTCAACCAATATTTACCCGACACGTCGATAGTGGACCCAATCACGAGCTGGTCAAACTCAGCCTAGCTATGCCCACTACCCTCTGGCGGGTAAGGCCACCACCCCTTCTTGACCGACTACGACACAGTGGGAGACGCGACCTGCTAGTATTCGGCACTTGGGCGCTCATGTATTCATTTGGTCTCAACGTTGGGGCATCTCTTGGCCTCGAAGGTTTAGGGATTTTCACCTCGGGCCATTTATGGCGGCCCAATGCTAGTAATAGATTTTTGGTGTCCCATCTGGCCATCTACAATATACCTGTGGAGGCTACGACCTTGATGTCACTAGGGCATACAGTAGTTATATCCCAAAATGCGATATGCATGAGTCATACAATTGAGTCATGCATCAATCTTGCACATATCGTGCACTCATGAGAAGCAATATCCGCCTATCAAGGAGTCGCATAACAACCTACCTAGTGACATATGCAATGGTCAATCACACCTCACAAAAAATATGCGGATGATGTGTATGGGCATGTATCATGATGCTATGCTGTCACATACTTATAATCGGTATCAATAATCGGCATCGATAATCAGCCTGATAAACGGCCTAAGGGAAGGTCACAATGAGGACATTTAACCATCATTGCCCATCAATGTGGACATTTAACTAATATTGCTCCCAAGGAGTGGCCCACATAGAGACAAACATATAATGGGCCCATGGCCTCACACAATGGCCCAATATACATCACCATAGGCCTCTCTCAAGGGCGTAATACACATCATGATAGGCCTCACTTATGGGCTACATATGCATCACATTGAGCCTTGCTCATGAACCTCATGTACATTATAATGGGCTACAATACATAGACCCTATATATGTCAAATGGGCTGCAATATATGGGCCAAAAAATACGTCTCATTGGGCCTTACCAAATGGGTTAGAAATACATCACAATGGGCTTTACCAAATGGGCTGGAAATACATCACAATCGGCCTAATCATATGGGCCTCATATACAACACATTGGACCTCACACATGGCCATATAAATGTCACATTAAGCCTCACCATATGAGCCATGAATACATCACTTTGGGCCTCATCAATGGGCCACAAATATACCACATTGGGCCCCATCATATGGGCCGCAAATACATCATTGCGGGCTGCACATATGGACAGTATGGATATACAATACATACATCACGACGGGCCACACGAATGGATGGCGTAGATATATAATACATACATCACGAGGGGGCGCACGAATGGATGACATAGACATATAATACATACATCACGATGGGCCACACGAATGTACGACATAGATATACAATACATACATCACGGTGGGTTGCATACATGGGCCTAATATACATCACCAAGGGCCATGACCCATGAGCCTCAAATACATCACAATGGGCTACGACCCATGGGCCTCAATATACATTGAATGGGCCGTATCAATGGGCCACACCAATGGGCCATAAATATGCAATAGGTGGGCCCCGTTCATGAGCCAAAGATACATCATGATGGGCCTCATGGATGGGCCACACCAATGGACCTCGAATGAGCTTGGACCACACCAAAAATCATTGTACACAATCATTCTATGGGGCACATGGCCCACTAAAGATGATCAACACCATCTAAACATTGTCCAGCACCATCCAGCACTATCTGGACGGTGTGGATGAAATAAATACATCAAGTGGTGGTGGTCCATGTCCATGGACTGGACAGAGTGGATAAAACATTTACATCATGGTGGACCCATGCACATCAGCTCGATGAACAGATGGACGGTTAGGATGAACACATGCATCATGTGGAGTCTACATGTGAGTGGGTCCCACGGCTGCTATGCAGCATGGATAAAACATATATATCATGTGTGGCCCACAGATGCATGGTGTGGATAAAATATGCACCACATGATCAGATCCACTGATCATGTGTAAATGCAACAACTATATAGCTGTTATAAGGCACAATGGCCAATCAGCTTCCCACTGTTCACTCCCTGGATGGTGAGGATATAACACATCCAACTAGAGGTGGGCATATCTGACCCAATCCGGTGGATCCGACTAGATCAGACCCGATTCGAACCGAACCAACGACCTGGATCAGTGCGGTTCGAGTAGGGTCAGTTTGATCCAACCATCCATCGGATTGGGTTCGGTTCAATGCTCATCTGAACCGATCTGATCCGATCCGATTGGATCTGATTCGATCCGATCAGATCCGATCCGTCATTTTTCTCATGTGCAGACACCTCCCCTGTCATTATCTTTTTACCACGCATCTACTTCTTTCAATAAAATAATGGTTCAACCCCTAAAATGATATGGAAAAATGAATGGATGGTGTGGATCAAACACATGCATTCACGCTTAGAGCCGGGCGTCTATACAACCATGTTACGTTGATAAGCTCAAATGGGTTTCTTGTATAATACACAATATGATGAAAATTGAAAAGTGACAAATGGGTCGAGTAGCCAGCAAGAGCTGCAGACTCGTATTGAAGTCACATCACCAAGTTATGTGGGACCCACCATGATGTATGTGTTGTATCCACACCGTCCATCAATTTGTAGAGATTATTTTAGGCCACGAGACAAAGAATGAGTATGATCTAAATTTGAAGTGGACTCCACCACAGAAAATTGTGGGAAGAGTGACACAGAAAATAGTGGGAAGAGTGACTCTACTGTTGAAACCTTCTTAAGGTCCACTATGATGTTATCTAAGATCCAACGTGTTCACAAGTTAAGACAGACATGAAAGAAGGGAAACCACAAATTTCAGTTTGATCGAAAACTTTCGTGGGCCTTAAAAAATTTTAATGGTGGGCATCACTCTCTCCACTGTTTTTTGTGGTGCGGTCCATTTGAGCTTTGGATCTAACTCATTCTTTGGCGCCTACCCTAAATTGATATCTCCAAATGAATGGATGGTGCGGATACAATACATATATCATATATCATGATGGGTCCCACAGAACTTGGTCACGTCACTTCACCGAACTTAGTCACGCCACTTCACCGAACTTAGTCACGCCAATTACATAACTGGGTCACGTCAATTTGGTAGGGACTCTAACTACTAACCTGTCAATAGCTAATTCGCATCCCACACGACCACGAAAATGGATTTGCTAGTTGTAGGTGCTCTGTGGGCGCCACCTTGATGTATACTTTTCATCCATTTTGTTCATCCATTTTTAACGATAAATTTATGGCTTGATCCCAAAAATGAGAGGAATATAAATATTAGGTGGACCACATCACATGAAAACAATAGACATTGGATATCCACCATTAAAATCCTCCTAAGGCCCACTATACTGTTTATTTCACATCCAATCTGTTGATTAGGTCAAACGGTCCCAAATGAAGAGAAAAAACAAAGGTCATCTTGATCCAAAACTTTTATTGGCCCCAAAATGTTTTTAATGGTCGATCCTCATTCAACACTGTTTCCTGTAATGTGGTCCAAATGAGATTTGGATATACCTAATTTTTGGACTCGTATCATAAAATGATTTCTAAAACTAGATGGATGGCATGGATTAAACATATACATCATGGTGGGGCCCACATAGCACCGACCACTAGCCATTGGCTTATATCAACTAGCAATCTGTTTCCCATGGACACACGCAAGCTACACAGGGGTGACAGCCTGTTGTAGCACGTGTCATGCGATGAGCGCGTACGCGCCTCGAGCTCCGAGTTGTATAAACAGCTCAAATGAGATCAAAGTTACATGGGCCCCACCATAAAGTTATTTTCCATCTAATCCGTTAATAATTTAAAAAATACATAAATGAAGTGGAAAAACAAATTTCATATTGATCTGAAACTTCTGTGATCTGAAAAGGGTTTCAATGGTAAACGATCAATCCTCCATTGTTTTTTGCAATGTGGTCTAAATGATCTTTAGATCTGTCTTATTTTTTGGCTCAAGCCTTAAGACAAGCTCTCCAAATGGATGGAAGGTTTGTATATAACACATACCTCCACCACTAGCCACTTCTCTCTTTTGATCCAAACGGTACCTAACCCGATCCGATTCGATTTTTCTGACTGGGTCGGACTCAGTTTGTGTCATACTAGCAGTGTAGCGGTTCAAGTCGAGTCAGATGACCCAGACTCGGTCCCGGATCGGATCGAGTTCGGATCAGGCTATGTAGAATCCGAATTGAGTCGAGTTGGACTCAATCCTATCCGACTCGGTCCGATGCCCAGTTCTACATCTAACATGGTAGGCCCCACACCCTACACGTGCAAAATGTGTAAGGTGGGTCCCATGGTCCCAGACATTGGGCGGTGTGGATAAACTCATAAATCATGTTGATGTCCCATGAAGGGATGGTGTGTTTACAACACCATCAATGAAGGACCCCACCTGCTGGGCTAGTTGGGTGGATGACATGAAGGGCACATGCATCAGGTGGGGTCCACATGATCTGGACAGTATGGATAACATCTACCTCATGATCAGAACCATAGGTCTTGCTGACGTCAGTACTTCAGCCATATATCTGGTGGAGTCCACAGTTAGGCAATTTAGATATAACACATTCCTCAGTGGTGCCATGTGGACGGGCCACCATGGTTAGAATCAAGCTGCTATTTGCGTATTCCCACTGTTCATACCTACTCGACGGTGAGGATGAAGCACATAAATCACGGTGGAGTCCCATGTACATCAGTTGGACGGAGTGGGTACTCCACACGTGCAGCATGTGGGGTCTGCGTCAGTGTGTCTATCCCACCTGTTTTGAAACAAGGTGATATTTGTATTTTCCAATTATGTCCAGACCTACTGGACGGTTGGGACAATAGATGTCCTGGTTAGCCATGGCCCACCTGGCCCATGCTGGATCCCCATCAAACAGACAACGCAGATACAATATAGTCATCAGGGTGGGATTTCCACCATCAGATGATGGATGGTGTGGATATCGTCATGCATCATGGTGGGCCACTAGATGGGAAAAAAAGAGATAGAGAGAGAGAGATAGAGAAAAAGAGAGATCGGTGAAGGGGAGGGACCCCACCACAATGGGCCCTCCCTAAATAATGCATAAATCAAGATGGGTCCCACCATAAGTGGGCCCTTAAATCATAAAATCAAAACATAAAATCACCCATCGTCGATCTCCTTTTCCTTCTTCCACCAATGCGATCTAGAGCTCCAAGGGGTGCGATTCAACGATCGAGATGGACTTTGGATGGTGGAGATGAGAGGTAGGAAGGGGGGCCACACAAAGCTCTCCTCTATTGGAGCTTGGACGTTAGACTCTCATGGGGTTGCTTGAAAATGGAGAGAGAGAGAGACAATTGATGGGAGAGAGGGATGGTGAGTGATGGATGGGTGTAGTTAGTTATAAGAGAGAGTTGACTTTAGGGGAGGGGTGGTTGTACTTGGGATGGGATAGAGTACTTGACATTAGATGTAATTGATGGGACATTCTCTTGAGATTTGCAACGCGTGGCATTTTTCTTGAACTAAATGCGAGCCCACATCTCTTAGGTTGGGTATCACCTTGGCGTGTAATACGCAGCGTTGGAACTGTGGCGACGACACAGTCACTAGGGTACAAGTCTCAGGTCGAGCTGACTCTAGAATATAGGATACAACTAAGGATCACGCGCAACTACTATTTACGCATCGCGGGTCGCTGAAATTCGACCGAAAGGACCTCGAAAGCGTAAGGAACGGTACGGTCTAGGATATGGGCATGACAGCACCCTATATAGAAAAAGATTTTCAGTGTCCCATTTGGCCATCCACGATATGCCTGTAGAGGCTACGACCCTGATATCACTAGGGCGTATAGTGGTCATATCACAAAATGCGAGATGCATGAGTCATACCATCCAATCATGCATCAAACCTACGCGTACTGCGCGCTCGCGTAGGGTAACTCCATTTCTCAGGGAGTCCTATAAATACTTAGCCTATGGCACATGCTATGCTCAATCACTCCTCATAACAAGCATGCGGATAATGCATACGGGCATGTATCATGAAGTGTACCCAGTATGATTATAATCACATACATCATAGTGGGCCAGTATAAGATGGTCCATGGCCCGTATAGGTGAATGGGTGGTGTGTAATAATCACCTACACATGGTGGGTCTCACACATACAATGGGCCTCATGCATATAATGGTCCTCACACATATGATGGGTCTTTTATATCACAATTGGGTATCATACAATCATAATGAGCCTTATACAATCACAATGAGCCTCATACAATCACAACGGGCCTCGTACCATCACAATGGATCTTATATAATCATAATGAGTCCTATACAATCACAATGGGCTTCACGCAATTACAATGGACCTCATACGATCACAACGGGCCTTGTACCATCACAATGGATCTCATACAATCACAATGAGTCTCATACAATCACAAAGGGCCTCATATAATCACAGTGGACCTCGTACAATCACAATGGGCCTCATACCATCTCAATGGTTTATATCATGATGTTACACTAACACGTACTCGTAGTTGGCGTTGATAATTAGCCTATACACAAGGCGGGGTCCATAGATGGACAGCAGATCCATAACATGAGGGTCAATCCTCAATTGTGGATATACCAAATCTGATAGCACGGATCCTTCTGTCTAGGGTGGTGATGAACTCTCCTCATATCAAGGTTGGGCCTAGGTGGCCTACCAACAATCCTTAAGATTCAGAACAGGCTTCCTTCACCATACTATCATATGGCTCGCTAGATGCTCTAGGGGGCCTAAATAAGTCCTAGATGGACTCTAAGATTAAAAATAACCCCACTAGCAACCAATGAAGCCCAACATTTTGGATTAGCCTAATAAGAATAGATGGATCATGCAATTATTAATGGGTCCCAATGATTAGGCTTAACCCATTTAGAGAAGGATGAGAATGGGCCTAACAAAGGCCTAAGGGAAGGTCACATTGTGGACATTTGACCATCATTTCCCATTAATGTGGACATTTAACCAACATTGCTCCCAAGGAGTGGCCCACATAGAACCTAACATATAGTGGGCCCATGGCCTCACACAAGGGCCCCTTACACAACATAATAGGCCTCACACAAAGGGCTTAATATACATCACAATGGGCCTCACTCATGGACCACATATACATCACATTAGGCCTCATTAGATGGGCCACAAATACATCACATTGGGCCTTATCAGATGGGCTACAAATACATCACATTGGGCCTCATCAGATGGGTCACAAATACATCATAATAGGCCTCATATAATTAGCTCGGCCCACCATCCTAACTAGACTATCTACTCCATTCATCTATTTTAGAGATCATTTTAGAGCATTTCCTAAAAAATGAATCATATCGAAAGATCATCTGGACTATATCACAAATAGCAGTGGAGATAATGACTTTTAGTATTAACAATTCACCGGGCCCACCACAATGTTTATTTTCCATCTAATCTGTTCATAAGGTCACAAAGACTTGAATTAAGAGGAAAAAAAAATTAAATTTCATATAGATCCAAAACTTCTGTGATCCCAAACGGGTCTTAATGCTTGACATTCAATCCTACACTGATTTAGATCTGTCTCATCTTTAGTCTCAAGCCTTAAGATGAGCTCGCAAGAGGGTGGATGGTATGGATTGTGCATGAAGGTGGGTCATACGTCCATGTATTGGACGGATGGTGGATATAACACTACCTCATCATCAGACCCAGAACTTGTTGATGTCCTTATAGATGGACGGTCTAGATATAACAGATACCTCTTGATCAGGCCCACAGAATTTACTGATGTCAATCTAGCAGCTGTAAGGCTGGTGGATGGACGGTCTGGATTTAACACATAAATCATGTGGGCCCCATGGTGTGGTATTGAAACACATACATCATCTAGTTCCACCGTCGATTGCTGGATGGTGGATAGTATGGATTGAACACATACATCACAGTTGGTCCCTACGTGGGACCCACAGATGGATGGTTGAGATATATCACATATCTCATGCTTAGGTCCATGGACCTTACTGACATCAAATACAATAACTGTGTGCTGCTTGTCCAGCAAATGGACGACTAGATATAACACATGCTTCTGATCAAGGTGGGGTCCACATAGGTGGACGGTATGGATGCAACACAATACTCAAGATCAGACCCTCTTGCTGATGTTTAAATATAGCAGCTATATAGTTGCATGAGTCCCCACTGTCCAGATGGACAGTGGGATACAATACATATGTCATGGTGGTCCACGACCATGTCTAGACTGCTGGATGGTCTGGATTTAAAATATATACATCAATGGTGGGTCCTATAGAATTTGGTAACGTCACTACAACAGCTATATAACTGGTGTGTGGTAGTCCAACCAATCCACTTCCATGCTAGGTGGGTCCTACGTGGGGCCCACCAGATATACATATGTATATTATATATATATATATATATATATATATATATATATATATATATATATATATATATTATAAATCCAGCCCAACATCTACCGTTCTGGATGGATGGCCTGGATGAAAGGCAAATACATCGAGGTGGGTCACACAGTCAAGAAGCTGGATGGTGTGGATAAAATCACATGCATCATGGTGGCGCCACGTGGGTGGGCTACCAGATTTGAATCGAGCTGATATTTGTTATTCCCCTTCATTTGGGCCTGTGTGACTGACCGGTCATGCAGGCCCCAAATCGGGCAGCAAGGTGGCCCACTTGTTGGATGGCATGGATAAAATACATACATCAAGGTGGTCATTCAAATAGGGAGAGAGAGAGAGAGACGTGTGATGGAGGGAGCTCCGTCACTATGAGCCCTCCCAAGATTACAATGCATATATCAAGATGGGTCCCAAATAGGATCCATACCATCAATTGGTAGGCCCCACTTCATCCATCATAAAAATACAATCTAATCCTACAAAAACACCCACCGATTGCAAATCTCCTAGGTTCCTTAGAATGTTAAGCTTCTCGGCTACGATTTAATGAAGGATGATGAAGATTGAAGGGTTGGATGGTGAGATCTTAGGTGGGAAGTGGGCCACACTTGGCTCCTTGCTCTCCTTAGGAATTTCTTGGAAAATGGTGGAGAAAATGAGATGAGATGGAGTGAAAGATGGGAGAATGGTTGTGAAAGGAGAGATGTGATGAGAGGTATGGGTTTTAGTTGACTTTTGGGGGGTGAGGTGGCATGAGGTATGGGTTGCTTGTCTTTATTGGTAAGAAAGGGATGGGAGAGGCATGAGTTGTGTACTTGATAGATTGATGTGATGGGTTGTAGAGATTCTCTTGAAATTCACAACGCGCGGCGTATCCTCAAAATATACGCAGGCCCACAACTCCTAGCCTGGGTATCGCATCGGCGCACGAGACGCGGCGTTGGAACCATGATGACGGCGTGGTCGCTAAGGTATAAGTTTCGGGTCGAGTCGACTCAGATCTACGAGATGCGATTTAGGGTCGCACACAAATGCCGACTACAGGTCGCTAGTTGCCAAAATTTGTCGAGGAGGATTGTAGGAGTCTAAGGAATGGTACGGTCTAGGATATAGGCCTTACACATAATGCAAGTCAAACTCGCCAATACCCATTTACCAAATAGGTCGCTTAAAATATGTCGATTTAACATGTTTTTGATTGAATCAGTAACTGAGACTACATTAACTAGTTCGGCCAATAAGTAATGCCTTAGCTTTATGGCTGTGAAGTATAAAGACATACACAATTTTTCCATAGCTGAATAACACGTTTCTGCATCAAGAAACACTCGACTTAAATAGTAGATTGCTCTTTCTTTTTGCGAATCATCCTCTTGGGCTAGGTGGTCTCCAATCGATCCCGTGGATGCAGCTATGTACAATTTAAGCGGTCGATTCTTGATACGAGGCATTTGTATGGGTAGCTTCATCAAATATTCCTTCATTCGATCAAAAGCCAGCTGATGTTTTACTTTACAAAGAAATTCGTCTCCCTATTTCAATTTCAACAACGAAAAAAAGATGTTAGTCTTGCCTACATAATTAGATATAAATCGTCGTATGAAATTAAGAACTTCTGTAACTCGTCCTTATCCCCTAGTGGCCTCGAATCGATCACGGCTTGAGCCTTATTTTGATCAATTTCGATTCCTCTCTGATGTGCAAGGAAACCCAGAAAAAATTACCAGCAAATACCCTAAAAGCAAATTTCATGGGGTTCATTTACAATTTATAGAGCCTTATATGTTTGAAAGACTAGCGTAAGTGGATTAGATGTTCTTCTGCATTGATTGACCTGACCACTACATCATCAATGTAGACTGTTGAGTGTTAAATACTACATATTTTTCCCTGTTTATATCTTGGTTTTATAAACATAATAGTGCTTAATGGGTATATTTTATACATGTTTATATTGCAAGGAGAATCTAGGAGCTTGGATTGAAAAGAATGTTAAAAGCATAGATTTGCTGCTTAAGAATCACCAAGGCAAAAGATGTATCTTAGGATATCAAGAATGAATAATTCCCATGCCAAAGATCCAAGAAAAACAAGTACAAAGGATGAAGAAAAGATTAGAGAAGATTATTTAATCCGCAACAGAAAACAAACAGGTTCGGTCTGACCAAAATCGTACAAAACAGTCTAGCAACAAATAATGAAATTTAGAGATAATTTGGTTCGAACGAAGGAAAATTCGGTCTGACTGAAGGAAGAATTCAGTGTAACTAAAAGTACACAAAAAGCTCCAATGAATCGGTATGATCAAAACTTAAGTTTGGTTTAACCGAACCCAAGCTCAGTGTGACCGAAATTAGGCAACTATTGGAATAGAATCATGTCATGATTCAAACTTGACTTGGGTCCAACCAATGCGTAACCCTGGTGTATAAATTTGAGGTAGTTTTAAGGTCAGTTTATGGAAATTCCAAGGGAGTGTGAAAGATAGTGTTCCACAACTATAAATAGGAGTCCCTAGGACATCCCAAATCATATTCTAGGGTTCAAGGAGCAGAGCCAAAGGGTGGAGTAGCTTTCCAAGAGTTTTTCCTTCCTTTTCCTTAGTTTATTTTCATGTTTTGTTTAAGAGTTTTTAGTTCAATCATGTCTATGGTTAGCTAGAGCTAAGAGATGAAGCTTGTAGCATGTTGGGATGTTTATTTTTCTTTGATTCTTGTTTATGTTGAACTTCATTGATTTCTAGTTTAAATTTAAGGAATATTTTAAGTTTTCTATGATTTTTTGTGACTCAAATTATAATAGACGCTGCGATAGCTTTGAATATTTTCTTAAAACACATGCAAAACCAAGAGATTTTTAATTAAGGTATGCTGCATGTAAGACCCCATCCATTCCGTACCATTTTCTATGCCTACGTGCATAATGATCGATGCCCTTGGAGAGCCCTGAACTAGTCGGCATAGTGTACACCCAACTAACCAGAACCCTAAGACCTCAAAACTTATTTCATATCGACCGCCCCATTGTTGTGATCGCGGAGGTACCAACCGTGCATCTGTACAACACTCTGTTAGTGAGATACGCCTCAAAGAATTGTTAGTGTACCATGTGCGCATGATACCAAATACTCTATTCCACACATGTGCATAACACATGCCATGTACACATGCACCATGCCAAACATGGGTGAAGAATCTCTACCCATATGTGTGATGTCACAAACCCATACCATCCCTCTCTCATGTGCACCCCAAAGTTAACTCTTCTCCATACCATATCCTATGCATGACCTCATTATACCATACCATCCTATGCCCCTTTAATCCACCATTAAATCCTAATATGCACAAATTCCCATAATCCTAGCCTAAGCTAATATTAATCACATTAACCTAACCTAACCATATTTTTATCCATTTCTCTACATATACTCCTCCATCCCTTAACATTTCCTCCATTTTCCCTAGCATAGAGAGAGAGAGGAGAGAAATGTGATCTTGGTGGGCCACCACCAACTCCATCAATCCCATCCCTTCCATCCATCTCAACCATCTATCTTAACCATTAAGGTGAGTATACCCCCTTTCACTTAGTCTTTTAGTCTTGTGGTATGAATGATGATGATCATGATGATCTTGTGTTGTTGTTGTTGATGATGATGATCATGTGGGACCCATTGATAGTGGGCCCCACCAGAATATTTGTATGCCATCCAAATAGTCCAAGTGTGGCCCATTGGGTTGGCCACGCACACACACACACACCCATGCACACATGTGCACACCACACCATCAATAAATAAATAAACAAATAAATGAATGAATATGTATGTGTGTGTGTGTGTGTGTGTGTGTGTGTGTGTGTGTGTGTGTGTGTGTGTATAAAGGAGGGAGAGATGTTGCTGCCAGCGTCCAAAGGACGCTGCAGCAAGCAGCATCCCAACTTACTTTAAAGACGGGAGGAGCTATGGGACCACAACGCCTCTCACCCCCCATGACGTATGTGTTTGATCCACACCGTCCATTTAATTTTCTAGCTCATTTTAGGCCTTGAGCCGAAAAATGAAGCTAATCCAAATCTCTGGTAAGCCACACCATCAAAAAGACTATTTTAATAGTGATATTTTTATCAAAATTGCTAGGGCCTGCTGTGATGTTTCTGTGCACCTAAACATATTGAATATTGGACTCGTTGGATTTGTCACGAGCCAGAGAATGCAACAGATGGACTGAGTTATCTTGATGTGGGCCCCACTTATGAAAAACCACAAAAATAAAGAAAAAATATAAAAAATAAACATGCTAGATGCTGTTGTTGTCAGCGTCCAGAGGACGTTGTAACAAGCAGCATCCTGCTACTTGTGTTAGGCAGGGATGGTGGGTCCCACCACAGGCCCCACTGTGATGTATGTCGAGCATCAACACTGTGCATTTGATGAGTCCCCTTTAAAAATTGGGATACCCTAAAAATCAGCCATACACGGAACTCAGGTGGCCCACACCATCTAAAATCATGTGAAGACCGAATAAATCAACAAGTTCTGTGGGTCTGATCATGAGGTATGCCTTATATCCAAACTGTCTTTCCATTTGGCGAGCTCGTCTTAAGGCTTGAGAAGAAAAATAAGACAGATCTAACTATCAAGTGGTCCACACTACAAAAAGTAGCGGGGGATTGAATGTCTATCATTGAAACCCTTTTTGGGGTCACAGAAGTTTTGGACCAATATGAAATTTGTTTTTCCTCTTAATTTAAGTCTTTTGTGACGTTATGAACAGATTGGATGGAAAATAAACGTTATGGTGGGCCCTATAAACTGTTTAATAGTGAAATCATTATCTCCAATGCTATTTGTGGTGCAGTCCAAATAATCTTTGGATATGATTCATTTTTTTGGATAATGCTCTAAAATGATCTCTAAAAAATAGATGAATGGTGCAAATATAAAAATACATCACTTTGGGACCCACGTAACTTTGATCTCCTTGAACCGTTCATACAACTCGGAGCTTGAGGATATAAAAGCACTTACTGGGGGCCACCTGAACTTTGGATTCATTTGAAATTTGGAATGACCCCTCAACCAAGTGGGACATGTAAAATGGATTGGCTGGATTTATGAACCATGTCTTAGTGGGCCCAACAAATAATTATGAATTTTTTAATGGAGGGTAACCCTCTTAACTTTTGGGTGTGTTGTGGCCCACACAAGCTAAAGATTGACTTGATTTTAAGCTAAGAGGCCCACCTGATGTCTGAATCAGATTTGCACCGTACATTGTCTTTGATAGACCATTTTAGTACATGAGCCCAAAAATAAAGCTAATCTAAATTTTAGGTAAGCTGCACCACAAGAACAGTAGAAATTGAACATATACCATTAAAGACTCCCTGTGGGTCTACCACAATGTATTTGATTTATTGAGTCCACACATCATCCTTGACTAGCCCATTGCATGATATGGTTTCAAAAATTGGGCTGATCTAAAGTCCACCTAGATTGTACCACCTAAAACAGTAAGGAACAAACTCTTATCACTAAAATTTTCCTAGGGCCGGCGTTAATGATGCAATGTATATCCATACCATCCATCGACTTTACTGGATTGTTAGAGCGGATCCTAACCTAAGGTGGGTCACACACAACTCAACCTCATGGGAGATCCCCATGAACTCTACTGCAAAGTACGCATTGTGAAATTCCATTGATGTGTGGGCCCAAGAATGTTAAGGCCCATTTTGAGTGAACGTCATGTGGGTCCATCAATGGTAGCCTTGTTTAGGCCAACCATTGGGCATCTTCGGTAAGAGTTTGTGATCTCCATGTGTTGAATGTATGCAATCTTGAATCATGTGAAATTGTACTGCATGAGCAGTCGGACCAAAATTGTGTGGGATTGGGTTGTTTCCCTAGATTAGATAGTTATATAATGAGTGGACAACCCTCGACCACTTGGCACTTTAGTTGGAGTGCAGCCTAAAGTAATAGGATCATGCAACTTGTGTTTAAATCTTAAACATGTTTAATTATAACAAATATGTAGACTCTAGTGCTTTGAGGGTGTGATATACCTGTTTGGCCCATTAATCATGTGGGTATTTGATGTATGTATGGCCTCCTAATCATAGGCAATGGTAGAGTATATGTAGTCATCTAACTGTATGAATGTGAAATGCACACAAGGCCAACCAACTACATGAAATCAAGTAGCATTGATGGCTATCCAATGACTCAACCACATGCTTATGAGCATGGGCATGGCCACTCAAATCACATACAATCAAATTGTACGTGTGGATTTTCTAAGTCATGTGAATTATGATGTACAACTTGATGATAAAGTGGACCTCAATTTGGTATAGTGTGACATAATTATGGACCTTATATTATGCTCATTAATAAGGTGAAAGTAGGGACCATTAAACTATATGTGATGTGATTAAAAGTGGCCCTTAGTCCATTTATCATGTGACACTAAACCAGGATTATTAGCCATGTGAAGTGTGAGGTAGTTGTTGCCTAAGACTTAACATAATTAGTGTAGCCTTGTATTCGCGTATAGGATTATGATTGTTCAATTATGTTTGGATATCTTGAAATATGGACACTAAATCAAGATATTAATTGTATATATACTAAACTATGTGAAATTGTGGTATTGGCCGCCTGACCATGTGAAAGTTTAGTAAAGCGGTTGCCCCATTATGTGAGCTGTGATGTAATGAAAGTACATAACCATCTAACCTTAAGTCCTCTATTATGACAAGTAGAGTGACATTTATGTGGCTTCTCAACCATATGGATTTCTGATAACGGAGTGGCTATAGACCATGTGGGCATATGAGAATTGTGTGGTTACTCAGACTTGTGAAATATGCTGATGGTGTAACCTCTTAGGTATGTGAACTTAAGACGTGTGTCATATTGATTGTTGAACCCATATTATTAATAGTATTGGGCTTGATTTGTGGACTCCACTAATATATTCACAATGACATTAGAGTGGTGGGCCTATTAGCCTTAAAGCCTACCTTGGGTGGACACCTTGTGGGCCCATTAGCGGTAAACCCATCGGGCACATAGGTTACTTCCTCTTACTAAGAATGTAAGACTCCATGAGAAGTGCATATTGGGCCTATGTTTGGGCTTCTTGGTAAGTGCATGAGACTCCTTGTGATGTATGTATGCCAAGTTCCATTTGGGCCCTGTGAATGAGTTATAATTGAGTCGAATGAACCATTTGTGGTAATCAAATGGACCACCCAATAAGCCAGAAGATTAGGATGTAGCGACCCACTAACGGCCCATTCGAGTGTAGCAAAGAACTGGGCCTTAGCCCACTTGAAATGATAGCTAGACATGTTGAGGCATTGGATTGAAATCTAATTATGCATGTGTTGATGACACACGTGCGGTGATTGTGTAATGTGATACTTGTGGTGATGATGATGCGTGTATGGTTAGATGCAATGATTGTATTGTATGGTAATGTTAATTTATGTTTATATGCTTGGATGGTGTTCAATTGGACATAAAGGACTAAGTGGACCATCGTATGTATTACCTCGAGTCATAGACTGCACCTAGCGCCGTATAATGACGTGACAGTTATGCACCCACTTTCTACGGAATTAATGAGATGAACCACTTAACTCTTAATCGTGAATGAGTATGTTGGTGATACGAACTTGCTTTCAAATAGCTATGGATTTTTTATGTGGATTTGATACATGTTATGGTATGTACGTATTCCTTACACATGTTTGATCTACAGTCTATTGTGGTGACACTTTATGAGGTTTCAACCATGTGATTGGTGTCGAGTGATGGATTGATCCTAATTGTGCCATAATGTGGTTGGTGCACACTTGTGACGTGGAAGATGAGGACACCCATATAGTTCCATGATCATGAGGGGGAGTGCACATCATAACACTGTTTTTTCATGTTGGTACTGTGATCATTTTTAATTGGTCTGATGATATTAGTGCATATTGCATCTGTACGCACGCATACATGTACATGCATCATGGATGAGGAGTGCATGATGTGCATAGTTTGAACATATGGAGATCATATGCATGTGGTAGAGGATGTTAGTGTGGGATGTACATGATGGAGTTGTGGTAGAGGATGTTGGTGCGAGGTGTACATGATGGAGTATGTGTAGATGTTATTTGGTCCGAGAGACCGCAGGTTTGGTCCCTGGGTTGAAGTCCCTAAGCGAATATATCAGGTACGGTCCCTGGGTTGAAGTCCTTAAAGCTCATTTGATACTACGTTGTAATTTATGTTTATGCTGATGCTGATATTACATGTATATCCTTTCCACGATGAGTGTGGATTGTAGATTAGATGTGGTTGGCAGAGGAGCTCGATTGGTATTAGGGTTGCCTCGCATGCATATGTGGCTTATATGTATAGAATTGCTTGAGTGCAATTATATTGCATAGCGTGCTTGTGGATTATCATTGCATTTTGCATAGCATCCTCATGAGATGGATTGAACACCACAACAACACCATGGTTATATACTGATGAGACCACCACAGTGGCATCGTGGTTGGTATTTGTGGGCACCAAAAATTTAGGTTTCTTATACTAGGTCCTAGACCCCTGGGTGAAATTCACTAAACCTCAAGTGGTACCCTCGAGCATTATTGTCAAGACCGAGCAAATGCCATGGCTGACTTGGTACCGAAGACCATTGTAGGCCTGACTCCCGTCGACGCAGTCAGGTGAGTAGAGTTTTGGCCACGTCTAGCTGAAGAGTTGGAGCAAATGTTGTTAGGTTTGACTAGCCCCGGAAATGGGTCCGCTACCAGAGTGCCAGGCGGGTATTGGCATGACTATAGGCCCCCCACTGACAGAGCGGGTATGTGAGGCCTCTATTCAACAAGTTTCAGACTTATTTTGGATACTAAGCCCCGGTGATTCCCAATGATGATAACTGCATTGTGATGTGGACTTTTAGAGGAGGATTTGCATGCCTACATACATCCAACATATCTTTGCATGTAACACCCCGGATTTTGCCAACCTGGAGTTAGACGTCCTCAGGCAATGGGTCAACCATAACACTCTCAAAGCTCAATCCCAAAGCCAAAAAAATCACTTTTCAACCCATTTCCTTTAAAACTCACCTTTCACCACCTCATTCTTCAAATTTCTCCAAGTACTTTCATATTAAACACGACTCCTCAAGTTTAAATAGTAAAGAACACCAATCCTAGGGTATTAACGATCAAGAATAATACCGAAGCTAAAAATTACCATGAATAGTAAATAAATGGGTAAAATGGGTCTTGACCCTTAACCTCTTGGAATCTAACAAAATAGATAGGTTAGTTGGATATATTAGCGTCTCCTACCTCAAAATCATATGCTATACGCCGTAGAAATTCATTCCGGTCAGCAAACTAGCCCCGAAACACCTCGAACGGAGTCATGGGCCCACCCACGCTAATCCACAATGATCCAAGGTGGGCCCCACATATATTTGGGACCTCCAGGGTAGGGGAAACCAGTCTATATGGCCGGCACTACCGGATTACGATTTCACAGGCGAGGACCTCGCCAGTTCGGCGAGGGCTCGTAGGTCAACGGGCCAGGCTGGGTCCGAGCTTCGGGCCGACACAGTTTGGGGGTAGGGTACCTCCCCTAGGTGTGGGCCGTCCCTTAAAACCTCCCCGATCAGGTACTTCCTTCACAAAGTGACCCTCCAAGCTCTCATTTCTCACCAAAACGTCTGACTTTTGGCAAAAACCACCCCTCCAAACTCTTCCTTCTTCCGTTTCCAAACACCCTCGCTCCACCCTTCAAATTTCATCTCAAACAAAAATCAATAAAGGCTACTTCGTTTAGAAATTCAACGAGAATCAACTAGCGCTGCACCAGATGACCTGTGAAATTCTCACCAATCACTTTCAATGTGATCTGCTAGAGTCAAAACATATAGGATAGTTGACGTTACAATACCGTAAAATTTAGGATCAAACTCTATTCCCGATTGCTCTCAGGAGCACCTTGAAACTTTGTATCGGCTCTAGACCGCACGTCAGAAGTCTGATTATCCTGAACTTAGACAATCCTGACCGCCTAGTTGGACTTGACAATCACCTCAAAAATTAAGTCCAGATGATGTCCCACGACGATTTTCTTGAGTCCAGAGTGAAGAGTGTGAGAAATGTTAGAAATTAATATAAATTATGAAATCTGGCACGTGTCGCTTGCGCGACATTTTCTAAGCATTCTAACCGTTAGAATTCGATCAAATTTTACCCTCGGATCAGGATAGGTGACCCTTACATGTCAACGCACTTGTGGCCCTGATCGAGTACCGGTAGCCGTTGAACTGAAACTGGTCCACCACGTGCGATCTGGGAACACTACCAGACTAAAAACTTAATGTGATCAGGATCCAGTACCCATGAGCTTAAGTCCGACCGCATTCGGCCAGGGGACCTCTAGAAATGCTCCGTTGAGACGGAATAGTCCGTATTTGGATATAAAATAAGTATACTTTAGCCCCAAGTCTATTTCCGTCACTTTTGGACTTATCAAAAGGGCTTAAACCCTTACTCTTTCATTCCATACGAATTTGGAGAGAGAAGAGAGAAAAGAGAGAGAAAGGAAGGGAGATTTGGAGCTCTCTCCTGGGATTCTTCCCTGTTGCTCCATGTTCCATAGTCGCCGCTTCTGCGCTGCCATTCCGGTGTTTTTAGCTCCATTCTTAGGTAAGAAATCCTAACCCTAACCTGATTTGAAGCTTAAAATAGTTGTAGTGTTGGTATTGCTAACCTGTTTCATGCCATAGGTCGCCATAACGCCGTTGATGAAACATTGACGTTCTATTCGAATCGATACACGTCTACAGCAAAAGGTGAGGATTTTAGACGCTTTGATTGACTGATTTCAAAGCTTTCAATGTCGTTTAATAGTAGATTATCGAAGCGAATGTTGTTTGACATGTAGAACATGCTGTCCGTTTTCCATTTCGACTGCGTACGGGAAATATGAGATTTAGGGTATTTTAGGTATTTGTAGGAAATACTGTATACGTACGTATTTTGTCGACATGATTGCCATGGGTCTTTGCCGTGTATTTATAGTAGTTATGGATGTATGATCTGTTTGGCGAAGAGATTCGCAATGATGCACATATTGGCCGACATATGCTATGTAGACTAATGTGTGTAGACTAAGTGTTTGTTGAAATGCCTAAATCAATATGATTTATGCCTGCCATATATTTTGAATGTAAGAACATGATTGTGTGTACTAGACAACTCCTTGATATAAGGATCTGTCATATTATATGTTGAAATCAACATACGTCAAGTACGTTGGAATTGTGTGGACTAAGTGTTTGTATAAATGTCTATATTAGTAAGTATTGAGTAAGTGGTGTTGTAGATTAGCATTGAGAATGGATTCTCAACCAATTTAATGATGCGCATGATTTCCTCCATACTTGTTGTATTTGAATTGATTACCTTATGTGTGAAATACTCGTGTTTGGTTAACTGCTTATGATGTACGTTACAACATGCTGATAACATGCTGAAATTTCTTGTATTTCAATTCTGCCTCTCTCATCTGATTACTGTTTCACATTACATGTGCTTGGGGCTATACTCTAGTCCAGGCAGTCGGTAACAATTTAGAATTCATGGTTGGATTCTATTCGCCACGAAGGATGTGTATGACGAACCCGAGTCGTACTATAGTCGTCGGTAGTGGTCAGGCCACACGAAGTGCTTGTGCACTTCATGTTGGTCGATTCAACGTGTGATCGTTCTAGTCGGACTCACCAAGTAACCCGACTGACCATTGTATGTTCACCTTGTATTTGTCATAACTGCTTGAACCTATGGTATTGAACTTACCATTGAAAATCCTGTTAACCATGGTACCTTGATCCATAAAGACTCATGAGCTGGGCATGGACTATTGCAATTTGAGTCATAATAAATCATAGAAAATTAAAAATATTCCTTTAATATCAAACTACAAATCAATGATTTTCAATAAGAATAAGAATCAAAGCAAAATAAACATCCCAACATGCTACAAGCTTCACCTCTTAGCCCTAACTAAGAGGTTTAGCAAACCGTAGACATGATTGAAACCAAATCTCTTAAACAAAGCATGAAAAATAAATTAGGGAAGAAGAAAAACTCTTTGGTGGCTACTCCACTCCTTTGTAATGCTCCTTGGGACCTTTCTAAACCCTAAACGATGCTTTGGAGTATCCTATGAAGTCCTATTTATAGTTGTGAAACTCCAACTTTCACACCTAGTTAGAAAAATTTAGAAATGACCTCAAATTTACGCGCTCTCCATAGTTTATTAAATTAAACTTTACTTTGCACAATTTTTTAAAATATACTTCACTCTGCACAGCTAAAATAGACTCTGAGTTTCAGAATATGCTTTTTCAGGACAATTTCAGGAATATATTTATTTTAAGGACAATTTTAGGATTCCTTTTCTTCACTTCAAATATTCATTCCTCACTTAGTTTTCTTGGATCTTTGGCATGTGAATTCTTCATTAATGACTTTCAAATCTCTAAATCTTCATTTAGTAATCTTTTGAGCATAAATCTTCCTTTTGACATCAATTTCACCTTAAGCTCTCGAAATCACATCACACATGAAAACATGCATAATTAAATCAATTAAGCACTATCATGTTTATAAAACTAAGGTATAACTAGGGAGAAATATGTAATATTTCACACTCAACACACCCCTAACCAAAATTTTGCTAGTCCCAAGAAAAACATGCGTGAAGTGATCTTCAATTCTTAATGTTCAAAGTTCTTCAAGAAAATAATCATTTATGTAAACAAGTATGAATGAGTATAATCCAAAGAAGCGAGAGTAAAAATTTGTAAACCTAGACCCGAATCAAACGAGCAATCAATCAAATAGATTCTTTATCAATCAATCTAAAGCATAAGTTCATATATCAAGTTTTCACAATGTGCTTAGTGAATTTCAATTTACTTTCCATAAAAGTATACTATCATTACATAACATTAGCCATAATCATCACCTCAAGATTAATTGAATAATTAAGTACTAATTCTGAACTTATCCCCATTTCCTTCTTTTTCCAGTTTTTGATTTTATATCGACGGTCTCTTTTTATTTATTCGTTCTTTTTAAACTTTCCATTCTTTTTCATTCTTTTATAGTGTTTTCATTTTTTTCTAGTCTTTTAATCATATATGACCTTTTCGCCGATCTCATTATTTTTTTAACTATTTTTTTTCATCTTTTAAGGTGGATAAAATTCTCTAGACTTAATTCATAATCATCTATTAATGCTTCACATACTAACAATTAAAAATTCTAAAATAATTCATACAAAGCAACTTGAACGTATCTTATGACTTAGATTCACATGATATTCAAACTTCCTCTTAATCAATTAAATGCAAGAACTATAGGTGATAGATTACTAAGTTGATCAAACTCTAACAATTCAAAATTTAATCTTAATCTTATCATCATATTAAAAACATTCTTTACATACACAATTCATTATTTTCCAAACAGATTTCAACTTGAAACATTAAAATTTTTTTAAAAAAATTTACTCAGAATTAAGAAAACACTGATTAGTTTACCTAATCCACACCCCAACCTAAAATCTACATTGTCCTTAATGTAAAAAAAATATAAGCATGTAATGCATATGCGACAATGAAAAGAAATGAGAAGTGTGGAAAGGTAGTACTTAAAGAAAGGGGATTAAAGCTTTTCCATGGTTCTCAATGTGAAGATGAGTTAGCACAAACACTCAAACAAAATGAAAGCAAACTATCCTAATCCTAAATCTTATGAAAGAAATAAAGCTAACTACACCTCCATCAGACTAGGAGATCAATCTGAAAGGGCCTAGCTATATGCCCTAGAGGGGGGGGGGGGGGGGGGGGGGGGTGAATAGGGCAATGCCAAATAAAATTAATAACAGCGGAATAATAAAAGATTTAAAGCACAATGCTGAATATAAAACAATCACAATAGCCTAAAATAAAGAGATTGATATTTTATCAGTTCTAAGGACAACCTTACACCAAAAACCAGAGGTTTAAGATAGGACAACCTTATTTCTAGAACGTCCTTAGAATCACAAACCAAAGAGGAATAATAAGTAATGAAATCAAAATAACTTGCGGAAAATAAATCCTAAGTTATTACAACATTCATCCACACTTGCTTGAAGTGATTACAACATTCATCCACAAACACAAACTACAAAACTGAATGAATAAAGGAATGAAAGAATGAAGCACATCCACAACACAACGATATATAGTGGTTCGCCTGTGTATACACCAACTGTTATCCAACAGCCACACAGATTGCTACTCCACTCCTAATATCCTCACACAGGGGATATTAGCATGCAGTGTCAAAATAGGTTACACAGGTTCACCTAAAACCGTCACAATTGTATCTTTGATCTCGGGCTTACACAATTCAAAAACCCCACAATCTGAGTTTTTTGGCTCTCCTCAGATAACCACTACAATGAGATTTTTCGGGCAAATTTTAAAAAAAAACCAGAGAAAATAAATTACAAAACATGTAAAATACCTGAATCACCTTTTGAAGAAGCCCGGTAGAACCAATCAGAGTATAAGTTCGATTCGACGTTCAAAGTCCAATACTCACTTTAAGAATGGTTCTAAGTCTAATTGATTTTAGATCAAACGGGCTAGATCTATTTGATTTTGAATCCAAGAAGAAGGAATATCAGAAATTCCCCTTTCTAATAAGATTGGAATGTAGATCAAAATCAAATAAAAATAAGCTAGGAAAAGGAATATTAAATAAGCACAATGTAGCTTAAAATAAACACAAACTTATCTCAGAGAATAGCCTAAAGAATGCTTGAATAGAATTGATTTGAAGTACAAAAACTCTGAAGTTCGTGCTATATTTATAGCCTAAAAAATCTCGTCTACGATTGGTCTTAGGATCCTAGGACTGGTCGTAGCACCAAAGATTTTCGAAAGATTTTCGCGGGATAAGATTTTCAGTTCCACGACCGGTCCTGGGTGGTCTACGACCGGTCGTGGGTCACCTACGACTGGTCGTGGATCACCTACGACTGGTCGTAGGACCCCAAAAATGGTTGCTGGAGTTTGAGTCATAGGGCTACGACCGGTCGAAGTATGAGTCGTAGAACTTCTAGGACTGGTCGTAGGATGTCCAGGACTAATCGTAGGACAGCCAGAAAGATCCGAAAATCTTCAACTACCTAGGACTGGTCCTGAAAAACTTAAGACTGGTCGTAGCAAAGCTAGGACTGGTCTTGAATTCCCTAGGACTGGTCTTAGAACACTCTAAACAAGCATATTAAAATATTTGAGTTATATATCCAGAATGAACTACAGTAAAACCCATCTTAAGGTCAATCTAAGGCCAAACAAACCTTAAAAGTGAGATGGACATTGAAAGTCTATTCTCTCAGATGACCCTTAAGAGAAGCTTGTGAATATACAAAACTTGTAGTAGGCCTTCATGAGCTTGATCTTGACTTGACAAAGTCTTCTAGTAAACTTGAACTTGATCAAATCTTGAACATGCAACCTTGAAAACTTCTATTCTTGATTTCTTCATCCAAGACTTGAAAACTTTCTTCATTTAAGATCTTGTCTTGAAATGCGATGTCTTGATATGTCTTGATTGCAATGACTAGTCTTCAAACATAAAACACAAGATATACAAGACATAGATATAGGTTTCGGCACCACAAAATTTAACAACTAAAGGGATATGAAATCATAGCACTTACAATCTCCACCTTTGTCAAATTTGTGACAAAACGCATAGCATTAAAGATAATAAGGAATGATAAGTCATGAAACCACAAAATACTTTACTCCCCCTGAGTAATACGAGTATTGCTCATATAATCAGTACACAACTTGAAAACCTCGAGACTTCAATCCACATATCCATCAATCCACATATCCTTCTCAATCAATACAAACAAATTTACTCCCCCTATCCATATTACTCCCCTTTTAGCAATGCTTACTACTCCCCCTTTTTGTCACAAAATGACAAGGGAAAGGCACAATTGGAAGAAGAACATAGAGAGTAAAAAGCAAATAATGAGAAAGAGATATGAAAGGACATCATATAAATCTTAAGCATCAAGTCATAATCCATACTACAATATCCAAAAGATAATGTTATGAAACCATAATTCATAATACATACCTAAAATAAAAGGAAATGACATACTATCCAGAAGATAATTCACTTAATCTGATCTAGAGGAGGGAGCAGGGATAGTTGGATCAATCTGGTGTAAGCCCTTATTTATGTGACGAAGATATTTTTGCATGTACTTGAATCTCATATCATGGGCTATATTCATATTATCAACTTTTTCCTCCAGTGCACGAAGGCGTTCATCAAAATCAGAAGGATCATAATCTGGATCATTAGGTGAATCAGTTTCTATATCATCAAATAAGTCATCCATATTAGCATCTTGTTGTGAAAGATCGCCAGCTTCCTCTTCGTTTCTAGCAACACCACCAACACCTCCATCACCACCTTCCTCAACTTGGCCAGGAAGCAGATCCAATTTCAACTTATTAAGATTGGAATTGTTGAAAATAAGATGTAGAATTGGTGCCTCATTAACAGGTTTATCGACAAGCATGTGAGTGGCTAAAACAGTCATAAGATAACCGAATGGAATATCACCATGACCTGGATGGAGACAAAATTGTATAATGGAATGACAAATCAAAGAAGGAAGACAGACCTTGGTTCCAGAAGCAATAGAATGCAACACACGAACTATGAAAGAAGTCAAATCGGTTTTATTATCGGACCGAGGATATACATTGAAAATGAAGAAATAATGTAATATTCTGTAACTGGGTAACAAATACTTTGCAGGGAGCGTATTCCCTTTGTGAGTCCAATGCACATCAATTTTTCATAAATCTCTGGTTAACATGCTTTTTTCTGATTCTGAAGGTTTGTCGTATAAAGTATGAATCGGTATTCCTTCATCATTAACAGGTATATCCATAATACCTGATATCAATGACGGTCAACTTCAGATTTTTCTTCTCTAGTATCAATTGAAAATGTTAAATTATCAAGGGAAAAATCTGAAATGCATGCTACCATTGATTGAGCAATGGACTGGTATGCAGATCCACCCCAAAGCAAAATGTTAGTCCAGCCAACAAATTCAAGAATGGGAATGACATCATATGGAGCAATGTGATTTAGATCAGCGGTATGCTCAACGATAATGTTACGGACACGCAAATCCCGTACATCTTGAGTATCATCTTCGAGTGATCGAAGGTTTATCGGTGCAGATCTGGATGAAGATGGACCACGGGATGTTTTCTTTTCCCCTCTAGCATCCATATTCAAAAAGATATACAAAGAGCAAGCAAGATGCACAAAAGAAAGATGGGTTTTCTCTAGATCAGCAAATTGAGAGGAAACCCTTGAAAAAATTAACAAGAGATGAAATCAAGTTGTACTATGAACAAATCAAAGCATAGAGATCATGAATCTTCAAGAAAAATGATGAAATAGGACTTACTTTGAAGAAAAACTAGAAATCCTATGACTGGTCGAGCCACGACTCGTCGTAGGTCGGTGTGGAAATGAAGAAGAAGGGGATTTTTTCCAAATTATATCACATTCACGAGATCCACGACCGGTCGAGTGTGGTTCACGACCGGTCGAACTACGACTGGTCGTGTACAACCACGACCGGTCGAGCATTGACCAAAAATGAATTTTTAATGAAAAAATTTAAAATTTAAACAATTATAATATGAAATATAATACACTATGATACATGCAAGCAAGAATATTCAATGTAAAATGCACATACCAAGATCAAATTTTAATTTATTAAACCTGCTTTTGTCGAGCGGTTTAGTAAATATATTAGCAAGTTGAGTTTCGGTTGGTATATATTCCAATGAAATAACTTTTTCTTCAACCAACTCACGAATGTAATGATACCTAATGTCAATATGCTTAGTACGTAAATGCTAGATTGGGTTTTTAAAAATTTTTATAGCACTGAAATTATCACAATGTAAGATCATTGAATCTTGATTAATTCTATAATCGCTAAGCATGCGTTTCATCCAAACTAGTTGAGTACATGCATATCCAGCTGCAATATATTCAGCCTCAGCAGTAGAGAGCGATATTGAGCTTTGCTTCTTGCTGAACCAAGAAACTAATCAATTTTTAATGTAAAAACAACCACCACTGGTTGATTTTCTATCATCAATATTTTCGGTCCAATCAGCATCTGAATACCCGGCTAATTGAACATTAGTATCAAAAGGATACCAAAGTCTCAAATTTATAGAACTTGCGACATATCTAATAATCCGTTTAACAGAAATAAGATGTGATTTCTTAGGATTAGACTGATATCTCGCACAAATACCAACACTAAATGTGATATCAGGTCTATTAGCAGTAAGATATAACAAACTACCAATCATACTGCGATATAATTTAGGATCTATATCTTTACCTGAAGAGTCTTTTGAGAGTCTTAATGTTGTACTTATAGGAGTATCAAGGTTCTTACCATTCTCAAATCCAAACCTTTTAACCAAGTTTGAAGCATATTTGGTCTGAAAAATAAAAATTCCATCAGGTTGTTGTTTTACTTGCAACCCTAGGAAATAGTTAAGTTCGCCAACCATGCTCATTTCGAACCTTGATTTCATTAACTCTACAAACTCAGTAAACATGTTAGAACAAGTAGATCCATAAATAATATCATCAACATATATTTGAACCATCAAAATATCATTGTTATTCTTTTTAACAAAAAGCGTCTTATCGACACTACCCACTTGAAAGTTATGACTAAGTAAGAATTTAGTCAATTTTTCATACCATGCCCTGGGTGCTTGTTTTAGACCATAGAGAGCCTTTTTGAGACGAAATACATGGTCAGATAACTTAGGGTCTTCAAACCTTGAAGGTTGTTCAACATACACTTCTTCATGTAAATCGCCATTCAAGAAAGCACTCTTTACATCCATCTGATAGATTTTAAATTTTCTAAAACATATGATGGAAATAAAAAGTCTGATTGATTCAAGGCGAGTGACTGGAGCAAAGGTTTCATCGTAATCGATGCCTTCAATCTGAGTGTACCCTTATACAACCAGTCTAGCCTTATTTTGTATAATATTTCCGAGTTCATCAGACTTATTTTTAAAGATCCACTTTGTTCCAATAATATTTTTATCTTTAGGTCTAGGAACAAGATACCAGACATCATTACGAACAAATTGATTAAGTTCATCCTACATAGCAACTATCCAATTTTCGTCAGAAAGTGCTTCTTTTACGTTGACCGATTCTATTTGGGATGTAAAACAAACAGAATTACATATGTTCTCAAGTTGTTTGTGAGTACGAACTCCAGTGAGAGAATTTCCAAGTATTTGATTGGTTGGATGATCTTTAACAGTCCTTGGTTCAAATTCTTTTTGACTTGATGAGATATCTAGATTATCAATAATAAGAGCTTCATCATCATCTGAACTTGGGGTTGGTGTATTCAAATTATCATCAATGACCACATTGATGGACTCTTGAATCACACCAGTTCTCTTATTTAGAACCCTATACGCTCGACTGTTCAAAGAATAACCAAGAAAAATTCCTTCGTCACTCTTCGTATCAAACTTACACAAATTTTCACGATCCCGTAAAATATAACACTTGCTGCCAAAAAACTGAAAGTATTTGACAGTAGGTTTCTTTGCAAACCGTAATTCATAAGCAGTCTTATTATCGGATTTACTAGTATAAACCTGATTAATAATATAACATGCGGTATTAACTGCTTTAGCCCAAAGATTTCTAGAGAGCTTCATGCTATTCAACATAACATTAGCCATATCCTGAAGCAATCTATTTTTCCTTTCAACTATACCATTTTGTTGCGGTGTTTTGGGCGCTGAGAATTCATGTGATATTCCCTGATCGCTACAGAATTTCTCAAAACTACTGTTTTCGAATTCAGATCCATGATCACTACGGATCTTGCTAACATGAGAACTTTTCTCATTTTGGATTCGTTTGATGACCCTTTTTACTTCATCCAGGGTTTTAGTTTTATCTTTTAAGAATGATACCCAAGTAAATCTGGTATAGTCATATACGATAACCAAGATGTATTTTTTGCCTCCTCGACTCTCTGATCTGGTTGGTCCAATAAGATCTATATGGAGAAGCTCGAGTGGTCTAGATGTGGTATTGAAGTTCACTTTCTTGTGAGAGCTCCTAATCTGTTTGCCCAACTGGCATTCATCACATATTTTGTCTACTTTTTCAATTTGGGTAGACCTCTAATTAGTTCTCTTTTGCTCAATCTAAATAAGTTCCGATAGTGTACATGTCCAAGGCATTTATGCCATAATTCAGTCTCATCAGTATGGACCATGTAACATGATTGAGTAGATGAGCTAGCATCACTAATGATGTAGCAGTTTTCAGAAGTTCTGTTACCAGTTAATATAACAGAACCCCTTTTATTAACTATCTCACAACCTTGATTAGAAAACTTTACACTATGGTTGTTATCACATATCTGAGAAATGCTTAATAGGTTGTGTTTTAAACCCTCAACACATAAGACATTCTTAAATAAGGGAAGGTTATAAAGTTGAACCGTACCTTGGCCAATAATCTTGCAATTGCTTCCATCACCAAATGTGACTGACCCGTCAGTCATATCTTTAAGATCGGTGAATAAAGCTTTGTCACCTGTCATATGCTTGGAGCAACCACTATCTAGGTACCACTTTGAATGGCTTGTTTCTTTGAAAGCAGTGTGGGCAACCAAGCTGGCAACTTTAGGAACCCATTTCATAACTGTTTTGGGTTTAGGAGTATAGATGGTCTTTTTCTGTTTATTGTTGTAGGAACGACCTATAGAGTTCGACTTTAATAGCTCCTTGAGAAGATCAATAGTTTTTTCAGCTAATTGATTTTGGTTTTGAAAATTAAAGTTGACATGACTAATTTTAGGTTTTTGAAAAGTTTTTGAATTTTTAGAAAAATCTTGAAAAGTATTCTTTTCTTTTGAGTTTGAAGACTCTCCTTTTACAAATTTAGGAGCAGTGGTCTTTTGTTTAGGAGATGTATTCTTATCATAGCCCAACCCGGATCGATCGCCACATTTTCTTGATCCGGACAATAATATTTCCAATTTCGGATCACCTTGGGCATATCTCCATGTGTCTTTCAAACTCAGAAGAGAAGCTACCTCATTTTTGAGTTTCTCTTTTTCGAATTTCAAATCTTCAATTTGGGAGGTTTTGAAATCTAAATCATTTTTGGTTTTTTCAAAAGAATCAGAAATATGAGACTTTTCTAAGACGAGACTCATAATCTTCCTTAAGCTTAGAAAATTTTTCTTTTTGTAATTTAAGCTTGACAGCAATTTGACAACTCTCTTTATAAAGGGCATTATAAGCATCTTGAAGATCATCTTCATTATCGCAATCACTATTCAGATTTTCTTCACTAGATATATCATCATGATCTGAATAGGTGATCTTGGCTAGAGTCATAAGGGCTTTAACACCATCGCCCGACTCGGTTTCAGAATCTTCTGATTTAGAAGAGGATTCAAAATCAGATGATTCATCCCAAGTAGCCATCATGCTTTTCCTTTTTAGAACATTTGTTAGATAAGTGCCCATACTCTTGACAGCTGTAACATTGACTATCTTTCAAGGATTTACGAGTTCTAGGTTTAGATCGTCTCTTATCATTTGATTTTTGAAAATCAACCTTTTTCTTGTTTTTAAAAATTTTGTAAAACCTTTTTGCTAAAAGTGCCATATCATCTTTGGTATTTTTTGAATCCGAAGTACTCTCTTGTGAAACATTTTTAGAGGATTTGAGAGCAATTGATTTTTCTTTAGGAGCCTTAAAGGATAACTCATAGGTTTGAAGTGAACCAACTAATTCCTCAACCCTCATGGTATTCATATCACGAAGTTCCTGAATCGCGGTTACTTTAGAATCGAACCGTTCAGGAAGTGAACGTAGTATTTTTGCGCACACTTTACTTTCAGGGATTCTATCACCAAGACCCCACATAGAGTTCACAATGTCATTCAATCTAGTGTAGAAGTCCATAAACATCTCATTCTCCTCCATATGAATTTCTTCAAATTTAGTTGTGAGGAGTTGGACTTTAGATTTCTTTACAATAGATGTACCCTCGTGTGTCATTTCTAATATATCCCATGCTTGTTTTGCATTTTCACAAGAGATGATTCTTTTGAATTCATCTGGTGATAATGCACAAGTAATTGCATTTAGTGCTTTTGCCTTTGCACTACTTTCACTTTTCTGAAGTGTGGTCCAAAGCGAATAAGCCGTTACTTTCAAAGATTTTGAACCATCACCATTAGTTACTTCAGTGATAGGAGGGTTCCATTCATTCACTGTGGCCAGCCACACACTTTCATCTAAGGATTTGAGGAAGATCCTCATCTTGGCTTTCCAATAGGCATAGTTTGTGCCATTAAAGGGTGGTGGCCTAGTGACTAATAGGCTATCAAAATTTGACATCTTAATATAGCTTAGATCGTTAGCTCAGGAAATAAATCCAATAAATAAACAATAAGCACGAGCTATTAGGCTCTGATACCACTTGAAAGGGCCTAGCTATATGCCCTAGAGGGGGGGTGAATAGGGCAATGCCAAATAAAACTAATAACAGTGGAATAATAAAATATTTAAGGCACAATGCTGAATATAAAACAATCACAATAGCCTAAAATAAAGAGATTGATATTTTATCAGTTCTAAGGACAACCTTACACCAAAAACCAGAGGTTTAAGGTAGGACAACCTTATTTCTAGAACGTCCTTAGAATCACAAACCAAAGAGGAATAATAAGTAATGAAATCAAAATAACTTGCGGAAAATAAATCGTAAGTTATTACAACATTCATCCACACTTACTTGAAGTGATTACAACATTCATCCACAATCACAAACCACAAAACTGAATGAATAAAGGAATGAAAGAATGAAGCACATCCACAACACAACGATATATAGTGGTTCGCCTATGTGTACACCAACTGTTATCCAACAGCCACACAGATTGCTACTCCACTCCTAATATCCTCATACAGGGGATATTAGCATGCACTATCAAAATAGGTTTCACAGGTTCACCTAAAACCTTCACAATTGTGTCTTTGATCTCGGGCTTACACAATCCAAAAACCCCACAATCTAAGTTTTCTGGCTCTCCTCAGATAACCACTATAATGAGATTTTTCTGGCGAATCTCAAACAAAAACCAGAGAAAGTAAATTACAAAACATGTAAAATACCTGAATCACCTTTTGAAGAAGCCCGGTAGAACCAATGGAGTAGAAGTTCGATTCGACGTTCAAAGTCCAATACTCACTTTAAGAATGGTTCTAAGTCTAATTGATTTTAGATCAAACAGGCTAGATCTATTTGATTTTGAATCCAAGAAGAAGGAATATCAGAAATTCCCCTTTTCTAATAAGATTGGAATGTATATCAAAATCAAATAAAAATAAGCTAGAAAAAGGAATATTAAATAAGCACAATGTAGCTTAAAATAAACACAAACTTATCTCAGAGAATAGCCTAAAGAATGCTTAAATAGAATTGATTTGAAGTACAAAAACTCTGAAGTTCGTGCTATATTTATAGCCTAAAAAATCTCGTCTACGAATGGTCTTAGGATCCTAGGACTGGTCGTAGCATCAAAGATTTTCGAAAGATTTCCGCGGGATAAGATTTTCAGTTCCACGATAGGTCCTGGGTGGTCTACGACCGGTCGTGGGTCACCTACGACTGGTCGTGGATCACCTACGACTGGTCGTAGGACCCCAAAAATGGTTGCTGGAGTTTGAGTCATAGGGCTACGACCGGTCGAAGTATGAGTCGTAGAACTTCTAGGACTGGTCGTAGGATGTCCAGGACTGGTCGTAGGACAGCCAGAAAGATTCAAAAATCTTCAACTACCTAGGATTGGTCCTGAAAAACTTAAGACTGGTCGTAGCAAAGCTAGGACTGGTCTTGAAGTCCCTATGACTGGTCTTAAAACACTCCAAACAAGCATATTAAAATATATGAGTTATGTATCCTGAATAACCTACAGTAAAGCCCATCCTAAGGTCAATCTAAGGCCAAACAAACCTTAAAAGTGAGATGGACATTGAAGGTCTATTCTCTCAGATGACCCTTAAGAGAAGATTGTGAATATACAAAACTTGTAGTAGGCCTTCATGAGCTTGATCTTGACTTGACAAAGTCTTCTAGTAAACTTGAACTTGATCAAATCTTGAACATGCAACCTTGAAAACTTCTATTCTTGATTTCTTCATCCAAGATTTGAAAACTTTCTTCATTTAAGATCTTGTCTTGAAATGTGATGTCTTGATATGTCTTGATTGCAATGACTAGTCTTCAAATATAAAATACAAGATATACAAGACATAGATATAGGTTTTGGCACCATAAAATTTGACAACTAAAGGGATATGAAATCATAGCACTTACATAATCCCGGTACACAGGATCAGTCAGAGGCATGGACATGTCCTCTGAGCCAAATTTCTCAACAAATGACTTTAAACATTGTCCATTCACTTTATAAACATGGCCATTTGTTAGATTCTTTATCTCAATAGCCTCATGTGGATAGACATTAGTAATAATGAAAGGGCCAGTCCATTAAGATCGGAGTTTATCCGAAAAAAGGTGTAATCGAGAATTGTATAGAAGGACTTTTTGACTGGTTATGAATGATTTCCAAAGGATGTTCCTATCATGGAACACCTTCATCCTGTCTTTATAAATTCTCGAGTTCTCATATGCGTCATTTTGGATTTCATCAAGTTCATTCAACTGTAGTTTGCGCAGTGAATCAACGTTACCCAAATTGAAGTTCAGACTTTTGATAACCCAGTAGGCTCTATGTTCCAACTCTACAGGCAAGTGGCAAGCTTTCCCATAGATGAGTATAAAGAGAGACATTCCAATGTGGGTCTTAAAAGCTGTACGGTATGCCCATAAAGCATTGGTCAAACGGATTGACCAATCCTTACAATCAGGGTTAACAGTTTTCTCTAGAATATGTTTAATTTTCCTGTTAGAAATCTTAGTTTGTCCACTTGTTTGTAGGTGGTATAAAGTGTTCACCTTATGAAAGATACCATATTTCTTCATGAAGTTTTCAAATGGCCTATTACAGAAGTGTGAACCTCCATTATTAGTATTCCAAACTGAGAAAGGATATTTTCTTTTAAAAATTAAATGACCATACGATGGTCATTGTTCTGGCATGGGATCGCTTTGACCCACTTAGTGACATAGTCTATTGCTAGCAAAATGTACAAATTTCCAAAGGATTGGGGAATGACCCCATGAAATCGATGCCCCAGTAATTAAATGCTTCAATGATAAGAATGGAATTTAGAGGCATCATATTTCGATGGAACAATGTACTCATTTTCTGACAATGCTCACAAGCTTTACAAAACTCATGAGTGTCCTTGAGCATAATGGGTTAATAAAAGCCGCACTGCAAAATTTTGGTCATGGTCTTTTTAGTAAAAAAGTGACCACCATAGGCCTGTTAATGACAGAAGGAGATGACACTTTGGTGTTCATTATCTGACACACATCTCCTTAGAATTTGGTCTAGGTAATATTTGAATAAATATAGGTCATCCTAGAAGAACTTACAAATCTCGGCGAAGAATTTTTTCTTATCTTGTGCATTCCAATGAGTTAGTGTGAAACCTGTGGCAAGATAATTAACAATGTCAGCAAACTAAGGTAATTGGGAGAGTTTAAACAATTATTTATAGGGGAACATATTGTTTATAGGTGGCGTTTCAAGGGAATCAGGGAGATCAAGTCTCAAAAGATGGTCAACCACTGCGTTCTCTACTCCCTTTTGTCTCATATTTCGAAATCAAATTCCTGGAGTAGGAGAATCCATCTTATCACATGGGGCTTAACATCATTCTTAGAGAGAAGGTACTTCAATGCTGCATGATCAATATAGATGATGATCTTGGATCTGATCAAGTAAGATAAAAGTTTGTGCAAAGCAAACACTACGACTAAGAGTTCCTTCTCTATAGTAAAGTAGTTCATTTAGGCAAGATTTAAAGTTTTACTTGCATAGTGAATAATGTAAGGCTTCTTTTCTTTTCTATGGCCTAACACCGCCCTAATAGCATATTTAGACGCATCACACATGATCTCAAAAGGAATGCTCCAATTAGGTGGCTTCATGATTGTAACACCCTGAATTTTTGTCAACTTGGAGTTAGACGTCCTTAGGCAATGGGTCAACCATAGCACCATGGTAACTTCTCAAAACTCGATTCCAAAGCCAAAGAGACCATTTAGAACCTAATTCTTTAGAAATTTAACGTGTATTAACTAGCGCTACATTAGTTTTCCTGCAAAACTAGCACCAATAACTTTTAATACGAACTGTAAGACCTAGAACCTCTAAAATTGTTAACGCTACGTTACCCTGAAATCTAGGATCCAACTCTAAATCCAGTTGCTCCCGGGAATACTTTGTAACTTTATATTGGTTCTAGATTGCGCATCGAGAGTCTGATAGCTATGAACTTAGACCATTACGATCGCCTAGTTGGGCTTGTCAATCACCTAGAAAATCAAGCTCAAAAGATGTCCTGAGACCATTTTATTGAGGCCGGAGTGAAGAGAGTAAGAAAATGAAGATTTTTAGAAAATTAATTATATTTTTTAAGAAATCTGGAACATTTCACTTGCGCGCTATTTCTAAGCATTCTGATCGTTAGAATTTGACCCAAATTTACCCTCGGATCAGGATAGGTGGCCCTTACATGTCATAGTACTTGTAGCTCTGATTGAGTTCCCGTAACCGTAGAATTGAAACTGGTCCACCACGGTCGATCTGGAAACCCGACCGGACTAAAAACTTAGCTTAACCTAGATCTGATAATAGAGAGCTTAAGTCTGATCGCATTTAGTAACAGGACCTCCAGAAGTGCTCCGTTGGATCGGAACAGACCCGATTTGGTTATAACCTAAGTATAACTTGGCCTTAAGTCTATTTTCATCAAGTTTAGGCTTATAAAAAGGCTTAAAACCCCCATTCCCAAATCCCATACGAATTTCCAAACGCTAGAGATTTAAGAGGGAGAAAAGAGAGAGAAAGTGAGGGAGAAGTTGGTGCTGCTTCCTGGGATTCTTCCCAGCTTTGCTACGTGTTTAATCCACCTATCCGTATCGCTATTCCGGCATTTCTGACTCCAATCCCAGGTAAGAAATCCTAACCCAAACCTATTTTAGGGCTTAGTATAGTTTAAGTGATGATGTAGCTAATCTATTTCATGTTCTAGGTTGTCAATCCGCCGTTGATGATGACTTATCGTCTGAATCATATCCATTTCGTATTTTCTAGTTTAAGGTGCGGACTATATACGCTTAGGTTATGGTTTTCAACCCTTTTAATGTTAGATAATGATTTATTCATGTTATGCTTGCCGTTACACATGCCAAATATGCTATCTGTTTTGTCTTTCACAAACGTATACTTTGTATTGTAAATACCGTATTTCATGTATATGTTAGAATACATGTATGCGTATGGAATCTGCTAGTTTTCTTGCCATGATAAATTGTCGTTGTGATATGCCTAATATGTATGCGGTAACTCCTTGGTGAGAGGACTTTCCCTAATTTGCAACGGTGTCGACATACGTGATGTATGTTGAATAGTGTAAGCTAAGTGTTTATTTAAATGTCTAAATGAGACAATGGTTAGAAAATGTGTTTGCTAAGATGGTTGAGATATGGATTTCAACCATAATGTTTGTGTGCATGATTTCCTTCATGAATCATGTGACTTAGAATATCCATGCTACATGAGTGTATGATTTCCTCCATGGATTATGTACTTGGTTGAATCATGTTACATGTGTGTATAAATTCCTGCATATACTATTTACATTTCAAGCTATACTTCATTATTGTTCATGTGAATGCAGGATATGAATCATATGCTAGTTATTGTATATGTATGTGAATGGGGTTGTACTACAGTTCAGGCAATCGGAAACTGTTCCATAAATAGTGGTCGAGTTTGTCTTCACCACATAGGATGAGTTTAGCGAATCTAAGTCGTGCTTGGGCTGTTCGGAAGTGGTTAGGCCACACGGAGTGCTTATGCATCCCATGCCGTTCAACTTAACGTGTGCTTGGCCTAATTGAGCTTATTAACTAACCCGATTGACCGATGTTTGTTCACCATATTTGGTCACTACTGTTTGAACCTAAGGTACCAAAATTACCAATGAAAAGTGCCTCTAACCTTGGTACCTCGATCCACTAAGACTCATGAGCCGATTATGGTGGTATGGGACACTATATTCGTGCTGTCGGCCTACATTGATTGGTGACGAGCCCTTTGTAGTGACTAATGAGTACCTAACTCGGGAGCAGATTATGGTGGTATGTGACACTATATTCTTGCTGTCGGCCTACATTAATTGGTGACGAGCCCTCTGTAGTGACCTCGAGTATATCCTGATAGTGCATAAGGGCGACAAGTCTTGTTGTAGTATATGGGATATAACTAGGCCTGTATTGATATGGTGATGGGAGAGAGGAGCGACGATTGCACGCAACAGCCCTGACAGCCCTTGCAGTGACCTAGAACCGTAACATCGTATGAGATTATCTCGAACTGATGACCCGAGAATGGATCACCGTTTGGGTAATGATACAAGAGAGGTACCTTAGCTTCTCAATCCTACTGTATGAAAAGGACTAATAAGAACTTGGTAATTATACTCATGACATCGCACTGCATGTGCCATTGGCATTGGTGTGAAAGCACAGTGGTAGTGATTCATGCTGCGATCGTTAGATGATGTCGCATGAGGGAGTTTGTGGTGAGGGCATGCATCATTACCTCATATCATTCTTGCATTAACAAGAGTATCTAGGACCTGTTTGATTGTACTGCCTTATTATTACTGTTTGATTGAATTGATAACATGTCAACCTTTGCTGTATAGTTTCCACTGAGTTAGCTACTCACTCCCATGTTACGGGATAATGTTTGTAACACCAAACAGTCCCTGTTTTTATTTTCAGATGGCGACGATGCTTGCGAGGAAGAGTCGATCTTACTTGATGATGTTGAGGAGGATTTCTCCTATATGCAGGTTCTGATTGACGGTGTTACAGGGTTACTGATTAGATGCCAATACATTTGGTATTTTTCCTTTTATTTAAACACCCATGTATATCCTTTTCTTTCCATTTTTGGAGTATACATGTATTTAGTTAACCTGGTAACACGTTTACACTCTGGAGACTTATAATCAATTATACATTTTATATATTTATCACAGTCTTCCGCTTGAGAAACTTAACTGTCTCTGGAGTATGATATGCTGTTTTGGTCTAATCCCACTCATGTTTTCTGCACTAATATGAACAACATTTATCCATCATTGAAAATGTTGCATAAGTGATGTTCTGAAACTTGGGAGTGGAGTTTATGCTCAACCCCCAATTTTTGGGATGTTACAATGATTGGTGCGGTAGTCAACATGCCCTCCAACTTAGTGGAAGCTTCCTGACATTGCTCATTCCACTCGTATGGTACATCCTTTTGAAGTAGATTTTATAAAGGATGAGAAAGGTGACTAAATTCCTTTATGAATCGTTTGTAAAATCCGACGTGTCCTACGAAGGATCTCACGTCTCGTATGCTCTTGGGTGGAGGTAGGTTAGAGATAAGATCAATTTTAGCCTTACTTACCTTAATTCCTTTGGACAAGATGATACGTCCAAGAACAATTCCCCTACGAACCATGAAATGACACTTCTCCTAATTTAGTACTAAATTCTTTTCCTCGAATCGCTTTAGCACATTTTTTAGATTTTTCAAAAACTCACTGAAGGATAGACCAAAGATAGAGAATTCATCCATGAAGACCTTAAAATATTGCCCCACCATGTCAGAAAGTATACTTAACATGCATCGTTGAAAAGTAGCAGGGGCATTACACAGTCCAAATGGAATCCTTCGATAAGCAAAGGTGCCAAAGGGACATGTGAATGTGGTCTTTTCTTGATCTTCAAGGGCTATCTCTATTTGATTATAGCCCGAATATCAATCAAGGAAGCAATAATAAGAGTGATTAGTTAGCTTTTCCAAGATTTGATCAATAAAGGGAAAAGGAAAGTGGTCCTTCCTTGTGATGGTATTCAACTTTCTGTAGTCAATGCACATTCTCCAACCAGTAGTAACTCTTGTTGGCATGAGTTCATTGTCAGAATTGGCTACGATGGTGATTCCGGACTTCTTAGGAACCACTTGCGTTGGACTCATCCATTGGCTATCGGATATGGGGTATATGATTCCCACATTCAACAACTTAAGTACCTTAGCCTTAACCACTTCCTTCATGTTTGTATTTAATCAACGTTGTGGTTGTCGAAAGGTCTTCGTATTATCCTCAAAATGAATGAGGTGAGTACAAATCAAAGGGTTAATTCCCTTTAGCTCTGCAATCAACCATCTAAGGGCTCCTTTATACTTAATGAGAGTAAAGATAAGCATACTCTCCTATTCTTGCTCAAGGTGGGAAGAAATTACCACCGGATATGTCTCATGTTGACCTAAATAGACATATTTAAGATCAGAGGGAAAATGTTTTAGGTCAAGCTTTGATGCTTTGAGGTTAGATGGTAGAGGCACTACATTATTGTGGGGTAATTCTTCAAATTGTGGCCTCCACCGATTAACTTCAAGTACCAGCGTAGCATCTAACATAGCATCCATCTCCCTAATAATGTCATCATCCAAATAAGGGGAGTGGGCTAAGCACATCTTTAGAGTGTTAGAGTATAGAGTCGAAAGTGCTTTATCTTCCACGAAAGAATCGATTATGTTAATGTCGTGGGTATCGTCATCATCCTCTCACTATTTGCTCATATTGAAAAAGATGTTAAGCTCCAATGTTATATTTTCAAAAGATAGATTCATAATCCCATTCCTACAATTAATGATAGCATTTGATGAGCAAGGAATGGTTGACCATGAATGATGGGTATCTGAGTGCTCACATCCACGATGGGTTGAGTATTTAGAACAATAAAATCTATTGGGTAGTAGAATTTATCAACCTGGACCAACACATCCTCGATCATCCCTCTCGGTACATGAATTGATCGATTAACAAGTTGTAACATGGTCTGGGTGGGTTTTAATTCACTAAGACCTAATTGTTTGTATACAGAGTAAGGAATCAGATTTATACTCGTCCCCAAGTCAAGAAGTGCATGCTCAATCTGGTAATTCCCAATTACGCAAGTGATGGTTGGGCTACCGGGATCATTGTATTTTTACGGTACATCTTACTTGAGGATAACACTCACTTTTTCTGTCAAAAAGATTTTCTTTTGTATGTTTTGCTGTCTTTTGGTAGTGCATAGATCTTTTAAAAATTTGACATATGAAGAGATTTGTTTAACAACATCCAGTAGAGGGATGTTGACCTTCACTTGTTTAAGCACCTCTAGAATATCCTGAGAATTAGATAGAGGTTTTGGTGTATTCAACCATTGAGGGAATGACGTAATCGGATTACTTTGAGGTTCTAGTTCTAACCCTTATGGAGTAATGCTATGTCTATCATTCTTATCTTCTTCAGGGTCCTTAGGCTTTTCAGCCCTTTCGAAATAGATTTGTCAATTGTCTTTCCACTGCTAAGAGTGGTGATAGACTTGGCTTGCTCTATTTGATTTGAAGAGCTTGGGTCACTAATTTCATGTTATGGCTTTGGATTGGGGAGAGGATGGGCTGGAATTATCCCTTTCTCCCCAGTTACTAAGTATGACTCAATCCTTTAAATGGACGATGCAAACATTCCCATTGCTGTTTTGATATCCTAGAATGCTTGTACCATATTCTGGTTGAATAACTCTTAGTTTTGTATGAATTTTTGAACCGTATCCTCTTGAGGCCTCTTCTAATTTAAAATTTGAGTAAGGGCCTCTTGTGGGTTAACCATTTGTCCATTCCTCCAACTAAATTTTAGATGGTTTGTCCAGCTGGAATTGTATGTATTTGAGGTGGGACCTCTGAAAGGTCTTTGGTAGTTGTTCATGGCATTCGATTGCTCATTCAATATCTCTTGAAAAGTAGGAATTATTGAGCAATTCTCAGTTCTATGTATGTTATAAGCACAAATATCACAAACAACTTCCGTAGCCTTATCAGATTTGATAGGTTCTGACATCTTAAGTTCCCTGGCCTCGACTTTTCTTGTGAGATTGTCACTCTTGTACTCATATCATCTTCCTCTTTTAGAACATAAATTCCTCCTATTTCCTTTGATTTAGTAAGCTTAAAAGTGGTGATTCTAGGAGAGGTGTCCCATGATTGCATGTTTTTTGTCAATTGATCAAGGTAATCCCATGCATCATCGGCCTCTTTGTTCATGAATTCACCATTACACATCATCTCTATGAACTGATGCATTAGTAAAGTCAATCAATTATAAAAAAAGCTTATTGTTCACCACACTTCGTAGCCGTGATGTGGACAGGAATTCGTGAGATCTTTGAACCTTTCTTAGCATTGGAAGAAGGTCTCTTCCTCTTTTTGGGTAAGGTTCATGATTTCTTTCCTTAAAGTGTTAGTTTTATTAAATGGGAGGTCATCTCGGCCCATGTGCCTATGGATCTTGGCTTTAAGGAGTGCATCCATGTCTTAGACTTCTCTTTCAATGAAAAAGGAAACAATTTAAGTCACACTGTGTTCTCAGACACATTTAGAAAGTGTAATGTAGTGATTATCTCATCAAACTCCTTCATGTGCAAATATGGACTTTCAGAATCTAGTCCATAAAAATTAAGGAGTTGTATCACTCCAGGTTTGATATCCACGTTTCCTGCATAAAGTGGAAAGACTATGCAGGAAGGTGTACTCATCTCCACCGGTTGTAAATAATCACGTAGAGTATGAGGTGAAGGTGCATTATGCACCTTGTTTTCATCTTGAACTTTCTCAATTAGTAGTTGAGGTTGATTTGTAGCCATCACTTCAATTAATTGAGAGGATATCAAGTGGTGTCTAATCCTTTGATGGATAGGCAACCCTTCGACTAATCATCTTTCACTCAATAGACGTTGAGTGTTCTCACGAACCCACTTAGGCATGAAACATGCACAACCCTCAAGTAACTAAACAATTAAACCTAAAAAGAAAATTAAAAAAACTAAAATAAATAAGAGATCTAAAAAAAATAAGAGAGAGGGTTGGAATAAAATTACCGAATAAGAGTTGCTATGTTAGGAATCCTACAAAATAGAAAATAATGTTAGTTTCTAAAAATAATTTCATAAAAATTCCTAACCTAAAAACATAGCAGAAAAATAAATCATAATCTCAATCTAATTCTAATACTAATTAATTCCAGAAAAACGTAGTCGTAGCCCCGACAATGGCACCAAAAACCTATTCACAACCCTAAGTGTAAGGTTGCGATCTAGTAATAACTCGTGAGAACGAGGTCGAATCCATAGGGACTAAACTTGCACGTATTTTGAAAAGAACTAGAACTAAAACTAGAAGAATATCTACATCTGAATTTTAGAATAAAAGAGAGTAATTGTGAATAATGTTTAAACTATCAATTAAAGGTGGAAACTAGGGTGTCAAGGATCCACTTGTAGATATTAAGATGTTACCTTGCTTGATTTAATAAACACAATTGGAATTGGAGTCCTATCCTATCCAAATGAAAGATAAAGCAATTTAAATCAAATCTAAACTTTTCATTAACCTAATTCTCATTGGAGGAGAATTATGAAGATTGGAAGGGATTCTATCACCCTGCCATGCCCAGGAGATGATAGTGAATAATGAGATTTACCAATCTCACTATCTCAAAAAAAGAAAAGGAGATATCCAAAGCTATCACAACATCTATTGTAATTGAGTCACAATAACTCATAGAAAATTAAAAATATTCCTTTAATATCAAATTAAAAATTAATGAAGTTCAATAAGAATAAAATTAAAGCAAAATAAAAATCCCAACATGCTATAAGCTTCACCTCTTAGCCCTAACTAAAAGGTTTAGCCAACCATAGACATGATTGAAACCAAATCTCTTAAACAAAGCATGAAAAATAAACTAGAAAAGAAGAAAAACCCTTTGACAGCTGCTCCACTCCTTTGTTATGCTCCTTGAGACTTTTTCAAACCCTAAAAGATGCTTTGGAGCATCCTAGGGAGTCCTATTTATAGTTGTAGAACTCCAACTTTCGCACATAATTGGAAAAATCTAGAAACAGCCGTAAATTTACGCACTCTCTGCAGTTTTCTAAATTAAACTTTACTTTGCGTAATTTTTCAAAATATACTTTGAGTTTCAGAATATGCTTTTTTAGGACAATTTCAAAAATATGTTTGTTTTCAGGATAATTTCATGATTCATTCTCTTCACTTTAAATATTTGATTCTTTTCATTCCTCACTTGGTTTTCTTAGATCTTTAGCATGTAAATTCTTCATTAATGACTTCCAAATCTTCAAATCTTCATTTAGTAATCTTTTGAGGTAAATCTTCCTTTTAACATTAATTTCACCTTGAGCTCTCGAAATCACCTCACACATGAAAACATGAATAATTAAATCAATTAAGCATTATCATGTCTATAAAACCAAGGTATAAATAGGGAGAAATATGCAATATTTCATACTTAACAGTAGGCTAAGTCTATCATTACTCTTAAGAGTGGGAAGACAATTGACAAATCTATTCCGGTGAGGGCTGAAAAGTGTAAGGACCTAGAAGAAACTGATAATGATAGACCTATCAATGCCCCACATGAGGAAGAATCGAAAAGAGTGAGTAAGCTGATTGCACCCATTCCCCCAGCAGTTGATTGCACTAAAACAAGATCAATATTCTAGAGGTGCTTAAGTAAGTAAAGGTCAATATTCCTCTACTGGATGTTGTTAAACAAATCCCTTCATATGCTAAATTTCTGAAAGATCTACGTACTACCAAAAGACAATAGAACATATAAAAGAAAATCTTTCTAACAAAAAAGGTGAGTGTCATCCTTAAGCAAGATGTGCGATAAAAATATAAAGATCCTGGTAGCCTAACTATTACCTGTATAATTGGGAATCACCATATTGAGCATGTACTTCTTGACTTGGGAGCGAGTGTTAATTTGATTCCCTTTTTAGTATATGAACAATTGGGTCTAGGTGAATTAAAACCCATTCGAACCATACTACAACTTGCCGATTGCTTAGTTCCTGTACCGAGAGGGATGATTGAGGATATCTTGGTCCAGAATGAATGTTTTATCTTAGATATCAACAAAATTATCTTCCCCAATAGTTAATAAATTCTACTATCCAGTAGATTTTATTGTCTTGAATACTCAACCCATCGTAGATATGAGCACTCAAATTCTAATCATCCTTGGTCGTCCATTCCTTGCTACATCAAATACAATGATTAATTGTAGGAATGGAATTTTAAATTTATCTTTTGAAAATATGACATTAGAGCTCAATATCTTTTTCAACATGAGCAAACAATCAAAGGACGTTGATGATATCCATGACATTAACTTGATAAATTCTTTCGTGGAAGATGGAGTACTTTTGATTCTATACTCTGACCCTCTAGAGACGTGCTTGGCCCACTCCCTTGATTTAGGTGATAACATGATTAGGGAGATGGATGCCTTATTTGATTCTGCGCTGGTACTTGAAGTTAACGGGTGGAGGCCACAATTTGAAACATTTTCTCAAACTATGCAATACCTCTACCGTTTAGCCTCAAAGCACGAAGCTTGACCTAAAACCTTTGCTTAATGATCTTAAATATGTCTATTTAGATCAAGATGAGACATACCCGGTTGTGATTTCTTCCCACATTGAGAAATAACAGGAGAGTGTGCTTATTTCCACTCTCATTGAGAATAAAGGAGCCCTTGGATTGTCGATTGCGGACCTCAAGGGAATTGATCCCTTGATTTATACTCACAACATTCATCTTGAGGATAATGTGAAAACCTTCTGGCAACAACAACGTCGATTAAATCTAAACATGAAGGAAGTGGTTAAGGCTGGGGTACTTAAGTTATTAGATGTGGGTATCATATACCCTATATCCGACAATTAATGGGTGAGTTCAACTCAGGTAGTTTCTAAGAAGTCCAGAATCACTATCGTAGATAATGCTGATAATGAACTCGTGCCAACTAGAGTCACTACTAGTTAAAGAATGTGCATTGACTACAAGAAGTTGAATATCGTCATGAGGAAGGACCACTTTCCTTTGCCTTTCATTGGTCAAATCTTGGAAAGGTTAGTCGGTCATTCTTACTATTACTTCCTTGATGGGTATTTGGGATACAATCAAATAGAGATAGCCCTTGAAAATCAGGAGAAGATAATGTTCACATGCCCCTTTGACATCTTTGCTTACCGAAGGATGTCATTCGAGCTGTGCAATTCCCCTGCCACATTTTAGCAATGTATGTTGAGCATATTTTCTGACATGGTGGGGCAATATTTAAAGATCTTCATGGATGACTTCTCTGTCTTTGGTCCATCCTTCAGTGAGTGTTTGAAAAATCTTAAAAATATGCTAAAGCAATGCGAAGAAAGAAATTTAGTTCTGAATTAGAAGAAGTATCATTTTGTGGTTCCCAAGGGAATAGTTCTTAGACACAAAATTTCATCTAAGGGAATTGAGGTAGATAAGGTAAAAATTGATCTTATCTCTAACCTAACTCCAACCAAGAGTGTACGTGACCTGCGATCATTCTTAGGACATGCTGGATTCTATAGGTGATTCATAAAGGACTTTAGTCATCTCTCTCATCCTTTTTGTATTCTACTTCAAAAAGATGCACCATACGAGTGGACATAACAATGCCAAGAAGCTTTCACTAAGCTTAAAGCAATGTTAACAACCGCACCTATCATGCAGCCTCCTGATTGGAGCATTCCTTTTGAGATTATATGTGATGCATCTGACTATGCTATTAGGGTAATGTTATGCCAGAGAAAAGAAAAGAGGCCCTACGTTATTCACTATGCGAGTAGAACTCTAAATTCTGCCCGAGTGAACTATTCCACTACGGAGAAGGAACTCTTAGTTGTAGTGTTCACTTTGGATAAATTTAGGTCCTACTTGATCGGATCTAAGATCATCACTACACTGATCATGCGGCGCTAAAGTACCTTCTTTCTAAGAAGGATGTTAATCCTTGCTTGATAATATGGATCCTTCTACTTCAGGAATTCAACATAGAAATACAAGACAAAAGGGGAGTAGAAAACGTAGTGGCTGACCACCTTTCTCAACTTGACCTCCTTGATTCCTTTAAAGTTATAAATGATATGTTCCCTGATAAGCAATTATTTAAACTCTCCCAATTACCTTGGTTTGCTGACATTACAAATTATCTTGCCACAAGTTTCACGCTAACACAATGCAATGCGCAGGATAAGAAAAAATTCTTCACTGAGGTACATAAATTTTTCTAGGATGATCCTTATCTATTTAAATATTTTCTAGACCAAATTCTAAGGAGATGTGTGCTAGATAATGAACATTAGCGTGTCATCTCCTTTTGTCACTCTCAGGCTTATGGTGGTCACTTTTCTACTAAAAAGACCACGACTAAAACTCTGTAGTGCGGCTTTTACTGGCCCCCTATATTCAAAGATACTTATGAGTTTTGCAAAGCTTGTGGGCGTTGTCAGAAATTGGGAGGATTGTACAGTCAAAATATGATGCCACTAAACCCAATTCTTATTATTGAAGCATTCGATTACTAGGGCATCAATTGCATGGGGCCATTCCCCCAATCCTTTGGAAACACTACATATTGTTAGTAGTAGATAATGTCACCAAGTGGATCGAAGCAATCCCATGCCGGAGTAATAATCATCGAACGGTCATTGGATTCTTAAAAGAAAACATCCTTTCCTAGTTTAGAATGCCTCGAGCCATCATTAGTGATGGAGGTTTACACTTTTATAATAAGCTATTTGAGAACTTAATGAAGAAATATGACATTTCTCATAAGGTGAGCACTCCATACCACCACAGACGAGTGAGTAAGTTGAAATTTTTAATAGGGAAATCAAAAAAATTTTGAAAAAAACTATTAACCCTGACCATAAGGATTGATCAATCCACTTGACTGATACTTTATGGGTTTACTATACAACTTTTAAGACCCCCATTGGAATGTCTCCCTTTAGACTCATCTATAGGAAAGCTTGCTAGTTTCTTGTGGAGTTGGAAAATAGAACCTATTGGGTTGTCAAACATATGAATTTTAACTTAGACAACGTTGGCTTGCTACATAACCTTCAATTGAACTAACTCGAGGAAATTCAGAATGACGCATTGTTGAGGGTCAAATATTACATATTATTCCCCATTTATATCTTATTTTTATGAACATGATACTGCTTAATGTCCTATTTTACCCATGTTTGTGTTGCCAGGTGAATTTGAGAGCTTGGATTGGAAAAGGTGCTAAAAGCATGAATTTGATGCTCAAAGATCACCAAGGCAAAGAATGGATCTTAGGAGACAAAGATTGAAGATTTCAAGGTTCCAAGTTCAAGAAAACCAAGTGGAGAAGGAACAAATTTGAAAGAACAAGTAAAAAATACACATTAACTGAGTCATCGATCACCATTCGATGACATGAGGCTACCATTCAATGACATCGAACAAGGGTCGATGACATCAAATTTACGAATTAAAATTGAGTTGGTCTCTGGACAAATTGAAGACATTTTTCGATGACTCGATGAATTGTTTGATGACTCGAAGCCATTGAAGCTAGTTCAATGATATCAAATTTTATGTAGATTTTTGACAAAACTCGCAGGACATATTGGGCACAATGTTTAATTACTCAAAGTACTCCTTGATGATATTGAAGACCTGTTTGATGACATCGAAGGCCTCCTTGATGGCATCAAATTTATTGAAGAAATTGAATTAACTCTCTAGACTGTTTTGGACGCATTATCAATTCCTCGAACACCCTCGATGACATCGAAGGTAGGTTTGATGACATAGAAGGTTACACAGTCTGGATGAAGTTATATAGCATGCAAAAAGCACGGGTTTAAGGCACCTTAGATGACATTGAAGGCAGTTTGATGTCATTGAATGAATTGCATGAAGTCACACAGAGTTATGCGGAGTGCGTAAATTTGAGGCGATTTCTAGAATTGGTAGGTCGGTTTGAAGCATGGAGCACCGCAACTATAAATAGGAGACCCTAGGGCATCCCTGGGCATCTATCTAGGGTTTGGAGGATCAAAACACGAGGGTGGAGAGTCGTTGTCAAGCATTTTTCTTCTTTTTTTCTTAGTTTTTCATGCTTTCTTTTAGAGTTTTAGATCTAATCATGTCTATGGTTGGCTAAACCTCTTAGCTAGGGCTAAGACGTGAAGCTTGTAGCGTGATGGGATGTTTCTATTGCTTTGATTCATGTTTATGTTAAACTCTTTTTTATTCTAATTTGATATTTAAGGAATACTTTTAGTTTTTAATAGTTTTTTGTAACTCAAATTACAATAGATTTGTAATATCTTTGAGTATTTTCTTTTCATGCTTTGTGATTGTAAAATTAGGAAATCCTATTGTTCACCATCATTTCTTGGGCATGGTTGGATGATGGAATCCCTTCTAATCTTCACAATTCTCCTATGTTTGATTGTGGGATCGATATATCCTGTTGTAAGCCATTGTCTCCTAGGCATGGTTTTTGATAGAATCACTTCCAATCTTAACAACTCTCATCCATTGAGAATTAGGTCAAAGGAAGTTCAGATTTAGTTTTATTGAGATATCTTCCCATTGGATAGGATAAGACTCTGATTCCAGTTATGTCATTGAATCAAGCATAGTATCAACCTGATTACTACAAGTGGATCCTTAGAAACCTTAGTTCCCACTTTTGAATTCTTAAGTTTCTAGTTAAACACCTCCCAATTATTCTTTTATATTCCAAATTTAGATTCACATCTTTTTCTAGTTCTATTACTAGTTGCTTTTAAAATACACACAAGCTTAGTCCCTAAGGATTCTACCTCGGTCTTACCGAGATTATTACTACATCACGACCCTATACTTGGGGTTGTGAACACGCATACGAGAACTTGAGAATTTATAAGAACAAGATGAAGGTGTTCCATGATCGGAACATCCTTCGAAAATCATTCATAACCGGTTAAAAAGTTCTCTTATATAATTCTCGGTTACATCTTTTTTTGGGTAAGCTTTGATCTCGTTAGATCGGCCCTTTCACTATTACTAATGTTTATCCTCATGAGGTCGTCGAGATAAAGAATCCAACGAATGGAAATGTTTTCAAGGTAAACAGACATTATCTCAAGCCATTTGTTGAGAAGTTTGATTCAGAGGATATGTCCATACCTTTGATTGATCCTGTGTATTAAGATTGACCTCCTAGTCTAAGGGAGGTGTAGTCAGGTTTATTGCTTTCATAAGATTTAGGATTAAGATTGTTTTTCAATAAGTTTCATCTTCATGCTAACCCATTTAATTTTGAGAGCTTTAGAAAAGCTTCAATTATACTTCTTAAGGTACCACCTTTCCATCACTTCTCCTTTCTTTTTGTTGTCTCATGTGTATCATATGCTCATATCTTTTACATTAAGGACAATGTAGATTTTAGCTTGGGGGTGTGGATTAGGTAAACTAATCAATGTTCTCTTAGTCTTTGAGCAATTTTTTTTTTTTAATTTTCAATTTCTCAAGTAAAAGAATTAATTGGAAAACAAAAGTTTAAGTGATTAAGAAAGCCTTGAGTATGATGATAAGATAGAGATTGAATTTTGAATTGTTGGAGTTTGATCAATTGATTAGACTATCATTTAAGTTCTCTCATCTAATTAATTAAGATGAAGTTTGAATATCATGTTGATCTAAATCACAAGACACATTCAATTTATTTTTTATGAATTATGCTAGAATTTTTAATTGTTAGTGTATGAATCATTAATAGATGTTGAGAATTGAGTCTAAAGAATTTTATCCACCTTAACAAGATGAAAAGAACCAGTTAAAAAATAGAGAAATCGACGAAAAGGTTATATATGATGAAAAGATTGGAAAAGAATGAAGAATGAAAAGACTAAAAAGAATGAATAAATAAAAAGGACCGTCAATATAAAATTAAAAACTGGAAAAAGAAGAAAAAAAGGGATGAGTTCGAAATCAGTACTTGATTATTCAATCAATCTTGAGGTGATGAGCATGGCTAACATTATGAAATGATAGTATGTTTATGGAAAGTAAGTTGAAATTCATTGAGCACATTGAAAAACTTAATATATGAACTTATGCTCTTAAGTAATTGATAAAGAACCTATTTGTTTGATTGCTCATGTGATTTCGCTCTAGGTTTTCAAATGCTCACTCTCACTTCTGTGGATTCTACTCATTCATACTTGATTGTACAAAAGATCATTTGATGAAAGTGATCTGAATGTCGAGAATTAAGAATTCTTTCACACATGTTTTTCTCGACACTAGTAAAATACTAGTTGGGGGGTGTGTTGAGTGTCAAATATTGCATATTTCTCCTATTTATATATTATTTTTATAAACATGATAATGCTTAATGGGTATATTTTATACATGTTTATATTACAAGGTGAATCTGGGGGCTTGGGTTAAAAAAAATGTTAAAAGCATGGATTTACTACTCAATAATCCTAAGGCAAAAGACGGATCTTAGGAGACCAAGAATGAAGAATTTCCATACCAAAGATCCAAGAAAACCAAGTATAAAGGATGAATAAAAGACCGGAGAAGATTATTTAATCCGCAACAGAAAACAGACAAGTTCGGTCCGACTGAAGCTAACTTCGGTCCCACCGAAATTACACAAAACAGTCTAGCAACCAAAGATGAAATTCAGAGTTAATTTGGTTCGACCAAAGGATAATTCGTTCCGATCAAACCCAATCTCAGTTCGACTGAAGGAGGGATTCGGTGTGATCGAAAGTGCACAAATAGCTTTAGCGAAGAACAATGAATTTTGGAGTTAATTCAGTTCAACTGAGGATTAATTCGGTCCAATTGAAACTTAAGTTTAGTTTAACCGAACTCAAGCTCGGTGTGACCAAAATTAGGCAACTGCTGAAATAGAATCCTTTCATGATTCGAACTCGACTTTGGTTTGACCGATGCGAAGCGCGACTACATAAATTTGAGGAAGTTTCAAGGTCAGTTTGCAGAAATTCCAAGGCGGTGCGAAAGATAGTGTTTGACAACTATAAATAGGAGTCCCTAGGATGTCCCAAATCTTTTTTTCTATTATGAGATTATGAGATCGGTAAATCCTGTTGTTCACCATCGTCTCCTAATCATGGTAGGATGATGGAATCCCTTCCAATTGTCACAATACTTCTTCATGTGCAAACTAATTCATTGTGAAGTTCATATTGTTCTTCAATTATTTTATTTTTCAGCCGGATAGGATAAGACTTTAATTCTAGTTATGTTTATTGAATCAAACAAGGTAACATCTTGATAGCTATAAATGGATCCTTGGCACTCTATTTCCCTTTTGATATTTGATAAATCCTTCACAATTACTCTCTTTTATTCTAGATTTAGGTTTAGATCTTTTTTTAGTTCTAGTTTTAGTTATTTTCAGAATACTTACAACTTAGTCCATTTGGATTCGACCTCAGTCTCATTGAGTTATTACTACATCATGACCCCGCGCTTCAGGTCGTGAACAAAGACTTCCATAAATTGGCTGATCATATTATGAAAATGGCATTAATCACTCTTTGGTATGTAGCCCCTACATCTTTTAGACCGAAGGGCATTACCACCCAGCAAAAAATTTTCAAAGGTCCAGGACACCTGAATGCAATTTTTGGCATGCCATGGAAGGCTATATAAATCTAATTATACCTTAAATGTCGGCTTAAGAATGACACCATCTCTTGTCCCGCAGACCGATCGATTAACTGATCAATGACGAGCATAGGATATTCGTCCTTAGGACTGGTGAGGTTCAGATTTCTAAAGTCAATGCACAATCTCAACTTACCATTCTTCTTCATTAATGGGACTATATTTAACATCCACTCAACGTATTTGATTGGTCGAATAAACTTGGCCCTCAAGAGCCGTTCGATCTCTTCTTTGATCTTCAGAGTGACTTCAGCCATCATCCTTCTTGGAGGTTGTTTGTATGGTCGATGCCCCTCTTTGGTAAGTAATCTATGTTTGACCATAGATCTGTCTAGTCCTAACATATCATGATAGTCCCATGTGAATTTGTAACACCCCAGATTTTTGCGAACCTGAGATTAGACGTCCTTAGGCAATGGGTTAACCATAACACCTTGGTAACCTCTCAGAACCCACTTCCAAAGCCAAAGAAATCACTTAGGATTGATTCCTTTAAAAATTAAGCGTAAGTTAGCTAGCGCTACGCTAGAGTGGCTATGAAATTGTCCCTGATTGCTTTAAATACGTTCTGCAAGACCCAAAACTTGTAGAATCAATGACGCTATAATACCCTGAAACCTAAGATCAAACTCTAAACCCGTTTGCTCTCAGGAACCCTTTGAAACTTTGTATTGGATCTGGACCGCGCGTCGAAAGTTTGATACCTACAATCTTAGACGGTTATGACCGCTTAACTGGACTTGACAATCTTTTCGAAAATCAAGCCCAACCGATGTTCAGAAGTTATTTCATTGAGCGTAGAGTGAAGAGAGTGAGAAATGGGTTAGATTTGAAAATTTTAATCCAAATCTGGCACGTGACTTGGCGCGTTATTATTAAGCGTTCTGACCATCAGAATTTAGCCAAATTACACCCTCGGATCAGGAAAAATTTCTCTTTCATATCATGAGACTTGTAGACCTGATTTAGGTCCAGTGACCGCTGAATTGAAACTGGACCGCCACGTGCGATCTGGGAACTCTACCGGTCTGAAAACTTGATGTGTGCTAGATCCAGTATCCATGAGCTTAAGTCCGACCGCGTTCGGCCGGGGGACCTCCCGAAACACTCTTTTAGATTGAAAAAGTCCCGATTTGGTTATAACTCAAGTATACTTTGTTCCTAAGTCTGTTTTGGTGAAGTTTTAGCCTATATAAGGGCTTGAAACCCTCTCATATCTCTTCCATCCGAATTTGGATAAAACCCTAAATTGAGAGAGAGAGAGAGAGAGAAAGTGAGAGTTTGTGAGAGAGTGTGGGAAAGAATTCCCGCCACTTGCTGCAGCGTTTGCACGTATCGAAGCACCGCACTCCAATCACTTTCCCGGTAATTCCAACGCACTCCTAGGTAAGAAAAACCCTAAACCACTTGCTGATTTAGGGATTCCTTTGATTCAATAGTGAAGTAGCTTATGTATCTTGTGTATTAGGTCACCGCTACGCCGTTGACGAAGCGTATTCGTTCCGTTCAAAACGATACACGTCTAGGGCAAAAGGTGAGGATTTTAGACGCTTTGATTGACTGCTTTCAAAGCTTTCACTGTCGTTTAATAGTAGATTATCGACAGCAACACCGTTTAACATGTACAATGTGCTGTCCATTTTTCGTTTCGTAAATGTACGGTAAATATGAGATTTAGGGTATTTTAGGCATTTATAGAAAATACTGTATACGTCCGTATTTTGCTGAAATGCTTAACATGTAAATTCATCGTATTATGATATTATGTATGCATGTATAATCTGTTTGGCGAAGAGATTTGTCCTAATGCGCACTTTGGGTCGACATACGCTATGTAGACTAAAGTGTGTAGACTAAGTGTTTGTATAAATGTTTGTATTAGTATGTATTGAGTAAATGGTGTTGTAAATTAGTTTTGACAATGAATTCTCAATCCACATGATGTTGTACATGTTTGCTATATGAATTGATTTCCTTATATGTATGGAATACATGTGTTGGTTGATTGCTTACATTGTATGTTATAACAGGTGTTAACATACTTGTATGGTTTATATTCATTTCTGTTAGTCTCATATGAGTACTGATGTTAATATGTAAATGCTTTGGGCTATGACCTAGTCCAGGCAGTCGGTAACGGATTGAATTTGTGGTTGGCTTCTCTTTGCCACGAAGGACACGCCAATGAACGCGAGTCGTGTTTTGGGTTGGCGGCAGTGGTTAGGCCACACGAAGTGTTTCATGCACTTCATGTCGTTCATCTTGAGATGCGCTCGTACTAGTCGAGCCCGTCAAGTAACCCGACTGGCCATTGTATGTTCACCATGTATGAGTCATAACTGCTTGAACCTAAGGTACTGAACTTACCATTGAAAACCCTGTCAACCATGGTACCATGATCTATAATGACTTATGAGCCGAGCATGGTGGTATGGGACACCGTGGTCGAGCTGTCGGCCTATGCTGGGGCTACAAACCTCCCCGTAGTGACCAGTGAGCACCCTAATCTGAGCAGATTATGGTGATATGGAACACTATATTCTTGCTGTCATCCTACACTGATCAGGTGACGAGCCCTTTGTAGTGACCTTGAGTTTATCCTGACACCGCATGGGGGCGACGAGTCCTGATGCAGTCTTAAGGATAATTAGGCCTGTATTGATAAGGTGATGGGGGAGAGGTGCAATGAGTGCGAGCAACAGCTCTGACAGCCCTTGCAGTGACCTAAAAATATAACATTGTATGAGATTACTAGGAGTGACGACCCTAGACAGGATCTGTGTTGGGATTGATATAAGCAAGGTACCCTAGTTTTCCAATCCTTCTGTATGAAAAGGACTAATAACAACTCAGTAATCATTATCCATATCGCATTGCATGTGCCTGGAAGATGTGGAGCACTGCGGAAAGAAAGCATGCCGCGGATGCAGATGGTGTCGTATGAGGGAGTATGTCGGTGAGGGCATCCATCATGTCATTTCATGCATACATTAACAACAGTATCTAGGAATGTTTGATTGTTTGCTTTGCTATTAACGTGTGACTGATTTGATAACATGTTAATCTTTGCTCTATTCTCCCACTGAGTTAATTACTCACTCCCACGTTACGGGATGGTGTTCCGGATATCCACCAGAACCTTTTGTAATTACAGATGATGGGGCGGCCTGCGAGGCGGAGTCGGACTTGATGATGATGAGGAGGATCCCTCCTTTATGCGTGTTCTGATCGACGGGATTACAGTGAGGTTGAGTAGATGCCTTGATACTTGTTATTTTATATTTTTGGTGCACTCATGTATATTCTTTTCTTTCCAGTTTTGGAGTATACATGTATTTAATTAACCTGGTAACCTGTTCACACTCTGGAGACTTACAATCAATTATATATTTTATGTATTTATCAGTCTTCCGTTTGCTCATTTAACTGTCTCTGGAGTATGATATGTTGTTTTGGCTTAGTCTCAATCTTGTTTAACGCCATTCTACAGACAACATGCATTTATCATTATCTATGTTGCATAAGTGACGTTCTGGAACTCGGGAGTTGGGTTTCTACTCGACCCCCGATTTTCAGGGTGTTACAGAATTAGTCCATAAATTTTTTTAACAGGCTTATTAAATTGTCCCGCTTGGGCGATCCTAATAGGTTGCTTATGAACGTGGGTCGTGGATTCTGATCCGTCCCCAAATTTACTTCGTCCACAGATCTTGGACCTGCAATCGACGCTCCTCTGCTTCTCTGGCAAATATTTTATTTCAGAGTTATCTTCCTTGGCCGATTCATCTAACTTAACCAAGTTTACAAAGACATCATCATCAATTTCCTTCAGGCTTTCTTCAAGCCTCTTTATTCTGGTCGTAAAATCGGCCCGACACACTATAGCTTCTATAACACCATGTGTTTTTGCATACTTAGGTGTTTCTATTATAAACTAAATTAGCATGTTTGTGTGATGATATGAATAACCTACGTTGTTTACTTTCATTTGATAAGTCACAACCTACCACTAACTTCCAATAATTAAAATATCAAATTTTCAAATTCAACCGTTAATTTAAATAAATCAAGAACCGAACGTTAAGACCCATGTATTGTGGGCCACTTGCAAATTAAAATAATCTATTATTTCTGATCAAAACCCCATAGGGGGCTGAGTGAATGAATAAATAACGCTGATGAGGATGCGAACCACGTAAACAATTTAGAGAAAAAAATAATAATGATATTCAAAACATTTTTAAAAAGATATTTAATATTATAAATGCGTAGTAGGACATTAAATCCATAATCCAGCCATTGATTTCTAGTTAAGTGGTCCCATAGACACATGTTGCCATTGATGTTCAATTTTGGAATGATTCGACCATTGGACTAGTAGGAATCTATAATTAGAGTTAAAAATTTAAAAGTATGGCCCATTAGGGTTGTGGATCTACCTGACATTTGGTCAGGGGATCTGTTTGGGGCCACCAAAAGGGAATAGACAGAATAGATTCATCAAATAAATCTCTGTGGACCCCACTTAGGGCGTGTGTGTGCATAGTCCATGCATACCCGCTGTACATTGGACTACAGTCTGGGTCAAACGGGCGCTGACCCAAGAAATCCCGAATGAGGAAGTAAATCTCCCTCATTTCCCACTCGAGCGTAGTTTGAACAACAACATTCATTTAATTGAGTTATGGCCCACCATCGGAGATCAGATTGTTGATCTGAACTGTCTATCTAACTAGAAAGTGGGTCCGACCAAACCACTAGTCTTTTCCATCCTTTCTATGCACATGTGCATGCACAAATGAAGGAGAAACCATGCGTGTGTGTGGTACATTTTGAAAATGAAAAAAGATTCAGTGATTCTCCCTTCTTAACTGGCATCACACGCATCCTCCCCTTGCATTCTAGTCCTCCACCTTAGCGGATCTCCATCACACAATCCAAGTGTTAAGGGTCAAATATTGCATATTATCCCAAATTTATTTCTTGGTTTTACAAACATAATGTGGCTTAATGGTATATTTTACATGTGTTTTTATTGCAAGGTAAATTTAAGAGCTTGGATTAAAAATAATGCTAAAAGCATAGATTTAGTGCTCAAGAATTGCCAAAGCAAAGAAGGGATCTTTGAAGACCAAGATTGAAGATTTCAAGACTCTAAGATCTAAGAAAACCAAGTGAAGAAGGAAGTCAAAAGAACAAGCACAGAAATCACAAAGACTATGCCGAAAGTGCCTTGATTTGTCAATTAGCGTGAGTGTTGAGTCAACTAGATAGAGAAGATCCATAGGAAGATTAATCAACCATCTGCCTCAACTGGATGTGTGCCTGAATTCGCCACAGGTAAATCTAAGCCTCACATCCCATGTCCCAAAACACCATGTAATTAAAACCCTTAAAACTGATTAAATATCACAGGGTTTTTGGGTTAGAAAACTGTTTCAAATTTTTAAAAAATCTCTAAGTTTTCTACCTCTCTCGATTTATTGATAGACTGATTAATATAATCGAGAAGCACTGTCGATGTCCTCGACACTCAATCGATACTATCGAAATGAGGACAAAATATGTCTAGCAACCACATATTCTTCTAGACAAAATTATCGATGTATCGATATCCCTATCGATATTATTCAAATTTGAAACTCGAGTCTATCGAATTTGACTCGATAAAATTGACAGCAGAGAGTTTGTGCCTTGTTTTTCTTAAAAAAATCATAAAGACCTATATATCAAAGTACTCCTCGATATCCTCAGAATTAAAAAACCGATGATATCGGAAGGTCTTTGATGATATCGGTCTTGGACACAGTTATCTAGTAACATTTTTCAAGTGGTTTTTATCTTGGATTGAGGGTCACTCGATAGAATCGATATTCAAATATTGATGATATCGAGGCCAAGTCGATTGCATCGAGAAAAGACATAAACAATCTAGCAAGCTTAACTGGAGAATCCTTTAGATTTATCGATGCATCGACATGACTATCGATATCATCGACATTCAATTTTCGATGATATCGAGTGTACCTCGATCATATCCTTGATCTGAAATTTTTCAAGGCAATGTCTCTCTCATTTTCAAATATCAAGGAATCGATCCTCTTGTCGATGAAATCGGAGTTCAAAATCCGATGACATTGACGCATGTTTCAATCTCCTCAACCAGCTGGTAAAAGGTTTCAAATGCATATGACATTTGAGTTTGTGTCATCGAATAGCCAGTGGATACAATCGAGAGTATATGCTCGATGATATCGACCCTGCTCGATGATATCGAACTCTATCATAAATGCGACCGTTTTATATCTGTTGAAACTTTTTGCCTATATATAGAGAACTTGTCTTTAGTTGCTGGCAGAGAAAGAAGAGAGTGTTTTTGAGTGTTTAACCTTAGATCATATACCCAAAGCCTTTTCTCTCACGAAAGTTCATCATCTAATCCACCCTTATCATTGAAATTCAATAGAGTGGATTGGGGAATAAACTTTGGTATTTAAGGATCCTTCAGCTACCATCGTAATGGCAAATCATTAAGCTGGGATGCCTTGAATGCATAGATGATTGGAATCACTCTATTTCCCTTATAAGAAAACTTTTAATGGAGTAGGATTCCATTACAACCTTGACCCAACCCGTCGTTATGCATTGGTACATCTTCTGAGTTGCGGTTCAAGGAAGCAGAAGACTCTTCATCAACAAAGGAGGAGATCATTGATAAAGAGCTAAAAGAGACACATCTGCTTATCTGTAAGTTATTAAATTTCAGAGGACCATTATGATCATTCCTTTATAAGATTGGGTCTAAGGTGTTTTTCACCCCTTGTAAGTCCTCTAGGAGGCCTCCAGCTAGAGTGTATGTGGTGGAGTAGACAACTAGTCGAACCAGGTGCATTGTGTTGACCCTTGCTCTGTGTAGAGCATAAAAAGTTAGGGTCTTGTGGAAGATCTTTGGCCAGTGTGCCTAAAATCGGGTGATATGTGTTGAACCTTACTCATGGGAGCGTAAACTGTCAGCCTAGGTGTAAGTTGTAAAGGTTAAAGATGAACCTAATTTTAAACCTTGGGTTTGGGGTGAACCGTGTGAAACCTCCTTAGTGAAATTCGGCACACTCAAGGGTTGAGTGCGTCTGCCGGGAGTGGAGTAGACAACTAGTCGAACCACTATAAAAATGACTGTGTTTGTGATTGATGTTTATCTTTGATTACTTGTGTGATGTCATTAAATGCTTTCATATTTGATCACACCTCACACATAGTTATATCCATAATAAACTCTGAATTGTATCATGTTTATCATTCAATCAGTTTTGTGATTGGATCCTCTAATTGGCTTAGGAACCATTAGAGTTATCTTGAAGAAATCCTAATTCATGCATATCTATTCAGGACAAGTTTGATAGGATTTAAAATAAACCATAAAAATTTAATAAAGTCCTATTCACCCCCTTCTAGGACATATTGACATATTTGTACTTCAACTAAAGCGGTCTTTACCGCTGTAACATCCCAAATTTTCATGGCCAGAGTATGTACTCATGCTCGAGGAAACCGGGTGTTAATAATGTACAACTGGATGCTCTGAAATCGCACCCTATTTTTTTTTCGTTTGTTTACATCCAGATACATTCATGAAGGTAACATTCACAAGAATAAAATTAACTATAATGATTATATAAAAAGGAATAATCAAGGCCTCATAATGGGAGGTTCATTACAACATCAGAGTTCACAACGGAAGAATAAAACTACATCCTAAGTTGTCTTCTTGTTCTTTCAAGATAATCTTCCTTCAGGGAGAATGTTCAATAGGTCTTCGATCTGTACGTCACCTGCATAATCTGTACAGTTGGGAGAGGGTCAATGCCCTACTCATAGAGAAGGTTATCCTTCAAGATTAACAATAATTCAAGAGATTCATAGAAGTAAAGTAAAGGGTCTGATATGTCTCGTGCTCCACTAACACGAGGTATCAGCAAGCACAAACAACCTACATGAGATGCATGCCTAGCAAAGTATGTGAGACTCATCATACGTAGTGATCATCACATTGTGGAGTACGATTTATAGATAACCGGCTCAACCCGCATCCCATAACTACAGATATTCGCCGGCATGGCCAACGCTACCGTGGATTTATGAGGGGACCTCAGAGCACACAACAACATGAGCTGGGTGAATTATGTGCAACGATTTGTTCGTGGAGCGACTATTTGTGACATCCAATCCCAAGGTGATGTGACACTATAATAGAGAATTACACACATTGATTTGTGCACCACTACCCGAAGGCCCAAAGATTTACGTGCCCCAAGAGGGTCTCTACCCAGAGCGCATTACGTCCACGATAGAAGATTTGAATCATTAGTTGTGATACATCTTACACATCACTTGCACTTATAGAGAATAGAGATGAATCATCAAGAATATAAACTGAATCATGGAGGTTCTGGAATAACAAGACACATGCCCATGCCTTGAAAGACAAACGGCACAAGGCCAATATAATAAAGAGAAGAGTGACAATGGTCAACTCAGCAAAAGTGTCAATGGCCAACATAATAAGAGAAGAGTGACAATGTTCAACTCAACAAAAGGAGAGTGGCAGAGCCAACTCAAATATAAAGACGAGTGGGAGATCCAACTCAAATATAGAGATGAGTGGCAGAGCCAACTCAAATAAAGAGATGAGGCAAGGCAAGGCTCGCATCCATGGCCTCACATAAATTCAAAAAAATTCATATATATTTGGCATCATGTCATAATCCCAAAAGGGCCAATAAATCAATTGATAGGATAATTCTCAAGGAACATGTAAACATAGAATACATGATAATTCATATCGTAAGAGGCACGGAAAGGCCATAATGGATGGTGAAACATATAATAACATGAAAGATTTAAATTGATGTATAAAAAGAATACATGTAAAGGCAATATCAAATTCATGAAAGTATGCATAGAAGACAAGATAAACTAGTATTAAGATCATGAAAGCATATAAATGGCAGGATAAATAAATCAACTTAAATTATTGTAAGCTTAAAGGATAAAACCCTCACCTCTTATGTCGTATCGTCTTCAAGTGTTGTTATGGTTCTGCGTATATGCCATATGATTGAATTCTAATTTCAAACAATTCATACAATTAGATTATCACAGTAGATGACTCTTATGGCTAATATTAAAGGCTAGGATTTCACCTAGATTTAAGTTTAGGGTTAGGATCAGAATCTAGTTATGGACCTAATATAGGGTCATTTAATTGGTGAGTAATCTACTCTAATCGATAATTATCCTGGGTCAATAAAACTCAGAATTTATCAAGTTCACTTGTTGAGTCGACTAAGCTAGAACCCAGTCTACACTTATTGCCTTGGAAATTTAAGGTTAAACGAAATTTATTTGAGGATCTCTATTGAAATCAATTTGGATGCTCTTCTTACCTTTACCTTTAAGACATTAGATTCAACTTGAACACGATCCTGACCGGGGCAATCCACAACACACACTCTCTCTATCTTCCCTTTCTTTCTCTCTCTTGAATTCTTCTTCTTTTCTTTCTTTCTTCTTTTTCTTGTTTCAGAACACAACTAGCCCGGGGCTGGAACTCGGCAAAGACTCGCTGGCTGTGGAACCCAGTTAGCGAAGAGATCTCCCTCTATATTTTTTCCTCTCTCTTTTTTTTTTCTTCCTTTCTTTTCTTCTCTTTCTTTTCTTTTCCTTTCTACTTTTTTTATCCTTTCTGTCGTTGGACAACACCTTATTTATAGGGTGCTGCGTGTTTTCCAGACGTTTCTTACGAAAGGCGACCTCCCACAGAGAATTGGACTACGGACGGCCCCTGCTGCACATCTTATTTCTACGTGTGCACGATCAAACGCTACGTGCAGCCCACCGCGACTCTTCTGATCACTTCTGCCAGCATGGAGGCGATCAAACTTCAGGTTTCTAGCATCTAGATGGTTCAGGTTATGGCCACGACCTAGACCTTGATCACCTAACGGTCTGCGGTGTTTGGAGCTGCGTCCGCTGCATCCGCGTTCGCACCTTCTATGGAAACTCATGAGTTTGCGATAGCTGGTGGGCCCACGATCAGTGTAGTCTAAGAAATCTACTCATCCACTCTTTTTAGTGCACTATCTTAGCCTAGGAGGAGGTGTTTTCAATCTAAATTCCTTGCGCAAGTCAATTAACCGAGCACCTATTTTAACAGCATCTTGATTCCCCGACCTAATTAGATTTTTTCTGTTCTTTTGAATACGAAAGGTGGTCCTGCTTTCACGAGGATCTCACCACCGTAGATCGGTCATGGAGATGGTGATAATGGTCGGTTTGGATTGATTTGTAGGTGAGGATGCAGACAGCGGGAAAGATTGAGATCCTGCCTATTTTTGTAAAGGAATCAGCCACACGCACTTGACTTTCCCGCTCCCTCGTGAGCACATGTGTGCGATTGAAGGGTCAGCAATAGGTGGGAATTGATAAATTTTTCCTTTCTGGCGTGATGGGCGGTCTGGATCGATCCTTCAATCATCTCCGATGGGCCACACCTCCAACCAGTCGGACCCACCGTTCGACATTTGTAACAGAGGGAGAAATCCCACCTCGAGCGGGATCAGGTCGACGTGGTTTGACCGGGTGACCCAGTTCGGTGCGCGTCCAACACATGCGCAGGACGTGTGCATGCATCTCTGGTGGGGTCTACTGGGCGGCCCTTTGTGAAATACGCACCGTCCATCTATCATCCCATCTATTATAAGGGGTTCATACCAAATTTGAAGTATATCTAAAGATTAGGGGGTCCTAAATCAACTGTTCTAGGATATTTCCTCCTTCTAGGCCGCTTCTATGGTGATCTAAGGGCTGAAATCTGGTTTGTATGGTTAAATTTTGATGATTAAGCTTGGTATAAGGTTTTTAACTGAATCGAATCATCGAAATCATGTGATCTAGGATTTAATGGTCTAGGTTAATGGCAATTACGTAATTATTGTTGATCTAAGTGTTTTATGAAATCTACTGGGTTTTGCATGGTAGTAGGAACGTCTTTAAGTAATTCTTATAACGGAGTTTACAACTAGATCGTCATAGACGAAAGGTTATCTGTTGAATTAGTTAATAGAATGAACATGCATTAACCTATGAAATCAATAAACAAATGCCTTGATTTATGAATGAAGATCATTCCTAACGGTTAGGCTTGTGTCAGGGCAAGGATGTAAGGTTAGGATAGTCGGATTGGTATTGTACCCTTATACATAATAGGTTAAATTTAAAGGTAATGTTCGAGAACTTTCAATACTCAGGTATTGAAAAGTTCAGGGCGTTACAACCACAATTTCAATTAGTATTAGAACGGGTCTCTCTTTAAGGGCTTCACTGCCTAGAGAGTGATCTTGACTAAAGTTGGGAATATGGCCAAAGGAGAGGGCTCATTGGTCTCTAGACCTCTAGTATATGATGGATCAAATTATGCCTACTGAAAGGTTAGAATACACTACTTTCTGAGATCTTTGGATCATGATGTTTAGGATATAGTTGAAAGAGGATATGTGCCACCATTTGAACAAATAGTACTTGATAATGACACAACTATCACCAAACTAAAATCTAAAGAGAAGTGGACAACATTCGATAAAGAAAACCAAACTATTGAGGCTAAAGCTATGAATGCTATCTATTGTGTTGTGTCCTAAGATATTTTCAATCAAATCAGTATGTATGGGATAGCCAAAGAAGCATGGGATTTGTTGGAAACAACCCATGAAGGTACAAGCACTGTGAAGAGATCTAAAATGCAACTCCTGACTTCACAGTTCGAAAGTCTCAGAATGGAAGAGCATGAGACCTTCATGGAGTTTTTCACAAAGTTGAATATCATTTGCAACTCTATGGGTGGATTAAGTGAGAAAGTTCTAGTCCTAAAAATCTGTAGGAAAATACTAAGATCATTACCAGAACAGTTCAACCCCAAAGTAACAACCATTGAAGAATGTAGAAACATAGATGAAATGAAAGTAGAAGAACTTGTAGGTTCCCTACAAATCTTTGAACTACACTCCAAACAAACCCCAAAATCCAAAAATACTATCCTCAAAACTTTAAAGAAAATAACAAATGAGGACATTGAAAGTAAAAGAGAAGATGAAGATGAGGAAGTGGCTCTGTTAGCTCAACGGTTCAGAAAGTTCTTTCAGAACAATCCTAGTCATCTACTTAAAGGAAGAAGGGTGGATAACAAACGGTTTGTAGGTAAATTTGATAAAAAGAACAAAGAACCACAATGTTATGCCTGTCAGAAGTTTAGACACCTCTCTACTAAATGCCCAAATAGAAAAATTAAAGGTAAGGCAATAATGTATCAGAAGTTTAGATGTTCTTAGTTTATATATTTCATTAATTATTTGATACATTATTCAGTAAAAATGGTAATAAATATTACTTGCTATTTGTGTGATTCTTCATAATTAATGGACGGTTGTATTTAAATTCAAGTATCAGAATATGTTATGGATCACATACCTCTTTATTCTGGTTTAAATGAATCATTTTATATGGATAAGAGTTATTGATATTGTATGTGGCTTGTTTTACCACTTGTGGTTATTTGATAGTGTTTTGAAAGTCCTCGAACTAGTGGTCTTATTGTTTAATAGATTAAATGAAATTTGTTATTGTGGACTTACCATTTATAGATCATTTGCACCTATGTGGCTTTTAGAGATAATCCATTTCTATCACATCTTTGAATAGAATATTTGGCCCTTGCGGCTTTGATGGAATAATTGTCTTATGTGGCTTTGATGGATTATATTCGTACAACCTTGCAATGGTAAGTTTCACTTGTCGAACTATGATTGGCCATTAATTGAGGAGGTCACCTTTAAACATCTTATTTATTAGAGTCTCATGAAGCGAGGATGGTGGTATGACACATTATGCTCGAGCTGTCAGCCTATGTTGGGTGACGAGCTCCCCATAGTGTAAGGCCCGTATCCTAGTCTGTACTGTTCCGTAGACTCTTGCGATCCTCTCCGTCGAATTTCAAAAATCTACAATCTATAGATAGTGTTTGCGCACGACCTTATGTCGCATCATGTAGATCTGAGTCAGCTCGACTCAAAACTTGTACCATTGTGACTGCACCATCTCTACGGTTCCAACGCCGTGTCTTGTGCACCGATGCAATACTTAGGCCAGGAGTTGTGGGCCCACGTTTATTTTGAGGAAAAAGATAAACTTAAAAGAATCTCTATAATCTATCACATCAATCAATCAATCCCAAGTCAAGTACACATCCCATCACAACCCATGCTTTCTTTCTTCCCATGATAAGCAACCTTCCCCAAAGTCAACCCTCATTCACTCTCACCCATCACTCCACCCATCACTCCATTCATCACTCTTACGACCCTCTCTCTCTCTCTCTCTCTCTCTCTCTCTCTCTCCATCCATTCCAAGCTACTAAATGTGGACGTCCAAGCTCTTCCCAAAGACAGCCAAATGTGTTCCACTTCCTACCCCCAACTCCCTCATCCCAGCCCTTCAATCCTCATCTTCTATCAAAGAGAGAGCCAAGAAGTTTGGCATTTCATCAGACTGAGAAGATCTAATGGTGGGTGTTTTATAGGGTTAGGATTTTATTTTTGATGATGGACTAAGTGGGGCCTACCGATTAATGGTATGGATCTCACTTTGGACCCTAGGTGTGGCCGATGGCCCACCATGATTCATATGTTTATCCCATGATGGGATCATTCTCCATGGACCCCATAATGATGTTTATTTTGTTCTCATTAAGAGAAGGTCATCTAGACCTTGCATTGCATTGTTAGTAGAAAAAGGAACTCCATTGTTGATTTTTATTGGAGGGACAACATGTATTGAGACCCACTTGATGAATGTTTTGTAATGCATGGAAGGGAGGGCTCATAGTGATGGAGCCCTCCATCGCACGTTTCTCTCTCTCTCTCCTTCTCTCCCTCTGTATGATCCATGCTATCCATCCATTGATCTACCCTTGCTGCCCACAAACAGACCACCGTACCGTCCATTTAGACCTGTATGGTTGGTCGGCCACACAGGCCTAAAAGAAGGGGAAATACAAATTTTAGCTTGGTCCTGAGGGCGTTTGGCTAACCTGCGTGGACCCCTTGATGCATGCATTATAATCCAAGCCGTCCGTCAGCAAGATAGACCCACCCTGCTGGACATACCATCCAGTAGGCTTATTTGAAGGAAAACCCAAATATCAGCCCTGTGCAAGGTTGTGTGGTTGTAACACCTCAGAAAAATCCGTACAAAGACCCGAATACCACCACAGGCAGAAATTCCTAAGGACCGTATTTTGTAGAAATTTAAACAAAAATTAATTAAGTACTAAACTAAATTAATCAGTGAATTTAGCTCAAACCACCATTTACACAAATGGCAAGACCCAAAACCATCAATACTGCTAACTTAACACTACTTAAAACCTAGGCGAAATCCTATGAGCTTGTCGCTCTCGGGAGTACATTGAAACTTCGTATCGGATTTGGACCGCACATCGAAAGTCTGATGACTGCAAAACTATAGGATTATGTCCACCCTACTGGGCTTGACAACCATCATAGGAATCGAGCCTAGATGGTGTCCAGAAACTCACAACTTGAGCCCTGAGTAAAGTGTGTGAGAAACATGATTTAGAAAACATATTGAAACTTAAGTGAATTGGCCATTCACTCATAGGAGAAATTGAAGATTTTGGACCGTTAGTTTCTTAACAAACTTCACCCAGGGAAAAAAAATATCTCTGCTCATATTCATATACTCGTGGCCCCGATCGAGCAAGTTCAACCGTTGATCTGACACGGGTCCTCCACGGTCGATCAGCCTATCCAATCACACCGAAATCACATCCTGGCATAGATCCATTGTCAGGGAACTTAAATTGTGATGTAGGTGAGTAGTGGACCTCCCTATGTGCCCTATTTTTTAAAAACTTACACCCTTTGGTTATAAACTAAGTATATCATGGCCCTGGGGCTATTTACATCACTACTGGACCTATATAAAGCCCTTAAACCACCCCATTTCTATTCCATACAAATTTCTCTAACCCTACGAGAGAGGAGAGAGAAAAAAAAGAGAAAAGAGTATGGAGAGAAGAGAGAGTTTTGGAGATTGTTGTTGTAGTTCTTTCCCGTTACTCCACGTACTGAATCACCTCTCCTTTTTTATTACACAATCTGTTTCAGCTACGATTTGGGTAAGAAAAACTAACCCTAATCTCGATTTGGAAATCCAGATAGTGTAATCGATGAACTAACTAACCTATTTCATTGTTTAGGTGCCCGATGTTCCGTTTTCGGGAACGTAGAATTCGAACCGCGTCCGAATCAAATATTCTGACGAAAGGTGCAGACTATAAACATTTAGGTTATGGTTTTCAATGCTTTCAATGTGAGCTAATGATGTATGTCTGACTTGATTACTACCATATTGTCTTAGATACAACGTTTTCGATATATCATACATGTGTGAACTATGTTGAATACAAGATGCATCCCATGTGTTTGTTGAAATGTTTGAATGAACATGCAATTGTGATTTGTGCTTACCATGACTGTTAATCTAGGATTCGTGTTTGTCAAATGCATGATGATCTCCTTGTGTAAGGAATTTTCCATAATATATGTCGTAACTAATCTAGTCTATGTATTTCATGAAGTGTAACTTAGGTGTTTGATAAAATGTCTAAATGAAAAAATGTTAATGAAGTGTATTTATTAAGTATATTAATATAGGATTCTTAATCACTTTATGCATATGTCTAGTTTCCTTCATGTAATTTTAATTTCATCTAAGAGATTTATGATAAAAATGTAAGTGTATTGAACATGAGAAATGTGTTGGATGAAATGCTCAAATGAGGAACTTGCTTGGATTATTTGTCAAATGCTGAAATGATTATCACATGTGTTTACTTGTTACATCTAAGTGGATTGGGGCTACGCCGTAGTCCAGCCAATAGGTAATAGTCCCCACTCAAGTGATTGAATTAATCTTGCCACCTCGGATATATTCGACGAATCTAGGTCGCACGACGATTATCAACAGTGGTTAGGCTATGAGGGGTGCTTATGCACTCCATGTCGATCAAGTCGGCATGTGCCCGTACCAATCGAACTTATCTAATAAACCGATTAACCCGTTGTATGTTCGCCATGTATGGACACCACTACTTGAATCTAAGGTACCTCTTACCAATGTAAAAGCCCACCTTAACCATGGTACCAGATCCGCTAAGACTCAAGAGCTAGGCATGGTGGTATGGGACACCATGTTCGAGCTATCAGCCTATGCCGAGGTGATAAGCCACCCCGTAGTGACCAGTAAGAAAACTCAGACTCGTGAGCCGGGCATGGTGGTATGGGACACCTTATTCGAGTTGTCGGCCTATGCCGAGGTGATTAGCCACCCCGTAGTATCCGCGAGTATAAAATTATGAACTTGCTTATCGACTGCTTTTTTATCGGGAGTGATGACCCCACAACTTGCCTATCGTATGTGCTTGACTAGGAGTGACGAACCTAGATGGATTCTTTGGTTCGGGTCAATGATATAAAGAGAGGTACCCTAGCTTCTCAAATCTACTGTATGAATAAACTAAATTACTAGGCTAACATGACCATGCATAGCATTGCATTAGTTAGGATGTGCTTTAAAGGCGTGGAAGTCGCACAGGAGGCAGGGTGGTCATACGCGATATGGTGTCGGCATCGCTTGTTGAGGGAGCTTTGATGTGAGGGCATATATCATTACTTGCACTCCATTCATGCATTAATAAGAGTAATTAGGAAGTGATTATTATACTGCTTTATCATAACTGCTTGATTGACTTGATAACATGTTAACCTTTTCCTTATAGTACCACTGAGTTGATCACTCACTCCCACTCTAGGACGGTATTTTAAAACACCAACCAAACACTGGTTTAGATACAGATAACGATGAGGTTTACATGACGAAGTAGGATTTCATGGACGAGGAGGATGAGTTCTCCTACTGTCAGCTTTCAGGCGGGTCTATGTAGACCTAGAGCTGTTGCGCTGGGTTACTGGGAGACTTGTCTAGTTAGACATCTTACATTTTCCCATTTTGTCTATTTTCTAACAAATTTTGTATATATTAAACCATGTTACATTATCATACTTTGGAGATTGAGAACTTCCTACTTATTTTAATACATATATGTCAGACTTCCTCTTATTTAATGCATTGGTATGGACGACATCTAAACATCATTATCTATGTCGCATAAGTGATGTACTGAATCTTGGGAGTAGAGCTTTTCTCAACCCTCGAAATCCAGGGCGTTATAGTGGCCCACCATGGTGGACCCCACTGTGATGCATGCATCCCATACCCTCATCGTCCATCATCTGGCCATCCGACCATGGGCCAAATGGGCCGTTAACAGCTGGACTTGCTGCTGTCTAGCAGCAGGCACTGATGAAGGAAAACATAAATAGCAATTTGATTCCAACTGGTGGGCCACACGGATGTGGACCCCACCTTAATGTATGTGTTATAGTTGCACCGGTCATCTGAAGACGTGGACCCCAGCATTGTTGTATTTATTATACCTACACTGTCCATTTGTGTGGGACCCACCTGATGTATGCACCATCCAACACATGGATGATGGGTCCCACATTGATGTATATGTTGCATTCGCACCGTCCAGTTGGGACGGTGCTGACCCACCTAGTGTATGCATTTCATCTACGCCGTCCATCTCTAGATCATCTGGATCCAGAGTGCAGGAGGGCGGCACCATAACAACAATGGTGTTTTTGAGACCTTCCAGGTCCACCGTGTTGTATGCGCGCCTTTCATTCACATGACCTGTCCAGTGGGTGGGACCCACTTTGATGTACGTGTCTTACGTCTACACTGTCCTTATATGGCCAGATCAGGGCCACTGTGACGTCAGCTCAGTCATTCCACCCTAATGGGCCGTCCCCAGACTGGGCCCACCATGTATATATGCATTTCATCCATGTTGTCCAGTCGTTTGGGTGCCCAAACTGGGCCAGTAGCAGGTGGGCTGACTGTCCAGTGGTGGCCCACCTTGTTGTATGTGCTATATATTCATATTATCCATCCATTGTGGGGCCCATTAATGATGTGTGGCGCCCCCACACCCTCCATATTTTTTAGAGGCCCACTCTATGGTGTGGGCCTAATATTTATGTAACATATCCAGATTTCAGGTGGACGCCCACTAGTAATCCGCTGGACTTGGGGCACCCATCGTGGGCTGCCTCATGAGGTCCACCTTAATGTATGTACTCTATATTCACACCATCCATCACTAGATGGTACCATGTGGGGCCAACCATGCTATATGGGTCTTATCCACACCGTCCATAGGCTGGGACGGTGGGAGGGGGGGATTACCTTCATGTAAATATTCTATATCCGCACCGTCCATTTGTTAGGGACGATTGGCCTCTTGATGCATGTATTCTACATCCATCCGTCCATTTGTTGCTGGATGTGGAACCTACCTTAATGTATATCTATACCGTCCACGAGATGTGGGGTCCACCATGAGGTGTATTGTATTTAGGCCCATCTTGTAGGTCCACCTTGCAAGCCCACCTTGAGGTATATGATGTGCATGTGGCCCATCTATTTTATTGGATTATGGGCTGCCCCATGAGGTCCAATGTGATGTATTTATGGCCCATGGGCAAGGCCCAATGCAACATAGGCCCGATGCGACATATTTGAGGCCCATGGGATGTGGCCTTTTGAGATGTATTTGAGGCCCATGAGATATGGCCTAATGTGATGTACATGAGAGGCCCATTATGATGTGTATGAGGCCCTTGAGCGAGCCCCATTGAGATATATGTGAGGCCCTTGTGTAAGGCCCAATGTGATGTATATAAGGCCCAATTGTGATGTGTGTGGCCCACCATGATGTGCGTGTTATATGTACACTCTGTCCATCTATCTTCTAGATATTTAGAAAGCCGAGGGCCCCATAGTGGTTCCTTTTTCCAATCCTAAATGGACCGCACCATAAGACAACGGTGGTTAAAAGCCCACTGTTGTAAACTTTCATAGGGCCTGTTAAGCCCATTTCCACCGATACCCTAGTGGACTAACCCAAACTGTTGGGCCCCCACCGATGATAGTAATACCTATTTTCCTGTGGGGCTGCCTTGTGAGACCCACCTAGCTGTATGTATTGTATACACTCTCTCCATCCCCTTTTCCAGATTCGTTTAAGGGCCGTGGGCCCTATCGTGAGTTAGATCCCAATCCCCTAATGGGCCACACCGTTGTAAGTCTTCCTAGGGCTTATTGTTAATCCTAATCCTATCTTCCCTTATTGGGTTATCCCAAATCATTGGGCCCAATTGATGTTAGTACTACCCGTCTCTCTTATTGGGCTAACCCAAACCGTTGGACCTCATTGATGTTAATACCTTCCCACCATGCCCTGTAGGGTTGTCCAAACCTTGGAGCCCACAGTATGTTCATACCATGCCTTTCATAGAAATGCGACCCATCTAGATTTAGGTTTTTCCTAAGTTTAGCGACCATACCCAAGGTCCACTTAGGAGTTGAGCAGGCTACCCAATCCATTAGAAGGACACATAGTCCTAGATGTATGAACTCCACCAAACTCACTTTGTGTACGTATCGGGCTTCCCATAGGAAAGCCCAGTTTATTACATGATATAGAGATTTAGGAAGCCCAATTCTTCACCCTGTTAGTTCACCTTGTTATATACCCACTTGACTCACCACGAGAGGTGTATCCTACTCTTGTACCCATTTACTGGGACCTCGTGACATGTACATATGTCACGCTCCAAACCCAAAAATTGGATTCACAGGAATCCCGATCGCCGAATTCGGTGCCGACAACCTCCGTAGTACCCCATTCTCGGCTCCTAGCATTCATATGCCAGATTCTGATCTTGGGATCCCACAAGGAGAATTTTTTTTTATACATTTAACTCGTAATAAGCATAACCACAAGATTACCCAATTCACAAAGGCAACATCATCATCACATATCTACTAATATAATCATTTGAGTACAACACTGAAAGGAAAATACATAAATAGAAAATCAAGCTCCAGAAGACCACTGTACACTCCAAGCTCAACACTGCTGCAACCTAACATCACCTGCACACATCTATCGTGCATAAGCTTATAGAAAGCTTAGAGGCTGGTGTAAGTGTGTGCACAAGATAAGTGCCAAGTATTCAATGTAATGTCATAATCATGCAATACCAAAAAACTGGTAATCCATAAATCATACAATGTCTGAATAAGCAGAAATACTGATAAGATCATGAATTATCAGAGTAAACAGAAATACTGACAAAGTCATAAATCACACGATAATAGAGTAAGCAGAAATACTGACAAGTGCAGGAGACATACAATATCAGGGTACACAATGCAAGTCAGTTATGCAAATAAAGAGTTAAAGCAAGCCAAATATTAGATGCCAAGGATACAATGCCATAAATCATACAATATCGAAATGAGCGAAAATATATTTACAAGTCTATGAATCCCATTAGTCGTACCAAGGCTATGCGATGCAAGGCATGAGTATTAACGACCATATCAATGAAGAAATATGGTAACCCAAAACACTAAGTACTACAGATGTAATGTAATATGCGGTGCGAATGAAATGACCAAGCTGGAGTGAAGTCGGGATGATAGTACGTAATATCGCAGGCTATGGGGTCCATCACAAGGGACTTCTATCCAAACCAGTCCCATACCTAAATTTAGATAGTCAGACTCAATGTGGTAAACTCCTGATCTCAGGTTAGTCACGCACCCAACCGAAATCCTGTCCATGTGAAGGTACACAACAATTAGTTACACACCACCAGCCCGAGTGGATAGTGAATGAAACAAATGTATGAGTATGCAACTCCTACTCAATAAGTCCACATATTAGTACGGTTCCTCTCTAAAAAATCACCGGGGTCTATTACACTCCAAACTAGATTGCCGCCCCATCACGTGCAACAAGGTGAGTGGAAGAGACCTCACTATCCTCCTGCTAATATTGGGCTTGGCTCATCGATACCGGACCCATTCCTTGAGCTGGTCAGATCCAGCCTAGCATTGCCCCCTCCTCTCAGGCAGGTAAGGCCACACCCCCTTCCAACCGACCACGACATAGTGGGAGACGTGGCCTAACGGTATATGGCCTACATGCGCTCATACATCCACTCGGTCTAGACATTGGAGCAACCTCTGGAACCAAGAGGGTTTAGGGACTTTCACCCAGGGATATCTATAGCATCCCATGTAAAACAGATTTTCGGTATCCCATCTGGTCATCCATGAAATGCCTATGGAGGCTACGACCCTGATGTCGTCAGGGCGTACAGTACAACACAATGCAATGCAAGATGCATAAGTCATACAATCCAGTCATGCATCTATCATGCACATACAGTGTGCTCATGTGAGACAATCTTCGCCTATCAGGGAGTCTTATAACAACATGCCCAATGACGTATGCAATGGTCAACCACATCTCATAACAAACATGCAGATGATGCGTATGGGCATGTATCATGATGTTATGCTATCACATACTCATAATCGGTAACAATAACCGGCATTAACAATCGGCCTCGATAATGTGGACATTTAACCAACATTGCCCCCAAGGAATGGCCACATATAGCCAAACATATAATGGGCCCATGACCTCACATAAATGCCTAATATACAACACAATGAGCCTTACTTGAGGGTCACATATACACAATAGGTGGACCCTACTGATGGGCTTAATACATATCACAATGGGCCTTGCCCATAGGCCATGCATACATCACAATGGCCCTTACCCATGGGCCATGAATACACCATAATGGACCTTACCCATGGACCATGCATCACGGGCCTAATACGTGTCACAATGGGCCTTGACTACGGGTCGCATGTACATCATATAGGTCTTGACAATTGGTCTAGAAAATCGAAATCAAAAAATTGGTTACGATAATCAGAATCGGTCGATAATCGGAATCGATAATCAGCATCGATAATAAGCACCGATACTCAGGGATGATAATCAGCGTCAGCCTCGACAATCGACACTGATAATTGAAATAGCGGTGAAGACCGCTTGAGTTGAAGTAGGAATATGCCAATATGTCCTAGAGGGGGGTGAATAGGACTTTTTAAAGATTTATGATTTATATTAAAATCCTATCACTCTAATCCTAACAGGTATGGAATTTTTAAGATTACTCAAATGTAACTCTACTTGCTTCTAAGCCCAGTAGAGGATCCAATCACAGAACTATTCAATTAATAAGCATGAATCAGTTATAGTCTATGATGGATGTGACTGTGTGTGTGAAGTGTAAGCAGATATGAATGCAATTAACATAATCACACAAATGATCGAGCACAAGAATCAATCACAGACACAGTCATTTTTATAGTGGTTCGACTACTTGTCTACTCCACTTCCGGTTGCCACACTCAACCCTTGAGTGTACCAGATTTCACTAAGGAGGTTTTCCATGGTTCACCTCAAACCTAAGGTTTTAAATCAGGTTCACCTTCAATCTTTACAACCTATACAGAGGCTGACTGTTTATGCTCTCACGAGCAAGGGTCAACACATAGCACCTGGTTTAGGCACACTGCCCACGGATCTTACCCTAAGACCCTAATAGAGGTTTTACATGGTTCACCTCATAACCCACAGTTTTACTGATTTACTCCTAACCAGATGTTTATGCCCACACAGAGCAAGGGTCCACACAACGCACCCACACGTACACTCCCGCCGGAGGCCTCCTCTGAGGACTTCAAAGGGTGAGTGAGCAACACTTAAGACCCAATCCTAGAAAGGAACAATCACAAGTGTCCTCTGAACTTTAGATACTTACAGATAAGTTGATGAGTCCCTTTTAGCGCAGTGATGAAGATCTCCTTCTTGTTGATGAAGAGTCTTCAGCTCCCTTAATCCGTAACACAAAAGAAGTACCAATACTAGGCTCTAGGTTGGGTCAAGGTTATGATGGAATTCCACTCTCTAAAGATTTTCGTATTAGGAAGATAGAGTGATTCCAATCATCTATGCATGCAAGGCATCCCAGCTTAATGATTTGCCATTAAGGTAGTAGCTGGAGGATCCTTGAATGCGAAAGTTCATTCCCCAATCCACTCTATTGAATATCAATGATGAGGGTGGATTGGAGGATGAACTCCTTGAGAGAAAGGGCTTAAGATAAATGATATGAAGTTTAAAACACTCAGAAGCATTCTCTTCTTTCTCTACCAGTAATAAAGACTAACCTCTCTATATATAGGCAAAAGGTTCCAACGGATATAAAACGGTCACATTTATGATAGAGTTTGATATCATCGAGCAGGGTCGATATCATCGAGCGTATACTCCCGATAACATCGACTGATCTCTCGATGGTACAAACTCAAATGTCATTTTTACTTTTAGAAACCTTTTGCCAACTGGTCGAGGGGATCGAGACACACATCGATGTTATCGGATTTCGAACTCCGATTCTATTGATAGAGGGATCGATCTATCGACAGGTGAAAACAAGAGAGACAAGCCTTGAAGAATTTCAGGTTCTAAAGATATGATCAGGGAACAACCGATGTCATCAGAATTTGTATATCGATGATATCGGAGTCCGTGTCGATGAGATTGGTAAATCGTATAGATTTACCTATAAGCTTGCTGGACGGTTTGTGTCCAGTCTCGATCCAATCGACTAGGTCTCGATATGATCGACATATGAATATCGATTTCTCGACTGGCCCCCCAATCAACGTTTAAAACGCCCTGAAATATTTACGGGAGGAAACATGCGCCCACTATCGATATGATCGAATGACTTCTGATATGATCGATATTTGAATTCAGATTGAATTGGACAATCATCGATATATTGAAGCTTATAGTAGTTTTCTTTAGAAAAACAGGGACGCCAGAAAACTGCCTATCGATATTATCGATCCACTTTCGATGGGATTGATATTCAAATATCGATGATATCGATTGAGATTCTGATATATCGATAAATCGTCCAGATGAATGTTTGATTGCTGGACACTTTTTGTCCTCACTCGATTGTATCGATTGAGACACCGAGGACATCGACAGAGCAGGTCGATCATATCGAAAGGTGAATTGATACAATCGACAAGGTAAGAAAACTTAAAATTTTTCCTGTTTGGTAAAAAGTTTTCTTACAATAAAACCTTAAGATATTCTACTTAGTTTTAAGAGTTTTAATCACCTAGTATTTTGGGACATGGGATGTGAGGCTATGATTTACCTATGGCGAGCTTCCACACATCCGGTTGAGGCAGACACTTGAATTGATCTTCCTGTTAGGTGCTGTTGTTCGACTGACTTAACTTACATCGTAATTGACAAACCATGGCACTAGTAGGTGCACTTTCAATAATCAGCAGATAAACGAAGCGGGGTCCATAGATGATCAGCCGATCAACCATAGTATAAAGATCTGTACTCAGCCGTGGTTATATCAAATATGATAGCATGGAGCCATCCGTCTATGGTGAATGAGACCCACTTATTTGGGTTAACCCACTAAGTGAATGATGAGAATGGGTCTAACAGCCTAAGGGAAGGTCACAATATGGACATTCAACCATCATTGCCTATCAATGTGGACATCTAACCAACATTATTCCTAAGGAGTGGCCCACATAGAGCCATATGAATAGTGGCCCATGGCCTCACATAAAGGCCTACTATACATTGCTATGGGACTCACTTATGAACCTCATGTACATCAAAATGGGCCATAATACATGGGCCCCGTATGTGTCAAATGGGCCGCAATATATGGGCTGGAAAATACATCTCATTGGACCTTACTAAATGGGCCGGAAATACATCACAACGGGCCTAATACACATCATGATGGGCTGCAATGGGCTTAATACACATCGCATGGGCCTCGAATACAACTTAATGGGCCATGCCAAAAGGGCCATAAATCCACAACAAGTGGGACCTGCACATGGGCCTCATCACATCAAGTCTGGCCTCGAATATACATTAAAGGTGGGCCTTAAATACACATCACATCAGACCTCAACATATGGGCCGAGTATACATCATATTGGGCCTCAAACATGGGCCACAATCACATAACAGGTGGGCCCTGCATATGGTCCTTAGGCCACATCACGTGGGCCTTAAATACAAAACAGGTGGGCCTTATCACATGGGCAAAAAATACATCATGATGGGCCCCACGGATGGGCCACACCAATGGGCCTCAAATGGGCTTGGGACCACACCAGAAATCATTTCAATAGTTGCAGGTGTACACGTGTATTATGTACATGGCCCACTAATGATGATCAGCACCGTCCAAATGTTTCGCATGTAAATCGGCACCATCCAACCATTATCCACATAAATCAGCACCACTCAACCATTGTCCACGTAAATCAACACCATCCAAACATTATCCAACAATGAATCATATCAAAAGATCATCTGGACCGTACCACAAATAATAGTGGTGATAATGATTTTCATAGTTAAATTTCTAGTGGGTCCACCATAGTATTTATTTTCCATCCTCACTGTTCATAAGGTCACAAGGACCTGAACAGGGAAGGAAAATAATATTATATTGAATCAAAACTTCCATAACCCAAAGGGGTTTCAAGGGTGGGCGTTCAACACCACTATTTTCTGTAGAATGATCCACTTGATATTCAATCTGTCTTATTATTATTATTATTTTAGTCTCAGGCCCAAGGACGAGCTCACCAACTGGATGGACGGTTTGGATAAAACACATGCAACATGGTGGGCCCACGTCCAATCTAATAGACGACTTGGATATAGAATACATACATTAAAAAGGGGGTCCACCATCCCACCATATGGACGGTGTGGATAAGACCCACACATCACGTGTGGCCCTCAAAATTGGATGGACGGTAAAGATACAACACACACATTATGGTGGGGCCGCATGCACGTCAAATGAATGGACAACAAGGATACATCACGGTGGGCTCCACCCGTAAGATGGGTGGACAGCTTGAACTTCATGGCTGCTGCACTGTCCAGCAACTGGACAGTGCAGATGAAACATACATCATAGTGCAGTCCACCTTAACATATATAATATAATATATTATATCATCATATCGTATAATATATCATATTATATTATAATATAATTTGACATAAGGAAAAGCCACCGTCCAGAGTGTTTGATGATCTGGGCAGTGCAATTCTGATGCTTATATCGTGGTGGGTCCACACGTGTGACCCACCTCTCATTCATATATACTATATAATATAATATAATATAATATACTACAACATAATATAATATATTATAATATATTATAACATGACAAGAACTATGAAAAGCCACCGTCCAGGCCCCTGCATGCTCTGGACGGTGCTGATCTTACGCATAAATCGCGATGGGTCCACACGTGGGAGTGGCCCACCATTGCATTTATTATTAATATTATATTATATGATAATATATATACACACACACACAGGTTGAGTATCAACGTCCAGCGTCCAACTGGACCCGAGTCTGATGAATGGACGGTCTGGATGGGTTCCACAGACCCTGGATGACGTTAGTACGGCAGCTACATAGCTGCTGTTGTACGCTGCAGCATTGAAAAAAATAACAGAGGTGGGTCCCACGTAATGGGCTACTCACCCCGTGAGCTTATTATATTAATATATTAAAAATAATATTTTATTTTATTATTTATTTTTTTTCCTCTTGCTAGCTAGTACACCCACTGTCTACTCACACTCCACCATTAACCACCTCCACTAATGCGTCCGTTGGACGGACGGTGTGGATATGCACGTCATCTAGGTGGGTCCCACATGGCCCACTTGTTTTAGATCCACCTGTTATGTGTGGATATGCACCTCACTTCATTTTTTGGCTCAACGCCTAAAATAATCTAGGGAATGGAATAGATGGATTGGTTTAAATTAATGCATCAAGGTGGGCCCTATATGAATGGGCCACTCAAAAATCTAGAACCCCACTGACGTTAGATATATTATATAAATATATGTATATATTTTTTTAGCTTATTATTACACACCCATGCCATTCCACAAACTCGATGTTGGCCAACTTCACATCCAGCGTCATCAAGGGACGTTGGACGGCCTGAATAAACACAACATCATAGTGGGTCCCACATATATGTGGTCCACGCTTTATTAGGGAGAGTCCCATGTGAATGTGGCCCACCTGATGGGTCTAATATTTGTGTGTTTTCATCATCTATAAGGTAGGGTCCACATGACTTGGACGGTTTGGAAAAGACCTACACTAAGGTGGGGTCCGTCTAAGTAGGCCACACATCACACAAATGAAAAAGAGAGAGAGAAGCACCCACCTTTGATCTTGTCAAGCCCGAAACTCGAAAACCGGGCTCACAAAATTCTCGATCGCCGAATCTAGCACCGACAGCCTCCGTAGAACCCCATTCTCGGCTCCCAGCACCCATTCGCCAGGTTCCGATCCTGGGATGCTACGAGGAGGATTTTCAACACTAGTTTGATTCGTAATAAGCATAACCAAAGGCATAACCCACAACAACAACTAAAAACTCCATTACATTTCCACTATGATAAAAAAACATTACAAGTACAATGAGCATAAAGGGAAATACAATGATATTGAACAAAAAGCTCCAAAATAATCTTCCACATGCTCAAGCCTCAACGCTGCTGTGATCCAACGTCACCTGCACGCAACGGTCGTGCATAAGCTTATAGAAAACTTAGAGGGTGGTGAAAGTATGTGCGCAAGGTAGTAATATGATCAAGTAATATCAGAGTAATGCGGAATATGCAGATGGATCCATGAAAACCATTAGCTGTACCAAAGCTATGCGATGCAAGACATGAATGATATCGACCATACTAAGGCCATGCGATATGAAATGCAACTTAAGCATAAAAATCCTCATCTATGTCTACATATCAATATAACTCAAATCTGGGATATCCCCGGGGTCTAGTACACTCTAAACCAGATCGCCACCCCATCGCGCGTAATAAGGTAAGTGGAAGAGACATCATCCGTCTGCCAATATCGGGCTCGACTCGTCGATAGTGGACCCATTCTTCGGGCTGGTCAAACTCAGCCTAGCTTTGCCCCCTACTCTAGGGCGGGTAAGGTGGCACCCCCTTCCAACCGGCCACGAAACAGTGGAAAATGTGACCGTCTGGTAATCGACACTCGACGCTCATGCACCCACTCGGTCTAGACGTTGGAGCAACCTCTTGGTACCATAAAGGTTTAGGGACTTTCACCCAGGGATATCTATAACACCCCATGTAAAATAAGATTTTTGCTATCCACTCCTGCCAACCACGCTACGCCTATGGAGGCTACGACCCTGATGTCGCTAGGGTGTACAGTAACCATATCACATAATGCGAAATGCATGATTCACACTCTCTAGTCACGCAGCAATCCTGCGCGTATCGTGCGCTCATGTAGGGCAACACCACCTGAACATGAGCCCATAAATAATCTGCCTGAAGGCATATGCTATGATTAATCACTTCTCATATCAAGCATACATATGATGCGTATGATCGTGAGTCATGGAACTATACTAAACATGTAATAAAGTAATGAACTATCCTTACAACGTAGATGGGACTAGACGGCCTATATACGACAAGTACGGGCCTATCAATGGGTCCTAAGGAGAGTCGTAATGCAGACATTTAACCAACATTATACTTGCAATGTAGACATCAAACCAACATTGCTCCCAAGGCACGATCGTCGTAAACATTATTACATAATCCGTGTTGGGATCACACATTGCAATGGACCTTAAGTACATCCAATTGGGCCTTAAATACATCAAATGGGCCATATCATATGGGCCTTATGTTCATCAAGTGGGCCACATCAATGGGTCGCACCAATGGGCCTTATGTGCATTGCAATGGGTCATAACCCATGGGCCTTAGAATGCATCAAATGGGCCTAATCTTATGTGTCTTATATGTAACAAATGTGCCACACCAATTGGGCCTCATATGTACATCAAATGGGCCTAAACCCATAGGCCCTAATACATCTTAATGGGCCTTAACTCATGGGCCCCTAATTCATCAAATGGGCCTCAACCCATGGGCCTTACATATATATCAAAGTGGGCCTCAACCATGGGCCACAAATACATCGAATGGCCCCATAACATGGGCCGTACATCCATATCCAAGTGAGCCCCAATGGACTACCACAAATACATTAAGATGGGCCTCAAAACATGCCGAGGTGGGGTATACTTGACTATGGATCTGGCTCGTTCTTTAGCTCATGCCATGAAATGAGCTTTCAAGATGGATGGACAGTTTGGATGCAACACATGCATCACGGTGGGGTCCACATGAGCTAAGGATCTGACTCATTCTTTAGCTCATGTTATGAGCTTTTAAAATGGGTGGATGGACTGGATGCAACACATGCATCACGGTGGGTCCCACCAACCATCCAGCAGCCTGAAAAATGGTTGGACGACATGGTAAAACACACATCTCTGTGGACTCCACTGTCCGGGCGGACGGTGGGAATAAGGCACATACATCATTGTGGGTCCCACGTGGGGCCCACCCTAATGTTTATTTTACATCTAATCTATTGGTAAGGTCATACAGACCTGGATGAAAAGGAAAAATAAATTTCATATTAATCTAAAACTTCTGTGGGCCCCAAAAAGGTTCCAATGGTAGACACTCAATCATCACTATTCCTTGTGGTGTGGCCGCCTGAGGTTTGGATGCATCTAAAACTTGGAGGGGGCCCACCTCATAAACAGGTCAGATGACAATTAACATCAAGGTGGGGCCCATGGCTGGAGCCGTGGGTTCCCTAACGTCCACCCTCCTATAAGGCTGCAGGCGCTGCCTGAGCTGGCAGCAGCAGCAGCTGCTACTCCTAATTTTTTTTTTAAAAAACCTTTATTTTTGAGGTTTTTCGAGTGTGGGGCCCGCTCCAAGTGAATCCACTCCAGCCATAGGATTCCACGGCTCGTAATAAATCCAACGAGCCTAGTATTGAGTATTCTTTTGATGTATAGAAATTTCAGGGAAGATTTCAACGGTGAAAACCATCATTTGTTATGCTATGTTTCGCCAGAACCTTGGATTGAGTATGATTTTCAGTTCAACGCCTAAAATGAGGCAAGGAAAGAGATGGGCGGCGTGGATTGAATACATATATCAAGGTAGGGTGTGTATGAGTGGGCCACCCCATGAGCTTGTAACCAAGCTAATATTTATGTTTTCATAGAGACATCCAGCGTCCCTGGACGCTGGACGGTCCTCACAATAGAGGTGGGCTATATTCAAATGGGCCACCATATGATGAATGGTGTGGGTACAACACACATAAGGTGGGCCCCACTCATAGACGGCTTGGGTAAAATGCTTACTTCATGATGGGTTCCATTCAAGTGGGCCACACAGCCAAATCATCACACAAAAACATAAAAAAAGGGGAGAGAGAGATTGAAGGACACACGTGCATGGAGGGCTCCGCCATTATGATCCCTCCTTTCCATACATCTAATCATACATCAAACGGGTCCCATTGCATGTGAGCCCGCCAAATCAAGAATCAACGGTGGAGATCCCCTCTCCACCAAAATGAAAGGTCTAGATGACCTCATTCAACTAAGAAAGTAAACATCATGATGGGGTCCATGGAGAATGGCCCCATCATGGAATGATATTAATAATCAAGGTGGTCCATCAGCCACATCTTAAGGTCCAAAGTGAGATCCATACCATTAATCGGTAGACCTCATTTGGCCCATTTTAAAAACACAGAAATTACTCTATCAAAGCACCCACCATTTGATCGTCTTGCTCCCTTGGCTGCCTTAGCTCCTTAGCTTTGATTCCAACGGAGGAGATGAGGTTTGGATGGTTGAGATGGGAGATTTTAGGATGGAAAGGTGGGCCACACTTGGAGCTTGAAAGAGAGGGAGAGGCTTGGACGTATGGTGTTTCTCTTACTTGGGAATGATTTGAAAAAAATGAAAAAGAGAGTTGTAAAGAGAGAGGAGTGATGGGTGATGGATCATTGATGTGGTGAGTGATGGGTGTAAGAACCTTTTTGACTTTTGTGGCCATTTTTGTAAGAAAGGCATGGGTGTGTAAGAGACTTTTTGACTTTGGGGCTTGCTTGAGAATGGGTGAAAGTTAATGTGTACTTGACATGTTGAGATTGATGGATTGATGTGACAAGTCGTAGAGATTCTCTTGAGTTTTACAATGCGCGACATTTTTCTCGTACCGAACATTTGCCCACATCTCTTAATTAGGGTATTGCATCGGCGCCCGAGTCACGACTCGGAACCACGGAGACAACACGGTCGCTATGGTAAAGGTCTTGGGTTGAGTCGACTCGGGTTGATGAAGTGTGAATCAGGGTCACGCACAAATATCGATTTAAGGTCGAAGGTTACCGGAATTCGACCGAGAAGACCGCGAAAGTCTATGGAACGGTACGGTCTAGGATACGGGGCTTACAGCTCTCCCCTCATAAAAAAAATTTCATCCTAAAAATATACACAATCACCGTAACTAGGTATAACTCGCAAGGAATAAGAAACATAACATCACTATATAAACCAGAGATAATATACAAAATACATCACATGACCAATTATCAAAGAGATGGGGATAATGCTCTCGAATCTTGGCCTTACACTCCCAAGAAGCCTCCTCTACAGAATGGTGACCCTACTAAACCTTCACCAAAGGAATGACCTTGGTCCAGAGGACCTTCTCCTTCCGATCAAGGATACAGACTGGCTGCTTAATATAAGAAGCGTCCTCACGAACCTCCAGCGGATGCCAATCAATAACGGAAACTATGTCTGACCCACAATTCCTCAACATAGAGATATAGAAAACGTTGTGGATGTCAGACAACTGAGATGGCAAGGCAAGCTAATAGGTCACGGCGCCAATGCGCCTATTGATCTCAAAAGGTCCTATGAATCTCGGGGCAAGCTTGCCCTTCGCTCCAAATCAAACTACGCCCTTCATGGGCAAGACCTTGAGATACACATGGTCCCCTACATCAAACTCCAAGGGATGATGCTGACAATCAACAAAACTCTTCTGCCGGTTCTGAGCTATGCGCATCCTCTGCCTTATGATATCAATAGCTTCTAATGTCTCTTGCACAAGCTTGGGACATAGGAGACAGTGCTCTCCAACCTCAGTCCAACAACTCGGTGATCTGCATGGTCTGCCATAGAGTGCCTCAAAAGGAGCCATGCCGATGGTCTCCTGATAGTTGTTATTGTATGCGAACTTATCCAATCGCAGATGCTCATCCCAGTTACTCCTGAAATCAATCGCGCAAGCCCGAAGCATATCTTCAAGGATCTGGTTGACCCTCTCGGTCTGGCCATTGGTCTGCAGATGGTATACGGTGCTGAGCTGCAAATCAGTCCCCATCACTCCTTGGAAGCTCCCCCAAAACTGAGACGTGAACCTCGAGTCTCAATCAGAAACGATCGAGATCGAAATGCCATGTAGTCTCACAACCTCCTCGATAAATAACCTCCAAGCCGGTCCATAGACCAAGTCGCACGCATTGCAAGGAAATGTGTTGACATCATTAGACAATCCACAATAACCCAAATGGCGTCATGACCACGCTGAGTCCTCGGCAAGTCTATAATGAAATCTGTCGACACGTGCTCCCACTTTCACATTGAGATGCTCAACGACTGCAATAGACCGGGGGGTCTCTGATGATCGGCCTTGACACGATGGCATGTGTCACACTCGGCCACAAAACTGGTGATCTGGCTCTTCATCCTCGCCCAAAAATATTATCGCCTCATGTCACGGTACATCTTCGTCAAGCCAGGGTGGATAGAAAATCGCGATCGATGTGCCTCGGTCATAAGATCTCTGCGTAACTCAGGAATATCCAGGACACATAATCGGCCTATGAAGCGAAGTCCACCATCCGTACCAATCTGCCAATCTTCCTGACTCTCAGATGCAACCTTAGCTATATAACTCTGCAATGACTCATCAGCCTGCTGATCTTCGATCACCCTTGCGACAAGAGAGGGTTAAATCGACAAGCTCGATAACTGCACAATAGAAGACTGCAGGCCGAACTCAAAATCATACTCTACGATATCCTCAAACATCCGCCACTCCTGAATCATCATATGCGCCACTAAGCCTGGTGGCTGACAGCTGAGAGCATCTGCCACCACGTTCGTCTTGTCTGAGTGGTACTGTAGATCGAAATCATAGTCTGTTAGGAGCTCCATCCAGCGCCTCTGCCTCATATTCAACTCAGACTGTGAGAAGAGGTACTTCAAGCTCTTGTGGTCGGAGAAGTGCTCGAACCTGACCCCATAAAGATAGTGCCTCCATACCTTCAGTGCGAAGACAACTACTGCCAGCTCTATATCATGCGTGGGTTAGTTCAGCTCATGGACCTTGAATTGACGAGACGCGAAGGCCACTGGTCTCCCATGCTGCATCAGGACAACACCCAAACTAATATGCGAGGCATTAGTAAATACAATGAATCCGTCACTCCTAGAGGGAAGAGTGAAGATAGGAGTGGACGTCAGACGGTCCTTCAACTCCATAAATACTAGCTCACATGCATCACTCTAAATAAACTCTGCACCCTTCCGATTCAACCTGGTGAGCGGGGCTACAATACGAGAGAAGCCCTCAATGAAATGCTGGAAGCAGCCCACCAAACCAAGGAAACTGCGGGTCTTGGACGCGTTCGTGGGCTGGCCCCACTGACGCAATGCCTCGACCTTCGAGGGGTCCACTGCGACGCCCTCCCTCGTCACCACGTGACCGAGGAACTTCACCTCCTCCTGTCAGAACTCGCACTTCTCCAGCTTCGCATACAGCTGGTGTGCGTGGAGGGTCTGCAAAGTGATCTCCAAATGCTTCTCGTGCTCCTCACGGGTCCTCGAATAGATCAGAATATCATCGATGAAAACTACAAAAAACTGATCGAGATATGGGCGGATGACCTTGTTCATCAACTGCATGAAGACCGCGGGTGCGTTGGTCAGTCCGAAGGACATGACCTGAATCTTAAAATGACCGTAACATGTCCTGAATACCGTCTTCGAAATGTCCTCATCTCGGACCTGAATCTGATGTCGCTAGGGCATACAGTAACCATATCACATAATGCGAAATGCATGAATCACACTCTCTAGTCATGCAGTAATCCTGAGCGTATTATGCGCTCATGTAGGGCAACACCACCTAACCGGGAGCCTATAAACAATCTGCCCGAAGGCATATGCTATGATCAATCACTTCTCATATCAAGCATACATATGATGCGTATGATCGTGAGTTATGAAACTATACTAAACATGTAATAAAGTAATGAACTACCCTTACAACGCAGATGGGCCTAGACGGCCTATACACGACAAGTATAGGCCTATCAATGGGCCCTAAGGAGAGTCATAATGTGGACATTTAACCAACATTATACTTGCAATGTGGATGTCAAACCAACATTGCTCCCAAGGCATGATCGTCGTAAACATTATTATATAATCCGTGTTGGGATCACACATTGCAATGGACTTAAGGTACACCCCATTGGGCCTTAAATACATCAAATGGGTCATATCATATGAGCCTTATGTTCATTAAGTGGGCCACATCAATGAACCGAACCAATGGGCCTTATGTGCCTTGCAATGAGTCATAACCCGTGGGCCTTAGAATGCATCAAATGGGCCTAATCTCATGGGTCTTATATGTAACAAATGGGTCACACCAATTGGGCCCCATATGTACATCAAATGGGCCTAAACCCATAGGCCCTAATACATCTCAATGGACCTTAACCCATGGGCCCCTAATACATCAAATGGGCCTCAACCCATGGGCCTTACATATATATCAAAGTGGGCCTCAACCATGGGCCACAAATACATCGAATGGCCCCATAACATGGGCCTTACAGCCACAGCAAAGTGGGCCCCAATGGACTACCACAAATACATTAAGATGGGCCTCAAAACATGCCGAGGTGGGGTCCACTTGGATTATGGATCTGGCTCATTCTTTAGCTCATGCCATGAAATGAGCTTTCAAGATGGATAGACGGTTTGGATGCAGCACATGCATCACGGTGGGGTGCACATGAGCTAAGGATCTGACTCATTCTTTAGCTAATGTTATGAGCTTTCAAAATGGGTGGATGGACTGGATGCAACACATGCATCATGGTGGGTCCCACCAGCTATTAGCAGCCTGAAAAATGGCTAGACGAGATGGTAAAACACATACATCTATGTGGATTCCACCGTCCAGGCGGATGGTGGGAATAAGGCACATATGTCATTGTGGGTCCCACCCTAATGTTTATTTTTCATCCAATCTGTTGGTAAGGTCGTACAGACCTGGATGAAAAGGAAAAACAAATTTCATATTAATCTAAAACATCTGTGGGTCCCAAAACAGTTCTAATGGTAGACACTCAATCAACACTATTCATTGTGGTGTGGGACGCCTGAGGTTTGGATGTGGCTAAAACTTGGAGGGGGTCCACAACAAGGAGGGGCCCACCTCATGAACGGGTCAGATGATAATTAACTTCAAGGTGGGGCCCACGACTGGAGTCATGGATTCCCTGGCGTCCACCCGCCTACAAGGCCGCAAGCACTGCCTGCGCTGGCAGCAGCAGCAGCTACTGCTCCTAATTTTTGTTAAACCTTTATTTTTGAGGTTTTTCGAGTGTGGGGCCCGCTCTAAGTGAATCCACTCCAGCTATAGGATTCCACTACGATACCCTCCCTCGTCACCACGTGACCGAGGAACTTCACCTCCTTCTGCCAGAACTAACACTTCTCCAGCTTCGCATATAGTTGGTGTGCACGGAGGGTCTGCAAAGTGATCTCTAAATGCTGCTCGTGCTCCTCACGGGTCCTCGAATAGATCAGAATATTGTCGATGAAGACTACAACAAACTGATCAAGATATGAGATGAAGACCTCGTTCATCAACTGCATGAAGATCGCGGGTGCATTGGTCAGTCCAAAGGACATGACCAGAAACTCAAAATGATCGTAACGCGTCCTGAATGCCGTCTTCAGAATGTCTTCATCTCGGACCCGAATCTGATGATAACCGGAATGCAGGTCAATCTTCGAAAAGAACTGTGCACCCTACAGCTGATCAAATAAATCATCAATCCTCGGGAGCGGGTACCTGTTCTTGATAGTGACTTTGTTGAGCTCAAGGTAATCAACACAGAGCCTCAGCGAGCCATCCTTCTTCTTCACGAAGAGTACCAGCGCTCCCCAAGGTGAACTGCTCAGATGGATAAAGCCCAACTCGAGTAACTCATCCAACTGCTTCTGTAATTCACATAACTCCAACGGTGCCATACGATATAGGACCTTCGAAATAGGCGTAGTACAGGGCATAAGATCAATCTGAAACTTGGTGGGTCGACGAGGCGGTAATCTCGGAATCTCCTGGAACACATCAGGAAAATTGCAAACCATGGGAAAATGGTCGATACAAGCGATAACAGACTCCTCAACGGCGCAGGACATCAAGCAAGACAATGGCTCTCCTCTGGGCTTTGCAACGAACTGGAACTACGGCACGCCGGGTATACAGAACGTGACTATCCTCGTCGAGCAGTCCAATATGGCATAGTAATCGGCAAGCCAATCCATGCCCAGGATGACATCGAACTCAGACATCAGCAATGCAAACAGATCGAGAGGCAGAAAGGTATCCTCGACTAGAACGAGGCAAGACGAACAAAATCGGCTCAACACTGTAGTCTTCTCCAAGGGAGTCAATACTGACAAACCCATGTGAGAAAACTCCAACAACAAGCCAGTCGATCGGCAGAAACTCTCAACCACAAAAGAATGCGACGCACCAGAATAAAAAAACACACATGCAGTGCATGTAGAGACTAAAAACATACCCTCGACGACCCCTCCAGATGACTGTAGATCCTGCTGAGCCACGTAGAACCTAGCATGAGCCGACTGGGGAGGTGCCTGTCCCCTTTGAGCGTGCTGCTACTGCTGGGGTCACTGAGGAGGTCGGAGGTCGAAACTGCTGCCTCTACTGCTGCGGCCTCGGGGGCTGATGCTGATGCTGCTGCTGCTGCTGAGGTGGCCTTTGTGGTGGGGGCTTCTGTCACTGTTGCTGTGGGGGTCTCTGCTGCTGCTATGGTGGAGGCTGTCGTAGACCTCTCTGCTATTGCTGGGGGCTGGGACACTCCCACATACGATGTCCCGTCGCATCGCACCTAAAATAAGTGCCGGTGAACTGCCTTGGAGGTGATGCTAGAGGTGCTGCTAGCGCTCGTAAGGCTAGGTGACCTATGCGCCTCTACTGTAGTCAACACTGCTAGGAATCATTGGAAGGAGTCTGCCTCTTTCGGTCTCTCCTCTGACCGCGATTAGACTGAGAACCAGCCCACTCAGTCTTAAAAATCTGGGCCTTCTGTACCACTCCCTAGAAAGTCGGGAGCTCATGCCTAATAACACTGCCTCTAAGACCATAACGCAAGCCCTCCTCGAAGCGGCGGACTCTCCACTCCTCATCATCTACAAGTTATGGTACAAACCTGGACAGTGCTATAAAATGAGCTGCATACTAAGCTATTGTCATATCACCCTACACCAGGGCCTCAAACTCTAACGCTCGCTGTCGTTGGATATGATCTGGAAAATACTGTCGGTTAAATCGATCCATAAAATCCTCCCATGTCCATACAAAATCGGTGCCTGCTGCTCGAGAGACTGATGTCCACCAATACCTAACCTCATCATGGAGAAGAAACACGGCTAATCCAACTCGTCGCTTAGTCGTACATTATCTCGAATATCTTCTCCACACCGGTGCACCATCTCTCAACTACTGTCGGGTCTGGCTCACCCTGGAAACCTGGGGGATCAATCCGTCGAAACTCACAAAGGAAGGCGCTTGCGTGCTCCTGCTCTGCCAGGGCCGGTGAAACAACCGGGTTCCTGCCCTGCCCCCGAAGTGCAGCCGTCATAGCCTGTAACATCTGCTGCAACTGGGAGGCACTCATGGATACGGTCGGGTCCGCACCGGCCTTTGGTGGAGGAGTTACATCCATAAGCTAGGCAGTAGGAATCTCTGGTGGTGGAGTGGGCATCGTAGGTGGTAGAGCGGGAGTCACAGGTGGTGGAGCGGGAGTCTCTAGTGGTGGTGTAGGAGTCGATCGGGTCACTCTCCCATGCATCATGTCCTACAGGAAAGAGCGAATGTGCCTATCAACTTTTGAAAGCTCTTGAAGGCACACACGTTAAGGGTCAAAAATAAAAGATTGCTAGGCTATCTGAACTTTGAGACTTGGTCACTCTAAATCATAGCAGACATGTAATGTTATTCTCAGTTATTCCTAAGTTATGCTCTGATACCAACTTTTGTCATGCCCCAAACTCAGAAAATGGGCTCACAAAATTCTCGATCACCGAATCTAGCACCGACAGCCTCCGTAGAACCCCATTTTCGGCTCCAAGCGTCCATTCGCCAGGTTTCGATCCTCGGATGTAACGAGGAGGATTTTCAACACTAGTTTGATTCGTAATAAGCATAACCAAACGCATAACCCACAACAACAACCAAAAACTCCATTACATTTCTACTATGATAAAAAACATTACAAGTACAATGAGCATAAAGGAAAATACAATGATAATGAACAAAAAGCTCCAAAATAAACAACCACGTGCTCAATCCTCAGTGCTGCTGCGATCCAATGTCACCTGCACGCAACGGTCATGCATAAGCTTATAGAAAAGTTAGAGGGTGGTGAAAGTGTCTGCGCAAGGTAGTAATATGATCAAGCAATATCAGAGTAATGCGAAATATGTAGATGGATCCATGAAAATCATTAGTTGTACCAAAACTATGCGATGCAAGACATGAATGATATCGGCCATACCAAGCCCATGCAATGTGAAATGTAACTCAAGCATACAAATACTCATCTATGTCCACATATCAATACAGCTTAAATCCGGGATAGCACCGGGGTCTAGTACACTCTAAACCAGATCGCCGCCCCATCACGTGCAATAAGGTAAGTGGAAGAGACTTCACTATTCGTCTGCCAATATCGGGCTCGACTCGTCGATAGCGGTCCTATTCCTCGAGCTGGTCAAACTCAGTCTAGCTTTGCCCCCTACTCTGGAGCGGGTAAGGCTGCACCCCCTTCCAACCGACCACGAAACAATGAAAAGAGTGACCATTTATTAATCGGCACTCGGCGCTCATGCACCCACTCGGTCTAGACGTTGGTATAACCTCTTGGTACCATAAGGGTTTAGGGACTTTCACCCAGGGATATCTATAGCACCCCATGTAAAATAAGATTTTTGGTATCCACTCCTGCCAACCACCATACGCCTGTGGAGGCTATGGCCCTGATGTCGCTAGGGTGCACAATAACCATATCACACAATGCAAAATGCATGAATCACATTCTCCAGACATGCAATAATCCTATACGTATCGTGCACTCATGTAGGGCAACACCGCTTAATCGGGAGCCCATAAACAATCTACCCGAAGGCATATACTATGATCAATCACTTCTCATATCAAGCATACATATGATGCGTATAATCGTGAGTCATGGAACTATACTAAACATGTAATAAAGTAATGAACTATCCTTACAATGCAGATGGGCCTAGACGGCCTATACACAATAAGTACGGGCCCATGAATAGGCCCTAGGGAGAGTCGTAATGCGAACATTTAACCAACATTATACTTGCAATGTGGACGTCAAACCAACATTGCTCCTAAGGCACGATCGTTGTAAACATTATTACATAATCCGTGTTGGGATCGCACATTACAATGGACCTTAGGTACATCCCATTAGGCCTTAAATACATCATATGGGCCTTATGTTCATCAAGTGGGCCACATCAATGGGCCGCACCAATGTGCCTTATGTGCATTGCAATGGGTCATAACTCGTGGGCCTTAGAATGCACCAAATGGGCCTAATCTCATAGGTCTTATATGTAACAAATGGGCCACACAATTGGGCCCCATATTTACATCAAATGGGCTTAAACCCATAGGCCCTAATACATCTCAATGAGCCTTAACCCATGGGCCCCTAATACATCAAATGGGCCTTAACCCATGGGCCTTACATATATATCAAAGTGGGCCTCAACCATAGCCTACAAATACATCGAATGACCCCATAGCATGGGCCTTACATCCACGGTAAAGTGGGCCCCAATGGACTACCACAAATACATTAAGATGGGCCTCAAAACATGCCGAGGTGGGGTCCACTTGGACTATGGATCTGGCTCATTCTTTAGCTCATGCCATGAAATGAGCTTTTAAGATGGATGGATGGTTTGGATGCATCACGGTGGGGTGCACATGAGCTAAAGATCTGATTCATTCTTTAGATCATGTTATGAGCTTTCAAAATGGTGGACGGACTGGATGTAACATATGCATCACGGTGGGTCCCACCAGCCGTCCAGCAGCCTGAAAAATGGCTGGACGACATGGTAAAACACATACATCTATTTGGACTCCACCGTCCAGGAGAACAGTGGGAGTAAAGCACATACATCATTATGGGTCCCACGTGGGGCCCACCCTAATGTTTATTTTCCATCCAATCTGTTGGTAAGGTCGTACAGACCTGGATGAAAAGGAAAAACAAATTTCATATTAATCTAAAACTTTTGTGGGCCCTAAAAAGGTTCCAATGGTAGACACTTAATTAACACTGTTCCTTGTGGTGTGGGCCGCTTGAGGTTTGGATGCGGCTAAAACTTGGAGGGGGCCCACTTCAAGGAGAGGCCCACCTCATGAACGGGTTAGATGATAATTAACATCAAGGTGGGGCCCACGACTGGAGCCGTGGGTTCCCTAGCATCCACCCGCCTACAAGGCTGCAGGCAGTGGCAGCAGCAGCTGCTGCTCCTAATATTTTTTTAAAAAAACCTTTATTTTTGAGGTTTTTCGAGTGTGGGGCCTGCTCCAAGTGAATCCACTCCAGCCATAGGATTCCACGGCTCGTAACAAATACAATGAGCCTAGTATTGAGTATTTTTTTGATGTATAGAAATTTCAGGGAAGATTTCAACGGTGAAAACCATCATTTGCTATGTTATGGCCCGCCAGAACCTCGGATTGACTATGATTTTCAGTTCAATGCCTAAAATGAGGCAAGGAAAGAGATGGATGGCATGGATTGAATACATATATCAATGTAGGGTGTGTATGAGTGGGCCAACCCATGAGCTTGTAACCAAGCTAATATTTGTGTTTTCATAGAGACGTCCAGCGTCCCTGGATGCTAGACGGTCCTCACAACAGAGGTGGACTATATTCAAATGGGCCACCACATGATGAATGGTGTGGGTACAACACACATAAGGTGGGCCCCACTCATAGACGGCTTGGGTAAAATACTTACTGATGGGTTCCATTCAAGTGGGCCACACGGCCAAATCATCACACAAAAACATAAAAAAAAGGGGAGAGAGAGATTGAGGGACACACGTGCATGGAGGGCTCTGCCAATATGAGCCCTCCCTTCCATACATCCAATCATACATCAAGCGGGTCCCATTGCATATGTGCTCGCCAAATCAAGAATCAACGGTGGAGATTCCCTCTCCACCAAAATGAAAGGTTTAGATGACCTCATTCAACTAAGACAGTAAACATCATGATGGGGTCCATGGAGAATGGCCTCATCATGGAATGATATTAATAATCAAGGTGGGCCATCGGCCACATCTTAAGGTCCAAAGTGAGATCCATACCATTGATCAGTAGGCCTCATTTGGCCCATCTTTAAAACACGAAAACTACTCTATCAAAGCACCCACCGTTCGATCTTCTTGCTCTCTTGGCTTCCTTAGCTCCTTAGCTTTGATTCCAACGGAGGAGATGAGGTTTGGATGGTTGAGATGGGAGATCTTAGGATGGAAAGGTGGGCCACACTTGGAGCTTGAAAGAGAGGGAGAGGCTTGGACGTATGGTGTTTCTCTTACTTGGGAATGATTTGAAAAAAATGAGAAAGAGAGTTGTAAAGAGAGAGGAGTGATAGGTGATGGATGTGTTGATGTGGTGAGTGATGGGTGTAAGAACCTTTTTGACTTTTGTGGCCATTTGTGTAAGAAAGGCATGGGTGTGTAAGAGACTTTTTTACTTTTGAGGCTTGCTTGGGAATGAGTGAAAGTTGATGTGTAGTTGACATGTACTTGACATGTTGAGATTGATGGATTGACGTGACCAGTCATAGAGATTCTCTTGGGTTTAGCAACAAGCGGCGTTTTCCTCGCACGGAATGTTGGCTCACATCTCTTGACCAGGGTATCACCTCGTCGCAGGAGTCGCAGCATCGGAACCTCGGCGATGACGCGGTCGCTATGGTAAAGGTCTTGGTTGAGTCGACTCGGGTTGACGGCGTGCGAATCAGGGTCACGCGTAAATATCAGTTAAGGGTCGAAGGTTGCCAGAATTTGATCGAGAAGACTGTGAAATTGTATGGAATGGTATGATCTAGGATACGGGGCTTACAGATCTCTTCTTCCTTCTATCGCCAACATGATCTAGAGCTCCAAGGGGACGATTTTAACGGTCGAGATGTTCTTTGAATGGTGGAGATGGGAGGTAGGAAGTGGGCCACATATAGCTTCTCCTCTCCCATGAAAAATGTTTGGACGTTGGCTTGCTTGGGGTTTTCTTGAGAAATGGAGAAAATGAGAGAGAGAGAGAGAGAGAGAGAGAGAGAGAGAGAGAGAGAGAGAGAGAGAGAGGATAGGATGGGTGTGAGTGATGGGTGAAGTGTACTTGACATGTAAGGGATGGGTTTGTAAGAAAGAGTTGACTTTAGGGGAGGGGTGGTTGTACTTGACATGATGTGGTGATTGATGGGATTGATGGGATTGATGGCATTGATTTGACAAGTTCTCTTTTGGATTTTTCAATTGCACTGCATTTTCCTTGAACTGAACACGGGCACATATCTCCTCGCCTGGGTATCGCCTTAGTGCATAATACGTGGCGTCAGAACCACGCCGACGATGCAATCGCAATGGTACAAGTCTTAGATTAAGCTGAATCAAATCTACGGGATACGACTTAGAGTTGTGCACAAATATCAATTATAAGTCGCAGGTCACCGAAATTCATTGAGAAGGATTGCGGGAGTTGACGGAACAGTACATGCTAGGTTAGGGCCTTACAGCTCTCCTCACCTAATAAAAATTTCTTCCTCAAAATTTGTACTACCATCGCAGCTAAACACAACTCATAAGGGAATAGAAAACATAACATCGTGTATAGTCAAAACACAATACAACATATCATCAAATATCGAAAAGATGGGGATAATGCTCTTAAATTTCTATCTCGTGCCCCCAAGACGCCTCATCCACACTGTGAAGGCCTTACTGAACCTCGAATTCTGGATCAGAAACTATCGAAACTGGAATACTAAGCAGCCTCACGATCTCAACGGTAGGGAGCTATATCAAAAAATCTCTAAGTTATTTGAACTCGGGGATCTAATCATTCTAACATCTCAAAAATCATCGAGTAAAGGGTAGCTATCAGCTGATATGTGATATTATCTTCAGGTATTCTCAAGTTATGCTCTGATACCAACTTCTGTCATGCCCCAAACCTGAAAATTGGATTCACAGGAATCCCGATCGCCGAATCTGGGGCCGACAGCCTCAGCCTCCGAATACCCTATTCTTGGCTCCTAACATTCATATGCCAGATTCCGATCCTGAGATCCCACAAGGAGGATTTTTTTTATACATTTAACTCGTAATAAGCATAACCACAAGATTACCCAATTCACAAAGGCAACATCATCATCACATATCCACTAATATAATCATTTGAGTACAACACTGAAAGGAAAATACATAAATACAAAATCAAGCTCCAGAAGACCACTGCATGCTCCAAGCTCAACACTGCTGCAACCTAACATCACCTGCACGCATCTATCATGCATAAGCTTATAGAGAGCTTAGAGGGTGGTGTAAGTGTGTGCACAAGGTAAGTGTCAAATATTCAATACAAAGTCATAATCATACAATACCAGAAAACTGGTAATCCATAAATCATATAATGTTTGAATAAGTAGAAATACTGATAAGATCATGAATTATCAGAGTAAACAGAAATACTGACAAAGTCATAAATCACACGATAACAGAGTAAGCGAAAATACTGACAAGTGCATGAGACATACAATATCAGGGTACACAATGCAAGTCAATTAAGCAAATGAGGAGTCAAAGTAAGCCAAATATTAAATGTCAAGGATACAATACCATAAATCATACAATATCGAAATGAGCGAAAATATACTGACAAGTCTATGAATCCAATTAGCGGTACCAAGGCTATGCGATGCAAGGAAGGAGTACTAATGACCATATCAATGAGGAAACATGGTAACCCAAAATACTAAGTACTGCAGATGTAATGTAATATGCGATGCAAATGAAATGACCAAGCTGGAGTGAAGTCGGGATGATAGTACGTAGTATCGCAGGCTATGGGGTCCATCACAAGGGACTTCTATCCAAACTAGTCCCATACCTAAATTTGGATAGTCAGACTCAATGTGGTAAACTCCTGATCTCAGGTTAGTCACGCGCCCAACTGAAATCCTGGCTATGCGAAGGTACACAATAATTAGTTACGCACCACTAGCCCGAGTGGATAGTGAATGAAACAAATGCATGAGTATGCAACTCCTACTCAATAAGTCCACATATCAGTATGGTTCCTCTCTGAAAAATCACCAGAGTCTATTACACTCCAAACCAGATTGACACCCCATTATGCGTAACAAGGTAAGTGGAAGAGACCTCATTATCCGCCTTCTAGTATCGGGCCCAACTCGTAGATAGCGGACCCATTCCTCGAGCTGGTCAGACTCAGCCTAGCATTGTCTCCTCCTCTCGGGAAGGTAAGGCCACACCCCCTTCCAACCGACCACGACACAGTGGGAGACGCGGCCTAATGGTATATCGCCCACATGCTCTCACACATCCACTTGGTCTAAACGTTGGAGCAACCTCTGGAACCAAGAGGATTTAGAGACTTTCACCCAGGGATATCTATAGCACCCCATGTAGAACAGATTTTTAGTATCCCATCTGGCCATCCACAAAATGCCTGTGGAGGCTACGACCCTGATATTGTTAGGGCTTACAGTACAACATAATGCAATACAAGATGCATGAGTCATGCATCTATCATGCGCATACCGTGTGCTCATGTGAGACAATCTTCGCCTATCAGGAAATCTCATCATAACATGCCTAATGATGTATGCAATGGTCAACCACATCTCATAACAAACATGTTGATGATGCATATGAGCATGTATCATGATGCTATGCTATCACATACTCATAATCAGTAACAATAACCGGCATCAACAATCGGCCTCGACAATGTGGACATTTAACCAACATTGCCCCCAAGGAATGGCCATATATAGTCAAGCATATAATGGGCCCACGACCTCACACACATGCCTAATATACAACACAATGGGCCTTACTTGAGGGTCACATATACACAATAGGTGGACCCTGCTCATGGGCCTAATACATATCACAATGGGCCTTGCCCATAGGCCATGCATACATCACAATAGGCCTTACCCATGGGCCATGAATACACCATAATGGACCTTACCCATGGACCATGCATTATGGGCCTAATACATGTCACAATGGGCCTCAACTACGGGTCACATGTACATCATATAGGTCTCGACAATTGGTCTTAACAATCGAAATTGGCAAGTCGGTTACGACAATCGGAATCGGTCGATAATCGAAATCGGCAAACCGGTCACGTCAATCGGAATCGATAATAAGCACCGATACTCAAGGATGATAAACGGCGTTAGCCTCGACAATCGGCACTGATAATCAGCAGATAAACGAAGTGGGGTCCATAGATGATCATTCGATCAACCATAGTATAAAAATCGGTACTCGGTCGTGGTTATATCAAATCCGATAGCACGGAGCCATCCGTCTATGGTGAATGAGACCCACTTATTTGGGTTAACTCACTAAGTGAATGATGAGAATGCGTTTACCAAGGCCTAAGGGAAGGTCACAATGTGGATATTCAACCATCATTGCCCATCAATGTGGACATCCAACCAACATTGTTCCCAAGGAGTGGCCCACAGAGAGCCATATGAATAGTGGCCCATGACCTCACGCAAAGGCCTAATATACATTGCCATGGGACTCTCTCATGGGCCTCATGTACATCAAAATGGGTCGTAATACATGCGCCTCATATGTGTCAAATGGCCACAATATATGGTCTGGAAAATACATCTCATTGGACCTTACTAAATGGGCCAAAAATACATCACAACGGGCCTAATACACATCATGATGAGCCACAATGGGCCTAATACACATCACATGGGCCTTGAATACAACTTAATGGGCCACCCCAAAAGGGCATAAATCCACAACAAGTGAGCCCTGCACATGGGCCTCATCACATCAAGTTGGGCCTCGAATATACATTACAGGTGGGCCTTAAATACACATCACATTGGACCCCAACATATGGGCTGGGTATACATAATATTGGGCCTCAAACATGGGCCACAAACACATAACAGGTGGGCCCTTCATATGGTCCTTAGGTCGCATCATGTGGGCCTTAAATACAAAACAGGTGGGCCCTATCACATGGGCTAAAAATACATCATGATGGTCCCCACGGATGGGCCACACCAATGGGCCTTAAATGGGCTTGGGACCACACCAGAATACATTTTAATAGTTGCAGGTGTACTCGTGTGTCATGTACATGGCCCACTAATGATGATTAGCACCGTCTAAATGTTTTTCATGTAAATCGGCACCATCCAACCTTTGTCCACATAAATCAGCACCATTCAACCATTGTCTACGTAAATTAACACCATCCAAACATTATCCAATAATGAATCATATCAAAAGATCATCTGGACCATACCATAAATAACAGTGGTGATAATGATTTTCATAGTTAAATTTCTAGTGGGCCCATCATAGTATTTATTTTCCATCCTCACTCTTCATAAGGTCACAAGGACCTGAACAGGGAAGGAAAATAAATATTATATTGAATCAAAACTTTCGTAACCCAAAGGGGTTTCAAGGGTGGGCGTTCAACACCACTGTTTTCTGTAGAATGATCCACTTGATATTCGATCTGTCTTATTATTATTATTATTATTATTTTAGTCTCAAGCCAAAGGACGAGCTCACCAATTGTATGGATAGTTTGGATAAAACACATGCAGCATGGTGGGCCCACATCCAATCTAATGGATGACTTGGATATAGAATACATACATTAAAAAGGGGGTCCACCATCCCACCATATGGACGGTGTGGATAAGACTCATACATCACGTGTGGCCCCTCAAAATTGGATGGATGGTAAAGATACAACACACACATTATGGTGGGGCCGCATGCACGTCAAATGGATGGATGACAAGGATACGTCACGGTGGGCTCCACCCGTAAGATGGGTGGACGGCTTGGACGTCATAGCTGCTGCACCTCCAGCAACTGGACGGTGCAGATGTAACATACATCATAGTGCAGTCCACCTTAACATATATAATATAATATAATATATCATCATATCTTATCATATAATATACTATATTATATTATAATATAATCTGACCTAAAGAAAAGCCACCGTCTAGAGAGTCTGATGATCTGGATGGTGCAAATCTGATGCTTATATCATGGTGGGTCCACACGTGTGACCCACCTCTCATTCATATATACTATATTATATAATATACTACAACATCATATAATATAATACAATACAATACAATATATTATAATATATTATAACATGTACAAGAACTATGAAAAGCCATCATCCAGGCCCCTGCATGCTCTGGACGGTGTTGATCTTACGCATAAATCACGGTGGGTCCACACGTGGGAGTGGCCCACCATTGCATTTATTATTAATATTATATTATTTGATAATATATACACACACACACACGTTGAGTATCAACGTCCAGCGTCCAACTGGACCCGCAGTCTGATGAATGGATGGTCTGGATGGGTTCCACAGACCCTCGCTGACATTAGTACAGCAGCTACATAGCTGCTGCTATAAGCTACAGCATTAAAAAAAAAACAACAGAGGTGGGTCCCACATAATGGGCTACCCACCCCGTGAGCTTATTATATTAATATATTAAAAATAATATTTTATTTTCTTATTATTATTTTTCCCTCAGCTAGCTAGTACACCCGCTGTTTACTCACACTCCACCATTAACCACCTCCACTGATACGTCCGCTGGACGGTTGGTGTGGATATACACCTCATCAAGGTGGGTCCCACATGGCCCACCTGTTTTGGATCCAAAACTTTAGTAAAATCCCAAAAGAATTTCAATGACAGACGTTCAATCCTCACTATTTTCCTTTGACGTGGGCCACTTAAGCTTCACCTACAGATGATTTTTGGGGTGGTACACTGGTCAGAGGGGACCTAACAAATGTATGGTGTTGATGGTTAATACACATCATGGTGGGGCCCACGGCTGGGACCGTGGGTCCCTGCTTGTTCACGCTAGAGCATAGGAGCGCAGGTGTCCTTTGCTCGTTGCAGCAGCAGCACCTACTGCTGTGGTTTATTTTATTTTTTTGAAAAAAAATATTTTCCAGGGTTTTTCGCATGTGGGGCCCGCATCAGGTAAATCCACTCCATCCATTACATTCCATGGCTCGAGACAGTCTGAAAGAGCCCAATATTTGGGGTATTTTGGGTATATAGAAACATCGGGGTGGATTCTATTGGTAGAAAATACTATTTTCTATAGTATGGCCCCTCAGAAAATCAGATTCACTTCATTTTTTAGCTCAATGCCTAAAATAATCTAGGGAATGGAATAGATGGATTGGATTAAATTAATGCATCAAGGTGGGGCCTGTATGAATGGCCCACTCAAAAATCTAGAACACCATTGACGTTAGATATATTATATAAATATATGTATATATATTTTTAGCTTATTAGTACACACCCATGCCATTCCACAAACTCCATGTTGGCCAGCTTCACGTCCAGTGTCGTCCAGGGACATTGGACGGCATGGATAAACAAAGCATCATAGTGGGTCCCACATATATGTGGTCCACGCTTTATTAGGGTGAGTCCCACATGAATGTGGCCCACTTAATGGGTCTAATATTTGTGTGTTTTCATCATTTATAAGGTAGGGTCCACATGACTTGGACGGTTTGGAAAAGACCTACATTAAGGTGGGGTCCATCTAAGTGGGCCACACATCACACAAATGAGAAAGAGAGAGAGAAGCACCCACCTTTGATCTCTTCTTCCTTCTGTCGCCAACATGATCTAGAGCTCCAAGGGGATGATTTCAACGGTCGAGATGTTCTTTGAATTGTGGAGATGGGAGGTAGGAAGTGAGCCACACATAGCTTCTCTTCTCCCATGGAAAATGTTTGGACGTTGGCTTGCTTGGGGTTTTCTTGAGAAATGGAGAAAATGAGAGAGAGAGAGAGAGAGAGAGAGAGAGAGAGAGAGAGAGAGAAAGAGAGGATGGGATGGGTGTGAGTGATGGGTGAAGTGTACTTGACATGTAAGGGATGGGTTTGTAAGAGAGAGTTGACTTTAGGGGAGGGGTGGTTATATTTGACACGATGTGGTGATTGATGGGATTGATGGATTGATTTGACAAGTTCTCTTTTGAGTTTTGCAACTGCGTAACGTTTTCCTTGAACTGAATGCGGGCACATATCTCCTGGCCTAGGTATCGCCTTGGTGTATAATACGCGGCGTCAGAACCGCGCCGATGGTGCGGTCGCAATGGTACAAGTCTCGGATTAAGCTGACTCAAATCTATGGGATAGGGCTTAGAGTTGCGCACAAATGTCAATTATAAGTCGCAGGTCACTGAAATTTATCGAGAAGGATTGCGGGAGTCGATAGAACAGTACGGGCTAGGTTATGGGCCTTTCAACATATCATTCATACCGTGGTGCGGGTGTCTTTTTTGAGACAAGTACGAGGTCTATCTTGGACATTAGTGTATCATCTAGGCTATCCGTTACTTAGTACATCATCACCCCTTTCCGTAGATAAAAGAATATGTAGTATCAGGTTTGGTATATCCACTATGTAGAACCTATCTCGAAGTATAGACTAGACCCGTCGTCCCTATCTTGGATCATGTAGGGCCTTAGAAGGATAATGTTAGACATACCGCATAGGCTCCTATAGTTGTAGAAGGAGCACGTCGTTTAGTTTATACTCGTAGTATGTGACAAGCTGGTGATGGTTAGTTGTGGATTATTGTTGTCTACTTTATCAGATAATCATGCTTGTGTACCTTATTACATCATGATACATGCCCATACACATCATATCTATGCCTGTTATGAGGAGTGAATGATCATAGCATGTGCCATTGGGCTGGTTTATTATGGGACTCGTTGTGAGACGAAGTGGCCCCGCATGACCGTTCAGTATGTGCAGGTTTGATGCATGACTGTATAGTATGACTCATGTATCTCGCATCCTTAGCAACATCAGGGTTGTGGCCTCCATAGGCATGTCATGGATGGCTAAATGGGACATTGAAAATGTTTGGTTCGAGCATCTGGGCATATTAGTTATCCGTGGGTGAAAGTCCCTAAACCTCCGTAGCTAAGAGATGCTCCAACGTCTAGATCAAGTGGATACATGAGAGTATGAGGGCCGTAGACTATTAGGCCGCGTCTCCCACTGTGTCATCGTCGGTTAGAAGGGGGTGTGGCCTTATCCAGAAATGGGTCTGCTATCGATGAGCCAGGTAGGTATTGGCAGACTACTGGTCATGCGGGTAGTGAGGTCTCTTTCACTCACTTGGTTACGCGGCTAGGGAGGCGGAAGCCAGTGTGGAGTGTACTAAACTCCAATGATGATCTCAAAGATGTACCGTACTGATATGAGGACTTATTGAGTAGGAGTTGCGTCCTTGGCATTTCATTCATTCACTATCCACTCGTGCTAGTGGTGTCCAACTAAATCATTATGTGTACCCTCGCAATAGCCATAATTTCGATTGGGTACGCGACCAACCTGAGATCAGGAGTTTACCACATTGTGTCTAAGTATCTAAATCAAGTATGGGCCAGTTTGGATAGAAGTCCCTTGTGATGAACCTCACAACTTACGATACTATGTACTATCATCCCGACTTCACATTTTTACTTGGTCATTTCATTCGAATTGCATATTGCATTGCATCCTCAGCACATAGCATTTGGTTTACTATGCTTTTGTATTGCATATCCTGAATAAGGTTGATAGTATTATGGACTCTCCAGGATTTACATAATGCATTATATCCGTGGCATATGACATTTGGATTTTTATGTTTCTACATTTATATGGCCTAGATGAGGCTAATGGTAATCATGGTTCGTCAGGAAATTATATAATGCATTGCATCCTCAACATCTGCTATTTGGCTCTCTATGACTCTGCATTTACATAGTCAATTTACATTACATATTTCGATATTATATGACTTATGGATTTGCCAGTATTTCTGCTTACTCTGATATTTTTGTGCTTGACACTTACCTTGCACACACACTTACACCACCGTCTAAGCTTTCTATAAGCGTTTTGTTATTTATGTATTTCCCTTTCAGCATTGTACTCGAATGTTTATATTAATGGATATGTGGTGTTAATATGGTCATTAATGACTTAGTTATGCTTGTGGTTATGCTCCTTTACAAAAAAAAAAATCACATCGAAAATCCTCCTTGTAGGATTTCAGGATCGGAATCTGGCATATGGACGCTGGAGGCTGAGAATAGGTTACTATGGAGGCTGTCGGTGCTAGATTCGGCGATTAAGAATTCTGTGAACCTGGTTTCTAAATTTGGTGCATGACACATAGTGACCTTTGAGCTTTTCTAAAAATGACTGTTTGAAATTAGAATAATAATGGTTGGGCTAATTATACATTTCATGGCATACGAACTTTACAGGGTGGTTGATGTAAGATATAGAATTCCTTGGGTCACTATGGGTTATACCATAGAGTAGTTTATCGGGTGATTCAAAGTTATTATCGTGTGTCTTCGAACCACTATTGGTTGTCCTTATTGTGTGGACTTATTCGAGTGCCTAGTCCTCCTTAGGGCATACCTTTGAGTACTTTTTCGAGAGACTAGTTCAACTTAGGTGTCCTCATTGCGTGGTCTTTTTCGGTTTGCTAGTTGTAAGGCCCATATCCTAGTACCGTACCATTCCACTAACTTCGCAATCCTCTCTGTTGAATTTAAGTGACCCGCGACCTGTAGACAGTGATTGTGCGCAACCCTAAGTCGCATCCAGAATATCGAAACCGACTGGACTCGTAACTTATACCCTTGCGACTGCACTGTCGTGCAGTTTCAATGTCGTGTCTTACGCACCAATGCGATACCCAGGCTAGAAGTAGTGGGTCCGCATATATTTTAAGGAAATACTGTGCATTGCCAATCCTGAGAGAGGAATCTCTACCCATCCTTTCACATCAACTAGTCAAGTACAACCCATGACTAGCCCATGCCTTTCTTCCCACCAAGACAAACAACCAATCTCAAAAATTAACTTTCATGTCACTCCTCTTACACAACCGTACCTTCCACAGTGTTTTTTCTTATTCAGACATTGTATGGTTTGTGGATTACCAGTTTTTTCGGTATTGTATGATTGTGGCATTGTATTGAATACTTGGCACTTACCTTGTGCACACACTTACACCACCCTCTAAGCTTTCTATAAGCTTATGCACGATAGATGTGTGCAGGTGATGTTAGGTTACAGCAGTGTTGAGCTTGGAGAGTGCAGTGGTCTTTTGGAGCTTGAATTTTTATTTATGTATTCCCCTTTCAGTGTTGTAATCAAATGCTTATATTAGTGGATATGTGATGATGATGTTGCCTTTGTGAATTGGGTAATCTTGTGGTTATGCTTATTACTAGTTAAATGTACATTGATAAAATAAAATAAAATAAATTAAAAAATCCTCCTTATAAGATCCCAGGATCGAAATCTGGCATATGAATGCTAGGAGCTGAGAATGGGGTACTACGGAGGCTGTCGGCACCGAATTCGGCGATCAGGTTTCCTATGAATCTGATTTTCGGGTATGGGGCGTGACAGTATCGCAGGCTACGGGGTCCATCACTAGGGACTTCTATCCAAACCAGTCCCATACCTAAATTTAGATAGTCAGACTCAATGTGGTAAAATTCTGGTCTAGGTTAGTCACGCACCCAACTGAAATCCTGGCCATGCGAAGGTACACGTAATAAATAGTTATGCACCATCACCCAGAGTGGATAATGAATGAATGAATATGCAATTCCTGCTCAATAAGTCCACATATCAGTACGGTTCCTCTCTGGGATCATCACCGGGGTCTAGTACACTCCACGCCACCTGTCGCCCCCATCAAGCACACAACTGGGTAAGTGAAAGAGACCTTACTATCCGCCTGGCCAGTAGTCTGCCAATACATACCCGACTCGCCGATAGCGGACCCATTCCTCGAGTTGGTCAAACTCAGCCTAGCTATGCCTACTCCCTTAGGCAGGTAAGGCCACACCCCCTCCCAACCAACCACTGCACAATGGGAGATGCAGCTTCCTAGTATTTGACACTCAAGTGCTCATGTATATACACTTGGTCTCGACGTTGGGGCATCCTCTAGTACCAAGAGGGTTATAGGGATTTTCACCCAGGGCCATCTATGGCAGCTCGATGCTCGAACCAAACATATTTGGTGTCCCATCTGGCTATCCACGATATGCATGTGGAGGCTATGGCCCTAATGTCGCTAGGGCGTACAGTAATCACAACACACAATGCAAGATGCATGAGTCATACAATCTAGTCATCCATCAATCCTGCGCATACCATGCGCTCATGCGAGATAACATCCTCCTATCAGGGAGTTTCATAATAACTTACCTAATGACATATGCGATGGTCAACCACATCTCATAAAAAATATGCAGATGATATGTATGGGCATGTATCATGATGTTATGTGGTCACATACTCATAATTGGTATTAATAACCGGCATCGACAATCGACCACTACAATGTGGACATTTAACCAACATTGCCCTCAAGGAAGGGCCCACATAGAGCCTTACAGATAGTGGACCCATGACCTCATACAAGGACCTAATATACAACACCATGGGCCTCACTCAAGAGTTTAATATACGTCACGATGGGCCTCTGACATGGGCCTAACATAAATCACAATGTGCTCCATCTCCTGGTCCTCAAATGCATCACAATGAGCCTCATCACATAGGCCTCATATACATCACATTAGGCCTTAATCACGGGCAGAATATACATCACATTAGGCCTAAAACACGGGCAGAATACATATCACAACAGGCCTCAAATACGAGCTTCATGTACATCACTTTGGGCCTCGACAATCGAAATCGACAATCGGCCACAATAATTGTCCTCAATCGATAATCGGCCAATCGTCCACAACAATCATAATCGACAACCGGCCATGATAATCAGCCTCGATCGATAATCGGTCAATCGACCATGACAATCATGATCGGTAATCGGCCACGATAATCAGCCTCGATCTATAATTGGTCAATCGGCCACGACAATCATAATCGGTAATCGGCCACGATAATCGGCCTTGATCGATAATTGGTTAATTGACCACGAAAATCATAATTGGTAATCGGCCACTATAATCGGCCTCGACCCTCAATAATAAGAATCGGTAATCGACATTCAGAATTGGCATCGACCTCGATAATCAAAATTAGGAATCGACAATTGGAATCGGCCTCGACCCCGATAATCAGCACTGATAATCAACATCGATAATCGGCACCGACAGTCAGCATATACAAGAAAGGCGGGGTCCATAGATGATCAACTAATCAACCATAGTATAAAGATTGGCACTCAACCGTAGTTATATCAAATCCGATAACATGGAGTCATCACTCTATAGTGAATGGGGCCCACTTATTTAGGGTTAACCCATGAAGAGAATGGGCCTAACAAGGCCTAAGGAAAGGTTACAATGAGGAAATCTAACCATCATTGCCCCTCAATGTGGACATCTAACCAACATTTCTCCCAAGAAGTGGCCTACATAAGGGATTCATAAACAACTGAACGGTGACACATACATCTCATTGGGCCTCATTCATGGGCCTCTCATATATAGCGTTAAGCTTCCTACAAGGGCCTTAAACGTATTACAATGGGCCACGCCCATGGGCCTTAAATACATCTCAATGGGCCACGCCCATGGGCCTTGGATATATCACAATGAGCCATATCTCATGGGCCTCATACAATCCCAATGAGCCACATATATACCACATCAGGCCTTGCTCCTGGGCCTCAAATACCTCACAAGTGGGCCTCAAATATACTTCACAGGTGGGCCACATACCTAGGCCTAATACACATCACTATGGACTACATCACATGGGTCTAATATACATCACTATGGGCCACAACCCATGAACTTTAAATACACAATAGGTGGGCCCTACACATGGGCCTCAAATATATACAACAGGTGGGCCTCAATTGAGGGGCCACAAATACATCAAGATGGGCCTATTCACATGGGCCTCATATACATAGCATCAGGTCTCGAATACACATCAGGTGGGCCTCTTAACGGGGCCTCAAATAAATCACAATGGGCCTCTTATGTCAAGCGGGCCACATCACATAGGCCACATTACATGGGCCGTACTAACAGGCTTCATGTTTATCAAATAGGCCACACTGATGGGCCTCATTTATATCAAATTGGGCCTAACCTTATGTGTATTTGAGATCCGACCTACGCATAGGTTAACATAGAGATAAATGAAGTGAAAACACTATTAGCTTAAATGGGAAACTACCATAACCCTTAGAAGTTTGAACGATGGATGTCACTATCCACTATTTAAATGGTGGGGCCACTTGAACTTTAGATCTGATTCATCCATTCTCCCCCGCTATAAAATGTTCTCACAAATGGTTGGACGGCATGGATACAACGCATGCATCATGGTGGGCCCCACCGTTCAAAGTAGTGGACGGTATCGATATGACACATACACCAATGCGGGCTTGTTGGCTTGCTGCCAATGAGTAGCTAGGTAGCTGCTGTACGGGTAGCTGGCTGCACAAGGAGGGCAAGGTGGGTCCCACGTAGGGCTCACCACCAAGTATATACTATATAATATATAATATATAACATATAATATATGATATAAAATATATACTATAATATATTATTTATAATATAAATAGCACCTTAGAAGTGGGACCCATGGAACTTACTGTTGTGAGGTGGCAGTGGGTTCCACCATAAAAAATAGATGGACGACATGTGTCAAACACATACATCATGGCTGGGATCCACCATCCATGGGCTGGACGGTGGATGCAGTGTATCATCAAGGTGGTCCCACCACCAGGGTGGATGGACGGTTGGGTAAAATCACATACCTCATGTGGGACCAAACCCTTGCTGGCGTCAGAGGGCACAGCTGCATACACGTAGTATGTGTAGCATTGCTGCCTAATCAAGGGAGAGGTGGGTCCCACGTAGGGCCCACCAGCGCACACACATATCACATATATGTATAATATATATATATATACACACACACACACACACACACACACACACACACACACACACACACACACACACACACACACACATAATATAATGTATATTTATAAAAATATAACATCCAGGACCTGGACGGCCTGGACCGGGTATCCATCACGGAGGGCCTCACACGTGGGGTGTGCCCCACCGTCCTTGGATGGTCGACGCAACATCTACATGATGGCGTGACCGTTAAAATTAGTGGACAGCGTGGGTGAGTCCCACGGGTCGCACAGCCACCTTCACTTCACCGTAAGCCACCCCACTGGGGAAGCCAAGACCTCAGCATTGAAATTAGGTATCTTTCACACAGTCTACCACATGAGCCATGAGGGCCCACCGTTGGCACGAGGTATCTCCACTCAGTCTGCCAGCGAGCTATGGATTTGGGCATGGAAGTGGGCCCCACATGGACATGGTCCACCATCCAAAATGGTGGACGGTTTGGATAAGGCACACACATCATGGTGTGGCCCATTGGAGGGGTGGAGGATGGGAGTGGGTCCCATGGACCCCACCGTCAGTTCGCATCACTGTTAGCCACCTCCTGGCATCCCACCCATCACTCCAACACACGTCCAGCATCCCTGGACGCTGGACAGTGTGGGTGTAACACAAACATCATGGTGGGTCCCACAAGGACATGGCCCACTTGAATTTTTGGATCAAGTCGTTATTTGTGTTTCCCTTACATCCAGGCCCACCCAAGGTGGTCAGTAAGGTGGGCCCTACGGATAAGACGGTGTGGATCATACGACATAGTGGGGTCCTTAATACATGAGAGATAGAGAGAGAGAGAGAGAGAGAGAGAGAGAGAGAGAGAGAGAGAGAGAGAGCGAGAGAGAGAGAGATCGGGTGGAGGAGAGGCCCTGCCACTATGGGCCCCTCAATACAAAGCATTCATCAAGATGGCCCCCACCAAATGTGGGCCCTTAAATCACAAAATAGAAAATAAAGATCACCCACCGCTCCTTCTTGCACCCTAGGCTTCCTTAGCTCCTTAGCTTCGATTCCAAAGGAGGAGATGAGGTTTGGATGGTTAAGATGGAAGATGAGAGGGTATAAAAGTGGGTCACACATGTTGCTTGGGAGGGCTTGGAGAGGCTTGGACGTACGGTGCTCTTGGGTTGCTTGGGAGGTAAGTTTGAAAATGAGAGAGAGATGGTTGCAAAGAGAGAGAGAGAGAGAGAGAGAGAGAGAGATGGTTGATGGAGTGACGGATGAGTGATGGGTGTGTAAGAGACTTTTTGACTTTGGGGTTATTTGGTGTAAGAAAGATATGGGCTTGTGTAAGAACTTTTTGACTTTGGGGTTGCTTGGGAATGGGTGAAAGGTGATGTGTACTTGACAAGTACTTGACATGATGGGATTGATTGATGTGATAAGTGTAACACCCTGAATTTTTGCCAACCTGGGGTTAGACGTCCTTAGGTAATGGGTCAACCATAGTACCTTGGTAGTTTCTCAAAATTTGATTCCAACGCCAAAGAAATCATTTAGAACCTAATTCTTTAGAATTTAACGTGAATTAGCCAGCGCTACACTAGATTTCCTACGAAATTAGCACCAACCACTTTAAATACAATCTGTAAGACCCAAAACCTCTAGAATCGTTGACGCTACGTTACCCTAAAATCTAGGATCAAACTCTAAACCCGTTTGCCCTCAGGAACCCTTTGAAACTTCGTATTGGATCTAAACCGCGTGTCGAGAGTCCGATATCTACAATCTTAGATCATTACGACCGCCTTGTTGGACTTGATAATCATTTCAAAAATCAAGCCCAACCGATGTTCTGAGGCTATTTCATTGAGCCTGGAGCAAGGAGTGTGAGAAAGAGTGAAATTCATTAAAAATTAAATGTCTTTTAAATAAATCTGGCACGTTTCGCTTACGGGTTAAGTATAAGCATTCAGATCGTTGGAATCTGACCCAAATACACCCTTGGATCAGGGAACATTTCTCAGTCAGGTCAGTGTACTTGAAATCCTCGATCGAGTCTCCATGACCGCTGAAATGAAACTAGTCCGCCACGTGCGATCTGGGAACTCTACCAGACTGAAAACTTGATGTGATCAGCATCCAGTATCCATGAGCTTAAGTCCGACCGCGTTTGGCCAGGGGACCTCCCGAAATGCCCTTTTGGATCGAAAAAGACCCGATTTGGCTATAACCCAAGTATACCTTGACTTGGAGTCTATTTTGGTTATGTTTGGGCTTATAAAAGGGGCTTAAACCCTTAGCTTTCTAACCCATACAAATTTGGGGAAAACCCTAGGAGAGAGAAGAGAGAAAAGAGAGAGAAGTGAGGGAGAAGCTGGTGATTTCTCCTGGGATTCTTTCCTACTGCTCCACGTGCCAAATCCACCCTTTTATATCGCTTTTCCGACGACTCCGGCTTCGTTCTAGGTAGGAAAACCCTAACCTTAACCTGTTTTAGGGATTCTATCAATACAAGTAGCGAAGCAGCTGATGTATCTTGTGAATTAGGTCGTCATATCACCGTTGACGAAGCGTAGACTTCCTGTTCGATTCGTTATACTTCTACGGCGAAAGGTACGGATTTTAGACGCTTAGATTACCTGTTTTCAAAGCTTTCAATGCCATTTAATGGTAGATTGCTGATAAGGATGCTGTTTGACATGTAGAACAAGCTGTCCATTTTTTATTTCGAATACGTACGAAGAATATGAGATTTAGGGTATTTTAGGTATTTGTAGGAAATACCGTATACGTACGTATTTCACCGATATGATTGCCATGAGTATTTGTCGTGTACCTATACTAGTTATGAGTGTATGATCTGTTTGGCGAAGAGATTCGCCCTAATGTACATATTGGCCGACATATGCTATGTAGACTAATGTGTGTAGACTAAGTGTTTATTGAAATGCCTAAATCAATATGATTTATGCCTGCCATATGTTTTGAATGTAAGAACATGATTGTTGTGTATTAGACATCTCCTTGATATAAGGATCTATCATATTATTTGTTGTAATCAACATACATCAAGTACATTAGAGTTGAGTAGTCTAAGTGTTTGTATAAATGTATGTATTAGTAAGTATTGAGTATATGGTGTTGTAGATTAGCGTTGAGACTGGATTCTCAACTAACTTGATGATATATATGATTTTCTCTACGCTTGTCGTATTTCAATTGATTTCCTTATGTGTGAAGTACTTGTGTATGGTTTAATTTCCTATGTTGTATCTTATAACATGTTGCTAACATGCTTGGATTACTTATTATTTCAATTTTGTTTATCTCATATGATAACTGAATCACATCTTTGTGCTTGGGGCTATACTCTAGTCTAGGCAGTCGGTAATAGTTTAGAATTCATGGTTGGATTCTATTCGCCACGAAGGATGTGTATGACGAACCCGAGTCGTACTAGAGTCGTCGGCAGTGGTTAGGCCACACGAAGTGCTTGTGCACTTTATGTCAGTCGATTCAACGTGCGCTTATGCTAGTCGGACTCATCAAGTAACCCGACTGACCATTATATGTTCACCTTGTATTCGTCATAACTGCTTGAACCTAGGGTACTAAACTTACCATTGGAAAGCCCCTCTAACCTTGGTACCTTGATCCCCTAAGACTCATGAGCTGGGCATGGTGGTATGGGACACCGTGGTCGAGCTATCGGCCTACGCTGGGGCCACAAACCTCCCCGTAGTGACCAGTGAGCACCCTACTCTGAGCAGATTATGGTGGTATGGGACACTATATTCTTGCTGTCGGCCTACATTGATAAGGTGATGGGGGAGTGGAGCAACGAGTACGAGCAACAGCCCTGGTAGCCCTTTGTAGTGACCTTGAGTTTATCCTGACACCGCATGGGGACGACGAGTCCTGATGCAGTCTTAAGGATATAAATTAGGCCTGTATTGATAAGGTGATGGGGGAGCGGTGCAACGAGTACGTGCAATAGCCCTGATAGCCCTTGCAGTGACCTAGAAATATATCATCGTATGAGATTACTAGGAGTGACGACCCTAGACAGGATCATTGTTTGAATATTTATATAAGGGAGGTACCTTAGTTTCCCAATCCTGTTGTATGAAAAAGACTAATAACAACTCGGTAATCATATTCATATCACACTGCATGTGCCTGAAAGATGTGGAGCACTGAGGAAAGAAAGAATGCCGCAGACGTGAGATGGTGCCGCATGAGGGAGTATGTCGGTAAGGGCATCCATCATGTCACTTCATGCTTGCATTAATCACAGTGTTTAGGAATGTTTGTTTTGCTTGCTTTACCATTATCGCTTGATTGATTTGATAACATGCTAACCTTTGCTCTATGATTCCACTGAGTTAGCTACTCATTCCCACGTTACAGGATGGTGTTCCGGACACCCACCAGTCCCTATTTTAGTTTTAGATGATGGCGATGCTCGCGAAGCAGAGCCGGACTTGATGATGATGAGGACGATCCCTCCTATATGCAGGTTCTGATTGACTGGGTTACAGAATTACTAATTAGCTGCCAGCACACGTGGTATTTTGCCTTTTATTTTTGCACCCATGTATATTCTTTTTGCTCATCTTTGGAGTATACATGTATATGCTTAACCTGGTAACATGTTCACACTCTGGAGACTCACAACAGTTCATATATTCTATATATCTATCACATTCTTTCGCTTGCTAAATTAACTGTCTCTGGAGTATGATATGCTGTTTTGGCTTGATCCACCTCATGTTTTATGTACTATTACCGCCGACATTCACCCATCATTGAAAATGTTGCATAAGTGATGTCTGAAACTCGGGAGTTGGGTTTCTACCCGACCCCCGATTTTTGGAGCGTTACAATAAGTCATAGAGATTCTCTTGAGTTTTGTAACGTACGGTGTTTTCCTCAAACCGAACGTGGGCCCACATCTCCTGGCCGGGGTATCGCCTCGGCATGTGAGATACGGCATCGGAACCACGGCGACGGCGCGGTCGCCAGGGTACATGTCTCAGGTTGAGTCGAATCGGGATGACAGGACTTGGCTTAGGATCTCGCGCAAATATCGAATAAAGGTCGAAGGTTGCCAAAATTCGACCTTGAAGATCGTGGAAGCCTACGGAACAGTACGGACTATGATGCGGGTCTTACACCGGTGCCCCATTCGACCAACCCATCTTCTAAACTTGCTAGTAAGTGATTTCCTTTCAATTTTCTTCTAGTATTTAGTGGTCTTTTGCTAATAAATCATATTTGAGTAGTTTTTTCATCATTTGAAACCCTATTTGTTGTGGGTTTTTATCAAAATCTGATCTACTCATTTTCTTTGATATTTTTCTTGTGTAACTGTATGTAGTATAGATCTAAGAAAACGACATGCAAAAGTCATGCTAGTTCTTCTTCTAGATCAACTCCTATTGATGTGAGAACCCTACGGTCGCCGGAAGATGATCCAGACTATGTTCGAGATTTCCGCACAAGAGATATCATTATTGAAAAATCTATTAACTTAGATCACATTGCTCATTTTGGTCTTGTTCCCATTCTGTCTGAACTTGGTTGGGAAAACATTTTGGGATGGGGTGGATCGGTTTACTATTCCATTGTGCAAGGCATGTATGCGTCGATTTGTGATGTCTCTTGAGAATTCGACATTTTTAGTTAAATTTATTGAAGGGACATTCCAAATAACGTTGCAAATTATTTCAGCATTAATGGATGTAGTTTGTGCGGATGATGGCATACCTATTGCCACATTATTAGAGAAAATGTATAACTCTGAAAAATAAGCAATCAACCACAAATTATGTCACTTTAATGCAGAATGACAGTCAAGTAATGACCTTCTATAAACCAAATGCTCCCCGAATATCAAAAATTGCATTGAATTTTCACATATAATGTTTATCCTCGAGCCAGGAATAAGACTGATCTTACTCCCTTCATGCTTAGAGTCTTTCATTTTATTGTGCCTAGTATGCATGTCTGTTTTCCATCTTTGAATTGCTATATCATTATTTAGTTTCGTTTGCATCCCAAGCATGGTTCGATTCCCTTTACTTATCTAATGACTTGCCTTGCGTTTCATTACAATGTGTAAATTCTTTCATTTGAGGCACAAGAATCCGAACTCCTGTTTAATAATTTCAATCTGACTATGATGAACCTTTAACTTCTTCCTGGACAAATGAAGAAGAGGAGGAACCACAGTTAATTGCAAACACCACCATGGAAGACATCTTTAATGAGTTGGTTGATGAGTCAGATGATCCAAGTGATTTCGACTACCAACCCTCTCAAGTTGATGAGTGACTTAAATCACTGGAGGAGAAAGTTAAAGCATTGCATGTATTGCAGGAATCACTAGTTCAAACCCACAAGCCTTCAATGAAGTACATGAAGAAGTACTTTCATCATATCACCAGGAGTTTGAGCCAACATGATACATTGCTACTTGCTGCTTCTTCCTCTGGGTCGGATTGAGCCAGATTTTTCTTTCTTTTTAAAACTTATGATGGTTCTGTAACTTAAACTTTATCTTGTGTCTTAGTGCTTAGATGATTTCCCTAACACTTACTTACCTTTTAAACTTTAAATTTTATATACTTTCATGATATTAACACTTTCATGATTTTAGGAATTTCATATGCTTACTTCTACATGCTTTCTTGGTATTGAAAATTTTATATGGTTAAATTATATTTATCTGTTTTCCTTTGTCATTTTGTGACAAAAAGGAGGAGAATAGAATGATTGTTATGAGAGTAGAATGATTGCTGCATGTGGCGGAAAATTGAATGGAATGATTAAGAATTGAATGCAATGAATGGCATGAATGTTATGTATGTATATGGGAATGTTATATATGTTTTCATAGGGGGAGTGTTATTTGAGGGGGAATGCCTGTTGAGTAAGATGAAGATTACAAGAAGATCCTTTACAAGACTTACTTTTGATTACAAGACTTTAGTATTTACATATCTGTAATGATGATTATTTTGTCACGAAATTAACAAAGGGGAGATTGTAAGTGCTAAAATGATGAGCACACTTTAGTTGTTAAATTTTGTAAAGCCAAAACAACTTGACTATAGATCTTCAAGACCGGTCCATAATCAAGAGAACATTAAGATAAAGATTAAGAGAAGATCAAGCTAAAGATCGACTAATGTTCAAGAAAAGATCAAGCTCAAAGTTAAGATGAAGTTCGAAACTTAGTTCAAGTGAAAGAAGATTAGATATTTGATATATATCAAGTGGTATAAAACCCTAAAAAGACCTTAGGACTAGGTGCTTTCAAGAATATGTTATTTTGAGTTTTTATTCTTATTTTACTTGAAATTCAGCCAGCCTAACTTTTAGTTCGGCTAGCCTAAGCTTTCTTGGCTAGCCCAAGTTCAAGCCCGAAGCAACAACTAATTTTTGTTACAAATTTGGCTAGCCTGAGAAAGTTCGGGACAAATTCTAGCAATAACACCTGTCACACCCCAAACTCAAAAAATGGGCTCACAAAATTCTCGATCACTGAATTTAGAGCCGATAGCCTCCTTAGTGTCCCATTCTCGGCTCCCAGCATTCATATGCCAGATTCTGATTCTGGGATCTTACAAGGAGTATTTTTATTATGATTTTTTTTTGAAATAGAGTATAACCATAAGCATAACCAAGTCACAAAATAACATCACCACATATCCACTATATCAAAAACTTTAAGTACAATGCGAAAAGGAAAATACAAGGTGATCAAAAGGCTCCAAAATAATTTGATGTGTGCTTCTGCCTCAGTGCTGCTACGATCCAACGTCACCTGCACGCAACGGTCATGCATAAGCTTACAAAAGCTTAGAGGGTGGTGCAAGTGTGTGCGCAAGATAAGTGTCAAGTATGTAGTATCAAAATAATGTGAAAATATGCTGGTAAGTCCATGAATACTATCAGTCATACCAAGGCTATGCAATGCAAGATATGAATACTATCGGCCATACTAAGGCCATGCGATGTGAGGCCTATGTTGTCGAATGTCATATGTGAGATGTAATATAAGTATGCTAGTCCTCATCAAGTATATATAGAAGTATAGTTCCCCTCTGGGATATCACCGGGGTATAGTATACTCCATACTGACTACCACCCCCCTGGCTGCATAGCCCAGTGAGTGGAAGAGACCACACTATCTGTCTGACCAGTAGTCTGCCAATATCTACCCAACTTGTCGATAACAGACTCATTTGCAAGCTGGTCAAATTCAGCCTAGCTTATAACCCCCTCACTCGGGCAGATAAGGTCACAGCCCATTCCAACAGACCACAACACAGTGGGAGATGCGGCCTACTGATATTCGACACTCCTGCGCTCGTATATCCACTGGGTCTAGATGTTGGAGCATCTCTTGGTACCCAAAAGGTTCTGGGATGTTCACCTAAGGACATCCTATGTGCCCATAGTGCTAGATCCAATATTTTCAGTATCCAATCTAGCCATCCATGATGTGCATGTGGAGGCCATGACCTTGATGTTGCTAGGGCATGAAATAGCGGTGAAGACCGCTTGAGTTGAAGTAGGAATATGCCAATATATCCTAGAGGGGGGGTGAATAGGACTTGTTAAAGTTTTTATGAATTAATAAAAATTCTTATCACACTAATCCTATCACAGAGTACAGATTAGGATTACTCAAAATTAACTCTACTGGCTTCCAAGCCTGGTAGAGGATCCAATCACAAACTATTTAAAAGACAAACAATTTATAGATAAGATTGTGATGGATATGACTCTGTGTGTGTATAAGATGTGATTTCAGATGATCAGATATAAAGGGATATAAGGGAATCACATATATGAAAGACAATTCCAATATCAAACACAGTCATTTTATAGTGGTTCGACTACTTGTCTACTCCACTCCCAGCTTCCACACTCAACCCTTGAGTGACTGGATTTCACTAAGGAGGTTTTTCATGGTTCACCTTGTAACATCCCAAAAATCAGGGGTCGAGCATAAACTCTACTCCTGAGTTCCAGAACATCATTTATGCAACATTTTCAATGATGGATGAATGTTGTACATATTAGTGCAGAAAACGTAAGTGAGATTAGACCAAAACAGCATATCATACTCCAGAGACAGTTAAGTTTCTCAAGCAGAACACTGTGATAAATATATAAAATGTATAATTGATTGTAAGACTCTAGAGTGTGAATATGTTACCAGGTTAACTAAATACATGTATACTCTAAAAATAGAAAGAAAAGAATATACATGGGTGTTTAAATAAAAGGCAAAATACCAAGTGTATTGGCATCTAATCAGTAACCCTGTAACCCTGTCGATCAGAACCTGCATATAGGAGGAATCCTCCTCATCATCATCAAGTCCGGCTCTTCTTCACAAGCATCGCCATCATCTGAAACTAAAATAAGGGCTGGTTGGTGTGTACAACACCGTCCCGTAACGTGGGAGTGAGTGGCCAACTCAGTGGAATCATAGAGCAAAGGTTAACATATTATCAAATCAATCAAGCGATAATGATAGAGCAAGCAAATCAAACATTCCTAAATACTGTAATTAATGCAAGAATGAAATGACATGAGGTATGCCCTCGCCAACATACTCCCTCATGCCACACCATCTTACGTCCGCAGCATGCTTTCTTCCCTCAGTGCTCCACATCTTTCAGGCACATGCAGTGCGATATGAATATGATTGCCGAGTTATTATTACTCCTTTCACACAGCAGGATTGGGAAGCTAAGGTACCTCTCTTATATCAATTCCCAACAATGATCCAGTCTAGGGTCGTCACTCCTAGTATTCTCATACGATGATATGGTTCTAGGTCGCAGCAAGGGCTGTCAGGGCTGTTGCACGCACTCGTTGCACCGCTCCCCCATCACCTTATCAATACAGGCCTAGTTTGTACTCTTGTTACTACGAAAGAGTCGTCGCCTCCATATAGACTCAGAGTACGCTCGAGGTCACTATAAAGGGCTGTCAGGGCTGTTGCATGCATTCGTTGCACCGCTCCCCCATCACCTTATCAGTGTAGGCCGACAGCTCGAATATAGTGTCCCATACCACCATAATCGGCTCACGAGTCTGGGTTGCTCACTGGTCACTACGAGGAGGCTTGTGGGCCCAGCGTAGGCCGACAGTTCGACCACGGTGTCCCATACCACCATGACCGGCTCATGAGTCTTGGAGGATCGAGGTACCATGGTTAGCAGAATTTTCACTTGTAAGTTTGGTACTTTAGATTCAAGCAGTAGCGTCCATACATGGTTAACAAACATCGAGCTAATCAGGTTACTGGACGAGTTCGACTAGTACGAGCACCCATTGAGTTGATCGACATGAAGTGCATAAGCACCTCGTGTGGCCTAACCACTGTCGACAAGCAACGCACGGCTCGGATTCGTCAAAATGTCCTACGTGGCGAATAGAATTCAACCACGAGTTCAAGTCTGTTACCGACTGCCTGGACTATAGCATAGCCCCAAACACTTGCAATCTAAATCAGTAAGCATATAAGAGAGACGGAATTGAAATATCAAGTAATCCAAGCATGTTATCAACATATTATAGGGTACAACATACGAAGTTAAGCATACACAAGCATTTCATATATAAGGAAATCAATTCAACAACGTACATGGAGGAAATCATACATATCGTTAACGTAGTTGAGAGTCCTATCTCAACACTAGTCTACAACACCATTTACTAAGTACTTACTCATGCAAACATTTATACAAACACTTAGACTACACAACTCCAACGTACTTGACGTATGTTGATTTCAACATATAATATGACAAATCCTTATATTAAGGAGATGTCTAATACACAACAATCATGTTCTTACATTCAATACAAATGGCAGGCATAAATCATATTGATTTAGGCATTTCAACAAACACTTAGACTACACTTAATAACATACATAGCGTACGTTGGCCGAAACATGTATTAGGGTGAATCCTTTCGCCAAATAGATCATACATTCATAACTAGCATATATGCATGACAAATACTCATGGCAATCATATCAGTAAAATTTATACCTATACGGTATTTTCTACAAATACCTAAAATACGATAAATCTCATATTCTTCGTATGTATTCGAAATAGAAATCGGTCGGCATGTTCTACATGTGAAACAACATTCTTGTCAACAATCTACCATTAAACGACATTGAAAGATTTGAAAAATGGTAACCTAAGCGTCTAAAATCCGCACCTTACGCCATAGAAGTGTAACGAATTCAATAGAGACTCTAAGTCTTCGTCAACATCGATACGACGACCTATAACACAAGGTAAGTCAGCTACGTAGCTACTTGTACCTATAGGAACCTTACAACAGGTTAGGGTTAGGGTTTTCTTACCTAGAACAAAATCAGAATTGATAGAATAACGATACAGAAGGGTGGATGAGGCACGTAGAGAGACTGAGAAGAATCTCAGGAAGCAGCACCAACTTCTCTTTCACTTTCTCTCTCTTTTCTCCCTCTTGGAAAGCTAGGGTTTGAAAATTCGTATGGGATTTGGAATGAGGGTTTTAAGCCCTATTTATAAGCCTAAACTTGATAAAAATAGACTTAAGGCCAAGATATACTTAGGTTATAACCAAATCGGGTCTGTTCCGATCCAATGGAGCACTTCTAGAGGTCCTGTTACTAAATGCGGTCGGACTTAAGATCTCTAATACTGGATCTAGGTCAAGCTAAGTTTTCAATCCGGTCGGGTTTCCAGATCAACCGTGGTGGACCAGTTTCAGTTCAACGGTTACGGGAACTCGATCAGAGCTACAAGTACTATGACATGTAAGGGCCACCTATCCTGATCCGAGGGTAAATTTGGGTCAAATTCTAACGGTCAGAACGCTTAAAAATAACGCGCAAGTGAAACGTTCCAGATTTCATAAAAATATAATTAATTTTCTAAAAATCTTCATTTTCCTACCCTCTTTACTCCGGGCTCAATAAAATGGTCTCAGGACATCGTTTGAGCTTGATCTTCTAAGTGATTGACAAGTCCAACTAGGCGGTCGTAATGGTCTAAGTTCATAGCTATCAGACTCTCGATGTGCGGTCTAGAACTAATACAAAGTTACAAAGCATTCCCGAGAGAAACTGGGTTTAGAGTTGGATCCTAGATTTTAGGGTAACATAGTAGTAACAAGTCTATAGGTTTTGGCTCTTACAGATCGTTTTTAAAGTGGTTGGTGCTAATTTGGTAGGAAATCTAGTGTAACACTAGTTAATTCACGTTAAATTTCTAAAGAATTTCATCCTAAATGGTGTCTTGGGCTTTGGAATTGAGTTCTAAGAGGTTACCAAGGTGTTATGGTTGACCCATTGCCTAAGGACGCCTAACTCCAGGTTGGTAAAAATCTGGGGTGTTACAATCTACCCACCTTGAAAATAATTTTGTCCCTAAAATTGGCTAAGGGTTAAGAGTAAAGATTCTATTATTCCTTTTACCTAATAATATGTTCAATGGTTGACCCATACGGAGAGACGATTGTAGTGGGCTTGATCCCGATACGTCGAATGTCCGCCTGGCCAGGGTAGACAACATTGTATCCCTTTCCTAATCTTGGTGGATCCTAGTCTTCTGCCCGGTCAAGCAGTGAGTCCATTGGTAGTCTGTCAGGATTGAGAATTGGCTCAAGCCGCGAATGTTTCGCATTTGTACATTTTCAGTAACTCCATAGTCCGGTCACTCTAAAAGCTTAGGGAAAGCCAATCACTAAAAGGTTCAAAAGTCCTATTTATGAGGTTGTGCTTTGGGTCTTGAATTTAACGAGTAGTTTTATGGATACACTGACCTTCGCCCTAATTATTTCTTGAATTTCCTTCGATCCTAGGCCAGTGGGGAAAGGGCCAACCACGCCTCCGCTGCGCAGTTCTAACTCAAGTGTTGTATTAGCTGACCTTACTAGATTGGGCTCATAAGGTTCTACCCCCCTTAAAAATTATTTCTACTCTCAAATCTCAAGATTCTATATCTCGATTCGTATGTCAGAACGAGGTGTAATTTATGACCTATCCTTGACATGAAATGGGAAACAACCTCTCACTACATTGGTCTTCCTTTGTTAGTGATGCGTTCTATAACATTGATACCTATGATTGTAGAAAGGAGCCTAATCTCTATTGGCTATAAGTCCTCGACATTTCCCAAAGACAAAATAATAACTTTTGGTTGTAGGTGGTTGGACCAACCCGGAAGAAAAGTTGTGTGGTGGGTTTGAGCCGGATACATAGACTTTCTGTCTAGCTAGGAAAGAAAATTTTTCGTATCGGTTCTTAATTCTAGTCGATGCCGATCTTCTGCTTGATAAGAGCATTGGATCTATTGGTAACTAGTAGGATTAAGAATGCAATTCAAACCGCGAATACATCGCTAATATACAATTCCTTTACTCCGCGTTCCCGATTATAACAAGTCCTTAGGAACGTAATTCTAAGGGGTGTGCTGGTTTATCCTAGCGTTTCATCTGAGTGATATATAAGTCTTCCCTACGCGTGACTAGTTCTAAGTGAAGTAAGCTTCCTGAGAGTTACTAAAGGAGCTTATGAATATTATGAGGATCTATAAAAGGAATGGAGTCCTACTCCAACCAAATCAATCCTACTATTCCTTAACATATATAGGCTTTACACTACTTAATATAACTAGTAGCCTAGTTTGTAACTCACTAGATGTAATCCAAAGTCTAAGCTTATACGCTAGATGGTTTCATACCATTTCTACTACAGGGGATTGTTCTAATGCTTAAAGTCAAGATTGTCTAATTAAAATTGGATTTCCTATATTGTCAGATCTTTCAAAATCTAGGAGTACTAACTCTAGGTTCAAAACTCTAGATGTCCTAGTACTAAATGGTCACTATTTGTGGACTAAGCTACCGTATTTGGTCTCGCCCGACGGTAAAGTGGAGAGATCAGGAAATGTCTTAAACTAACTCAAAAAGAGCCATGGAAAATTGATGAAATGGAAGAAAAGGCTGACCTAATGGGTTGCCACGAATCTGAGTTTGAAGGAGGAGTGTAATAGATCAAAGAAATGGAAAATAGAAGATAGGAAGGATCAAGATAGGAGGGGTTGGGGGCTGACACGATTTTGGAGCTTCAAATGGGAGCTTGGGAGCTCCAATCGCAGAAAATGGATTAAGTAGCTGCTGGATATGATTGAGAACAGTGGAGGGATGATGGAAATAACGAAAAATGAAGGGAGGAACAATTGAAAGGGAGGTTGGAGAGAGAAAACAACAAGTTTAGAAGAAAAATAGAGCTTGGGGGGGATAATTTGTGAAGGAAGTAGTAGATTTGGAATGAATGGGTGGTCGAACCTTGTACCATAGGGTTCCACTAAACTCCAAACACGATCGGCCCGAACGGCCGACCCGGTCGAACCGGCGAGGCCCTCGCCGACCAATGGACAAATTGGCGAGGGCTCGCCATTTGGGCAAGGACCTCCTACCCCCCAGGCTCCAAAAAAGTCTGGGTCCCCCTGTAAGTGCTCCGTTTGGCCCCCGACTCCATTTGAAGTATTTTTATGGCCAATTTATAAATCAGAATGAGATTATGTGACGTGTAACATATGATTTTGGGGTAGGAGACGTTAATCTATCCAACTAACCCAGTTATTCCACGAGATTCCATAATTTGAATGGTCAAAAGTCTAATTTATACATATATTTACTATTTATAGTAAATTTTTATTTAAGTATTATTCTCCATCATTTATACATTAGGATTTACGTCTAGCATGAAAGGACTTAGAAAAAGTTGAAGAATGAGGTGGTGAAAGGAGAGATTTTGAAGGAAATGGGTTAGACTTTAAGATTGAGTCTCGAGAAGTTATTTTCAATACCTTTGTTGATACTTCATGAGAGTGGTGAGATTGATGAGGGATGTTGAGATGGATAGGTGTCAAGATGAGGAATGACAAATATAGAAATGAATGCATTTGAGGGAACTTTGGGGTATCATTCATAGGTAAAGTAGGCATTGATGCTTTGGTCATGTGAGATGGAGACCAAGAACAACACCGGTTGGGGGTGAGTTGGCTTTAAGTTGAAGGTTCTAAAAGTGTAAAGAGAAGGCCCAAAAGGATGCGCTTGGAGGTAAAAAGAAATGATTTGATGATCTATGGTTTAACTGAGGATGGTCCTGGATAGAGTGGAACGGTGGAACATATGAACTTAAATGTTTTCTTTCCTTTGTAGTCCTAGATTTTATTATTATTATAATCCTTTCCATGGCCTACTGAATTACTTAGTAGCAATAGAGATCCGGTCTGTGGTGGTGGTGAGTTTGGGGTGTAGCTGGGTACATGAATCTCAACAAAACAAATTAGAAGAACTGTGGACTAAATTACAATATTCAGTCTCGCCTGTCGGTGAAACTTAGGATTTTAATGTGGTTTCTAGATTCCATCTCCCCTTCTTAAGTTAGAGTGTATCAGTGTGTGTCGTGTTACCATAACTCAGGCATGCTTTAATCCAAATTATACTCTGATACCATCTGTAACATCCCGAAAATTGGGGGTAGAGCATAAACTCCACTCCCGAGTTCCAGAACATCACTTATGCAACATTTTCAATGATGGATGAATTTTGTTCATATTAGTGCAGAAAACATGAGTGGGATTAGACCAAAATAGCATATCATACTCCAGAGACAGTTAAGTTTCTCAAGCGGAAGACTGTGATAAATATATAAAATGTATAATTGATTGTAAGTCTCCAGAGTGTGAATATGTTACTAGGTTAACTAAATACATGTATACTCTAAAAATAGAAAGAAAAGAATATACATGGGTGTTTAAATAAAAGGCAAAATACCAAGTGTATTGGCATCTAATCAGTAACCTTGTAACCCCATCGATCAAAACCTGATATAGGAGGAATCCTCCTCCTCATCATCAATTCCGGCTCTGCTTCGCAAGCATCGTCATCATCTGAAACTAAAATACGAACTAGTTGGTGTGTACAACATTGTCCCGTAACGTGGGAGTGAGTGGCCAACTCAGTGGAATCATAGAGCAAAGGTTAACATGTTATTAAATCAATCAAGCGATAATGATAAAGCAAGCAAATCCAACATTCCTAAATACTGTAATTAATGCAAGAATGAAATGACATGATGTATGCCCTTGCCAACATACTCCCTCATACGACACCATCTTACGTCTGTGGTATACTTTCTTCCCTCAGTGCTCCACATCTTCCAGGCACATGCAGTGCGATATGAATATGATTATCGAGTTATTATTAGTCCTTTCATACAGCAGGATTGGAAAGCTAAGGTACCTCCCTTATATCAATTCCCAACAATGATCCAGTCTAGGGTCGTCACTCCTACTATTCTTATACGAAGATATGGTTCTAGGTTGCAGCAAGGGCTGTCAGGGCTGTTGCACGCACTCGTTGCACCGCTCCCCCATCACCTTATCAATACAGGCCTAGTTTATACTCTTGTTGCTACGAAAGGGTCGTCGCCTCCACATAGACTAAGAGTACACCCGAGGTCACTACAAAGGGCTGTCAGGGCTGTTGCACGCACTCATTGCACCGCTCCCCCATCACCTTATCAGTGTAGGACGACAACTAGAATATAGTGTCCCATACCACCATAATCGTCTCACGAGTCTGGGTTGCTCACTGGTCACTACAGGGAGGCTCGTGGCCCCAGCGTAGGCCGACAGTTCGACCACGATGTCCCATACCACCATGCCTGGCTCATGAGTCTTAGCGGATCGAGGTACCATGGTTAGCGGGATTTTCACTAGTAACTTTGGTACTTTAGATTCAAGCAGTAACATACATACATGGTTAACAAACATCGGGCTAATCGGGTTACTGGACGAGTTTGACTAGTACGAGCGTCCGTTGAGTTGATCGACATGAAGTGCATAAGCACCTTGTGTGGCCTAACCACTGTCGACAAGCAGCGCACGGCTCGGGTTCGTCAAACATATCCTCCGTGGTGAATAGAATTCAACCAAGAGTTCAAGTCTGTTACCGACTACCTAGACTATAGCATATCCCCAAACACTTGCAATCTGAATCAGTAAGCATATATGAGAGATGGAATTGAAATATCAAATAATCAAGCATGTTATCAACATATTATATGGTACAACATACGCAGTTAAGCATACACAAACATTTCATATATAAGGAAATCAATTAAAAAACGAACATGGAGGAAATCATACACATCGTCAACGTAGTTGAGAATCCTATCTCAACACTAGTCTACCACACCATTTACTAAGTACTTACTCACGCAAGCATTTATACAAACACTTAGACTATACAACTCCAACGTACTTGACGTATGTTGATTTTAACATATAATATGACAGATCCTTATATCAAGGAGATGTCTAATACACAACAATCATGTTCTTACATTCAATACAAATGGCAGGCATAAATCATATTGATTTAGGCATTTCAACAAACACTTAGACTACACTTAATAACATACATAACGTACGTTGGCCAAAACATGTATTAGGGCGAATCCTTTCACTAAATAGATCATACATCCATAACTAGCATATATGCATGGCAAATACTCATGGAAATCATATCAGCAAAATTTATACGTATACGGTATTTCCTACAAATACCTAAAATACCATAAATCTCATATTCTTCGTATGTATTCGAAATAGAAATCGGTCGGCATGTTTTACATGTGAAACAACATTCTTGTCAACAATCTACCATTAAATGACATTGAAAGCTTTGAAAAATGGTAACCTGAGTGTCTAAAATCCACACCTTACGCCATAGAAGTGTAATGAATTCAATAGAGACTCCACGTCTTCGTCAATGTCGATACGACGACCTATAACACAAGGTAAGTCAGCTACTTAGCTACTTGTACCTATAGGAACCTTACAACAGGTTAGGGTTAGGGTTTTCTTACCTAGAACGAAATCAGAATCGCTGGAATAACGATACAGAAGGGTGGATGAGGCACGTAGAGAGACTGAGAAGAATCTCAGGAAGCAGCAACAACTTCTCTTTCACTCTCTCCCTTTTCTCTCTCTTGGAAAGCTAGGGTTTGAAAATTCATATGGGATTTGGAATGAGGGTTTTAAGCCCTATTTATAAGCCTAAACTTGATAAAAATAGACTTAAGGCCAAGGTATACTTAGGTTATAACCAAATCGGGTCTGTTTCGATCCAACGGAGCACTTTTAGAGGTCCTGTTACTAAATGCGGTCAGACTTAAGCTCTCTAATACTGGATCTAGGTCAAGCTAAGTTTTCAATTTGGTCGGGTTTCCAGATCGACCGTGGCGGACCAGTTTCAGTTCAACGGTTACCGGAACTCGATCAGAGCTACAAGTACTATGACATGTAAGGGCCACCTATCCTGATCCAAGGGTAAATTTGGGTCGAATTCTAACGGTTAGAACGCTTAAAAATAACGCACAAGTGAAACGTTCCAGATTTCATAAAAATATAATTAATTTTCTAAAAATCTTCATTTTCCTACCCTCTTTACTCCGGGCTCAATAAAATGGTCTCAGGACATCGTTTGAGCTTGATCTTCTAGGTGATTGACAAGTCCAACTAGGCGGTCGTAATGGTCTAAGTTCATAGCTATCAGACTCTCGATGTGCGGTCTTGAACCAATACAAAGTTACAAAGTATTCCCGAGAGCAACTGGATTTAGAGTTGGATCCTAGATTTTAGGGTAACATAGCGGTAACAAGTTTATAGGTTTTGGCTCTTACAGATCGTATTTAAAGTGGTTGGTGCTAATTTGGCAGGAAATATAATGTAGCGATAGTTAATTCACGTTAAATTTCTAAAGAATTTCATCCTAAATGGTGTCTTGGGCTTTGGAATTGAGTTCTAAGAGGTTACCAAGGTGTTATGGTTGACCCATTGCCTAAGGATGCCTAACTCTAGGTTGGTAAAAATTCGAGGTATTACACACCTCAAACCTAAGGTTTTAAATCCGGTTCACCTTCAACCTTTACATGGAGGTTTCTACTCGGTTCACTTCTAGCCCTAGAGTTTTGCTGGCGCACTCTTAACTAAATGTTTATGCCCACACAGAACAAGGGTCCACACAATGCACCCGGATGTTTATACTCTCCACAGAGCAAAGTTCTACACAACACACCCCACACGTACACTCCCGTCGGAGCCCACCTTTGAAGACTTCAAAGGGTGACCAACACTTAAGACCCAATCCTAGAAAGGAATGATCACAAGTGTCCTCTGGACTCTAAGTACTTACAGATAAGTTGATGAGTCCCTTTTTGCACAATGTCTAAGATCTCTTCCTTGATGTTGAAGGGTCTTCAGTTCCCTTGATCCACAACACAAAAGATATACCTATACTAGGATTTAGGTCGGGTCAAGGTTATGATGAAATTCCCCTCTCTAAAGATTTTCCTATTAAGAAGATAGAGTGGTTCCAATCATCTATGCATTCAAGACATCTTAGCTCAATGATTTTCCATTAAGGTAGTAGCTGGAGGATCCTTGAATGCAGAAGTTCATTCCCCAATCCACCCTATTGTATATCAATAATGAGGGTGGATTGGAGGATGAACTCCCTGAGAGAAAGGGCTTAAGATAAAGGATATGAAGTTTAAAACACTCAGAAGCACTCTCTTCTTTCTCTGCCAGCAATAAAGACTAATCTCTCTATATATAGGCAAAAGGTTCCAACGGACATAAAACGGTCACACTTATGACAGAGTTCTATATCATCGAGCAAGAGTCGATATGATCAAGCGTATACTCTCGATTGTATCGACTGACCTCTCGATGATACAAACTCAAATGTCATTTTCACTTTTGGAAACCTTTTGCCAACTGGTCGATGGGATCGAGACACATATCGATGTTATCAGATTTTGAACTCTGATTCCATCAATGGAGGGATCGATCTATCGACAGGTGAAAATAAGAGAGACAAGCCTTGAAGAATTTTAGGTTCTAGAGATATGATCAGGGAACAGTAGATGTCATCAGAATTTGTATATCGATAATATCGGAGTCCGTATCGATGGGATCAATAAATCGTATAGATTTACCTATAAGCTTGCTGGACGGTTTATGTACGGTCTCGATCCAATCGACTAGGTCTCGATATGATCGACATATGAATATCGATTTCTCGACTGGCACCCCGATCAACGATTAAAATATCGTGAAATTTATGCTGGAGGAAACATGAGCCCACTATCGATATGATCGACTGACTTCCGATATGATCGATATTTACATTCAGATTGAATCAAAAATTCATCGATATATCGAAGCTCGTAGTAGTTTTCTTTAGAAAAACAGGGGCATCGAAAAACTACCTGTCGATATTATCGATCCACTTTCGATAAGATCAATATTCGAATATCGACTGATCCATCGATATATCGATAAATCGTCCAAATGAATGTTTGATTGTTGGACGCTTTTTTTCCTCACTCGATTGTATTGATTGAGATGCCAAAGACATCGACAGAGCAGGTCGATCATATTGAAATTTGATTCGATATAATCGACGGGGTAAGAAAACTTTTAGATTTTCCTGTTTGGTAAAATATTTTTTTACACTAAAACCCTAAGATGTTTTACTTATTTTTAAGGGTTTTAATCACCTGGTGTTTTGGTACATGGGATGTGAGGCTATGATTTACCTATGGCGAGCTTCACACATCCAATTGAGGTAGACACTTGACTTGATCTTCCTGTTTGGCACTGTTGTCTGACTGACTCAACTTACACCGTAATTGACAAACCAGAGCACTAGTAGGAGCACTTTCAATCTCCCCCTTTGTCAATTACGTGACAAAATACCCAAAATACCCTAGAAAAATATCTAGACATATACATCCTAAATTGTGTGTACATGCATTAACATAACTTTACAAATTCTAATCACCCATATACCCAACTAGTAGTTTCTCCCCCTTACTTCAAAAACTCACCCTTTCTTGTTGCGGTTGCTCCCCCTAACACCTGCAACATATAAGAGCATAAATATCCAATTTTTCATAAAGGTGTTTATAATTTTCTCTCCCTTTTTGTCAGTCATTGACAAAGATATAGCAAGTGATATTAACTGAAGGTAGATGTCAGATGAGGGAGCAGCAAATATAGATGTATATAAATGAAAGCAGTGTAAAGCATACATCATGAGCAGACAATATGGATTTAATAAAGAACTTTAAGGCATAAGATATACATGCAGTCCATAATCCCGAAACTTCATTAAACCAAGGAGGCATAAATTCAAATGGTAGGAAGATAAGAACTAGATTCAGCCATAAAATAAACTGCCCAAGATTGGAAGAAATATCCAATACTGCCCCAGACAGCAGCAGTTTTTTTTTAAAAATAAAGCCCATTCGAGGGCACCCAAATATCAAAACTAGTATTTTAGCCCAACCGTGGGCATCTTCAATAAAAAAAACTATGCATGGTGAAAAGGCTGTCATACACACCATTGAGAGCTTAGAACATCCAAAAAGATACTGATGTTCATCCGAAAGATAAGAGTAAGATGTGTATGATAACATGCATGAACCCGGCCTCACGGAGCAGAATGTGATGGCATCGTGTCATCCCGTCGGCATGTCAGTAGATCCACCAATTGTTGGACCGTGCTCTGCACTCCTTGAACCATCCTTTCCAGGACAGTAAGTCGTTCCTTAACTGAGTGCATGTCCTTCTGAATGGCCCCAATCCTATCCAGTTTGAGCCTTTTCCCATACCCAGTGGTTGACGTAGACGGAGCGACATCAGGTCCATGAGGTGCATCATCAGTCATTGCATCTCCTTCCATGGGATCACCACTCTCTCCTCCTTTCCCTTCTATATGAATGTCTTCCTCAGTTTCCTCCTTGTACTTGTGAAATATCAGATCTATTTTCTTAATATTCTTTTTATTGAAAACTTTGAGCGGCAAAACCGGATCAGTTATAGAAGGAAAGCTAATGCTTTGCAGATTCTGCTAATAATCCAGGGATATGGCAGATGCAAATCTCTGAAAGTATGTATGGCATTGACAAACTGATTGATAATCAAAGTTGAAAGGTAGATATTTGTCCCGATTGCAACGGAGTAGACTATCATGACCATGAGACTTGTGAGATCTGATCGGTTTGTACTTCTTGGGTAAAAATTAGTGGTAAAGATCTCATGCATGACTCAAAACTGGGGCTCCATATACCTAGCCTTTAGGGCATTCCCTTGATGTCATGGAATATCTTTGTCATGACATAGATATTTGGTTATCTTTGATCACACATCTGGAAGATCGAGATCCCAGTTTGGAAGGCCTTCTGGAGCTAACTGTAGATTAAGGATGTGAGCTACAGTGGCGGGGGTGATAAATGCATCATCACCATCCAGGGATACCATGAATGAAGGAGGGTCAGCCACCGGGGAATGACATGCAGCAAGGAAGTTATGTGTCCTTTTTAGTTGGCATGGTCCACCAAAATCCAGGATGGGTAGCCAATCGATTGTAATAAATAGGGGTTCTAATTTGTAGGGTGCTAAACACTCCCTGTCTACTTTTCTCTCAAAAATCAGCTTCCTATTGGCATATTTTGGTGGGCGTTGAACAGCGGAGAAGGAGGCGCTGGTTGAGACGGTGTAGGAACTTCAGTTTGGGACCCACTGCGTCATGATCTTTTCCGTGTGGGGGTCCCACTGTCCAGGATCCTTGCTCTTTCCCTTGAGGCAAGGACTTTTTGTCGTGTACCTCTCGAAGAATCCCCAGGACCGGATGCTACATTTTTGTCTTTTCCCGTGTGGAAGAAAAGGCTGTTTAAAGTATTTGAAAAAAATGACAAAAACGCCCGACAAACCAAGAAAAGAAGGTTCTGACGATGTTGGAAGAATATTACCTGATTTGTGGAGGGAATTGGTTAGTCCAACTTGGCTTCTGGTGATTGGTCGAGAGGATCGGACAGGGAAGATGACTAAAAAGCCTTTTGAAGAAAACCTCCCTTTTTTTTCAACCTGCTGACTTTTATCTGGAGCCATCTGTCGATCATATCGGCCAATGTATCGATTATATCGAGGAGTTTCCATTCGATTCTATCGAGTCTACCCACGATGTCATCCATGGTCATACGGCTTTTCATATTCTGAAGAGCTGTCGATTGTATCGACCCTCTGTCAATGAAATCGAAAAAGGTCGACACTTCGTATCGAATGTAGATACTATTCAGAATTTTAACAATTTTGACAGACTATAGGGTATTTCTTGGCTTGATCAGTATATGTCACAAAAATTTGTACCAGTTCTGTACAATTATAAACATGATAATGTTTATATACAAAAATTTAAGGTCTCCAACCTTAGATGTAATATTGAAGGCTCAACAAAATTGCATCATTTCAGCAAATATCCAGATCTAGATGCATAATCTGGATTTATTCCTTTTTCTGCTTGATGTATCAGGGTATATGGGATTTAATCATCAGACAGTTCAGTTTTTCTTTAACTACCCATTGTGAGACAGATTTCTTCATTCTATTCTTTTCTTTAAGGTGGTGATGGATGAGTGCATCTCTTAGATGGACTTTTAACATTCTGAGTTTCTCTGATTGGTTTGAATTTTCTAATGTGATTTTAATTAGAGTTATATAGAGTCTCTCTAGGTGCTAAACATTCAAATTTATGACTGACATCACCACATAAATGAAAAACTGGAGAAATTCCCATATTGCTATTTGAAGCAGCAAGTTTTGTTTGAGATTTATTTCCAGTTTTCTTTTTACTTTTCTCATATCCTAGTCCACTCTTGTCTCTTCGTAGTCTTCCCATCCCTAACAATTTTTTCAATTTCTCACCACTCTGAGAAAATTTGTAGTTTATCTCGGCAAATTTCCTAGATTTTTCTAAGTCAATACAAAGTGAGTGGTTCTCATTTTTGAGTTGTGCATTATCATCTCTTAGCAGTTCAGCCTGGTTCATAAGTTTTGATAATTCTGCTTTTAGGGATAAGTTTTCTCTTTCTAATTGATCATTGTCTGTGTGATATTGTTACAAATCATTGGCTAAATGTATGTTTATTTCCAAGGTTCCTTCCAAGTCTTTCTGCAACAATTTCTTCTTATTTTCATACATGCCGAGTCTTTTAAGGATATGGATGCTATGAATGTACAACTGATCATAAGCATCCTGCAATTTATCCTTTTCTATTTCTTTCTCTTCTTCTTCAGACTCCAATTCCTCATTATCAGATGAAAATGATTTAGTGGCTTGCTGTTCTTTATTTCTTTCAGATTCCATAGGAATGATTGGAGATGTGGAAGCCATAAAAATTTTTAAGGATTTTTGGTCACCATCACTCTCTGAGTCACAAGTTTCTGAGTTTGGCTCTTCTGTATCATCCCATGTGGTAGCCATCGCCTTGCCTTTGGTTTTTCTATTGGGCATTCGGTAGACAAGTGTCCATACTCATGACAGGCATAGCATTGTGGTTCTTTGGTTCTTTTCTCAAATTTTCCTGTAGGAGATTTGTCATCCACCTTTCTACCTCTAGAGGGGCGGCCGCGATTCCTTTAAAAGAATCTTCTGAATCTTTGTGCTAGTAGAGCCACTTTCTCATCTTCATCTTCTTTTTCACTCTCACTGTCCTCATGTTTTATTTTCTTAGAAATTTTTAGGACAATGTTTTTAAATTTTTGGGGTTGTGTGAAGTGTAGTTCAAAATTTTGTAGGGAACCTACTAGTTCTTCTACTTTCATCTCATTAATATTCCTACACTCCTTAATTATTGTTACCTTGGGATTGAACCGTTCCGGTAGGGATCTTAAGATTTTCCTACATATTTTAGGTGTCGGAACCTTCTCTCCCAATCCACCCATGGAATTATAAATGATATTCAATTTGGTGAAAAACTCCATAAATGTCTCATGCTCTTCCATCCTGACATTTTCGAACTGTGAAGTTAAAAGTTGTAGTTTATATCTCTTCACAGTACTTTTTCCTTCATGGGTAGTTTCCAATAAGTCTCATGCTTCTTTAGAGGTCCCACACATACTTATCTGATTGAAAATATCTTGAGACAAGGCACAATAGATGGCGTTCATTTCTTTTTCTTCAGCATTTCGCTATTCTTTGTCAAACGCCGTCTACTTTTCATTATGTTTGGGTTTAGTGATTGTGGTTTCATTTTTAAGTATAATTTGTTCAGATGGTACCACATCTCCTTTTTCAACTACATCCCAAACTTCATGATCCAAAGATCTCAGGAAGTAATGCATTCTAGCCTTCCAGTAAGCATAATTTGAACCATCAAATACTGGAGGTCTAGTGACAGATGAGCCCTCTCCTTTGGCCATATTTCAACTTCAGTCAAGATTGTAAGTGCTATGATTTCATATCCCTTTGGTTGTCAAATTTTGTGGTGCCAAAACCTATATCTATGTCTTGTATATCTTGTGTTTTTTGATTGAAGACTATTCATTGCAATCAAGTCATCGCATTTCAAGACAAGATCTTAAATGAAGAAAGTTTTTAAGACATGGATGAAGAATTCAAGTATTGAAGTCTTCAAGTTTGTATGTTCAAGACTCGATCAAGTTCAAGTTTAGTAGAAGACTTAGTCAAGTCAAGATCAAGCTCATGAAGGCCTACTACAAGATTTGTATATTCTTAAGGTTCTCTTAAGGGTCATCTGAGTGTACAGACTTTCAATGTCTATCTCACTTTTAAGGTTTGTTTGACCTTAGATTGACCTTAAGTTGGGCTTTATAGTAGGTCATTCTGGATACATAACTCATATACTTTATTATGCTTGTTTGGAGTGTTCTAAGACCAATCCTAGGGACTTCAAGACCAGTCCTAGCTTTGCTACGACCAGTCTTAAGTTTTTCAGGACCAGTCCTAGGTTGTTAAAGATTTTCGGATCTTTCTGGTTGTCCTACGACCAGTCCTGGACATCCTACGAGCAGTCCTGTGAGTTCTACGACTCATCCTTCGACTGGTCATAGCCCTACGACTCAAACTCCAGCAACCATTTTTGGGGTCCTACGACCAGTCGTAGGTGGCCTACGACTGGTCGTAGACCGCCCAGGACCGGTCGTGGAACAGAAAATCAAATCCCGTGGAAATATTTCAAAAATATTTAGAGCTACGACCAGTCCTAGGTTCCTAAGACCAGTCGTAGACGGGATTTTTTAGGCTATAAATACAGCACGAATTTCAGATTTTTAGCACTTCAAATCAATTCTATTCTAGCATTCTTTAGGCTATTCTCTGAGATAAGTTTGTGTTTATTTTAAGCTGCTTTGTGATTATTTAATATTCTTTCTGCTAGCTTATTCTTATTTGATTTTGATCTACATTCCAATCTTATTAGAAAAGGAGAATTTCTGATATTCCTTCTTCTCGGATTCAAAATCAAATAGATCTAGCCCGTTTGATTTAAAATCAATTAGACTTAGAGCCATTCTTAAAGTGAGTATTGGACTTTGAACGTCGAATCAAACTTCTACTCCGATTGGTTCTACCGGGCTTCTTCGAAAGGTGATTTAGGTATTTTACATGTTTTGTAATTTACTTTCTCTGGTTTTTGTTTGAGATTCGCCAGAAAAATCTCATTTTATTGGTTATCTGAGGAGAGCCAGAAAACTCAGATTATGTAAACCCGAGATCAAAGACACAATTGTGAAGGTTTTAGGTGAACCTGTGAAACCTATTTTGATAGTGAATGCTAATATCTCCTATGTGAGGATATTAGGAGTGGAGTAGCAATATGTGTGGCTGTTGGATAACAGTTGGTGTACACACAGGCGAATCACTATATATCATTGTGTTGTGGATGTGTTTTACTCTTTCATTCTTTTATTCATTCTGTTTTATGGAGAGTGTTTGTGGATGAATGTTGTAATAACTTTAGATTTATTTTCTGCAAGTTATTTTGATTTTCTTTCTTATTATTCCTCATTGATTTGTGATACAAAGGATGTTCTAGAAATAAGGTTGTCCTACCTTAAACCTCTGATTTTTGGTGTAAGGTTGTCCTTAGAACTAATAAAGTATCAATCTCTTTATTTTAGGCTATTGTGATTGTTTTATATTCAGCATTGTGCTTTATATCTTTTATTATTCCATTGTTATAAGTTTTATTTGGCATTGCCCTATTCCCCCCCCCCCCCCCCCCCCCTCTAGGGCATATAGTTAGGCCCTTTCAAAGAGCACTCTCTAGGCGGTGAAGCCCTTAAAGAGAGACTCGCTCTGATACCAATTGAAATAGTGGTGAAGACCGCTTGAGTTAAAGTAGGAATATGCCAATATATCCTAGAGGGGGGTGAATAGGACTTTTTAAAGTTTTTATGAATTATTAAAAATTCTTATCACACTAATCCTATCACAGAGTACAGATTAGGATTACTCAAAATTAACTCTACTGGCTTCCAAGCCTGGTAGAGGATCCAATCACAAACTATTTAAAAGATAAACAATTTATAGATAAGATTGTGATGGATATGACTGTGTGTGTGTATAAGATGTGATTTCAGATGATCAGATATAAAGGGATATCAGGGAATCACATAAATGAAAGACAATTCCAATCTCAAACATAGTCATTTTATAGTGGTTCGACTACTTGTCTACTCCACTCCTGGCTTCCACACTCAACCCTTGAGTGACTGAATTTCACTAAGGAGGTTTCTCATGGTTCACCTTAAACCTAAGGTTTTAAATCAAGTTCACCTTCAACCTTTACACGGAGGTTTCTACTCAGTTCACCTCTAACCTTGGAGTTTTGCTGGCGCACTCCTAACTAGATGTTTATGCCCACATAGAGAAAGGGTCCACACAACGCACCCGAATGTTTATACTCTCCACAGAGCAAGGGTCCACACAATGCACCCCGCATGTACACTCTCGTCGGTGGCCTCCTTTGAGGACTTCAAAGGGTGAGCAACACTTAAAACCCAATCCTATAAAGGAATGATCACAAGTGTCCTCTGGACTCTAAGTACTTACAGATAAGTTGATGAGTCCCTTTTTGCACAATGTCGAAGATCTCCTCCTTGATGTTGAAGGGTCTTTAGTTCCATTGATTCGCAACACAAAAGATATACCTATACTAGGCTTTAGGTTGGGTCAAGGTTATGATGAAATTCTAATCTCTAAAGATTTTTCCTATTAGGAAGATAGAGTGGTTCCAATCATCTATGCATTCAAGGCATCCCAGCTTAATGATTTTCCATTAAGGTAGTAGTCGGAGGATCCTTGAATACGGAAGTTTATTTCCCAATCCACTCTATTGTATATCAATAATGAGGGTGGATTGGAGGATGAACTCCCTGAGAGAAAGAGCTTAAGATAAATGATATGAAGTTTAAAACACTCAAGCACTCTCTTCTTTCTCTGCCAGCAATAAAGATTAAGCTCTCTATATATAGGCAAAAGGTTCCAACGGATATAAAACGGTCACATTTATGACAGAGTTCGATATCATCGAGCAAGAGTTAATATGATCGAGCATATACTCTCGATTGTATCAACTGACCTCTCGATGATACAAACTCGAATGTCATTTTCTCTTTTGGAAACCTTTTGTCAAATGGTCGATGGGATCGAGACACATATCGATGTTATCGAATTTCGAACTCTGAATACATCGATGGAGGGATCGATCTATCGACAGGTGAAAACAAAAGAGACAAGCCTTGAAGAATTTCAAGTTCTAGAGATATGATCGGGGAACAGTCGATGTCATCGGAATTTGTATATCGATAATATCGGAGTCTGTATCGATGGGATCGATAAATCGTATAGATTTACTTATAAGCTTGCTGGACGGTTTGTGTCTGGTCTCGATCCAATCGACCAGGTCTCAATATGATCGACATATGAATATCAATTTCTCGACTGGCACCCTGATCAACAATTAAAACATCCTGAAATTTATGCTGGAGGAAACATGCGCCCACTATCGATATGATCGACTGCCTTCTGATATGATCGATATTTGCATTCAGATTGAATCGAAAAGTCATCGATATATCGAAGCTCGTAGTAGTTTTCTCTAGAAAAATAGGGGCACCGAAAACTGCCTGTCAATATTATCGATCCACTTTCGATAGGATTGATATTCGAATATTGATGATATCGACTGATCCGTCGATATATTGATAAATCGTCCAGATGAATGTTTGATTGCTAGATGCTTTTTGTCCTCACTCGATTGTATCGATTGAGATGCCAAGGACATCGACAGAGCAGGTCGATCATATCGAAATGTGATTCGATATAATCGACAGGGTAAGAAAACTTTTAGATTTTCCTGTTTGGTAAAAAATTTTCTTACACTAAAACCCTAAGATGTTTTACTTAGTTTTAAGGGTTTTAATCACCTGGTGTTTTGGGACATGGGATATGAGGCTATGATTTACCTATAGCGAGCTTCCACACATCCAGTTGAGGCAAACACTTGACTTGATCTTCCTGTTTGGTACTGTTGTCTGACTGACTCAACTTACATCATAATTGACAAACCAAGGCACTAGTAGGTGTACTTTCAGGGCATACAATGATCATGTCACACATATGCGAGATGCATGAGTCACACCGTCCAGTCATGTAGCAATCTTGTACGTACCGCGCGATCATGTGGGTAACTCCTATCAATGAGTCCCATAAATAATCTGCCCAATGGCATATGCTATGATCAATCACCACTTATATCAAGCATACATATGATGTGTATGGGCATGAATCATGGAGCTATACTAAGCATGTCATATGTTGATGAACTATCCTCACAATGAAGATGGGCCTAGACGACCTACACATAACAAGTATGGGTCTATCAATGGGCCCTAGGGAGAATTACAATGCGAACATTTAACCAACATTATTCTTACAATGTGGACGTCAAACCATCATTTCTCCTAAGGCATGGCCCGTTATAAACATCATTACACAAACCATGGTGGAATCACACATTGCAATGAACCTTATATACATCCCATTGGGCCTCAAATACATCACATGGGCCGCATCACATGGGCCTCATATATATAAGGTGGCCCTCAATGGATGGGCCATAAATACATCAAGGTGGGCCTCATCACATGGGCCTTATATATATCAAGGTGACCCTCAACGGACAGGCCACAAATACATCAAGATGGGCCTCATCACGTGGGCCTTATATATATCAAGGTGGGCCTCATACATCCCCAAAAAGAATCATATTAAAGGATCATTTGGACCATAGCACAAATACCAGTGGAGATAATAATTTTCACTGTTAAATAAATCACAGTGCCCACCATAAAGTTTATTGTCCACCCAATCTAATCATAAGGTCTTAAAGACCTAGATTATGAGGGAAAACAAATTTCCTATTGATCCAGAACTTCTATGACCCAAATGGGTTTCATTGATAGACCGCATGGTCAACTTAACAAATAGCGTGGATATAGAATAAATACATCAATAGTGGGTCCCATGTGGGGCCACCATAACGTTTATTTTCCATCCAACAGTTGATAGGGTCACACAATCCTGGATAAAGAGGAAAAATAAATTTCATAACGATCCAAAACTTTTGTGACCCACACAGGGTTTCAATGTAGACGTTCAACCATCACTTTTTCTTGTGACGTGGGCCACCTGAGTTGTCATGTACGACAGACCCTTAGGGGACCCATTGCCTAAAAGGGGGCCCACCAAGTGCACGGTGTTGACGTCCACACACATCATGGTGGGGCCTACGATTGAGACCCATGGTCCCTGCCCGTGTCCACAGTGCAGCAAGATGCTACTGCAGCGTCCTATGGACGTCCAACAACAGCATCTACTGCTTGTTTCATATTTGTTTTGAAAAAAAAATGTTTTTTCGTGGTTTTACCTAGGTGGGGCCTGCATCAGGTGGATCAACTCCACCTATTGGATTCTATGGCTCAAGACAGTCCAAATGAGCTCAATATTCAGCATGTTTTGGTGTGTAGAAACATTAAGGTGGTCCTTAATAGATTTGAACGGTAGAAATCACTATTTTCTATGTTATGGCCCACCAGAAAATCGGATTAGCTTCATTTTTCTACTCAACGCATAAAATGGATGAGAAATAGGATGGAGAACATGGATTAGATTTATACATCAAGTGGGGCTTCCATTAGCGGCCCACCCAAAGTTTGTTAAATCGAGCTAATATTATTATTATTTTTTGTTAACTAGTCAATACACCGCACTATCAGTTCACACTTCTCCGTGTGTCCATGTCCAGCTTCCCTGGATGCTGGATGGTTTGAATATAACACATATTTAAGGTGGGCCCCACTTACAGATGTGCTGCCCAGATGGGCCACCAAATGGCTGGATGGTGTGAATAAGACACACATCATGGTGGGGTCCATCCGGGTGGTCCACACAACCACATCATCACACAAAAAATGAAAAAGAGAGAGAGAGAGAGAGAGAGAGAGAGAGAGAGAGAGAGAGAGAGAGAGAGAGAGAGAGACGTGCAATGAAGGGCTCCGCCACTATGAGCCCTCCCTTCTATGCATTCAATTATACATCAAGTGGGTCCCAATACATGTGGGCCCACTAAATCAAAAATCAATGGTGGAGATTCCTTCTCTACCAAAATGGAAGGTCTAGATGACCTCTTCAAACTTAGAAAAGTAAATATCATGATAGGGTCCATGGAGAATGACTCCATCATGGAATGATCATGTGAATCATGGTGGACCATCGGCTGCATCTAGGGTCCAAAGTGAGATCCATACCATCAATCGGTAGGCCCCACTTGGCTCATCATCAAAACATAAAATTTATGCCTATAAAACACTCACCATTCAATCTTCTTGGTCCGATGGAACGCCAAACTCCTTGTGTCTCACTTTAATGGAAGATGATGATAAATGAAGGGTTAGGATGATGAATCTTGGGATAGGAAGTGGGCCACACACAACACACTCTTTTTCTCTCCTTAGAAGTGCTTGGACGTGTACTTTTTTTCTTCTTTGTTGCTTGGAAAATGTGTAGAGAAAGAGAGATAGAAATGGTGGTTGTAAGAGAGAGGTGATGGATTGATGGGGAGTGAGTGATGGCTGATGGGTATGTACTTGACATGTATGGGTGTGTAAGAGAGAGAGTTGACTTTGGGGTTACTCTTGTACTTGACATAAGGTGATTGATGTGTACTTGATTGATGAGACATGTTGTAGAGATTCTCATGGGATTGCAAATGCATGACGTTTTCATAAACTGAACGGGGGCCTACATCTCCTAGCTTGGGTATCGCCTCGGTGCATAATACACGGCATCAGAACCACGGCGACAGCGCGGTCGCTAGGGTATAAGTCTTAGATTGAGCTGACTCATATCTATGGGATAGGACTTAGGGTCGTGCACAAATGTCGATTATATGTCGAGGGTTTCCAGAATTCGACAGGAAGGATCAGAGGAGTCTACGGAATTGTATGGACTAGGATACGAGCCTTACAACACCTTTTGGAATTTGAATGAATTCGGCCACCTGAAGTTGACCTCAAGTCAGCCAAATTTTGGATAAATCTTATACCGTGCAATCCAAAGTCTGTTGAACTAGTCTGCTCGAGCTAGTCAAAGACTATCTCGAGCTAGCCAAAGATTCAACTTCTTTGCCTATAAATTGAGTTCCTCTCTCATTCTGAATTACTTAAGTTAATTATCAAAATCCTTCTACAAGAGAGAGAGAGAAGTTCAAGTTATTAGCAAGCTAGTGAACGGTATTATAATTTAATTTATAGCTTTTTCTTTTAATTCCCTTAATCTTAGAACTTTCAACTTTGATTCTAAAGAGATTAAACTATACTCTTCTTTTGAGATTTAAGAGAATTTATTCAAGTAGCTTATTGGGTTTAATTTAATTAAATTCAATAGAACCCTAGATGGGTTTAACTTAATTAAAATCAATAGAACCCTAGACCCTTTCTATCTGACTGAACAAGGAACACTCTACATTCAAGAAAGAGATTCTACTGCTATAAGCTTTGTTAAGGTGAACCTGGGAAAATCTTTTCATAGTGAAAGCTAAAATTACGAGGAAAGTAATTTTGGGAGTAGAGTAGGTGTGGCTGTTTTTAAAGCACCGAATCACTATAAGCCTTTGTGTTATGTGGTGAATGCCTTTTTTTATTTGTGGTGAATGATTGTTTTTAATTTTAGATTGAGTGGTGAATGTTGTAATATTGTAATTTACTCTTGCAAGTTTAAGGTTTTAATTTTAAAGAAATTCGAGAAATAAGGTTGTCCTGCCTAAAACTTTAGGTGAAGGTTGTCCTACGTATTATTTGGAATTAATGTTTTAATACTTAAACAATTGAGATCTTTGCTTTATTTATATATTCAACACTCAGTTCGATTATTTGGCATTGTCCTATTCACCCCCTTCTAAGACATCTTAAGCTCTCATTTTCAAAATCCAACTCTGATACGACTGGAGTATATAGAAAAAGGAGAAATTCTAACTCGCAAACACAGCGTAAAGCAAGAGATCCTCGTAAACTTAAAACTATTATGAAATGGGTTCCAAAGGTTAAGTGTCTTGTTGTCCACATAGCGTTCAAAGCTAATAGCCATTCAAGATGGTACCTAGATAGTGGATGTTCAAGACACATGATAGGTGATAAGGCTATATTCTTAAACATCAATGAAGTAAATGACAGCTCAGTTACATTTGGAGATGGAAGTAACTGCAAGATAATTGGCTAAAGTAATGTACAACTTCCTGAATTTCCTCTCTTCGAAAATGTTCTATATATTGAAGGATTAAAACATAATCTTCTAAGCATATCTCAGATCTGTGATAATAAGCATAGCGTAAAATTTTTAGATCACCAATGTGAGATTATAAATGAGAAAGGAAGTGTAATATTAAACGGTCATACAACGTTTGAAAATTACTATATAATTGATAACTCTTGCTCAATAAACCATTCATGTTACATGGTCCAAACATACGAGATAGAACTATGCCATAAATATCTTGGAGATAAATTATAGAGATTTATATAAATAAAGCAAAAGAGATCACTTACATGGCCTACCCAAACTAAAAAAGATAGAAAAAGTTTGTGGCGCATGTCAAATAGGCAAGAAAATTAAGAGTAGTCACAAGAAATTGAACTACTTAACCACGGTTAGACATCTTGAACTTCTCCATATGGACTTAGCCGGACCAACTAGAACGGACAGTAGAGGAGGAAAGAAATATTTTCTTGTTGTAGTTGATGACTACACTAGATATATATGGGTAGCCTTTCTAAGAGAAAAATCAGATACTTTTGATGAAGTTAGAAAAATGTTAAAACGTATCTAGACTAAAAAAGAGTTATCTGTGCTCAAAATTAGAAGTGATCATGATACCGAATTCGAAAATAGCAATTTTGAGAAATATTACAATGATCATGGTATATTACATGAATTTTTTGCTTCAAAAATACCTCGACAAAATAGTGTTATTGAAAGAAAAAATAGAATTCTTCAAGAGATGGCTAGTGTAATGCTAAATAGCATGAACCTACCAAAACATTTATGGGCTGAAGCTGTTAGTACTGCATGTTATATAATCAATCGTGTTTATATTAGAAAAGCTAAAAATAAAACAGCTTATGAATTATGGTTTAATAAAAAGCCTACAATTAAATATTTTCAAACTTTTGAAAGTAAATGCTTTATTTTACGTGACCAAGAAAACTTGGGAAAGTTTGAAGCCAAGAGCGATGAAGGAATATATCTAAGTTATGCTCTAAGTAGTCGGGCGTACCATGTTATTAACAAAAGAACTAGGGTGATACAAGAATCTATAAACGTTGTGATAAATGATCAACAGATCACACCCAGTCCTAATCAAGATGATGATGATGATGTCAATTTAATTAATATATCTGACTCTTTATCTAAATCAGATAATACTAAGTTAAGGTTAGTCAAAGACCATCTGACTAATCAAATACTTAGTAACCCTCGCAATGGTGTTCAGACAATAAGACAATTAGAAATATATATAAGCATGTCTGCTTTACTTCTCAAATTGCACCGAGTAATGTAAATGAAGCACTCGCTGATGAAAGTTGGATTAATTTCATTCAGGAAGAATTAAATTAATTCATTAAAAATAATGTATGGTATTTGATTTCCAGACCTACAGATAAACATGTGATTGAAACCAAATGGATTTTTAAAAATAAAACTGATGAAATGGGAAACATTATCAGAAATAAGGCACGACTAGTTGTATAAGGTTATACTCAAAATAGAATGTATTGATTATGATGAAACCTTTGCACCAGTTGTGCATTTTTAATTAATTAGGTTATTTATTTCAATTACATGCCATAAAAAATTTAAAATTTATCAAATGGATGTAAAAAAGTACTTTTTTAAATGGTGATTTGAATGAGGAATTATATGTTTAACAACCAAAGGGTTTTGAAGATCCCAAATTTCCAAATTATGCTAACTATTTTAAAAAAGGCTCTTTATGGGTTGAAACAAGCTCCCAAAGTGTGGTATGAGAAATTGACTAAATTCTTACTTAGTAATAGTTTTGTTATGGGTAGTATTGATAAAACCCTATTCATTAAGAAATATAATGATCATATCCTGATAGTTCAAATCTGTGTTGACGATATTATTTATGGATCTACATGCGAAACCTATCTACTGAGTTTGTAGATCTAATGAAATCTAAGTTTAAAATGAGTATAGTCGGAGAACTAAACTATTTTCTTAGATTACAAGTCAAACAACTTGAAGATGGTATGTTCATCTCACAGACTAAATATGCATTAAACCTTGTAAAAAGGTTTGACTTTGAGAATGGTAAGAATTTTGGTACTCTAATGAGTACGACTCTTAAACTCTCAAAAGATGAATCAGGTAAAAGTGTAGACTTTTGACTATACCACAATATGATCAGTAGTCTTCTATACTAAACCACTAGTAGACATGATATTGCATTTAGTGTTGGAATATGTGCTAGATATCAATCTAATCCTAAAGAATCGCACTTAACTATTGTTAAATAGATAATTAAATATCTCAAAAGTTCTAAGAAATTAATCTATGGTTTTCACATAATACATCTATGCAAATTGCCGGTTATATAGATGCAGACTGGGCAGAAAATATTGACGATAAAAAATCTACCAACGATGGATGTTTCTATGTTGAAAACTGTTTAATATCTTGGCTCAGTAAGAAATAAAATTCCGTATTTCTCTCTACTGCTGAAGCTGAATATATTCTAGCAGAAATACTTGCACTAAGTTAATATGGATGAAAAAATGTTAACTGAGTATGGAATCACCCAAGATATAATGACATTATATTGTGATAATTCTAGTATAATAAATATCTCTAAAAATCTAATTTTACATTCTCGTACAAAGCATATCGACATACAATACTATTATATTTGAGAGTTAGTTGAAAACAAATCTATCATGCTGGAATACATTCAAACTGAGAAGTAGCTTGCAGATATACTGACTAAGCCCCTTGACAAAGTTAAATTTTCAAATTTGAAGCATGATATTAAATTATTTATTGTTAAATAATTATTTTATTTCTTTTTATGCATTTATGTTTATGTTTATTTTTTATGATGAAATGCATAAAATAAAAAGAAACTTAAAAAAAAATAATCAAATTTTTGGGATTTTTTAACCAGTCGAGCACGGGCTCGGGCTAGCCAAAAATCGCATGGGTATGCCTCTTAAAGGGGAAAATCTCTAAATCTATTTCATTTCTCACCTTCTTCCTTGGCTAGCTGGTGCCCCATTTGACCAACCCATCTTCCAAACTCACTTGTAAGTGATTTATTTTCAAATTCCTTTAAGTATTAGGTGGTCTATTGATAGATTAACTTATTTGAGTATATTTTTCTTGATTTAAAACCCCTTTTCTTGTGTGTTTTGCTTCAAATCCGATCTATTCATTTTCTTCTCTTTTTCTTTGATATTTTGCTTGTGCATTCTGAAATGGAGCATAGAACTAAGAAACGGATCGCGGGAATTGTGCCGGTTCATCTTTTAGTTCAACTCCTCTTAGTGTATTGACCCCTACGGTCACTAGAGGATGATCCAGAATATGTTCAGGACTTTCACACAAGAGACATAATTATAGAAAAATCTGTTAATTTAGACCACATTGCAAGGTTTGGTCTTATTCCTATTCTTTCCAAGCTTGGATGGGAACGCATTTTGGAGTTGGGGTGGAACGATGTACAGGTCCATAATACAGGGCATATATGCCTCCATATGTGATGTTTCTCTTGAGAATCTGACATTCTTAGTTAAATTTGTTGAAGAAACATTCACAATAACGCCTCATGTTATTTCTGCATTAATGGATATAGTTGTTTGGGATGATGGAATATTAATCGCCACATTATTAAAGATGAAGTCGAACTCTAAAAAACAAACCATCACTTATAAATTATGTCACTTCAATGTTGAATGGCGATCGGGTAATGCTCTTCCTGTAAACCAAATGCTCCCAAAATACTGTGCCTTACATTAGATATTTACGTCTAATGTGTGTCCTCGAGCTGAGAATAAGATTGATCTTACTCACTTCATGCTTAGAGTGTTTCACTCCATTATATCAATTATTCATTTTTGTCTACCTTCCTTAATCTTCTACATCATTATTTAGTTTCGCTTGCATCCCAAACATGGTTCGATTCCCTTTGCTCATCTTATGACTTGCGTTGCCTTTCACTATAATGTTCAAATTCCTACGTATGAGGCACTGGAATCTGAACTCCCATTTAAGAATTCTAACCTGAATATGATGAACCTCACTCCTCTTCCTAGACAAAATGAAGAAGAAGAGGAAGCGCAGCTACTACAAACACAACAATGGAGGATATTTTTAATGAGTTGAAAAATTTAGATGATCCAGCTGATTCCGACTACCATCCCTCTCAGTTTGATGAGAGACTATTTGCTTTGAAGGAGAAATAGGAAGCTTTGCATATATCACAGGCCTCATTGGCCCAAACCCAATAGTCTACAATGAAGCACATGAAAAAGTACTTCCATCGCATCAACCGAAATTTGTGGCTAAATGATCCTTCGATGCTTACTCCTTATTCCTCTAGGTCAGGTTAAGTTAGATTTCTTTATTTTTTAGACTTATGCTGGTTATGTACTTAAAACTTATTTTGTGCTTGTCTTGATACTTTGGATGCTTTGATGATGTGGTTGCTGACACTTGCATTTTTATTTCATATGGTTGACTATTTCATATGCTTGCTCTTATTTTCTTACTACATGCTCCTATTCACATTATTTCTTCTATTCTTCCTTTGTCAAATTGTGACAAAAGGGGGGAGAGATTGATGAGCTAGTAATACGCAATGCTATATAGTATAGGGGAGAGAATGTAAGGCCCGTATCCTGGTCCGTACCATTCCTTAGACTCCCACGATCCTCCCCGTCAAATCTCAATGACCCATGACCTGTAGATAGCTTTTATGCATGACCCTAAGTTGCATCTCATAGATCTGAGTTGACTCGACTTTGAACTTGTACCATAGCGACCGCACCGTCGTCGCAGTTCTAACACTGCGTCTCGTGCACCAATGCGATACCCAGGCTAGGAGTTGTGGGCTTGTGTATATTTTGAGGAAACACCATACGTTGCGAATCCTGAGAGAATTTCTACCCAACCTATCACATTCATCAATCAAGTACAAGCCAAGTACAACCCATACCTAGCCCATCCCCCTCTTACCAATAAGGCATGACACCCATCCCTCTCTCACCCAAAAGTCAACCAAGCCCATACCCTCCATGTCATTACTTCTTACAACACCCATCCTTTCTCCCATCTCTCACCCATTCCATCTTATCTCCCTCCATTTCTCAAGTAACCATGAGAGAAAAATCTTACGGAAAGAAGAGAAGTTAAGTGTTAGGCCCACTTTCCTACCCCCAAATCTCAACATCCAACCCTTCAATCTTCATCATTCTCCATCAAAGAGAGAGCTTAAGAGCCAAGGATTCCAAAGAACTAAAGAAGAAGACAATCGGTGGGTGTTTTGTAGGATTAAATTGTATTTTTGATGATGGGCCAAGTGGGGCCTACCGATTAATGGTATGGATCTCACTTTGGACCCTAGGTGTGTCCGATGGCCTACTATGATTCATATGTTCATCCCATAATGGGGCCATTTTCCATGGACCCCATCATGATGTTTATTTTTCCCATTGTGAGAAGGTCATCCAAACCTTACATTTTTGGTGGAAAAGGGATCTCCACTGTTGATTTTTTTTATTGGTGGGCCCATATGTGTTGGGACCCACTTGATGTATGTTTTGTAATGTATGGGAGGGAGGGCTCAAAGTCGTGGAACCCTCCATCGCACGTCTCTCTCTCTCTCTCTCTCTCTCTCTCTCTCTCTCTCTCTCTCTCTCTCTCTCTCTCTCCCTTCCCTGTTTGTGGCCCACCATGATGTAAGTATTTTATTCATGCTATCCTTTTAGTGGGCCACACCACTGTCCAAGCAGGGCCTACCTCGTTGCCATGTCCAAGGCCCACACTTGCTATCCGTTTGGACTAGCTCGGACCGAAGGGAAAACACAAATATCAGTTTGATCCAAAGCAGGTGGGCCACGCTGACGTGGAGACCACCTTGATGCATGATGCATCTACGCCGTCCATCTGTGGGGATCACCACAATATATGTATTTTATCACACTATCCATCTAGACGGTGGGACCACCAGCTATATAGTTGCTATATTGACGTTAACAAAGTTCTGTGGGTCTAATCATGAGGTATGTGTTATACCTAAACCGTCCATTTGTGTGGGTCCTACCTTGATGTATATGTTATACACGTGGACCCCACGTGATGTATATATTTTATATCCACACCGTCCAACTATCTATACGGTGGAAACCCACCGTGATATATGTGTTAAACCCACACCGTGCATCCATGGGACCCACCCCGCATGTGCTACACGTGTGGAGGTGGGGCCCATCATGATGTATGTATTTTACATCCACGTCGTCCATATGTTTTATATCCACGCCGTCCGTCCATCTGGATGTGACCCACTTGATGTATGGATTTCATCCACATCATCTAGTAGGGACGGTGGGACCCCCTTGCTATGCGTGCATCGTCCAACACGCGGGACAGTGTTGGACGCACCTTAATGTATGTGTTTCATCTCCACATCGCCCACATGTGGGACGTGGGACCCATGTGATGCATGTATTCATATCCTTAACGTCCAGCTAGGATGGTGGGATCCACCATAATATATGTGTTATATCCAGGCCGTCCATCCATGTGGCCCACCATGATGACGCCCGTCTTGATGTGTAGGAAGCCCATGCAATGCAGCCCACTTGATGTATATGAGGCCCATGTGATGCAGCCCACTTAATGTGTAGGAGGCCCATGTGATGAGGCCCATTATGATGTATATGAGGCCCATGTGATGAGGCCCATTGTGGTGTACATGAGGCCCATGTGATAAGGCCCATTGTGATGTATATAAGGTCCTTGTGTGAGGCCCATTGTGACGTGTATGAGGCCCTTGTAATGAGGCTTATTGTGAAGCATATTTTCATGGTCATGAGCAAAAATTGTGAAAATTTTTAAATTTTTCTGGAATTTCTTGTGAATTTGAAGTGATTTTAAAAGATAGTTGTGATTTTAAAATTACAAGATACAGAATGTTGGTAATTTATGACTATTAGATTCAGCTATATGTTGATTCCATAGTTAAGTTTGAATTGTTAACCCATGGTTAGAAGTTTTAAACATTGGGTGAGACATAATTTCACAGGACACATCTCGCTTACACATTATGGTTCCGGTTCGATATTGAATGATTAACTTGGTAATCACTAAGCATGAAAGGAAACAGCCTGAAAAAAAGAAAAAATATTTTTTTTAGCATTAGTTTATAAAGAAGAATTGAAAGGGTGAGTCGAATAATCTTCACCATAGGCTTGCTCCCTATAGATGAAGATTCGATTCCCCATGTTTGACATGTGAAAAAGGTGGGTGTACGATCTTTACCATAGTTTGCTCCCTATGAGTGAGGATTTGCTTCCCCTCCTTGGCGTTATGGTTCATAAAAAAAGTAATAAAAATTAAAGGCTAATAGAATGAAAAGTTAATCTGTAAGGCAAGTGTTGGTTTCAGGTTTGGTTGTCATGAATTCTGTTGTTAATTACCAATGAAATTGAAAATTGGATCTCTTAATGATTGTAAGCCGAGATTACACTATATACTCATGAAACTCAATGTTTAGAATTGTTTTAATTAATGGATTAATATTTTGAACTTGATTATGAAGTTTACTGTAAGCTTGATTCCAGGAGAAAATTCTACTCACCATTCATGAATCTTAGAATTCTCACATCTCGACTATTTGTGCACAAGTCACTTAGGTTTACAGGAATTGTCCTTTATTTCTGAAATTATTTTTTCGCATGTTTTACTCAGGACTAGTAAAATGTTGGTTAAGGTTTATGATGAGGGTCAAATATTGTATATTAGACCCCAGTTATTACCTGATTTTGTGTACATGATAATGCTTAATGTCGTATTTTAAGTATGTTTTTTATGCAAGGTGTAATTAGGAGCTTGGACTGAAAAAGGATACTACAAGCATGAAATAAATGCTTTGAAGTCACCAAAGAAAGGGACAGACTTTAAAGGACTAACATTGAAGAATTTACACCCTAAGGATCCGAGAAAATCAAGCCATTCACATTAAAGAGGCTCGAAATTAGTCCAGAATTCAAGATCACATGGTTTCAACCATCCATTCGGATCGAAACTTCATACATTAGTTGAGGACCATAAATTAACCGTACACATAAAATATCAGCCATTGGATATCTTAGGAAGTAGCCCAACGGACAGATCAACCCCTTAATTCTCTAAGCGGGGCCCACCTGCTATCTGGATATACCTCATCTTTGGATTTAATGCCTTAATTGAGGAGACCAAATGAATGGTTAGATTGGATTTCTCAGAAACATCTCCATGGACCCCATATATACAGCGTGTGTACATATAATTCACATGCTCGCGCCGTGCACCGGACTGACTAAGGCAGTCAGCAGGCTGCTGACCCGCACCTTCTAAAAATGAAAATTTTCATTTTTGCGTTGGCTGCGTAACCGATGGGCGGTCCATTTGGTGAACGTCAGTCGTCCACCATCGGCACCGTACGACTGATCCAAGCCGTCCATCTTGTAGAGGGCTACATGATAATCAGAACTATGTTGACTATATGCATCCATGCACACACACGTGTGCAATAGAGAGGCCACAAGCAGACTGCCCAACAATGTTCAAATTAATTTGAGCATGATTTCTTCTCTGGGGCGCGTTAATGGACGTTCAAAACCAACCATGTTTGACCGAAATTTCATCCTGAATCTAATGGACGGGGTGAATTTCTCCGAAAGCACCTCTATGGGGCCCACCGACCACAACAGCGCTGGACGTGCGAAAGCTTATGCATGTCCACAAAATCTGGAGTTCCAGGCGGTTGTGGCCTACCATCTTTGATCAGATGGAAGATCTGATCCATCTATCATGTAGAGCAGTCAAAAATGTCCCAAAAGACGTTAATTTCACTGATAAAGTGCAAGAAAGAAGTGAGTTATGATGCCTCGAAGGTGGTTGCGAAAAAAAACTTCTGTTGTTGCTGCGACAGTTGCACTGACCAACTTCTCCACTGCCCTGGGCAGCTATAAAAGTTGGAGAGAGCTAAGGAAACGGGAGGAGAGCTTGGGGACCATGCATAAAGGAGAGAGAGAGAGAGGGCTATTCTGCTTATTTTTCTTTTTTCTTTATTTTCTTTCCTTTTTTCTTTCCTTTAGTTTTATGCTTTTTATTATTATTTTAGCTTCATCATGTTTATGTGTGGCTAAACTTCTTAGCTAGGGCTGAGATGAAGCCCCTAATTTGAATGACTCTTATTTATTATTGATTTCATCTGAATTTGATTGATTTGTTTCTTTCTCTAGTGTGCTTAACTGAAAACTTCATACTTATCCATTCTATGAGCTTAACTAAAGTCTAGATGTGGATGTTGTTTGGAATCTTATTCTAGGTGCTTGTGTCTGACCATGATCATGTTTCCTATAGAGAAAGAAATAGGAATCTACATCTCTCTATGCCTGACCATGGATGGAAAGATGTGATCCGTATGCTTTAAGGGATTATACATTCTTTGTGCCTGACCAAGGACATAGAGTGTGCTTTATTTATTAAATTTATATCAATTTGAATTAGGGTGAATCAACAGGTAAAATAAGGGTCAAGATAATTACTAAAAAAGAGTGGATTCGAAAGTCCTAGTACTCTCCTTGATTGAATTTTCTTCATTGTTCTTAGTTAATTTTTATAGATATCTGTTATTTTACTTAATTGTCAACAAAACTATTTGTCGAATTAGTTAAGAAGAATCATAAATTACAAATTGCGACAACAAGTCCTCATGGGAACGATCTCGTAATACGTACCGTATCTATATCTGATTCGTATACTTGTGAGTTTAAAATCATTTAAATCAAGTTATTTTAAATAAATATCAACTAACTCAAATAGTTGGGCCCCCATTGATGCTGTAACTTTTTACCTCACCTTGTAAGACTACCCAGTCCTTGGAGCCCATCTTGTATTCCCATTGAAAATGTGGCCCACTTAGGTACATGTGTTTGCCCAAGTTTAGAGACCAAACCTAAGGCCCACTTAGACATTGAATAGGCTACCTAGATCATTTGAAAGGACATATAGTCCTAGATGTATAGACCCCACCAAAGCCCACCTTATATTCATATCGGGCCCCCATAGGGAAGCCTTCTTATTACATAATAGAGAGGGTGAGGAAACCCACTTGTTGTACATTGATTCATCCTCTTAACTCACCTTATTGTATACTTGACTCACCTCGTGAGATGTGTTCTACCCTCATAACTGATTGTTAGGACTTCGATATTATGTATGTATCATCCACGCCATCCAGTTACCCCTTTTGGGACAAGTGTGATGCCCATCCTTGACGTTAGTATGTCATCTAAGCCATCCATTACTTATAGGATGAGTACATCATCATCCCTTACCGTAGATGGAAGAATATGTGGTATCATGCTTGGTATATCCACTATATAGAGCCTATCTCGATGTATTGACAAGATCCGTCATCCTTACAGTAGACCCTATCTTGGAATATATGATATATCAATACCTTGGAGGGCTAATGTTAGTATAACATGGGATATGTCGCATGGACTCCTATAGTTGTAGAAGGAGCATGATGTTTAATTTATACTCTTGGTATGTGACATGCCAGTGAAGGTTAATTGTGGATTATTGTTGTCTACATTATCAGATAACCATGCTTGTGTACTTTATTAAATCATGATACATACCCATATGCATCATATGTATGCTTATTATGAGGAATGACTGATCATAGCATGTGTCATTGGGCTGGTTTATTATGAGACTCCTTGTGAGATGGAATGACCCCACATGAGTGCGTAGTACGCGCAGGTTTGGTTCATGACTAGATAGTATGACTCATACATCTCGCATTTTTGTGACATGATCACGGTATGCCCTAACGAAATTAAGGCCATAGCCTCCACAGGTATATTGTGGATGGCCAGTTGGTAAGAATGTTATCTTATCTAGCTCCTAGATTTGTCAAATTTGGTAGTGTCGAAACCTCTTGGAATACGTATCTTGTGTAGCTTAACTTCATATCATCCTTACCTACATTTAAGTACAAGAATAAGAGACTCTACATCAAGAACCTCAAGTACAAGAGATTCAAGTACAACATCAAGTGATAGATCAAGTTTTCAAGCTTCAACTATATCAAGACAATGTGCTTTACTTAAAGAATTCAAGCTCAAGTAATCTTCTCAAGTTTAAGCTCATATATTCAAAGTTGAAACTCATAGTCACAAGGTCACTACTTCAAGCTTATCTTAGAACATATAATGATAAGCTTTAAGTACTTCAAGATAACTATTAACTGAAGTGAATGATGTTTCAATGTTCAATTTTCACCTATAAGGTATGAATGACCCTAGATTGACTATAGGTTAGGTCATATTAATTATAATCTTATTTTGGGTCATGATATAATTTTATAGGCTTTTTCTCGACTAGTCCTAGCATATGTTTGACTAGTCCAAGTACTGGCTCGACCAGTTTACAAATTTTCTCGACCAGTCCAAGGTTTGTTATGGATTTTCAGAATTTTTGTTGGAACCTCAACCAGTCCTAGAGACTACTCTACCAGTTGAGCAGGCTAGACTCAAAGTCCAGCAACCATTCTGGGTCCCGCTCGACCAATCGAGTGCAGGGCTGACTAGTCAAGCAGGCCACTCGACTAGTCATGGATCAACTTTATCTTATTGCCCCCAAAATTTTAAATTCTTGTTGGTCCTTTGACTAGTCGAGCTGACCACTAGGCTAGTTGAGTGAACAGTTTTTTCACCTATAAATAGAGCATAATTTTCAAAGATTGGTAAGTCATTCAAGTAAAATCAAGAAACCACTCTAAGATATAAGTTTGTGATATTCTTAAGCTATATTATGCTAGTTTAATACTCTCTTTTAATTAGCTTTTTGTATTTGATTTTGAGTTCTCTATTCCAATCTTATTTGAAAAAGGGATTTAAGTTTTTTCCCTTTCTTAAGATCAAAATCAAATCAAGGTAGCCCAAGGTGATTTAATCTAAAAATCATTTAGAACCCTTTCATAAGTGAGTGTGGACATTGAACATCTACTTCGAATTGGTTCTACGGGGCTTCATCAAAGGGGAATATCCAGATAAGTATATTTACATTTTTATAAATCACTTTTTGATTTTTGAGGTTGTGCTAGAAAAAATCTCATTTTTGGTTTATTTAGGGTGATCCAGAAAATCTCAGAGTGTGGGGTTTTTGAATTGTGTAAGCCCACTTGAAAGACACAATTGTGAAGGTTTTAGGTGAACCTTGAAAAACCTACTTCATAGTGAAAGCCAATATCCCGAGGGAGAGGATATTGGGAGTGGAGTAGTTGTGTGGCTGTTTTTTAACAGTTGGTGTACACACAAGCAAACCACTATAATATCTAGTGTAGTGGTGGTTGGTTAATTGTGGCTTTGTGTGAATGTTATAATTTCTCTTTAAGACTTCGTGGAGAATGTTGTAATCCATTTTATGCAATTGTGAGAATGATGTAATAACTTAATTTATTATCTTTACTATTTTTATTTTCCTCCGTGTTGGTTTGAGATTTTGATACATATACCATTCTAGGAATAAGGTTGTCTTACCATAAGCCATTTGTTTTTGGTGTAAGGTTGTCCTTAGAACAACATCTGTATCAACCTCTCAATACTTGTGCATTTGAGGTTTTTATCCATTTCTGCTTTGTGAGATTGTTAAGTGCTATCTTTATTTATTTCTTTCTAATTCCACATTTAAATTTTAATTTGACATGGTCCTATTCACCCCCCTCTAGGACTTTTAGCTCTGCCTTTTCAGTTGGGATACCGAAAATGTTTGGTTCTACCATATGGGCAACTAATATGTCCATGGGTGAAAGTCCCTAAATCCTTTGGTACCAAAGATGCTCCAACGTTTAGACTAAGTGGATACATGAGCGCACTAGCAACAAATACCAGGAGGCCACATCTCCTACTGTGTCGTGGTCAGTTGGAAGGGGGTGTGGCCTTACCCTCCCAAGTGAGGGGACAATTGACTAGGCTGAGTCTGACCCAACTAGAAGAATGTGTCCGCTACCGACGAGCTGGGCTGATATTGGCAGGTGAATAGTGAGTCTCTTCCACTCTTCTAGTTGTGCACTTAGATGGGGCGGCAAGCTAGAGTAGCATGTACTAGACCCGGTGATTGTCTTGATATGTGATTGTCTAGAGATGTACAGTACTGATATTGTGACACCCCATCTCTATTGCACACGTAGGCAGGCACACATGGGTGGACGCTGATGTGTGTAGGGCCTAAGGGCCTGGGTAAGCTACAAGTGGTTGGCGGGATACTGTGCTGGTAGGCTATTTACACATAGTGGGGTGGGGCCTTATCCCATATCGAAAGCGTTGTGGTGGTTATATGTGGACTTACTGAGTAGGAGTTGCGTACTCAACATTTAACTCATTCATCCATTCATTTACTTTCCAGTCGGGCTGGTGGTGCACAACCAAATCATTATGTGTACCTTCGCAATGGCTAGGATTTCGGTTGGACGCACGACCAACCTGAGATTAGGAGTTTACCACATTGAGTTTAACTATCCAAATTTAGGCATGAGACTGGTTTGGTGTAACATCCCGAAAATCGGGGGGTCGAGCAAAAACCCAACTCCCGAGTTCAAAAATGTTATTTATGCAACATAAATATGTATGATTGAATGTTGTCTGTGATAACATATTAAACATGAGTGAGATTAAGCTAGAACAGCATATCATACTCCAGAGACAGTTAGATTAACAAGCGGAAGACTGTGATAGTATGTATAACATATATAAACTGTTGTATGTCTCCAGAGTGTGAACATGTTACCAGGTTATATACATACATGTATACTCCAAAAGTAGACAAAACGAATATACATGAGTGCGCTAAAAATATAAAATGACAAGTGTCAAAGTATCTAATCAAACTCCCTATATTCCCGTCAATCAGAACACGCATAAAGGAGGAATCCTCCTCATCATCATCAAGTCCAGCTTTGCCTCACAGGCCGCGCCATCATCTGCAATCACAATAGGGACTGGTGGGTGTCCGGAAATACCATCCCGTAACGTGGGAGTGAGTAGCTAACTCAGTGGAATAATAGAGCAAGGATTAGCATGTTCTCAAATCAATCATGCGATAATAGTAAAGCAGTAAATCAAACAATCCTAATACTGTTGTTAATGCAATATGACATGACGTGATGTATGCCCTCACCGACGATCTCCCTCATACGGCACCATCTTACGACCGCGGCATGCAATCGACCCTCAAGTGCGCCACATCTTCCAAGCACATGCAATGTTATGGTGATATGATTTTCGAGTTGTTATTAGTCCATTCAAATAGCAGGATTGGAAAACTAAAGTACTTCCCTTATATCAATCCCAACACAGATCCTGTCTAGGGTCGTCACTCCTAGTAATCTCATACGAGTTATATTTTGTAGGTCGCTGCAAGGGCTGTTGCACGCACTCGTTGCTCCACTCCCCCATCACCTTATCAATACAGGCCTACTGTATTCTACTGCTACTGAAGGGTCGTCGCCTCCCGTAGACTCAGAATACACTCGCGGTCACTACAAAGGGCTGACAGGGCTGTTGCTCGCACTCGTTGCACCGCTCCCCCATCACCTTATCAATATAGGCCGACAGCAAGAATATAGTGTTTCATACCACCATAATCTGCTCACGAGTCATAGGTGCTCACTGGTTACTACGGGGAGGTTTGTGGCCCCAGCGTAGGCCGACAGCTCGACCACGGTGTCCCATACCACCATGCCTGGCTCATGAGTCTTCGTGGATCAAGGTACCATGGTTAACAGGGTTTACAATGGTAAGTTCAGTACCCTAGGTTCAAGCAGTTATGACTCATGCAGGGTGAACATACAATGGCCAGTCGGGTTACTTGACGGGCTCGACTAGCACGATCGCATCTCAAGTTGAACGACATGAAGTGCGTAAAACACTTCGTGTGGCCTAACCACTGCCGCCAACTCCAAACACGACTCGCGTTCATCGACGCGTCGTTCGTGGCAAAGATAAGCTAACCATGGTATTTCTCGGTTACCGACTGCCTGGACTAGGCATAGTCCCAAACATATGGAATCACATCAGCAAATCATGTGAGAGTATTGGAAATGAAATACAACCATGTGAGCATGTTAAGACATGTTATAACGTGCAACTTAAGTAAATCATCTGACACATGCCTTTCATACATATAATGAAATTATGCATATCGCCAACATATAGGAAATCATTTTCATCAACATATTAATTGAGAATTGAATCTCAAACTAAATCATAATGAAATCATCAATCACATGTTATAACATACAGCTTAAGCGAATCGTCAAGCACATGCATTTCATTCATATTATGAAATCATGCATATGGCTAACATGTAGGAAACCATTTACACCAGCATATTAATTGAGAAATCAATCTCAAACTAATGCATAACACCATTTAATTCAATAATGCATAACACCATTTAATTCAATACATACTAATATAAGCATTTATACAAACTCTTACACTACACACTTAAGTCTACATATAGTATGTCGACCCGAAGTGCACATTTAAGTGAATCTCTTCGCCAAACTAATTATGCACGTATTCCTAACATTCTAATGCGACAACAAATCATGTCAATCACATCAGAAAAATATGAATGAAATCAGTACTTCCTACAAATGACTAAAATGCCCTAAATCTCATATTCTTCGCCGGTTTACGAAACAGGAAACGGAAAACATGTTGTACATGTCAAACGGCGTTGCTGCCGATAATCTACTATTAAATGACATTGAAAGCTTTGGAAATAGTCAATCAAAGCGTCTAAAATCCGCACCTTGTCTCTTATAAACATGTGAATTCGAACGGAGCGTATACGCTTCGTCTACGGCTAATAGAGGACCTAATTTACAAGATTTATGAGTTAACAAGCTATGAAACGAAAAGAATCCCAAATCAGCAACTTCTAGGGTTATTCCTTACCTGAAAATGTGGAGAAATCACCGGCCAGGTGATCGGAGTGTGTTGCTTAGGCACTTGCAGCAGGTGGCACAAGCAGCAAGAAATTCTCTCCTACTCTCTCTCACAAACTCTCACCTTTTCTCTCTCCCATTCTAGGGATTTTTGTAAATTCGGATGGGAGAGAGGAGTGAGGGTTTCAACCCCTTTTATAAGCCCAAACTTGCCCGAAATAGGCTCGGGAACAAGGTTCACTTGAGGGGTAACCAAATCGGGACTGTTTCGGTCCAAAAGGACATTTCTGGAGGTCCCCTGGCCAAATGCGGTCAGACTTAAGCTCATGCATACTGGATCTAGCATACATCAAGTTTTCATTCCGGCAGGGTTCGCAGATCGCACGTGGCGAACCAGTTTCAGTTCAGCGAACACCGCACGTAGATCAGGGCTGCAAGTCTCATGATATAAAATAAAAAATTTTCCTGATCCGAGGGTGTAATCTGACTGAATTTTGACGGTCAGAACGCTTAATACTGACACGTCAAGTCGCGTGCCAGATTTGAATTTGAAATTCCAATTCTGTCCCTATTCGCACTCTCTTCAGTCCGAGCTCAATGAAATAGCCTGTGATTATTGGTTTGACTTGATTTTTGAAATGATTGTCAAGTCCATCTAGGTGGTCCTAATGGTCTAAGATAGGAGGTATCGGACTTTCGACGCGCGGTCTAGATCCAATACAAAATTTCAAAGTGGTCCAGAGAACAAACCTGCTTAGAGTTTGGTCCGAGGTAATAGAGTATTATAGAGTCATTATTTCTACTTGCTTTGGGTCTTGTAGAACGTATTTAAAGTGGTTCAAGTTAATTCTACTGAGTATTCAGTTTGGTACTCAACCAAACTCTACCCTAATTATGGCAGAATACGGTCCTAGAGCCATTTTATCCCCCATTTTGAGAACTTCTAGGTATCATATAATTTTTTTTATTTTTTTGAGGTTCATCATCAAGTTTACCCTAACTCCACCAAATTTCATAAGATTTCTAGTTGTAGAAAAATTCTAAAAATTCTAGAAGCAGCAGCTGTCCAACAAGTGATTATGATAGTTGCTCACAATGACCTACTTTAAACTATATTAAATATTTTATTATATTTTTTACATATTTTTATATAAAACCAGACTCATTTAGCTTCAATCTAGTTTTTCAATCACCTAAATCGGAGTTATAACGAAGGAGATATGATTTTTCAAAGTCTGAAGAAATGCGTAGGAAAAAGGTGTAGAAACTTGCTGTACGGACGAGTTCGGTGATGCATCGCCAAACCGGCGATGGCACCACCGACCACTGACCTGTTTGGGATGATTTCTCCATCTGATATTGGAAATGGGTGTATTTTAGAACCTGGGATGAGTTATTTGACATGCAATATATGATTTTGGGGTAGGAGAAGCTGATCTATCCAATTAGTCTACTTATTTAGTGAGACTTCAAAAGGTTAATAGTTAAAAACCCTTTTCATTTATTTATTTACTATTCATAGTACCTTTTTAGCTTAAGTATTGATCAACATCACCTAAACTTTAAGATTTGTGTCTAATGTGAGAGTTCTTAAAAAATTTTGAAGGATAAAGTAGTAAAAGGTGAGATTTTCGAAGGAAGTAGGGATTTGAGACTTTTGGATTGAGTTTTGAGAAGTTAATCAAGGGTTAGGATTGACCCATTACCTAAGGACGTCTAACCCCAGGTTGGCAAAAATTCGGGGTGTTACATTTAGATAGAAGTCTCTTATGATGGATCCCACAGTTTGCAATACTACATACTATCATTCCGAATTCACACTCCAGCTTGGTCATCTCTTTCGTACTGCAAATTGCATCGCATCCTCAGCACATAGCATTTGGTTTACTATGCTTATGTATTTCATAGCCTAAATAAGGTTAATGGTATTATGGACTTGTCAGGATCTGCATATTAGATTACATCTGCGGCATATGGCATTTGAGTTACTATGTTTTTGCATTTATATGGCCTAGATGAGGCTGATGGTATTCGTGACTTATTAGGAATTATATATTGCATTGCATCCTCGGCATCTGATATTTGGCTCACTATGACTCTGCATTTCATAGCCAATCCACATTGCATACTCTGATATTGTATGACTTATAGACTTGCCAGTATTCCGCTTACGCTGACATTATATGCTTGGCACATACTTTGCGCACACATGTACACCACCCTCTAAGCTTCTTTATAAGCTTATGGATGACCGTTATGTGTAGGTGACGTTAGGTTGTAAGAGCATTGAGGCAAGAGCGTGCATCGAGCTTGTGGAGATTTTTTTATTCATGTATTTTCCTTTTCAGAACTGTAATCAAATGTTCATATTAGTGGATACGTGATGATGATGTTTCCTTTTGATTTGGGTACACTTATGGTTATGCTTCTTTAAAAAAAAATCACACTGAAAATCCTCCTTGTACGATTCCAAGATCAGAATAGGGTGTATGGACGTTGGAAGCCTAGAATGAGGTATTACGGAGGCTATTGGCGCTGGATTCGGCGATTGAGAATTCTGTGAGCCCGGTTTCTGAGTTTGGGGCGTGACAGAGAATGTATGGAATGAATGCATGTTAGTTAGGGGAGAAAATGTATGGAATGAATGCATGTTAGTTAGGGGAGAAAATGTATGGAATGAATGCATGGTAGTATAGGGGAGAGAATGTATTGAATGAATGCATGGATGCTATGTGTATGGAATGCTATAAGTGTATTTCGCAGGGGGAGCGTGTAAGTGCTTATACTTAAAGCACATATTAGTTTGTCAAGTTTCGTAGTCTGGTAACAATCACAAGCTTGATTAAAGACAACCTATCAACTCAATCAAGTACCTGGAAAGAAGATTCAACATCTCAAAGCAAGATCATTCATGATTTAAAGATCAATACACTTCGTATAAGTCAACCTACAGGTGGTAAAAACCTAGTTGGATCATAGGTTAGGTGTATTTCACTCATGCATATCTTGAATCACATTTTATGTTAAATACACACTAGTTAGGCCAAGCCAATGTCCAGTTCGGCCAACCTAAATACTTTTGCAGTAGGTTCAGCTAGCCCAAGGTAGGGTTCGGCCATCCGAACCTAATTCGGTTAGCCCAAGGAAGTTCAGTCAAGTATCAAGTAATGGAATGATTTCAGAATCAAGGCTAGTAGGCCAACCGAACTTGAGCTTAGGCCAGCCAAACCTGGACTTAGGCTAACCGAAGATTTGAAAGATTTTATCCTTCGATTTCTAAATTCTGATTGGAACGTTATCTTTGGAATTCAACCAGCCGAACTAAATCTTAGGCCAACCGAACTACACAGATCATTGGCTATAAATAAAGACTTTCTCTTATATTCTAAATCACGAAAAATCATATTCTTTTATCGTGTTGTAGAGAAAGATCCTTCAAGCCTCTTTAGGCTATTTGTGTTGTAATTCATATTTTATTAGCTTATTCTATTCTCCTTTTCAAAGTAAGATTAAATTTTTTTGATAAGCGTAATCCATACTCTACTTTGAAAAGAAGGATAATCGAATCTGCAACAATAGGATTTCATTCATTTCATTAAAAATCCTATTAGATTCATTTGCATCTTTTTGGGTTGAACTCATACATCAGCTTCATCAATATTCCAAGAAGAATATCGCTGTATTCAAACGACAGCTACGACTTTGACTCATCAAATTGAAGATAAGTACTGTTCGTATTTAATTATTTCAATTTGGGTTTTTTGGAGATAGCCCGAAAATCACAGCGGGTTTGTTTATGGTGATCTCGTAAAGTCACAAAGTGGTTTTGTTTGTGGTGACCTCATAAAATCACAAAGTGGGTTTGATTGTGATAGCTATGAAAATCGTAATAACTGTAGAAGGTTGTTAAGGTGAAAAATCTTGAAATAGTGAAAAGCCAAAATTGTGAGGGTAGTAATTTTAGGAGTGAAGTAGGTTGCATTGCGGCACTGAACCACTATAATTCTTTTGTGTATTATGGTGATTGAATTTGATTATTTGTGCTATGGTGCTTTTCTTACTCTTTACAATTAGTTTGATACATTGATTTTAAAAACGTCGCAAAATAAGGTTGTCCTACCTAAATCTTTTAGATATAAGGTTTCCTACGAACTATTTAGTATCAAGGATTCAATACTTTACAATATTGTATTTAATTGATTCATTATTCCGCATTGTATCGAATTATTTGGCATTGTTCTATTCACCCCCCCCCCCCCCCCCCCTCTAGGACATTTATAGATCGTCCTTTCAAGTGGTATATGTTCATAACCCTAAGTGTAGGGTTGCGATATAGTAATAATCTCAGTGAGATCGAGGTCGAATCCATAGGGACTGAACGTGTGTGTCTTCTGAAAGCAACTAGAACTAAGACTACAAGAAGATGTAAACCTAAATATGGAATATTTGGGAGTAATTGTGAGAGATTTAATGAAAATCCTTAAGAAATTCAAAGATGGGAAACTAGGGTGCTAAGACTCCACTTGTAGCAATTGGGAAGCTACCTTGCATGATTCAAGGACATAACTGGAATTAGAGCCTTATTTTATCCAGTTGGTAAGAAGAGATTTATCAGATCTTTGAACTTCTCATGGATCTAATCATCAATGGATGATAGTGGTGAAGATTTTAAAGTGATTCCATCACCTAACCATGCCCAGGAGACAAGGCAAACAACAGGATTTGTCAATCCCACAAACCAATCATAAGAGAATTATGAATGTTAGGAAGGATTCCATCATCCAACCATGCCCAAGGGATGATGGTGAATAACAGAATTTCCTAATTTCACAATCTCAATTCAGGAAAAGAATATATCTCAAGTCATCGTAGATCTATTGTAATTTGTCACAATAAACCATTAAAAAATAAAAATATTCCTTCATAATCAAATTAGAATCCAAGAGAGTTCAACAAAACATGAATCAAAACAAAGAAAACATCCTAATCATGCTATAAGCTTCACCTCTTAGCCCTAGTTAAAAGGTTTAGCTAACCATAGACATGATTAAACTAAGAACTCTTAAACAAAACATCAACTAAAGAGGAAGAAGAACTCCCAAACGGTGGCTCCACCCTTTTTCTCCACTCCCCAAACCCTAAAAGATGCCTAGGAATATCCTAGGGACCCCTATTTATAGTTTTGCAACTTCAACTTTCGCACCAAGTTGGAAAAATCCAGAAACCGTCTTAAATTTTTAAAATTCGTCTGTTGTCTGCGTAACCTTAGACTGGTTGAGGAAAACCCTCGACTGGTCGAGAATGACCTAATTTTTGATGATTTTGTCACTAGAGTTCGAGTCGAGGAATCCTAGACTGGTTGAACAGGGCCAAGACTGGTCGAGCAGGAGCTAGGACTAGCTGAGAAGGAGATAGGACTAGTCGAGCAAAAGTCAGGACTAGTCAAGGATTACGAAAATTCACTTCAAACCATCAATTCTCTTCATTCTTGACTTGGTTTTCTTGGATCTTTGGCATGTGAATTCTTCATTTTTGGTCTTCTAAGATCCATCCTTGGCTTTGTGATTCTCAAACTTTAAATTTATGCTTTTAGCATCCTTTTCAATCCAAGCTCTTAAATTAACCTTACAACAAAAACATGAGTAAAATAGGACATTAAGCATTATCATGTTTATAAAACCAAGTAATAAATGGAGAAAAATATGAAAATTTGAGTCTCAACACACACCCTAACCAACATTTTGCTAATCCCGAGCAAAGTATGCGAAAAATATTTTGAGAACCACATGACAATTTCTATAAGCTCAAGTGGTTTTTAAAAACAATCCAAATAATAGAATTCTAAGATACATCAATGTTGAGCATCAACTTCTCCTCAACTCTAGCACTTTGTAGCACTTTGTAAATTTCACAATCTAGTTCAAAGTATTAATCCACAAATTAGAACAATTCTAAACATTGAGTTCATAGTAAATTCTGGACTTATCACAATCAAAAGTTCAATTTTTAATTTTCATGATATCATTGGTAATCAAAAGAGAATTCATGATAACCAAAACTTGCCTTACAGTTCATCTTTTCATTCTTTCAACTTTTGATTTTTCCATCGATGGCTTTCACGCTATGTCAACCTTTTTAAAGATCTTCAATGGGTAGTCATTTTCGATGACAACCATTTTTTTAGTTGGATATTTATTTATTTTTATTTCTTTTCAATTATTCTTATTGAACATGATGAACAAATTCCCCAAGTTGGTTCCTTCCATGCTTAATAATCACCAAGTTAACAATTCAATATTGACTGAAGCTTTAATGTGAAAGTTAGATGTGATATGTGAAATCATGACTCAATTAATGTTTAAAACTTCTAATCATAGATTAATAATTCAAACTTAACTGTGAAATCTAATAAATAACTGAATCCAAGAGTCATAAATTGCCAACATTAAGTATTTTATACTTTTGAATCATGAATGAACTTTAAAATCACTCGAATTTACAAAATATTCAGAAATTTTTTCACAAAAGTTTTTTTTTTTTTTGCTCAAAGACTATGAAAACACTGATTAACCCCCAAACTAAAATATACATTGTCCTCAATGTAAAAGATATAAGCATGCAATGCACATGAGACAATGAAAGTAAAGGAGAAGTGACATAACGGTAGTACCTGAAGAAGGAATTTAGAGGCTTTTCCAAGGGTCTTAAAGTGTAGATGGGTTAGCTAATGACTAAAATAAATGATAAGCAAACTATCCTAAAACAATGAAAAATAACTATCCTAAACAACAGAAAACAAACTATCCTAAAACAACAAAAAGCAAACTATCCTAATCCTAAATTCTTTGAAAGTAATAAACTAATCATAAACTAGGAAAGTAAGGGAAAAGTTACTCAGTCATGCTGCAAGGTTCCTCCTCCGGCCAATATCTTGATAAATTTCTCAGTAAGTTTTTCAACAAGATCATCTAAAAGCCCTTTTACAATAGGCTTGGATGCTATGGAACAGGAATTTCCAGAGAAATTTATGGACCTCAGCAAAAAATTGTCGTTGAATTGCTTAAGGTATCCAAAGTATATATAATTCACTTGTGATATAAAAAGTTTCAATGCTAGTACTACATGGTGAATCAGAGACTACATATAAATGAAATTCAGAAAAATTCTCAGAAAGTGATGTAGTCTCGACATATTATGAAGTTTCAGACTCCGGTTTAATTTTCAGCTCCTCCTCATTTAATGGTAAACATTTAGGATTTGGGAAAGGAGGGGCTTCAGAATAAGGGTTCTCTCAGTCAGTGACAACTGCCAAGGTATTTTCTTATAAGGCATCCACTATTTCTTTTATCATACGATCGTTTGAATTTACAAAGTGTGCTAAGCAATCATCCAAAGAGTTGAGAAATTCAGCTGAGAGTGACTCATTTTTCACATTCAAGTTTATGATAAACTGCCCAAGGATTCATCGTCTCTTGCCCCACACAAACAGATTGAGGATCAATAGGTGAAGTATTGATGTGAAAACTCTATTCATCGATGCCACTCAGTAAAGGCATTGTATTATCAAGGGTTGACAACTCAGATGGTGGCTTCTACTGGATGGTTTCAAATTCCAAAGTAATATCAAACAATTCATCCATCTCTCGAATCATATCATCATTTAATTCAAGGGAGTGGTCTAAACATGCTTCACAAAAGTTGGAAGGGTTAGTTGAAAGTGGTTCATCCTCCACATTTAAATTAGTTATGTCAGATGGGTTAAGTAGATCACTATGGTCGACAACTTCATGAATCTCTTGATTATTGATATGGGCTAAACTTGAGATTGAATCCAGGGAGATTTGAACTGCACATTCATGATCGTCATCCCAATACTTATCATTTTCCAATTCAGTGTAGTACGCACTTAGGATGGGATCGCTTTCTTCATATCATATTCCCAAATTGGATTGAGGTTCGAATAATCTAACCTCTCCCTCATCATTAAAACCAAGTGTGTCATGTGAGTGAAGTGTGTCATTATCATTATATTTGAAAGACACCCTCGTCTCTTGATCATTCCTTTGGACCGTCATTGAGATCGATTCTTCGAAAAATTGAACCGTACGCTCATGAAAAAAATCCAACTCTTCATTCCAAATTCCAAAGTTCTCCATAAACGAGTTAGATCACTTTCCTCGCATTGTGTTTCTAGATTGAGTTATGGCTAGGATGACCGAGCCTTCACTATCTTATCGATGCGTAAATCAAGTGCTTCTAGTGTTTTTCTAATTTCTGCAAAATAGTCCATGCAACTCTAAAGTGAATCCTCCTAGATCGTTTTTGGTTGGATCTCAAAGGTAGGGGGATCCAAGAGAATAATCATTATAACATGTTGTTGGTTCATCTTTCCAATTTTGATGTTTCCACTGATCATAGTCATACGGATCATAGGTGGGAGAATCTGATGGTTGTTGATACATATTATCACCCATAATATAATCTCTCATTATTTTCTTCTTGTCTGATGGGTGATAATAATTCTCACTCCCATAGTTATGATAACTCCAACACTCATGTGCTGTCTTCTTAATCTGTGGAGTGTAATTATTCTCCTGCATATGATTGCATAAGGACTTCTTAACCGGTGGAGTATTATATTCCGGTCAGTTCTCGATGATGGTTTCAAAAAAAAATTGAGACATAGGTTGATTTCTATCATAATCATCATACATCCCTCCCTAATATCTCTTATCCATCTCAGTATACTGACATACCCACTCTTGCATGGTGAGACCCTAACTCTAAATCTAATCTTAAAAAGGAATAAAAGAAAAATCCTACAGTAAAAAGAAATCAAGAAATAGAAAGAAAGAGAAGTGTAAGGAAGTTACCAAATTAGAAGGTCCTTAATTAAGATCCTACAAAACAAAATAAAACAAGTTAGTTTCTAAAAATAGAAATTCTAAAATTTGAAATTATCTAAAAATAAATATTAGAAAGATGAGTAAGTCTCTAAAAAAAACCTAGTTTCTAAAAAAAGAAAAAAAAGTTACTAAAAATAGAAAATAGAAAGTTTCTAAAAAAAGAAAAAGTTAGTTTCTAAAAACAAAATAGGGAAGTTTCTAAACTTAGAAATAGAAAGATAAGTTACTTTTTAAATAATTCAGAAAACACTAATCTTTAAAATAGAAATTAGAAAAACCCTAATCTTAAACTAATTCCAAAACTAATTAATTTTAGAAAACGCAACCATTAGTCCCTTGCAACGGCGTCAAAAACTTGTTCACGACCGCCAGTGTAGGGGCGCGATGTAGTAATAATCTCAGTGAGACAAAGGTTGAATCCACATGGACTGAACTTGTGTGTCTTCTGAAAGCAACTAGAACTAGAACTTGAAGAAGATGTAAACATAAATCTGGAATATTTGGGAGTAATTGTGAGATATTTAATGAAAAAAGTTAAGAAAGTAAAAGGTGAGAAACTAGGTACCAAGGATCCACTTTAACAATTGGGAAGCTACCTTGCATGATTCAAGGGCACAACTGGAATCAGAGTCCTATCTTATCCAGTTGGTAAGAAGAGATTTGTCGAATCTCTCAACTTCTCATGGATCTAATCATCAATGGATGAGAGTGGTGAATATTTGGAAGTGATTCCATCACCTAACCATACCCGGGAGACAAGGCAAACAATAGGATTTACCAATCCCATAACTAATCATAAGAGAATTGTGAAAGTTAGGAAGGACTCTATCATCCTACCATGCCTAAGGGATGATGGTGAACAATAGGATTTCCTAATTTCATAATTTCAATTCAGGAAAAGAAGATAACTCAAGCTATTGCAGATCTATTATAATTTGTCACAAAAAACCATTAAAAACTAAAAATATTCCTTCATAATCAAACTAGAATCCAGGAGAATTTAACAAAACATGAATAATATATAAAAAAAAAAAGCAGACATCCCAATCACGCTACAAGCTTCACCTCATAGCCCTAGCTAAGAGGTTTAGCCAACCATAAATATGATTAAACTAAGAACTCTTAAATAATATATCAACTAAAGAGGAAGAAGAAGAACTCCCAAATGGTGGCTCCACCCTTTTTCTCCACTCCTCAAACCTTAGAAGATGCCTAGGAATATCCTAGGGATCCCTATTTATAGTTTTGCAACTCTAACTTTCGCACTGAGTTGGAAAAGTACGAAAACCATTTCAAATTTTTACAATTCGTGTGTCATCTGCATAACCTTAGAATGGTCGAGGACAACCTTCGACTGGTCGAAGATGACCTGATTTTCAATGACTTTATCATTAAAGTTTGAGTCAAGGAATCCTTAATTGGTCGAGCAGGGCCAAGACAAGTCAAGCAGGAGCTAGGACTAGTCGAGCAAGAGTCAAACTAGTCGAGGATTATGTAAATTCACTTTAAAACTTTAATTCTCTTCATTCTTGACTTAATTTTCTTGGATCTTTGACATTTGAACTCTTTATTCTTAGTCTTCTAAGATACATCATTAGCTTTGTGATTCTTGAGTTTTAAATTCATGCTTTTAGCATCCTTTTCAATCCAGGCTCTTAAATTCACCTTGCAACACAAACATGAGTAAAATAGGACATTAAGCATTATCATGTTCATAAAACTAAGTAATAAATGGGGAAAAATATGCAATATTTGAGTCTCAATAATATCAAAGCAAGGTTGCTCTTTTTAGGACTAATTTCTTAGAGTTAGATCCAAAGCTATTGGAATGTCAAATTTCAATAGTCTATCCATTTCTAGGCCACTGCCCTTTTATGGCTCAAACTATTCTGACTGGAAAGCTAGAATGGGGATCTTCCTCAAATCTATTGATGAAAGTGTGTGGCAAGCTACCATGACCTAATGGGTCCCTCCAATGTTGGAAGTAGTGGGTGAAGATGGAACCAAGTTCATGAAAGTTCAAGTTTATAATCTATGGACTCCAGGTCAGAAAAGCGAAAGAAGTGCTAATGCAAAAGCACTTAATGCTATCACTTGTGCTCTATCACCAGACAAGTTCAAAAGAATCATCTCGTGCGATACAACAAAACAAGCTCGAGATATACTTGAAATTGTAAGTGTTATAGTGAATAACCCTTGTGATTGTCAAATTTGTGGTGACAAAGATACTTCTTTGTAGCTTGTGTATGTGATGAACAAAAGATATATTCAAGACACAAGATTGGCTTCAAGTAGACAAGAACAGTTTTTCAAGTTGAAGACCTTGAAGGTTTAGGTTGATATTAGAAGCTTTCAAGTTCTCAGAAGCTTTTCAAGGTGGAGATCTCAGAAGCCTTTAAAGTTCAAGTTCTCAGAAGTTTTACTGAAAATCTCAAGTTCAAGAACTCAAGCTTCTTTATACTCAAGGTCACTGGTGTTCAAGTTTCAATGTCTTTACTTCTCTTTTGAGATATGACTAACCTTAGGTGGAGCTTTAGAGTAGGTCACGTTGGATACATAATCCATATATTTTTTAGAAGTAATTTCGATCTGTTCTAAGACTAGTCCTGAACCTTGTTCGACTAGTCCTAACACTGGTTCGACCAGTCCAAAATTTCTTGACCAGTCCTAAGTTGTTGAGGATTTTCAAGATTTTCTGGCTATTCTTTGACTAGTCCTGAAGACTGTTCGACTAGTCCTGTGAACAGTGTCAACTGGTTCTTTGACCGGTTGTAGTTCTTTGACTCAAAGTACAACGTTAAGATTGGCCATCTTCGACCAGTCGAAGGGGACCTTCGACTAGTCATAGGGTACCCACGACCGGTCGAGCAATAGAAAATCTTATCGCGCCCGATTTATTTGAAATTCTGTTGAATCTTCGACCAGTCGTAGATGTCTTAAGACCAGTCGAAGATGAGTTTTGCTCAGCTATAAATAGAGCAGGAATCTCAGATTAATGACAAGAAATTCAAGCTAATTATTCTGGTATTCTGAAAGATTGATCTGTGCTCCATTTTAAGCTAAGTGTGCTTATTTAATATTCTTTTTCTTTAGCTTTATTTAATTGATTTTGTTTTTGGTATTCTAATTTAATCTGAAAAGAGGAATTGCTATTTCCTTTTCTTTGGAATTAAAATCAATTAAGGCTAGCCCTATTTTGGTTTAATTTTAAAATCAATTAGAACTAGAACTTTTGTAATTGAGTATTGGACATTAAACTTGGACATTCATTCATTTACTCTGACTTGGTTCTTCCGGGCTGCTACATCGAAGGAGAAAATTAGGTATTTTACTTTTAAGTATAAATTCCTTTCTATTTTGATTTCTTTCAGGATTTGCTAGAAAAATCTCATTTTTTTGGTTATCTGAGGAGAACCAGGAAAAATCAGAAGTGGAGTTTTTTTTTAATTGTGTAAGCCCACAGACAAAGACACAATTGTAAAGGCTTTTGGTGAACATGTGAAAACCTATTTTATTAGCAAATGCTAATATCCCCTGTGTGAGGATATTAGGAGTGGAGTAGCATTCTGTGTGGTTGTTGTATAACAGTTGGTGAACACACAGGCGAACCACCATAATCCCTTGTGTTGTGGTTGAATGGTTTTTATTTCATATCTTTATTTATTCAATTGAGGGATGTACATGTGGTTGTGAATGTTGTAATCTTTTGTTTCAAGCATTGTGGGGAATGTTGTAATAGTTTAGAATTTATTTCTTGCTATTCATTTATCAGCTTAATATTATTTTGTTCTAGTAAGGTTGCCCTGCCATTCTTATGATGCATGGTTGTCCTTAGAACAATACATATTTGTGATTACAATTTATACCTCAGTGCAGTTTGTATTTATTTTTCTATTCCTCTTCGGTTTGAGACTTGATACAAAGACATTTCTAAAAATTAGGTTGTGCTACCATAAACTCTGGTTTTTGGTGTAAGGTTGTCCTTAGAACAACATCTGTATCAACCTCTCAAGATTTGAATTTTAAAGTTGCCTTACTATCTTGCATTGTGGTTTATTTTGTTTTCTTGTTGTCTATCATATTTCTTTAATTTCCACTGTTATAAAGTTTATTTGGCATAGTCCTATTCACCCCCCCTCTAGGACATATAGCTAGACCTTTTCAAGTGGTATCAGAGCCAAATAGCTCACTTTTTTCTTATTTTTTGGATTCAATTCCTGAGCTAACGATTTAAGCTATTAAGATGTCAAATTTTGATAGCCTATTAGTCGCTAGGCCTCCACCCTTTGATGGCTCCAATTATGCCTACTAGAAAGCAGAATGAGGATCTTCCTCAAATCAATGGATGAGAGTGTGTGGCAAGCCACAGTGACTGAATGGAAACCTCCTACCACTGAAGTGACTGGAGTCGATGGTTCCAAATCTATGAGAATAACTCCTTATTTCTCTTGGACCACCCTTCAGAAAAATGAGAGTAGTGCCAATGCAAAGGCACTAAATGTAATCACTTGCGCACTATCACCGGATGAGTTCAAAAGAATCATATCCTGTGATACTGCAAAGCAAGCCTGAGATATATTAGGAATGACACATGAGGATACTACAATTGTCTAAAAATCTAAAGTTCAACTCCTCACAACCAAATTTAAAGAAATTCATATGAAGGAAAATGAAACATTTATGGACTTTTATACAAGACTAAATGACATTGTAAACTCTATGTGGGGTCTTGGCGATACAATCCCAAAAAGTAAAGCATGTGCAAAGATACTACGCTCTCTTCCTGAACGGTTCAACTCCAAAGTAACCGCGATCCAGGAACTTTGCGATACGGATAATATGAGGGTAGAAGAACTTGTTGGTTCTTTATAAACCTATGAGTTAAACTTTAAAGCTCCTAAAAGTAAATCTATCGCTCTAAAATCTTGTAAATGTAATTCTGAAGAAAATTCTGATTCTGAAGATTATATGGCTCTTTTAGCAAAAAAGTTTTATAAAATATTCAAAAGCAAGAAAAGAGTAGATTTTCAAAAATCAAATGAGAAGAAAAGATCTAAACCTAAATCTAAAACTTGAAAGTCTTTGAAAGATAGTCAATGTTACAACTACCAAGAATATGGGCATTTAGAAAACAAATGTCCTAAAAAGGACAAATCCAAGAAGAAGGGTATGTTAGCTACATGGGATGAATCATCTGATTCCGAAGCTTCTTCTAAATCAGAAGATTCTGAAACCGAGTCGGGTAATGAAACGAAAGCCCTTATGACTCTAGCCAAGTTCACTTTTTCAGACCATGATGATTCAACTAGTGAGGAAAATATGAACAGTGATTGTGAAAATGAAGAAGATCTTCAAGATGCTTACAATGCCCTATACAAAGAAAGTTGTAAAATTGCTGTCAAACTTAAACTTCAAAAAGAAAAGTTTTTTAAACTCAAAGAATATTTTGAGTCACTTGTTTTAGAAAAATCCCAAATTTTAGATTGTTTTGAAAAATCAAAATGCGATTTGGAATTTAAAACGTCCTAGATTGAAAATCTGAAATCTGAAAATGAGAAACTTAAAAATGAAGTATCTTCTCTTCTGAGTTTAAAGGACACATAGAGATATGCCCAAGGAGATCCGAAGTTAGAGAAACTATTATCCAGATCAAGAAAATGTGGCGACAGATCTGGGTTGGGCTACGATAAGGACATATCTCCTAAACAGAAGAATACTCCTCCTAAGTTTGTGAAAGGAGAATCCTCAAACTCAAAAGGAAAAAGTACTTATCAAGATTTTTCCAAAAATTAAAAATCTTTTCAAAAACCTAAAAGTAGTCATATCAAATTTAATCAGAAACGAAATCCATTAGCTGAAAAGATAGTTAATTTACTCAAGGAGCTCTTAAAATCTAACTCTATAGGTCATTCTTACAACAATAGATATAAGAAGACCAACAATTCTCCTAAACCCAAAATAGTACTGAAATGGGTTCCTAAGGCTACCTACTTGGTTGCCCACACCGCTTTCAAAGCTTCAAGCCATTCAAAGTGGTGCCTAGATAGTGGATGCTCCAGGCACATGACAAGCAACAAAGCTCTATTCACCGATCTAAAATATATGACTGATGGTTTAGTCACATTTGGTGATGGGAGTAACTGCAAGATTATGGGCCAAGGTATGGTTCAACTCTATAACCTCCCATTATTTAAGAATGTCTTATATGTTGAAGGTCTAAAACATAACCTACTGAGCATATCTCAAATATGCGATCATAACCATAGTGTACAATTTTCTAATCAAAGTTGTGAGATTCTAAACAATAAGGGTTCTATAATACTAACTGGAAGCAGAATGTCTGAAAACTACTATATTGTTAGCGAATCCAGCTCATCTAATCAAACATGTTACATGGTTCATACAGACGAGACTGATTTGTGGCACAAACGTCTTGGACATGTACATTACTGAAATTTATATAGATTGAGTAAACGGGAACTTATAAGAGGTTTACCTAAGCTTCAAAAATTAGATAAAATATGTGGTGAATGCCAAATAGGAAAACAAATAAGAACCTCACACAAAAAGGTAAATTCAAATACCACATCAAGACCACTCGAACTCCTCCATATGGATTTGATAGGACCTACTAGAATGGAGAGTTGAGGTGGTAAAAGGTATATCTTGGTAATAGTGGATGACTTTACCAGATATACATGGGTAGTCTTCTTAAGGGACAAATTGGAAACCCTTGAAGAAGTAAGAAAAGTTCTCAAAAGGATTTAAACGGAAAAAGGTTCTCAAATTAGTAAGATTCGTAGTGATCATAGATCTGAATTTGAGAATAGCAGTTTTGAGAAGTTCTGCAGCAACCAAGGAATATTACATGAATTCTTAGCGCCCAAAACTCCACAATAAAATGGTATAGTGGAAAGGAAGAATAGAGTGCTTCAAGAAATGGCTAATGTTATGTTAAATAGCATGAAGCTCTCTAAGAATCTTTGGGCTGAAGCGGTTAATACATCTTTCTATATTATTAATTGTGTCTACACTAGCAAAGATAATAATAAAATGTCTTATGAAATGTGGTTCGATAAAAATCCTACTGTCAAATACTTTCGAGTTTTTGGAAGCAAATGCTATATTTTACGAGATCGTGAAAATTTGGGAAAGTTTGATATGAAGAGTGATGAAGGAATTTTCCTAGGATAGTCGAGCTTATAGGGTTCTAAACAAAAGAACCAGTGTGATTTAAGAATCCATCAATGTTGTCATTGATGATCACTTAAACACACTAGTCTCAAGTTCGGATAATGATGAAGTTCTAGAAATTGATAAATCTGATACTTCATCTAATCAGAATGATTCTGAGATAAGGACTGTTAAAGATCATCCAACCACACAAATTCTTGAAAACTCTCTCACTAGTGTTCGCACCCGAAGACAACTTGAATATATATGTAATTATGTGTGTTTTACATCCCAAATAGAACCATCTAACGTAAAAGAAGCTCTTGCTAATGAAAACTGGATTGCTGCGATGCAAGAAGAATTTAACCAATTCGTAAGAAATGATGTTTGGTATCTCTTACCAACACCTAAGGATAAACACATCATTGGAACTAAATGGATCTTCAAAAATAAGTCTGATGAGCTTGAAAATATAATTAGAAACAAGGCCAGGCTAGTGGTATAAGATTACACTCAAATTGAAGGTATTGATTTTGATGAAACCTTTGCACCAGTAGCACGTCTTGAATCAATCAGATTGTTTATATCCATTGCATGTTTTAGAAAGATTAAGATTTATCAAATGGATGTGAAAAGTGTATTTCTAAATGGCGATTTGCATGAGAAAGTTTATGTGGAACAACCAATGGGTTTTGAAGATCTCAAAAATACTGATCATGTGTATAGGCTTAAAAAGGAACTTTATGGATTAAAGAAAGCGCCTAGGGCGTGGTATGAGAAACTAACAAAATTTCTGTTAAGCCATAATTTTGAAATGGGGTCTGTTGACAAAACTCTGTTTGTTAAAAAATATAATGATCATATTTTGATGGTACAGATTTATATTGATGATATCATTTATGGATCTTCTTGTACTGACATGATTACTGAGTTTGCAGATTTGATGAAATCACAGTTTGAAATGAGCATGGTTGGGGAATTCAATTATTTCCTAGGGTTGCAAGTAAAGCAACAACCTAATGGAATATTCATTTCTCAATCTAAATATGCCCTGAATTTAATTAAGAGATTTGGATTTGAGAATGGTAAGAACTTTGATACTCCTATGAGTACTACCTTGAAACTCTCAAAAGACTCTGAAGGTAAAAATGTTGATCCGAAACTTTATCAGAGTATGATTGGTAGTCTATTGTATTTAACTGCTAGTAGACCTGATATCGCACTAAGTGTTAGTATTTGTGCTATATATCAGTCTAGTCCTAAGGAATCGCACTTGATTGCTGTCAAGCGGATCATGGGATATGTCACAAGCACTGTGAATCTCAATCTTTAGTATCCTCATGAGACTAGCGTTCAATTAGCTGGGTACTTGGATGCTGACTGGGCTGATAATCTCGATGATAGAAAGTCAACCAGTGGTGGTTGCTTTTATATAGGAAACTGTTTACTTTCTTGGTTTAGCAAGAAATAAAGTTCTATATCACTTTCAACTACTGAAGCTGAATACATCGCAGCCGGTAATGCGTGTACACAGCTTGTTTGGATGAAGTGAATGTTAAGTGACTATAAAATTAAATAGGGTTCTATGGTGTTATATTGTGATAATTCCAGTGCCATTATTATTTTAAAAAAATCCTATTCAGCATTCTCGTACTAAGCACGTTGACATTAGATTTCATTATATCCGTGAATTAGTAGAAGAAAATGTTATATCTCTGGAATATATACCTACTAATAATCAACGTGCTAATATTTTCATGGAACCGCTAGACAAAAGTCGGTTTAATCAAATGAATTTGAACTTGGCATGTGTATTATAAGATGATATTTTATGCATTTTTGTATCATATTGTATATGTTTGATAGGTTAGATTTCAATTTTTTGTCAAATATTTTGAAAAAAAGAACTTAATTTTTTTTTTGGCTGGTACTCGACCGGTCGTGGAAATACACGACCAGTCGTAGCTTGAACGGTCGTGTACATCCACGACCAGTCGAGAAACTCGTGAAACCCTTTTAATTTGGAGAAATCTTTCATCTTCCTCATTTCTATTTCTTCCTCCAACCGGCCGAACCTCGACTAGTCGAAGCCAACTCCCAAAATCTTCATTGTAAGTGCTCCATTTGCACTTTTCTTCTAGATTTGAGTCTAGAATACTTCTCTTTACTCTTGAAGCTATTTATTTCAAGTTTCATTGTGTTTTGGGGTTGTTATTCTAAAAATTCTGATCTTAGAAAAACCCATTTTCTTTTCTTTGCAACTCCTTTTATTCTTGAACTCCTTGTTGTAAATGGCTTCTAGAGGAAGGAAATCAACTTCTCGTGGTCCATAATCTTCCTCCAGATCAGCCCCTCTCACTAAACATCATCTTAGGGATTTTGAAGATGATCCATCATATGTTCGTGACATTCGTATGCGAAATGTAATCGTTGAACACCTTGTTAATCTTAATCATACAGCTCTGTTTGATATCTTTCCCATGCTACAAGCTATAGGTTGGGATAATTTACTACATTGGGGGGGACCTGTATATCGGTCCATTGCTCAATCCATGTTTGTATGTATATGTGATTATTCACTTAAAAATCTGACATTTAAAATTGCCACAAGAGAAGGACCATTTAATGTTGATCGTCACTTGATATCTGCTCTTATGAAAATTCTAGTTAATGATGAGGGAGTTCCCATTCATACACTATCTAAAAAAGCCTCTCAATCTGAAAAACGCATGCTTTCTAAGGATTTATGCAATTTGGATGCTCCATGGACACCTAAAGAAAATGCGCTCCCCTTAAGGTATCTGTTACCCAAATACAGAGTGTTGCACAGAATTTTTATGTCTAATTTATATCCTCGGTCAAGTAATAAGACTGAGTTAACGTCTTTTATGGTTCATATTCTTCATAATGTAGCCCGATGTGCTCATCTCTACCTACCTTCCTTAATTTGTCATTCTATCATTCAATTTCGACTCCATCCTGGTCATGGTGATATTCTCTTTGGATATTTGATGATCGTATTGGCTTCTCATATGTTAGTCGATATGCCAGTCGAAGAGGCCCCTATCCATCACTTGATATTTAATAATTCTAATCTTAACAAGATGAAGCTGGAATTTCTTCCTGGCCAAGTTGATGGTGGGGGTGCAGCTGAAGCTGAACATGAGGAAGATGCTGGTGATCTTCCTCCTAATGATGTTAATATGGATGATATCTTTGAAGAGCTTGATTCTAACTCTGCTAATGATCCATATTATCTGCCTTCTGCTTTCGATGCACGCTTGGTTGCATTAGAAACTAAGCTTGAATCTTTAAATGCTAGGATGGAAAACATGTCTGTTACCCATGATTTACAATTCAAGTATATGCGCAAATATCTTAGGCGCTTAAACAAGGGCATGCACAAAATTAATCCTTCCATCCTTGCTCCTTCATCTGGGTCAGATTAGTACATTTTCTATTTTCTGGTCTGTAATAACTTTCTTTATATCATGTTCACTTAACTGGATTTGCTATTGTCACTTTCATTGCTTATGGCTCAATTTATCTATTATATGTGTTTCTTATGCTATGTTTTACTTTCTTATTTAGTTACCTCCTTGATTATTACTCCTTTCCAATCTACTTTGTTCTTCCTTTGTCATATTGTGACAAAAAGAGGGAGTAGATATACTTTTACTAAAGTTGGATTTTTTTGCTAAAGTAGGATTGGTGAAATATGTTACTCAGGGGGAGTATGTATAGTGATGGACTGTATGAGCACGAGTATATGAGTATGGACTGCTTGTCGGTTGAATATTGATTTGCAGGTTCATGAATGTGTGTCGGTTTAACAATTGATGTATGATTCTTTAATCAAATAATCTGTGATATATATCCTATCTCGAAAGTGTGTTTTGTCACAAATTTGACAAAGGGGGAGATTGTAAGTGCTATAGTGAATAGCCCTTGTGATTGTCAAATTTGTGGTGACAAAGATACTTCTTTGAAGCTTGTGTATGTGATGAACAAAAGATCTATTCAAGACACAAGATTGGCTTCAAGTAGACAAGCACAACTTTTCAAGTTGAAGACCTTGAAGGTTTAGGATGATATCAGAAGCTTTCAAGTTCTCAGAAGATTTTCAAGGTGGAGATCTCAGAAGCCTTTAAAGTTCAAGTTCTCAGAAGTTTTACTGAAAATCTCAAGTTCAAGAACTCAAGCTTCTTTATACTCAAGGTCACTGGTGTTCAAGTTTCAATGTCTTTACTTCTCTTTTGAGATATGACTGACCTTAGGTGGAGCTTTAGAGTAGGTCACTTTGGATACATAATTCATATATTTTTTATAAGTAATTTTGATATGTTCTAAGACTAGTCCTGAACCTTATTCGACTAGTCCAAGAAATTTCTTGACCAGTCCTAAGTTATTGAGGATTTTTGAGATTTTCTGGCTATTCTTCGACTAGTCTTGGAGACTGTTCGACCAGTCCTGTGAACAGTGTCGACTGGTTCTTCGACCGGTCAGGATTCTTCGACTCAAAGTACAACGTTAAGATTAGCCATCTTCGACCAGTCGTATGGGACCTATGACTAGTCGAAGGGGACCTTCGACCAGTTGTAGGGTACCCACGACCAGTCGAGCAACAGAAAATCTTATCGCACCCGATTTATTTGAAATTTTGTTGGATCTTCGACCAGTCGTAGATGTCTTAAGACCAGTCGAAGATGAGTTTTGCTCAGCTATAAATAGAGCATGAATCTCAGATTAATGACAAGAAATTCAAGCTAATTATTCTGACATTCTGAGAGATTGATTTGTGCTCCATTTTAAGCTAAGTATGCTTATTTAATATTCTCTTTCTTTAGCTTTATTTAATTGATTTTGTTTCTGGTATTCCAATCTAATCTGAAAAGAGGAATTGTTATTTCCTTTTCTTTGGAATCAAAATCAATTAAGGCTAGCCCTATTTTAGTTTAATTTTAAAATCAATTAGAACTAGAACCTTTGTAATTGAGTACTGGACATTGAACTTGGACATTCATTCATCTACTCTGACTTGGTTCTTCTGGGCTGCTACATCGAAGGAGCAAATCAGGTATTTTACTTTTAAGTATAAATTCCTTTCTGTTTTGGTTTCTTTCAGGATTTGACAGAAAAATCTTGTTGTTTTGGTTATCTGAGGAGAACCAGGAAAACTCAGAAGTTGAGTTTTTTTTAATTGTATAAGCCCACAGACAAAGACACAATTGTAAAAGTTTTTGGTGAACCTGTGAAAACTTATTTTATTAGTGAATGCTAATATCCCCTGTGTGAGGATATTAGGAGTGGAGTAGCATTCTGTGTGGTTGTTGTATAAAAGTTGGTGAACACACAGGCGTACCATTATAATCCCTTGTGTTGTGGTTGAATGGTTTTTATTTCATATCTTTATTTATTCAATTAAGGGATGTACATGTGGTTGTGAATGTTATAATCTTTTGATTCAAGCATTGTGGGGAATGTTGTAATAGTTTAGAATTTATTTTTTGCTATTCATTTATCAGCTTGATATTATTTTGCTCTAGTAAGGTTGTCCTGCCATTCTTATGGTGCATGGTTGTCCTTAGAACAATACATATTTGTGATTACAATTTATACTTCAGTGCAGTTTGTATTTATTTTTCTATTCCTCTTAAGTTTGAGACTTGATACAAAGGCATTTCTAGAAATCAGGTTGTCCTACCATAAACTCTGGTTTTTGGTGTAAGGTTGTCCTTAGAACAACATTTGTATCAACCTCTCAAGATCTGAATTTTGAGGTTTCCTTACTATCTTGCATTGTGGTTTATTTTGTTATCTTGTTGGCTATTATATTTCTTTAATTTCTGCCGTTATAAATTTTATTTTGCATAGTCCTATTCACCCCCCCCCCCCCCCCCCCCCCCCCCTCTAGGACATATAGCTAGGCCTTTTCAGAAATGACACATGAAGGAACTAACATTGTCAAGAAATCTAAGATTCAAATCCTTACAATAAGGTTTAAAGAAATCCATATGGAAGAAAACGAATCATTCATTAATTTCTTCATTAAACTAAATAACATTGTTAATTCCATGTGGAGTCTTGGAGAAAAGTCCCTGAAAACAAAGTGTGAGTAAAAATCCTCCTAACAGGTTTAATTCTAAAGTCACTGCTATACAAGAATTGAGGGACACAGACACAATGAAAGTAGAGGAATTAGTAGGATCTCTACAAACCTCTGAGTTTAATTTTGAAACTCCCAAAAGTAGATCTATAGCCCTAAAATCCTCAAAATTCAAATCAAAAGATTCAGATAATGAAAAAAATGAGGATGACATGGCTATGCTTGCTAAAAAGTTTTATAGGATTTTTAAAAATAAAAATAGATTTGATTTTTAAAAATCGATTGACAAAAAAAAAGGAAATTGGAAATCTAAATCTAAAGACTTTCAATGTTTCAACTGTTCCGAATATGGGCATCTAGCTGCGAAATGTCCTAAGAATTATAAATCTAAAAGAAGAGGCATGATTGCCACTTGGGATGAATCGTCTGAATCTGAATCCGATTCAGAAATTGATGAATTAGATCATGAAACTAAAAATGATCAAATGCCGTTCATGACCATAGCTAGAGTTACTTCCTCAAATAAAGATTAAACATCTGATAATGAAATGCCAGGAAGTGATGTTGAAAATGAAGAAGACCTTCAAGTAGCCTATGATGCCTTATATAAAGAAAGTTGTAAGATTGCAACAAAATTAAAAATTTAAAAGAATAAATCTGCAGATTTAAAATTAGAACTTGAAAAATCTATTTTGGAGAAATGACATTTTTCTGATTGTTTTGAGAAAACCAAATTTGAACTCAATATAAAAAATTCTGAAATTGATGATCTCAAAACTGAAAATAAGAATTTACAATTAGAAATTACTTCTCTAAAAAATTCTAAAGAAACCTGGATATATACCCATGGTGACCCGAGACTTGAAAAGCTATTATCTGCATCTCGTCAAAGTAACAACAAATCTGGTTTGGTTTATATCAAGAGTCATTAAGAAAAATCTAAAAATACTATTCCTATATTTGTTAAAGGTGAATTTTCAAAATCTAAATAAGAAACTACAAAGAAAATAAAGGAAAAACCTTGTTAAAAAAGTTTTTATCCAAGAACTAAGTCTAATTATCAAAAGAAAAATTATAATCCTTCTCTTGCAGATAAGATAGTGGACTTACTTAAGGAGCTTTTGAAATCCAACTCTAAAACTATGAGAGTGGTGAGAATAAGAAAAATTATTACTCTCAAACAAATCATATGATTAGATATCCTCCTAAACCCAAAACATATTGAAATGGGTTTCAAAAATTATCTTGTCATCCACACAGCTTTCAAAGCTAGTAGCCATTCAAGATGGTACCTGGATAGTGGATGATCTAGACATATGACAAGTGATAAAGCGATACTTTCAGACACCAATCACATTGATGTAGGCTAAGTAACATTTGGAGATGACAGCAATTGCAAAATCAGTAGAAGAGGTAATGTAAAACTTCCTAATATTCCTATTTTTAAAGATGTTTTATATGTTGAAGGTTTGAAACACAATTTGCTAAGTATATCTCAAATCTGTGATAATAATCATAGTGCTAAATTTTCTAATCACGAATGTGAAATACTTAATAATCAAGGTTATATAATATTAAATGGTTGAAGAACCTCTGAAAATTGCTATATTATTGATGAATCATGTTCCACAAGTCATTCTTGCTATATGGTCTAAACAGACGAAACTGAATTATGGCATCAACGTCTTGGACATGTGAACTTTAGAGATCTATACAAACTTAATAAGAGCGATCATCTTTGAGGCGTACCCAAGTTGAAAAAGTTGGAAAAGAAAGTATGTAGTGCCTGTCAAATAGGCGAACAAATCAGGAGTAATCACAAAAATGTGAACTTCTTAACCACATCTAGACCCCTCAAATTACTCTATATGGACCTTGTTGGATCGATCCGAACAAAGAATTGAAGAGGTAAAAAAATTCCTTCTAGCTATAGTTAATGACTACACTAGATATTCATGGGTAATCTTCTTAAGAAAAAATTTGGATGCTTTTGATGAAGTTAAAAAGTTATTTAAATGCATCCAGGTAGAAAAAGAACTGCTTGTGAAAAAAATAAGAAGTGATCATGGAATAAAGTTTCAAAACAGCAATTTGTAGAAGTTTTGTGATGGCCATGGAATATTACATGAATTTTCTTCTCCTAAAACTCCTCAACAAAATGGTATAGTTGAAAGGAAAAATAGAGTTCTATAAGAAATGAGGACTGTTATGCTTAATAGTAAAAAATTAGTAAAACATTTATGGGCTGAAGTTGTTAACACTGCCTGTTATATTATTAATCGAGAATATGTAAGAGAAGGTTTAAATAAAATGACTTATGAACTTTGGTCTAGCAAAAAGCCATCAGTAAAATATTTCCATACTTTCAGAAGCAAATGTTTCATTTTATAAGATAGGGAACATTTGGAAAATTTTGAAGCAAAAAGTATTGAAGGTATTTTTCTATGGTATGCTCTAAACAGTAGAGCATATCGTGTCCTAAATGAAAGGACCGGAGTGATTCAAGAATCCATAAATGTTTTAATTGATGATCAAACTATCACTTCAGCTGATAAAAATGATGATGAGGTTATTATATTCAATCAATCAGCACCTTCATCAAAATCAGATACAACTGAGAATAGACTAATCAAAGACCATCCGACCAATTAAATTCTTAGTAACCCTCGCACTAGTGTTCAAACTAGAAGACAAGTTAAAAACATTTGTAATAATGTATGCTTCACTTTCCAGATAGAACCATCAAATGTAAATGAAGACTTAACTGATGAAAATTGGATTTTAGCTACGCAAGATGAATTAAATCAATTTGTCAGGAATGATGTTTGGTATCTAGTACCTATACTATCTAACAAACATGTGATTGGAACTAAATGGATATTTAGAGATAAATCTGATGAATTTGAGAATATCTTAAGAAACAAAGCGAGATTATTTATACAAGGGTACACCCAAATTGAAGGAGTCGATCATGATGAAACTTTTACTCCAGTCGCTCGTTTCGAATCCATCAGACTATTTATCTCCATTGCATGTCATAAAAACTTTAAAATTCATCAAATGGATGTTAAAAGTGCTTTCTTAAATGGTGATCTAAGTGAATAAGTTTATGTAGAACAATTTAAAGTTTCGAAGATCCTAAAATTCTTAAAAATGTATACCATCTTAAAAAGGCATTGTATGGATTAAAACAAGCTCCTAAAGCATGGTATGAAAAATTAATAAAATTTCTTCTCAATCAAAATTTTAAAATGGGTAGTGTTGATAAAACTCTATTCATCAAAAGAATTAATAAAGAGCTGTTGATTGTTCAAATATACGTAAATAATATTATTTATGGATCAATGAATTCTAACCTTTCTTCCAAGTTTGCAGAATCTATGAAATCAAAATTTGAGATGAGCATGGTGGGAGAACTGAACTATTTTCTTAAAGTTCAAGTGAAACAACTTGAAGATGGAATTTTCATATCTCAAACCAAGTATGCGATAAACTTAGTTAAGAAATTTGGGTTTAAGAATGGTAAAAACTTTGCTACTCCCATAGCTACAACACTCAAATTATCTAAAGATGGCACAGGTAATAGCATTGATCCTCATCTTTACCGTAGTATGATTAGTAGTCTCTTATATTTAACAGGTAGCAGGCATGATATCTCTTTCGGTGTAGGCATATGTGCCAGATATCAATCTAACCCTACAGAATCTCATCTGACTGCAGTAAAAACAATAATTAGATATGTTGTCAATACTATTAATTTAGGTTTATGGTATCCTCATGATACATCTTTACAAATTGCCAGATATACTAATGCTAATTGGGCAGGTAATGTGGACGATAGAAAATCCACAAGTGGTGGACGTTTTTACATAGGAAACTGTCTTATCTCTTGGATGAGCAAGAAGCAAAACTTAGTATCTTTATCCACTAATGGAACTGAATATATTGCGGTAAGAAATGCATGCACGCAATTAATGTGGATGAAAAGGATGTTAGCAAACTATGGTATTGATCAATAAATAATGCATTTATACTATAATAATACTAGTGCAATAAATACATCCAAAAATTCTATACAACATCCTCACATTAAGCACATTGATATTTGATATCACTATATCAGAGAATTACTTGAAAGAAAGTGTATTATGCTTGAATATATTAATACTGAAAAACAACTTGTAGATATTCTGACAAAACCTCTTGATAGTGTTAGATTTTTTAATTTAAAAAATGATATTGGTTTATGCAGTGTTTCTTAATTAATTACTCTATATTGCAATTTATTGTTTTATGTTATTACTTTATAGAATAATGTGCATTCATGTCATTTTTTAAGAAATTTGTATAAAATATATTTTTTTAATATTTTCAGCTAACCCTGAGCTAACCACCTGGTTCGACCAGCCGAGGACGTGCTCAAGCTAGCCGTACCATGCAAAAATGGGTTATATTGGGTATTTTTTTTTAAAAAAACACTCATTCCATTCTTATCTTCTTCGGTCAACCCATGGATTCCTTCGACCAACCCATCACTCTAGTGTCCTTATAAGTGTAAGTGATTATTTTTTTAATTTCCTTCTAGATTTAAGTTCCTTGCTATCCATTATTGTAGATTTCATCATCTTTCTTGATCTAGAATTCTATTTTGTTGGGTTTTTTATAAAAATCTAATCTAGATCTTTTCCTTCCAATTGTTGGTATTTCTTTTACAAATCTAGTCATTTTCTATCATGGCATCTCGTTCTAAGCGTACTGTACGAGGTCCTCAAATCGGGTCGTGCACTCTATCCGTTTATCTGAAAATGATCCAGAAAATGTGCAGGATTTTTGTACCCATAACATGTTATTGAGCCCACCGTTAATACTAATCATATTTCCCGATTCGGTCTTTTAGAAATTCTATCCGCGATAGGATGGGATAAGATTTTTGCATGGGTAGTGCGACCTATCGGTCTATCGTAAGAGGAGTTATATGCATCTATAAATATTGCGTCTCTAGAATAATTAACATTTTTCATTTAGTTTGTGGAAGACACGGTTACTATTAACCCCTCCATCATATCATCAATCTTAGGTATTAATATAGTGGAAGAGGGAATCTCTATTCCACCGATCTTTGAAGATATATACCAAACGGAAAGAGAATCTCTCACGAGGGAGTTATGTGGTTTTAATGCAACTTAATGTAACCATAACTTGCTCCCCACCTATAATATTCTTCCTAATTACCATGTCTTGTATCGTATTTTCACTTCGAATGTTTATCCTCATGGTGGGAATAAAATAGACCTTACACCCTATATGATGCGTATTCTTCATTTGATCGTTTCTAGTATCCATATTTGTCTTCCATCTTTGATCACTTAACAGATTATTGATTACCGTCTTCATCCTCATCATGGCTTTATTCCTTTTGTATATCTCCTGACTTGCATTGCATTGCGCTATAATGTTTAAATCCTTGCAACTGAAGCACCGGAATCTCAACTCCCATTTGGTAATGCTAATATCAACATGAAGCAACTTGAGCTAAGACTTGAGCAGCGAGGACATCAGGAAGGTGTTCTTGAAGAAGATGTCAATATGGATGATATCTTTGCAGATCTAGAAGAAACTAATGATTCTGATGACTTTGATTTCCAGCCCTCAAAGTTCTTAGAGAGGTTGGCGAGTTTAGAGAAGGTGAATGACCTACATGTTTCTCAGGAAACATTACTTTAGACTCAGAAACAATAGATGGAGTACATGAAATGTACTTTCATCATTTTAATAGGAATCTAAGGATTAATGATCCTGACATGCCGGCTCTAACCTCCTCTATTTTTGAATGATTTTCTTAGACTTTCAGTTTGTAATAACTTGATATATTTTTACTTTTATTGACATACACCTGGATATGACACTATGCTATGCTTATTTTGTGCTACTAGATCCTTATGTTATTTGCTCCTTATATCCATTGTGCTTCATTAATTGCTTCTTCCTTTGTCAACTTCTGACTAAAAGGGGGAGAAATATTATATATTTTTGTGATATGGATATAAGATCACACATATTTTCATGCACTCTATGAACTATATTTTTATAGATATGACTAAGTGCTTAGGGAGACTAACATAGTGTCGACTCAAAAGATTTGTGTTGTTTGAGATGTAATATGTTATGTTGAGTTATATTGTTGTTTTGTCACAAAATTGACAAAGGGGAAGATTGTAAGTGCTTATACTTAAAGCACATATTAGTTTGTCAAATTTCATAGTCTAGTTACGATCTCAAGCTTGACTGAAGACAAGCAATCAACTTGATCAAGTACCTGGAAAGAAGATTCAACACCTTAAAGTAAGATCATTCATGATTCAAAGTTCAGCACACTTCGTATGAGTCAACGTACAGGTGGTATAAACCTAGTTGGACCATAAGTTAGGTGTATTTCACTCATACATATCTTGAATATTATTTTATGTTAAATACACACTAGTTAGGCCAGCCTGACGTCCGATTCGACAAGCCTAACTACTTGGACCAACCATGCAAAATTCGGATAGATCTCATAAGATCTTCTTTTGTAGTAGGTTCAACCAGCCCAAGGAAGTTCCATCTAGTTTCCAGTAATGGAACAATTTCAGAATTCAAGCTAGTTAGGCCAGCCGAAGATTTGAAAGATTTTATCCTACGATTTTTAGATTCTGATTGGAACGTTATCTTTGGAGTTCGGCTAGCCAAACTGAGCCAAACTACACAGATTCTTGTCTATAAATAGAGGCTTTCTCTTATATTCTAAATCATGAAAATTCATATTCTTTTATTATGTTATAGAGAAAAATCCTTCAAGCCTCTTTAAGCTATTTGTATTATAATTCATATTTTATTATTAGCTTATTCTATTCTTCGTTTCAAAGTTAGATTAAATTGTTTTGATAAGAGTAATCCATACTCTACTTTAAAAGAAGGAGAATCGAATCTACAACAATAGGGTTTCATTCATTTTATTGAAAATCTATTAGATCCCTTTGCATCTTTTTAGGTTGAACCTATATATCGGCTTCATCAATAACCCAAGAAGAAGATCGCTGCACTCAAGCTACAGCTACAACTTTGACTCACCAAATCGAAGATAAGTACTGCTTGTTTTTAATTATTTCAATTTTGGTTTTTCTGAGATAGCCCGGAAATCTCAATGGGTTTGTTTGTCGTGACCCTATAAAATCACAAAGCGGGTTTGTTTGTGGCAACCCCGTAAAATCACAAAGTGGGTTTGATCGTGATTGCTGTGAAAATCGTAATAACTATATAAGGCTGTTAAGGTGACCTTAGAAAACCTTGAAATAGTGAAAAGTAAAATTGTGAGGGTAGTAATTTTGGGAGTGGAGTAGGTTGCCTTAAGGCACCGAACCACTATAATTCTTTTGTGTATTGTGGTGATTAAATTTGATTATTTGTGCTATTGTGTTTTTTTTTACTCTTTGCAATTAATTTGATACCTTGATTTCAAAGACATCATGAAATAAGGTTGTCCTACCTAAATATTTTAGGTGTAAGGTTGTCCTATGAACTATTTAGTATCAAGGATTCAATACTTTACAATATTTATTTAGTTGATTCATTATTCCGCATTATATTAAATTAGTTGGCATTGCCCTATTCAACCCCCCTCTAGGACATCTATAGCTCATCCTTTCAGAGTGCTAGTTGAGCATCATCAGTTGTGAGCTAAAGATTACAAGCTAAAAAGACTTCAAATATTTAAAGATGTGTATGATTGAATATTTGTAATACTAAGTGTTTTGTCCCGAAATTGATGAAGGGGGAGATTATATGTGCTACGATGTTGAGCACACATAGGTTGTCAAATTTTGTAAGACAAAACCACTTCAAAGTAGACCTTCGAAGATTAGTTTATGTTCAAGAGAAGATCAAGCTCAAGATCAGTTTATGTTCAAGAGAAGATCAAGCTCAAGATAGGTCTATGTCCAAGAAAAGATCAAGCCCAAATTCAAGATGAAGCTCGAGACAAAGTTCAAACCAAATTAAGTCAGATATTTGATATATATCATGTGGTATTAACCCTAGAAGACCTTAGGATTAGGTTCTTTAAAAAATGTTTAATCATGGGTTTTTACATTTGTTTTTGCCTGAAATTCGGCCAGCATAAATTCTGGTTCGGCTAGCATAAGCTTCCTCGGCCAGCCCTGTAAGTGCACCCAATGTTGCGCTCTTATTTGTCAATTACGTGACTAGTTGTGTCCTGTAGGCGGATGAGTTCTTAGCAAGTGAAGATCAGCAATGCAACCGGATCATAAGCATCAAAGCCACATTGAAGACAAAGAATTGTTTCTATGATCTTGATCTTGCAAATAAATGATCCCAACTCAAATAGGAATATGTACTTAGGGCATCTATTTTATGCCAATCCCAAGCCAATATTTTATATCCTATAGTCTTGGCTTTTATATATCCAAAGTTGAATGATTAAAAGGACAAACAAGAAAATCTGTCCACTTTTGGTAGGAAGAAGGTGTCACTAAATGGCACCTTTAATATCATCGAAAAGGAGCTCAAAACTGTTGAGCAACATCATGATTATAATTCGGTATCACCAACTGGATAATTAGGTGACACCGACTACCATCGATGAATAAAGTTTGGTGTCACCGAAATGGACGTATTTTGATCAACAACTTGAGGAATTAATTTGGTACTACTAAATGATATTTCGGTACCACAGAAGCAAGTTCGGTGATACTGAAGTTGGCTTCAGTAGCATCATAAACTAGCTATTTTCTATCAATTGGAAGCTTTTATATATAAAAGCGACTTGTAAAAACTTACAAAATCAGTGGAAATAGGCACCATAAAGTCTCTAGTGTATCCCGAGTTTATCCTAGCCCATTTAAACTCTATCCATATGAGTTTTATGTTCTCTTCATTGTGATCTTTCACTCCTATGAGCATTCAAAGCTCTGATTAATAAAGAACATGAATTTGTGCCTTCTCTAGAGTTCAAAGACCAAACCAATAGAAAAATCCTTTGTTCTTTGATACTCTAGAGCGTCCATAGGTTGAATCCCTTAGGGAATCCACTCATTATCCTAGATAAGAGATTCAACCAACTCCCATAACCTTGGTCACCTTTATAGGTACATCTTATGCAAGGTTCTTGATCGTGAAGCCGAGCCAACAGGTAAATCCAAGCTACACGATCGGGGGAGCACTAAGAAGCTGATTTAAGCACGAGAGCGCGAAGATTTAGTATCCCAAGATGAGCTACAAAAGTGAACTCAATCCAACAAGTAAGTATCATTATAAGAGTTCAAAAGTTTAGTCTCCTTCCTCGTGTAGGATTGAGGCTAAGAGTTTGTTATCCACATACTCGATTAGATTCCTAGTGTGGGACCTTGGCTGGTGGGCCTAAAAGTAGGTTTCTTGTGTGGGACTTTGATCGGTGGGCCTAAATGTAGGTGCCTTGTGTGGGACCTTAGTCGATGGGCCTAAAGGTAGGTTCCTTGTGTGGGACCTTGGCTGGTGGACTTAAACGGTAGGTGCCTATTGTGAGACCTTGGCCGATGGGCTTAAACGTGGGTTCTAGGTGTAGGACTTTTACTCTTGCGGAGAGCATACATTGTGTCGTTAGTGTAAGACTGTAAAGGTTATTGGTGAACCTATTTAAAACCATTGATAGTGAAATTCGGTGCACTCTGGGATTGAACGTGGATGATGGGAGTGGAGTAGGCACCTAGCCGAACTACTATAAATGCTTGTGTTTAGAATTGTCATTTGCGCATTTGTTTAATCATGCTTATATATTCTTGAATGCTTTAACTTATCATACATGATTGAATGAATGTTATGGATTGATAGGAAGCATATTCCACACACAAGCTCATAACACTAGGCTAGTCTTTATATTTTGCATATCCTTTATAGCCTTTGTGAATGAAACCTCTAACTACCTTAGAATCCATTAGAGTTATTTTTCCTAACTTGGTTTAAATTGAATGATTATTTAAGTTAGGCATTTAGGACTTTAAATAGGTAAAAATAATTGAAAAGTCCTATTCACCCCCCTCTAGGACCTTAACTCAGATTCCTTCTTAAGTATCAGCGGTGTAAACCAGCATTTCAATTGGTATCAAAGCAAGGTTTCTCTAAAAAGGTTTAACAACCTAGAGGAATATCTTGACTGAAGAAAGAATTACGGGAAAAGGAGGGGGACCATCCATCTCACAACCACCCATCTTTAATGATGCAAACTATACATACTGGAAGGTTAGAATTTTATATTTTCTTTAGGCCTTAGATGATGATGTTTGGGAGATTGTCAAAAATGGATATACTGCACCAATAGAACAAATTGTTCTCGAGGATGACAAAACAATCACTAAATCCAAACCAAATGCCAAATGGACCCGGTATGACAAAGAGATGAGGATGTGTGAAGCCAAAGCAATGAATGTAATCTGCTACGAAGTTTCACAAGAAGTATTTCATCAAATAAGTATGTGTCCAAACTCTAAGGCAGCATGGGATTTATTGGAAACTATCCATGAAGGAACCAATTCGATAAAAATGTCTAGGCTTCAACTCCCGACATCTTAATTTGAACAAATAAAGATGGAAAAAGATGAGACGTTCGTGGATTTTTTCATAAAATTAAATGGTATATGCAACTCCATAGGTGGACTTAGAAAAGAATTTCGATACCCAAAATATGTAGGAAAATTCTGAGATCCCTACTGAAATGTTTTAACTCTAAGGTCACCACCAATGAAGAGTGTAGAAATATAGAAGAAATGAAGGTAGAAGAAATAGTAGGTTCCCTACAGACTTTTGAACTACACTTCAAATCACCCATATAATCAAAAAATATTGTTCTCAAAACCTCTAATAACATGAGTACAATCAAAGAAGAAGATAGTGAGAACAAAGATGGAGATGAGGAAGTTTCCCTCCTAGCTAAAAAATTCAAAAGATTCTTTAATAGGAACCGTGGAAGACCATACAACAACAAGGGAGCTCAATCGGACCACAACTGCCAAACTGGCAAATTCAATAAGTCCAAAGAGCTTCAATGCTACAACTGTAAAAAGTTTGGCACATCTCCATGAAATGCCCTACAAAGAAATCCAAAGGAAAAGCTATGACAGCTACCTGGGATAACACTGACAACTCAAATTCAGATTCAAATGAGTCAAGTAGTGATGGAGCCACAAAATAATTAAAGATTCTCATGGCCTCCACCACTACAGTCAGTCCTAATAATTCGGATGAGGAAGAAGAACTTGATCTTGAGGAAATTAAAAAGGGGAGAGGAATTAGAGTTAAAAGCATAACTGTTGACAATCTGATCAAGAAAAATTAACTTTTAGAATTAAAAGTTGAAAAATTAAAACGAAAAAATAAGAAATTAAAAATGGAAGTAAAATATTCTGATCAGACATCAGAACTAACCTGAAAGTTTACTCAAAGCAAAGAAAAATTTGATGAACTTCTAGGCATGGGAAGAAAATCCAAAAATATGACAGGCCTAGGATATGAATCGGAATCCTCCTCTACCTCATCAATGATGAAAAATTCAACTACTTCAAATCAGAAAGATCCAGTTGATTGCCATCACTGTGGAAAGATAGGACATTACAAATGGGAATGTCCTATGGTCAAGAAATCTAATGTTACTTTTAAGACAAATCACAAAGTCACATCTAAATTATTTGGAAGTCACTCAGAGAAATACTCCTCTGGCTCAAAGAAAATGGCTACCAAATGGGTAACACAAAACGGCCCTTGTAACATCTGGTCCATGTAAAACAACAAGTTTCCTTGACCATCTTTTGATATATTTGTCAATGGGTCAGGAACTTTAAAAATAGATTTTGATGTTGATTGCAATGGTGAAATAGTTAAACCACTCCATACCACATATCAACTCATATAAGGATACCATTGTTTTTTAAAACAACCTACTGAATTAAAAATACACAGAATCAAAAGAGGGTGTTTTTTAAAAGAACTCACTATATGATCTATATGTGCGTATTTACTTATAGGATATAAACATCATTTCAGATTAACTATTATCTTACTTGTACTTATTGTTTTATCCTATGATTTCATCACAACATGGTCAAGAACAAAGGAAAGGAAGATGCAAAAGGAGAAACCTCATCTAGAAAAATCAGACCCTATACTCCTTATCCACACTCTAATGCCAAGGTAAAAGAATTTACCTTTGATCGATTTATTAGACCTAGTCTCATAGAATCATACAGGATAAATATTTATCTAAGATCAATGGGGTGGGATAACGTCCTTTATTTAGGATGAGAAATACAATATAACCTTGTTTATCAATTTTTGAATTTTTTTCATAATACTCGAGATGATCCTCCGTCGATTAGCATCAATTACATGAACCAAACTAAGGAGATCACTCCTTTAATACTGGGAGAATTTATGGATCTTCTAGTCACACATATCTCACCAACTGATCATTGTTTAAATGTCCAAGTGTTTGGAAAGAAGTGACCAAAACATTGTGTGGTAAGTCAATGATATCTGGAAACAGAAGAAACTACTTGTCCTCATTGCATCTGGACTCTACTACAAAAGTACTTCATGAGATACTGAGCACCAATGCATATCCCTGTGAAGTTTCTGGAGATATGATTTCACCTGTTGTTCTAGATACCCTATGTGATATCTATCAGAGAACTGAAATATGTGTACCCACTCTATATTGAGACAGTTAATTCAAACTATCAAAGGTATTCACCATACAAGTCTTCCCTTTCCAAGTATCATCTACAAATTCTCTAAGTTTCTAGCACTACCACCTTCTCGTGATACAATCTATCTCGTAGTGCATCTTACTAAGAAAAACTTACTCCAATTAAAAATTGTCAAAATTCATCAGGAATGCAGGAGCAATGAAGAAGCTCAGGACACTTCCATGGCCACTGGCTGGGACTCTTGTCACACCCCAATGCCTACACCAAGTCCACTATCTGTCAGCACTGGGTGTCTCCTTCACCAAAACAATCCTTGCGTCAACTACTTGAAGGGTAGTCAAATATGTTAGTGCACTTATTTGTACTCATGTTTGTCAATCACATGACTAGATATGTCTTGTAATCGGATGAGTTCTTAGCAAATGAAGACTGACGACGCAACCGGAGCTGAAGTAGGAAAACCTACATTAAAGATGAAGAACTACTTTTGCAATCTTAAAACCTTACAAATAAATGATCCTAACTTAAATAGGAAAACCCTCCTAGGTCATCTATTCTAAGCCAAACCCAAGTCCATATTTTATATCCCATAGTCTTAGCTTAAGCAAGTCCTAAGTTGTTGAACTATTGGACAAATCTATCCACTATCAATAGGACGAATGTGCCACTGAATAACACCTTTGGTAGGCTCGAAATAGTCCAACAAGCTTACAACGTTAATTCGGTATCACCGATAGGGTATTTCAATGACACTGACTTCCACTGATGAAAATACTTCGGTGCCATCGAAAGAGACTATTTTCAGTCAGTAACTTGGGGAATTTAATTCAGTACTACTGATAAATAATTCGGTACTACCGAAGCAAGTTTGGTGGTACCGAAGGACACTTTGGTGGCATCGAGAACTAGCCGTTTTCTATCAGTTGGAAGCTTTTACCTATAAAAATGGCTTGTAAGATCTTACAAAAATAGAGTAAATAGGCACCATAAACTCTCTAGTGTATCCCAAGCTTATCCCAGCCCATTTAACTCTATCCATATGAGTTTCATGTTCTCTTCATTGTGATCGTTCACTCTTATGAGCATTTAAAGTTCTTATTTAATGAAGAACATGAACTCGTGCCTTCTCTAGAGTTTAAAGACCAAACCAATAGAAAAATCCTTAGTTCTTTGATACTCTAGAGCGTCCATAAGTTGAATCTATTAATAAATCCACTCATTATCCTAGATAGGAGATTCAACCAACTCCCTTCACCTTGGTCACCTTTTAGGTACATCTTATGCAAGGTTTTTTATCATGAAGCAGAGCCAACAGGTAAATCCAAGCTACGCGATCGGGGGAGCACCGAAAAGCTGATTTAAGTTCGAGAGCGTGAAGATCTAACAACCTGAGACAAACTATAAGAGAGAACTCAATCTAACAAGTGTCATTATAAGAATTCAAAAGTTTAGTCTCTTTCCTCTTGTAGGATTAAGGCTAAGATTTTGTTATCAATAAACTCATTTAGGTTCCTTGTGTGGGACCTTGGCTGGTAGGACTAAACGTTAGGTGTTGAGGGTCAAATATTGCATATTATCCACCACTATTTCTTAGTTTTACAAACATAAAATAGCTTAATAGTATATTTTACATGTGTTTGTGTTGCAAGGTGAATTTAAGAGCGTGGATTGAAAAGAATGCTAAAATCATGGATTTAGTGCTCAAAAGCCACCAAGGTAAAGAATGGACCTGTGGAGACCAAGATTAAAGATTTCAAGGTCCCAAGATCTAAGAAAACTAAGTGCAAAAGGAAGGAAGTCGAAAGAACAAGCGTAAAAATCATAAAAAATGTTGCATCGAGAACCATTCGATGACATCGAACACTGGTCAATGACATCAAATTTATTAGGGAAAATCAAGTTGGTTGTTGGACATATTAGGTTCTTTTCTCGATCAATCGAAGACATGTTCGATGACTCGAAGAAAGGTGCCCGATGACATCAAAGATTACTCGATAGCATCAAATTTATTGAAGAATTAAGGAGCAACTCGCTGGACCGTTTTTGACACTTTATCGATGACTCGAAGACGTGTTCGATGAATCGAAGCTTCGCTCGATGACATCAAAGGAAGGTTTGATGACACAAAAACTTACACAGTGAGAAAGAAAAAAATGTGTGACTTCCAGATTCAAAACCCTTCGATGACATCTAAGGTGGTTTCGATGACATCGAATCGGTTATGCAGTGTTTACGTGGACTGCATAAATTTGATCCAATTTTGTGATTTTGTGAAACTTGGCTTATAAATAGGGGTTTTCAAAGTCTTTTGAGGTTATCTAGGTTTTGGAGAAGTATAAAAAAAGGGCAGAGCCACTTCCCAAGAGTTCTTCTTCCCTTGTTCTTAGTTTTTCATGTTTTCTTTTAGGGCTATAGATCCAATCATGTCTATGGTTGGCAAGATCCCTTAACTAGGGCTAAGGGGAGAAGCTTATAGCGTGGTTGGGATGTTTACTTTGTTTTGATTCATGTTTATTTGAACTCCTTTGATTCTAGTTTGATATTTAAGGAATACTTTTAGTGTTTAATGGTATGTTTTGACTGAAATTATAATGGATCTGCAATAGCTTGAAGTATCTTCTTCTTCTGTTTGGAGATTGTGAAGTTAGTACATCCTATTGTTCGCCATCATCCCTTGGGCATGGATAGGTGATGGAATCCCTTCTAATTCTCACAATTCTCCTATGATAGTTGTGGGAACAGTATATCCTGTTGTTTGTCATTGTCTCCTGGGCATGGTTAGGTGATGGAATCACTTTTAATCCTCAACTTTCATTCATTGAGAATTAGGTCAATGGAAGTTCAAAGATCTGACAAATCTCTCCTTTGTTCAATTGGATAAGATAGGATTCCGATTCCAGATGGATATATTGAATCATGCAAGGTAGCTTCCCAATTGCTACAAGTGGATCCCTGAAAACCCTAGTTCCCACCTTTAATTCTCTTAAGTTTTAAACAAATCTCTCATAATTACTCTCTCCACTTCCAGATTTAGGTTTAGATATTTTCCTAATCCTGATTCTAATTACCTTCAGAATACAGATAAGATTAGTCCCTGTGGATTCGACATCGGTCTCATTGAGATTATTACTACATTGTGACCCTACACTTGGGGTTGTGAATAAGTTTTAGCACCATTGCTGGGGACTAATGGTTGTATTTTTTTGAGATTGATTAGCTTTAGAAATAGGTTAAGATTAGGATTTATTTACTTTCCATTTTTAGGATTAGGGTTTCTCTAGATTTATTTTTTTTAATTTTTTTTAGAAACTAACTTAACTTTCCTGTTTTGTAGGATCCGAATATAGAAACTTCTAATTTGGTAATCTTTTTCTAATTTTTCTTTCTTTCTATTTCTAGATTAGGGTTTGTTTTCTGTTTTTAAAAACTTTCTAATTCTAGGATTTCTTTTTTATAGAAACTAACTCATCTTTGTAATTCTGTTTTCAGAAACTTTCTAATTTTAGAATTTCTATTTTATAAAACTGATTTTTTTTTTTTAAATCTTGCAAGATCTTAAATTAGGAACTTTCAATTTAGTAACTTCTTTCTAATTCTCTTCCTTTCTTTTTCTAAAATTCTTATTCCCTCTTTCCTTTTTAGGATTAGGTTAGAATCTGAAATTGAGGGCTGAGAGTGTTTCATGCCCAAGTAGGTCCGTGACAATACTCGACATCTTTTAAGTAAAGGAGGATTAGTTGAGGGGTTATCTATCCATTATAGTATTAGACACCACTCGAGATCCTCAGAGTTAATTGAGGTTATAGCTACACATCAACAGGCGAATTGGCTGCAACCTCGAGTTGCGAAAGTCCAGGATGAGAATGATGTGCACCATGCAGCCCCGCCTCGTACTTTACGAGATTACTTACAATCGGCAGGGGTGATCACCCATTCTTGTATGTTTTTTTTCAAAAAATACAGGAAACATGGATATCAAGCTTGGAGTGATCCAACTCCATCCAAAGTTCCTTGGACTTGAATCTGAAAGTTCATACCTACACTTGCAAGAATTTGATGAGATTATAGCCACTTTATACTTTCCTAACATGTCCGAGGACACGGTCAGGTTGAAACTCTTTCCTTTCTCCATGAAAGAGAAAGTTAAGATGTGGTTGCACTCACTACGTCCGTGATCTATTGACACATGGAATGACATGATGAAAGAGTTCATAAAAAAATTCTTTCCATACCATAAGACGAACACCATGAGGAAATCAAACTTCGCCCAAAAGGAAGTTGAAACATTCTTCCAATGTTGGGAAATGTTCAAGGATCTTGTTAATTTATGCCCACAACATGGTTTTGAAACGTGGCGCATAACAACTTTCATTCATGATGGACTGACATCTTTGTAAGTGATATGTTTTCTAGCTCATATAATTGTTAAATTTTGTAGTAGTGTCAAAACCTCTTAGAATTTATATCTTGTGTAGCTCATCTTCATGTTCAAGATCATGAAATTCTTGTACATGTTCATGATGATTCATTTCAAGATTCAAGCATCACAAGTAGAAGAATTCAACTACAACATTAACTGATAGTACATGCTTTCAAAGCTTCATCTAAGTCAAGATAATAAACTTTACTTTTTTACTCAAAGCTCAAGGTGAAAGCTTCATCAAAGTCAAGACAATAGATTTTACTTTGGTACTCAAGTACCTCAAGTTCAAGCTTCAAAGTATTTCAAGTTCAAGCTTCAAAATGCTTCAAGTTCAAGCTTCATCATACGTCAAGATATCAAGCTTCGTGAACATCAAAGATCAACTATCAACCAAAGCAAAAGATGTTTCAATGTTTAAAAATCGCCTATAAGTTATGAATGACCTTAGGTTGACCATAGGTTAGGTCATTGTTGATTGCATATTTTAATTGGGTCACTTCATAAGTGTACAGACTGTTTTTTGACTAGTTTTATACTATGTTCGACTAGTCCTAGTATTGGCTTGACCAGTCCAAGAAATTCCTCGACCAATCCTACATTTGTTACTAATTTTTAGAATTCTCTATTATTGCCTCAACTAGTCCTGAAGACTGCTCAACCAGTCGAGTGAACAGTGCTCAACTAGTCGAGTAGGCTCGATTCAAAGTCCAGCAACTAAATTGGGTCCCACACGGCCTTTCGTGGACAAAACTCGACCGGTCGAGCAGGCCCTTTGACCAGTCGTGGAACAGCTTTATCTTATTGCACCCAAAATTTTAAAATTTTGTTAGTCCTTTGACCAGTCGAGCTGACCTCTAGGCCAGTCGAATGAGCAATTTCTGCACTTATAAATAGAGCATGATTTTCAGAGTTTTGAATCTAATTCAAGCAAAATTAAGACAACACTCTGAGAGATAAGTTAGTGAAATTCTTAAACTATATTTTGCTCATTTAATATTCTCTTTAATTAGCTTTTTTGTATTTAATTTTGTATTCTACATTTTAATCTTATTTGAAGAAGGGATTGAAGTTTTTCCATTTCTTAGAATCAAAATCAAATCAAGCTAGCCCAAAGTGATTTAATCTAAAAAATCTTTTAGAACTTAGAACCTTTTCATAAGTGAGTGTGAACATTGAACATCTACGTTAAACTTCTACTCCGAATTGGTTCTACCGGGTTGCATCAAAGTGTAAGTGCTATGGTTGAAAGCCCCTTTATGTTGTCAAATTTTTGGTGCCAAAAACACTGCTTGTACTTTGTGAAATTGCATACATGTTTGAAACACAACATAGATGGAGCGAGTCATAGCATATGAATGTTAACTACATCAGTGAAGCATAATGCTTAACTCAAGATATGTCAAGCCACAACATTGTCTCGCAAGATTAAGTTTGAAAGACAAGATAAGTTTACAAGTTAAGACTCGAGAATGTTCAACTGAATTCACAAGTTACAAGTCAAGATTCAAGATTGCGTAATTGAAGCTTTTAAGAACAAGCTACATCAAGATTTCAAGCTTCACTTTCTTTAAAGGTTACATATCTTAAGGGTTCAATGTCCTTATTTCACTATTAAGGTATGTTTCACCTTAGGTTGACCTTTTGAGTAGGTCATTTTGGATACATAATCCAAATGTTTTATATTTGAGAATTTGGTCTGTTCTAAGACTAGTCCTAGACCTTGCTCGACTAGTCTTAGCACTATTCGACCTAAGATTTTTCTGGACCAGTCGTAAGTTTGATATAAAAATTTAAAATTTGTTGTTAAGCTTCGACTAGTCCTGGGGTCTGTATGACCAATCGTATGAACAGTGTCGACTGCTCGTTCGACCAGTCGTGAACCTACGACTCAAACTGCAGCGTTGAATTTCACTTGGCTTTGACTAGTCGTGAGCAACCTACGATCAGTCGAAGGTGATCTACGACCAGTCGTGAAACTGCCTTATCTTATCACACTCAAAATTTTAAATATCCATTGGTCCTATGACCAGTCATAGCGACCTCTAAACCAGTCGAAGATGCGATTTACTCACCTATAAATAGAGCATGAATCTCAGAATATTTAATAGAACTCAAGCCATTTTAATCTGGTCTTCTGAGAGATAAGTCTGTGCTCCATTTAAGCTAAGTGTGCATATTTAATATTCTCTTTCTTTAGCTTTTTAAATTGATTTTGTTTCTTGTATTCCAATCTGTTCTGAAAAGAGGAAGTTTTATTTTCCTTTTTCTAGAATCAAAATGAATTAAAGCTAGCCCAATTGGTTTAATTTAAAATCTATTAGAACCTAGAACCATTATAAAGTGAGTATTGGACATTGAACTTTGACATTTGAACCTCTACTCCGACTTGGTTCTTCCGGGTTGCTACAACAAAGGAGAATTTTAGGTATTTTACATTTTGTGTAATTTACTTTATTTGGTTTGCTTTTGAGATTCACCAGAAAAATCTCATTCTATTAGTTATCTGAGGAAGCCAGTAAAACTCAGAAGTGGAGTTTTTTTAAGTGTGTAAGCCCACAGAAAAAGACACAATTATGAAGGTTTTAAGTGAACCTGAAAAACCTATATTGATAGTGAACACTAATATCCATTGTGTGAGGATATTAGGAGTAGAATAGTTGTGTGGCTTTTTATTAACAGTTGGTGTATACATAGGCGAACCACTATAATCCCTTGTGTTTTGTGGTTGTGTGGTTTATTTTTCTATCTTTGATTATTCATTTTTGGGATGTATATGTGGATGTGAATGTTATAATATTTTCATTTCAAGCTCAGTGGGGAATGTTGTAATAATTTAGATTTAAATTCCTACAATTTATTTTAGTTCCTTGCTATTTATTTATTCCTCTTCGGTTTGAGTTTTTGATACAAAGACCTTTCTAAAAATAAAGTTTTCCTACCATAAACTTTGATTTTTTGTGCAAGGTTGTCCTTAGAACGACATTTGTATCAACTTCTCAAGACTTGAATTTTGAAGTTGCATCCTATTCCAACATTGTGAATTGATTTCTTTATTTGTCTATCTATCTTTCATTAATTTCGCTGTATTTATTTTAAATTTTACATTGTCCTATTCCCTCCCCCCCCCTTTAAGACATATAACTTGGCCATTTCACAAAGGAGAATATCCATATAAGTATTTTACTGTTTTGTAAATCAATTATTCTTTTGGTTTCTTTGAGATTGTACAAAAAAAAAAAAAAAAACTCTTTCTTTTGGTTTGTCTGAGGTGATCAAGAAAACTCAGTGTTGGGTTTTTGAATTATGTAAGCCCACTTGAAAGACACAATTGTGAAAGTTTTAGGTAAACCTTGAAAAACCTATTTCATAGTAAATGTGGATATCCACTGTGTGAGGATATTGGGAGCGGAGTAGTTATGTGACTATTTTTCTAAACAGTTGGTGTACACACAAGCGAACCACTATAATTTCTGGCCTTGTGGTGGATGGTTGATTATGGATTTGTGTGAATGTTGTAATTTCCCTTTATGCATTTGTGGAGAATATTGTAAACTTTTTATGTATGTGTGGGAATGTTGTAATAGCATAGTTATTTTCTTTGCTATTTTATTTTTTATTCCTCTGTATCAGTTTGGGATTTTGATACACAAACCTTTTTAGAAATCAGGTTGTCCTACCATAAACCATTGGTTTTGGTGTAAGGTTATTTTTAGAATAGCATTTATATCAACCTCTCAATACTTGTATATTTGAGGTTGTTATTCATTTTTGCATTGTGGGATTGTTTAAGTACTATCTCTAGTTATATTTGTTAAATTCCACATTTAATTTTTAATTTGGCATAGTCCTATTCCCCCTCCCCCTAAGACTTTTTGCTTGGCCTTTTCAAGTGGTATCAGAGCCAAATTGCTCACTTTATTTTTTGGATTTATTTCCTGAGCTAATCGATATGAGCTTTTTAAGATGTCAAATTTGATAGCCTTTTAGTCACTGGACCTCCACCATTTGATGACTCTAATTATGCCTATTGGAAAGTCAAGATGAGGATTTTTTTAAAAATCCATGGATGAGAGCGTGTGGCAAGCCATAGTGACCAATTGGACCCCTCCTACCACTGAAGTGACTGGTACCAATGGATCTGTAACTGTAAAAGTAACACCTTATTTTACTTGGACCTGTCTTTAGAAAAGTGAGAGTAGTGCCATTGCAAAGGCTCTACATGCTATAACTTGTGCACTATCACCTGATGAATTTAAAAGAATTATATCCTATGATACTGTAAAGAAAGCCTGGGATATTTTAGAAATGACACATGAGGGAACAACATTTGTCAAGAAATCTAAACTCCAAATCCTCACAACCAAATTTGAGAAAAATCGTATGGAAGAAAGTGAAACTTTCATGGACTTCTATACAAGATTAAGTGACATTGTCAACTCTATGTGGGGTCTCGGTGAAAGAATCCCAGAAAGAAAAGTCTGTGCAAAGATACTACGCTCATTGCTTGAACGGTTCAATTCAAAGGTGACTGCAATCGAGGAACTTTGTGATACGGATAATATGAGGGTAGAAGAATTAGTTGGCTCATTACAGACCTATGAGTTAAACTTTAAAGCTCCTAAAGGTAAATCCATCGCCCTTAAATCTTCTAAAAATATTTCTCAAGTAAATAGTAATAATTCTGATTCAGAAAATTCTGAAGATGATATGGCTCTTTTAGCTAAAAAGTTTTATAAGATTTTCAAAAGTAAAAATATGGTTAATTTGTAAAAATCTAATGAAAAAAAAAAATCTAAATCTAAAACCTAAAAATCTTTAAAAGACAGTCAATGTTACAACTGCCATGAATTTGTGCATCTAGTAAACAAATGTCCTAAAAGGGACAAATCTAAAAAGAAAGGTATGTTGGCTACTTGGGATGAATCTTCCTGCTCTGAAGCCTCTTCTAAGTTAGAAGATTCTAAAATCAAGCCGGTTAATGAAGTCAAAGCCCTTATAACTCTAGCCAAGTTCACTTTTTAAGATAATGATGATTCAACCAGTGAAGAAAATCTAAATAGTGGCCATGAAAATGAAGAAGATCTTCAAGATGCTTATAATGCCCTATGTAAGGAAAGTTGTAAAATTGTCGTAAAGCTAAAACTTCAGAAAGAAAAGTGTTCAAAACTTAAAGAAAATTTTGTTAATTGAGTTTTAGAATAATCTCACATTTTAGATTGTTTTGAAAAAACTAAGTGTGACTTAGATTTCAAAACCTCTTAAGTTGAAAACTTAAAATCTGAAAATAAAAAGATAAAACTTGAAGTCTCTTCACTTTTGAATTTAAAAGACACATGAAGGTATGCCCAAGGTGATCCTAAGTTAGAAAAACCCTTATCTGGATCCAGAAAATGTGGCGATCGATCTGGATTGGACTATGACAAAAGTATTCCTCCCAAACATAAGAATACTCCACCCAAATCTGTGAAAGGGGAGTCTTCAAACTCAAAAGGGAAAAGTCTAAATCAAAATTATTCTAAAAGTGCTAAAACTTTTCAAACTTTAAAACCTAAAAGCAACCATATCAACTATAAAAATTAGAATCGTAATCATTTAGCTAAGAAAATTATTGATTTACTTAAGGAGCTCTTAAAATCTAACTTAGTGGGTCGGTCTTATAACAACTACAAACATAAGAAGACCAACTATACTCCCAAACCCAAAACAGTAATGAAATGGGTTCTTAAGGTTACGTGCTTGGTTGCCTACACTGCTTTCAAAGCTTCAAGTCATTCAAAGTGGTACCTAGACAGTGGTTGCTCCAGACATATGACAGGTGACAATGGTCTGTTCACCAATCTTAAAGACATGACTGATGGTTCAGTCACATTCAGTGATGGTAGCAACTGTAGAATTATTGGCTAAGGTACGGTTCAGCTCTTTAACCTCCCTCTGTTGGAGAATGTCTTATATGTTAAAGGATTAAAACATAATTTATTAAGCATCTCTCAAATATGCGATAATAATCATAGTGTAAAATTTACTAACCAAGGATGTGAAATTCTAAATAAAAATGGTTCTGTAATATTAACTAATCGCAGAACTTCTGAAAACTACTATATTATTTATGATTGAAGCTCATCTAATCTATCGTGCTACATGGTCCATACCGATGAGACCGAATTATGGCATAAATGCCTCAGACATGTACACTACCATAACTTGTATAGATTGAGCAAAAGAGAGTTGGTAAGAGGTCTACCTAAAATACAAAAAGTAGGCAAAATTTATGGTGAATGCCAGATTGGTAAACAAGCCAGGAGTACTCATAAAAAGGTAAACTTCAATGTCACATCTAAACCACTCGAACTTCTCCACATGGATCTCATTGGACCAACTAGAACAGAGAGTCGAGGTGACAAGAAGTACATTCAAGTAATCGTTGATGACTTTACCAGATACACTTGGGTAGTCTTCTTATGGGACAAATCAGAAACTCTCGAAGAAGTAAAAAGGGTACTTAAAAGTATCCAAACAGAAAAAGAATCACAAGTTTCTAAAATCCATAGTGATCATAGTTCAGAATTTGAAAATAGCGGTTTTGAGAAATTTGGCAGTGACCAGGGAATATTAAATGAATTCTTTGTACACAAAACAGCATAACAAAATGGAATAGTAGAAAGAAAAAATAGAATGCTTCAAGAAATGGCAAATGTTGTGCTAAATAGTATGCAGCTTCCTAAAAGCCTTTAGGCCGAAGCCATAAATACTGCTTGTTATATAATTAACCACATCTATACTAGAAAATTAAATGGTAAAACCGTATATGAAATATGGTTTGATAAGAAGCCTATTGTCAAATACTTTCGAGTTTTTAGTAGTAAGTATTACATTTTATGTGACCGAGAAAATTTGAGTAAGTTTGACACCAAAAGTGATGAAGAGATATTTTTAGGGTATGCTCTGAATAGTCGAGCGTATCGAGTTCTTAAGAAGACTACCAGTGTAATTCAAGAGTCCATTAATGTGGTTATTGACGATCACTTGAATACACCAGACTTAAGTTCAGAAAATGATGAAGTTCTTCTAATTGATAAACCAGATTCTTCATTAAGTCAAAATAATACTGAACCGAGGACAATTAAAGACCATCCAACTAATCAAATCTTTGGAAACCCTCTCATTGGTGTGCACACTCATAAACAACTTGAAGATATGTGTAGCTACGTGTGCTTCACATCTCAGATAGAACCAGCTAAAGTAAAAGAAGCTCTTACTGACAAAAACTGGATGTTGCGATGCAAGAAGACCTCAATCTATGTGTCAGAAATGATGTTTGGTACTTAGTTCCAAGACCGAAACATAAACACATTATCGGAACAAAATGGATTTTTAAAAATAAGTCTGATGAACTTAGTAATATTATTAGAAACAAGGTTAGGCTGGTTGTACATGGGTACACTCAAATTGAAGGCATCGATTATGATGAAATGTAACACCCCGTCCATTCCGTACCATTTTTTATGCATATATACACATTGATCGATGGTCCTTAACTAGACCTAGATTGGCCATTCATAGTACCCACTCAACTGACCGGAACCTCAAGACCTTGAAACCTATTTCATATCGACCGCCCCGTCGCCGCGATCATGGAAGTACAACCTATGCATCTATATGATACTTCATTTGTGAGATACGCCATGAAGAATAATTAATGTATCATGTGCACAAGGTGTCATGTACTCCATCATGTGCACAAGGTGTCATGTACTCCACTCCACACATGTGCACACCACATGTCATACACACATGCACATGCCACACATGGGTGAGAGAATCTCTGCCCATGTGTATGATGTCACACACTCATACCTTTTATCTTTCATGTACACCTCAAGTCAACTCTTCTCCATGCCACACCTCATGTGTGACATCATCACACCATGCCATCCCATGCTTCTTTAACCCAACATTAATTACAAATCATAAATTAATTTTCATAATCCTAGCCTAAGATAATATTAATCATATTAGCCTAACTTGACCAATTTTTTATGAATTTCTCTACAAATACCCCTCCATCCCTTAGCATTTCACCATTTTTCTACACATGAGAGAGAGAGAGGAGTGATCTTGGTGGGCCATCAACTCCATCAATCCCATCCCTTCTATCCATCTTAACCATTGCATCTAATCCATCAAGGTGAGTACACCCACCCTACTCATTCTTATTTTATTTTTTTGTGTTTTTGTATGGTGGAGATGATGTTGATGATAATGATGTGATCAATGGTGTGGATATGTAGGAGAGTACATATAAAAAGATGATCAATAATGTTAATGATATGATGATAATGGTGTGTTTAATGGTGTGGATTCATGGGAGAATACATAATAATAATAATAATAATTTTTTAATAGACTTTATGTGGAACCCATTGATTATGGGCCCCACTAGAATTTTGTAAGCCATCCAAACCGCCTAAAGTGTGGCCCATTGGGCTAGCCACACACTCATATACACACATGTGCACACACACAATATTATAAAATAAAATAATATAAAAAAAATTAAAAAAAGGAGGAGATTGGACGCTGATTGCTGCCAGCATCTAGAGGACGTTGCAGCAAGCAGCGTCAAGCTGCTATCAATGGAAGGGAATGGCTATGGGACCACCACAGGCCCCACCTTGTTCTATGTAGTTAATCCATGCCGTTCATCTGATTCCCCAGCTCATTTTAGGCATTGAGCTGAAAAATGAAGCCAATCAAGTTCTTTGGTAGGCCACACCATTAAAAATACTATTTTAATAGTGTCAAATTGTTAGGGCCTGCTGTGAAGTTTTTGTACGACAAAAAGTGCTGCATACTGGACTTTTTGGATGTGTCACAATACAAAAACACAGCAGATGGACTGGATTGTCCCGATGTAGGCCCCACCAATGAAAAACCTTAAGAAAATAAAATAAATAAATAATGCAAACAACATTGATGTTGTTGCTACTAGCGTCTGACGCTGCAGCAAGCAGCGTTTGCTGTTGATGCTAGAAGGAGGTGGGCCTCACCTTGATGCATGTCGAGCATCTATACCATGCATTTGATGGGTCCCATTTAAAAATGGTTCACTCCCAAAATTCAACCGTACACGAAACTCGGGTGGCCCACACCATTAAAAAAAGAAATAAATAAATAAAATATAAAAAAATAGGAATCTGATCATGAGGTATGTGTTATATCCAAACAGTCCATTCATTTGGCGAGTTTTTCTCAAGGCTTAAAAAAATAAAAATAAATAAATAAATAAGATAAATCTAACTATCAAGTGGGCCACAATACAAAGGCAGCAGGGATTGAACGTCTACCATTGGAACCCTTTTTTGGTCATAGAAGTCTTGGACTAATATGAAATTTGTTTGTCTCCTTAATTCAGGTCTTTATGACCTCATAAATAGATTGGATGGAAAATAAACATTAAGGTGGGCCCTGTAAATTGTGAAATCATTATCTCCACTACTGTGTGTGGTAAGGTTCAGATAATCTTTGGATATGATTTATTTTTGGATAATTTTCTAAAATGATCTCTAAAAATAGATGATCAATATAGGTATAATAAATACATCACTTTAGGATCCATGTAACTTTGATCTCCTTGAACCATTCGTACAACTCGAAGCTCGAGCATGTAAAATCACTTGTTAGGTCCACCTGAAATTTGGATGTATCTAAAACTTGGTTTGATCCCTTAACCAGGTGGGACACACATAATGGATGGGCTAGATTTATGAACTACATATCTGTGGGCCCAACAAATGATTATGAATATTCAATGGAGGATAACCCTCTCAACTTGTGTGTGGTATGGCCCACTTTGTTGCAAGTGTTATGCCACTTAATTCACCATGGCTATGACATGATATACATTTAAGATCCTCACCGTTTATCTATTTTATCAACCCCTTTGATGGTATGTTACCAAGACTCAAGCCCATCCAATGATTAGATATTCGTACATTATGAAATAATGTAAATTGAACTCTTATCACTAAAAATTTATTATGGGCCATCCTGATGATGCATTAGATATTCAACCCATCTACCCCATGTACCAGGTCCCTTTTAGGTCATTGTTCCAAAGATCAGTCAATCTAACCTGAATCGGACCATACAATATAAGGCTGTGAGAATAAGTACCTAACATTGAGTCCAACATAAGTCCACCATGGTGTATCTATTTAATCCATGCGAACCATCCACTTCCTCATATCATATTAGGATTTGGACTAAAATCAAAGCAGACCTAAGTCTTAAGTGGGTCACACGCAACTCAACCACATGAGAAATCCCATGGACTCCATTACATAGGACCCATTGTGAATTCCATTGGTGTGTGGACCCAAAATTGTTAAGGTCCATTTTAAGTGAATGCCATGTGGGCCCATCAGCGGTAGCCTTGTTTGGGCCAACCATTGGGCCTCTTCGAAAGGAGTTTGTAATCTACATGTGTTGAATGTATGACGAACTGGCATTGTAATTTTTGAAGTAATGATGATTAATCCCTTAAATGGGCTAATTTTGGAGAACCCTTGATCACTTGGCACTTTTGTTAGAGTACAGCCCCAAGTAATAGGATCATTTGACTTGTGTTTAAACCCTAAACATGTTTAATTATAACAAATAGGTAGACTCTAATGGTGTGAGGGTGTGATATACCTATTTGGCCCATTAATCATATGAGTATTAATGTATGTATAGCCACCTAATCATAGGCAATGGTGGAGTATATGTAGTATATGTAGTCATCTAACTATATGAATGTGAAATACGTACAAGGCCACCTAGCCATAGGAAATCAAATGACATTGATGGCCATTCAACAACATAGGTTTATGCTTATCGATATAGATACCACCACTTAAATCACATATGACCAAGTTGTACACTAAACCGAATGTGATGTAGGGTTATTTTTACCCAAGCTAATGCTATCAAGGTCCTAGATTCTATGCGATGTGATCCCTAAACCGTAAAATGTATAATGAAATGTGGCTCTTGGCCCTTAACCATGTGACACCGAATATGAGTCATTAACTATATAATGTGTGAAGTGGTTGTAGTATAAGACTTATCATAATTGGTGTAGCCTTGTATTCATGTGTAGGATTATGATTACTCGATTATGCTTGGATATTTTGAAATGTGGATACTCGTTCATGATAGTAATCGTATACAAGCTAAATATGTGAAATTATGTTACTTACCGCCAAACCATGTGAAAGTTTAGTAAAGTGATTGTCCCATTATGTAAGCTATGAAGTAATGAAAATACATGACTATCCAACCTTAAGTCCCTTATTATGACTAGTAGAGTGACATTTGTGTGGTCACTTAACCATATAGGCTTCTAATAATGGAGCGGCCATATGACCATGTGGGCATATGAGAAATGTGTGATTACTCAGACTCGTGAACTATGTTAATGGTGTAACCTCTTAGGTATGTGAATTTAGGATGTATGTCAGATTGATTATGGATCCTACCTTGATGTAAGTATTGCATATTTCACCATTTATCCATTAGGCTAGAAAATTCTAGAACGTGATTCTAAAATGACCTAAATCCAATTCCTAAATAAGTCAATCGATATGAAACAGTGCTAATTGAACGTATAACTTTCAAATACTTATGAACCCACTCAATGTACGTATTTTATCTGTACTGTTCAATTGTTTTACCAACCAAAGAGTTAGATCATGGAGCCTGCTGTCGTGTGCCTTGTACATCTAAACCATTCTTCCTTATACTACCATAATGTATGTGAGTTACATATACTATCTACTTATTGGGTGCCACCGTAATATTCGTGTGTGGAACCATCTGCTTGTACTACCACTTGGAAGCAGAACCCACTACATTGTATGAGACAAACCTGTATTACCCAACCGTGACTAACTCCTATGTATATATTATATACCAAGTTGTTCAACTTAGGGCTCACTATATCTTATGAGGTTTACCTGTGACTTCTAAACCATTGTAGAACTAATATGATAATTATTTACAAATCCAACCTACTAACAACCCACTTGAAGGTGAAGCCCACTACATTATATGAGCTTCGCCAGCACCATCCATCCTATGGCTCATTTACTATATGTTATATTTTTACCTTTCATCTCATAACCACTTGGTGCATGTACTTTGAGTCATCATCACTCATTAATCATAAGGCCCAGTTAGAGTATAATCAGGTGGTTTCAATAGAAAAAAATCACGTTGGGCCAAAGACACTAATGGAATATCTATCTTGTAAAGGATATGGAGTAACTCTGAATACAATTAATGCTCGTGATTATGATAGTTATGGATGATATTAGTGATGTTAGTGATTATGGTTAATTGAAGCATGTGATTTAATATCTTAATTAATGTTGTTCTACTCCCTAGCATACTAAATTCATCTACTTAACCATGTTGATATTGGTCATACTTATACACCATGGAATGATGGTATGTATAAGTGTACTTCAATACATTTGTTCATGTGTAAGATATGTCCTCTTCAATTTAGTCACATGATCATGGATTGATATAGTTTATAGTGGCATATGATGATTATATGTCATTTTTGGCTTAAAGGTTAAGCAGACCCTAAACTCATAGCATTATATAAATATCACATGCACTTAAACATATGCCTTATCATAATTTCTTGAATTCATGTATAATCATGAAATACATGATGATCGAAATACCACAGTCGTGCCGTATAACATGAGTTGGATCTTGACTATAAAATGTGCATCTATGATGATAACTTGGTTATCCCTGAAAATGAACAGGACACCGAAAGTGTGAAAATAGTAGGGGATGATGTGCCCCTTTGGTTGAAAGTCCTTAAACCCTGATGCTAGCTAAGGTTTCCTCACCGTCAAGCCAAGTGGATACATGGGCTATCGATTTGACTCCCACTAACGAGGTCGAGTTGAGAAGAGGTGGGTCCAACTTGCTTAAGGGCTGAGGTGCAAATAGGGACCGGTCTGACTTGCCGGTGAGAAGTGGGAATGAAGTCCGCCACTGGCATGCCGAGTGGAAGTTCACCACAGGGTGGGTATACGAGGTCGATTACTAGTGTCTGGTGCATGGGTGTCGACCACGGTGTTTCCCATGATATACAGTTGGTGGAAGTCTACCACAAGGAAGGTATGCCAGGTCGATTGCTAGTGTCTGGTGCAGGTATCGACCACAGTGCTTCTCAAGATATACTGTTATGATATGGTATGACAATATTATGATGATGATGTGATTACGGATGCGTGTAATACAGTTATGGCTGTGGTATGAGAGAAATGAAAATATGACTTGGTGATGCTAGTAGCATTGATTCAGAGCATCACTATAATGCATATGCATTGTATTGACATTGACATTACACCTTACATGCTACACGCCTTTCACATATATGATTTCCTTACAGCATATTTAACTTGCTTCCATGTAGGACACACTGCACACACGTGTGTACTCACTAGGCTTTTTGCCAAAGCTTCCTATTTCCTATTTTTTTTAGGGCTGGAGTAGTTTGGAAGCTTTCTCGATGCATTGCATCTATTTTTCGATTTGGTAATGTTGACATTATGTACCTTTTGTAAAGCATTGTACTTATAACCATCAGGATTTATAATGGAGAGTGTTACTTGGTATTTTGATCATGGATCCTCATGCTCAGGTATTATTATATGTATATATAATAAAAAAATTCAATCAAAAATCTTCCTTATGGTGCACCGAACTCAGGACTTGGTGTATGGAAGTCGAATGCTGAATTTGGGGCATCATGGAAGTTGTCCGTCCCCAGACTTGGGGCGTGACATGAAACCTTTGCCCCAGTAGCTCGTTTTAAATCAATCAGACTATTTATATCCATTGCATGTTTTACAAAGTTCAAAATATACCAAATGGATGTAAAGAGTGCATTCTTAAATGGTGATTTACATGAAGAAGTGTATGTTAAACAACCAACGGGTTTTGAAGACCCTAAGAATGCTAATCATGTCTACTACCTGAAAAAGGCACTCTACAATTTGAAACAAACTCCCAAGGCATGGTACGAAAAGTTGACTAAGATTCTACTAAGTCATAACTTTCTAATGGGAAGTGTTGATAAGACATTGTTTGTAAAAAAACATAATGATCACATACTAATAATTCAAATCTATGTTGATGACATTATCTATGGATCTGCCTATGCTAACATGACTGTTGAGTTTGCAGATTTTATGAAGTCTAAGTTTGAAATGAGCATGGTTAGAGAATTGAATTATTTCTTAGGGTTGCAAGTTAAATAGCTACCTGATGGGTTCTTTCTCTCAAACTAAATATGCTTTAAATTTAGTTAAAAATTTTAGATTTGAGAGTGGGAAAAATTTTGATACTCCAATGAGTACTACTTTAAAACTCTCAAAAGACTCTACAAGTAAGAGTGTGGATCCTAAGTTGTATTGCAGTATGATAGGTAGTTTACTTTATTTAACTACGAGTCGACCTGATATTGCTTTTAGCATTGGAATTTGCGCTAGATATGAATCTGATCCTAAAGAGTCACATTTAATTATTGTTAAGCGGATTATTTGATATGTCGCTAGTTCAGCAAATCTTGGTCTCTGGTACCCACATGATACGAGTGTGCAATTAGCTAGTTACACGGATGCTGATTGGGCTGGTAACATTGATGATCGAAAATCAACCAGTGGTGGTTGTTTCTACATAGGGAACTGTTTAGTTTCTTGGCTAAGTAAGAAATAAAGTTCTGTATTGCTCTCAATTGTTGAGGCTGAATACATTACGGCAGGTAATGCATGTACTCAGCTTGTGTGGATGAAAAGAATGTTAAGCGATTACGAAATTACGCGATATTCTATGGTTTTATATTGTGATAATTTCAGTGCAATTAATATCTCTAAAAATCCAATCCAGCATTCACGAAGATATCACTACATTTGTGAACAAATGGAAAAAAAATACAATTTCTTTAGAATATATTCCGGCCGAGACTCAACTTGTAGACATATTCACAAAATCGCTTGACAAAAGCAAGTTTGCTAAATTGAAATTTGATCGTAGTATGTACAATATGAATTGTTGATTCATGTATTTTTGTATCATAATGTATATATTTGTTATTTAAAATTTTTAAATTTCAAATTTTATGAAAAATTGTACATTTTGAGTTGTGCACGACCAGTCGAGTACGTACTTGACCAGTTGTGGCACGACCGGTCGAACATGTACTCGACCCGTTGTGAGACTCGGGTTTCACCTTTTATTTGGGGAAAAATCACTTTTTCTTCATTTGGGTTGTCTTCTCCAATGAACTTAACGTCGACCGGTTGAACCCATCTTCGATTCCTCTGTAGTTAGTGCGTTATTTTCAATTTTATTATAGATTCAAGTCCTTTGCACTTCCTTTTCATCATTTATGTGATTTATTTCATGTTTTATATTGGTTTTGGGGATTTTCTACTCAAAAATCTGATCTACTAGAAACCCACTTTACCTCTTTTGCAATCTCTTTATTTCTTACTTTCTTTATTGCAAATGGAAGGTAGAACCAAGAAGAAAGGATCTTATGGTCCCTCTTCATCTCATTCGACTCCTATCATAGTGCGCCACCTTTGGTCGCCCGAAGATGATCCCCATTATTTGCAGGATATTCGGTTGCACAATGTTATAGTAGAACAACCTGTTAATGTTAATCATTTAGCTCTGTTTGATATCCTTCCTCTCCTTCAGTCTGTAGGATGGGATAAGATACTACATTAGGGTGAGCCGGCATACCGCTTCATTGCGCAAGCTATGTATGCTTGCATTATTAATTTTTCTTCTAAAAATCTGACATTACCATTGTGACTAGAGAAGGTCCAATTGATGTGGACTGTCATCTTATTTCTGGTTTAATAGACATTCCAGTTAATGACGAAGGTATTCCCTTTAGTTCTCTAGTGGCAAAACCATCTGAAACTGAGAACCGAATGCTTACAAGAAATTTATGTAATATAGATGCGAAATGGAGTATTGGTAATGCGCTTGCCTCCAAGTTTCTGATACCTAGATACAAAATTCTTCACAAGATTTTCATTTCAAATGTTTATCTTTGTCATGCCCCAAACCTGAAAATCAGATTCACAGGAATCCTGATCGCTGAATCCGGTGCCGACAGCCTCCATAGTTGTAATATCCCGAAAATCGGGGGTCAAGTAAAAACTCGACTCCTGAGTTTCAGAACATCACTTATGCAACATAAATGTGTATGATTGAATGTTGTCTGTGTTAATGTAGTAAACATGAGTGGGATTAAGCCAGAATAGCATATCATACTCCAGAAACAGTTAAATTAACAAGCGAAAGACTGTGATACATACATATAATATATAATTGATTGTAAGTCTCCAGAGTGTGAACATGTTACCAGGTTAAACATATACATGTATACCTCAAAATAGAAAGAAAGAATATACATGAGTGCTCTGAAAATATAAAATGACAAGTGTCATGACATCTAATGAACCTCCCTGTAATCCCGTCGATCAGAACACGCATAAAGGAGGGATCCTCCTCATCATTATCAAGTTCGGCTCCGCCTCGCAGGCCGCGCCATCATCTGCAATCACAATAGGGTCTGGTGGGTGTCCGAAAACACCGTCCCGTAACGTGGGAGTGAGTGATCAACTCAGTGTAATAAGAGAGCAAAGATTAGCATGTTCTCAAATCAATCATGCGATAATAGTAAAGAAATAACTCAAACATTCCTAAATACTGTTGTTAATGCAATATGACGTGACATGATGGATGCCCTCACCGATGATCTCCCTCATACGGCACCATCTTACGCCCGCGATATGCTTTCTTCCCACAGTGCTCCACATCTTCCAGGCACATGCAATGTGATGGTGATATGATTACCAAGTTATTATTAGTCCTTTTCATACAGCAATATTGGGAAACTAAGGTACCTTCCTTATACCAATCCCAACACAGATCCTGTCTAGGGTCGTCACTCCTAGTAATCTCATACGATGTTATATTTATAGGTCGCTGCAAGGGCTGCCAGGGCTGTTGCACACACTCGTTGCTCCTCTCCCCCATCACCTTATCAATACAGGCCTATTATATCCTTAAGACTACATCAGGACTCTTCGCCCCCATGCGGTGTTAGGATAAACTCAAGGTCACTACAAAGGGCTCATCACCTGATAAGTGTAGGCCGACAGCAAGAATATAGTGTCCCATACCACCATAATTTACTCAGAGTAGGGTGCTCACTGGTCACCACGGGGAGGCTTGTAGCCCCAGCGTAGGCCGACAGCTCGACCACGGTGTCCCATACCACCATGCTCGGCTCATGAGTCTTTATGGATCAAGGTACCATGGTTAACAGGGTTTCCAATGGTAAGTTCAGTACCCTAGGTTCAAGCAGTTATGACTCATACAGGGTGAACAATCAACGGCCAGTCGGGTTACTTGATGGGCTCGACTAGCACGAGCGCATCGCAAGTCGAACAACATGAAGTGCGTGAAACACTTCGCGTGGCCTAACCACTGCCGCCAACTCCAAACACGACTCGCATTCATCGACGCGTCCTTCATGGCGATACAAGCCAACTACGAATTTTCTCTGTTACCGATTTCCTAGACTAAGTATAGCCCCAAACATTTGTGAATCCACATCAACAATCATATAAGAGTAATGGAAATGAAATACAACAATATAAGCATGTTATCGCATGTTATAACATAGCACTTAAGCAATTCATTCCACACCTGCATTTCATGCAATGAAATCCATACTTAGCAATATGATGAGAATCATTTACATCAGCGTATTACTTGAGAATTTAATCTCAAAACTATTTCACAACACCATAAACTCAATACATACTAATACAAACATTTATACAAACACTTAGTCTACATAGTGTATGTCGACTCAAAGTGCACATTTGGGCGAATCTCTTCGCCAAACTGATTATGCACGCATTCCTAATATCCTAATGCGACAAAAATCCATGTCAACCATTTCAGCAAAATATGGATGTATACAGTAATTCCTACTAATGACTAAAATGCCCTAAATCTCATATTTTTCCTACGTTTACGAAACAGGAAACGGACAGCATGTTGTACATGTCAAACGGCATTGCCGTCGATAATCTACTATTAAACGACATTAAAAGCGTTAAAAACAGCCAATTAAAGCGTCTAAAATCTGCACCTTTTTCCCTAGATGTGTATCGCTTCGAACGGAGCGTATATGCTTCGTCTACGACGAACAGGCGACCTAATACACAAGCTACATAAGCTACATCGCTAATGGAATCGATGGAATGCTCAATCAGTAAATGGTTAGGGTTTTCCTTACCTAGAAATGTGGCGGAATCACTGGGAAAGCGATTGGGATACATTGCTTAAGCACCTGTAGCAGCTGGTGCGGGTGGCAGGAAGATCTCTCCCACCTTCTCTCACAAACTCTCACTTTTTTTGTCTCAATCTAGGGTTTTAACTAAATTTGAATGGGAGAGAAATGAGAGGGTTTCAAGCCCTTTTATAGCCTAAAACCTTCCCAAATTAGGCTTGGGAACAATGTTTACTTGGGTTATGACCAAATCGGGGCTGTTCTGGTCCAAAAGAGCATTTCTAGAGGTCCCCTGGCCGAACGCGGTCAGACTTAAGCTCATGCATACTGGATCTAGCACACATCAAGTTTTCAGACCGAAAGAGTTCGCAGATCGCATGTGGCGGTCCAATTTCAGTTCAGCGATCATCACACCTAGATCAGGTCTACAAGTCTCATGATATGAAAGAGAATTTTTTCTTGATCCAAGGGTGTAATTTGGCTGAATTCTGACCATCAGAATGCTTAATAATAACGTGCCAAGTCACGTGCCAGATTTGAATTAAAATTTCCAAATCTAACCCTATTCTAACTATCTTCACTCCAGACTCAATGAAATAGCCTCTGAACGTCGGTTGGCCTTGATTTTTGAAACGGTTGTCAAGTCCAGCTAAGCGGTCATAACGGTCTAAGATTGTAGGTATCGAACTTTCGACGCGCGGTCTAGATCTGCTACAAAGTTTCAAAGAGTTCCTGAGAGCAAACGGGTATAGAGTTTGATCCTGAATTTTAGGGTAACATAGCATCAACGATTCTATGAGTTTGGGTCTTGTAGAACATATTTAAAGTGATCAGGGACAATTTCACAGCTACTCCAGCGTAACGCTAGCTAACATATGCTTAGTTTCTAAAGGAATTAATCCTAAGTGATTTCTTTGGCTATGGAATTGGGTTCTGAGCGGTTACCAAGGTATTTTGTTGACCCATTGCCTAAGGACGTCTAATCCCAGGTTGGCAAAAATCTGGGGTGTTACAATAGTACGCCATTCTCAACTCCTAGAGTCCATACGCCAGATTTCGATCCTGGGATCCTACAAGGAGGATTTTTTTTATGTGCATTTAACTCGTAATAAGCATAACCATAAAATTACACAATTCACAAAGGCAACATCATCATCACGTATCCACTAATATAATCAGTTGAGTACAATACTGGAAGGAAATACATAAATAAAAATCAAGCTCAAGAAGACCACTGTACGCTCCAAGCTCAATACTGCTGCAACCTAACCTCACCTGCACGCATCTATCGTGCATAAGCTTATAGAAAGCTTAGAGGGTGGTGTAAGTGTGTGCACAAGGTAAGTGCCAAGTATTCAATACAATGCCATAATCATACAATACCGGAAGTACTGGTAATCCATAAATCATGCAATATCGGAATAAGTAGAAATACTGACAGGATCAGGAATTATCAGAGTAAACAGAAATACTGACAAGATCATAAATCATACGATAACAGAGTAAGCGGAAATGCTGACAAGTTCATGAGTCATACAATATTAGAATATGCAAGACAAATCAACTATACAAATGAGGAATCATGGATAGCCAAATATCAGATGCAAAGGATGCAATACAATATACATTCCTGATGAGTATCACAAATAGCGTCAGCCGTACCTAGACCATATAAATGCCAAAACACAATAACCCAAAATGTTGTATATCGCGAATGTCATGCAATATGTGGTGCGAATGGAATGGCCATGCTGGAGTGTGAAGTTGGGATGATAGTACGTAGTATCGCAGGCTACAAGGTCCATTACAAGGGACTTCTATCCAAACCAGTCTCATACCTAAATTTGGATAGTTAGACTTAATGTGGTAAACTCCTGATCTCAGGTTAGTCGCACGCCCCAACAGAAATCTTGGCCAATGCGAAGGTACACGTAACACATAGTTGCGCACCACCAGCCCGAGTGGATAGTGAATGAATGAATGAATGATTATGCAACTCCTGCTCAATAAATCCACATATCAATACAGTTCATCTCTGGGATCATCACCGGGGTCTATTACACTATACGCCAGCTTGTTGCCCCTATCTATGCGCACAACTGGGTAAGTGGAAGAGACCTCACTATCCGCCTGCCAATATGGGGCTCGGCTCGTTGATAGCGGACCCATTCCTCAAGCTGGTCAGACTCAACCTAGATATTACCCCCTCACTCGGGAGGGTAAGGTCACACCCCCTCCCAACTACCACGACACAGTGGGAGACGTGGCCTACTGGTATACGGCCCTCATGCGCTCATATACATCCACTCGGTCTCGACGTTGGGGCGTCTTCTGGCCACGGAGGTTCAGAGATTTTTACCCAGGGACATCTATGGCGCCCGTATGCTAGAACCAAACATTTTCGGTGTCCCATCTGCTATCCACGATATGCCTATGAAGGCTACAACCCTGATATCGCTAGGGCATACAGTAATCACAGGTCACAATGCAAGATGCATGAGTCATACAATTCAGTCATGTATCAATCATGCGCATGTCGTGTGCTCATGTGAGATAACCTCTGCCTATTAGGGAGTCTCATATCATCCTACCCAATGACATATGCAATGGCCAATCACATCTCATAACAAACATGCGAATGATGCGTATGGGCATGTATCATGATGCTATGTTGTCACATACTCATAGTCGGTATCAATAATCAGCCTCGACAATGTAGACATTTAACCAACATTATTCCAAGGAATGGCCCACATAGATCCAAACATATAATGGGCCCACGGCCTCACACAAGGGCCTAATATACAACACAATAGGTCTTACTCAAGGGTTACATGTACACAGCAGGTGAGCCCTGCTCATGGGCCTAACATACATCACAATGGGCTCTTTCACCTGGCCCTCAAATGCATCATAATGGGCCTTATCACCTAGGCCTAAATATACATTACATTGGGCCTTAGACACGGGCCGAATACACATCACGTCGGGCCTCAAATACGCGTCGCATGTTCATCACATTGGACCTCGACAATTGGAAATCGGCAATCGGCCATCAAAATCGGTAATTGGTCTCGATCAATAATCAGCAATCGGCCACGAAAAATTAGAATCGGTAATCAGCCTCGATTGATAATCAGCAATCGGCCATAACAAATCAGAATCGGTAATCAGTCCCGATCGATAATCGGTAATCGACCACGATAAATCAGAATCGGTAATCAGCCTCGATCGATAATCGACAATCGGCCACGACAAATCAGAATAGGTAATCAGCCTCAATCGAAAATCGATAATCGGTCATGACAAATCAGAATCGGTAATCGGCCTCGATCGATAATCGACAATCGGTCATAATAGCCAGTCTCGATGATCGATGAACAAGGCCTAAGGGAAGGTCACAATGTGGGTATTAAACCATCATTGCCCATCAATGTGGCCATTTAACCGACATTGCTCCCAAGAAGTGAACCACGTAGAGTCAAACATATAGTGGGCCCTTGGCCTCATACAAAGGCCTAATATTCATCGCGATGGGCCACGACTGGCCCCAAATACATCACAATGTGTTACAACCCATGGGCCTCAATATACATCAAGTGGGCCATGCGACATGGGTCTAATACATGTCACAATGGCCGCACTATATGGGCCGAATCAAATGGGCCGTATCAAATGGGTCGAATCATATGGGCTGAATCAAATGGGCCAAGTCAAATGGGCTAGTGCAAATGGGCCTAATACATAACATTATGGGTCTCTACCCATGGGCTCCAAATACATCACAATGGTCCTAAACCCATGGGCCCCGAATACGTGATATTAGGCCTCCCAAATGCAACAACTAGGCCACATCATTCATCCATCTATAGAGATCATTTTAGAGCATTATCCAAACAATGAATCAGATCCAAAGATCATTTGGACCATACCACGATTTGCAGTGGTGATAATAATTTCCATAGTTAAATTTTTTAGCGGGCCTACCATAAGATTTATTTCCCATCCAGTCTATTCATAAGGTCACAAGGACCTAGTCTTAGAGGAAAAATAAATATCATATTGACTCACAACTTCTGTAATCCCAAAAAGGAGAGTTTCAATGGTAGATGTTCAAACCCACTGTTTGTTGTAGTGTGGTCCACCTAAAAACTGGATCTGTCTTAATTTTTAGTCTCAAGCCTTGAAACGGGCTTGCCAAATGGATGGACGGATCAGATGTAACACATACATCAGTGTAGGGTCCATATACGTGGCCCAGCACGTAAAAGGGATGAACGGTTTGGAATATAATTGCAGTAAGGTGGGCTCCCACGTGGATGTGGCCCCACCGCAGTATACATATAATAAATATACTTCTAGTGGATCCCACATAGGGCCTACCATAACATTTATTAATATAAAATATTATATTACAATAATATATCATAATATATATCTATATACGTGTGTGTATAGAAGAGTGGGATCGTCAGTGCTGTCAGCCTCGTGGTAGGCCCCACATGTATGGACGGTTGGATGAAAAATATCCATCATGGTGTGGCACATGTAGCACGTCATTGGATGGACGCTTTGGATGTAACATATACATCAAGGTGGCCTCATACTCTCCGTCCAGATGGACGAGTAGATTTACAACACCTACACGAAGGTGGTTCCCACCAAACTTGCCAACTTAGCTACAGCAGTGGTGGGACCCACAAACCTTGCTGATGTCACTTCTACATGGGGCTGGCCCACCGTCCAACAGACAGACAATCTGGTTAGTGAATAGATGGACGGTGTGGGATCTATACATTAGGTGGGTCCACGCAAATGGCCTGGTTTTTACATAAAACGTGGTGGCCCACTTTGCTGACGTCAATCCAGCAGCTGGAAGGCTAGTGGATGGACGGTCTGCATTAAACACATAAATCACGTGGCCACCGTTCAGATCTTCTAGATGGTACAAATCTAATAAATACATCAAGGTGGGCCCCACCCACATGTGTGTGGTGGGCCACCCCCTGTACAGACGACTGTATACATACATAAGAGGTGGGTCCACACGTATGGCTCACCTCAGCTGAAAATCATGCTGATATTTATTTTCCTTTCAATAGTCCAGCAGTTGTTGCTGCTGGACGCCTAACCCTGGACAGTCAAGATCAGATGGGACCGAGATCTGGCCAAACTAGATGGACAGTCTAGATGTAACACATACATCATGCGAGGTGGGCCCCACACACTGCCATGGTGGGGTTCATATCTAATGGTTGTTAACGTCGATACCACAACAGCTACATGCTGTTGTGCAGCCGCGGAACCACAGAACTTGCTAACCGTCAGCACCGTAGTGAGTAGCTGGACGGTGTAGATTTAAAACATCTACATCATACATGTCTCAAGGTGGTCCCTACCCTCACACGTGTAGCACGAGTGAGGTGGGTCCACGTGGTGGACCATTGGAGTTGGGATAAGTTGATATTTGCAGTTTCCCTTCATCCAGGTCTGTCACACGGTAGCAAGGTGCTCGGACATACAGTGCATCCATCATGGTGGATCCCACCATTTGGATAGCATGTGGATCATCCATCAAGGTGGGCCATCACACCTCAACATCAACATAAAAAAAATGAAAGAAAGAGAGTGATAGAGAAAGAGAGAGGAAGAAACGTGTGAAGGGGAGGGACCCCCGCCACTGTGGACCCTCCCTACACAATGCATACATTAAGATGGGTCCCACAACATGTGGGCCCTCAAATCATCAAAATTGAGGTAACGAACACCCACCTTTAATCGCCTATTCCTTCTTCCGCCTATGCACTCTAGAGCTCCAAGAGGACATTTTTAATGGTTGAGATGATGATCCAAGGGTTGGATTTGGTGGTAGGAAGATTGGCCACACAAGCTCTCCCATGGAAGCTTACTTGGACGTGGGATGCTTGCTTGGAGAATGAGAGAGATGAGAGAGAGGTGTAAGAGAGAGAGATATGAGGGTGATGGGTGTGATGTATACTTGTGTAAGAAAGAGTTGACTTTAGGGGAGGGGTGGTTGTACTTTGGGATGGGTGAGTGATGGAGTGTGAAGTGTACTTTGATTGATGGGATTGATTTGATTAATTCTCTTAAGATTGCGACGCGTGATATTTTTCTCAAACTGAATGCGGGCCCACATCTCCTGGCCCAGGAATCGCCTTGGCAGGTGAGACGCGGCATCGGAACCGCGACGACGGTGCGGTCGTAAGGGTACAAGCCAAATTTGGAATGCGAGACACAACCCCGGATCATGCACAAATACCGATGATAGATCGCGGGTCGCCAAAATTCGGCCGGGAGGACCGTGAAGGCATACGGAACAATACAGGCTAGGATACGAGCCTTACAATCCTCCATCTGATAACAAAACTGAACTTACTACATTCATGGTTCATATAATACATTCTATCATTTATGGAGTTTCTGTATGTCTTCCTTGATTTGTCATAGCATCATTCAGTTCTGTCTCCATCAAGGACATAGTGACATACCCTTTACTTATAGTTTAGTGATTATGCCTGTTGGAGAAGCTCCCATTCACCACTTAATCTTCAACAACTCCAACATCAACAATATGATTTGAAGTTGACCCCATGCCAAGTTAATGTGGGTGCTGGTGGAGCTGATACTGCAAATGAAGAGGAGGGCGATTTGCCTCCAGAAGATATCAATATGGATGGCCTTTTTGATGAAATTGAATCTGATTCTACCACTAATCCTGATTATCAGCTATCTGACTTTGATACACGTTTGCGCTTACTTGAAGAGAAGGTTAAAAGTATGAATGTGTCCTATGAAATGCAATTTAAATATATATGCAAGTATCTGAAGCGCATTAATATGAGACTTCATCAAATTGATCCTACCATACTTGCTCCTTCTTCGAGTTCTGATTAGTATTTAAATTTATGGTTTGTAATAACTTTTAAGATACTTGAATTTCTCTTATTTTATAGGCTTGAACATGCTTGAACATGCTTTCTTATGGATTTAGTTAACTTCGTAATTTAGTTAAAATTCACTTCTTTTTCATTGCTCTTCTATTTCCTTCCTTATTTACTTCCATTATCATTGATTAGTTCTTTCCTTTGTCATGTTGTGACAAAAAGGGAGAGAATTTTATCATGATTGTAAAATGTGGAATTGTGGATAGGTAGCCATTTTTTTGTGATAGTAAGGGGAAGTAGGAAAAGGGGAGTATTGATAAGTATTGATTGATGATGCGTATTGGTTTAACCAAGATGTAACTAGTGCATGATTCTCTAATCAGGTTGTAACTGGTGCATAATTCTTTGTTCTGTATATATGGTGTATGATTCTTTATTGTGTGCATTATGCTCATCTTATTTTAATGAAGCGTGTTTTGTAACAAATTTGACAAAGGGAGAGATTGTAAGTGTTATGTTTTCTAGCTCCTATAATTGTCAAATTTTGTAGTAGCGTCAAAACTCCTTGGAATTTGTATCTTGTGTAACTAATCTTCATGTTCAAGATCACGCAATTCTTATACAAGTTCAAGATGATTCATTTCAAGATTCAAGCATCACAAGTATAAGAATTCAACTACAACATCAACTGATAGTACATGCTTTCAAAGCTTCATCTGAGTCAAGACAATAGACTTTACTTTGGTACTCAAAGCTCAATGTGAAATGCAACTCAAGTACCTCATGTTAAAGCTTCAAAGTATTTCAAGTTCAAGTTTCAAAATCTTTCAAGTTCAAGCTTCATCATACATCAAGATATCAAGCTTCGTGAACATCAAAGATCAACTATCAACCAAAACAAAAGATGTTTCAATGTTCAAACATTGCTTATAAGGCATGAATGACCATAGGTTAGGTCATTGTTGATTGCATACTTTAATTAGGTCACTTCATAAGTGTATAGACTGTTTTTGACTAGTCTTAGACTATGTTCGACTAGTCCAAGTACTGGCTTGACCAATCCAAGAAATTCCTCGACTAGTCCTAAGTTTGTTACTAATTTTTAAAATTTTCTATTATTACCTCGACCAGTCCTAGAGACTGCTCGACCAGTCGAGCAAGCTAGACTCAAAGTCCAGTAACTAAATTGGGTCCCACACGACTAGTCGTGGATAGGACTCGACCATTCGTGGAGGCCACTCGATCGGTCGAACAGGCCCTTCAACCAGTTGTGGAACGAATTTATCTTGTCGCTCCCAAAATTTTAAAAGTTTGTTGGTCCTTCGACTAGTCGAGTTGACCTCTAGGCCAGTCGAATGAGAAATTTCTGCACTTATAAATAGAGCACAATTTTCAGAGTTTTGTATCTAATTCAAGTAAAATCATGGTAAGTTTTGTATCGAATGAGAGATAAGTTAGTGATATTCTTAAGCTATATTGTGCTCATTTAATATTCTCTTTAATTAGCTTTTTTGCATTCCATTTTGTATTCCACATTCCAATCTTATTTGAAGAAGGGATTGAAGTTTTCCCATTTCTTGGAATCAAAATCAAATCAAGTTAGCCCAAAGTGATTTAATCTAAAAAATCATTTAAAACCTAGAACCTTTTCATAAGTGAGTGTGAACATTGAACATATATGTTGAACTTCTACTCCGAATTGATTCTACCGGGCTGCATCAAAGGAGAATATCCAGATAAGTATTTTACTATTTTGTAAACTAATTATTCTTTTGGTTTCTTTAAAATTGTGTCAGAAAAATCTCTTTCTTTTGGTTTGTCTGAGGTGATCCAGAAAAATCAGAGTGTGGGGTTTTTGATTTGTGTTAGCTCACTTGAAAGACACAATTGTGAAGGTTTTAGGTGAACCATAAAAAACCTATTTCATAGTGAACGATGATATCCACTGTGTGAGGATATTGGGAGTGGAGTAGTTGTGTGGCTATTTTTCTAAATAGTTGGTGTACACACAAGCGAGCCACTATAATTTCTGGCCTTGTGGTGGATGGTTGATTGTGGATTTGTGTGAATGTTGTAATTTCTATTTATACATTTGTGGAGAATGTTGTAATCTTTTTATGTATGTGTGGGAATGCTGTGATAGCTTAGTTATTTTCTTTGCTATTTTATTTTTTATTCCTATGTATCATTTTGGGATTTTGATACACAGACCATTCTAGAAATCAGGTTGTCCTACCATAAACCATTGGTTTTTTGTGTAAGGTTTTCCTTAGAATAACATTTTTATTAACCTCTCAATACTTGTACATTTGAGGTTGTTATTCATTTTTGCATTGTGGGATTATTTAAGTGTTATCTCTAGTTATATTTGTTAAATTTCACATTTAATTTTTAATTTGGCATAGTCCTATTCACCTCCTTCCCTCCTCCTTCTAGGACTCTATGCAATGGAGAATTCATGAATAAAAATATCGATGAGGTGTGGGAATACTTTGACAAATTCACTGAAACTGCACAATCATGGGACATCTCTCCAAAATCGAGCACCACCTCTAGGCCCACTGAATCAAAGGAGAGGGGTGGAATATACCTTCTAAAAGAGGATGATGATATCAATGCCAAAGTGGCTAATCTCATAAGGAAATTCGAAGCCATGGAACTAAAGAATGATAAGACTAAGGAAACAGTTTGAGGTATTTTTGCTTGCAACGTTCACATAACTAAAAATTGTCCAACATTACCTGCTTTTCAAGAGGCATTGAATGAGCAATCAATGCCATGAATAATTATCAAAGACCTTTCAATGGACCCACCTCCAATACATACAATCCTAATTGGAGAAACATCTAAACTTCAGTTGGAGGAATGGACAAACAGCTACTTCTCAAGGATTCCCTAATCAAATTCTCATTCAAGGGAAACCTCAAGAGGATTCAGTTCAAAAATATATTCGAGACTAAGAGCTACTCAATCAAGATATCAGATCTACACTGGGAACGCTTGCATCATCTATATAAAGGATAGAGTCGCACTTAATAATTAGGGGAAAGGGGATGCTTCTTGCTTAACCTCTCCCCAATGCCAAACTGTAATATGAGATAAGTGATCCAAGCTCTTTAAATCAGATGGAGCAAGCTAAATCTATCACCACTCTTAGAGTGGGAAGACCATTGACAAAAATATTCTGGTTTGGGTTGAAAAACCTAAGGACCCAGAAGAGGACAATGATGATAGACCTAGCACTGCTCTAAAAGAATTAGAACCAGAACTTCAAGGCAAGCCGATTGCCCCATTTCCCCAATGGTTAATAGCACCAAAACCTCTCTCTAAATCTAAGGATATTGTAGAGGTGCTTAAGCAAGTGAAGGTCAATATTCCTCTATTAGATGTCATTAAGCAAATACCTTCATATGCTAAATTTTTCAAAAATTTATGTATGACCAAAAGACGGAAAAGTATCCAAAAGAAAATCTTTTAACTGAAAAAGTAAGTGCCATTAGAAAGTAAGATTTGCCATAAAAGTAAAAAGATCTTGATAGCCCAACTATCACTTGTGTAATTGGGAACTACCGGATTGAGCATGCACTTCTTGACTTAGGAGCGAATGTGAATCTGATCCCAGATTTAGTCTACGAGCAACTAGGCCTAGGTGAATTAAAACCCACCCAGACCATGTTACAACTTGTCGATCGCTCAGTCCATGTACCGAGAGGGATAATTGAGGATGTGTTGGTCCAGGTTGATAAATTCTACTATCCATTAGAATTTATCATCCTAAATACTCAACCCATCATGGACATGAGCACTCAAATTCTCATTATTCTTGGTCGCCCATTCCTTGCCACTTCAAACGTAATCATTAATTACAGGAATGGAGTCATGAGTATGTCTTTTGGAATATGACATTGGAGTTGAATATCTTTTTCAACACAGTCAAACAGTTAGAGGATGAAGACGATTCCTATGATATTAACCTAATTGATTCTTTCGTGGAAGACAAAACACTTCTGACCTTATCCTCTGACCCTCTAAAGACATGCTTAGCTTACTCCCATGATTTTGATGATGATATGATTAGGGAGATGGGGACATGCTAGATATCGTACCGGTACTTGAAGTTAACCGGTGGAGGCCATAATTCTAAGAATTGCCCCAAACTGATATAGTGCCTCTACCGTCTAACCTCAAGGCACTGAAGCTTGACCTAAAACCTTTGCCCTTTGATTTGAAATATGTCTATTTAGGTCGAGATGAGACATACCCGATGGTGATTTCTTCTCGCCTTGAGTAAGAACAAGAGAGTATGCTCATTTCTACTCTCATTGAGCATTAGGGAGCTCTTGGATGGTGGATTACGAACGTCAAGGGAATTGACCCTTCAGTTTGTACTCACTGCATTTACCATGAGGATAATGTGAAGACCTCTCAGCAACCACAACGTGGACTAAATCCAAACACGAAGGAAGTGGTTAAGGCTGAGGTTCTTAAGTTGTTAGATGTGGATATCATATACCCTATATCTGATAGCCAATGGGTGAATCTAACTCAAGTAGTTCCTAAGAAGTCCGGAATCACCATTGTAGCCAATGCCAATAATGAACTTGTGCCAAGTAGAGTTACTATTGGTTGGAGAATGTGCATTGAGTACAGGAAGTTAAATACCGTCACGAGGAAGGACCACTTCCCTTTGCCCTTCAATGATCAAATCTTAGAAAGGCTAGTCGGTCACTCGTACTATTATTTCCTTGATGGGTATTCGGGCTACAACCAAATAGAGATAGCTCCTGAAGATCAAGAAAAGACCACATTCACATGTTCTTTTGGCACCTTTGCTTACCGAAGGATGTCATTAGGACTATATAATGCCCCACCACTTTTCAGTGATGCATGATGAGTATTTTTTTTGATATGGTGAGGCAATATCTAGAGGTCTTCATGGATGACTTCTCTGTCCTTAGTCCATCTTTCAGTGATTTCTTAGAAAATCTTAAATGTGTGTTGAAAAGATGTGAAGAAAAGAATTTGGTACTCAATTAGAAGAAGTGTCATTTTATGGTTCGTAAGGGAATAATTCTTAAACATATCATCTCGTCCAAGGGAATTGAGGTAGATAAAGCTAATATTGATCTTATCTCTACCCTACCCCCACCCAAAAGCATATGAGACGTGTGATCCTTCTTAGGACATGCCGGGTTTTATAGAAGATTCATAAAGGAATTTAGTCACATCTCTCGTCCTTTATGCAATCTTCTTCATAAGGATATTCCATATGAGTGGACTGAGCAATGTCAAGAAGCTTTTTCTAAGCTCAAGGGCATGTTGATTACCGTAGCTATCATACAGCCACCCGATTGGAACATTCCTTTTAAAATTATGTGTGATGCACCTGAATATGTTATTGGGGCGGTGTTGGCTAGAGAAAAGAAAAGAAGTCCTATGTTATACATTACACAAGTAAGACTTTAAATTCTGCCCACATAAATTACTCTACTATGGAAAAGGAACTCTTAGCAGTGGTATTTATTTTGGATAAATTTAATCTTACTTGATCAGATCCAAAATCTTTATCTACACTGATCATACAGTGCTCAAGTATCTTCTTTTAAAGAATGATGTTAAGCTCGCCTTGATAAGATCTATCTCCTACTCCAAGAATTTGATTTGGGAATAAAAGATAAAAAGGGAGTAGAAAACATAGTGGTTAGTCCCCTTTCGAGGCTTGACCTCCCTGATTCCTTTGAGACGACATATATAAATGACATGTTCTTTAACGAACAATTGTTTAAAGTCTCTCATTCACCTTGGTTCGCTAATATTGCTAATTATCTTGCCACAGGTTTCACACCGACACATTGGACTATGCAAGATAAGAAGAAATTTTTCACTGAGGTAATCACTTTTCTGCCAAAAAGACCATGGCCAGACAATGAACACTAAAGTGTCATCTCCTTCTGTCACACACAAGCCTATAGTAGTCACTTTTCTGCCAAAAAGACCATGGCTAACATTTTGTGGCTTTTATTGGCCCACTATGTTCAAGTACACACATAGTGTGGCTTCTATTGGCCCAATATGTTCAAGGACACTCATGAGTTTTGTAAAGCTTGTGAGCATTGTCAAAAGTTAGGAGCATTATCACGTCGAAATATGATGCCTTTGAACCCCGTTCTCATAATCCAAGCATATGATTACTGGGGCATCGATTTCTTGGGACCATTCCCCCAATCACATGAAAATTTATACATTCTATTAGCTGTAGACTATGTCACTAAATGGGTCGAAGCGATCCCGTGCAAGAACAATGACCATCAGATGGTCATTAAGTTTTTAAAAGAGAACATTTTTTCTCAGTTCGGAAAACCTCGGGCCATCATTAGTGATGAAGGCTCACATTTCTGCAATAGGCCATTTAAAAATTTAATGAAGAAATATGGCATATCCCATAAGGTGAGCCCTCCATACCACCCACAGACTAGTGGGCATGTCATGCCCCAAACTCAGAAACCGAACTCATAGAATTTATAATCATCAAATCCAGCACCGACAGCCTCCGTAGTGCCCCATTCTCGACTTTCGACACCCATACGCCAGATTCTGATATTGGGATCCTACAAGGAGGATTTTTAAATGTACATTTATCTCGTAATAAGCATAACCACAAGTTTACCTAAATCACAAAGGCAACATCATCATCACATATCCAATAATATACACAGTTGAATATAGTGCTGAAAGGAAAATATACATATATTAAAAATTAAGCTCCAGAAGACCGTTGCACACTCCAAGCTCAATGCTACTGCAACCTAACACCACCTGCACACATCTATCGTGCATAAGCTTATAGAAAGCTTAGAGGGTGGTGAAAGTGTGTGCGCAAGATAAGTGTTAAGTATGCAATATCAGAGCTATGTGGAAACATAGTAAACTAAATATCATATACTGAAGAAGCAATGTACATTAGCTATGCAATGCGAAGACATAGTAAGATAAATAACATAAACTGAGATGCAATACAATATGCAAATCATGACGAGTCCACAAATGCCATCAACTTTATTTAGGCCATATAAATGTAGAAACATAACAACCCAATATGCCATATACCGCGGATGTAATACAATATGTGGTGCGAATAAAATGACCAAGCTGGAGTGTGAAGTCGGGATGATAGTATGTAGCATTGCAAGCTATAGAATCCATCACAAAGGACTTCTATCCAAACTAGTTCCATACATAAATTTGGATAGTCAGACTCAATGTGGGAAACTCCTGATTCAAGTTGGTTGTACGCCCTAACCGAAATCCTGGTTATTGCAAAGATACACATAATAATTAGTTGTGCACCACCAGCCCGAGTGGATAGTGAATGAATGAATGAATGAATGATTATGCAACTCTTTCTCAAAAAATCCATATATCAGTACTGTACATCTTTGGGATTATCACTGGGGTCTAGTACACTCACACTAATTGCTGCATCCCTAGCCGCACAGCCATGAAAGTAGAAAAGACCTCACTACCTGCCTACCAGCAGTATACCAATGCCTACCCGTCTCGTCGATAGCAGACCCATTTGGGAGCTAGTCAAACTTATCCTAGCTTATAGCCCCCTCACTCGGGTGGATAAGGCCACACCCCCTTCCAACAGACCACGACATTGTTGGAGACATGACCTACTGGTATTCGACACTCGAGGCGCTCATGTATATCCACTTAGTCTAGACGTTGGAGTCTCCATCGGTACCAGAGGATTCTGGGACTCTCACCCAAGGACATCCTATGTGCCCACAGTGCTAGAACTAAATATTTTTGGTGTCCCGTCTGGTCATCCATGACATGCTTGTGGAGGCTACAACCCTGATGTCACTAGGGCGTATGGTAGTCATATTACAAAATGTGAGATGTATGAGTCATACCATCCAATCATGCATCAAACCTACGCCTACCCATGCTCACGTGGGAGACTCCACCTAGCAAGGAGTCCCACAAACAACCTACCCTATGGTATATGTAATGGTCAACCACATCTCATAACAAACATGCAGATGATGTTTATGGTAATGTATCATGATGCCATGTTATCACATACTCATAATCGGTATCGTTAACTGACACTAATAATCAACATCGATAATTGGCCTCAATAATTAACATCGATGATCAGCATCATCCTCGATAATCGGCACTGATACAACATCGATAATCAGCAACGATAATCAACATCAATAATCGCACTCGATAATTGGCCTAACAAAGGGCTAAGGGAAGGTCACAATGTAGACATTTAACCATCATTGCCCATCAATGTGGACATTCAACCAACATTGCTCCCAAGGAGTGACTCTCATAGGGCCAAACATATAGTGGGCCCATGGCCACACATAAGGGCCTTATACACAACATAATGGGCCACAAACAATCTCAATGGGGCCTACACAGTGGCCTCATACATCAAGTGGGCCACATCATATGGGCCTGTCATTCATCACATCGGGTCTCATCCAAGGCCATAAACACATCACAATGGGCCTCATACGAGGTCTACATTTCATCAAGTGGGCCACATCGCATGGGTCTCATATACAACACATCTAGCCTCACTCATGGGCCACATATACATCATAATGGGCCTCGTCATATGGGTCATAGATACATCATAATGGGCCTCATATACATCAAGTGGGCCACATCACATGGGTTGCACCAATGGGCCTCATATACATCAAGTGGGCAACATTAATGGGTAGTGCCAATGGGCCTCATATACATCAAGTGGGCTGCATCGATGGGTCATGGCAATGGGTCATATACATATCAAGTGGGCTGCATCGATGGGTCATGGCAATGGGTCATATATATATCAAGTGGGCTGCATCAATGGGTCGGCATAGATATACATTACATGCATCAAGGTGGACCACACAAATGGATGAATGATGTGTATAAAATATATACACCACGATTGGCCCACACATAAATGCATCAAGGTGATACAGAATACATAGATCAAGGTGGGTCCCATCCCACACGTACAACACGGGTGTGGTGGGCCCCACATGAACTGAAATGAATGGATGGTGTGTATAAGACTCAAACATCACAGTGGGGTCCACACCACCATCCTGACAGGTGGACAGAGTGGATATACAATACATACACCAAGGTGGGTGACACGTGTGGGGTGGGTCCCACGCCATGAAAAATGGATGGACAATATGTATAAAATACATACATCGTAGCAGGTGTCCCACTGTCCTAATCCAGTGGACGGTGTGGATTTAAAATAAATACATCAAAGTGGGTCCCACCTGCCCACACGTGTCACGCGTGTGGGGTGGGCCCACACCTTAATCAAATGGACGGTGTGTATTTAAAACACACACATCATGCTGACCTCGCAGCAACGTCCCAATGGACGATTTGAATGCATAACAGATACATCATGGTGGGGTCCCACCAGCCCACATGTGTCACACGTGTGGGGTGGGCCCTATGCATCCAAACGGATGGACGGTTGGATATAACATGACCTCGTGATTGGACCCATTACGACGTTAAACAGTAGCAACTCAGTTGCGTGGGACCCACCGTCTAGGTTCTGGATGGTGTGGATCTTCTCAAGTGGGACCACAAGTGTGGGGGTCCACACCCCACCAGATGGACAGTGGATGTAAAACACATGCATCACGTAGTGCCCTACACAGATGGTGTACTCTGCCTAAGACTTGAATCTATTTCATTTCCATCCTAGATGGATGGTGTGGATTCACACTACATCATGGTGGGCCATGGACGGTCTAGAAAAATACATGAATCAGGTGGATCCACACGTGTGGGCCCACCAACAGCTTGTATCAAAGCTGATATTTGTGTTTTTACTTCATCCAGGCCTGTCCAAATGGACAAGCGGAGAGGTGGGCCTCACGAACGAATGATCTAGATTAAGCGAGCCACACGCCATCACACGAAAAAGGAGAGAGAGAGAGAGAGAGAGAGAGAGAGAGAGAGAGAGAGAGAGAGAAATGGCATACGATGAAGGGCTCCGCCACTATGAGCCCTCCCTTACAAAACATACATCAAGTGGGTCCTAATACTTGTGTGCCCTAAATAAAAAAAAAAAATCAAAATTTAGTACTATGAACACCCATAGTTGGATCTTCTTATTCCCTTAAAATCCTTGGCTCCTAAGCTCTCCCTTTGATGGAGGATGATGAGGATTAAAGGGTTATGATGAGAGATGAGGGGGTAAGAAGTGGGCCACACTTGGCTTCTCCTCTCCTTAGAAATTGCTTGGACGATTCCTCTCTTTGGTAACATAGAATGGAGCGAGAAATGAGAGAGAGAGAGGAGTGGTGTGTATGACATGGGAAGCATGGGTCTCATTGACTTTTAGGATGAGATGAATGGTCTAAGCAAGGGTCTCATTGACTTGGTGAAGAGAGAGGTATGGGTGAGTGATGGGTTATGATGGGTATACTTGACTTGATTGATGTGATTGATTTAATAGATTCTCTTGGTTTTACAAATGCGCAACAATTTTCTAAAATATGAGTGGGCCCACAACTCCTAGCCTAGGTATCGCATCGGCGTGCGAGATGCGACATTGGAACTGCAGCAACATCACGGTCACAAGGGTATAAGTCTCGGGTCGAGTCGACTCGGGTTAATAGGGTGTGACTCAGGATCGTACACAAACAGCGATTAAAAATCATAGGTCACCGAAATTCGATAGGGAGGACCATGGGAGTCTAAGGAACTGTACGGTTTAGGATATGGGCCTAACAGGGCAAGATGAGATTTTCAATAGGAAGATTAAATAAATTTTAGAGAAAACGGTTAACTATGACCACAAGGATTGGTCAATCTGATTAACCGATGTTCTATGGGCTTACCATACCACCTTTAAAACTCCTATTGGAATGTCTCCCTTCAGACTTGTCAATGAAAAATCTTGTAACTTACTTGTGGAGTTGGAACATAAAGCCTACTGGGCTATTAAGAATCTAATTTTCACTTTCGATAACACTGGCTCGTTGCGCAAGCTACAATTGAACGAACTAGAGGAGATCCGGAATGACATATATGAGAACTCAAGAATTTATGAGGATAGGATGAAGGTATTTCATGATAAGAACATCCTTCGAAAATCATTCTTGACCGGCCAGAAAGTCCTTTTGTATAATTATCGGTTGCATCTTTTATCAGGATAGCTCTAATCTCGTTGATCTGGCCCTTTCACTGTTACAAATGTCTATCCTTATGGGGTTTTTGAGATAGAGAATCTGAAAAATGGCAATAGGTTTAAAGTGTATGCACATCATCTAAAGCTATTTTTGGAGAAATTCGATTCAGAGGACATGTCCATACCTCTAACTAATCCTATATACCAGGATTGATCTCCTAGTCTGATGGAGGTATAGTTAGGTTTATTGCTTTCATGTTATGTTTAGGATAGTTGCTTTATGCTGTTTAGAATTATTTACTTGTACCCTATTGAGTTCTATTTTATGCTAACCCATTTTATGCTGAGAGTCATAGAAAGCTTCAAATTCCTTCCTCCAGGTATTATCTTTCCATCACCATTCCCTTGTTTTTGTTGCCTCATATACATTACATGCTTCTTTCTTTTATATTGAGGATAATGTCAATTTTTTGTGGGAGGTGTGGGGGATTAGGTAAACTAATGAGTGTCTCCTCAGTTTTGAGCAAAATTTTTAAAAAATTTTCAAGGTTTTGAGTTGAAATATGTTTTGGAAAATAAGAAATTTTGTATTTAAGAATGCATTGAGTATGACGAGAAGTGAGATTGGATTTTAAATTGTTGGAGCTTGATCATCTAAGTAAAATATCACTCATAGTTCTTAAATTCGAATTTGATTAAGAAAAAGTTTGAATATCATGTATATCTAAACCACAAGGCACGTTTAATTTGCTTTCTTGGAGTATCCTTGAGTTTCTAATAGTTAGTATGTGGATCATTGTTAGATATTGAGAATTTAGTCAGGAGAATTTTGTCCACCTTAAAAGATGAAAAAATCCAGTTAAAAATAAGAGATCGATAAAAAGGTCATAAAGAATGAAGAATGATAACATCTCTGAGGGGAATGAAAAATGTCTTTGAAAATGATGTAATGTCTAAAAAAGAGAAATAAACAATGGTGACCGTCGATATAAAATCAAAAACTAAAAAAAAGAATGAAAAAGCAGATAGGTTTAGAATTTGTACTTGAGTTTTCAACTAATCTTAATATGATGAAAATGGCTAACATTACGAAACAAAAGTAGTCTTCTGAGAAGTAAATTGATTTTCACCAAGCACATTGAAAAACTTAATATTTGAACTTTCATTCTAATTTAATTGATAAAGATCCTACTTGATTAATTGCATAGTTGATTTGGCTATAAGTTTTCAAGATCCCTTTATCTCACTTAATATAGTCATTCATACTTGATTGAACAAAAGATTGTTTTCTGAAAAAGGATTTTGAACTTGAGATTGAAGATTATTTATCGCATAGTTTGCTCGGGACTAGCAAAATGCAGGTTAGGAGTTGTGTTGAGGGTTAAATATTGCATATTATCCCCTATTTATTTCTTGGTTTTATAAACACAATATGGCTTAAGGGTATATTTTACATGTGTTTGTGTTGCAGGGTGAATTTAAGAACGTGGATTGAAAAGAATGTTAAAAGCATGGATTTAGTGCTCAAAAGTCACCAAGGCAAAGAATGGACCTGTGGAGACCAAGATTGAAGATTTTAAGCTCCCAAGATCCAAGAAAACCGAGTGGAGAAGGAAGGAAGTCGAAAGAACAAACGCAAAAATTACAAAGACTATGCCATCAAGAACCGTTTGATGACATTGAACACTGGTCGATGACAACAAATTTATGTGGGAAAATTGAGTTGGTTGTTAGACATATTGGGTGTTTTTCTCAATCAATCGAAGACATGTTAGATGACTCAAAGGAAGGTACTCAATAACATCGAAGACTGTTGTTCACAACCCTGAGTGTAGGGTCGGATGCAGTAATAATCTCGGTGAGACCAAGGTCGAATCCACAGGGACTAAACTTGTGTGTCTTCTGAAAGTAACTAGAACTAGAACTAGAAGAAGATGTAAACCTAAATCTGAAATAGTTGAGAGAGTGATTTTGAATAAGGTAATTAAAGCTAATAAATTTAAAGGTGATAACTAGGGTACCAAGGATCCACTTGTAGCAATTGAGATACTACCTTGCTTAATTCAAGGACACAACTAGAATCAGACTCTTATCCTATCCAATTGCTAAGAAGAGAATTGTTAGATCTATGAACTTCTCGTGGATATAATCATCAATGGATGAGAGTTCTAAGGATTTGGAAGTGATTCGATCACCTAACCATGCCCAGGAGACGAAGCAAACAATAAGATTTACCAATTCCACAACCATTCATAAGAGAATTGTGAAGGTTAGGAAGGATTCCATCATCCTACCATGCCCAAGGGATGATGGTGAATAACAGGATTTCCTAATTTCACAATCTCAATTTAGGAAAAGAAGATATTTCAAGCTATCGCAGATCTATTGTAATTTATCACAACAGACCATTAAAAACTAAAAATATTCCTTCATAATCAATCTAGAATCCAAGAGAGTTCAACAAAACATGAATCAAAATAAAGCAAACATCTCAATCACACTACAAGCTTCACCTCTTAGCCCTAATTAAGATGTTTAGCCAACAATAGACACGATTGAACTAGAAAATCTTAAACAAAACATTAACTAATGAAGGAGAAGAAAAACTCATGGACGGTGGCTCCACCCTTTTGCTTCATTCCTTAAACCCTAAAAGATTCCTAGGAACATCCTAGGGACCCCTTTTTATAATTTTGCAACTCCAACTTTTGCACCGAGTTGGAAAAATCTAGAAATCGCTTCAAATTTATGCAATTCATGTGTTGTCTACATAACCTTAAACTGGTCGAGGACAACCTTCAACTAGTCGAGGGTCTGCTTCGACTGGTCGAGGATGATGAGAATTTAAAGGATTTTGTCACTGCAATTCGAGTTGAGGAATCTTTAACTCGTCGAGCAGGAGCCTTCGACTGGTCGAAGGAGGGCTTAAACTAGTCAAATAAGGCAGATTTTTAGGGTTCATTTTCTTCACTTCATGTCTTCAATGCTCTTCATTCCTCACTTAGTTTTTTTAGATCTTTGGCATTTGAATTCTTCATTCTTGGCCTCATAAGATCCATCATTGGCTTTGTGATTCTTGAGTGTTAAATCCTTGCTTTTAGCATCCTTTTCAATCCAAGCTCTTAAATTCACCTTGCAACACAAATATAATTAAAATAGAATATTAAGAATTATCATGTTCATTAAACTAAGAAATAAATGGGGGAATAATATGCAATATTTGAACCTCAACACATATCACGCCCCAAACCCGAAAATCGGATTCCCAGGAATCCCGATCGTCGAATCCGGTGCCGACAGCCTCCGTAGTACCCCATTCTCGGCTCCTAGCTTTCATACATCAGATTTCTGATCCTGGGATCCTACAAGGAGGATTTTTTTATATACATTTAACTAGTAATAAGCATAACCAGAAGTTTATCCAAATCAAAAAGGCAACATCATCATCACATATCCACTAATATAATCATTTGAATACAATGCTGAAAGGGAAATATATATGTCAAAATCAAAGCTCCAGAAAACAGCTGCACACTCCAAGCTCAATGCTGCTGCAACCTAACATCACCTGCACGCATCTATCGTGCATAAGCTTATAGAAAACTTAGAGGGTGGTGTAAGTGTGTGCACAAGATAAGTGTCAAGTATTCAATACAATATCATAATCAATACAATACCGGAAAGCTATTAATCCATAAACAATACAATGACTGAATAAACAGAAATACTAATAAGAGCAGGAATTATCCACGTAAATAGAAATACTGACAAGATTATAATCATGCGATAACAGAATAAGCAGAAGTATGAACAAGTCCATAAGTTAATCAATATCAGAATACGCAATATAGGACAGCTATGCAAATGATGAGTCATAGATAATCAAATGTCGAATGATAAGGATATAATGTAATACATAATTCGAAAGAGCTAACAAATATCATCACTCTCATCTAAGTCACAGGAATACAGAAACATAACAACCCATAATGCCACACGCCGATGATGTAATGGAATATGCAGTATATGGTGCTAATGGAATGACTATGCTGGAGTGTGATGTCGGGATGATAGTACGTAGTATCGTAGGCTACGAGGTCCACCACAAGGAACCTCTATCCAAACCAATCACATACCTAAATTTGGATAGTCTGACTCAACGTGGTAAACTCCTGATCTTAGGTTAGTCGCGCGCCCAACCGAAATCCTTGTCATAACGAAGATACACAACAATTAGTTGCGCACCACCAGCCTGAGTGGATAGTGAATGGATGAATGAATGAGTATGCAACTCCTACTCAATAGCTTGTCAGCACAGTAGCCTGCCAACCGTTGGTAGCTCACCTAGTGTGGTAGCTCATGCAGGCCTCATCCCTGCCCACATCACATCGGCCCACATCAGCGTCCGCCCACGTGCGCCCGACCACATGCACAACAGTGACAGGGTGTCATAAAATCATGTCAGTCCTCATATCATGTCAGTCCTCATATCAGTATGGTTCCTCTCTAGGGAAATCACCGGGGTCTATTACACTTCACACCACCTGTCGCCCCAATCAAGCGCACAACTGGGTAAGTGGAAAAGACCTCACTATTCGCCCGTCAGTAGTCTGCCAATACCTACCTGGCTCACCGATAGCGGACCCATTCCTTGAGCTGGTCAAACTCAGCCTAGTCATGCCTACTCCCTCGGACGGGTAAGGCCGCACCCCTTCCAACCGACCACGACACAGTGGAGAGCACAGTCATCTAGTAATCGGCACTCAACGCTCATCTACCTACTCGGTCTAGACGTTGGAGCATCCTTTGGAACCAAGAGAGTGTTTAGGAATTTTCACCCAGGGCCATCTATGGCGGCCCGATGCTCGAACAGATTTTCGGTGTCCCATCTGGCCATCCACGATATGCCTGTGGAGGCTACGGCCCTGATGTCACTAGGGCGTACAGTAATCACAACACAATGCAAGTTGTATGAGTCATACAATCAAATCATGCATCAATCATGCACATGTCATGCGCTCATGTGAGATAATCTCCACCTATCAGGGAGTCTCACATCATCTTGCCCAATGACATGTGCAATGGTCAACCACATCTCATAACAAACATGCAGATGATTCGAATGGGCTTGTATCATGATGTTATGATGTCACATACTCATAAACGGTATCAATAACCGGCGTCGACAATGTGGAATTTTAACCAACATTGCCCCCAAGGAATGAGCCATATAGAATTAAATATATAATGGGCACATGACCTCACACAAGGGCCAAATATACGAAATAGGTGGGCCCTGGTCATGGGCCTAACACATATCACAATGGGCCTTGCCCATATGCCTCAAATACATCTGGATGGGTCACACTTATGGGCCTCGGATATATCACAATGGGCCTCAAATATACTTCGCAGGTGAGTCACATACCTGGGTCTAATACACATCAGTATGGGTTACATCACATAGGCCAATATACATCAATATGGACACAACCCATGGGCTTTAAATACACAATAGGTGGGCCCGACACATTGGCCTCAAATATATACCACGGGTGAGCCTCAATGGACAGGTCACCAATACAACAGGATGGGCCTAATGACATGGACCCCATAAATATATCGAATAGGCCGCACCAATTGGGCCTTACATACATTACAATGGGCCATGACTCATGCGCCTTGCATACATCACAATAGGCCTTGCAACATGGGCCTCATATATATTTAAGGTGGGCCTTAACAACGGGCCTCATACACATCAAGGTGGGCCTCAACAACGGGCCTCATACACATTAAGGTGGGCCTCAACAACGGGCCTCATAAACATCAAGATGGGCCTCAACAATGGGCCTCATACACATCAAGGTGGGCATCAACAACAGGGCTCATACACATCAAGGTGGGCCTCAACAACGGGCCTCATATATGACCTTAGCAACAGGCCAAAAATATATCAAGATGGGCCTAATCAATCATATGGGCTAAATCAATCAAATGGCCGATACGAGCAGGCCGATCAAATGGACCGATACAAATGGGTTGTGCGTCGTGGAGTTATACTAAGCATGTTATAAAGTAATGCCCTATCCTTATAACGCAGCTGGCCTAGACGGCTTGCATAAAACAAGTACGGGCCTACCAATGGGCCCTAGGGAGAGTCGCAATGCGGACATTTAACCAACATTATATTCACAATGTGGACGTCAAACCAACATTGCTCCCAAGGTATAGCCCGTAGTGAATAACATTACGTAAACCAGGTTGGGATCACACATTGCAATGGACCTTAGGTACACTCCATTGGGCCTTAAATACATCAAATGGGCCATGTCATATGGGCCTTTTACTCATAAAATGGGCCACATCAATGGGAGCACCAATGGGCCTTATGTGCATTGCAATGGGTCATAACCCGTGGGCCTTAGATTGCATCAAATCGTTCTCGACCCATGGGCCTTATACATATCAAATGGGCCTAATCCCATGGGCTTTAAAATACATCAAATGGGTCCAATCCCATGAACCTTGGAACACATTAAATGGGTCCACTCTATGGGCCTTAAATTACATCAAATGGGCCTAATGCTATGGGCCTTGGAACACATCAAATGGGTCCACTCTATGGGCCTTAAATAGTTCAACAACTGTCCAGAAAATTCTGGATAGCAATATGTACTTAGATAAAATTTATTATATAAGTTAAATAAAAAGGGAAATACATTAATGAGCCACACATATCAGGAAATAAAATGAGGGAAAAGAGAGATAGAAGGACAATCCGGCCATAGGGAAAGGGGCTCTGCCACTATTGAGCCCTACCAAGATCAATCACACCCTCACATCATACCTAGATTTACATTTACAACATGGATCTTGCACATGCATGGCCTATAATTAAAATGCATGTTGAGGATGTCAACCCCACCATAGTTATAAGGTCTAGATGACCCAAACATAATATGATATGAAATAAAACTATCATGATGGGGCCCATAGAGAAAGGCCCCATGCATGGATCATGCATAAGGTAGGCCATTAGGCCATAACCATGGGATTGTGTGGGATCTCCATCATTGATTGGTGGGTCCTACACTTCCCTCATGAAAGAAAGAAAACATCTAGGCTATAGAAATCAGATTTTTACATCTAGAGGAGCACCCACCGTTCAATCTTCTTGCTCCTATGAGTTCCTTAGCACCTTAGCTTTGATTCCAATGGAGGAGATGGGGAATAGATGGTTAGGATGGGAGATCATGGGGTAGGAAAGTGGGCCACACTTGAAGTTTTGAAAGAGAGGGAGAGGCTTGGAGAATTCTCATACGTATGAGATTTCTCTCCTTAGATTTTTTTGAGTTTGAAAATGAGAAAGAGAGAGAGAGTTGTAAAGGGAGACAGAGATGGGTGATGGATGTGGTGAGTGATGGGTGTAAGAAAATCTTGACTTTTGTGGTCATTTGTGTTAGAAAAGCATGGGTGGTGTAAGAACTTTTTGACTTTGAGGGCTTTTGGTGTAAGAGAGGTATGGGCTTGTAAGAGATTCTTGACTTTTATAGTTTCTTGGGAATGGGTGAAACGTGATGTGTACTTGACATGTACTTGACATGTGATGGATTGATGAATTGATGGGATTGATGTGACACCTCGTAGAGATTCTCTTGGATTTCGCAACGCGAGGCATTTTCTTCACACCGAACGTTGGCCCACATCTCTTGACCAGGGTATCGCCTTGGCGCGCAAGTCGAGGAATATGAATCGCAGCGATAGTGCGGTCGCTATGGTAAAGGTCTTGGGTTGAGTCGATACGGGTTGACGGCATACGAATCAGGGTCGTACGCAAATATTGGTTAAGGGTCGAAAGTTGCCAGAATTCGACCAGTAAGACCGCGGAAGTCTATTGAACGGTACGGTCTAGGATACGAGGCTTACAGCTCTCTCCTCCTAATAAAAATTTTATCCTCGAAATTTAAACCACAACATAACCAATATAAAGCTTACCAAGGGAGGAAAATCCTATCCGAACACAACATGCCAACATAATCAAACACCTAAGAGATGGGAACAATGCCTCTGAATCCTAATCCCCTGCTCCCAAAACGCCTCTCCAACACTACGATGATCCAACAGAACTTCAAATCCTGGATTAGAAACGATCGAACTGGAACACTATACAGCCTCAATCTCAACGACAGGGAACTATATCAGAAAATCTCTAAGTTATTCAAACTCGGGGATCTAATCATTCTAAGCTCTCAACAATCATAAAGCGAAGGATAGCTATTAGTAGATATGTGATGTTATCTCCAGGTATTCCCATGTTATGCTCTGATACCAACTTCTGTCACGCCCCAAACCCGAAAATTGGATTGACAGGAATCCCAATCGCCGAATTCGGTGCCGACAGCCTCCGTAGTATCCCATTCTCGGCTCCTAGCATTCATACGTCAAATTTTCGATCCTGGGATCCTACGAGGAGGATTTTTTTATATACATTTAACTAGTAATAAGCATAACCACAAGTTTACCCAAATCATAAAAGCAACATCATCATCACATATCCACTAATATAATCATTTGAATACAATGCTGAAAGGGAAATATATATGTCGAAATCAAAGCTCCAGAAAACAGCTGCGCGCTCCAAGCTCAATGCTGCTGCAACCTACACGCATCTATCATGCATAAGCTTATAGAAAGCTTAGAGGGTGGTGTAAGTGTGTGCACAAGATAAGTGTCAAGTATTTAATACAATATCATAATCAATACAATACCGGATAGCTATTAATCCATAAACTATACAATGAATGAATAAGCAGAAACACTGATAAGAGCAGGAATTATCAGCGTAAACAGAAATACTGACAAGATTATAATCATGCGATAACAGAATAAGCGGAAGTATGAACAAGTCCATAAGTTAATCAATATCAGAATACGCAATATAGGACAGCTATGCAAATGATGAGTCATAGATAATCAAATGTCGAATGACAAGGATATAATGTAATACACAATTCGAAAGAGCTAACAAATATCATCACTCTCATCTAAGTCACAGGAATACAGAAACATAACAACCCACAATGCCACACGCCAAAGATGTAATGGAATATGCAGTATATGGTGCTAATGGAATGACCATGTTGGAGTGTGATGTCGGGATAATAGTACGTAATATCGCAAGTTACTGGGTCCACCACAAGGAACCTCTATCCAAACCAGTCACATACCTAAATTTGGATAGTCTGACTCAATGTGGTAAACTCCTGACCCCAGGTTAGTCGCGCGCCCAACCAAAATCCTTGCTATAACGAAGATACACAACAATTAGTTGTGCACCACCAGCCTGAGTGGATAGTGAATGGATGAATGAATGAGTATGCAACTCCTACTCAATAGCCTGTCAACATAGTAGCCTGCCAACTGCTGGTAGCTCGCCAAGTGTGGTACCTTGCCCAGGCCTCAGCCCTGCCCACATCACACCCGCCTACATAAGCGTCCGCCCACGTGCGCCCGCCCACATGCACAACAGTGACGGGGTGTCATAATATCATGTTAGTCCTCATATCAGTACGGTTCCTCTCTAGGAAAATCACTGGGGTCTATTACACTTTACACCACCTGCCACCCCAATCAAGCGCACAACTGGATAAGTGGAAAAGACCTCACTATCCGTTTGTCAGTAGTCTGCCAATACCTACCCGGCTCACCGATAGCGGATCCATTTCTCAAGCTGGTCAAACTCAGCCTAGTCATGCCTACTCCCTCGGGCAGGTAAGGCCGCAACCCCTTCCAACCGACCACGACACAGTGAAGAGCGCAACCATCAGGTAATCGGCACTCAACGCTCATCTACCCACTCGGTCTAGACGTTGGAGCATCCTTTGGAACCAAGAGAGTGTTTAGGGATTTTCATCTAGGGCCATCTATGGCGGCCCGATGATCGAATAGATTTCAGTGTCCCATCTGGCCATCCACGATATGCCTGTGGAGGCTATGGCCCTGATGTCACTAGGACGTACAGTAATCATAACACAATGCAAGATGCATGAGTCATACAATCCAATCATGCATCAATCCTGCACATGTCATGCGCTCATGTGAGATAATCTCCACCTATCAGGGAGTCTCACATCATCCTGCCCAATGACATATGCAATGGTCAATCACATCTCATAACAAACATGCAGATGATGCGAATGGGCATGTATCATGATGTTATGATGTCACATACTCATAAACGGTATCAATAACTGGCATCGACAATGTGGACTTTTAACTAACATTGCCCCCAAGGAATGGGCCACATAGAATCAAATATATAATGGGCACATGGCCTCACACAAGGGTGAAATATACGAAACAGGTGGGCCCTGGTCATGGGCCTAACACATATCACAATGGTCCTTTCCCATAGGCCTCAAATACATCTAGATGGGTCACACTTATGGGCCTCGGATATATCACAATGGGCCTCAAATATACTTCGCAGGTGAGTCACATACCTGGGTCTAATACACATTAGTATGGGTTACATCACATAGGCCAATATACATCAATATGGACACAACCCATGGGCTTTAAATACACAATAGATGGGCCCTACACATGAGCCTCAAATATATACCACGGGTGAGCCTCAATGGACAGGTCACCAATACAACAAGATGGGCCTAATGACATGGACCCCATAAATATATCGAATAGGCCGCACCAATTGGGTCTTACATACATTGCAATGGGTCATGACCCATGCGCCTTGCATACATCATAATGGGCCTTGCAACATGAGCCTCATATATATTTAAGGTGGGCCTCAACAACGGGCCTCATATACATCAAGGTGGGCCTTAACAACGGGCCTCATACACATCAAGATGGCCCTCAACAACGGGCCTCATACACATCAAGGTGGGCCTCAACAACAGGCCTCATACACATCAAGGTGGGCCTCAATAATGGGCCTCATACACATCAAGGTGGGCCTCAACAATGGGCCTCATATATGACCTTAGCAACAGGCCACAAATATATCAAGATGGGCCTAATCAATCATATGGGCTAAATCAATCAAATGGCCGATACAAGCAGGCCGATCAAATGGACCGATACAAATGGGCTGTGCGTCATGGAGTTATACTAAGCATGTTATAAAGTAATGCCCTATCCTTACAATGCAGCTGGCCTAGACGGCTTACATACAATAAGTACGGGCCTACTAATGGGCCCTAGGGAGAGTCGCAATACGGACATTTAACCAACATTATATTCGCAATGTGGACGTCAAACCAACATTGCTCCCAAGGTGTAGCCCGTAGTGAATAACATTATGTAAATCAGGTTGGGATCACACATTATAATGGACCTTAGGTACACCCCATTGGGCCTTAAATACATCAAATGGGCCATGTCATATGGGCCTTTTACTCATAAAATGGGCCACATCAATGGGCCACACTAATGGGCCTTATGTGCATTGCAATGGGTCATAACTCGTGGGCCTTAGATTGCATCAAATGGTTCTCGACCCATGAGCCTTATACATATCAAATGGGCCTAATCCCATGGGCTTTAAAATACATCAAATGGGTCCAATCCCATGGACCTTGGAACACATCAAATGGGTCCACTCTATGGGCCTTAAATTACATCAAATGGGCCTAATCCCATGGGCCTTAAATTACATCAAATGGGCCTAATCCCATGGGCCTTGGAACACATCAAATGGGTCCACTCTATGGGCCTTAAATAGTTCAACAACTAGCTACATTCATGGACCCAATTAAATTCAACTGTGGTGGGCCTCAAAAGTACATTCATTAAGCCCAACATTTAAGGAACTAAAGGTATAAATCATTTCCTCTAAGATCTTTATAATATGGTGGGCCCCACTCCTCAAAATTTCAGCCCAAGGCCAACATAATTATAACATGTTGTTGTCCTAAATTTGGGGCACTCAATTGGAGTGGGTCCAAGGCCTCTAAAACTCTAAAAATTGAGGGCTAAGGTCCCTCATCTTGCATACAATGAGAGGAAACCAAAAAAGGTGGCCCACCATCAGAAGAAATATTTTTGAATTATACTTTTTTATCAAGGCATATTGCTGGACTGCACAACAGAAAAAATCTGGGAGTCCAACCATCTTGGCCCATTCTTTTGGATACCCAAACGGAGTCACTTGAGGCTGAAATTTGATAGAGTGATACTTCCATAGGTGGGCCACACCCTACAAAATTTCATAATTTTTAGATATCTCTAAGTATTTTAATTAATTTAAACAAAACAGACTGGCCAGAAAAATCGGACAGACCTGGCGTCCCAACGTGGTTGGCCAGTCCAGCCCTCACCACGGTGTGTACAGGGGTCCATTGGCCCTGCAATTTGGTAGGTGGGTTCTAAAATAAGTGGACCACACTCCTAAAAAATTTTAAAATTTTTGGACATCTTTAAATATTTTAATTCATTTACATAAATCAATTTGTCCTGAAAATCGGACTGATCTGGACACCATATTATAATGGGCCGGTCCCGCCATCACCATGGTATGTACAGGCGTCCATTGGCCCTAAAATTTTGGAGGTGGGTCCTTCCATAAGTAGGCCACCCCCATGAAAATTTTTATAATTTTTAAACACCCATAGATATTTTAATAAATTTTAAAAATCCAACTGTCTAAGGTGGAATGTTGCTGGAACAGTGCAGAAAATCCAGACTGTCCGCCTCACTTGGACCACACCTTTGGGATCCCAATGAAGGTCAGTTAGGGCTAAAATTTGGGGGACATCAAGATGAGATCCCCACCTTTCAGAAAAGTATATTTAATAGGTATGAATAGTCTCCCAAACAGTCCCAAAATCTTGTCCAAAAATTGTCCAGAAAATTCTGGACAGTAACATGTACTTAGATATAATTTATTATATAAGTTAAATAAAAAGGGAAATACATTAATGGGCCACACATATCAGGAAATAAAATGAGAGAAAAGAGAGATAAAAGGATAATCTGGCCATAGGGAAAGGGGCTCCGCCACTATTAAGCCCTCCCAAGATCAATCACACCCGCACATCATACCTATATTTACATTTACAACATGGATCTTGTACATGCATGGCCTATAATTAAAATGCATGCTCAGGATGTCATCCCCACCATGGTTATAAGGTCTAGATGACCCAAAAGATAATATGATATGAAATAAAACTATCATGATGGGGCCCATAGAGAAAGGCCCCATGCATGGATCATGCATGCATAAGGTAGGCCATTAGGCTACAACCATGGGATTGTGTGGGATCTCCATCATTGATTGGTGAGTCCTACACTTCCCTCATGAAAGAAAGAAAACATCTAGGCTATAGAAATCATATTTTTACATGTATATGATCACCCACTGTTCGATCTTCTTACTCCCATGAGTTCCTTAGCACCTTAGCTTTGATTCCAATGGAGGAGATGAGGAATGAATGGTTAGGATGGGAGATCATGGGGTAGGAAAGTGGGCCACACTAGAAGTTTTGAAAGAGAGGGAGAGGCTTGGAGAATTCTCATACGTATGTGATTTCTCTCCTTAGATTTTTTTGAGTTTGAAAATGAGAAAGAGAGAGAGAGAGTTGTAAAGGGAGACAGAGGTGGGTGATGGATGTGGTGAGTCATGGGTGTAAGAAAATATTGACTTTTGTGGCCATTTGTGTAAGAAAAGCATGGGTGGTGTAAGAACTTTTTGACTTTGAGGGCTTTTAGTGTAAGAGAGGTATGGGCTTGTAAGAGATTCTTGACTTTTGTAGTTGCTTAGGAATGGGTGAAATGTGATGTGTACTTGACATATACTTGACATGTGATGGATTGATGGATTGATGGGATTGATATGACACCTTGTAGAGATTCTCTTAGATTTCATAACGTGCGACATTTTCTTTGCACCGATCATTGGCCCACATCTCTTGACCAGGGTATCGCCTCGGCGCGCAAGTCGCGGCATCAGAATCGCAGCGACGGCGCGATCGCTATGGTAAAGGTCTTGGGTTGAGTAATTACGGGTTGACGGCATACGAATCAGGGTCATATGCAAATATTGGTTAAGGGTCGAAGGTTGCCAAAATTCAACCAGTAAGACCACGGAAGTCTATGGAATGGTACGGTCTACGATACGGGGCTTACAACACAATCCCCAACCAGCATTTTACTTGTTCCGAGCAAAGTATGCGAAAATTATTTCGAGAACCACAGGATAATTTTTATAAGCTCGAGTGATTTTTTTAAAAAAATCCAAATAATAAAATTCTAAGATACATCAAATGTTGAGCATTACCTTCTCCTCAACTCTAGCACTTTGTAAATTTCACAATCTAGTTCAAAGTATTAATCCTCCAATTAGAACAATTCTAAACATTGAGTTCCATGAGTGTGTAATGAAGCTTAGACTTATCACACTCAAAGGTTCAATTTTCCATTTTCATGATAATATTGATAATCAAAAGAGCATTCAAGATGACCAAAACCTAAACCACAACTTGCCTTACAATTCAGTTTAATTTTTTTAAATTCTTTCAACTTTTAATTTTTTCATCGATGGATTTCACGTTATATTTAATCTTTTCAATGATCTTCAATAATTAGTCATTTTCGACGATAACTGTTTTTTTTAGCTGGGTATTTATTTATTTTTCTTTCTTTTCAATTCTTCTTATTGAATATGATGGACAAATTCCCCAGGTTGGTTCCTTCCTTGCTTAATAATCACTAAGTGAACAATTCAATGTTGACTGAAGCTTTAATGTGAAACCTAGATGTGACATGTGAAATTTTAACTCAATCAATGTTTAAAACTTCTAATCATGGATTAATAATTTGAACTTAACTGTGAGATCTAACAAGTAATTGAATCCAAGAGTCATAAATCACCAACATTAAGTATCTTATACTTCTAAATCATGGATGAACTTCAAAATCACTTAAATTTATAAAAATTTCAGAAACATTTTCACAAATTTTTCTCAAAGACAAAGAAAACACTAGTTATCCTGCCTAATCCACACCCCCAATCTAAAATCTACATTATCATCAATGCAAAGATATAAGCATGTAAATCATATGAGACAACAAAAGTAAAGGAGAAGTGATGGAAAGGTAGTACTTGAAGAAGGAATTTTGAGGTGTTTCCAATGATCTCGATGTGAAAAATGGGTTAACACAAAAGACTCAAACCAATTATAAGAAAACTATCCTAAATTCCATAAAAATAATAAACTAACCCTATACTAGGAAAGCAAGGGAAAAGCTACTCAGTTATGCTTTAAGGTTCCTCCTCTGACCAATATCTTAATAAATTTCTCAGTAGGTTTCTCAACAAGATCATCCAAAAGCCCTTTTTGCAATAGGCTTGGATGTACTGGAGCATAAATTTGTAGAGAAATTTATGGACCTCAACATAATGTTTCTTTTTAATCTCCTAAGGTGTCCAAAGTATATACAATTCACTTGTGATAAAAAAAGATTCAATGTCAGCATAACATGGTGAATTAGAGACTACACATGGATGAAATTTAGAAAATTTCTCAGAAAGTGATGTAGTCTCGACACATTCTGAAGTTTTAGACTTGGTTCAATTTTCAGCTCCTCCTCCCGTGACAGTAAACATTCAGGATCTATGGAGGGAAGGGTTTCAAACTAAAGGTTCTCTCGGTCAGTAACAACTACCGAGATGTTGTCTTGCAAGGCATTCACTACGTCTTGTATCATAGGATCATTTGAATCTGCACAGTGTGCCAAGTAATCTTCCAAAGAGTTAAAAAATTCAATTGTGAGTGGCTCATTCTTCACATTAAAGTTTGTGATTATTTGCCTAAGGATTCCATCGTCTTTGAAAGTAGATTGACGCATGCTCTCTTCCTCTTTCCCTTCACAGACAGATTGAGGATTAATAGGGGAAGCATTAATGTGAAGACTCTGTTCATTGAAGCTTCTCAATAGAGGCATCGAATCGTCAAAAGTGTACAGCTCAGATGGTGGCCGCAACTAGGTGGTTTCAAATTCCAGAGTCATATCAAGCAACTCGTCCATCTCTCGAATCATATCATCATTCAATTCAGGGGAGTGGTCTAAACATACCTCACAAACGTTGAAAGGGTTAGTTGTAAGTGGTTCATCCTCCACATTTAAATTAGTCATGTCAGATGGGTGAATTAGATCTCTATTGTCGTCAACTTCATGAACCTCTTTATCAGTGAGTGTCATCCTAAAGCAAGATGTGCCACAGAAATTCAAAGATCCCGATAGCCCAACCATATCTTGTGTAATTGGGAACAACTGAAAAGGGCGAGCACCAAGTCCTAAAGGGGAGGTGAGTAGGACTATGCCAAATAAAAATAAAATGTGGAAAGATAACACAGATAGTAGCAATATAAAGCAACCTCAAATGTAAGTATTGTAAGACCCGTATCCTAGTCCGTACTGTTCCTTCAACTCTCGCGATCCTTCCTGTCGAATTCCACAACCTGCGACCGATAATCGATGTTTACACGTGAACTTAAGTCGTATCCTATAGAATTGAGTCGGCTTGATCCGAGACTTGTACCATTACGACCGCACAGTCGTCGCGGTTCCAACGCCGTGACTCAAGTACCGATCCGATACCCTAACTAAGAGATGTAAGCCAGCATTTATTTTGAGAAAAACACCGCACGTTTGTAATCCCAAGAGAATCTCTACAACATGTCCCATCAATCGCATCAATCACCTCTCATGTCAAGTATAAAGCACCCATGCTTTCTTTCTCCACAAGTCAAGTAACCACCAAGTCAACTCGCATGTCAAGTACACCATCACCTCACCCATCACTCACATCCATCACCCATCTTTCACATCTCCTTTCAACCCTCTATCTCTCCCTTATTTCCCAAGCAAAAAATCCCAAGCAAGAGAGAGCCCACGTCCAAGCTCTTCCCATGGAGAGAAAAGTGCATTTGTGAGGCCCACTTTCCCATCCTAAAACCTCCATCCTAGCCATCCAAATCTCATCATCCACCATCAAAGAGAAGCACAAGGAGACCGGCATTCCAACGGACCGAGAAGATCGATAGGTGGGTGCTTGATAAGAGTAGTTTTTCATGTTTTTAAGATGGGTCAAGTGAGGCCAACCAATCGATGGTTTGGATTTCACTTGGGACCCTAAGATGTGGCCGATGGCCCACTAGGATCATCATGATCGTTCCATGATGGGGCCATTCTCCATGGACCCCATCATGATGTTTACTGTCCATATTGGTGGAGAAAGGATCTCCACCTTTGATCTTCGATTTCGGTGGACCCATGTGTAAAGGGATCCATTTGATATATGTTGTAGATCATGGAACGGAGGGAACATAGTGTCGGGGTCCCTCCATCACGCGTGTCCCACTCTCCTTCTCCCTCTCTTTTTCTCTCTCTTTCTTTTATTCTTGCTATGTGATGATGTAGTGGTGTGGCCCACTTGGATGGATCTCACCTTAAAGTATGTTTTATCCATTCCATTCATCCATTTGGTGGCCCACCGGGGCAAGGCCCACCCTATGCATGTGCCACGCCAAGACTATCCAGCGTCCAAGGATGCTGGACGTGGAAAGAAAACACAAATATTGGCTTGGTTATACAAGCCATTGGGGTGAACCACTTGTATAGGACCCACCTTGATGTATGTTTCTAATCCAAACCATCCTCCTCACTCCCTGACTCATTTTAGGTGTTGAGCCAAAAAATGAGGTTGATCGGAGTATTTAGTGGGCCATAGTGTTGAAAACAGTATCATTACCATTGAAATCTATCCTGATTTTCTTACACGTTGAAAAAGGCCCAATATTGGTCTTGATTGAATGGTTATGGGCAGTGGAATCTAATGGCTGGGATGGATCTGTCCGATGGGGGCCCTATACATGGAAAACCACGAAATCATAGTTTTCAAAAAAAAATATAAGACATGCAGCAGGCCTGCTGTTGCCAGAGGCACAGGCAGCACCAGCGCATGTGGGAAACGTCCCAGTAGGGACCCACGACCCTGTATGTGGGCACCATCATGATGTATATTTTGTATCCACTCCATCCACGAGGTGAACCACCCCCTGAGGTGGGTCCTCTCCAAATTTCAACCACATCCAGATCTCAGGTGGCCCACACCACAAGAAACAGCGGTGATTGAACCCTACCATTGAAACCTTTTTGGGGCCCATAAGAGTTTTGGATCAAGATAAAATTTATTTTTCCTCCTCACCCATGTCACTGTGACCTTTTCAAGAGGTTGGATGGTAATTAAACATTATGGTGGGCCCCCCTACGTGGGACCCACAATGATGTATGTGCCTTATTTCCACCGTCCACCCGGACGGTGGAGCCCTCTGATGTATGTATTATCCATACCGTCCAGCCATTTTCTTGGGTTGTTGGACGCTCAGTGAACCCCACCCTTGATGCATGTGTTGCATCCACACTGTCCAACCCTTATGTGGACCCCCACCATGATGTATGTGTTATATCCAAACCGTCCATTTATTTTGTAAATTCATTTTATGGGTATGACCTAAAGAATGAGCCGGATCCATAGTTCGGTAGACCCCATCATGATGCATGTGTTGCATCCAAACCATCCATTTATTTTATAAATTCATTTTATGGTAAGATCTATGGTTCAAGTGGGCCCACCTTAGTATGTGTATAGGGCCCATATTGATTTAATTGTGGCCATTCATTGAGGCCTACCTTGGTGTATGTATAATGCCCATGGGATTAGGCCCATTTAACATATGTAAGGCCCATTTTGATGTATTATAAGGCCCATGGGGTATGGTCCATTGCAATGTACATAAGGCCCATTGGCGCGGCCCATTGATGTGGCCCACTCGATGAATTTGAGGCCCATATGATATGGCCCATTTAATATGTATAAGGCCCATGGACACGGTCCACTTGATGAGTATAAGGCCCATTAGTGCGGCCATTGTTGTAGCCTAGTTAATATATATGAAGCCCATTGGAGAGGCCCATGGACATGGTCCACTTGATGAGTATAAGGCCCATTAGTGCGGCCATTATTGTAGCCTAGTTAAAATATATGAAACCCATTGGAGAGGCCCATGGACATGGTCCACTTGATGAACGTAAGGCCCATTGGTGCGACCCATGGACGCGGTCCACTTGATGTATATGGGGTCCATGGGTAAAGGTCCATTGTGATGTATGAGGGCACATGGGTTGAAGCCCATTGTGATGTATTTGGAGCCCATGGGTTGAAGCCCATTGTGATGTATTAGGGTCCATGGGTTGAGGCCCATTGTGATGTATTTGGGGCCCATGGTTTGAGGTCCATTGCAATGTACTAGGGCCCGTGGGCTGAGGCCTATTATGATGTATTTCCGACTCATTTGGCAAGGCCCATTGTGATGTGTTTCCACCTCATATGTTGTGGCCCATTGTTATATATTAGGGCCCATCTTGATTTATTCGTGGCCGTCTTTTAAGGCCCACCTTGGTATATATATGAGGCCCAAGTGATTAGGCCCACTTTGATGTATTTGTGGCCCATTGCTAAGGCCCACCTTGGTATATATGAGGCCCGTTTGACATATTGGAGGCCCATGGGTCGAGGCCCAATGAGATGTACCTAAGGCCCATTGAATGTGATTCCACCATCGTTATGTGTTGACCTTTATGGTAAGTCATGCCTTGGGAGCAATGATGGTTTGACGTCCATATTGTAAGAATAATGTTGGTTAAATGTTTGCATTATAACTCTCCCTAGGGCCAATTGATAGGCGCATACTTATTGTGTGTAGGCCGTTTAGGCCCATCTTCGTTGTGAGAGTAGTTTATCACCTTATAACATGCTTAGTGTAACTCCATGATTTATGCCCATACGCATCATATGCATGCCTGATGTGAGGAATGTTTTAACATGGCATACGCCATTGGGCAGACCATTTATGGGACTCCTTATGAGACGGAGTGCCCCACATTTCGCGCAATATGCGTAGGATTATTGCATGACTGGTTAGTGTGACTCATGCATCTCGCATATATGTGACTTGATCATTGTATGCCCTAGTGACATCAGGGCCGTGGCTTCCACAGGCACATCGTGGATGGCCAGATGGGACACCAAAAATGCTTGGTTCTACCACTATGGGCACGTAGGATGTCCTTGGGTGAAAATCCCAGAACCTCCTTGGTACCAAGAGATGCTCCAACGTCTAGACCGAGTGGAATATGAGCGTCGATGCCTATACCATGAGGTCGTGTCTCCCACTATGTCGTGGTCGGTTGGAAGGGGGTGTGGCCTTATCCACTCGAGTGAGGGGGCTATAAGCTAAGCTGAGTATGACCAGCTCATAAATGGGTCCACTATTGATGTGCCGGATAGGTATTGACAGACTGTTGGCCAGGCGGATAGTGAGGTCTCTTACGCTCGCTGGGCTTCACAGCTAGGGAGGAGGTAGTCAGAGTGGAGTGTAATGGACCTTGGTGATTTCCAAGAGAGGAACTATACTGATATGTGGACTTGATATGAGGATTGACATGATATTATGACACCCCATCACTGTTGTACATGTGGGTGGACGCTGATGTGGGCAGGGCTGAGGCCTAGCCGAGCTACCACACTGGGCGAGCTACTAGCGGTTAGCAGGATACTTTGCTAATAGGTTACTGAATAGGAGTTGCATACTCATTCATTCATCCATTCACTATCCACTTAGGCTGGCGGTGTGCAACTATTTGTTACGTGTACCTTCACAATGGCCAGGATTTCGATTGGGGCGCACAACTAACCTGAGATCTGGAGTTTACCACATTGTGTTTGACTATCCAAATTTAGGTATGAGACTGGTTTGGATAGAATTCCCTTGTGATGGACCCCATAGCCTGCGATACTGCGTACTATCATCCCGACTTCACTCCAGCTTGGTCATTTCATTCGCATAACATATTGCATTTCATCCACAGCATATGACATTTTGGATTACTACGTTTCTGCACTTATATGGCTTTGAAGGACTTGACAGGATCTGCATATTGCATCGCATCTGCAGTATATAATATTTGGCTCATTATGATCTGCATTGCGTACTCTGATATTATGTGATTCATGGACTTACCAGTATATTTCTGCTTACTCTGATATCAAATGATTCATGATCTTATTAGTATTTCCATTTACCTCGATGATGTATGATTTATGGACTTTATTATATACTCGGCACTTACCTTACACACACTTACACCACCCTCTAAGCTTTTGTAAGCTTATGCACGATAGATGCGTGCAAGTGGCGTTAGGTTTTAGCAGCGTTGAGCTTGGAGCGTGCAGCGGTTTTCAGGAGCTCTGATTTTAATATATGTATTTTTCTTTCAGTATTTTATTCAAGTGATTATATTAGTGGATATGTGATGATGATGTTGCCTTTATGATTTGGGTAAACTTGTGGTTATGCTTATTACAAGACAAATGTACGTTGAAAAGTCCTCCTTGTAGGATCCCAGGATCGAAATCTGGTATATGCTGCGCTGAGAGTCAAGAATGGGGTACTACGGAGGCTGTTAACACTGGATTCAGCGATCGAGATTCCTGTGAATCTGATTTTCAGGTTTGGGGCATGACAGAAGTTGGTATCAGAGCATAACTTGGGAATACCTGAAGATAACATCGCATATCTGCTGATAGTTATCCTGCACTCTATGATTGTTGAGAACTTAGAATGGTTAGATCCCCGAGTTTGAATAACTTAGAGAGTTTCTGATCTAGCTCCTTACCGTTGAGATTGTGAGACTTTATAGAATTTCAATTTCGATCATTTCTGATCCAAGATTCGAGATGCAGTTGGATCATCATAGTTTAGATGAGGCATCTTGGGAGCGTGAGGCAGAGATTCTAGAGCGCTATCTCCATCTTTTCGATATTTGATTGTATGATGTATGGTGTTATAATTATATATGATGTTATGTTTTCTATTCCCTCATGAGTTATGTCTTAGCTGTAATAGTAGTATAAATTTTGAGGATGAAATTTTTATTAGGCGGGGAGAGCTATAAGACCCATATCCTAGTCCGTACTGTTTCGTCAACTCCCGCGATCCTTCCTGTCGAATTCCACAATCTGCGACCGATAATCGATGTTTACGCGTGAACCTAAGTTGTATCCCATAGAATTGAGTTGGCTTGATCAGAGACTTGTACCATTACGACCGCACAGTCGCCACGGTTCCAACACCGCGACTCATGTACCAATCTGATACCCTGACTAAGAGATGTGAGCGGGCGTTTATTTCGAGAAAAATGCCACGTGTTTGCAATCCTAAGAGAATCTTTAGAATATGTCCCATCAATCCCATCAATCACCTCTCATGTCAAGTACAAAGCACCCATGCTTTCTTTCTCCACAAGTCAAGTAACCACCAAGTCAACTCTCATGTCAAGTACACCATCACCTCACCCATCACTCACATCCATCACCCATCTTTCACATCTCCTTACAACCCTCTATCTCTCCCTTATTTCCCAAGCAACAAATCCCAAGCAAGAGAGAACCCACGTCCAAGCTCTTCCCATGGAGAGAAAAGTGCATTTGTGAGGCCCACTTTCCCATCCTAAAACCTCCATCCTAGCCATCCAAATCTCATCATCCACTATCAAAGAGAAGCACAAGGAGACCGGCATTCCAACGGACCGAGAAGATCGATAGGTGGGTGCTTGATAAGAGTAGTTTTCATGTTTTTAAGATGGGTCAAGTGAGGCCAACCGATCAATGGTTTGGATTTCACTTGGGACCCTAAGATGTGGCCGATGGCCCACTAGGATCATCATGATCGTTCCATGATGGGGACATTCTCCATGGACCCCATCATGATGTTTATTTCTTTACATTAGAAAGGCCATCTAGACCGTCCATATTGCTGGAGAACGGATCTCCACCATTGTTCGATTTTGGTGGACCCATGTGTAAAGGGATCCGTTTGATGTATGTTGTAGATCATGGAACGGAGGGCCCATAGTGTCGGGGTCCCTCCATCACGCGTGTCCCACTCTCCTTCTCCTTCTCTTTTTCTCTCTCTTTCTTTTATTCTTGTTATGTGATGATGTAGTGGTGTGGCCCACTTGGATGGATCTCACCTTAAAGTATGTTTTATCCATTCCATTCATCCATTTGGTGGCCCATCGGGGCAAGGCCCACCCTATGCATGTGCCACGCCAAGACTAACCAGCGTCTAAGGACGCTGGACGTGGAAAGAAAACACAAATATTGGCTTGGTTCTATAAGCCATTGGGGTGAACCACTTGTATAGGACCCACCTTGATGTATGTTTCTAATCCAAACCATCCACCTCACTCCCTGACTCATTTTAGGCATTGAGCCAAAAAATGAGGTTGATCGGAGTATTTAGTGGGCCATAGTATTGAAAATAGTATCATTACCATTAAAATCTATTCAGATTTTTCTTACACGTTGAAAAAGGCCCAATATTGGTCTTGATTGAATGGTTATGGGCGGTGGAATCTAATGGCTGGGATGGATCTGTCCGATGTGGGCCATAAACGTGGAAAACCACGAAATCATAGTTTTCAAAAAATATATATATAAGACATGCAGCAGGCCTGTGGACTGAGGCCCATTATGATGTATTTGGGGCCCATGGTTTGAGGTCCATTGCGATGTATTAGGGCCCGTGGACTGAGGCCCATTATGATGTATTTTCGACCCATTTGGTAAGGCCCATTGTGATGTGTTTTCCGCCTCATATGTTGTGGCCCATTGTGATATATTAGGGCCCATGGATTGAGGCTTATCTTGATTTATTGGTGGCCATCTTTTAAGGCCCACCTTGGTATATATATGAGGCCCAAGTGATTAGGCCCACCTTAATGTATTTGTGGCCCGTTGCTAAGGCCCACCTTGGTATATATGAGGCCCAAGTTATGAGGCCCGTTTGACATATTGGAGGCCCATGGGTCGAGGCCCAATGGGATGTACCTAAGGCCCATTGAATGTGATTCCACCATGGTGTATGTATTGACCTTTATGGCAAGTCGTGCCTTGGGAGAAATGATGGTTTGACGTCCATATTGTAAGAATAATGATGGTAAAATGTCTGCATTATAACTCTCCCTAGGGCCCATTGGTAAGCCCATACTTGTTGTGTGTAGGCCATTTAAGCCCATACTTCGTTGTGAGAGTAGTTTATCACCTTATAACTTGCTTAGTGTAACTCCATGATTCATACCCATACGCATCATATGTATGCTTGATGTGAGGAATGCTTGATCATAGCATACGCCATTGGGCAGACCATTTATGGGACTCCTTATGAGACAGAGTGCCCCACATTTCGTGCAATATGCACAGGATCGTTGCATGACTGGTTAGTGTGACTCATGCATCTCGCATATATGTGACTTGATCATTGTACGCCTTAGCGACATCAGGGCCGTGACCTCCACAAGCACATCATGGATGGCCAGATGGGACATCGAAAATGCTTAGTTCTACTACTATGGGCACGTAGGATGTCCTTGGATGAAAATCCTAGAACCTCCTTGGTACCAAGAGATGCTCCAACGTATAGATCGAGTGGAATATGAGCGTCGGTGTCTATACCATGAGGCCGTGTCTCCCACTGTGTCGTGGTCTGTTGAAAGGGGGTGTGGCCTTATCCGCCCTAGTGAGGGGGCTATAAGCTAGGCTGAGTATGACCAGCTCATAAATGGGTCCGCTCTCGGTGTGCCGGATAGGTATTGGCAGACTGTTGGCCAAGCGGATAGTGAGGTCTCTTCCGCTCACTGGGCTGTGCAGCCAGGGAGGAGGCAGTCGGAGTGGAGTGTAATAGACCCCGGTGATTTTCCAGAGAGGAACCGTACTGATATGTGGACTTGATATGAGGACTGGCATGATATTATAATATCCCGTCACTGTTGTACATGTGGGTGGATGCTGATGTGGGCGGGTGTGATGTGGGCGGGTCTGAGGCTTGGGCGAGCTACCAGCTGTTGCCAGGCTACTGTGTTAACAGGCTATTGAATAGGAGTTGCATACTCATTCATTCATCCATTCACTATCCACTCAGGCTGGCGGTGCGTAACTATTTATTACATGTACCTTCACAATGGCCAGGATTTCAGTTGGAGCGCACGACTAACCTGAGAGTTATGTCTTAGCTGCGATAGTAGTATAAATTTTGAGGATGAAATTTTTATTAGGTGGGGAGAGCTGTAAGACCCGTATCCTAGTCCGTACTGTTTCATCAACTCCCGCGATCCTTCCTGTCAAATTCTGACAACCTGTGACCGATAATCGATGTTTGGGCATGAACCTAAACCGTATACTATAGAATTGAGTCAGCTTGATCCAAGACTTGTACCATTACGACCGCACAGTCACTACGGTTCCAACGCCGCGACTCATATACCGATCCGATACCCTGACTAAGAGATGTGAGTCGGCGTTTATTTCAAGAAAAATGCCACGAGTTTGCAATCCCAAGAGAATCTTTAGAACATGTCCCATCAATCTCATCAATCACCTCTCATGTCAAGTACAAAGCACCCATGCTTTCTTTCTTCACAAGTCAAGCAACCACCAAATCAACTCTCATGTCAAGTACACCATCACCTCACCCATCACTCACATCCATCACCCATCTTTCACATCTCTTTAGAACCCTCTCTCTCTCCCTCATTTTCCAAGCAACATATCCCAAGCAAGAGAGAACCCACGTGCAAGCTCTTCCCATGGAGAGAAAAGTGTATTTGTGAGGCCCACTTTCCCATCCTAAAACCTCCATCCTAGCCATCCAAATCTCATCATCTACCATCAAAGACAAGCATAAGGAGACCGATATTCCAACGGATTGAGAAGATCGATAGGTGGGTGCTTGATAAGAGTAGTTTTTCATGTTTTTAAGATGGGCCAAGTGAGGGCAATCGATCAATGGTTTGGATTTCACTTGGGACCTAAGATGTGGCCGATGGCCCACTAGGATCATCATGATCGTTCCATGATGGGGCATTCTCCATGGACCCCATCATGATGTTTTTTTCTTTACATTAGAAAGGTCATCTAGACCGTCCATATTGGTGGAGAAAGGATCTCCACCTTTGATCTTCAATTTTGGTGGACCCATGTGTAAAGGGATCCATTTGATATATGTTGTAGATCATGGAACAGAGGGCCCATAGTGTCGGGGTCCCTCCATCACGCGTGTCCCACTCACCTTCTCCCTCTCTTTTTCTCTTTCTTTTATTCTTGCTATGTGATGATGTAGTGGTGTGGCCCACTTGGATGGATCTCACCTTAAAGTATGTTTTATCCATTTCATTCATCCATTTGGTGGCCCACCGGGGCAAGGCCCACCCTATGCATGTGCCACGCCAAGACTATCCAGCGTCCAGGGATGCTGGACGTGGAGAGAAAACACAAATATTGGCTTGGTTCTACAAGCCATTGGGGTGAACCACTTGTATAGGACCCACCTTGATGTATGTTTCTAATCCAAACCATCCACCTCACTCCCTGACTCATTTTAGGTGTTGAGCCAAAAAATGAGGTTGATCGGAGTATTTAGTGGGCCATAGTGTTGAAAACAGTATCATTACCATTGAAATCTATCCATATTTTTCTTACATGTTGAAAAAGGCCCAATATTGGTCTTGATTGAATGGTTTTGGGCAGTGGAATCTAATGGCTGGGATGGATCTGTCCGATGCAGGCCCTATAAGTGGAAAACCATGAAATCATAGTTTTCAAAAAAAAATATAGGACATGCAGTAGGCCTGCTGCTGCCAGAGGCACAGGCAGCGCCTGTGCATGCGGGCGATATCCCAGCAGGGACCTACGACCCTGTATGTGGGCCCCATCATGATGTATATTTTGTATCCACGCCATCCACGAGGTGGACCACCCCCTAAGGTGAGTCCCCTCCAAATTTCAGCCGCATCCAGATCTCAGGTGGCCCACACCACAAGAAACAATGGTGATTGAACTCTACCATTGAAAACTTTTTGGGGCCCATAGAAGTTTTGGATCAAGCTAAATTTGTTTTTCCTCCTCACCCAGGTCTCTGTGACCTTATCAACAGGTTGGATGGTAATTAAACATTATGGTGGGCCCCCCCACATGGGACCCACAATGATGTATGTGCCTTATTTCCACCGTCTGCCTGGACGGTGGAGCCCTCTGATGTATGTATTATCCATACCGTCCAGCCATTTCTTGGGCTGTTGGACACTCTGTGAACCCCACCCTTGATGCATGTGTTCCATCCACACCATCCAACCCTTATGTGGACCCCTACCATGATGTATGTGTTATATCCAAACCGTCCATTTATTTTGTAAATTCATTTTATGGGTATGAGCTAAAGAATGAGTCGGATTCATAGTTCGGTAGACCCACCATGATGCATGTGTTGCATCCAAACCGTCCATTTATTTTATAAATTAATTTTATGGTAAGATCTATGGTTCAAGTGAGCCTACCTTGGTATGTGTATAGGGCCCATATTGATTTATTGTGGCCATTCATTGAGGCCTACCTTGGTGTACGTATAATGCCCATGGGATTAGGCCCATTTAACATATGTAAGGCCCATTTTGATGTATTATAAGGCCCATGGTGTATGGTCCATTGCAATGTACATAAGGCCCATTGGCGCGGCCCATTGATGTGGCCCACTCGATGAATATGAGGCCCATATGATATGGCCCATTTGATATGTATAAGGCCCATGGACACGATCGACTTGATGAGTATAAGGCCCATTAGTGCGGCCATTGTTGTAGCCTAGTTGATATATATGAAGCCCATTGGAGAGGCCCAAAGACATGGTCCACTTGATTAACGTAAGGCCCATTGGTGCGACCCATGGACGCGGTCCACTTGATGTATATGGGGCCCATGGGCAAAGGCCCATTGTGATGTATTAGGGTACATGGGTTGAAGTCCATTGTGATGTATTTGGAGCCCATGGGTTGAAGCCCATTGTGATGTATTAGGGTCCAAGGGTTGAGGCCCATTGTGATATATTTGGGGCCCATGGTTTGAGGTCCATTACGATGTGCTAGGGCCCGTGGGCTGAGGCCCATTATGATGTATTTCTGACCCATTTGGCAAGGCCCATTGTGATGTGTTTCCGCCTCATATGTTGTGGCCCATTGTGATATATTAGGGCCCATGAATTGAGGCCCATCTTGATTTATTCGTGGCCGTCTTTTAAGACTCACCTTGGTATATATATGAGGCCCAAGTGATTAGGCCCACCTTGATGTATTTGTGGCCCGTTGCTAAGGCCCACCTTGGTATATTTGAGGCCCTAGTTATGAGGCCCGTTTGACATATTGGAGGCCCATGGGTCGAGGCCCAATGGGCTGTACCTAAGGCCCACTGAATGTGATTCCACCATGGTATATGTGTTGACCTTTATGGCAAGCCATGCCTTGAGAGCAATGATGGTTTGACGTCTATATTGTAAGAATAATGTTGGTTAAATGTTTACATTATAACTCTCCCTAGGGCCCATTGATAGGCCCATACTTGTTGTGTGTAGGCCGTTTAGGCCCATCTTCATTGTGAGAGTAGTTTATCACCTTATAACATGCTTAGTGTAATTCCATGATTCATGCCCATACGCATCATATGTATGTCTGATGTGAGGAATGTTTGATCATAGCATACGCCATTGGACAGACCATTTATGGGACTCCTTATGAGACGGAGTGCCCCACATTTTGCGCAATATGTGCAGGATTGTTACATGACTGGTTAGTGTGACTCATGCATCTTGCATATATGTGACTTGATCATTGTACGCCCTAGCGACATCAGGGCCGTGGCTTCCACAAGCACATCGTGGATGGGGAGATGGGACACCAAAAATGCTTGGTTCTAGCACTATGGGCACATAGGATGTCCTTGGGTGAAAATCCCAAAACCTTCTTGGTATCAGGAGATGCTCCAATGTCTAGACCTAGTGGAATATGAGCGTTGGTGCCTATACCATGAGGTCGTGTCTCCCACTGTGTCGTGGTCGGTTGGAAGGGGGTGTGGCCTTATCCGCCCGAGTGAGGGGGCTATAAGCTAGGCTAAGTATGACCAGCTCGTAAATGGGTCCGCTATCGATGTGTCGGATAGGTATTGACAGACTGTTGGCTAGGCGGATAGTGAGGTCTCTTACGTTCGCAGGGCTATGCAACTAGGGAGGAGGCAGTCGGAGTGGAGTGTAATAGACCCCGGTGATTTCCCAGAGAAGAACCGTACTGATATGTGGACTTGATATGAGGACTGACATAATATTATGACACCCCGTCACTGTTGTACATGTGCGTGGACGCTGATGTGGGTGGGTGTGATGTGGGCGGGGCTGAGGCCTGGGCGAGCTACCATACTGGGAGATCTACCTATGATTGGCAGGCTACTGTGCTAACAGGCTACTGAATAGGAGTTGCATATTCTTTCATTCATCCATTCACTATCCACTCGGGCCGGCGGTGCGCAACTATTTGTTACGTGTACCTTCGTAATGGCTAGGATTTCTGTTGGGGCGTGCCACTAACCTGAGATCAAGAGTTTACCACATTATGTTTGACTATCCAAATTTAGGTATGAGACTGGTTTGGATAGAATTCCCTTGTGATGGACCTCATAGCCAGCGATACTACGTACTATCATCCCGACTTCACTCCAGCTTAGTCATTTCATTTGCATCGCATATTACTTTTCATCCACGGCATATGACATTTTGGATTACTACGTTTCTGCACTTATATGGCTTAGAACGACTTGACAGGATCTGCTTATTGCATCGCATCTGCAGTATATAATATTTGGCTCATTATGATCTGCATTGCGTACTCTGATATTATGTGATTCATGGACTTACCAGTATATTTTTGCTTACTCCGATATCGAATGATTCATGATCTTGTTAGTATTTCCATTTACCTCGATGATGTATGATTTATGGACTCTATTGTATACTCAGAACTTACCTTACACACACTTACACCACCCTCTAAGCTTTTGTAAGCTTTTGCACGATAGATGCGTGCAGGTGGCGTTAGGTTGCAGCAGCGTTGAGCTTGGAGCATGCAACAGTTTTCAGGAGCTCTGATTTTGATATATGTATTTTCCTTTCAGTATTGTATTCAAGTGATTATATTAGTGGATATGTGATGATGATGTTGCCTTTATGATTTGGGTAAACTTATGGTTATGCTTATTACAAGATAAATGTACGTTGAAAAATCCTCCTTGTAGGATCCCAGGATCGGAATCTGGTGTATGCTGCGCTAGGAGCCGAGAATGGGGTACTACGGAGGCTGTCGGCACCAAATTCGACGATCGGAATTCCTGTGAATCTGATTTCTGGGTTTGAGGAGTGACAAGTATTGAGAGGTTGATACAAACGTTGTTTTAAGGACAACCTTACACAAAAAACCAATGGCTTATGGTTGGACAACCTGATTTCTAGAACGTCTATGAGTCTCAAAAACTCAAACTAATATGAGGCAAAAGAAATAAACCCAGCTATTACAACATTCACCACAAAAGCATAACATAGATTACAACATCCACACACATAAACAAATACAACCATTCACCATAACTCCAAGAATTATAGTGGTTCATGTGTATACACCAACTGTCACACCTCAAATCCGGGGTCGGACAGCTTCTGTGATGCCCTGAATCCAGCACTCGACTTCCATACACCAAGTCCCGAGTTCGGCACACCACAAGGAAGATTTTCGACTAAAATTTTTTCATTATAATAATACATGAGCATGAAGATACATGATCAAAATACCAAGCAACACTATCCATTATAAATCTTGATAGTTACAAGTACATTGTTTTATAAAAGGTACATAACGTCAACATTGCCAAATTGAAAAATAGATACAATGCATGAGAAAGCTTAGTCTTCCAAGCTACTCTAGCCCTGAAAAAATGAGAAATTGGAAGCTTAGGCAAAAAGCCTAGTGAGAGTACACACGTGTGTGCAGTGTGTCCTACATGCAAGCAAGATAAATATGTTACAAGGAAATCATATATGTGAAAGGTGTGTAGCATGTAAGGTGTGATATCAATGTTAATACAATGCATATGCATCATAGTGATACTCCGAATCAATGTTACTAGCATCACTAAGTCATATTTTCATTTCTCCCATACCACAGCCATAACCGTATTACACGCATCCGTAATCACATCATCATCATCATATTGTCATACCATATCATAACTGTATATCTCAGGAAGCACTATGATCGATATCATGCACCAAACACTAGTAATCAACCTCGCATACCTGCCCAGTGGTGGACTACTACCAACTGTATATCATGGGAAAAATCGTGGTTGATACCCATGCACCAGACACTAGTAATCGACCTCACATACCTGCCCTGCGGTGGACTTCCACTCGTCATGCCAGTAGCGGACTTCATTCACGTTTCTCCTCACTGGCGAGTCAGACCGGTCCCTCTTTGCACCTCAGCCCTTACGTAAGTTGGACCCACCTCTTCTCAACCCGACCTCGTCGGTGGGAGTCAAATCCATGACCCATGTATCCACTTGGCCCGACAATGAGACAACCCTAGCTAGCATAGGGGTTTAGGGACTTTTAACCCAAGGGGCACATCATCCCCTACTATTTCCATACTTCTGGTGTCCCATTCATTTTCAAGGATAACCCAAGTCATCATCATAGATGTACATTTCATTATCAAGATCTAACTCATGTTATACGGCACGACTATGGTATTTCGATCATCATGTATGTCATGATTATACATGAATTCAAGAAACCATGATAAGGCATACGTTCAAGTGCATGTGGTATGCATATAATGTCATGAGTTTAGGGCAAAAATGACGTATAATCATCATATACCACTATCAACTATATCAATCCATGATCATGTGACTAAATTGAACAGGACATGTCTTACACATGAACAAATGTATCGAAGTACACTTGTACATACCATCATTCCATTGTACATGAGAATGATCAATATCAATATGGTCAAGTAGATGAATTTAGTATGCTAGGGAGTGGAACAACATTAATCAAATATTAAATCACATGCTTCTATTAATCATAATTACTGACATCACTAATATCATCCATAACTATCATACTCACGAGCATTAATTATAATAAGAGTTACACCACATCCTTCGCAAGATAGATATTCCATTAGTGGCTTTGGCCTGATATGATTTTTTTTTCTATTGGGACCACATGGTTATACCCTAATTGGGCCTTATGGTTAATGAGTGGTGATGATGCAAAGTACATGCATCAAGTGGTTATGAGATTAAAGGCTTAGACATAACATATAGTAAATGAGCCACAGGATGAATGGTGTTGGCGAAACTCATATAATGTAGTGAACTTCATCTTCACGTGGGTTGTTAGTAGGTTGGATTTACAAATAGTTATCGTAGCAATTCTACAATTGTTTGAAAGGAACAGGTAAACCTCATAAGATACAGTGAGCTCTAAGTTGAATGGCTAGGGTATATAATATACACATAAGAGTTAGTCACGGTTAGATAATGCGGGTTTGTCTCATACAATGTAGTCGGTCCTACTTCCAAGTGGTACTGTAAGCAGATGAGTTCACAAATGTTTGAAAGTTATACGTTCAATTAACACTATTTCATATTGGCTGACTTATTTAGGATTTGGATCTAGGTCATTTTGAAATCATGTTCTAGAATTAGCTAGTCTAATGGATAAATGGTGAAATATGCCATACTTACATTAAGGTAGGATCCATAATCAATCTAACACACATCTTACACAAGAGGTTACCCCATCAGCATAGTTCATGAGTCTGAGTAATCACACAATTCTCACATGCCCACATGGTCTTTTGGCCACTCCATCATTAAAAGTCCATATGGTTGAGTGGCCACATAAATGTCACTCTATTTACCATCAATAAATGATTTAAGGTCACATGGTTACTTATCATAACTCATAAATTTATGGGCAACCACTTTATTAAGCTCCCACATGATCAAGTAATGATGCCATAATTTCACTTAGTTAAGTGGAAATATAATTTGTATCATGGTCTAGTGACCGCATCTCAACGCATCCAAGGCACAATCATAAGCATACCCACTATTCCCGGTTACACTAACTCTTAAACTATAACCACTCAATACTTCATATGGAGAATGACTCAGATTCGGTGTCACATGATCAAGAGGCCAAAGACTAGTTTTCATCACATCAGATATAGTTTAGTGGTCCCCGCATTTGCCTCACCTATGAACATAATGTAAAGGTTGCATTTATGTCGCATGACACCGAATTGAAGGCCACTCCCTTATCAAGTCGTATAATCCAGCCTATATCATGATTCTCATGACTAAGAGAACCTGCATATACAACCCGACTGTTCATGGTTTGGGTGACTATGGCTATGCCCATAAGCGCGTGGTCATGTCATTGGGTGATCACCAATGCCACCTAATTTCATGTACTTGGTTGGCCTTGTGTGCATTTCACAATCATATGGTTAGACGACTACATATACTCCACAATTGTATATGATTAGGTGACCTTACATATGTCACATGCCCACATGATTAAGGGGCCAAACACTTATATCGCACCCTTACATTGGATTAAGCAGTCATTCACACATCTTATAAACATAAGATTAAAAGCTAAAAATCACCATTTTTGTACAAGCGAATGGGTCGTACAAGATCACAAGGTCACACAGGTAAGTGGGCAGTACAAATCACCAATTCATTAGTTTAAGTGTGCAAGGGAATTTCAACTCAATTGATATCTTTGTGTTTTCAGTTAATCTAATGACGGATAACTTTTGTATGGTTTGGATGGCATATAAACATAATAGTGGGGCACACAACAACCCCAACAAACTTCGATTGCGAATAAACTTTATAGTGGGTCCCACATGGTGGGCCCACTCAGTTTTGGGTGAAAAATAAACATTAAAGTGACCCTAAGGAGGTTGGCCATGTTGGAGGGTTACAATCTATGCAACACAAATGGACAGGTTGGATCTCTCATAAACATTAAAGTAGACCCTCAAAGGTTTCAACTATGGGAAATTTGGCCTTGTCGAAGTGCATGGGTCCCATTGATGTGGTAGGGACACACTTATTAGGTCTGCAAAAGCTAATAGATTGTGTGGATCTAACATACATATTATGATGAAATTCTAGGAGGTTTTAAGGGCAGACATTACCACAATATTGTTTCTTTGGTGCTAAAATATACAGATGGTTTGGATGTAGCTTGTACATCACAATGGGTCCTGTGGTCTGGTGGGCCCTACATGGGTATCAAAACGAGCTCCTACTTATCCCCATTTATTTATTTATTATTATTATTATTATTTTCTTAAATCCAAGTCTACATATCCTTATTAACAGGTTAAATGTCAAGTATAACAATATAGTGGCCCATTGGAATTTTCAATGGCGGACCTATAATCCACTACGGTTTTGGTGTGATCCATCGTGACACATGTCGACCCTCAACACCATCAGTCAGATGCACCAATCCATGGTGGGCTTGGGACTTAAAATCAAGTCAATATGTGGTTTGTGTGGGGCCATACCACATGCAAAAGTTGAGGGGATTACTCTCCATTAAAACATTTATAATTATTTGTTGGGCCCACTAAGGCGTGGATCACAAATCCAGCCCATCCATTATGTGTGTCCCACTTGGTTAAGGGGTTAGGCCAAGTTTTAGATGCATCCAAATTTCAGGTGGACCCTAGCAAGTAATTCTATATACTCGAGCTCCGAGTTGTATGAAAGGTTCAAGGAGATTAAATTACATGGGTCCCAAAGTGATATATTTATTATATATATATAGTTCATCTATTTTTATTTTTTTATTTATTTTAGAGATCATTTTATAGTGTTATCCAAAAATGAATCATATCCAAAGATTATTTAGACCTCACCACAAACAGTAGTGGAGATAATGATTTCACCGTTAAACAGTTTACAGGGCCCACCATAATGTTTATTTTTCCATCCAATCTGTTCATAAGTTCACAATGACCTGAATTAGAATTAAGGGAAAAAAAATTTCAGATTGGTCCAAAACTTCTATGACCCACATTCAATCCCCTACTGCTTTTGTAGTGTGGCCCACTTGATAGTTAGATCTATCTTCTTTTTCTTCTTAAGCCTTAAGACAAACTTGCCAAATGAATGGACGGTTTGGATACAACACATACCTCATAATCAGATTAATCCAACTTCCTATTTTTTAAATTTTATTTTCATTTATTTATTCATTTATTTTTAAATGGTGGGCCACCTGAGTTCTGTGTACGGTTGATTTTTGGGGGTGACCCATTTTTAAATGGGACCCATCAAATGCACAGTGTAGATGCTCAACATGCATCAAGGTGGGGCATGTGGCTGGGACCCACGGTCCCTTCCTACCATAAGCAGTAGATGCTGTAGCATTAGCGTCAGCAGCAAGGGCCGTTAGCCCCTTGCCTATATTTTTTATTTTTGAGGTTTTCTTGTGGTTTTTCATAGGTGGGGCCCACATCCTGACGATCCACTTCAACTACTGGTTTCTCTAACTCAATATTTTTTTACGTATAGAAATATCACAGTGGGCCTTAACAGATTATTACTATTAAAACAATATTTTTAATGGTGTGGCCTACCAGAGATTTAAATTATCTTCATTTTTCTGCTTAACACCTAAAATGATCTGGAAAACATGATGGACAGTGTGGATCAGATACATACATCAAGGGGGTGGGCTTGTGGGCCCACACCCCCTCCTTTCCAATTCAAGCAGCAAGGACGCTGGCAGCAGCGTCTCTCCCTTATATATTTTTTTCTTTATTTTTTTTTCTTGTTGGATATGTGTACATGTGTGCATTGGTGTACATGTGTGAGTTTGGCCACCCCAATGGGCCAATGCTTAGATTATTCGGATGTCATACAAACATTTTTGTGGGGCTCACTATCAATTAATCAATCATATTATCTTCATCATCTACACCATTCCTAACATTTGAGTAATTCACCATCCATTAACGTAATGAAAACAAAAATAAAAAAATAAGTGGGGAGGGTGTACTCACCTTGATGGATTTTTTAGATGGTTGAGATGGATGGAAGGGATGAGATTGATGGAGTTGATGGCCCACCAAGATCACTCTCTCTCTCTCTCTCCATGTGCAGAAAAATGGTAAAATGATATGGGTTGAAGGGATTTATGTAGAGAAATTGTTAAAATGTGGTTAGATTCAATTAATGTGATCTTGGTTAGCTTAGACTAGGATTATGTCAATTAATTCATGATTTTCAATTAATGGTGGATTAAAGGACCATGGAATGGCATGGTGTGATGATGTCATGCTTAAGGTGTGGCATGGAACATGAGAGAGGAAGAGGTATGGGTGTGTGACATCACACAGTTGGGTAGAGATTCTCTCACCCATGTGTGGCATGTACATGTGTGCATGGCATGTGTTATGCACATGTGTGGAATGGAGTACATGGCACCTTGCTCACATAATACACTAATGATTCTTCACGGCGTATCTCACTAACGGAGTATTGTATAGATGCATTGGTGATACCTCCACGATTACGGCGATAGGGCGGTCGATATGAGATAGGTTTCGAGGTCTTAGGGTTTCGGTCAGTCGGGTGTATACCATGCACATCCAATATAGATCTAGGTAAGGGCATCAATCATCATGTACATAAGTAAAAAGTCGTACGGAATAAACAGAGTCTTACACCAACTGTTCAAAAATAGCCCCACAACTACTCCACTCCCAATATCCTCACCCACGGGATATTGGCTTTCACTTGGAAAGGTTTTCCAAGGTTCACCTTAAAACCTTTACAATTATTTTTCAATGGGCTATCACAATGAAAAACCTCACACACCGAGATTTTATGGCTATCTTAGTCCAAATCACAAACAGAGATTTTCCTGGCTGAATCTCACAAACCAAAAATATATATAAAAAATTGAAATAATACTTATCTGAAGATTCTTCTTCAATGTAGCCCGATAAAACTGATTCCTTGTAGACATAGATGTTCAATGTTCAATCTCACAAGTGGAAGGGTTTTGGGTCTAGATGAATTTTAAATTAAATCAACCTAGGGCTAGCTTGAATTTAATTTTAGATCTCAAAGGGTATAACAAAGTTCCCTTTTAATAGAATAGATTTGAATAAGGAGATCAATAAAATTAAATAGAAAAGTTATAAAAGAATCTAAAACTATTAACCAATAGCTTCTCAATAGTGGGGGCTTATCTCTCAGAGTGCTGGCTTGAATTAGTTTGGAATGAATGAAAAATTCTAAGAAAAGTTCACTATTTATAGGCTACAAATCGGTTCACTCGACTGGTCTTGGGTTCGGCTCGATTGATCTTAGTTGAATGATATTTCAAAATTTCTGGCATGATCGGATAAAATAGACCCTCAACTAGTCGAGTGGCCAGCTCGACGGGACAAGTGAATAAAAATCACGTTGCTAGAGTTCGAGTCGAGCCACACTCGACTAGTCAAACCGGTCTTCACACCCGGTTGAGCAGGGTACTCGACTGGTTGAGGAACTACCAAAAAATGTCAAAATTTTGAATTTAAATTTGGACTGGTCTAGAAAAACGTTGGACTAGTCGAACCAGTGCCTGGACTACTCAAACCAAGACTAGGACTAGTTGAAGAAAAGCCTAAATAAAGTGCAATGACCTAAATTAAACATGCAATGTTAATGACCTAATCCTAAGGTCTTTCTAGGGTCTTATATACCTTAAATGTGGCATTGAAATTGAATTAACGGTCGCTTTGGTAGATAGGGCATTGTGAAGCACATGAAGCTTGACCTTGAATTCTTGAATTTATCTTGAACTTGTGTCTTGAGACTTGAGCAAATGTACTTCAACATGTTCTTGTGAATTGAGTTTGAAGTAGCGTACTTAAGCTTGAATTTGAGACTTGATCTTAAGCTTTAACATAAGCTTGAACTTTAAGCTCGAAGATGGAAGTAGTGATGCATTTGAACTTGAGTACCTCAACTTGATGATCTTCAACATGATGTTGTAGACGAACACGCATACTTGTAGTACATATAACGCTGAAGGTGAACTTCCCATCAATTTGAACTTGAAGGTGAACTTTCCATCTATCAAAGCAAGTCAACCATACTACAGTGTTTTGGCACAACAAAATTTAACAACTCAAGGTGCTATATTTACAACTTAGCACTTACAATCTCCCCCTTTGTCAAATTTGTGACAAAACAGACTTACAGAAGATTAACCTATTCTAATGCACAAATTCACTCAGTTCAAACAAAAATTTAACAACCAAAAACTCCCCCTTAATCAACTCCCCCTCAACTTAAGCTCAATAGAGATCTGTATTAAGAGATACATATACATTTCCAAAAAAAATATTCCTTTCCACACAGTACATGCATATCCACATCTCTACATACATCTTTAAATAACCACATTATCATAAAAACAAATTAAGATATGTGCAATCAAATATACCTAATTTCTCTCCCTTTTTGTCATAAAATGACAAAGGAAGAAAAATACGTGAAATGTGGTAACAAATAAGGGAAGAGAGTAAGAAAGAGTATGAAAGTTAGCAAATTAAACCATAACAAGAGAAGTATCAACATCAGAACTTAAACATGTCCAAAATTCAGAGTCACCAAGCAAAGTAAAGTTAAGTGTTACAAGCCCCAACAAAAGTAAACAAACTAATCAGAACTAGAAGAAGATGGAGGTGGAATAAATGGATCAATCTGGTGCAATCCCTTATTTATGCGTCTAAGGTATTTATGCATATATTTCATTTGGTTATCTTGAGAAATTTTCAGTCCATCTACCTTCTCTTCTAGTGAGCGAAGGTGCTCATCAAAACTAGAAGACTGAAAATCAGGATCAGCCTCAACGTCATCAGATTTAATTCATTAAAAATATCTTCCATATCGACTTCAGTAAGCACGCATCTTCCTCTCCAACTTCTTCTTTATCCTCTCCAACACCCCTATCAACTTGACCGGGTGCTAACTTCAAATTCATTTTGTTGATATTTGAGTTGTTGAAGGGTAAATGAGAAGTAGGAGCTTCTCTAGGTGGTATGACCACACAATAATGTAAAGCAAGGGTGATCATCAAATAAGCAAAAGGAATATCACTATGCCCTGGATGAAGTCAGAATTGAATAATGAAATATCAGATCAAGGAATAAAGAAACATTGGAATGTCAGATACAACAAAATGAAGAATACGCACCATGAAGGTGATCAGTTTAGTCTCGTTACCAGATAAAGAGTATACATTGAAAATAAAAATATGATGTAAAATTCTGTATCTGGGTAACATCTGACTAGCTTGGAGCACAATCCCAGAACTCCATTCTAAGTCCATGTTGCATAGATTTTTCGTTAATAAGCATTTTTCTTACTCATTCAATTTTTTAGCCAATGTCGGAATGGGAATCCTTCATCATTCACTGGAAAGTCCATCAACCCAGAAATTAAGTGGCGATCTACTTTATATGAACCTTCTCTAAACATGATAGTGAAGGTAAAATCTTTAATAGACACATCACTTATACACGCGAACATAGCCTGCACAATGGAGCGGTATATCGGTCTGCCCTAATTCAAAATGTTATCCCATCCTACAGAAATAAGGAGGGGAATAATGTTGAATTGAACAAGATGGTTAGCATTGACGGTCCGCTCAACAATGATGTTACGGAGATGGATATCCCACACATATTCGGAGTCCTCTTCGGGTGGACGAAGAGTACAAACCAAAATAGAACGAGAAGAAGATCTCGAGTAGGTTTCTTCTTTTGTAACACCCAGAATTTTTCCAACCTAGGATTAGATGTCCTTAGGCAATGGGTCAACCATAGCACCTTGGTAACCTTTCAGAACCCAATTCCAAAGCCAAAGAAATCATGTAGAACCACATTCCTTTAGAAAATAAGTGTAAGTTAACTAGCGCTACGTTAGATTACCTGTGAAATTGTCCCTGATCGCTTTAAATATGTTCTACAAGACCCAAAACTTGTAGAATAGTTGATGCTACGTTACCCTAAAATCTAGGATCAAACTCTAAACCGGTTTGTTCTCAGGAACCCTTTGAAACTTCGTATTGGATCTAGACCACACGTTGGAGGTCCGATATCTACCATCTTAGACCGTTATGACCGCTTAGTTGGACTTGACAATCATTTCAAAAATCAAGGCCAACCAACGTTCAGAGGCTATTTCATTGAGCCTGGAGTAAAGAGAGTAAGAAATGGGTTAGATTTGGAAATTTTAATCCAAATCTGGCACGATACTTGGCACGTTATTATTAAGCATTCTGACCACCAGAATTCAGCCAAATTTCACCCTCGGATCAGGAAAAATTTCTCTTTCATATCACGAGACTTGTAGACCTGATTAAGGTACGATGACCGCTGAACTGAAACTGGACCGCCACGTGCGATCTGAAAACTCTACCGGTCTAAAAACATGATGTGTGCTAGATCCAGTATGCATGAGCTTAAGTCCGACCGCGTTCGGCCGGGGGAACTCCCGAAACACTCTTTTAGATCGGAAAAGTCCCGTTTTGGTTATAAATTAAGTGTACCTTGTTCCCAAGCCTAATTTGAAAAGGTTTTGACTTATATAAAGGCTTTAAACCCTCACATATCTTACCCATCCGAATTTTCTAGAAACCCTAGCTAGAGAGAGAGAGAGAGAAAGTGAGAGATTGTGAGTGAGTGTGGGAGAGATCTTCCTGCCACTTATACTAGTTCTTGCACGTGATAAAGCAAGGTGTTCAAATCACTTTCCCGGTGAGTCCAACGCAATCCTAGGTAAGAAAAACCATAACTACTTACTGTTTTGAGATTCTTTCGATTCACATATCGAAATAGCTTATGTATCTTGTGCATTAGGTCGTCAGAACGCCGTTGACGAAGCGTTGACGTTCGATTCGAATCGATACACTTCTAAGACACAAGGTGAGGATTTTAGACACTTTGATTGACTAATTTCAAAGCTTTCAATGTCGTTTAATAGTAGATTATCGACGGCAACGCCGTTTGACTTGTACAACATACTGTCCGTTTTTCGTTTCGTAAGTGTATGGTAATATGAGATTTAAGGTATTTTAGGCATTTATAAAAAATACTGTATACGTCCGCATTTTGCTGAAATGCTTGACATGTAAATTTATCTTGTTATGATATTAAAAATACATGTATGATCGGTTTGGCGAAGAGATTCGCCCTTATGCGCACTTTGAGTTGACATACGCTATGTGGACTAAAGTGTGTAGACTAAGTGTTTGTATAAATGTTTGTATTAGTACGTATTGAGTAAAATGGTGTTGTAAATTAGTTATGAGATTGAATTCTCAATTAATATGTTGATGTAAATGATTTTCATCATGTTGGCTATATGTATTGATTTTATTATATATATGAAATGCATGTGTTGGATGATTTGCTTAAGTTGTATGTTATAACATTTTTCAACATGCTTACATTGTTGTATTTCATTTTTGTTACTCACATATACTTACTGATGTTGATACACAAATGCTTGGGGCTATGACCTAGTCCAGGCAGTCGGTAATGGATTGAATCCGTGGTTGGTTTCTATGTACCGCGAATGACACGTCGATGAACGTGAGTCGTGTTTCGGGTTGGCGGCAGTGGTTAGGCTACACGAAGTGTTTTATGCACTTCATGTCACTCAGATTGAGATGTGCTCGTACTAGTCGAGGCCGTCAAGTAACCCGACTGGCCTTTATATGTTCACCATGTATGAGTCATAATTGCTTGAACTTAGGGTACTGAACTTACCATTGAAAATCCTGTTAACCATGGTACCTTGATCCATAAAGAATCATGAGCCGGGCATGGTGGTATGGGACACCGTGGTCGAGCTGTCGGCCTACGTTAGGGCCACAAACCTCCCCGTAGTGACCAGTGAGCACCCTACTCTGAGCAGATTATGGTGGTATGGGACACTATATTCTTGCTGTCGGCTTACACTGATCAGGTGACGAGCCCTTTGTAGTGACCTTGAGTTTATCCTGACACCGCATGGGGGCGACGAGTCCTGATGTAGTCTTAAGGATATAATAGGCCTGTATTGATAAGGTGATGGGAGAGAGGAGCAACGAGTGCGTGCAATAGCCCTGGCAGCCCTTGCAGCGACCTATAAATATAACATCCTATGAGATTACTAGGAGTGATGACCTTAGACAGGATCTGTGTTGGGATTGATATAAGGAAGGTACCCTAGTTTTCCAATCCTGCTATATGAAAAGGACTAATAACAATCCGATAATCATTATCCATATCGCATTGCATGTGCCTGGAAGATGTGGAGCACTGTGGGAAGAAAGCATGCCCCGGACGCAGATGGTGCCGCATGAGGGAGTATGTCGGTGAGGGCATCCATCATGTCATCTCATGCATACATTAACAACAGTATCTAGGAATGTTTGATTGATTGCTTTACTATTATCGCATGATTGATTTGAGAACATGTTAATCTTTGCTCTATGATTCCACTGAATTAATTACTCACTCCCACGTTACGGGACGGTGTTTCGAACACCCACCAGACCCTTTTGTAATTGCAGATGATGGCGTGGCCTGCGAGGCGGAGCCAGACTTGATGATGATGAGGAGGATCCCTCCTTTATGCGTGTTCTGATCGACGGGATTACAGGGAGGTTGATTAAACACCATGACACTTGTCATTTTATATTTTTGGAACACTCATGTATATTCTTTTCTTTCCATTTTTGGAGTATACATGTATTTAATTAACCTGGTAACATGTTCACACTCTGGAGACTTACAATTAATTATATATTTGATGTATCTATTACAGTCTTTCGCTTGCTAATTTAACTGTCTCTGGAGTATGATATGTTGTTTTGGCTTAGTCTCAATCTTGTTTAATGTCATTCTACAGATAACATGCATTTATCATTATTTATGTTGCTTAAGTGACGTTCTGAAACTCGGGAGTTGGGTTTCTACCCGACCCCCGATTTTTGGGGTGTTACAGTTGGTATCAGAGCATGATTGTGATTAAACTAGACCTGGGTTATGGCCACGCAACGTACGCTGTCGCCCCTTTGACTTAGGTGGGTGCGAGAAAATTCTAGAAACACTTGTAGGACTTCAGTTTCGCCAATAGGTGAAGTCTACTCAAATCGATCGTTTTGATCGAGTCCATAACGTATCTTTGGTCGCGTGAAGCGACCTACGTCGCCTCTAGGTTGTTTGTTGACGGGTTTGAGACGTTCCCAGAAGAATTCCAAACTCAGAAATGCATGTCCTTAGGTTGTGGGGCAACTACAACCCTTACACTCAATTTCAAGGCTTAAAAACCCCGTTGCATCCAATTCCTTCAGAATCTTCCCTTTCACCACCCCATTCTTCAACTTTTTCTAAGTCCTTTCTTACTACACATAAATCTTAATGTGTGAATGATAGCGAATCATACTTACACAAAATTTTACTATAAATAGTAAAAATATGTAAGACTTGGACTTTTGGCCATTCCAACTATGGAATCTCTTGTGAAAAATGGGTTAGTTGGATGGATTAGCCTCTCCTACCCCAAAATCATATGCTACATGATTCATACACTCATTCTGGTTTACAAATTAGCCCCGAAACGTCCCAAACAGAGTCTTGGACCTATCCAAGCCCAAATGCAATGAACCAAGGGTGAAACCATACCTTTTTGGGGCCTACAGGACAGGGGGAACAAATCTAAGGGGGTACCCATCGTCGGATTTCAAGTTGGCCGGCGATGGCATCGCCGACCGGTGGGCCCCATTTGAGCCGTGCATCGGGCGAACGCCCTAAATGGGGTAGGCCACCCCTCTTTTGTGTGGTTCGCACCTTTAAACCCCCTAAAACCCATACTCCCTTCACAAAAAATGTTTCCAAGCTCTCCCTTTTCAAGTTCTTTGTTGCCTCCTCTTTCAAAACCCACTTTAAATCGCCCCCATTCTCATTTTCGGCCATAACCGATGCCAACCCATCTTCCACAGCTGTTGGCGCACTCCTTCCTCTCCATTTTCATTGTTTGAAGCTCCCACAACCTCCATTTATGGTTGAAAGTCGGGTGAGCTCCATTCCCACTCTTTGTTCTCTTTTCCCTGTGGAAATCCAGCCTTTGAGAGCCTGATCTACCCCTCTACAGGGCCTAGATTCGTTTCAGTCCATCAGGGCAGCCATTTCTCCCCATTTCCATCATTTTTCTATGGGTTTTGTGAGGTTATTTTAGCCTTTTTCTCCCTTTCCAGCATCCTCTCTCTCATGGGAAAGAGGAAGACCGAGCGCAGTAGCCTAGTCCATACATAATGATCATCTAGTGCTACACTAGAGTTAGTATCCCTAGATTTGAAAGATCTGACAACTAGACTCTAAGCAATAGAACAATCCCCTGTAGTAGAAGTGGTATGAAACCATTAGTGTATAGGCTTAGGTTTTGGATTATAGCGAGTGAGATACAGACTAGACTACTTGTTGAATTAAGTAGTGTATGGCCTATATATGCAAAGGAATAGTAGGTTAGATTTGGTTGGGGTAGAACCTCATTACTTTGATAGATCCCGTTAAGACTTATAGAGTTCTGTTATAACCCTTAGGAAAATTGTCTAACCTTAGAACCATTCACTCTCAGGGAAAACTATAAATCCCTCAGATTGAGTTTAGAATAAACCAGCTCGCCCCTTTGGAATGCCTTCCCCAAGGGCTTATGGCATTCGGGAACGCAGAGTAAAGGAACTGTATATATACGCGAAGCATTTACCGTTTGAATCGACTTCTTAATCCTAGTAGTTACCAATAAATCCAATGCTCTGATCAAGCAAAAGATCGGCATCGATTCGGATTAATAACTGATACAACGAATTTTCTGTCCTGATTAGACAGAAGGTTAATGTATCCGGCTCAGACCCACTACACAACTTTTCTTCTGTGTTGGCCCGACCACCTACAACCAAAAGTTATTGCTTTACCTTTGGGAAATGTTGAGGACATATAGCCAATAGAGGTTAGACCTCTTGCCACAAACTCACATCCGTCCTTGAAATCAGCCACAACACCCATCATTTCAGCTCCTTTCTACAACCATATGTACCAATGCCATAGAACGCATCATTATCAAAGGAAGACCAATGTAGTGAGAGGTTGTTTCCCATTTTATGTCAAGGACAGTCCTAAGTTGCACCTCGTTCCGATATACGGATCGGGACATAGAATCTTGAACCTTAAGTAGAACCAAGTTTTAAGGGGGGTAGAACCTTATGAACCCAATCTAATAGTTGTTAGAACTGCGCAGCGGAAGCGTGGTTGGCCCTTCCCCACTGGCCAAGGATCGAAACAGCTGAGTTAGGTTCTACGTAAGGTTAGGTCATTAAATAGTAATCACTACCCTTAGCCAATTTTGGGGATGAAATTTTTTTTTTAAAGGGGGTAGATTGTAACACCCCGGATTTTTTTCAACCTGGGATTAGATGTCCTTAGGCAATGGGTCAACCATAGCACCTTGGTAACCTTTCAGAACCCAATTCCAAAGCCAAAGAAATCATGTAGAACCACATTCCTTTAGAAAATAAGCGTAAGTTAACTAGCGCTACGTTAGATTACCTGTGAAATTGTCCCTGATCGCTTTAAATATGTTCTACAAGATCCAAAACTTGTAGAATCGTTGATGCTACGTTACCCTAAAATTCAGGATCAAACTCTAAATCGGTTTGTTCTCGGGAACCCTTTGAAACTTCTTATTGGATCTAGACCGCGCGTCGGAGGTTCGATATCTACCATCTTAGACAGTTATGACCTCTTAGCTGGTCTTGACAATCATTTTAAAAATCAAGGCCAACCGACGTTCAGAGGCTATTTCATTGAGCCTGGAGTAAAGATAGTAAGAAATGGGTTTGATTTGGAAATTTTAATCCAAATCTAGCACGAGACTTGGCGCGTTATTATTAAGCGTTCTGACCATCAGAATTCATTCAAATTTCACCCTCGGATCAGAAAAAATTTCTCTTTCATATCACAAGACTTGTAGACCTGATTAAGGCACGATGACCACTGAACTGAAACTGGACCGCCACGTGTGATCTGGGAACTCTACCGGTCTAAAAACATGATGTGTGCTAGATCCAGTATGCATGAGCTTAAGTCCGACCGCGTTCGGCCGGGGGACCTCCCAAAACACTCTTTTGGATCGAAAAAGTTCCGTTTTGGTTATAACTTAAGTGTACCTTGTTCCCAAGCCTAATTTGGAAAGGTTTTGGCCTATATAAGGGCTTTAAACCCTCACATATCTCACCCATCCGAATTTTCTAGAAACCCTAGCTAGAGAGAGAGAGAGAAAGTGAGAGATTGTAAGTGTGGGAGAGATCTTCCTGCCACTTGTACTAGTTCTTGCACGTGCTAAAGCAAGGCGTTCAAATCACTTTCCCGGTGATTCCAACACACTCCTAGGTAAGAAAAACCCTAACTACTTGCTGTTTTGAGATTCTTTCGATTCAAATATCGAAATAGCTTATGTATCTTGTGCATTAGGTCGTCATAACGCCGTTGACAAAGCGTTGACGTTCGATTCGAATCGATACACTTCTATGACACAAGGTGAGGATTTTAGACGCTTTGATTGACTGATTTCAAAGATTTCAATGTCGTTTAATAGTAGATTATCGACGGCAACGCCGTTTGACATGTACAACATGCTGTCCGTTTTCCATTTCGTAAGTGTATGGTAAATATGAGATTTAGGGTATTTTAGGCATTTATAGAAAATACTGTATATGTCCGCATTTTACTGAAATGCTTGACATGTAAATTTATCGTGTTATGATATTAGAAATACGTGTATGATCGGTTTGGCGAAGAGATTCGCCCTTATGCGCACTTTGAGTCGACATACGCTATGTGGACTAAAGTGTGTAGACTAAGTGTTTGTATAAATGTTTGTATTAGTATGTATTGAGTAAAATAGTGTAGTGAATTAGTTTTGAGATTAAATTCTCAATTAATATGTTGATGTAAATGATTTCCATCTTGTTGGCTATATGTATTGATTTCATTATATATATGAAATGCATGTGTTAGATGATTTGCTTAAGTTGTATGTTATAACATTTGTCAACATGCTTACATTGTTGTATTTCATTTCTGTTACTCACATATGCTTACTGATGTTGATATACAAATGCTTGGGGCTATGACCTAGTCCAGGCAGTCGGTAATGGATTGAATCCGTGGTTGGCTTCTATGTACCGCGAAGGACGCGTCGATGAACGCGAGTCGTGTTTCGGGTTGGCGGCAGTGGTTAGGCCACACGAAGTGTTTTATGCACTTCATGTCGCTCATCTTGAGATGCGCTCGTACTAGTCGAGCCCGTCAAGTAACCCGACTGACCTTTGTATGTTCACCATGTATGAGTCATAACTACTTGAACCTAGGGTACTGAACTTACCATTGAAAACCCTGTTAACCATGGTACCTTGATCCATAAAGACTCATGAGCCGAGCATGGTGGTATGGGACACCGTGGTCGAGCTATCGGCCTACGCTGGGGCTACAAACCTCCCCGTAGTGACCAGTGAGCACCCTACTCTGAGCAGATTATGGTGGTATGGGACACTATATTCTTGCTGTCGGCTTACACTGATCAGGTGACGAGCCCTTTGTAGTGACCTTGAGTTTATCCTAACATTGCATGGGGGCGACGAGTCCTAATGTAGTCTTAAGGATATAATAGGCCTGTATTGATAAGGTGATGGGAGAGAGGAGCAACGAGTGCGTGCAATAGCCCTGACAGCCCTTGCAGCGACCTATAAATATAACATCGTATGAGATTACTAGGAGTGACGACCTTAGACAGGATCTTTGTTGGGATTGATATAAGGAAGGTACCCTAGTTTTCCAATCCTGCTGTATGAAAATGACTAATAACAACCCGGTAATCATTATCCATATCGCATTGCATGTGCCTAGAAGATGTGGAGCACTGCGGGAAGAAAGCATGCCGCAGACGCAGATGGTGCCGCATGAGGGAGTATGTCGGTGAGGGCATCCATCATGTCATCTCATGCATACATTAACAACAGTATTTAGGAATGTTTGATTGATTACTTTACTATTATCGCATGATTGATTTGAGAACATGCTAATCTTTGCTATATGATTCCACTGAGTTAATTACTCACTCCCACGTTACGGGACGGTGTTCTGGACACCCACCAGACCCTTTTGTAATTGCAGATGATGGCGTGGCCTGCAAGGCGGAGCCGGACTTGATGATGATGAGGAAGATCCCTCCTTTATGCGTGTTCTGATCGACGAAATTACAGGGAGGTTGATTAGACGCCATGACACTTGTCATTTTATATTTTTGGAACACTCATGTATATTTTTTTCTTTCCATTTTTGGAGTATACATGTATTTAATTAATCTGGTAACATGTTTACACTCTGAAGACTTACAATTAATTATATATTTGATATATCTATCACAGTCTTTCGCTTGCTAATTTAACTGTCTCTGGAGTATGATATGCTGTTTTGGCTTAGTCTCAATCTTGTTTAATGCCATTCTACAGATAACATGCATTTATCATTATCTATGTTGCATAAGTGATGTTCTGGAACTCGGGAGTTGGGTTTCTACCCGACCCCCAATTTTTGGGGTGTTACATCTTTGGTCTACCTTCCTTGTAAGAATAAATAAGAAAAAGCAAGAAAGGATTTAAGGGTTTCAAACCCAACAAATTTTTAGGAAGAAACCATATTAGAACTTGAAATAAAAATAAGATTCAAACAAGATGAGACTCAAGGATCCTAAATCCAAAAGGAAATGAAAAATGGAGCACTTACTTGCATGAATCAAAGATGGGTTTGACAGGTAGGAGAAGAGACCGAGAGAAGAAGATGAAGATTTTGGATAAAAAGTGATTTTTTACCCTAAAAGGGGCTTGGTCCATGCATCACGACTAGTCGAGTACATGCTCAACCGGTCGTGCTACGAGTGGTCAAGTATGTGCTCGACCGATCGTGAGATCACAAAAAATGCATATATTATATATTTTTATCAAATTTTAAAATGAAATAAAATTACACAAAAATACACAATAGTACAAGCATGTAATCATGAATATATCAAGAAGAATTACACATACCAATATCCAAATTTAATTTGGAAAACCTGTTTCTCTCAAGTGGTTTAGTGAATATGTCAGCAAGTTGGTTTTCAGTCTGCACATAGTCTAATGAAATAATTTTCTCTTCCACTAATTCCTGAATATAGTAATACCTAATGTCAATATGTTTGGTGCAGGAATGATGGATGGGATTCTTAGAGATATTGATTGTGCTAGAGTTATTGCAATATAGAATCATTATGCCTTGCGCAATCCCTTAGTTGTTCAACATCCTTTTCACCCACGGAAGCGAAGTGCAGGCATTTCCAGCTGTAATATATTCAGGCTCTGCTGTGAATAAGGATATGGAACTTTATTTCTTGCTATGCCAGGAAACCAAAAAGTTCCCAACATAAAAGCAACCACCACTAGTGGATTTTTGATTATCTATATTCTCGGCCTCAACATTCGAGTAACCAGCTAATTGAACATTAGTATCAAGTGGATACCATAAACCTAAATTAACTGTACTTGCAACATACCTAATAATCCTCTTGACATCAATCAAGTGGGATTCCTTTGGTTCGGATTGATATCTAGCACCAATTCCTACGCTGAATGCAATATCAGGTTGACTCGTAGTTAAATATAATAGACTACCAATCATACTACGATATAACCTAGGATCTACGCTCTTACCATTACATCTTTAGAAATCTTAAGAGTTGTACTCATTGGAGTATCAAAATGCTTACCACTTTCAAAATCAAACTTCTTAACCAAGTTTAGAGCATACTTGGTTTGAGAAATGAAAATACCATCTTTAAGTTGTTTTACTTGCAGACTTAAGAAGTAATTCAGTTCTCTAACCATGCTCATTTCGAACTTGGACTTCATCAACTCTATAAACTCAGTAGACAGGTTAGAACATGTAGAGCCATAGATAATGTCATCAACATATATCTGCACTATAAGTATGTGTTCATTATATTTCTTAACAAATAAGGTTTCATCAATACTCCCCATAACGAAGTTATGACTTAGTAAAAACTTAGTCAGTTTCTCAAACCATGCCCTGGGAGCTTGTTTTAAACCACATAGTGCCTTTTCAGGTGATAAACATGATCAGTGTGTTTAGGATCATCAAAACCCTTCAGTTATTCTACATAAACTTCCTCATGTAAATCACCGTTCAAGAAAGCACTCTTGACATCCATTTGATAAATTTTAAATTTTTTGAAACAAGCAATGGATACGAATAATATGATGGATTCAAGACGAACTATTAGGGCAAAGGTTTCATCATAATCGATCCCTTCTAACTGTGTGTACCCTTATACAACCAGTCTAGCCTTGTTTCTTATAATATTTCCTAACTCATCAGACTTATTTTTAAAGATTCACTTGGTTCCAATGATATGTTATTCACCGATCTAGGAATCAAATGTCACACATCATTTCGAATGAATTGATTCAGTTCATCTTGCATGACTACAATCTAGTTTTCATCAGTAAGAGCCTCTTTTACATTAGCCGGCTCAATTTGGGAAGTAAAACACACATAATTGCATATGTTTTCTAATTGTTTTTATGTATGCACAACAGTGAGAGGGTTACCTAGTATTTGATCAGTAGGATGATCTTTAACTGATCGAAGTTCAGAGTTGACTTGACTAGATGAAAAGTCAGGTTTATCTATAAAATTGACTTCATCATTTTCTAAACTTGGAGGAGGTGTATTCAGGTGATCATTAATAACAACATTTATGAATTCCTGAATGACACCAGTCCTCTTGTTGAGAACACAATATGCTCTACTTTTTAGAGCATACCCTAGGAAAATCCCTTCGTCACTTTTAATGTCAAACTTCCCTAAATTTTTACGGTTACGCATAATATAACACTTACTGTCGAAAACTTGAAAGTATTGAACTGTGGGCTTCTTGCTAAACCACAATTCATATGTTGTTTTATCTTTTGATTTTCTAATATAAACACTGTTTATTATATAGCATGTAGTGTTCATAGCTTCAACCTAAAGATTTTTTGGTAACTTCATGCTATTTAACATAACATTGGACATTTCTTGAAGCACACGGTTTTTTCTTTCAACAACCCCATTTTGTTGAGGTGTCTTAGGTGCAGAGAATTCATGCGATATCCCATGATCGGTACAAAACTTCTCAAATTTATTATTTTCAAACTTTGAACCATGGTCATTTTTAATTTTAGAGATATTCGTTCCCTTTTCAGTTTGGATATGCTTAAGTATCCTTTTCACTTCTTCGAGAGTTTCAGACTTCTCTCATGAAAGCTACCTAAGTATATTTGGTAAAATCATCCACAATTATCAAAAAGTATTTCTTTCCACCTCGACTCTCGATTCTTGTGGGTCCAACGAGATCCATGTGGAGGAATTAAAGGGGTTTAGATGTGGCAAGGGAGTTCACTTTCTTGTGACTACTCCTTATTTATTTTCCAATTTGACATTCGCCACAAATATTATCCATTTTCTTCAATTTAGGTAGACCTCTTATTAGATCGGCCTTGCTCAGTTTATATAGATTTCGATAGTGTACATGTCCAAGGTATTTATACCATAATTTAGTCTCATTGGTTTGGACCATGTAACACGATAATTTAGAAGAGCTAGTATCACTTACAATATAGTAATTTTCAGATGTTCTATGACCACTCAATATCACACAACCATTCTCATTAGAAATCTCACAACCTTGATTCGTGAATATCATACTATGTTTATTATCACAGATTTGAAAAATGCTTAAGAGATTGTGCTTAAGGCCTTCTATAAATAAAACATTCTCAAAAGGAGGAAGATTGAAAAGTTGAACCGTACCTTGGCTAATTATTCTGCAGTTACTTCCATCACCAAATGTGACTGACCCACCAATCATTTCTTTGTAGTTGATGAATAAAATCTCTGTCACCTATCATGTGTCTAGAGTACCCACTGTCTAGGTACCACTTTGATTGACTCAAGCCTTAAAAGTGGTGTGGGCAACTAGACAAGTAACCTTTGGGACCTATTTTATCACCATTGTGGGTTTTAGAGCACTATGTGTTTTTTCTACGCTTGTAGTTATTATTCATTCTACCATACAAGTTAGTTTTCAGAATCTCCTTAAGTAAAGCTAAGGGATTATAATTCTAATTTCTAAGATTGATATGGTTATTATTGGGTTTGGTAGCTTGAAAAGTTTTTAGATTTTTAAAACCATTTTGATAAAAGCTTTTCCCTTTTAAGTTGGAGGACTCTCCTTTAACAAACTTAGGAGTAGAAATCTTACTTTTTAGAGGCATGTTTTTATCATAGCCCAGACCCGATCTATCTCCAAGACCCCACATTAAGTTGACAATGTCATTCAGTTTAGTATAGAAGTTCATGAATGATTCACTTTCTTTCATACAAATTTCTTCAAACCTAGTAGTGAGGATTTGAAGTTTTGACTTTTTGACAATAGTCATACCCTCATGTGTCATTTCTAAGATATCCTAGGCTTGTTTTGCAGTATCATAAGATATAATTCTTTTGAACTTATCTGGTGATAATGAACAAGTGATTGCATTTAAAGTTTTGGCATTGGCACTACTCTCATTTTTCTGAAGAGGGGTCCACATATGATAAGGTATTTCTTTAACAGTCTTAGTTCCATCAGTGCCTAGAACTTCAGACGTAGGTGGGCTCCATCTAGTCACTATGGCTTGCCACACGCTCTCATCAATGTACCTCAAAAAGATTCTCATCTAGACTTTCCAATAAGCATAATTAGAGCCATCAAATGGTGGTGGCCTAGTAATAGAGAGGCTATCAAAATTTGACATATTAAGAGCTCGAGATCACTTAGCTCAGGAAACTAATCCAATGGAATGAGCTATTAGGCTCTGATACCACTTTAAAAGGGTGAGCTCCAACTCTTAGAAGGGGGTGAATAGGACTATGCCAAATAAAAATAAAATGCAGAAAGATAACACAGATAGCAGCAATATAAAGCAACCTCAAATGCACAAGTATTGAGAGGTTGATACAAACGTTGTTCTAAGGACAACCTTACACCAAAAACCAATGGCTTATGGTAGGACAACCTGATTTCTAAAATGTCTGTGAGTTTAAAAACTCAAACTAATACAGAGGCAAAAGAAATAAACCTAGCTATTACAACATTCACCACAAAAGCATAAAAGAGATTACAACATTTACACACATGAACAAATACAACCATCCACCACAACTCTAGGAATTATAGCAGTCCGTGTGTGTACACCAGCTGTTCAAAAATAGTCACACAACTACTCCACTCTCAATATCCTCACCCACGGGATATTGGCTTTCACTAAGAAAGAAGGTTTTCGAAGGTTCACCATAAAACCTTACAATTATTTTTCAATGGGCTATCATAATTAAAAACCCCACACACCGAGATTTTCTAGCTATCTCAGTTAAAACCACAAATAGAGATTTTCCTCGCTGAATCTCACAAACCAAAAATACCAAAAAATTAAAATAATGCTTATCTGAATATTCTTCTCCAATGTAGCCCGATAGAACCGATTCGTTGTAGACGTAGACGTTCAATGTTCAATCTCACAAGTGGAAGGGTTCTAGGTCTAGATGAATTTTAAATTAAATTAACCTAGGGCTAGCTTGAATTTGATTTTAGATCTCAAAGGGTATAGTAGAGTTACCTTTTAATATAATAGATTTGAATAAGGAGATCAATAAAATCAAATAGAAAATCTAAAAAAGAATCTAAAACTACTAACCAATAGCTTCTCAATAGTGGGGGCTTATCTCTCGAAGTGGTGTCTTGAATTGGCTTTAAATGAATGAAAATTTCTGAGAAAAGTTCACTATTTATAAGCTGAAAATCAGTTCACTCGACTGGTCCTGGGTTCGACTCTATTGGACTTAGCCGAACAACATTTCAAATTTTCTGGCATGATCAGATAAAACATACACTCAACTGGTTGAGTGGCTCGCTCGACTAGTCGAGCAGAGCACTCAACTAATCGAGTGAATAAAAATCACGCTGCTAAAATTCAAGTCGAGTCACACTTGACTGGTCGAACATGGTACTCAACTGGTCAAGGACCTACTAGAAAATTTTGAAAATTTGAATTTAATCTGGATTGGTCGAGAAAAACCCTGGACTAGTCGAACCAGTGCCTGGACTAGTTAAACCAAGACTAGGACTAGTCGAAGCAAAGCCTAAAAAAAGTAAAATGATCCAAATTAAACATGCAATGTTAATAACCTAATCCTAAGGTCTTTCTCAGGTCTTGTATACCTTAAATGTGAGTATTGAAATTGAATTAATGGTCGCTTCAGTAGATAGGGCATTGTGAAGCACATGAAGCTTGACCTTGAATTCTTGAATTTGTCTCAAACTTGTGTCTTGAGACTTGAGCAAATGTACTTGAGTTTGTTCTTGTGACTTGAGTTTGAAGTAGTGTACTTAAACTTGAATTTGAGACTTGATCTTGAGCTTTAACATAAGATTAAACTTTAAGCTTAAAGATCAAAGTAGTGATGCATTTGAACTTGAGTACCTCGACTTGATGATCTTCAACATGATGTTGTAGATGAACATGCGTACTTGTATTACATATAATGTTGAAGGTGAACTTCCCATCAATTTGAACTTGAAGATGTCAACTGCTATGTTTTCTCGTTCCTATTATTATCAAATTTTGTAGTGCCAAAACCTCTTGGAATCTGTGTCTTGTGTAGCTCATCTACAAGTTCAAGACATTGCATCTCATGCACAAGATCAAAGGTCTTTACCTCAAGAACTTCAAAGGCAAGATCAAGAGATATACAAGTTCAAGTACATAGTTCACTCCTTCAAACTCCAAAGTTTCAGGTTTCAAAGCTACATCTAAAGATAAGACAATAGTCTTCACTTTGGTACTCAAAACTCAAGTACCTCAAGCTCAAGCTTCAAGTACTTCAAATTCAAGCTTCAAAAGGTCTCAAGATCAAGCTTCATCGTATGTCAAGATCTCAAGCTTCGTGAACTTCAAATAACGACTATCAACTGAAGCAAAAGAAGATTAAACTTTCATACATTGCTTATAAGGTGTGAATGACCCTAGATTGACCATAGGATAGGTCATTTTGAATTCATAATTTAATTGGGTCATTTTATTAGTGCATAGTCTATTTTTCGACTAGTCTTAGACTAAGCTCGACTAGTCCTAGCACTGGCTCGACCAGTCCAAGAAATCCTCGACCTGTCCTAAATTTGTTACTAATTTTTGGGATTTTTTGTTATTGCCTCGACTAGTCCTAGAGACTACTCGACTGGTCATGTGAACAGTACTCAACCAGTCCTGCAGGCTCTACTCAAAGTCCAGCAACTAATATGAGTTCCACATGACCAGTCATGGATAGGACTCGACCGGTGTGGAGGCTGCTCGACCAGTCGAGCAGGTCCTTCGAGCAGTCGTGGAACGATCTGATCTTATCGCGTCCAAATTTTTAAAAGTTTGTTGGTCCTTCGACTCGTCGAACCGACCTTAGGACTAGTCGTAGATGCGATTTCTACAATTTTAAATAGAGCACGAAATTCAGAGTTTGATATCCAATTTAAGCAAAATCAATATGCCACTCTGAGAGATAAGTTAGTGATATTCTTAAGCTATTTAGTGCTCATTTTATATTCTCTTTAATTATCTTTTTACATTTGATTTTGTATTCTGCATTCTAATTTTATTTGAAAGAGGGATTGAAGTATTCCCATTTCTTGGAATCAAAATCAAATCAAGCTAGCCCGAGGTGATTGAATTTAAAATCAATTTAGAACTTAGAATCATTTCATAAGTGAGTTTGAATATTGAACTTCTACTCCGAATTGGTTCTTCCGGGCTGCAACAAAAGGAGAATATCTAGATAAGTATTTTACAGTTTTTGTAAATTAATTCTATCAGTTTTATTGAGATTGTGCCAGAAAAATCTCTTTGTTTTGGTTTGTCTGAGGTGATCTAGAAAACTCAGAGTGTGGGGTTTTTGAATTGTGTAAGCCCACTTGAAAGACACAATTGTGAGGGTTTTAGGTGAACCTTGAAAAACCTATTTTCATAGTGAACGCTAATATCCACTGTGTGAGGATATTAAGAGTGGAGTAGTTGTGTGGTTGTTTTTCTAAACTGTTGGTGTACACACAAGCGAACCACTATAATTTCTAGTCTTGTGGTGATTAATTGATTATTTTATTTTGAGGATGTTATAATTTTCCTTTATACATTTGTGGAGAATGTTGTAATTTCTTTTATGCAACTATGGGAATGTTGTAATAGCTTAGTTATTTTCTTTGTTATTTATTTCTTTATTCCTCTATATCGGTTGGAGATTTTGATACACTGACCATTCTAGGAATCAGGTTGTCCTACCATAAGCCATTGGTTTTTAGTGTAAGGTTGTCCTTAGAACAACATTTGTATCAACGTCTCAATACTTGTACACTTGAGGTTGTTTTACATTTCTGCATTGTAGGATTGTTTAGTGCTATCTTTATTTATATTTGTTTAAATTTTTCATTTAATTTTTAATTTGGCATAGTTCTATTCACCCCCCTTCTAGGACTCTTAACTTGGCCTTTTTAAGTGGTATCAGAGCTTAATAGCTTACTTTAATTATTATTTCTTTTGGATTAATTTCCTAAGCTAATCGATCTGAGCTTTGTAAGATGTCAAATTTTTATAGCCTTTCAGTCACTAGGCCTCCACCTTTTGATGGCTCCAATTATGCCTATTGGAAAGCCAGGATGAGAATTTTCTTAAAATCCATGGACAAGAGTGTGTGGCAATCCACAGTGACTAATTGGACCCCTCTTACCACTAAAGCAACTGGTACCGACAAATCCAAAACTATGAAAGTCTCACCTTATTTTTCTTGGACCACTCTTCAGAAAAGTGAGAGTAGTGCCAATGCAAAGGCTCTAAATGCTATCACTTGTGCACTACCACCGAATGAATTCAAGAGAATCATATCCTATGATACTACAAAGCAAGCCTGAGATATTTTAGAAATGACACACGAGGGAACAACAATTGTCAAGAAATATAAAGTCCAAATCCTCACAACCAAATTTAAAGAAATACATATGGAAGAAAGTGAAACTTTCATGGACTTCTATACAAGATTAAATGACATTGTCAACTCTATGTGGGGTCTCAGTGATAGAATCCCACAAAGTAAAGTCTGTGCAAAGATACTACGCTCACTACCTGAACAGTTCAATTTAAAGGTGACTGCGATCCAAGAACTTTGTGATATGGATAATATGAGGGTAGAAGAATTAGTTGGTTCATTACAGACCTATGAGTTAAACTTTAAAGATCCTAAAGGTAAATCCATCGCTTTTAAATCTTCTAAATGTATTTCTCAAGAAAATAGTAGTAATTCTAATTTAGAAAATCCTGAAGATAATATGGCCCTTTTAGCTAAAATGTTTTATAAGATTTTCAAAAGTAAAAAGAGGGTTGATTTTCAAAAATCTAATGAAAAGAAAAGATCTAAGTCTAAAACCTAAAAATCTTTAAAAGACAGTCAATATTACAACTGCCATGAATATCAGCATTTAACAAATAAGTGTACTAAAAAGGACAAACGGAAAAAGAAAGGTATGTTGGATACTTGGGATGAATCTTCCTGTTCTGAAGCCTCTTCTGAGTCAGAAGATTCTAAAACCAAGTCGGGTAATGAAGTTGAAGCCCTTATGACTCTAGCCAAGTTCACTTTTTTAGATAATGATGATTCAACTAGTGAAGAAAATCTGAATAGTGATCATGAAAATGAAGAAGATCTTCAAGATGCTTATAATGCATTATACAAGGAAAGTTGTAAAATTGCTATAAAATAAAAACTTCAGAAAGAAAAGTTTTCAAAACTTAAAGAAAATTTTGATAATCTTGTTTTAAAAAAATCTCACATTTCAGATTGTTTTGAAAAAACTAAGTGCAACTTAGATTTCAAAAACTCCCAAGTTGAAAACTTAAAATTTGAAAATGAAAAACTAAAACTTGAAGTCTCTTCACTTTTGAGTTTAAAAGACACTTGGAGGTATGCCCAAGGTGATCCTAAGTTAGAAAAACTCTTATCCGAATCTAGAAAATGTAGCGATCGATTTGGATTAGGCTACGATAAAAGTATTCCTCCCAAACATAAGAATACTCCATCTAAATTTGTTAAAGGGGAGTCTTTAAACTCAAAAGGGAAAAGTCTGAATCAAAACTATTCTAAAAAGGCTAAGACTTTTCAAACCTTAAAACCAAATAGCAATCATATCAACTATAAAATCAGAATCGTAATCCTTTAGTTGAGAAAATTGTTGATTTACTCAAGGAGCTCTTAAAATCTAACTTAGTAAGTTGGTCTTAGAACAACTACAAAAATAAGAAATCAACTATACTCTTAAACTGAAGACTGTAATGAAATGAGTTTCTAAGGTTACTTGCTTGGTTGCCCACACTGCTTTCAAAGCTTCTAGCCATTTAAAGTGGTGCCTAGATAGTGGATGCTCCAGACACATGACTGGTGACAAAGGTCTATTCACCAATTTTAAATACATGACTGATGGTTCAGTCACATTCGGTGATGGTAGCAACTACAGGATTGTTGGCCAAGGTACTGTTCAAATCTTTAACCTCCCTTTATTTGAGAATGTTTTATATGTAAAGGGGTTAAAACATAACTTATTAAGCATCTCTAAAATAAGCGATAATAATCAAAATGTTAAATTTACTAACCAAGAATGTGAAATTCTAAATAAAATGGATCTGTAATATTAACTGGTCGCAAAACGTCTAAAAACTGCTACATTGTGAGTCATTCAAGCTCATCTAATCTATCATGCTACATGGTCCATACCAATGAAACCAAGTTATGGCATAAATGTCTTGAACATGTACACTACCGTAACTTGTATGGATTGAGCAAAAGAGAGTTGGTAAGAGGCTTACCCAAAATATAAAAAATAGATAAAATATGTGACGAATGCCAGATTGGCAAACAAACTAGGAGTACTCATAAAAAGGTGAACTCCAATGTCACATCTAAACCGCTCGAATTTCTCCACATGGATCTTATTGGACCAACCAGAATGGAAAGTCGAGGTGACAAAAAGTACATACTGGTAATTATTGATGACTTTACCAGATATACTTGGGTAATCTTCTTAAGGGACAAATCAGAAACTCTCGATAAAGTAAAAAGGATAATTAAAACGTATCCATATGGAAAAAGGATTCCAAGTCTGTAAGATCCGTAGTAATCATGGATCAGAATTTGAGAATAGCAGCTTTGAGAAGTTTTAAAGGGATCAGGGAATATCACATGAATTCTCTACGCCCAAAACACCACAACAAAATGGTATTGTAGAAAGAAAAAATAGAGTGATTCAAGAAATGGTAAATGTAATGTTAAATAGTATAAATCTCCCTAAAAATCTTTAGGTCGAAGCCGTAAATACTGCTTGTTATATAATTAATCTCATTTATACTAGAGAATCAAATAGTAAAACAGCTTATGAAATATGGTTTGATAAAAATCCTGCTGTCAAATACTTTCAAGTTTTTTGCATCAAGTGCTATATTTTACGTGACCGAGAAAATCTAGCTAAGTTTGACACCAAAAGCGATGAAGGGATATTTTTAGGGTATGCTCTAAATAGTCGAGCGTATTGGGTTCTTAATAAGAGAACCGATATAATTCAAGAGTCCATTAATGCGGTTATTAACGATCACTTGAATACACCTGTCTCAAATTCAGAAAATGATGAAGTACTTTTAATTGATAAACCAGATACTTCATCAAGTCAAAATAACTCTGAACTGAGGACCGTTAAAGACCATCCAACTAATCAGATTCTTGGAAACTCTCTCACTGGTGTGCGCACTCATAAACAACTAGAAGATATGTGTAATTACATGTGCTTTACATCTCAGATAGAACCGGCTAACATAAAAGAAGCTCTTACTGACGAAAACTAGATAGCTGCGATGCAAAAAGAGCTCAATCAATTTGTTAGAAATGATGTTTGGTACTTAGTTCCTAGACCTAAAGATAAATACATTATCAGAATAAAATGAATTTTTAAAAATAAGTCTAATGAACGTGGTAATATTATTAGAAACAAGGCTATGCTAGTTGTACAGGGGTACATTCAAATTGAAGGCATCGTTATAATGAAACCTTTGCCCCAGTAGCTCGTCTTGAATCAATCAGACTATTTATATCCATTGCATGCTTTAAGAAGTTTAAAATATATCAAATGGATGTAAATAGTACTTTTTTAAATGGCGATTTGCATGAAAAAGTGTATGTTGTACAACCAACGGGTTTTGAAGACTGTAAGAATGTTGATCATGTATATCACCTAAAAAAGGCCCTTTTATGGTTTAAAACAAGTTCCCAAGGCATGGTATGAAAAGTTGACTAAGTTTTTACTAAGTCATAACTTTATAATAGGAAGTGTTAATAAGACATTGTTTGTAAAGAAGCATAGTGATCACATTTTAATAGTGCAAATCTATGTTGATGATATTATATATGGATCTACCTGTGCTAACATGACTATTGAATTTGCAGGTCTTATGAAATCTAAGTTTAAAATGAGCATGGTTGGGGAATTAAATTATTTCCTAGGGTTGCAAGTAAAATAACAACCTGATGGTTTCTTTATCTCTCAAACCAAGTATGATCCGAACTTAGTTAAAAAGTTTGAATTTGAGAGTGAGAAAAATTTTGATACACTTATGAGTACTACTTTAAAACCCTCAAAAGACTCTAGAGGTAAAAGTATGAATCCTAAGTTATATCGCAGTATGATAGGAAGTTTACTTTATTTATTTAACTGCGAGCCAACCTGATATTGCATTTAGCATTGGAATTTGCGCTAGATATTAATCTGACCCTAAAGAGTCACATCTAACTGCTGCTAAGCGCATTTTGCGATATGTCGCTAGTTCAGCAAATCTTTGTCTTTGGTATCCACATGATACTAGTGTGCAATTAGCTAGTTACATGGATGTCGATTGGGCTGGTAACATTGATGATCAAAAATTAACCAATGGTGGTTATTTCTATGTAGGAAACTATTTAATTTCTTGGCAAAGTAAGAAACAAAGTTCCGTATTATTCTCAACTACTGAGGCTGAATACATTGCAGTAGGTAATGCATGTACTCAACTTGTATGGATGAAAAGAATGTTAAACGATTATGGAAATGCGCAAGATACTATGGTTTTATATTGTGATAATTTCAGTGCAATTAGTATATCCAAAAATTCAATCCAGCATTCACGAACCAAGCATATTGACATTAGATATCACTACATTCATAAATTAGTGGAAGAAAAGATAATTTCTTTGGAATATATTCCAACCGAGACTCAACTTGCTGACATATTCACAAAATCGCTTGACAAAAGCAGGTTTGATAAATTGAAATTTGATCTTGGTATGTGCAATTTGAATTGATTATTCATGTATTTCTGTATCATAATGTATATATTTGTTATTTTAAATGTTTAAAATTTTAAATTTTATGAAAATTGCATATTTTGGATTGTGCACGACCAGTCGAATACATACTCAACCAGTCATGGCACGAATGGTCGAGCATGTACTCGACCAACCGTGTAGTGCGGGTTTGGTACTTTATTTGGGGGAAAAATCCTTTTTTCCTCATTTTAGGTGTCTTCCCAACGGCTCCTAGGTCGACCGGTCGAACTCATCTCATATTTCTTCAAGGTTAGTGCATGGTTTTAATTTTCCTTGTAAAATCAAGTTCTTTGTACTCCCTTTTCATCATTGGTGTGGTTTATTTCTTGATTCATAGTTGTTTTTAGAATTTTCTTCTCAAAAATCTGATTTAGTGAAAACCCTCTCTACCTCTTTTTTAATCTCTTTGTTCTTTGTTCTTTGTTATCTTTAATACATATGGATGGTAGAGCCAAGAAGAAAGGATCTCGTGGTCCTTCTACTTCTCGATCAACTCCTATAACAGTGCACCACCTTCGGTAACCCGAAGATGATCCCTCTTATGTATGGGATATTAGGTTACACAATGTTATTGTTCAACGACCTATTTATGTTGATCATCTAGCTCTGTTTGATATTCTTACTCTCCTTCAGTCTGTAGGATGGGATAACAAACTGCATTAGGGTGGGCCAGCATACCGCTCGATTGCGCAAGCTATGTATGCTTGTATTACTGATTTTTCTACTGAAATTTTGACATTCACTATCTCGACCAAAGAAGGTCCAATTGATGTGGACCGTCACCTTATCTTTGGATTAATGGATTTACCTGTCAATGATGACGGTATTCCCATTAGCACTCTAGTAGAAAAACCATTTGAAACTAAGAAACGTATGCTTACTAGAGATTTATGCAATATAAATGCGGTGGAATACTGCTGAAAATGCACTTGCCACAAAGTATTTATTACCCAGACATTGAGTCCTTCACAGGATATTCATTTCAAATGATTATCGTCGTTCTGGTAAAAAAATCGAACTCACTTCGTTCATGGTCCGTATTCATCATTCCATCATCTCTGGTTCATCAGTATGTCTTCCTTCTTTGATTTGTCATTACATCATTCAATTCTGTCTCCATTCAGGACACAGTGACATTCCCTTCACGTATCTTACGACTGTGTTGGCCACACATAGTTTAGTGGCTATGGCTATAGGAGAAGCTCCCATTCATCACCTACCATTCAACAACTCCAACATTAACAAGATGAATTTGAAGTTATCCCCAGGCCAAGTCAATGTGGGTGTTATTGGAGCTGATGTGGCAAATGAAGAAGGTGATTTTCCTCTAGATGACATCAATATAGATGATATTTTTGATGAGATCAAATCCGATTCAGCAGATGATCCTGATTATCAGCCATCTAACTTTGATGCGCGGTTGTGCTTGCTTGAGGAGAAGATAGAAAACATGAATGTGTCCCATGATTTACAATTCAAATATATGCGTAAGTATCTAAGGTGCCTTAACAAGGGACTTCATCAACTTGATCCTACCATACTGCTCTTTCAGATTCTGATTAGTATTTTCTTATGTTGTTTGTAATAACTTTTATGATACTTGGATTTCTTTTATTTTCTGGGTTGAATATGGTTGATCATGCTTGAACAATTCTTGTTTATGGATTTACTATCTTGAATATCTTGTTCATTTATTCCTCTTGTTACTCTTATTATTCTTCTTTATTTATCTACTTCCATTATCATTCAGTAATTCCTTCCTTTGTCATATTGTGACAAAAGGGGAGAGAATTTTATCATGCTGGATTGTGGATGTAGATTGTGGATAGGTTATTTTTTGTATGAGGGAGTAAGGGGGAGTATTGTTGGGGGAGTAGATGCGAATTATTTTGACCTGTTAATAACTGGTGCATGATTCTTTAACCAGGTTGTAACTGACTGATTTATATTGATAATTGATGCATGATTCTTTATTGTGCATATTATGCTTATTTTAAACGAAGTGTGTTTTATCACAAATTTGATAAAGGGGGAGATTGTAAGTGCTATGTTTTCTCGCTCCTATTATTGTCAAATTTTGTAGTGTCAAAATCTCTTGGAATCTATCTTGTGTAACTCATCTACAAGTTCAAGACATTGCATCTCATGTACATGATCAAAGGTCTTTACCTCAAGAACTTTAAATGCAAGATCAAGAGATATACAAGTTCAAGTACATAATTCACTCCTTCAAACTCCAAAGTTTAAGGTTTCAAAACTACATGTAAAGGTAAGACAATAGTCTTCACTTTGGTACTTAAAACTCAAGTACCTCAAGTTCAAGCTTCAAGTACTTCAAATTCAAGCTTCAAAAGGTCTCAAGATCAAGCTTCATCATATGTCAAGATCTCAAGCTTCGTGAACTTCAAATAATGACTATCAACTGAAGAAAAAGAAGATTCAATGTTCATAAATTACTTATAAGGTATGAATGACCCTAGATTGACCATAGGATAGTTCATTTTGAATACATAATTTAATTGGGTTATTTTATAAGTGCATAGTCTATTTTTTGACTAGTCTTAGACTAAGCTCGACTAGTCCTAGCACTAGCTCGACCAGCCCAAGAAATTCTCGACTAGTCCTAAGTTTGTTACTGATTTTTGAGATTTTTTGTTATTACCTCGACCAGTCTTGGAGACTGCTCAACTGGTCGTGTGAACAGTGCTTAACTAGTCCTGCGGGCTCGACTCAAAGTCCAACAACTAATATGAGTTCCACATGACCAGTCATGGACAGGACTCGACCGGTCGTGGAGGCCACTCGATCTGTCGAGCAAGTCCTTTGACCAATCATGGAACGGTCTGATCTTATCCCGCTTAAATTTTCAAATGTTTGTTGGTCCTTCGACCAGTTGAACCGACCTCAGGATCAGTCGAAGATGCGATTTCTGCACTTATAAATAGAGCATAAAATTCAGAGTTGGATATCCAATTTAAGCAAAATTAATACACCACTCTGAGAGATAAGTTAGTGATATTCTTAAGCTATTTAGTGCTCATTTTATATTTTCTTTAATTAACTTTTTGCATTTGATTTTGTATTCTTCATTCTAATTTTATTTGAAAGAGGGATTGAAGTATTCCCATTTTTTGGAATCAAAATCAAATCAAGCTAGCCTCAGGTGATTTAATTCAAAATTAATTTAGAACTTAGGACTATTTCATTAGTGAGTTTGAACATTGAACTTCTATGTTGAACTTCTACTCCGAATTGGTTCTTCCGAGCCGCAACAAAAGGAGAATATCCAGATAAGTATTTTACACTTTTTGTAAATTTATTCTATTGGTTTCATTGAGATTGTGCTAGAAAAATCTCTTTATTTTAGATTGTCTGAGGTGATCCAGAAAACTCAGAGTGTGGGGTTTTTGAATTTTGTAAGCCCACTTGAAAGACAAATTGTGAGGGTTTTAGGTGAATCTTGAAAAACCTATTTTCATAGTGAACGTTAATATCCATTGTGTAAGGATATTAGGAGTAGAGTAGTTGTGTGGCTGTTTTTCTAAACAGTTGGTGTACCCACAAACGAACAACTATAATTTCTGGTCTTGAGGTGATTGATTGATTATTTTATTTTAAGGATGTTGTAATTTTCCTTTATGCATTTGTGGAGAACGTTGTAATTTCTTTTATGCGAGTGTGGGAATGTTGTAATAACTTAGTTATTTCCATTGCTATTTATTTCTTTATTCTTCTGTATCAGTTTGAGATTTTGATACACAAATCATTCTAGGAATTAGGTTGTCCTACCATAAGCCATTGGTTTTTGGTGTAAGGTTGTCCTTAGAACAACAAATTTATCAACCTCTCAATACTTATACACTTGAGGTTATTTTACATTTCTGCATTATGGGAATGTTTAGTGCTATCTTTATTTATATTTGTTTAAATTCTGAATTTAAATTTTAATTTGGCATAGTCCTATTCACCCCCCTAGGACTCTTAGTGTGGCCTTTTCAGAAGGTGAACTTTCCATTTATCAAAATAAGTCAACGATCCTGCAGTGTTTTGGCATAACAAAATTTGACAACTCAGGGTGCTAGATTTACAACTAAGCACTTACAACTACCAAATCGAGCATGCACTTCTTAACTTAAGAGCAAGCGTAAATCTAGTTCCCTACTCAGTCTATAAACTGTTAGGTTTGGGTAAATTGAAACACACCCTAACTACATTACAACTTATCAATCGCTTAGTTCGTGTATCAAGAAGGATAATTGAGGATGTGTTGGTCCAAGTTGATAGATTCTACTACCTGGTAGATTTTGTCGTCCTGGATATAGAACCCATCAATAACATGAGCACTCAAAATCCCATCATTCTTAGTCGCCCATTCCTTGCCACTTCAAATGCAATCATTAATTGCAGGAATGGAGTCATGAGTATGTCTTTCGGGAATATAACATTAGAGTTGAATATCTTTTTCAACACAGGAAAACGGTTAGAGGATGATGACGATTTTCACGACATTAACATGATTGACTCTTTCGTGGAAGATAGAACTCTGATGACCTTATCCTCTGACCCTCTATAAACATGTTTGGCCCACTCCCATGATTTAGATGATGATATGATTAGGGAGATAGGTGTTATACGTGATACTACGCCAGTACTTGAAGTTAATCGGTGGAGGCCACAATTTGAAGAATTACCTCAAACTAATGTAGTCCTCTACCATCTAGCCTCAAGGCACCGAAGCTTGACCTAAAACCATTGCCCTCTAATTTGAAATATTTCTATTTAGGTCAAGATGAGACATACCTGGTGGTGACTTCATCCCACCTTGCTCATATCTACTCTCATTGAGTATAAGGGAGTCCTTAGATGGGCGATTGTGGACCTCAAGGGAATTGACCGTTCAGTTTGTAGTAACCGCATTTATCTTAAGGATAATGCGAAGACCTCTTAGCAACCACAACGTAGACTAAATCCAAACATGAAGGAAGTGGTTAAGGCCGAGGTTCTTAAGTTGTTATATGTGGGTATCATATACCCTATATTTGATGACAATGGGTGAGTCCAACTCAAGCGGTTCCTAAGAAGTCCAGAATCACCATCTAGCCAATGTCAACAATGAACTCGTGACAACTAAAGTTACTATTAGATGGAGAATGTGCATTGACTACAGGAAGTTAAATACCGTCATGAGGAAGGACCACTTCCCTTTGCCCTTCAATGATCAAATCTTGAAAAAGCTAGCTAGTCACTCATACTATTGTTTCATTAACAGGTATTCGGGCTATAACCAGATAGAGCTAGCTCCTAAAGATCAGGAAAAGACCACATTCACATGTCCTTTTGGCACCTTTTCTTACCAAAGGATGTCATTTGGACTATATAATGCCCCCGCCACTTTTCACTGATGCATAATGAGTATTTTTTCTGACATGGTGGGGCAATATCTAAAGGTCTTCATGGATGACTTCTCTGTCTTTGGTCCATCCTTCGGTAATTGTTTGGAAAATCTTACATGTGTGTTGAAGTGATGTGAAGAAAAGAGTTTAGTACTCAACTGGGAGAAGTGTCATTTCATAGTTCATAAGGGAATTGTCCTTGGTCATATCATCTCGTCAAAGGGAATTGAGGTAGATAAGTCTAAAATTAATCTAATCTCTAACCTACCTCCACCCAAGAACATACAAGACGTGCGATCCTTCTTAGGACATGCGGAATTTTATAGGAGATTCATAAAGGACTTTAGTCATCACTCTCATCCTTTATGTAATCTACTTCAAAAGGATGCACCAAACGAGTGGACTGAGCAATGTCAGGAAGCTTTCACTAAGCTTAAGGGCATGTTAACCACTACACCTATCATGCAACCACCTGATTGGAGCCTTCCTTTTGAACTGATGTGCGACGCGTCTGAATATGCTCTCAGGGCGGTTCTAGGCCAGAGAAAAGAAAAAATCCTACGTTATTCATTATGCAAGTAAAACTATAAATCCTGCACAAGTGAATTACTCAACTACGAAAAAGAAACTCTTAGTCGTAGTGTTCTCTTTGGACAAATTCAGGTCCTACCTGATGAGGTCCAAGATCATCATATACATAGATCATGCGGTGCTCAACTACTTTCTTTTTAAGAATGATGCTAAGCCCCGCCTGATTAGATGGATCCTCCTACTCTAAGAATTTGATTTGGAAATAAGAGATAAAAAGGGAGTAGAGAACGTAGTGGCTGACCATCTTTCCCTCCTTGATCCCCATAATTCCCTTAGGATGACACATATTAATGACATGTTCCCTGACGAACAACTGTTCAAAGTCTCTCATTCACCTTGGTTTGCTGATATTGTTAATTATCTTACCACAGGTTTCACACCAATACATTGGACTGCGCAAGATAAGAAGAAAATTTTCATCGAGGTGCGCAAATTCTTATAGGATGATCTGTATTTGTTTAAATATTGTCCGGACCAAATCTTCAGGTGTAACATCGTGAAAATCGGGGGTCGAGCAAAAACCCAACTCCCGAGTTCCAAAATGTTATTTATGCAACATAGATAATATTAAATGCATGTTGTCTGTAAACAGGCATTAAACAAGATTGGGATAAAGCCAAAACAACATATCATACTCCAGGGACAGTTAAATTAGCAAACGGAAGACTGTGATAGTATGTATAACATACCTAACTGTTGGATGTCTCCAGAGTGTGAACATGTTACCAAGTTAAATACATACATGTATACTTCAAAAGTAAACAAAATAATATACATGAGTGCTCTAAAAATGGAAAATGACAAGTGTCAAAGCATCGAATCAACCTCCCTATAATCCCGTCGATCAGAACACACTTAAAGGAGGGATCCTCCTCATCATCATCAAGTCCGGCTCCGCTTCACAGGCAGCGCCATCATCTGCAACTAAAATAGGGACTGGTGGGTGTCCAGAACACCATCCCATAACGTGGGAGTGAGTGATCAACTCAGTGAAATAATAGAGCAGAGATTAGCATGTTATCAAATCAATCACGCATTAATAGTAAAGCAAATAATCAAACATTCCTAGATACTGTTATTAATGCAATATGACATGACATGATGGATGCCCTTACCGACATTCTTCCTCATACGGCACCATCTGCGTCCGCGGCATACTTGCGTACTGCTCAATGCTCCACATCTTCCAGGCACATGCAATGTGATGTGGATATGATTACCAAGTTGTTATTATTCCTTTTCATACAACAGTATTGGGAAACTAAGGTACTTTACTTATATCAATCCCAACACAGATCCTGTCTAGGGTCGTCATTCCTAGTAATCTCAAATGATGTTATATTTGTACGTCGCTGCAAGGGCTGTCAGGGCTGTTGCTCGCACTCGTTGCACCTCTCCCCGATCACCTTATCAATACAGGCCTAATTATCCTTAAGACTACATCAGGACTCGTTGCCCCCATGCGGTGTCAGGATAAACTCAAGGTCACTACAAAGGGCTCGTCACCAATCAGTGTAGGCCGATAGCAAGAATATAGTGTCTCATACCACCATAATCTGCTCAGAGTAGGGTGCTTACTGGTCACTACGGGGGGGTTTGTGGCCCCAGCGTAGGCAGACAGCTCGACCACGGTGTCCCATACTACCATGCCCGGCTCATGAGTCTTTATAGATCAAGGTACCATGGTTAACAGGGTTTCCAATAGTAAGTTCATTACCCTACGTTCAAGCAGTTATGACTCATATAGGGTGAACATACAATGGTCAGTCGGGTTACTTGACGGGCTCGACTACCACGAGCGCATCTCAAGTTGAACGACATGAATTGTATGAAACACTTCGTGTGGCCTAACCACTGCCGCCAACCTAAAACACGACTCGCGTTCATCGACACGTCCTTCGTGGCAAATAGAAACCAACCACGGATTCGATCCATTACCTACTGCCTGGACTAGGTCATAGCCCCAAGCATTTGTGCATCAACATCAGTAAGCATATGAGAGTAACAAAATGAAATACAACATTGTAAGCATGTTGACACATGTTATAACATACAACTTAAGCAAATCATCCCACACATGCATTTCATGTATATAATGAAATCAATACATATATCCAACATGATGGAAATCATTTACATCAGCATATTACTTGAGAATTCAATCTCAAAACTCATACATAACACCATTTACTCAATACATACTAATATAAACATTTATACAAACACTTAAACTACACACTTTAGTCTACATAGCGTATGTCGATTCAAAGTGCACTTAAGGGCGAATCTCTTCACCAAACCAATCATGAACGCATTCCTAATATTCTAACACGATAAATAGCCATGGCAAACATTTTATCAAAATATGGACGTAAACAGTATTTCCTACAAACGACTAAAATACCCTAAATCTCATATTTACAGTACGTTTACGAAACGAAAAACGGACAGCATGTTGTACATGTCAAACGGCGTTGCTGTCGATAATCTACTATTAAACGACATTGAAATCTTTGAAATCAGTCAATCAAAGAGTCTAAAATCCATAACTTTTTACCCTAGATGTGTATCGTTCCAAACGGAGCGTATACGCTTCGTCTACGGCGAACAGGCGACCTAATACACAAGATCTATAAGCTACATCGTTAATGAATCTAAGGAAACCCCAAAAGAACAAGTAGTTAGGGTTTTTCTTACATAGGAGTGCATTGGAATCGCCTTGAATGTGATTGGAGTGCAGTGCTTTGGCATGTGTAAAAGCTGGTGCAGGTGGCAGGAGAATCTCTCCCACACTCACTCACAATCTCTGACTTTTTCTCTCTCTTTTCCTAGGGTTTCAAGCAAATTCGGATGAGAGGGTTGTGAGAGGGTTTAAAGCCCTTATATAGGCTAAAACCTTCCCAAATTAGGCTCGGGAATAAAGTTTACTTGAGGTTTAACCAAATCGGGGCTGTTCTGGTCCAAAAAAGTGTTTCGGGAGGTCCCCTGGCCGAACGCGGTCGGACTTAAGCTCATGCATACTGGATCTAGCACACATCAAGTTTTCAGACCGGAAGAGTTCGCAGATCACACGTGGTGGTCCAATTTCAGTTCAGCGGTCATCGCACCTAGATCAAGTCTACAAGTCTCATAATATGAAAGAAAAATTTTTCCTGATCTGAGGGTGTAATTTGGCTGAATTCTGACGGTCAAAACGCTTAATAATAACGCGCCAAGTCACGTGCCAGATTTGAATTAAAATTTCCAAATCTAACCCTTTTCTCACTCTCTTCACTCCAGGCTCAATGAAATAGCCTTTGAACGTCGGTTGGGCTTGATTTTCGAAATGATTGTCAAGTCCAGCCAAGTGGTCATAACGGTCTAAGATTGTAGGTATCGGACTTTCGACGTGTGGTCTAGATCCAATACAAAGTTTCAAAGGGTTCTCAAGAACAAACCGGTTTAGAGTTTGACCCTGAATTTTAGGATAACGTAGCATCAACGATTGTACAAGTTTTGGGTCTTGTAGAACGTATTTAAAGCGATCTGGGACAATTTCACAGCTACTCTAGCGTAGCGCTTGCTAACTTACTCTTAATTTCTAAAGGAATTAATCCTAAGTGATTTCTTTGGCTTTAGAATTGGGTTCTGAGCGGTTACCCAGGTGTTTTGGTTGACCCATTGCCTAAGGACGTATAATCCCAGGTTGGCAAAAATTCGGGGTGTTACAATCTACCCCCCTTAAAACAAAATTTCGTCCCCAAAATTGGCTAAGGGTAATGAGTCCTTAAAGAGACATTCGTATTAACATTCTAAGGAAGGTTCAAATTCTATTTAATGACCTACCCTTACGTATAACCTAAATCAAATGTTTTGATCCTGGTCAGTGGGGTAGGGGCTAACCACGCTTCCGCTGCACTACTCTGATCCAACGGTTGCATTAACTAATCCTAACAAGATTTGGCTCAATACGTTCTACCCCCCTTAAAACTTGATTCTACTTAAGGTTCAAGATCTTATGTCCCGATCCGTATATCGGAACGAGGTGTTACTTGGGACCTAACCTTGACATGAAATGGGAAACAACTCTAGCCACATTGGTCGTCCTTTGTTAATGTTGTGTTCTATGGTATTGGTACCTATGGTTGTAGAAAGGAGCTGAAAGGATGGGTGTTGTGGTTGATTTCAAGGACGGATGTGAGTTTGTGGCAAGAGGTCAAATCTCTATTGGCTGCAAGTCCTTGCCATTTCCCAAAGGCAAAGCAATAACTTTTGATTGTAGGTGGTCGGGCCAACACGGAAGAAAAGTTGTGTAGTAGGTCTGAGCCGGATACATAGACTTTCTGTCTAGCTAGGAAAGAAAATTTACCGTATCAGTTCTTAATCTGAGTCGATGCCGATCTTCTGCTTGATCAGAACATTGGATTTATTGGTAACTACTAGGATTAAGAAATCGATTCAAACCGCGAATACATCGCCTACATGTATAGTTCCTTTACTCCGCATTCCCGAATGCAGTAAGCCCTTGGGGAAGGCAATTCTAAGGGGCGTGCTGGTTTATTCTAAGTTCAATCTGAGAGAATTATAAGTTTTCCCTGAGAGTGAAAGATTCTAAGTTAAAACGACTTTTCTAAGGGTTATAATAGAAGTTTATAAGTATTAAGGGGATCTCTCGAAGAATGAGGTTCTACTCCAGCCAAATTTAACCTACTATTCCTTAAAGTAACTAGTAGACTAGTCTGTAACTAGTAGACTAGTCTGTAATCTACAGCCTAAGCTTATATGCCAAATGGTTTCATACCATTTCTACTATAGGGGATCGTTCTATTGCTTAGGGTCAAGATTGTCTGAGTGGAATTACATGTCCTATATTGTCAGTTCTCTCAAATCGAGAACCACTCCAAGTCCAAAACTCTAAGGGCATATGCGGCCAGTGGTCTCAAGTTTTGTTAAATGGGACTGCTTTCCTACTCCCACCCAAGAATTGGGAATGACATGTTTAGTAGGAGGGTGGGTTGGGATTCAAATCAACTTCGTACGCTTTGAAAAATGGGCCTTGTTTTGGAAAGCGTGAGATGTAGCATAGCAATACACAATCCCTCAAGCATTCCACACACTTCATATCAAGAGGGACTGCATGCATTTCATTAAATCAAAATTTTTCACAATCCAAGAGATATATCCTTACATGCATCCTGACGAGAAACACATGGAAACTAAGCCAGTCGAAGCTACAACAACAACATAAGCAAACTACTAGCCTTATCAGGCTTACACACAGAAAGCAGGAAATAAACCAACTACAATCAACAAACATCTGGAATCTCATCGCTAATCCGAGTCGGGCGATGGAGGAGGAGCACCCTTATCCTGCAAGAAACACAGGATTGCCTTCAAGGTGCGAGTCACCTTGCCAAATTTTCTCTTCATGACGGCCTTGGTATCCTCAACTTCGGCCCGAAGTTCCTGAACTTTCCATCGCAAGGTAACCTGATTCTCCTCGAGTCGGGCAATGTGAGCATCTCTAGTAGCCCGCGTCGCTGGAGGAGGGCTCTCATCAGTATCCTGAGCCTCCTCTTCTTCTTCTTCCTAGGCTTCTTCCTCTATTTCTGCCCCATCCTCTTCTTCACCAACATCCGATTCACTATCATAATCACCCTCGCTATCATGATCAAGCTAAGCCTCATGCTGCCGAGGCCCTATCTTCATTCTGTCCATGGTAGTCTCATCGATGAAGTGAATCGGTACAGGTAACTCCGGCCCAAGTCTGTAAGCAAACTTGAGCGCGATCTTGTATATGAGCCGTCCAAAAGGAAGAGACTCAGACTGTAACACCCCAGATTTTTGCCAACCTGGGGTTAGACGTCCTTAGGCAATGGGTCAACTAAAACACCTGGGAAATCGCTCAGAACCCAATTCCATAGCCAAAGAAATCACTTAGGATTAATTCCTTTAGAAACTAAGCATAAGTTAGCTAGCGCTACGCTGGAGTAGCTGTGAAATAGTCCCTGACCGCTTTAAATATGTTCTACAAGACCCAAAACTTGTAGAATCAATGGTGCTATAATACTCTAAAACCTCGGATCAAACTCTAAACCGGTTTGTTCTCAGGACCTCTTTGAAACTTTATATTGGATCTAGACCGCACGTCGAAAGTCCGATACCTACAATCTTAGACCGTTATAACCGCCTAGTTGGACCTGACAATCATTTCGAAAATCAAGTCCAACCGACGTTCAGAGTCTATTTCATTAAGCCTGAAGTGAAGAGAGTGAGAATAGGGTTAGATTTGGAATTTAAAATTCAAATCTGGCACACGACTTGGTGCGTCAGTATTAAGCATTCTGACCGTCAGAATTTAGCCAAATTATACCCTCGGATCAAGAAAAATTTCTATTTCATATCACGAGACTTGTAGACCTGATCTAGGTGCGATGACCGCTGAACTGAAACTGGACCGCCACGTACGATTTGGGAACTCTACCGGTCTGAAAACTTGATGTGTGTTAGATCCAGTATGCATGAGCTTAAGTCCGACCGCATTTGGCCAGGGGACCTCCAGAAATGCTCTTTTGGATCGAAACAGCCCCGATTTGATTAGGCATCAAGTGAACATTGTTCCCAAGCCTATTTTGGGCATGTTTTAGGTTATAAAAGAGGATTAAACCCTCACTTCTCTCACCCATCCAAATTTGCTAGAAACCCTAGCTGGTGTGTGAGAAAAGGTGAGAGATTGTGAGAGAGAGTAGGAGAGAATTTCCTGCTGCTTGTACTACGTGTTGCACACGCTTAAGCAACGTGCCTCAATCACTTTCCCGATGATTTTGCCGCGATTCTAGGTAAGAAAATACCCCAAATACTTACTAATTTAAGGTTCCTTTGGTTCCTTAGCATGGTAGCTGATACATCTTGTAAAATAGGTTTTCGGTTCGCCGTAGACGAAGCGTACATGCTCCGTTCGAATCAATACACTTATAGGAGAAAAGGTGCGGATTTTAGATGCTTTGATTGGCTGTTTTCAATGCTTTTAATGTCATATAATAGTAGATTATCGACGGCAACACCGTTTGACATGTACAACATGCTGTCCATTTCCTGTTTCGTAAGAAGACGAAAAATATGAGATTTAGGGCATTTTAGTCATTTGTAGGAAATACTGTTTTCATCCACATTTTGCTGATATGATTAACATGGCTTCTTGTCGCATTAGGATATTAGGAATGCGTGTATAATCATTTTGGCGAAGAGATTCGCCTAAATGCACACTTTGAGTCCACATACTATATGTAGACTTAAGTGTGTAGTCTAAGTGTTTGTATAAATGTTTGTATTAGTATGTATTGAATTGAATGGTGTTGTGAATTAGTTTGAGATTGAATTCTCAAATAATATGCTGATGTAAATGATTTCCTTCATGTTGGCTATATGTATGATTTCATTATATGTATGAAATGCATGTGTTAGATGATTTACTTAAGTTGTATGTTATAACATGTGTTAACATGCTCATGTTGTTGTATTTCATTTCCATTACTCTGATATGATTGATGAAGTGGATTCACAAATGATTGGGGCTATACTTAGTCTAGGCAGTTGGCAACCGAGCAAGTTCGTGGTTGGCTTATCTTTGCCACGAACGATGCGTCGATGAACGCGAGTCGTGTTTTGGAGTTGGCGGCTGTGGTTAGGCCACACGAGGTGTTTTATGTACTTCATGTCGTTTGACTTGAGATGCGCTCGTGCTAGTTGAGCCCGTCAAGTAACCCGACTGGCCATTGTATGTTCACCATGTATGTGTCATAACTGCTTGAACCTAGGGTACTGAACTTACCATTGAAAACCCTGTCAACCATGGTACCTTGATCCACAAAGACTCATGAGCCGAGCATGGTGGTATGGGACACCGTGGTCGAGCTGTCGGCCTACACTAGGGCCACAAACCTCCCCGTAGTGACTAGTGAGCACGTATGACTCCTGAGCAGATTATGGTGGTATGGGACACTATATTCTTGCTGTCGGCCTACATTGATAAGGTGATGGGGGAGCGGTGCAACGAGTGCGAGCAACAGCCCTGGCAGCCCTTTGTAGTGACCTCGAGCGTATTCTGAGTCTACGGGAGGCGACGACCCTTCCGTAGCGACAAGAGTACAAGTGGGCCTGTATTGATAAGGTGATGGGGGAGCGGTGCAATGAGTGCGAGCAACAACCCTTGCAGCCCTTGCAGCGACCTACAAAATATATATCGTATGAGATTACTAGGAGTGACGACCCTAGACAGGATCTATGTTGGGATTGATATAAGGGAAGTACCTTAGTTTCCCAATCTTGCTGTATGAATGGACTAATAATAACTCGGTAATCATATCACCATCACATTGCATGTTCCTGGAAGATGTGGAGCACTAAGCGGTACACAAGCATGCCGCGGACGCAGATGGTGCCGTATGAGGGAGAATGTCGGTGAGGGCATCCATCATGTCATGTCATATTACATTAACAACAGTATTAGGAATGTTTGATTTACTGCTTTACTATTATCGCATGATTGATTTGAGAACATGCTAATCCTTACTCTATTATTCTACTGAGTTAGCTACTCACTCCCACGTTACGGGATGGTTTTTTCGGACACCCACCAGTCCCTATTTTGGTTGCAGATGATGGCGCTGCTTGAGAAGCGGAGCTGGACTTGATGATGATGAGGAGGATCCCTCTTTTATGTGTGTTCTGATTGACGGGATTACAGGGAGGTTGATTAGATATCTTGACACTTGTCATTTTATATTTTTAGAGCACTCATGTATATTCTTTTTGTTTACCTTTGAAGTATACATGTATGTATATAACCTGGTAACATGTTCACACTCTGGAGACATACAACAGTTTATATGTTATACATACTATCACAGTCTTCCGCTTGTAAATTTAACTGTCTCTGGAGTATGATATGTTGTTCTGGCTTAATCCCACTCATGTTTAATACATTAATACAGACAACATTCAATCATACATATCTATGTTGCATAAATAATATTTTAGAACTCGGGAGTTGGGTTTTTACTCGACCCCTGATTTTTGGGATGTTACACAACGTTCTTCTTGATCTCGCTATGACGACGATCTGTCGCAACACAAAGGTGGCCATACATACATTCTCTCCCTGGCCCACCTGATACATGAAGTCAACCATGAGGCACGTACATTCAACGTGATTTGTCGACCTGGGATACACATTGAACGTACAAATGTGGTCCAGCAGGCAAAAATCATCCGACATATGAGACGCTAAGAGGCTTCCGTTAGGCTGTCACGGAACCAAACTACCGCATAGGAATCTGGTACGACGATCTCGCTCATGCACACTCTTCAGATTCTCAGCACTTGGATGAACTTCACCAAGAGGCACCTTCAGAATGCGAGCTATCAGCCGAACATCGATCGTAGCCATCCGGTCTCTATTAAAGGGAATCTTGAACTGTAATGGCTCCAACGTAGGATCCCGGATACGAGCATAGAAGACACGAACAGTGCTCACGTTCGCTCGAGACTGTGCTTCAAAGAGCGGACCCCAGTGTGTAGCCTCAATGCGCTCAAACAACAGATATTCACCAAAGAGCCGATCCTCCACATGCGCTTCAAACAGGACCTTACGGTCAGTATAAGCGCCATGGGGCAACTCTGCCAACAGTACTCTCCCTACGTGAGCATGGGGATCCAAATCCCGCTTTGTGTGAAACTCACGAGCTGTACTTGGACCTACGGCGGCGCTTGAGCTAGCGGCGCCACCTCTCGACCTTCTTGATTGTGAAGGGCGACTAGGCCTAACTTCATCTGTGGCAGTCTTCCTCTTTCCCATCAAAGAGAGGATGGTGGAGAAAGAGAAAAAGGCCAAAATTGCTTCGACAAAAGCCATGGAAAACGAGAGAAATGGAGAGAAACCGCTGCCCAAACGGATTGAAGTGAATCTAGGCATTGTAGAGGGATGATTCAAGCTTTCAAGGGCTAGATTTTCAAGGAAAAAAGAGAAAGCTAAATAGGAATGGAGCTCCACACGATTTCAGCCATGTTTGGAGGTTGTAGGAGCTTCAAACGACGAGATCGGAGAGAGAGGGTGCTATGAACAGCCACGAATGGGTGGGTAGGCATCATTTTTAGCAAAAGAGAGGATTGGAAGGGATTTGGCACCGATTTTGAAAGGGTGGCAGCAAGGAAAAATGAAAATGGAGGCTTGGGAGTGGCTGTTGTAAAGGAGGTAGGCTTTTGGGGGGTCTTTAACGTGTGAACCCTACCTAGGAGGGGTGCCCTAACCCATTTAGGGCATGCGCCCGACGCACGGCTCACGTGGGGCCCATCGGTCGGCGATGCATCGCCAAACCGGCGATGCCATTGCCGGCCAACCATCGATTCGCCCAGTCTGGCCAGGTGGGCTGGGTCCCCCCTGCCTTGATGGTCTCAAATAACTATGGGTCCCACCCCAGATCATTGTAGTTTGGCCTAGATAGGCCCAAAACTCTATTTGGGGTGTTTCGGGGCCAGTCTGTAAATCAGAATGAACCTATATATCATGTAACATATTATTTTGGGGTAGGAGGAGCTATTCCATCCATCTAACCCATCTGTTACAAAATATTTTAAAATTGGAATGGCCAAAAGGCCAATTTTCATGTATTTTTACTATTTATTGTAAAATTTTGCCTAAGTATGATTTTATATCATTTTCACATTAGGATTAATGCCTAACATGAAAATAATGATAAAGAATTGAAGAATGGGGTGGTGAGAGGAAGGATTCTGAAGGAATTGGGTGAAACGGGGTATTTAAGCCCTAGCGATTGAGTGTAAGGGTTGTGGTTGCCCCACGACCCAAAGAAACACATTTTTCATGTTTGAAATTTTTCTAGAATCATCTCAAACCTGCCTATTTATAACCTAGGTGCTACTTAGGTCGCTTCACGCCACCCTAAATGCGTTACGGACTCGATCAAACGAACGCTTTGAGTAGACTTCGCCTATTGGCAAAACTGCGATCCTATAAGTGTTTTTAGGTTCCTTTCGCACCCAACTAAGTCAAAGGAGCGACAGCGTACGTCGCATGGCCATAATCCAGGTCCAGTTTAGTCTCAATCATGCTTTGATACCAACTGTAACATCCCAAAAATTGGGGGTTGAGCAGAAACTCAACTCTCGAGTTCCAAAATGTTATTTATGCAACATAGATAATATTAAATGCATGTTGTCTGTAAACAGGCATTAAACAAGATTGGGATTAAGCCAAAACAACATATCATACTCCAGGGACAGTTAAATTAGCAAACAGAAGACTGTGATAGTTTGTATAACATACCTAACTGTTGGATGTCTCCATAGTGTGAACATGTTACCAGGTTAAATACTTACATGTATACTTCAAAAGTAAATAAAATAATATACATGAGTTCTCTAAAAATGGAAAATGATAAGTATCAAAGCAACTAATCAACCTCCCTACAATCCCGTCGATCAGAACACACTTAAAGGAGGGATCCTCCTCATCATCATCAAGTCCGGCTCCGCTTCACAGGCAGCGCCATCATCTGCAACTAAAATAGGGACTGGTGGGTGTCCAGAACACCATCCCGTAACGTGGGAGTGAGTGATCAACTCACTTGAATAATAGAGCAGAGATTAGCATGTTATCAAATCAATCACGCGTTAATAGTAAAGCAAACAATCAAACATTCCTAGATACTGTTGTTAATGCAATATGACATGACATGATAGATGCCCTCACCAAAATTCTTCCTCATGCGGCACCATCTGCGTCCGCGGCATGCTTGCGTACCGCTCAATGCTCCACATCTTCCAGGCACATGTAATGTGATGTGGATATGATTACTAAGTTGTTATTATTCCTTTTCATACAGCAGTATTGGGAAACTAAGGACTTTGCTTTTATCAATCCCAACACAGATCCTGTCTAGGGTCGTCATTCCTAGTAATCTCATACGATGTTATATTTGTACGTCGCTGCAAGGGCTGTCAGGGCTATTGCTCGCACTCGTTGCACCTCTCCCCCATCACCTTATCAATACAGGCCTAATTATCCTTAAGACTACATCAGGACTCGTCGCCCCCCATGCAGTGTCAAGATAAACTCAAGGTCACTACAAAGGGCTCGTCACCAATCAGTGTAGGCCGACAGCAAGAATATAGTATCCCATACCACCATAATCTGCTCAGAGTAGGGTGTTCACTGGTCACTACGGGGAGGTTTGTGGCCCCAGCGTAGCCGACAGCTCGACCACGGTGTCCCATACCACCATGCCTGGCTCATGAGTCTTTATGGATCAAGGTACCATGGTTAACAGGGTCTCCAATGGTAAGTTCAGTACCCTAGGTTTAAGCAGTTATGACTCATACAGGGTGAACATACAATAGTCAGTCGGGTTACTTGACGGGCTCGACTAGTACGAGCGCATCTCAAGTTGAACGACATGAAGTGTATGAAACACTTCGTGTGGCCTAACCACTACCGCCAACCCAAAACACGACTCTCGTTCATCGACGCGTCCTTCGTGGCAAATAGAAACCAACCACGGATTCGATCCATTACCGACTGTCTGGACTAGGTCATAGCCCCAAGCATTTGTGCATCAACATCAGTAAGCATATGAGAGTAACAAAAATGAAATACAACATTGTAAGCATGTTGACACATGTTATAACATACAACCTAAGCAAATCATCCCACACATGCATTTCATGTATATAATGAAATCAATACATATAGCCAACATGATGGAAATCATTTACATCAGCATATTACTTGAGAATTCAATCTCAAAACTCATACATAACACCATTTACTCAATACATACTAATACAAACATTTATACAAACACTTAAACTACACACTTTAGTCTACATAGCGTATGTCGACTCAAAGTGCACTTAAGGGCGAATCTCTTCGCCAAACCAATCATGCACACATTCCTAATATTCTAACACGATAAATAGCCAGGGCAAACATTTTATCAAAAAATGGATGTAAATTGTATTTCCTACAAATGACTAAAATACCCTAAATCTCATATTTACCGTACGTTTACGAAACGGAAAACGGACAGCATGTTGTACATGTCAAACGGCGTTGCTGTCGATAATCTACTATTAAACGATATTGAAAGCTTTGAAATCAATCAATCAAAGCGTCTAAAATCCGCACCTTTTTACCCTAGATGTGTATCGTTCTGAACGGAGCGTATATGCTTCGTCTACGGTGAACAGGTGACCTAATACACAGGATATATAAGCTACATCATTAATGAATCTAAGGAAACCCCAAAACAATAACTAGTTAGGGTTTTTCTTACCTAGAAGTGCGTTGGAATCGCTTGGAATGTGATTGGAGTGCGGTGCTTTGGCACGTGTAAAAGCTGGTGTAGGTGGAAGGAGAATCTCTGCCACACTCACTCACAATCTCTCACTTTTTCTCTCTCTTTTCCTAGGGTTTCAAGCAAATTCGGATGGGAGGGTTGTGAGAGGGTTTAAAGCCCTTATATAGGCTAAAACCTTCCCAAATTAGGCTCGGGAACAAAGTTTACTCGAGGTTTAACCAAATCGGGGCTGTTCTGGTCCAAAAGAGTGTTTCGGGAGGTCCCCTGGCCGAACGCGGTCGGACTTAAGCTCATGCATACTGGATCTAGCACACATCAAGGTTTCAGACTAGAAGAGTTCGCATATTGCACGTGGTGGTCCAATTTCAGTTTAGCGGTCATCGCACCTAGATCAGGTCTACAAGTCTCATGATATGAAAGAGAAATTTTTCCTGATCCGAGGGTGTAATTTGGTTGAATTCTGACGGTCAGAACGCTTAATAATAACACGCCAAGTCACGTGCCAGATTTGAATTAAAATTTTTAAATCTAACCATTTTCTCACTCTCTTCACTCCAGGCTCAATGAAATAGCCTTTAAACGTCGGTTGGGCTTGATTTTCGAAATGATTGTCAAGTCAAGCCAAGCGGTCATAACGGTCTAAGATTGTAGGTATCGGACTTTCGACGCATGGTCTAGATCCAATACAAAGTTTCAAAGGGTTTCCGAGAACAAACCGGTTTAGAGTTTGATCCTGAATTTTAGGGTAACGTAGCATCAACGATTCTACAAGTTTTGGGTATTGTAAAACGTATTTAAAGCGATCAGGGACAATTTCACAGCTATTCTAGCGTAGCGCTAGCTAACTTACTCTTAATTTCTAAAGGAATTAATCCAAAGTGATTTCTTTGGCTTTGGAATTGGGTTCTGAGCGATTACCCAGGTGTTTTGGTTGACCCATTGCCTATGGACGTCTAATCCCAGGTTGGCAAAAATTCGGGGTGTTACATAAGGAGATGTATGCCAGACAATGAACACCAAAGTGTCATCTCCTTCTGTCACTCTCAGGCCCGTGGTGGTCACTTTTCTGCTAAAAAGACCACAACTAAGATTCTGCAGTGTGGCTTTTACTGGCCCACCATGTTCAGGGACACATGAGTTTTGCAAAGCTTGTGAGTGCTGTCAGAAATTGAGAGCATTGTCTCGTCGAAATATGATGCCCTTGAACCCCATTCTTATCATAGAAGAATTTAATTGTTGGGGCATCAATTTCATGGGACCATTCCCCCAATCCTTTGAAAATCTATACAGTTTGGTAGCAGTAGACTATGTCACTAAATGGGTCAAACCGATTCCATGCCGGAATAATGACCATCAAACGATCATTAAATTCTTAAAAGAAAACATCCTTTCCCAATTCGGAACGCCTCGAGCCATCATTAGTGACGGGGGCTCACACTTTTGTAATAGTCTATTTACGAATTTAATGAAGAAATATGACATCTCCTATAAAGTGAGCACTCCATACCACCCACAAACAAGTGGGCAAGCTAAGATTTCCAATCAAAAAATTAAACACACCTTAGAAAAGACGGTTAACCCTGACCGTAAGGATTGGTCACTCCGATTGACCGATGCTTTATGGGCTTACCGTACCGCATTTAAAACTCTTATTGGAATGTCCACCTTTAGACTTGTTTATGGGAAAGCTTGCCACTTACTTGTGGAGTTGGAGCATAAAGCCTATTAGGCGATTAAAAATCTGAATTTCAATCTGGACAACGCTGACTCACTACACAAACTTCAGTTGAATGAACTCGAAGAAATCCAGAATGATGCGTACGAGAACTTGAGAATTTATAAGGACAGTATGAAGGCATTTCATGATCAACACATTCTTTGAAAATCATTCACATTAGGTCAAAAGGTCTCTTGTATAATTCTCGGTTACATCTCTTTCCGGGTAAGCTCTGATCTCACTAAACCGGCCCTTTCACTGTTACCAATGTTTATCCTCATAGGGCTATTAAGATTCAAAATCCAAATAATGATAATGAATTCAAAGTGAATGGACATCGATTAAAGCCATTTGTTGAGCAATTTGATTCTGAGGACATGTCCATACCTCTGAATGATCCTATTTATCAGGATTAATCTCCTAGTCTGATGAAGGTATAGTTAGGTTTTCTGTTTTCCATTCTAGGATAGTTTGCTTTCATGTTCTATTTAGGATAGTCGGCTTTATGTTGTTTAGGATAGTTTGCTTTCTGTTTGTTTTAGGATAGTTTATTTTTGGTTGTTAAACTCTTGTGCTAACCACCTTCACGCTAAGATTCTTTAGAAAAAGCCACAAAATCTCTTCATCAGGTACTATCTTTCCATCACTTCTCCTTCAATTACGTTATCTCTTTTACAAAGCTTGTATATTTCTTTTACATTGAGAACAATGTAGATTTTAGGTTAGGGATGGGAGATTAAGTTACCTAATTAATATTTTCTCAGTTTTGAGAAAAATTTGAAAAAAAATTTAAAAATTTTTCAATGCTAAGTTGTGTATTTAAGATTGTTTTGAGTATGACAAAAAAATAGAAATTGAGTTTTGAATTATTGGAGTTAGAGCAACTAAGTAATTTATCGCCTTTGGTTTTTACATTCTCTTAGTTAAGAGGATGTTCAAATATTATTTTATTCAAAATGTTCTCTGTGAATAGTATTAGATTTTCTAATTATTAGTATGGTAATCATTGAAAGATATTGAGAATCGAGTTTGAAGAATTTTATCCACCTTAAAAGAATAAAAGAACTAGTTAAAATAAATAGGAGATCGACAAAAAGGTCATAAATAATGAAAAATGACAACTTCTTTGAGGGGAATGAAACATTCTTTTGAAAAAGATGTAATGTCTAAAAAAAACGATTAAGAGACTGAATGAATACAAATGACCGTTGATATAAAATCAAAAATTGGAAAAAGAAGGAAAAGGGGATAATTTCGAATCAGTATGTGGGTTTCAACTAATCTTAAAGTGATGAGCTTGGCTAACATTATGAAAAGATAGTATCTTCACTGAGCATGTTGAAAAACTTGATATGCAAATTATGCTTTGACCTAATGGATCAAGGATTTATTTGATCGGTTACTTATGTGGTTCGACTCCAAGTTTTCAAAAACTCATTTTTCTCATCTTAAGTCTACTCATGCATACTTAATACATGAAAGATTGTTTTTTAAAAAAGGTTGAACATTACGCATTAAACCTATTTTTCACATACTTTGCTCGGGACTAGCAAAATGCTAGCTGGGGATTGTGTTGAGGGTCAAATATTGCATATTAGACCCCATTTATTACTTGATTTTATGTATATGATAATGCTTAATGTTCTACTTTAATCATGTTTGTGTCGCAAGGAGAATTCAAGGGCTTGGATTAGAAAAGATGCTAAAACCATGGGTTTAAAGCTCAAGAATCATAAAAGCCAGTAGATGGATTGACTGTTGATGATTTGGGGACCACCTGAACTTTGGAAAGGTCTCAATTTTGGACTCAGCCCCTTAAATTAGATGGGAAGATGGACGGACGGTGTGGATTTTCCGAGAACTTCATAGCAGGCCACACCCTGCATTGTGCAAGTGCACAGCAAGGGTGTGGCCGTTGTGCACCGAATTAGTCAGAGCGGTCAAAGACCGCTGACCCGACTCCTCCCGAATTCAAACTCCTCCCGCCTACGAAAGCGCAAACAGGGAGTGCAGACGATTACAGATGGGCCAGCATCTCGACCCAGACAACAGATCTGGACCATCCATCAGGCGTTAATCGACCGTTTGATCCATTCCTAGGAGAGAAATTTATGAAAGAGCAGCAGGATCGGTTTTCAACAGTTTAAATGCAGGATGGATGGCGCCAAGAAAAATCTCGTGGGCCACACCGAATCCAAGCTGTACCATGCCATCCCAGCCAAGAATGATAGAGGAATCCAATGGATGGAATGGATTTATCCGCCTGAATCGATCATGGGCCCACCAACCATCACAGCGCAAGGAGCATTGCGCAGGATCTGTTTTGCGAACTTGACTTGCGGACGGTCCGGATGGGCCACCAACCTCGGATCATCAGTCCGATCCTGACCGTCCATTAGACTCCAACGGACCTTCTTATCTAGACGTAGATGAGAAAATCGGAGCTGCGCAGCGAGAACGGCGTCCCCGTGTTCAAAACGCAAGATGGACGGTACGAACAGGGAGCTGTGGTCCATCTTTGTGGACCATTATTTCAATCTGGAAACCGTTCATCCCATCGAAATCCCACCGCGAATCGGATGGAAGGAACGGATTCTTCCAATTCTAGCAAACACAGGGCTCCCCATCAACGTGCAGCAACTCTTGCACAGGTTTGTTTCGCGAGAGAACTCGCTGAAATATCTATAAATAAATCCTCTCTATCGGCTGCAGTGAGGGTGAGCAGGGGAGAACGTGAGCAGAGGAGAGAGAGAAAGAGCAACGTGAGCAGAGAGCAACGTGAGTAGGGAACAACGCGTGAAGAGGGTGTCAGTCATAGAGTTTTTCTTCCCTTCCCTTGATCGTTTTATTATGCTTTTCTTAAGGGATTCTAGTCCAATCAAGTCTATGATTGGCTAAACCTCTTTGCTAGGGCTAAGAGATGAAGCTTGTAGCGTGATGGGTTGTTTTCTATTGCTTTGATTCATATTGTTGAAATTTCTTTGATTTTAATTTGATTATAAGGAACACTTTTAGGGGGCATTTGGCGCATGGTATTAGATGGGATTAGGTGGAATGGAATTACATTTGATCCCATGCCAATTCCACTCGGTATTCAGGAAGAATGGAAAAGCTTGGAATTGCATTGGGTTCCATGCCAATTCCACTCAATGTTAGCAAGTTGTGTAGGTCCCACCATGATGTGTTGGCTATATCCACACCGTCCACCCATTTTTCGAGATCATTTTAGAGCATGGGCTAAAAAATCAGGTGGATCAAAAGCTCAAGTGGACCCCACCATAGAAAGTAGTGGGGATTAAATACCTACCGTTGAAAACTTCTTTGGGGCCACATAAGTTTTAGATCTGCCTTATTTTTATGCCCATGCCATAGAATGAGGTTACAAAACAGATGAACGGTTTGGATATAACACGTTTTATTCTCAATAGTTTCAAATGATGGTGGGTATATCCATTCAATGTACTACCGTATTACAAACATAGAATGAAATTAAGCTTATCCCATGATAATACGGGACAATCCTTGCCACATATAATAATTACATTTTTTTAATCTCATCCCACCTAATCCTTCCTAATTCCATACGTCAAACACCCCCTTAGTTTTTAATGATTTGTTGTGACTTGAATTACAATAAAACTACGATGGCTTTGAGTATATTCTTGTTATAATTGAGATTGTGAATTTAGGAAATCCTATTATTCACCATTATTCCCTGGGCATGGTTGGATGATGGAATTTTTCCCAACTCTCACAATTCTCTCAGACTGGTTGTGGATTGGTAAATTCTGTTGTTTGCTCTGTCTCATGGGCTTGGTTTTGTAATGGAATTACTTATAGTTCTAATACCTCTCATCCATTGAGAACTAGATCAAAGGAAGTTCAGATTTGATTTTTAATGAGATATTTTTCAATTGGATGAAGATGAGACTCTGATTCCAGTTGTGTTCGTGAATCAAACATAGATCTCCTTGACCTCTACAAGTGGATCCTTGGAAACCCTAGTTTCCCACCTTTGAATTTCATAATTTTTTCATTAAGTTTTTCACAATTATTCTCTCACATATTTTAGATTAAGTTTCTATCTTCTTCTAATTTTAGTTCTAGTTGCTCTCAGACGACATACGAGATTAGACCCTATGGATTCGACCTCAGTCTTACAGAGATTATTACTACATCGCAACCCTACACTTGGAGTTGGGAACATTTGGCATTTGAATTCTTCATTTTTGGTTTCATAAGACCCATCCTTGGCTTTGGTGATTCTTGAGAGTTAAATTCATATTTTTAGCATCCTTTTCAATCCAAGCTCTTAAATTCACTATGCAACACAACATGATTAAAATAAAACACTAAGTATTATCATGTTCATAAAACCAAATAATAAATGGGGAATAATATGCAATATTTGACCCTCAACAACTGCTCGATGGCATGAATTTATTGAAGAATTAAGGAGCAACTCGCTGGACTATTTTTAACACTTTATCGATGACTTGAAGACATGTTCGATGAATCAAAACTTTGCTCGATGACATCAAAGGAAGGTTCGATGACATAGAGACTTACATAGTACAAAAGAAGAAAAGGCACAACTTCCGGATTCAAAACCCTTCAATGACATCGAAGGTGGTTTCGATGACATCGAACCGCTTACGTAATGTTTACGCAGACTACGTAAATTTGATCCGATTTTGCGATTTTGCAGAACTTGGCTTATAAATAGCAATTTTCTAAGTCTTCTGAGGTTATCTAGGTTTTAGAGAAGTAGAGTAAAAAGGTGGTGCTGCTTCCCAATAGTTCTTATTCCCTTCTTCTTAGTTTTTCATATTTTCTGTTAGGGATATAGATCCAATCATGTCTATGGTTGGCTAGAACCCTTAGCTAGGGCTAAGGGGTGAAGCATGTAACGTGGTTGGGATGTTTACTTTGTTTTAATTCATGTTTATTTGAACTCCTTTTATTCTGGTTTGATATTTAAGGACTACTTTTAGTGTTTAATGGTTTGTTGTAACTGAAATTACAATGGATCTGCAATAGCTTGAAGTATCTTCTTCTTCTATATAGAGATTGTGAAGTTAGTACATCCTGTTGTTCTCCATCGTCCCTTGAGCATGGATGGGTGATGGAATCCCTTCTAATTCTCACAATTCTACTATGTTGGTTGTGGGATCGTATATCTTGTAGTTTGTCATTGTCTCTTAGGCACGGTTAGGTGATGGAATCACTTTCAATCCTCATAACTTTCATCCGTTAAGAATTAAGTCAATGGAAGTTTAGAGATCAGGCGAATCTCTCCTTTGTTCAATTGGATAAGATAGGACTCTGATTCCAAATAAATTTATGAAATCATGCAAGGTAGCTTCCCAATTGCTACAAGTGGATCCCTGAAAACCCTAGTTCCCACCTTTAATTCTCTTAAATTTTAAACAAATCCCTCACAATTACTCTCTTCACTTCCATATTTAGGTTTAGATCTTTTCCTAATCCTGATTCTAATTACCCTCAGAATACACAAGAGATTAGTCCTTGTGGATTGACCTTGGTTTCACCGAGATTATTTTACATCGCGACCCAATACTTGGGGTTGTAGCAATTGGGAAGCTACCTTGCATGATTTAATAGATCCAACTGGAATCGGAGTCCTATCTTATCTAATTGAATAAAGGAGAGATTTGTCAAATCTCTGAACTTCCATTGAGCTTGAGTTAAATCTCAACGGATGAAAGTTGTGAGGATTGGAAGTGATTCCATCACCTAACCATGCCCAGAAAACAATGGCAAACAACAGGATATACTGATCCCACAGCCAACATAGGAGAATTGTGAGAATTAGAAGGGATTCAATCACCCATCCATGCCCAAGGGACGATGGAGAACAACAGGATGTACTAACTTTACAATCTCCAAACAGAAGAAGAAAATACTTCAACCTATTGCAGATCCATTGTAATTTCAGTCGCAACAAACCATTAAACACTAAAAGTAGTCCTTAATTATCAAACTAGAGTCAAAGGAGTTCAAATAAACATGAATTAAAACAAAGTAAACATCCCAACCACGCTACAAGCTTCACCCCTTTGCCCTAGCTAAGGGATCTAGCCAACCGTAGACATAATTAGATCTATAGCCCTAAAAGAAAACATGAAAAACTAAGAAGGGAAGAAGAAACCTTGGGAAGCGGCTCCGCCCTTTTTGTTCTACTTCTGCAAACCCTAGATATCCTAAAAAAACTTAGGAAACCCCTATTTATAAGTCAAGTTTCATAAAATCATAAAATCGGATCAAATTTACAGAGTCCGCGTAAACACTGCGTAACCGGTTCGATGTCATCAAAACCACCTTTGATGTCATCGAAGGGTTTTGATTCCGGAAGTTGTGCCTTTTTCTTCTTTCACACTGCATAAGTCTCTGTGTCATCTAACCTTCCTTCGATGTCATCGAGCGAAGCTTCGATTCATCGACATGTCTTCGAGTTATCGATAAAGTGTCAAAAACAGTCCAGCCAGTTGCTCCTTAATTCTTCAATAAATTCGAAGCCATCAAGCGGTCTTCGATGTCATTGAGCACCTTCCTTCGAGTCATTGAACATGTCTTCGATTGATCGACAAAAGCACCCAATATGTCCAGCAACCAACTCAATTTTCCTGCATAAATTCGATGTCATCGACCAGTGTTCAATGCCATCAAACGGATCTTCCATGTCATCGAACAGTTCTCGATGGCACAGTCTTTGTGATTTCTGTGCTTGTTCTTTCGACCTCCTTCCTTCTCCACTTGTTTTCTTGGATCTTGGGACTTGAAATATTTAATCTTGGTCTCCATAGGTCCATTCTTTGCCTTGGTGACTTTTGAGCACTAAATCCATACTTTTAACATTCTTTTCAATCCAAGATCTTAAATTCACCTTACAACACAAACACATGTAAAATATACCATTAAACCATATTATGCTTGTAAAACCAAGAAATAAATGGGGGATAATATGCAATATTTGACCCTCAACACAATTTCTAGCCAGCATTTTGCTATTCCCGAGCAAAATATGCGATAAATAATCTTCAATCTCAAGTCCAAAATCTTTTTTTAGAAAACAATCTTTTGTGCAATCAAGTATGAATGAGTATAATTAAGTGAGATAGAGGGATCTCAAAAACTTAAAGTCAAACCAACTATCCAATTAATCAAGTAAGCTCTTTATTAATTAAATCAGAATGAAAGTTCAAATATCAAGTTTTCTAATGTGCTTACTGAAAATCAATTTACTTCTCAGAAGGCTACTTTTGTTTCATAATGTTAGTCATGTTCATCATATTAAGATTAGTTGAAAACTGGAGTAGTGATTTTAAACCTATCCTCTTTTTCATTCTTTTTCCAATTTTTGATTTTATATCGATGGTCACCATTATTCATTTCTCTTTTTCAGACATCACATCTTTGTCAAAGATATTTTTCATTCCCCTCAAAAATGTTGTCATTCTTTATGACCTTTTTGTCGATCTCCTATTTTTTTTAACTAGCTTTTCATCTTTTAATGTGGAAAAAATTCTCCAGACTAACTTCTCAATATTTATCAATGATCCACATACCAACTATTAGAAACTCAAGCGCACTCTAAGAAAGCAACTTGAATGTGTCTTATGGTTTATATTAACATGATATTCAAACTTTTTCTTAATCAATTCGAATGTAAGAACTGTGAGTGATATTTTACTTAGATGGTCAAGCTCCAACAATTTAAAATCCAATCTCACTTCTCATCATACTTAAAGCATCCTTAAATACACAATTTCTTATTTTCCAAACATATTTCAACTTAAAACCTTGAAATTTTTTAAAATTTTTTGTTAAAAACTGAGGAAACACTGATTAGTCTACCTAATCCCCCACACCCCCCACAATGTAAAAGAAAGAAGCATGTAATGCATATGAGGCAACGAAAAGAAGGGAAAGGTGATGGAAATATAATACTTGGAGGAAGGAATTTGAAGCTTTTCTATGGCTTTCAGCATAAAATGGGTTAGCATAAAATAGAACTTAATAGGGTATAAGCAAACTATCCTAAACAGCATAAAGCAAACTATCCTAAACATAATATGAAAGTAATAAACCTAACTATACCTCCATCAGACTAGAAGATCAATCCTGGTATACAAGATCAGTCAGAGGTATGGACATGTCCTTTGAAACAAACTTCTCCACAAATGGCTTTAAACAATGTCCATTCACTTTAAATCTATTTCCATTGTTCAGATTCTCTATCTCAACAACCCTATGAGGATATACGTCTGTAACAGTGAAAGGGCCGAACCAATGAGATCGGAGCTTTCCTAGAAAAAGATGTAACCTAGAATTGTACAAAAGGACTTTCTGGCCGGTCAAGAACGATTTCCCAATGATGTTTTTATCTGAAACACCTTCATCATGTCCTTATAAATTTTTGAGTTCTTGTATGCATTATTCCAAATCTCCTCTAGTTCGTTAAATTGTAGCTCGTGCACCGAACCAGCGTTGTCCAAAGTAAAATTTAGATTCTTAATAACCTAGTAGGCTTTATGTTCCAACTCCACGGGTAAGTGACAAGGTTTTCCATAGACAAGTCAAAAGGGAGACATTCTAATAGGAGTTCTAAAGGTGGTATGGTAAGCCCATCGAGCATCGGTCAATCAAATTGACCAATCCTTGCAATTAGGGTTAACCGTTTTCTCAAAAATTTGTTTAATCTCCCTATTGAAAATCTCAGCTTGCCCACTAGTCTGTGGGTGGTATGGAGTGCTCACCTGTGGGATATGCCATATTTCTTCATTAAATTTGTAAATGTCCTATTATAAAAATGTGAGCCTCCATCACTAATGACGGCTCGAGGTGTTATGAACCGGAAAGAATGTTCTCTTTTAAAAACTTAATGACCGTCTGATGGCCATTGTTCCAGCACAGGATCACTTTGACCCATTTAATGACATAGTCTACGGCTAATAGAATGTATACATTTCCATTAGATTGGGGGAATGGTCCCATGAAATCGATGCCCCAGTAATCAAATGCTTCGATTATGAGAATGGGGTTCAAAGGCATCATATTTCGATGGGATAATGCTCCCAAATTTTGACAACACTCACAAGCTTTACAAAGCTTGTCAGTGTCCTTGAACATAGTGGGCCAATAGAAGCCACACTGCTGAATTTTGGTCTGGGTCTTTTTGGCAAAAAAGTGACCGCCATAGGCCTAAGTGTGACAGAAGGAGATGACACTTTGGTGTTCATTGTCTGGCACACATCTCCTTAAAATATGATCTGGGCAATATTAAATAAATAAGGATCATCCCGGAAGAATTTGCGTACCTCGACAAAAAATTTCTTCTTATCTTGTGTAGTCTAATGTGTTGGCGTGAAACCTGTGGCTAGATAATTAACAATATCAGCAAACCAAGGTGAGTGGAAGACTTTAAACAATTGTTCGTCAGGGAACACATCATTTATAGGTTCCATCTCAAGGGAATCAGGGCGGTCAAGCCTCAAAAGGTGATCAACCATTACATTTTCTACTCCCTTTTTATCTTTTATTTCTAAATCAAATTCTTGGAGTAGGAGGATCCATCTTATCAAGCAGGGCTTAACATCATTCTTTGAATGAAGATACTTGAGCGCTGCATAATCGGTGTAGATAATGATCTTAAATCAGATCAAAATTTATCCAAAGTGAATACTACGACCAAGAGTTCTTTTTTCGTAGTAGAGTAATTCAATTGGGCTGAATTTAACATCTTAATTGCGTAATGAATAACATAAGGCTTCTTCTCTTTTCTCTGGCCTAACACCACCCCAATAGCATAGTCAGATGCATCACACATAAGTTCAAAAGGAATGTTTCAATCAAGTGGCTGTACAATAGGTGTGGTAGTCAACATGCCCTTGAGCTTAAAAAAAGCTTCTTGGCATTGCTCAGTCCATTCATATGGAATAACCTTTTGAAGAAGATTGCATAAAGGATGAGAGATGTGACTAAAGTCCTTTATGAATCTTCTGTAAAACCCGGCATGTCATAAGAAGGATTGCATGTCTCATATGCTTTTAGGTGGGGGTAGGGTGGAGATAAGAACAATCTTAGCTTTATCTACCTCGATTCCCTTAGACGAGATGATATGTCCAACAACTATTCCCTTACGAACCATAAAATGGCACTTCTCCCAATTGAGTACTAAATTTTTTTCCTCACATCTTTTCAGCACACATTTAAGATTTTCTAAGCTTTCGCTAAAAAATGGATCAAAGACAGAGAAGTCATCCATGAAGACCTCTAAATATTGTCCCACCATGTCAGAAAAAATACTCAACATGCATTATTGAAAAGTGGCGGGGGCATTACATACTCCGAATGGCATCCTTCGGTATGCAAAGGTGCTAAAGGGAAATGTGAATGTGGTCTTTTCTTGATCTTCAAGGGCTATCTCTATCTGGTTGCAGCCCGAATACCCGTCTAGGAAAAAGTAGTAGGAATGACCAGCTAGCCTTTCCAGAATTTGATCGATGAAGGGTAAAGAAAAGTGGTCCTTCCTCGTGATGGTATTCAACTTCCTATAGTCAATGCACATTCTTCAACCATTAGTGACTCTAGTTGGCATGAGTTCATTGTCTACATTTGCTATGATGGTGATTCCAGACTTCTTACGAACCACTTGAGTTGGACTCACCCATTGGCTGTCGGATATAGGGTATATAATACCCACATCCAATAGCTTAAGAACCTCGGCCTTAACCACTTCCTTCATGTTTGGGTTTAATCTATGTTGTGGTTGTCAGGAGGTCTTCACATTATCCTCTAGATAAATGTGGTGAGTACAAATCGAATGTTCAATTCCCTTGAGGTCCACAATCAACCATCCAAGAACTCCTTTATGCTCAATGAGAGTAGAAATGAGCATACTCTCTTGTTCTTACTCAAGGAGGAAAGAAATCACCACCGATTATGTCTCATCTTGACCTAAATAGACATATTTCAAATTATATGGTAAAGGTTTTTGGTCAAGCTTCGGTGCCTTGAGGTTAGACGGTAGAGGCACTACACAGTTTGGGACAATTCTTCTAATTGGGGCCTTCACTGGTTAACTTCAAGTACCGGCATGATATCTAGCATGGTCCCCATCTCCCTTATCATGTCATCATCAAAATCATGGGATTAGGCCAGGCACGTCTCTAGAGGGTCGGAGGATAAGGTCCGAAGTTCTCTATCTTCCATGACAGAATCAATCAGGTTAATATCGCAGGAATCATCTTCATCTTCTAATTATTTTCCTGTGTTGAAAAAGATATTTAACTTCAATTTCATATTTTCAAAAGACATACTCGTGACTCCATTCTTTCAATTAATGATTGCACTTAAAGTGGCAAGGAATGGGCGACCAAGAATGATGAGAATTTAAGAGTTATGTCCATGATGGGTTGAGTATCAAAGATGATAATATCTATTGGGTATTAGAATTTGTAAACATAGACCGACACATCCTCAATTATCCCTCTCGATACATGAATTGAGTGATCGACAAGTTGTAATGTGGTTCGGGTGGGTTTTAATTCGCTTAACCTAGTTGTTCATAAACTGAGTAAGGAATCAGATTTACGCTCGCTCTTATGTCAAGAAGTGCGTGCTCAATGCGGTAATTTCCAATTACACAAGCAATGGTTGGGCTACCGGGATCTTTGTACTTTTGTGGCACATCTTGCTTTAGGATGGCACTCACTTTTTTAGTTAAAAATATTTTCCTTTGGATACTTTGTCGTCTTTTAGTCGTACACAAGTCTTTCAGAAATTTAGCATATGGTGGTATTTGCTTAACAACATCTAGTAGAGGAATATTGACATTCACTTGCTTAAGCACCTCTAGAATGTCCTGAGAGTTAGACAGAGAATTTGGTGCTATCAATCGTTAGGGAAATAGGGCAATCGTCTTGCCTTGAAGTTCTGATTCTAATTCTTATAGAGTAGTGTTAGGCCTATCATTGTTGTCCTCTTCCAGGTCCTTAGGCTTTTTATCCCTAACCGAAATAGTTTTGTCAATGGTCTTCTCACTCCTAAGAGTGGTGATAGATTTAGTTTGCTTCATTTGATTTGAAGAGCTTGGATCACTTATCTCATATTGCGGTTTGGGATTGGGGAGAGGTTGAGCAGGAAGCATCTCCTTTCCCCCAATTATTAAGTGCGACTCTATCCTTTGAATAGATGATACAAGTGTTCCCAATGTTGATATGATATCTTGATTAAGCAACTCTTGGTCTCGATTATATTTTTAAATCGGACCCTCATGAGGTTTCTCTTGAATTGGAATTTGATTAGGGAATCCTTGAGGAGTAGTCATTTGTTCATTCCTCCAACTGAAGTTTGGATGATTTATCCAACTAGGATTGTATGTATTGGAGGTGGGTCCATTAAAAGGTCTTTAGTAATTATTAATGACATTAGGTTGCTCATTCAGTGCCTATTGAAAAGTAGGTATTGTTAGACAATTTTCAATTGTGTGAACGTTGCAAGCACAAATACCACAAATAGTTTCCTTAGCCTTATCCTTCTTTAATTTCATGGCCTTGAATTTCCTTAAGAGATTAACCACTTTAGCATTGATATCATCATCCTCTTTCAGAAGGTATATTCTGGCCCTCTCCTTTAATTGAGTGGGCCTAGAGGTGGTGCATGATTTTGAGGAGATGTCCCATAATTGTGCGATTATAGCAAGTTTGTCAAAGTAATCCCACACCTCATCGACATTTTTGATCATGAACTCCCCATTGCACATCTTCTCAACGAATTGGCATATAGAAGATGTCAGTCCATTGTGAAAGAAAGTTGTTATGCACCACGTTTCAAAACCGTATTGCGGGCATGAACTAACGAGATCCTAGAACCGTTCCCAACATTGGAAAAATGTTTTATCTTCCTTTTGGACAAAGTTCATGATCGACTTCCTGATGGTGCTCGTCTTATAGTATGGAAAGAATTTTTTTATGAACTCCTTATCATGTCATTCCATGTGCCAATAGTTTGCGGACATAGTGAGTGCAACCACATCTTAGCTTTCTCTTTCAAGGAGAAAGGAAAGAATTTCATCCTGACCGTGTCCTCAGACACATTAGGAAAGTATAAAGTGGCCATAACATCATCAAATTCTTGTAAGTGCATGTATGGACTTTTAGATTCAAGTCTAAGGAACCTTGAAAGAAGTTGGATCACTCCAGGCTTGATATCCATGTTTCCTATGTTTTCTAGAAAAACCATACAAGAAGGGGTGCTCACCCCTGCCAGTTGTAAGTAATCTAGTAAAGTACGAGGCAAGGGTGCATGGTGCACATCATTCTCATCCTGGACTTACGCAAGTCGAGGTTGCAGCTAATTCACCTGTTGATGTACAACCATAACCTCAATTAACTCTGAGAATCTCGAGTGTTGTCTCCTGTGATGGATAGATAACCCCTCAACTAATCCTCCTTCACTCAAAAGACGTCGAGTGTTGTCATGGACCCACTTGGCCTTGAAACACTCTCAGCCTTCTCAGACTCAACCTAAACCTAAAAAGGAAAGTGGGAATAAAAATTCTTGAAAAAGAAAGAAAGAGAATTAGAAAGATGTTACCAAATTGGAAGTTCCTAATTTAAGATCCAAATTAGAAGTTTATATATTAGGATCCTATAAAACAAGAAAGTTAAGTTAGTTTCAAAAAAAAATCTAGAGAAACCCTAATACTAAAAATAGAAAGTAAATAAATCCTAATCTTAACCTATTTCTAAAACTAATCAGTCTTAGAAAAAAATAACCGTTAATCCGCAACAACGATGCCAAAAACTTGTTCATAACCCCAAGTGTAGGGTCACAATGTAGTAGTAATCTCGATGAAACCGAGGTCGAATCCACAGGGACTAATTTTGTGTGTATTCTGAGGGTAATTAGAATCAGGATTAGGAAAAGATCTAAACCTAAATTTAAAAGTGTAGAGAGTAATTGTGAGAGATTTGTTTAAAACTTAAGAGAATTAAAGGTGGGAACTAGGGTTTTCAGGGATCCACTTGTAGCAATTTGGAAGCTACCTTGTATGATTCAATAGATCCAACTGGAATCAGAGTCTTATCTTATCCAATTGAACAAAGGAGAGATTTATCAGATCTCTGAACTTCCATTGACCTAATTCTCAATAGATGAAAGTTGTGAGGATTAGAAGTGATTCCATCACCTAACCATGCCCAGGAAACAATGGCAAACAACAAGATATACCGATCCCACGACCAACATAGGAGAATTGAGAGAATTAGAAGGGATTCAATCACCCATCCATGCCCAAGGGACGATGGAGAACAACAGGATGTACTAACTTCACAATCTCCAAACAGAAGAAGAAGATACTTCAAGCTATTATAGATCCATTGTAATTTTAGTCACAACAAACCATTAAACACTAAAAGTATTTTTAATTATTAAACTAGAGTAAAAGGAGCTTAAACAAACATGAATCAAAATAAAGTAAACATCCTAACCATGCTACAATCTTCACCCCTTAACCCTATTTAAGGGATCTAGTCAACCATAAACATGATTTGATCTATAGCCCTAAAAGAAAACATCAAAAACTAAGAAGAAGGGAAGAAGAACTCTTGGGAAGTGGCTTCGCCCTTTTTTCTATACTTCTCCAAACCTTAGATATCCTAGAAAGACTTAAGAAACCCCTATTTATAAGCCAATATCCAAAAAATTATAAAATCTGATCAAATTTACGTAGTCCGCGTAAACACTACGTAACCAGTTCGATGTCATCAAAGGGTTTTAAATTCGGAAGTCGTGCCCTTTTCTTCTTTCGCACTGCGTAAGTCTCTGTGTCATCGAACCTTCCTTTGATGTCATCGAGTGAAGCTTTGATTCATCAAACATTTCTTTGAGTCATCGATAAAGTGTCAAAAAAAGTCCAACGAGTTGCTCCTTAATTCTTCAATAAATTCGATGCCATCGAGCAGTCTTCAATGTTATCAAGCACCTTCCTTTGAGTCATCGAACATGTTTTCGATTGATCAAGAAAAGCACCCAATATGTCCAGCAACCAACTCAATTTTTCCTCATAAATTTAATGTCATCGAACATGTTTTCGATTGATCAAGAAAAGCACCCAATATGTCCAGCAACCAACTCAATTTTTCCTCATAAATTTAATGTCATCGAACGGATCTTCGATATCATCGAACAGTTCACGATGGCACAACCTTTGTGATTTTTTCACTTATTCTTTCAACTTCCTTCCTTCTCCACTTGGTTTTCTTGGATCTTGGGACCTTGAAATCTTCAATCTTAGTCTCCACAGGCCCATTTTGTGCCTTTGGTGACTTTTGAGCACTAAATCCATGCTTTTAGCATTCTTTTCAATTCAAGCTCTTAAATACAATCACAAGTAAAATATACCATTAAACCATATTATGTTTGTAAAACTAAGAAATAAATGGGGGATAATATGCAATATTTGACCCTCAACACAAGGCTACTCACAAATTGAGGGCATATATTTTTATGAGACATTTGCCCCTGTAGCTTGCCTCAAGTCATAAGAATTCTCTTATTTATAACGTGTGCATTAAAATTTAAATTATTTCAAATGGACATTAAAAGTGCCTTTCTCAATGGTGTACTTGAGGAAGAAGTGTACGTAGAATAACTAAAAGGATTTTTGGATCTTAAATTCCCTCAACACATATACAAATTAAGTAAAGCCTTTATGGTCTGAAGCAAGCTCCCCGAGCGTGGTATGAGCGCCTAACGCATTTTTTACTCAACCAAAATTTTTCTAAGGGGGGTGTTAATAAGACAATATTTATGCAAAAGACTAGGAACGTCTTTCTCATTGCCCAAATTTACATGGATGATATTGTTTTTGGATCCACTTGTGAAGATGCAGGTCATGAATTCGCTGAATTGATGAAATCTAAATTTGAGATGAACATGGTTGTTGAGTTGAACTTCTTCTGGGATTACAAGTGAAACAAATGGCTGATGGAATATTCTTATGCCAGTCCAAATATGCTAAAGATCTAATTAAAAGATTTCGACTTGATTTTAGCCGCACTCATAATACTCCCATGAGCACCACTCTCAAACTTTCCAAAGATATCAATGGGAAGAGTGTAGATCAACACTTGTATCGCAGTATGATCGGCAACTTACTTTACTTAACCGTAAGTTAGCCAGATATCTCTTTTAGCATTGGTGCATGCGCTAGATTTCAAGCCGATCTTAAAGAATCACACTTATCCATAGTAAAAAGGATCATAAGGTTTGTGGCTGGGACTACTGACTACGGCTTATGGTACCCCTTTGACACGTCTACCATCATTGTTGGGTATTTAGATGCCGACTAGGCTAGGAACATTGATGATTTCAAATCAACTAGCGGAGGTAGTTTTTATATCGAAAATTGTCTTGTATCATGGCATAGAAAAAAAGTAAAAATTCAATCTCACTATCCACTACTGAGGCTGAATATATTGCAGCAGGGAGTTGTTGTGCACAACTTCTATGGATGAAGCAAATGCTGTTGGATTATGGTATTACACAATTGTTGGATTATGGTATTACACATTCAACAATGACACTCTTTTGTGACAACATAAGTGCCACCAATATTTTAAAATTTTCAGTGTAACATTCTTGCACCAAGCACATAGACATTCGACATCACTTCGTTCGTGAACTTGTCGAAGAAAACATCATTATATTGGAACATGTGCCTACCGAGCAATAACTCGCTGATGTATTAACAAAACCATTCAATGCCAACAGATTTAAAAATCTCTAAAAATCTATTGGTATATGTGCGATATAAACATAACAGCCCATTTTCACTAATTGACAGATATGAGGAATCTCGCCTCAAAATTTTTTTAACATATATGTAAATTCAAATTTCTTTCATGAGCTTCACTCACTTTTTGTCATATATGTTATCTATTTTTGGTATGTACAAAACACATATGAAAGATATTTTTTGTACATCAGTCTGAAAAAACCTGCAAATACATTGTTTTGGTCACCTTTGGTAACACCGAAATCGGGCAAGCGTACCTATAAAAGTCGATTCGTCTAAAAGGTCCCTTTTTCCCTAACTCTTGTTGGTTTCCCTTATTCTTCAACTAGAAGTCCTCCTGTGGAAATCAAGCAGTTTTCAAGTATTCCTCAAGTATTTTCTTGCCATTTGCACATTTCATCTTAAGATTTCCTTCTTTTTCTTTCTTCGTATCATCTACCCCATTCCCATACGGAAGGTCATAGCTACTCTCGTCCAAGGGAGGGAAGAACTAAAAAAGAAACACGATCGTGGAGAGTTGTCCTCCAAAAAGAGGTCAAAATATCTGGCAAAACACTTGACCTTCCGGTCCCCCAAACGATCCCTCTCCCCCTCAGAGTCCCATCGCGACCCATTTTGCGTCTCGAAAAATCATATGTGAGAGGAATGTTGATGCCTCATGTCTCGAGCCCTATAATGTCTATGACATTCTTCACAACCATGGTTGGGTGCCTATTTTGTCCCTCGGAGGGGAAGTCAATGTCAATCTTGCCAAAGCCCTTTTGTCTCATTATACATAGCCAGAAGATCATGACTCCTTGGCCATCATAGTCACCTATCGTGGGAGAACTTTCTCTATTACCCCTGCCCAGATAGTTTCCATGATTACTATTCCTATTTTCTTGGAATGTCCATCTGAGCTTCCTATGACTGATGGTGAAAAATGCATTATTTAGACCAAATTTCTCTGTAATGGTCATAATATAGAGTGGAGTAAAGGGAACGCTCTTCATGCCACTACAATGTCAAATGACTATTGCATTCTACATCTCATTTTTTTGTCGAATGTCTACCCTCGGTCGGGAAATTATACTGAATTGACCCCATCCATGGTTGAAATTCTCTATAATATGGGGAATCCATGCGCATTCCCACCATGATATTCGATCAAATTATATCGGCCTTCGAGTCAAATAACAATGGAATCCCATTTAGGAGGTTGCTCTGTCAGATGGAAAATCAGTTTGGGATAAAGGGAACCCCAGGTGAAGTTGTCACTACCTCCATCATCACAACCCTCAGAATTACTTGCATGCATCTTTCAGTTAGACATTGGACGAGGCCTCACCCTGAGGCTGATGCACCTTCAGCAGAAATTCATGTACCGCCAGAAGAGGCTACGATTGCACCTCCTACCCCTTCTGCCTCAATAGAGGCCACTCTCGCCCATCTCAGCGGGCAAAGGAGATCCAAGAACACCAGACTTGGCTGAAAAAAATGGTTTCTTTTATCCAGCAAACCAAGTGAAGCATTGCCGCTCATCTCTCGTGTCGCCAAGATGACTCCTCTAATGCTCTAGAGCTCAGTCCTCTCTAATTTCTTAATGTGCATTCAAAATTACCCTATATAGATGGATGTTTTCATGACTTGCCACAAACTTACTCTTGAACAGTCTAATCTTTTTGTTATCAGTTAGGATGTATACTAATCTACTATATTTCTTTTTGGATAATGTCGGATGAATCTACCCAATCTTGGGGTAGTAATTTTGATGAAGTTTTGATATTATTTGTTCTGCTCATGTTAGATACTCTCTATATTGCTATCTTCTCTATCTAACATGTGAGTTGCCTGCTTATGATGATATATTCATTGCTTGAATGATACTCTTAATGCTTATTTCATCATAAGATTTATTCTCTTACCCTCTATTTTATCCATTCTTGAATGTTGTTGGAATATTTCTTGATTATCTCTTTGCTAATAACTAACAAAAAGGGGGAGAAGAAACCTACCTAACCAAAACAATGTTATTTCTTGTAAAAATTGTTTGTTTCTCTTATTTGCAGGTAAACACTAAGGGGGAGCAGCATGATTTTGTATTACATGTCAAGTCTGGAGTTGTAAATTTTATTATTGATATGTAATCTTTATTGTTTTGGCATGTCATTGGTATGGACCATGACATGGTTGTAGGTTAGGTTGTTTTTGTCACGTAATTGATAAAGGGGGAGATTATTACTACACTTATTTGCACTCATGTTTATCAATCATGTGACTAGTTGTGTCTTATAGTCGGATGAGTTCTTGGCAAATGAAGACCGGTGATGCAACTGGAGCTTATTTCTGCGATCTTAAAACCTTGCAAATAGATGATCCCAACCCAAATAGGAAAACCCTCCTAGGTCATCCAAACCTAAGTCCATATTTTATATCCCATAGTCTTGGCTTAAGCAAGTCCTAAGTTATTGAACTATTGGACAAAAATAGAAAAATTTGTCCATCGAATAGCACCTTCAGTCGAAGGGGCTCAAAACAGTCCAGCAAGCTTAAAATGTTAATTCGGTATCACCAACTGGGTATTTCGGTGACACCGACTTTCACCGATGAACAAAGTTCGGCGCCACCGAAAGAGACTGTTTTCAGTCAATAACTCAGGGAATTTAATTTGGTACTACCAATAGATAATTCAGTACTACTGAAGCAAGTTCAGTGGTACCAAAGGTCACTTCGGTAGCACCAAGAATTAGTCATGCCCCAAACTCAGAAACCGGGCTCATAAAATTTCTAATCGCCGAATCCGGTGCCGACAGCCACCCTAGTACCCCATTCTCAGCTCTTAGGGCCCATACGCCAGATTCTGATCCTGGTATCCTATAAGGAGGATTTTTCAACGTAAGTTTCTCTCATAAAAAGAATAACCACAAGTTTACCTAAATCACAAAGGCAACATCATCATCACATATCCACTAATATAAACATTTAAATACAGTGCAAAAAGGAAAATACATATATCGATAATCAAAGCTCTAAAAAATGGTTGCACACTCCAAACTCAACACTACTGCAACCTAACGCCACCTGCACGCATCTATTGTGCATAAGCTTATAAAAAGCTTAAAGGGTGTTGAAAGTGTGTGCTTAAGGTAAGTGTCAATTATGTAATATCAGAGTAACGCTAAAATATGCTAGTAAATCCATAAATACCATCAGCCTTATCCAGGCTATGCAATATAGAAGCATAGTAAACCAAATCCTATGTGCTGAGGATGCAATGCAATATGTGGTGCGAATGAAATGACCAAGTTGGAGTGTGAAGTCGGGATGATAGTACGTAGTATCACAGGCTATGGAGTCCATCATAAGGGACTTCTATCCAAACCAGTCACATACCTAAATTTGGATAGTTAGACTCAATGTGGTAAACTCCTAATCTTAGGTTAATCGCGTGCCCCAATCGAAATCCTGGCCACTACAAACGTACACACAATGAATTGATCGTGCACCACCACCCCGAGTGGATAGTGAATGAATGAGTCGAATGTTGAGTACACAATTCCAACTCAGTAAGTCCACATATTAGTATGGCTCATCTCTTGGATATCATCGGGGTCTAGTACACTCCACAATGGCTACTACCTCCCTAGCCACACAACCAACGAGTGAAAAAGACCTCACTATCTGCTTAGCCAGTAGTCTACCAATACTTACCCGGTTCAACGATAGCAAACCCATTTACGAGCTAATCATACTCAGCCTAGCTTATAACCCCCTCACTCGAGTGGATAAGGTCACACCCCCTCCCAATCGACCATAACACAGTGGGAGACACCGACTACTGGTATTCGACACTCGAGCGCTCATGTGTCCACTCGGTTTAGATGTTGGGGTATCCTCCAGTACCAAGAGGATTCTGAGACTCTCACCCAAGGACATCCTATGTGCCCATAATGCTAGAACCAAATATTTTTCGTATCCCATCTGGCCATCCACGATGAACCTGTGGAGGCCGTAACCCTGATATCGTTAGGGCGTCAAGTGATCATGCCACACAAATGCGAGATACATGAGTCATACCATCCAGTCATGCATCAAACCTGTGTCACACGATCATGTGGGGCAACTCCGTCTTTCAGGGAGTCCCATAATAATCTACCCAATGACATGTGCTATGATCAAACACTCCTCATATCAAGCATACAAATGATGCGCATGGGCATGAATCGTGGAGCTATACTAAGCATATTATATGATGATGATGTACTCTCCTCATATCAAGGATGGCCTAGATTGCCTGCTCATATCAAGAATGGGCTTAAAGAAGCTTAAGGGAAGGTCACAATGTGGACATTTAACCATCATTACCCATCAATGTGGACATTTAACCAACATTGCTCCTAAGGAGTGGCCCTCATAGGGCCAAACATATAGTAAGGCCCATGGCCTCACATAAGGGCCTCATATATCACAATGGGCCTCATCACATCACAATGGTCCGCATCTCATAAGCCTCTTACATCACAATGGACCGCATTACATGGGCATCATATACATCGCAATGGGCCTCTCACATGGGCCTAATATACCTCACATGGGCCACTCACACGGGCCTAATATACGTCATAATGGGCCTCATCACATGGGCCTCGTATACATCACAATGGGCCTCACCACATAGGCCTAATATACATCACATTGGGCCTTATACACTGGCCACATAAGCATCATAATGGGCCTCATTACATAGGCCACATATATATCACATTGGGCCTCAAACAAGGGTCGAATACACATCACAATGGGCTTCATATACAACACATCGAGCCTCATCATATGGGCCTCATATACAACACATCAGGCCTCACTCATGGGACACATATACATCAAAATGGGCCTCAACACATGGGCCACAAATACATCACATTAAGGTGGGCCCTGCATATTTTAAATGGGCCCCATCAGATGGACAGCTTGGATCAAACACATTCATTGGGTGAGGGCCACATGGATGGATGGTGAGAATGTACAACACATTACAAGGTGGGCCCTACCCATCTAGCAAACGGTCAGTGGATATACATCATTTGGACCCCGCGTCCTAGCCAAAGTAGATGGGCGACGAGGCTGTACATACATCAGAGGTGGGTCACACCGTCAGATGGACGGTGTAAATATAAAACTGATGGACGACATTGATGAAACACATATATCATGGTGGGTCCTACACACGTGGCCCACCAGAGATTTGAATCTACCTCACATCCAGATGCATGGTGAGCAAAAACACTTACATCATGAGGAGTCCCATCGTCTAAGGGCTGGACAGTGCGGATACACCACACACACACACACACACACACACACACACACACACACACACATATATATATATATATATATATATCACGGTGGCACCTGGGAGGACGGTGTGAATACAACACACACCTCACTCGCGGTCCACATGATAGACGAACGGTTTGGATGAACACATACCCCACGATGATTCCCACCATCCAGACAGCTGGACGGTGTGGATATAACAATACCTCATGATGGAGGCCCACAGACACTGATGACGTTAATAAAGTCAGTTATATAGTTGTGTGCGGTACACTATCCAATCCGTTTTATAATAGGTGGGTCCCACGTGGGGCCCACCATAATATAATATTATTATTATGATGTTTATTTACTGCCCTACCCCTGGATGTCCGTTTGACGAACAACCAGGATACAAAACACTATCAAGGTGGGATCCACCGTGATGGATGGCATGGATATAACGTAAGCATCAGGTGGGTCCACACCTATGGGACCCATCAGCTTTAAGATGAAGCTGATATTTTTGTTTTCTCTCTGTCCAGGCCTACTGGCAGGTTGGACGGTTTCCAGTGGTTAGCCTGATCAGATTGGTGGGCCCATGTCACAAAATGATCTCCACAGATGGGCGGGGTGGATATAGATCACATACATCAAGGTGGGGTCCACATAAGTGTGGCCCACCACTTCAAACGAAGCTGAGATTCATGTATTCCCTGTCTAATGGTCTTGCTGCTGCACGGCAGTCTGACTGACTAAATCTGGCCCTGCTCGATCATGATTTGGATTATCAGAGTATGGACGGTTGGGATCAAATACATACGTCATGGGAGGGTCCACGCAGGTGGGCCACACAGCCCCCAGGATCAAGCTAATGGGTGTGTTTTTCCCTTCATTAGAGCCTGGGATCACTGGATGTCCAGAAACTTAGACAGCAAGGGCGTCCATACTGTTGGATGGTCCGGATCCCTCTCACATCCATCAGATGGGCCACAAAATATGGGAGAGAGAGAAAGAGAGAGAGAAAGAAAGAAAGATAGAAACATGAGGCGGGGAGGAGCTCCACCACGATAAGCTCCCCCTTAATCATACAACACATTCATAAAATGGGTCCCACCATAAATGGGCCCTCAAATAAAATTAATGGTGGAAATTTAGGATCACCCATCAATTTCTCTTCTTCTAGGCTCCTTGGACTCCTTAGCTCCTAGGCTTTCCCTTTGATGGTGAAAGATAAGGATTGAAGGGTGGAGATGGGAGATTAGAAGGGTAAGAAGTGGGCCACACCTAGCTTCTTTCTCTCCTTGGAAGACCTTGGATGGTTGCTCTCTTGTTTGCTTAGGAGTGAAGAGAGAAATGAGAGAGAGAGAGAGAGAGAGTGATGTCAGGAGAGAGGGATGGGTGTGATGGGTAAGTGATGGGAGTACTTAACTTGAGAGTTGACTTTAGTTGAGAGAGGGATGGGTGAGTGATGGATGTGTTCTTGACTTGTACATTGATTGATTGATGTTATGGGTTTTAGAGATCCTCTTATAATTTGTAACGTACAGCATTTCTTCGAAATAAACGCGAGCCCACAACACTTGGCATGGGTATCGCATCGGTGCATAAGAAGTGGCGTTGAAACTGTAGTGATGGTGCGATCGCTAGGGTACAAGTCTCGAATCGAGTCGACTCGAGTTGATAAGGTATGACTCAGGGTCGCACGTAAATGCCGATTATAGGTCGTAGTTTTTCAGAATTTGACAAAGAGGATCATGGGAGTTTATGGAATAGTGCGGTGTAGGATATGGGTCTTACAGTAAGAACTTGCAAAAATAGTGGAAATAGGCACCATAGAGTCTCTAGTGTATCCCAACCTTATCTTAGCCCATTTAGACTCTATCCATATGAGTTTTGTGTTCTCTTCATTATGATCCTTCACTCTTATGAGCATTGAAAGCTCCTATTTAATGAAAAATATGAACTCGTGCCTTCTCTAGAGTTCAAAGACCTAACCAATAGAAAAAGCATTGGTTCTTTGATACTCTAGAGTGTCCATAGGTTGAATCTCTTAGGAAATCCACTCATTATCCTAAATAAGAGATTCAACCAACTCCCATAACCTTGGTCACCTTCTAGGTACATCTTATGCAAGGTTTTTAATCGTGAAGCTAAGCCAACAGGTAAATCCAAGTTATGCGATCGGGGGAGCACCGGAAAGATAATTCAAGCTTAAGAGCACAAAGATCTAGCAACCCGAGACAAGCTACAAGATAAAACTCAATGCGACAAGTAAGTATCATTATAAGAGTTCAAAAGTTTAGTCTCTTTCCTCTTATAAGATTGAGGCTAAGAGTTTGCTATCAACAAACTTGTTTAGATTCCTTATGTGGGACCTTGGCCGATGGGCCTAAACGTAGGTGCCTTATGTGTGACCTTGGCCGGTGAGCCTAAACGTTAGGTGCCTTGTGTGAGACCTTGATCGGTGGGCCTAAACGGCGGGTGCCTTATGTGGGACCTTGGCTGGTGGGCCTAAACGTGAGTTCTAGGTGTAGGAGCTTTGCTCTTGCGGAGAGCATAAATTATGTCCTTAGTGTAGGGCTGTAAAGGTTATAGGTGAACCTGTTTAAAAATTTTGATAGTGAAATCCGATGCACTCTGGGATTGAGTGTGGATGCCGGGAGTGGAGTAGGCATGTAGCCGAAACACTATAAATGGTTGTGCTTGAAATGTTCATTTGCAGGTTTGTTTAAATCATGCTTATATATGCTTAATTGTTTAAATTTGTATACTTTTTTGGATGAATGATATTCATTGATAAGAAGCACATTCCACACACAAGTTCACAATACTAGGCTAAGTATTATATTTCCATATCTTAAATAGGCTTTGTGATTGGATCCTCTAACTAGCTTGAAAGACATTAGAGTTATATTGCCTTACTACCTTTAAAATTGAATGATCATTTAAGATAGGCAATCAAGTTTTCAAATAGGAAGAAATAATCGAAAAGTCCTATTCCCCCACACCCCCACGACATTGCCTCATATTCACTCTTCAATATCAGCGGTGTAAACTGCAATTGCAAAATATAGAAGCTCACCTCCAACAGTGTGAAAATTGACCCTCTGGGATTGAACTGCGTCTTACCGCTCTTCAATATATTGGGAGCACATCACTGAATTGATTCTGACTCACTATTCTCATATCCCTTCGTATGAGGGTGAATCATCTCGATGATCTTTACTGTGTTACTGCTGAATCATAGTACATTTTTTTGGATATTTATGCCCTTGGATGATGGTTTAATTATACCCAATCTTGGGGTAGTAATTTTGTGAATTTATGGTATTATCTTTTCTGCTCATGTTAGATACTCTCTTTATGGCTATCTTTTTTGTCTAACATATTATTTAACTGTGTATGATGCTATATTTCATTGCTTGGATTATGCTTATATGATCTGTCCTATTCTCTTACCCTCTGAATTATCATCTTTCATATGTTATTGAAATATCTATTGGTAAACTCTTTGCCAATAACTGACAAAAAGGAGGAGAAGAAATCTACTGACCAAAACAATGTTTGTTTCCTGCAGAAATTGTTTGTTTCCCTTATTGCAGGTTATTCTTGGTAAACACTAAGGGGGAGCATCATGATTTTGTATTACATGTCAAGTCTTGAGTTGTAAAATCTATATGTTTGATATGTAATTCTTATTATTTTGGTATGTCATTGATATGGACCATGACACAGTCATAGGTTAGGTTGTTTTTATTCCGTAATTGACAAAGGGAGAGATTGTAAGTGCACCCAATGTTGCACTCTTGTTTGTCAATTACGTGATTAGTTGTGTCTTATAGTCGGATGAGTTCTTGGTAAGTGAAGACCAACGACGCAACTGGATCGGAAGCATCAAAGCCACATTGAAAATAAAGAGCTGCTTCTATGATCTTGACCTTGTAAATAGATAATCCCAATCCAAATAGGAATACCTACTTAGGTCATCTATACTAAGCCAATCCCAAACCCATATTTTATATTCTATAGTCTTGGTTTTTGCATATCCCGAGTTGTTGAATGATTAAAAGGACAAGCAGAAAAATCTGTCCACTTTCGGTAGGAAGAAGGTTTCTCCGAATGGCACCTTTGGTATTACCGAAGATACCTTCGGTGTTACCAAAGGAGCTCAAAACTGTCCAGCAACATCACAATTATAAATCGGTATCACCAACTGGATAATTCTGTGACACCAATTGCCACCAACAAACAAAGTTCGATGTTACTAAAATGGACATATTTTGATCAGCAGCTTGAGGAATTAATTCGGTATTATCGAATGATATTTCGGTACCACCGAAGCAAGTTCGGTGATACCGAAGTTGGCTTTAGTAGCACCGTATACTAGCCATTTTCTATTCATTGGAAGCTTTTACCTATAAAACTGGCTTGTAGAAACTTTCAAAATTAGTGCAAATAGGCACCATAGAGTCTCTAGTGTATCCCGAGCTTATCCTAGCTCATTTAGACTCTATCCATATGAGTTTCATGTTCTCTTCATTATGATCTTTCACTCCTATGAGCATTCAAAGCTCCGATTAATGAAGAAATGAACTCGTGCCTTCTCTAGAGTATAAAGACTAAACCAATAGGAAAATCCTTAGTCTTTGAAACTCTAGAGCATCCATTGGTAGAATCCCTTAGGAAATTCACTCATTATCCTAAAAAGGAGATTCAACCAACTCCCATAACCTTAGTCACCTTTATAGATACATCTTATGTAAGGTTCTTGATCGTGAAGTCGAGCCAATACGTAAATCCAAGCTACGCGATCGGGGGAGCACCGGGAAGTTAATTCAAGCACAAGAGCGCGAAGATCTAGTAACCCAAGATGAGCTACAAAAGTGAACTCAATCCAACAAGTAAGTGTCATTATAAGAGGTCAAAAGTTTGGTCTCCTTCGTCATGTAGGATTGAGGCTAAGAATTTGTTATCCACAAACTCGATTCGGATCCTTGTGTGGGACCTTAGCGGGTGGGTTTAAAAGTAGGTTCCTTGTGTGGGACCTTGATCGGTAGGCCTAAACAAAGGTGCCTTATGTGGGACCTTGGCCGATGGCCTAAACGGTATGTGCCTAGTGTGGGACCTGAAATAGTGGTGAAGACCGCTTGAGTTGAAGTAGGAATATGCCAATATGTCCTAGAGGGGGGTGAATAGGACTTTTTAAAGTTTTTATGAATTATTAAAAATCCTATCATACTAATCCTATCACAGAGTACAGATTAAGATTACTCAAAAATTAACTCTACTGGCTTCCAAGCCTGGTAGAGGATCCAATCACAGAACTATTTAAATGATAACCATGGAGCAGTTACAGTCTATGATGGATGTGACTGTGTGTGAAGTGTGAGCAAGTATAAATACAGTTAATATAATCACACAAAAGATCAAACACAAGAATCAATTACAAACACAGTCATTTTTATAGTGGTTTGACTACTTATCTACTCCACTCCTGGCGTCCACACTCAACCCTTGAGTGTACCAAATTTCACTAAGGAGGTTTCCCATGGTTCACCTCAAACCTAAAGTTTTAAATCAGGTTCACCTTCAACCTTTATAGAGGTTTCTACTCGGTTCATCTCAAACCCTAGAGTTTTACCGGCGCACTCCTAACCAGATGTTTATGCCCACAGAGCAAGGGTCCACACAATGCACCTGGATGTTTATGCTCTCCATAGAGCAAGGGTCCACACAACGCACCCCGCACGTACACTCTCGTCGGAGGCCTCCTTTGAGGACTTCAAAGGGTGAGTAACACCTACGACCCAATCCTAAAAAGGAATGATCACAAGTGTCATCTGGACTCTGAGTACTTACAGATAAGTTGATGAGTCCCTTTTAGTGCAGTGATGAAGATCTCCTTCTTGTTGATGAAGAGTCTTCAGCTCCCTTGATCCGCAACACAAAAGATGTACCTATACTAGGCTTCAGGTCGGGTCAAGGTTATGATGGAATTCCACTCTCTAAAGATTTTTCTATTAAGAAGATAGAGTGATTTCAATCATATATGCATTCAAGGCATCCCAGCTTAATGATTTGCCATTAAGGTAGTAGTTAGAGGATCCTTAAATGTGAAAGTTCATTCTGCAATCCACTCTATTGAATATCAATGATGAGGGTGGATTAGAGGATGAACTCCCTGAGAGAAAGGGCTTAAGATAAATGATATGAAGTTTAAAACACTCAGAAGCACTCTCTTCTTTCTCTGCCAATAATAAAGACTATCCTCTATATATATAGGCAAAAGGTTCCAACAGATATAAAACGGTCACATTTATGACAGAGTTCCATATCATCAAGCAAGAGTCGATATGATCGAGCGTATACTCTCGATTGTATCGACTGACCTCTCGATGATACAAACTCAAATGTCATTTTTTCTTTTGAAAACCTTTTGCCAACTGGTCGATGGGATTGAGACACACATCGATGCTATTGGATTTTGAACTCTGATTCCATCGATAGAGGAATCGATCTATCGACAGGTGAAAACAAGAGAGACAAGCCTTGAAGGATTTCAGGTTCTAAAGATATGATCGCGGAACAACCGATGTCATCGGAATTTATATATCGATGATATAGGAGACCGTGTCGATGGGATCGATAAATCGTATAAATTTACCTATAAGCTTGCTGAACGGTTTGTGTCTGGTCTCGATCCAATCGACCAGGTCTCGATATGATCGACATATGAATATCAATTTCTCGACTGGCACCCCGATTAACGATTGAAACACCCAGAAATTTATGCTGGAGGAAACATGCGCCCACTATCAATATGATCGAATGACTTCCGATATAATCAATATTTAAGTTCAGATTGAATCAGACAGTCATCAATATATTGAAGCTTATAGTAGTTTTCTTTAGAAAAATAGGGGCGCTGAAAAACTGCCTGTGATATTATCGATCCACTTTCGATGGGATCAATATTCGAATATCAATGATATCGACTGAATCGTCGATATATCGATAAATCATCCAGATGAATGTTTGCTTGCTGGACGCTTTTTGTCCTCACCCAATTGTATCGATTGAGATGACGAGGACATCGACAAAGCAGGTCGATCATATCGAAAAGTAAATCGATATAATCCATAGTGTAAGAAAAAATTGAAGATTTTCCTGTTTGGTAAAAAGTTTTCTTACACTAAAAACCTAAGATGTTCTACTTAGTTTTAAGGGTTTTAATCACCTGGTGTTTTGGGACATGGTATGTGAGGCTATGATTTACCTATGGCGAGCTTCCACACATCTAGTTGAGGATGACACTTGACTTGATCTTCCTGTTAAGTGCTGTTGTCCGACTGACTCAACTTATACCATAATTGACAAACCAGGGCACTAGTAGGTGCACTGTCAGGACCTTGCTCGGTGGGCCTAAACGTGTGTTGTAGGTGTAGGACCTTTGCTCTTGCAGAGAGCATAAATTGTGTCCTTAGTGTAAGACTGTAAAGGTTATTGGTGAACGTGTTTAAAACCATTAATAGTGAAATCCGGTGCACTCTGCAATTGAGTGTGGATGCTGGGAGTGGAGTAGGCACGTAGTCGAATCAGTATAAATGCTTGTGTTTAGAATTGTCATTTGCGCATCTGTTTAATCATACTTATATATGCTTGAATGCTTTAACTTATCATACATGATTGAATGAATGTTATGGATTGATAAGAAGCATATTCCACACACGAGCTTACAACACTAGGCTAGTCGTTATATTCTGCATATCCTTTATAGCCTTTATGATTGGAACCCCTAATTGGCTTATAAGCCATTAGAGTTATTTTGCCTAACTTGGTTAAAATTGAATGATTATTTAAGTTAGGCATTCAGGACTTTAAATAGGTAAAAATAAGTGAAAACTTCTATTCACCTCCCTTTAGGACCTTAACTTAGATTCCTTCTTCAGTATTAGCTGTGTAAACCATAATTTCAAGCCCATATTCAAGCCTGAAGTAAATAATAACTTTTGTTATAAATTCGGCTAGCTTGAGTTTTAGTTCGACTAGCCTAAGCTTAAAATTTGGCCAACCCGAGAAAGTTTAGGTCAAATTCTAGCAACAACAACTTTTGAAATTTGTGGGAATTCAGCCAGCCAAACTTGACCTTGGGCTAGCTGAATTTTGAATAACTCTTATCCCGCGTAATCTGAAATCCGTTGAACTTAGGCTAATTGAAGCCTATCTCGAGCTAGCCAAAGTTCTAACTTCATATTCTATAAATTGAGTTCTTCTCTCATTCCAAATTACACAAGTTAATTATCAAAATTCTTCTACAAGAGAGATAGAAGCTCAAGTTATTAGGAAGCTATTGGTTGGTGTTTATAATTTATTTAAATCACCTTTTCAATTCCATTTAGTCTTAGATCTTTTAAGTTTAATCTAAAAGAGTAAACTATACTCCTCTTTAAGATCTAAGAGAATTGAATTAAGTAGTTTTTAGGTTTAACAAAATTAAAACCTATACTAGACCCCTTCTATCTGACTAAACACGGTAACATCTACATTCAAAAAAGACATCTTTCTGCTACATCTTCTATGATTGAAGATAAGTATACCTTTTAAAACTCTGTTTAGGTTTTTCTGAGATCTCCTGTTAAAATCTCAGTTAAGGTTTTGTCTGAGATAACCTGTGAAAATCTCAATTAAGGTTTTTTCTGAGACAGCCTATGAAAATCTTAGTTTGGATTTTTATTGTGATAGCCCATAAAAATCACAAGGAACTATATCGGGTTATTAACGTGACCCTATGAAAACCTTTTTATAGTGAAAGCAAAAATTACGAGGAAAGTAATTTTGGGAGTGGAGTAGGAGTGGTTGTTTTTAAAGTACTAAACCACTATAATTCTTTGTGTCATGTGGTGAGTGCCATATTTTCATTTTTGGTGGATTGGATATATTTAATTATTTCAGTTGTATGGTGAATGTTGTAATTCTTTAATTTACTCTTGCTAGTTTGAAGTTTAAATTTTAAAGACATTCGTGAAATAAGGTTGTCCTGTCTAAAATTTTAGGTGAAGGTTGTCCTACGAATTATTTAAAATTAAGGTTTCAATACTCATATAATTGAGATCTTTTTATTATTTACATATTCAGCATTTGTTTCAATTATTTGGCATTGTCCTATTCACCCCCCCCCCCCCCCCCCCCCCCCCCCCAAGGACATCGTAAGCTCTCCTTTTCACATGTGAAAACATATTGGATTGTATAAATAATTCAAAGATCTCAATTGAGATGCCATATATTCTATGTGACTAAGTGCTCATGGGGAGTTACGAATGCTTGTTCTAAAGGAGAGCATCAAGATCATCAAGATATGGTATCACTGGTGGTGTACAGATGTTCTTTTGAACAGAGCTCATATTAGTATGATGATTCTGTGAGATGTTGTAATATTTTATAATGGGTCGTATGATTTTATGATGAGTTGTGTATGATTGTGTTTTGTCACGAAATTGACAAAGGGGGAGATTGTAAGTGCTTATATTTAAGCACAATTAGGATTGTTAAATTTCATAGTCCTAAAAGGTGCACAAGAACTCATGAAGATACTCTTCGATAACTCATAAAGAATTCGTAAAAACTTTATCAACATCTCAAGGAAGACTTAACATCTTAAGCCTTACAAACTTTACTTGGTTCAAAGATTGGAATACTTTGTATGTGTCAACCATCATGTGGTATAACCTTAGATTGACCCTAGGTTAGGTGTATTTCACATGATATCACGATAACATATGATTTTAAGTAAAATACACTGGAGTTAGGCCAGCCCGACCTCAGGTTCAGCCAGCCTAACTGACAGTGCCCTTATTTGTCAATATATGTGAATGATAAGTCTGTCTGTCAAGTAAGCCCCAAATTGAAGACCACAAGTTCAAGACTCATTAAGATGAAGATATATGAATGTGCTTAATCATTCAAACAGTCCAGCAACAAACTTACCTATAGATATACGAATGTGCCTCATCTACCCAAATAAATCCTAATCAGGTATATGCCCCAGTATAAAAGAACGTAACTTACCCACAACTGCTTTTGGATATCCTTTGGTAAGCTTAGTTTTGTACATTTTGAGTATTGGAGGAAAAATGAGCTAATTCAGGTAACTTCAATGTCCTAACGATTGCATTGATATGCAATTGAGGACAATTTTGATTAAATCGAGCATGGGTCAATTACATCGAAATCAAGCCCAAATAGTCAAGCAACAAACTGAACACATGTTGGGTATAGTCGATTACATTGAAACTTATTTTTGATGGAATCGAACACACCTCGATTAAATTGACCATGGGCTCATTCCCTCCACTTTTGAAATACTCAAAGTGTTCCTCGATGTAATCGAACATCCTTCAATGGCATTAAGAGTAAGTAATCAATGATAATGAAGGTAGATTGATCCCATAAAACTATAGACCAGTTTGTCCAGCAAGCTTTCTAGGAAAATCTAATATTTTCGATTGCATTGAAGACAGATCGATGACATCGAAATTCAAATTTTGATGGCAACGAAGCTCTGGTTAATTGCATTGAAAAGGGACAAAACTGTCCAGCAACCAAAAGGATCCTTACAAAATAAAAATAAAATCTTAAATGAAATCAAAGTATGTCTCGATGACATCGAAGACACATTCAATAGTATTGGAGTATACTCGATGGCATTGGACATGATCTACCCAACACCTCTTTGAAAAACCTTGGTGCATGAAATCGATGGCATCGAAGACCTTTTGATGGCATCGACAAGATCAGATTTCTACCTATTTTTTTACCATTAGTATTTTTCTTTATATAAACTTTTGGGTTGTTACTTGTCAAATGAGAAAAAATTTAAGAGACCTTAAGAGAGTTATTGTAATAGTTAATACCCTCATCTTCATGCCCTCTTTCCTATAAGAGTTCATATCTAATCCATATGTAACGACCCATGTTCTAGACTAGGAGGAAATATGCTAACATAGCCCACCTAAGACCTATATCCACCTCATTCTTTAGGAAGGGTCATATGAAGTACCGACAAAACAAATGGACGGAGTGGATTTCTCATAACATCACTGTGGGCCCCACACCCAAGTGCATGTGGACAAGGGGTGTGTATGCCCCAGTCCACCCAATTACTAAACATAGTCAAACACGGTCAAACACAATTTGACTCGTGAAATCTCGAAAAGGGAGGAACCCCTACCGCTTACGACGTGAATGGACAGTGTCTGTTTGGGAGCCATTGATCATCTAGGATGATCCGAACCATCCAATGCATCCCTAGGGAAAATTCAACCAAAACTTAACCCCCTCCATACCAAACCCAACCGAGCAATCGAACAGATTTTTATCCGTAAAACCTCCTGCAAACAACACTAAGAAACTAATACGGTTTCAAATCCTTCAGCAAAGGAACCCAAAGACAAACACCAAACTCTGATCTGGGACGTCCAAAATAAAGAGGAGGAACTTCCTATCCTCTCCACGTTGACCAAAAGAAGGAAGTGGGATGGAAGCCTCAGACCCGCTGAATATGCGCTCCGTCTTCTTCTCCAACTCTGCCACTGCATGAAAAGAAGACTCTTGAAAGCCTCCAACATAACCATCTGGACCACCAATTTCAAGGATCAAGGGCCACTAAACAATAAAATCTAGATCTAAAGGAACCGATTAGATGAAGGATAACACCAGCCAAAACTGTCATTGAAAACAACACCCATCTACCGAGCAGACGCTTAATGATAAGCACTGATCTGAATGATTAAGACCATCTTCTTGATGGCCCACTTGGACTGTAAAAGAAAGAAAGAAAACCAAATGAATAAACAATGGACAGAAAATGGAAAACAAAAATTGAACGCAAGGCACGAATAGCACTACACGCCGATGAGATCGCAACTCGTTCCAAGTTCTACACACTACGAATGAATTTCATAGGAAGGATCTTGAATCCCAAAACCATTATATAAAGCCCACCTAGCTAGGATTTGCATACAAAGTAAATGAGAGAGAGAAGAAGAAGAAGAAGAAGAAGAAGAAAGAGAGAAAAGAGAGAAAAGAAAGAGAGAAAGAAAGAAAGAAAAGAGGAGAGGAAGAAATGAGAGAGAGAAGAGTTCACGACAACAAGAGAGAAGGAAGAAACCAGTTAGGATCTGAGGTATGCTCATGCCCAACCTCTCCCTCTCATACTTCTTTTCTCCTTCCTCTCTCAATGCTTCGATCTAGAAATCAAGCCAAAAAGACCAGTTAGCTTAAATCAAATCTAACCATCTAAATTCTAAAATACTAGATTAAGGGCCCAATCCTTCCATGCATACCCACGTTCAAGGAAGGAACAACACTAAAGGTGAGGGATTCCTTTAAGCTTATCTTGATTTAAGTTAATATACTTTATTTTGCCTTTTATATGCCCTGTTATCATGCTATTATGATTCTCCCCTAGTAATTTTTTTATTTACCACCAATGATTATTTACCCTTTAGGAATGATGGTTAAGGCCTGAGCTTAATTATACAAGCCCGGCCCTTATCTCTATCAATTTATTAAGTTAGCCCTCGTTACTCTTCTCTTTATTGAGTTGGCCATTGTCACTCTCCTCTTTGTTGAGTTAGCCATTGCTACTCTCCTCTTTGTTGAGTTGGCCTATAAGGCCCGTATCCTAGTCTGTACTATTTCATAGGCTCCCACAATCCTCCCTATTGAATTCTGGCAACCCATGACCTATAATCGACATTTGTGCACGACCCTGAGTCGTACCCCATGGATCTGAGTCGGCTTGACTCAAAACTTATACCTCGCAACTGCACCGTCGCCGCAGTTTTAATGCCGCGTCTCATGCACCGATGTGATACCTAGGCCAGGAGTTGTGGGCCCGCGTATATTTTAAAAAAATGTCACGCGTTGCGAATTCTAAGAGAATCTATACAACCCATCACATTAATCAATCAAGTACTAGTCAAGTACATAACTCATGCCTCTCCCATCCCTTTCCTACCAACAAAGACAATCAACCCATACCCCATGCCACCTCACCCTCCATAAGTCAACTCTCTCTTACACACACCCATCCCTCTCTAACACTACACATCCCTCTCATCCCATCCTTCTTACACACATCACTTCTCTCTCATTTCACTCCATCCCATCTCATTCTTCACCATTTCCAAGAAACTAAGAAGAGAAAATAAGCTAAATGAGACCCACTCCCTACCACCCAATCTGTGAGACCCGTATCCTAGCCCGTACCATTCCATAGACTTCTGCGGTCCTCCCGATTGAATTTCGGTGACCCGTGACACACAGATAGTAGTTGCACGCATCCTTGAGTTACATCCTATCGATCTGAGTCGACTTAACCCTAGGCCTGTACCTGTGTGACCGTGTCATTACCGCGGTTCCAATGCCATGTCTCGTATACTACGGCGATACCCGGGCCAGGAGATATGGGCCCACGTTCAATTCGAGAAAACATCATGCATTTAGCAACCCAAGAGAACATCACATCAATCTCATCAATCAAGTACACATCATGTCAAGTACAAGTAACCCCCCCAAAGTCAACTCTCTCTCTTATACACCCTTATATGTTAAGTACACATCACTCACATTTTCACCCATCACTCACCTTTTCTCCCATCACACCCATCCCTCTCTCCTTACATCTCCTTTCTCTCTCATTTCCCTTCTCCATTAGCAAGCTTGGATGTCCATGGCTTCCATGGGAGAGAAGCTAGTGGGGCTCACTCCCTACCATCCAAATTCAACCCTTGGAAGCTGATCTCAACCATTAGATTGACCCCCTTGAAGCTCTAAAGCCTATAGGCGGAAGGAGGAAGGAAGGAATTCGATGTGGGTGATTTTATTATTTAATTTTATGATTTGAGGTCCCACATGGTGAGATCCATTTTGATGTATGATTGTATCAAGAGGGACCTATAGTGGCAGGGTCCCTCCGCTACTCCGATCTCTCTCTCTCTCCCTATCTATCTCTCCCTCTATCTATCCTTTGGTGATGGAATGTAGCCCACCTATGAAGTATGTATCATATCCATGTCGTCCATGCGTAGGACCCACCATGTGGAAGCCGATTGGTTAGAGTCTTTATAGCAGCTATATTGTTGTTATATTGACATTACCAAGTTTTATAGGTCTGACTGAGGTATGTGTTATTCAACACCGTCCATCCATTTTTCTTGAAGGGGGACCCTGCCTAAATGTATGTTATATCTCCACCGTCTACCCTATTTCCCAACTCATTTTAGGCATTGAGCCAAAAAATGAAGCCACTCTGAATCTCTGGCGGGCCTTATTGTAGAAAGTAGTAGTCTTAGTGATATAAATTCTTAGGGGCCTCTGTAATGTTTCTGTACATCAGAACATGTCCAATATTGGACTCATTTGAACTGTCCCGAGCCTAAGAATCCAACCAATGGATTAGATCATCTTAATGTGGGCCCCACCTATGAAAACCTCAATAAAACATATATATACACACACATAACAATAACTAACTTTGTTATTGCTAGTGCCCAGAGGATGCTACAGCAAGCAACGTTTGCTGCTTGGTCAAACGTAGGGACCGTGGGCCTGAAAGGGCCTAGCTATATGCCCTAGAGGGGGGGGGGGGGCTTAAATAGGGCTATGCCAAATAAAACTTATAACAGCGGAATAATAAAAGAAATAAAGCACAATGCTGAATTAAAAGCAATCTCAATAAACTAGAATTAAGAGAATGATACTATATCAGTTCTAAGGACAACCTTACACCAAAAACCAAAGGTTTAAGGTAGGACAACCTTATTTCTAGAACAACCTTTGTATCTCAAACCAATGAGAAATAAAAAGTAAGGAAACCAAAATAACTTGTAGAAATAAATCTTAAGTTATTACAACATTCCCCACACTTATATGAAATAAAATGATTACAACATTCATCCACAAATACAATCCACAAAACTGAACGAATAAAGGAATGAAAGAATAAAGCACATCCAAAACACAAAGATATATAGTGGTTCGCCTGTGTGTACACCAACTGTTATTCAACAGCCACACAGAATGCTACTCCACTCCTAATATCCTCACACAGGGAATATTAGCATGCACTATCAAAATAGGTTTCACAGGTTCACCTAAAACCTTTACAATTGTGTCTTTTTACCTCGGGCTTTACACAATCCAAAAACCCACACAATCTGAGTTTTCTGGCTCTCCTCAGATAACCAAAACAATGAGATTTTTCTGGCAAATCTCAAACAAAACCAAAGAATATAAATTACATAAATGTAAAATACCAGAATCTCCTTTTGAAGTAGCCCGGTAGAACCAATCGGAGTAGAAGTTCAATTCAACGTTCAAAGTCCAATACTCACTTTAAGAATGGTTCTAAGTCTAATTGATTTTAAATCAAAAGGGCTAGTTCTATTTCATTTTGAATCCAAGAAGAAGGAATATCAAAAATTCCTCTTTTCTAATAAGATTGGAATGTAGATCAAAATCAAATACAAAACAAGCTAGCAAAAGGAATATTAAATGAGCACAAAGTAGCTTAAAAATAAACATGAACTTATCTCAGAGAATGGCTTTAAAATTGCTTGAATTGAATTGAAAAACTCTGAAATTCGTGCTCTATTTATAGCCTGAAAAATCCCATCTACGACTGGTCTTAGGATCCCCAGGACTGGTCGTAGCTTCAACAGATTTTTAAAGATTTTCACGGGATAAGGATTAGCTGTTGCACGACTGGTCCTGGGTAGCCTACGACCGGTCGTGGGCCACCTACGACTGGTCGTAGGACCCCCAGATTAGTTGCTAGAGTTCAAGTCGTAGGGCTTAGATCGGTCGAAGGACGAGTCATACAGCTCACAGGACTGGTCGTGGGACAACCAGAAAAATCCAAAAATCTTCAACAACCTATGACTGGTCCTGAAAATCTAAAGACTAGTCGTAGCAGAGCTAGGACTAGTTTTGAAGTCCCTAGGACTGGTCTTAGAACAGCCCGAATAAGCATATTTAAAATATACGAATTATGTATCCAGAATGACCTACAATAAAGCCCAACCTAAAGTCAATCTAAGGTCAAACAAACCTTAAAAGTGAGATGAACATTGATAGTCTGTACTCTCAGACGACCCTTAAGAGAAGCTTCAGAATTTACGAATCTTGTTGTAGGCCTTCTCGAGCTTGAACATTTCTTGACTTGATAAAGTCTTCTTCTATTCTTGTACTTGTTAGAATCTTGAACATGCATACTTGAAGACTTCTATTCTTGTATACTTCATCCATGACTAGACTTGAAACTTTCTTCATTTAAGTTCTTGTTTTGAAATACGATGACTTGAAGTAATGAATAGTCTCAAACATGAAACACAAGATGTACAAGACATATATATATATATATATATATATATATATATATATATATATATATATATATATATATATATATATATATATATATAGGTTTTGTCACCACAAAATTTGACAACCAAAGGGATATGAAATCATAGCACTTACAATCTCCCCCTTTGTCAAATTTGTGACAAAACACATATCATAAAAGATAAGAGCAACATTTGCTTAATAAAGAATCATGAGCCATAAAAGTACAAATTACTCTACTCCCCCTGAGTAATACGACTGAGTAATACGAGTACTACTCATATAAACAATAAACAACATGTAAACATCAAGAGTCCATATTATCAATCAATCCACACATATTCCACTACAAGTACTCCCCCTTTCCATTCTACTCCCCCTTTACCATATTACTCCCCCATTTTGTCACAAAATGACAAGGGAAAGTCACAATAGGAAAGAGAACAACAACATAGAGAGTAATAAAAAGTAGATAATGAGAAAGGAATATGGAAGGAAAAATCATATCTCAAAATATAAATCTAGAATCATCAAGCCATAACCAAGTTAATACAATATCCAAAATAAAAGATAAGATAATGTTATACAATCCAAAAGATAATTCACCTAATCAGATCCAGAGGAGGGAGGAGGGATAGTAGGATCAATCTGGTGTAAGCCCCTATTAATGCGACGAAGATATTTTCGCATATATTTAAATTGCATATCATGGGCTACACTCATGTTATCAACCTTCTCCTCCAATGCACGAAGGTGAGCATCATAACTAGATGGATCGTAATCAGGATCATTTAGCGAATCAATTTCTATCTCATCAAATAACTCATCCATATTAACATCCTGTTGAGGAAGATCGCCAGCTTTCCCTTCATTTCCAACTTCACCACCATCACCACCAACACCACCTTCATCAACTTGACCAGGAAGCAAATCCAACTTCATCTTATTAAGATTGGTATTGTTGAAAATAGGATGATGAATGGGTGCCTCATTAATAGGTGTATTGACAAGCATGTGAGTGGCTAACACAGTCATAAGATAACCAAACGGAATATCACTATGACCCGGATGGAGACGAAACTGTATGATAAAATGACAGATCAATGAAGGAAGGTAGACTATGGTACCAAAAGTAATAGAATGCAACATACAAACCATGAAAGAAGTCAACTCGATTTTATTACTGGACCGAGGATATAGATTCAAAATGAAAAAATGATGTAACACTCTATATCTAGGTATCAGATACTTTGAAGGGAGCGTATTCCCTTTGTGTGTCCATTGCACATTAATTTTGCATAAGTCTCTTGTTAACATGCATTTTTCCGATTCAGATGGTTTGTCGTATAGAGTATGAATCGGTATACCTTCATCATTAATGGGTATATCCATAATACCTGATATCAAATGACGGTCTACTTCAAATTTCCTTTCTCTAGTATCAATTGAAAAAGTTAAATTGTCAAGGGAGAATTTTGAGATACATGCAACCATTGATTGTGCAATTGACTGGTATGCAGGCCCACCCCAAAGTAAAATGTTAGCCCAGCCAACAGATTCAAGGAGAGGGACATTACCATAAGGAGCAATGTGATTGAGATCAGCGGGATGCTCAACGATAATATTACGGACACGTAAATTCGTACATCTTGAGGATCATCTTCGGGTGACCGAAGGTGCCGTTTAGTTATCGATGTAGATCTAGATGAGGATGGATCACGAGATGTTTTCTTCTTCCCTCTAGCATCTATCTTCAACAAGATATACTAAGAGTAAGAGAAATGCACAAAAAGAAGGATGGGTTTTCTCTAGATCAGCAATCTGAGAAGAAACCCTTGAAAAACCCAACAAAAGATGAAATCTAGCTACACAATGATCAAATCAAAGCATAGAGAGTATGAAACTTCAAGAAAAATGAAGAAATAGGACTTACTTAGAAGAAGTACAAGAAATCCTATAACTGGTCGAACCATGACTTGTCGTAGGTCGGAGTGAAAATGAAGAAGAAGGAGGTTTTCCCCAAATTAGATTATGTTCACGAGCTCCACGACCGGTCGAGTGCTGTGTACGATCGGTCGTACCACGACTGGTCGTGTACAGATACGACCGGTCAAGCATCGACCAAAAATACATATTTAATGTAAAATAAAATAAAATTTCAATGCATATAATGCCAAATATAATATATTATGATACATGCAAGCAAGAATACTCAATGTAAAATACACATACCAAGATCAAATTTTAAATTATTAAACCTACTTTTGTCGAGCAGTTTAGTAAATATATCAGCAAGTTGATTTTCGGTTGGTATATATTCCAAGCAGATAACTTTTTCTTCAACCAACTCACGAATGTAATGATACCTAATGTCAATGTTCTTAGTACGTGAATGCTGGATTAGATTTTTGGAAATATTTATAGCACTGGAATTATCACAATGTAAGATCATTGAATCTTAATTAATTCCATAATCGCTTAGCATGCGTTTCATCCAAACTAATTGAGTACATGCATATCCAGCTGCAATATACTCAGCCTCAGCAATGGAGAGCGATATTGAGCTTTGTTTCTTGTTGAACCAAGAAACTAAGCAATTTCTAATGTAAAAACAACCACCACTGTTTGATTTTCTATCATTAATATTACCAGCCCAATCAGCATCTGAGTACCCGGCTAATTGAACACTAGTATCAAAAGGATACCAAAGACCCAGATTTATAGTACTTGTGACATATCTAATAATCCATTTAACAGCAGTAAGATGTGATTCCTTAGGATTAGACTGATATCTTGCACAAATACCAACACTAAACGCGATATCAGGTCTACTTGCAGTTAGATACAACAAACTACCAATCATACTACGATACAGTTTAGGATCTATATCTTTACTCGTAGAGTCTTTTGAGAGTCTTAACGTTGTACTCATAGGAGTATCAAAGTTCTTACCATTCTCAAATCCAAACCTTTTAACCAAATTCATAGCATACTTGGTTTGGAAAATGAAAATTCCATCAGGTTGTTGTTTTAATTGCAACCCTAGGAAATAATTTAGTTCACCAACCATGCTCATTTCAAACTTTGATTTCATTAACTCTGCAAACTCAATAGACATGTTAGTGCAAGTTGATCCGTAAATAATATCATCAATAAAAATTTGAACCATCAAAATATCATTTTTATGCTTCTTAACAAAGAGCGTCTTATCAACACTTCCTACTTGAAAGCTATGACTAAGTAAGAATTTAATCAATTTTTCATACCATGCCCTAGGTGCTTGTTTTAGACCATAGAGAGCCTTTTTGAGACGAAATACATGGTCAGATAACTTGGGGTCTTCAAACCCTGAAGGTTGTTCAACATACACCTCTTCATGTAAATCGCCATTCAAGAAGGCACTCTTTACATCCATTTGATAAATTTTAAGTTTTCTAAAGTATGCGATGGAAATAAAAAGTCTAATTGATTCAAGGTGAGTGACTGGAGCAAAGGTTTCATCGTAATCGATGCCTTCAATCTGAGTGTACCCTTGTACAACCAGTCTAGCCTTATTTCGTATAATATTTCCAAGTTCATCAGACTTATTTTTAAAGATCTATTTTGTTCCAATAATGTGTTTATCTTTAGGTCTAGGAACAAGATACCAGACATCATTACGAACAAAGTTCATCCTACATAGCAACTATCCAATTTTCATCAGAAAGTGCTTCTTTTACGTTGACCTGTTCTATTTGGGATGTAAAACAAACATAATATGTTCTCAAGTTATTTACGAGTATGAACTCCAGTGAGAGGGTTTCCAAGTATTTGATTGGTTGGATGATCTTTAACAGTCCTTCTTTCAGATTCTTTTTGACTTGATGAGATATCTTGATTGTTAATAATAAGAGCTTCATCATCATCTGAACTCAGGACTGGTGTATTCAAATGATCATCAATGACCACATTGATGGACTCTTGAATCACACTAATTCTCTTATTTAGAACCCTATAAGCTCGACTGTTCAAAGAATAACCAAGAAAAATACCTTCGTCACTTTTCGTATCAAACTTACCCAAATTTTAACGATCCCGTAAAATATAACACTTACTGCCAAAAACCTGAAAATATTTGACAGTAGGTTTCTTTTCAAATCATAATTCATAAGCAGTCTTATTATCAGATTTACTGGTATAAACCTGATTAATAATATAACATGCGGTATTAACTGCTTCAGCCCAAAGATTTCTAGAGAGCTTCATGTTATTCAACATAACAATAGCCATATCCTGAAGCACTCTATTTTTTCTTTCAACAATACCATTTTGTTACGGTGTTTTAGGCGTAGAGAATTCATGTGATATTCCCTGATCACTATAAAATTTCTCAAAACTACTGTTTTCGAATTCGAATCCATGATCACTACAGATCTTACTAACATGAGAACCTTTCTCATTTTAGATTCGTTTAATGACCTTTTTTACTTCATCTAGGGTTTCAGTTTTGTCTTTTAAGAACGATACCCAAGTGAATCTGGTATAGTCATCTACGATAACCAAGATGTATTTTTTACCTCCTCGACTCTCTGATCTGGTTGGTCCAATAAGATCCATGTGGAGAAGCTCGAGTGGTCTAGATGTGGTATTGGAGTTCACTTTCTTGTGAAAGCTCCTAATCTGTTTGCCCAATTGGCATTCACCACATATTTTGTCTCTTCTTTGCAATTTGGGTAGACCTCAAATTAGTTCTCTTTTGCTCAATCTAAATAAGTTCCGATAGTGTACATGTCCAAGGCGTTTAGGTCATAATTCAGTCTCATCGGTATGGACCATGTAACATGATTGAGTAATGAGCTTGCATCACTAACGATGTAGCAGTTTTCAGAAGTTCTGTGACCAGTTAATATAACAGAACTCCTTTTATCAAGTATCTCACAACCTTGATTAGAAAACTTCACACTATGGTTGTTATCGCATATCTGAGAAATGCTTAATAGGTTATGTTTTAAGCCCTCAAGATATAAAAAAATCTTAAATAAGGAAAGATTATAAAGCTGAACCGTACCTTGGCCAATGATCTTGCAATTGCTTCCATCACCAAATGTGACTGACCCGTCAGTCATATCTTTTAGATCGGTGAATAAAGCTTTGTCACCTGTCATATGCCTGGAGTAACCACTATCTAGGTACCACTTTGAATTGCTTATAGCTTTGAAAGCAGTGTAGGCAACCAAGCTGGCAACTTTAGGAACCCATTTCATAACTGTTTTGGGTTTAGGAGAATAGATGGTCTTTTTTTATCTGTTGTTATAGGAAAGACCTATAGAGTTAGAGTTTAATAGCTCCTTGAGAAGATCAATTATTTTTTCAGCTAAAGGATTTCGGTTTTGAAAATTAAAGTTGACATGGCCACCTTTAGGTTTTTGAAAAGACCTTGAATTTTTTGGAAAATCCTTGATAGGTATTCTTTTCTTTTGAAGTTGAAGACTCTCCTTTTACAAATTTAGGAGCAATGTTCTTTTATTTAGGAGATGTATTCTTATCATAGCCCAACCCGGATCGATCGTCACATTTTCTTGATCCGGACAATAATTTTTTCAATTTTGGATCACCTTGGGCATATCTCAATGTGTCTTTCAAACTCAGAAGAGAAGCTACCTCATTTTTGAGTTTTTCTTTTTCTGATTTCAAATCTTCAATTTAGAAGGTTTTGAAATCTAAATCACATTTGGTCTTTTTAAAAGAATCAGAAATATGAGACTTTTCTAAAACAAGAGACTCATAATCTTCCTTAAGCTTAGAAAATTTTTATTTTTATAATTTAAGCTTAACTGCAATTTTACAACTCTCTTTATAAAGGACATTATAAGCATCTTGAAGATCATCTTCATTATCGCAATCACTATTCAGATTTTCTTCACTAGATATATCATCATGATCTGAATAGGTGATCATGGCTAGAGTCATAAGGGCTTTAACATCATCGCCCGACTTGGTTTTAGAATCTTCTGATTTAGAAAAGGATTCAGAATCAGACGATTCATCCCAAGTAGCCATCATGCTTTTCTTTTTTGATTTGTCCTTTTTAGGACATATGTTAGATAAGTGCCCATACTCTTGACAGTTGTAACATTGACTATCTTTCAATGATTTTTGAGCTCTAGGTTTAAATCGTCTCTTATCATTTGACTTTCGAAAATCAGCAAGGAGGAATAATAAGGAAATCAAAATCGTCCTTAGTATCACTACCCAATGAGGAATAATAAGCAAGGAAATCAAAATAACTTGCAGAAAATAAATCTTAAGTTATTACAACATTCATCCATACTTGCTTGAAGTGATTACAGCATTCATCCACAAACACTCTCCACAAAACAGAATGAATAAAAGAATGAAAGAGAAAAACACATCCACAATACAACGATATATAGTGATTCGCCTGTGTGTACACCAACTGTTATCCAACAGCCACACAGATTGCTACTCCACTCCTAATATCCTCACACAGGGGATATTAGCATGTACTATCAAAATAGGTTTCACAGGTTCACCTAAAACCTTCACAATTTTGTCTTTCATCTCGGGCTTACACAATCCAAAAACCCCCACAATCTGAGTTTTCTGGCTCTCCTCAGATAACCAATACAATGAGATTTTTCTGGCAAATCTCAAACAAAAACCAGAGAAAGTAAATTACAAAAATGTAAAATACCTGAATCACCTTTTGAAGAAGTCCGGTAGAACCAATCGGAGTAGAAGTTCGATTCAACGTTTAAAGTCCAATACTCACTTTAAGAATGGTTCTAAGTCTAATTGATTTTAAATCAAAAAGGTATTTAATTTTGAATCCAAGAAGAAGGAATATCAGAAATTCCCTTTTCTAATAAGATTGGAATGTAGATCAAAATCAAATAAAAATAAGCTAGCAAAAGGAATATTAAATAAGCACAAAGTAGCTTAAAATAAACACAAACTTATCTCAGAGAATAGCCTAAAGATTGCTTAAATAGAATTGAATTGAATTGCTAAAACTCTGAAGTTCGTGCTCTATTTATAGCCTGAAAAATCCCGTCTACGACTAGTCTTAGGATCTTAGGACTGGTCGTAGCTCCAAAGATTTTTAAAGATTTTCGCGGGATTGGATTTTCTATTCCACGACCGGTCCTGGGTAGTCTACGACCGGTCGTGGGCCACCGACGACTGGTCGTGAGACACCTACGACCGGTTGTAGGACCCCAAAATTGGTTACTGGAGTTTGAGTCGTGTGGTTACAACCGGTCGAAGGATGAGTCGTAGAACTCACAGGACTGGTCGTACGATGTCCAGGACTAGTCGTAGGACAACCAGAAAGATTCAAAAATCTTCAACAACCTACGACTGGTCCTGAAAAATTTAAGACTGGTCGTAGCAGAGCTAGGACTGGTCTTAGAACACTCCAAACAAGCATATTGAAATATATGAATTATGTATCCAGAATGACCTACTGTAAAGCTCATCCTAAGGTCAATCTAAGGTCAAACAAATATTAAAAGTGAGATGGACTTGAAAATTTGAACACTCAAATGACCCTTAAGAGAAGCTTGAGAATATACAAAACTTGTAGTAGGCCTTCTTAAGCTTGATCTTGACTTGACAAAGTCTTCTAATATACTTAAACTTGATTGAATCTTGAACATGCAAACTTGAAGACTTCAATTCTTGAATTCTTCATCCATATCTTGAAAACTTTCTTCATTTAAGATCTTGTCTTGAAATGCGATGTCTTGATTGCAATGAATAGTCTTCAAACATAAAACACAAGATATACAAGACATAGATATAGGTTTTGGCAACATAAAATTTGACAACCAAAGGGATATGAAATCATAGCACTTACAATAATTCTCATTTTTACTGCCTATGATCCCCTGGTTTAATGGAGTTTCTGACATATGGAATGCATGTGATTTTAATGATTCTCCTATCTGCTTCTATAACTGCTTTGTTTAATCTGATATATACCCATATCTTTTGGAATAGATGTATGCTTACACTGATTTTATCTCATTTTTCCATTCATCTATATCTGATGGTTCTCCCACATGTATTTAAAATTTCAGACAATATCAACTGCTATATCTTTTTCAATGACTGACAAAAAGGGGGAGAAAAGTTCAAACACCCCGAACGAAAAATTGTATATCTGCTAGAATAGTGTTGCAGGTGTTAGGGGGAGCAGCTGCACCAGAAAAGGGGGAGTTTTTAAAATTAGGGGGAGTAGATACTGGGTTATGTATATGGGTCACTAGAAATTATAAAATTGTGTCAAATGCATGTACACACAATTTTGGATGTGTCTATCTAGATATTGTTCTAGGGTGTTTTGGATATTTTATCACATAATTGACAAAGGAGGAGATTGAAAGTGCCCTTGCTAGTTCCCTTGTTTGTCAATTAGTGTGTGTTTTGAATCAGTCAGACTACAGAGCCTCATAGGAAGATCAATTCAAGCGTCTACCTCAACCGGATGTGTGAAAGCTTGCCATAGGTCAATCTAAGCCTCACGTCCCATGTCCCAAAACAGTAGGTGAATAAAACCCTTAAAAAAAGTTAGACATTATAGGGTTTTTAGTGAGAAAACTTTTTCAAAAATCAGAAAATCTCTAAGTTTTCTTGCTCTAACGATTGTATCGATACATGCCTTGATATGATCGACCTGCGCTGTCGATGTCTTCGGAAGCTCAATCGATAAAATTGAATGAGGACTTAAAGTGTCCAGCAGCCACATATTCATCAGGATGGAATTACCGAAATATCGATATCATCGATAATTGAATCTCAAGTCAAACGAAGGAGACTCGATAATATCGACAGGCAGATCCTGCACCCCTATTTTTTCTTAAGAATATCATATATGCTTCGATATATCAAAGCCATCATCGATACCATCGGAGTTCAAATCTTGATTATATCGGTAGTCTCTCGATGATATCGGTCATGGGCGCGAAGTTGTTCAGCAATATTTTTCAGGAAGTTTTCAATTCTGATCAGGGGTCACTCGATAAAATTAATATTCAAATATTGATGGTATTAAGGCCGGATCAATTGCATCGAGAATGGACATAAACCGTCCAGCAAGCTCACTAATGAAATCCTTGAATTTTTCGATGCATCGACACGACCTTCAATATCATCGGTATTCAAATTCTGATGATATTGAGTATCCCCGATCATATCTAATGACCTAAACAATTTCAAAGCAAGTCTCTCTCATTTTCAAATGTCGAGAAATCGAAACCGGTATCGATAGTATCATAGTTCAAAATTCGATGGCATCTACATGAGTCTCGATTCCCTCAACCAGCTGGCAAGAGGTTTTTCAAAAGCGTATGACATTGAGTTTGTGTCATCGAGCGGACCATCGATACAATCGAGAGTATACGCTCGATAATATCGACACAGCTCAATGATATCGAACTCTGTCATAAATGTGACCATTTTATATCCGTTGGAACCTTTTTCCTATATAAAGGGAGTATGTCTTTAGTTGTTGATAGAGTAAGAAGAGAGTGCTTTTGAGTGTTTAAACCTTAGATCATTTAACCTAAGTCCTTTCTCTCAAGGGAGTTCATCCTCCATTCTACCCTCATCATTGATATTCAATAGAGTAAATTAGGGAATGAACTTCCGCATTCAAGGATCCTCCAGCTATCATTAAGCTAGGATGCCTTGAATGCATAGATGATTGGAATTGCTTTATCTTCCTAATAGGAAAAAATTTAGAGAGTAGGATTCCATCATAACCTTGACCCAACCCGTCACCATATATTAGTACATCATTTGTGTTGCGGATCAAGGGAGCAGAAGATTCTTCATCAATAAGGAGGAGATCTTCATCAACGTACTGAATGGGACTCATCCACTTATCTGTAAGTATCTAGAGTCCAGAGGACCCTTTGATCATCCTTTGTAAGATTGGGTCTAAGTTGTTTCTCACCCTTTGAAGTCCTCAAGGAGGCCTACGGCAGGAGTGTACGTGGTTGGTGCGTTGTGTGGACCCTTGCTCTATGGAGAGCATAAACATCTGGTTGAAGGTGAACCAGTCAAAACCTTAGGTTTGAGGTGAACCACTGTGAAACCTCAGGTTAGAGGTAAACCATGTAAAACCTCCGTTAAGGTCTTATAGAAGATCCTTGGCCAGTGTGCCTAAAAGTGGGTGTGATGTGTTGACCCTTCCTCGTGAGAGCATAAACAGTTAGCCTCAGTGTAGGTTGTAAAGGTTGAAGGTGAACCTAATTTAAAACCGTAGGTTAGAGGTGAACTGCTGTGAAACCTCCTTAGTGAAATTCGATATACTCAAGGGTTGAGTGCGGCTACCTGGAGTGGAGTAGACAAGTAGTCGAACTATAAAAATGATCGTGTTTGCAATTGTTATTCTTCTATGTGTGTGATTTATGTCAATGCCTTCATATCTATTTATCTGATCACACCTCACACACATACACAGTCATATCCATCATAAACTAAGTTATATATTGTTGTCTCTTGAATAGTTTATGATTGGATCCTCTACCAGGCTTGAAAGACAGTAGCGTTACATTCGAGTAATCTTGATAATTGCATATCTATAAGGATTAGTGTAATAGGATTTTTAAATACATTGTAAGAACTTTAAAAAGTCCTATTCACCCCCCTCTAGGACATATTGGCATATTCCTACTTCAACTAAAGCGATCTTCACCGCTATTTCACCACTTACTTGAATCTGAGGCCCATGGGCAAGGCCCATTGTAATGTATTCGAGGCCTATGTGCAAGGCCCATTGTGATGTATTTGTGGCCTATGGGCAAGGCCCATTGTGATATTATTAGGCCCATGACGTGTGGCCCATTTGATGTATTCATGGCCCAAATACATGGCCTATTTGATGCATATGAGACCCATGTGTAGGGCCCACATGTTATGTATTTGAGGCCCATGTGTAGGGCCCACCTGTTGTGTATATGAGGCCCATGAGTGAGGCCCATAATTATGTGTATGTATCCCCTGTATGAGGCCCAATGCGATGAACGTGTGTATTGATATAATGTGTGATTTCACTATAATGTATGTAATGATGTTTATGTGGGTCACTGCTTGGGAGCGATATTAGTTAAATGTCCACATTGATGGGCAATGATGGTTAGATGTCCACATTGTGACCTTCCCTTAGGCCCATTGTAAGTTATGAGTAGGTTATCTAAGCCCAACCTTGATATGAGGAGAGTACACCGTCATCTTATAACATGCTTAGTATAGCATCATGATACATACTCATATACATCATCTGCATGTTTGTTATGAGATGTTGTTGATCATTGCATATGTCATTGGACAAATTTTTATAAGACTCCTTGATAGGTGAGATCGTCTCACATAAGCTCACAGTATGCATGGGATTGATGCATGACTGGATTGTATGACTCATGCATCTTGCATTACGTGTTGTGATTATTGTATGCCCTAGCGACATCAAGGTTATAGCCTCCACAGGCATGTCGTGGATGGCCAGATGAGACAATGGAAATCTGTTACTAGCATTGGGCCTCCATAGATGGCCCTGGGTGAAAATTCCTTAACCTACGAGGCCAGGAAACGCCCCAACGTCAAGACCGAGTGGATACATGAGCACCCGAGTGCCGAATACCAGCATGCAGTGTCTCCCACTGTGTTGTGGTCGATTGGGAAGGGGTACTGGCCTTACCCGCCTGAGGGTAGTGGGCATAACTAGGTTGAGTTTGACTAGCTCGTGATTGGGTCTGCTATCGATGTGTCGGGTAGATATTGGCTAACTTCTGGCCAGGCAAATAGTGAGGTCTCTTTCAATTGCATGGTTGCACGTATAGTGGGCGACGATTACATGTAAAGTGTATTAGACCCCGGTGATAATCCCAGAGATGTACAATACTGATACATGGACTCATTGAGCAGGAGTTACATATTCATTCATTCATTATCCACTCGGGCTAGTGGTGCACAACTATTTATTACTGTACCTTTACAATGGCTAGAATTTCAGTTGGGGCACGCAACTAACCTAAGATTAAGAGTCTACCACATTGAGTCTGACTATCAAAATTTAGGTATGGGATTGGTTTGGATAGAAGTCCCTTGTAATGGACCCCATAGCTTAGGATACTATGTACTATCATCCCGACTTCACTCCAGCTTGGTCATTTCATTTGCACCGCATATTGCATTGTACCCGCAGCATTAAACATTTTAAGTTGTTATGTTTCTGTATTGATGTGATCGTTAGCATTCATGCCTTGCATCGCATAGCCTTGGTACGGCTGATGGTACTCATGGACCTCCCAGTATATTTTTACTTACTCTAATATTATATGATTCATGATCTTATCAGTATTTTCACTTATTCCGATATTGTATGATTTATGGCATTGTATTGCATACTTGGCATTTGCCTTGTGAACACACTTTCACCACCCATAAGCTTTCTATAAGCTTATGCACGATAGATATGTGCAGGTGGCGTTAGGTCACAGCAACATTGATCTTGGAGCGTGCAGCGGTCATTTGGAGCTTTGATTTTCGATATATGTATCTCCCTTTCAACACTGTATTCAAATGTTTATATTAGTGGATATGTGATGATGATGTTGCCTTTGTGATTTGGGTATACTTGTGGTTATGCTTCTTATGAGACAGATTGATGTTGAAAATCCTCCTTGTAGGATCCCAAGATCGAAATCTGGTGTATGCGCACTAGGAGCTGAGAATGGGGACTACGGAGGCTGTCGGCACAGGATTTGGCAATAGGAAATTTTGAGAGCCCGGTTTTCAAGCTTAGGGCGTGACATAATCCCTCAACCCAGTCCTTCAATCCTCATCATCTTCCATTAAAGAGAGAGCCAAGGAGTTTGGCATTCCATCAGACCAAGAAGATCCAATGGTGGGTGTTTTATAGGCTTAGATTTTATTCTTGATGATGGGCCAAGTGAGGCCTACCGATTGATGGTACGGATCTCAGTTTGGACCCTAAGTGTGGCCAATGGCCCACCATGATTCATATATTCATCCGATGATAGGGCCATTCTCCATAGACCCCATCATGATGTTTATTTTCCTAGCATGAAAAGGTCATCTAGACCTTACATTTTGGTGGAGAAGGGATCTCCACCATTGATTTTGATTGGTGGGCCCACATGTAAGGGACCCACTTGATATATGTTGTAATGCATGGAAGGGAGGTTGTAATGCATGGAAGGGAGGGCTCATAATGTCGAGGTCCCTCCATCATCGCTCGTCTCTCTCTCTCTCTATCTCTCTGTCTCCCTTTTTGTGATGGAGAGTGGCCCACCTAATCCAGTCAGGTCCGAATGAAGGGGAAAACACAAAATAGTTGTTTGATCTAACACGTGTAGCCCACCCACGTGGGACCACCGTGATGCATGTGAATTTCCACACCATCCAGCCTCCTGGACGATGTGAGCCACCTCGAAGTATGTATTTTCATCTAGGACATCCAGGGCCTAGACGTGGTAAAAAAAATGATATTATATTATATTATATATATATACACATACATACATACATACATACATATATATATATATATATATATATATATATATATATATATATATATATATATATATATATATATATTAATATATATAACGTTATGGTGGGCCCCACATGGGACCCACCTAATAGGAAGAGGATTGGCTGGTGTGCACTGACACCAGCTATATAGCTGCTGTATTCTAGCCAGCAAGTTTTGTGGACCGCACTGTGATGTAAGGGTCTTATCCACACCATCCAGCATCCTGGATGGGTGGGACCCACCTTGGAGTATTTGTTTTATCCTCACCGTCCACACCACAGGACGGTGGGACCCAGATATACAGCTGTTATACGTGCAGGAGTAGGACCGTGGGTCTAATTTTAATCCAAACCGTCCATTTGAGGATGTTATTGGACTAATGTCTAATAGCTGTGGTAACACCATGATGTATGTGATGGTCCACACCATCTAGATGGCTGAACAGTGGGCCACACCATGATGTATTTACCTTACAACCACACTGTCCAGATGTCTGGACAGTGGATGCCACCGAGATGTATATGTGTGGTATGAACCTCCCATCTATGGGGCCCATACATGATATATGTGTTATATCTCAACCGTTCATCCAATTAGTGAACTCGTCTTAAGGCCTGAGACTAAAAATGAGGCAGATCTATCAGGTGGACCATGCTACAGAAAATAGTGGAGAGTTGAACGCCTACCATTGAAATCTTTTAGGGATCACAGAAGTTCTGGATCAATATGATATTTGTTTTTCCTCTTGATTCAGGTCTTTATCACCGTATGAATAAATTGGATAGAAAATAAATGTTATGGTACACCCTGGGAATTTTAAATGGTGGAAATCATTATCTTCACTATTATTTCTGGGTATGGTCCAGATGATCTTCCAATGTGATTCATTTTTAGGTAATGCTCTAAAAAGATCCCTAAATAGATGAATGGTGTAGATGGTGTGGCCCATTGATGTGGCCCACTTGATGTATATATGGCCCATTGGTGCGGCCTACTTGATATATATGAGGCCCATTGGTGTGGCCCATTGATGTGGTCCACTTGATGTATATGAGGCCCATTGGTGAAGCCCATTGATGTGGCCCACTTGATGTATATGAGGCCCATTAGTGTGGCCCATTGATGCAGCCCACTTAATGTATTTGAGGCTCATTGGTGCGGCCCATTAATGTGGCCTACTTGATGTATATACGACCCATTGATGCGGCCCACTGGATGTATATGAGGCCCATTGGTGTGATCCACTTGATGTATATGAGGCCCATTGTTCAGCTCATTGATGCGGCCCACTTGATGTATAGAGGCCCATTGGTGCAACCCATATGATGTGGCCCACTTGATGTATATGAGGCCCATTGTGATGTATTTGATGGCCCATGGGTTGAGGCCTAATGTGATGTATATAAGGACAATGAGTGAGGCCCAATGAGACGTATGTAAGGCCTTCGTGTGGAGCCGAATGTGATGTATATGAGGTCCATTACGATGTGTGATTTCACCATGATGTATGTAATGATGATTATGGCGGGTCAAGACTTAGGAGCAATGATGTCACGCCCCAAACTCGGAAATCGGGCTCACAAAATTCCCGATCGCAGAATCTGGCACCGACAGCCTCCGTAGAACCCCATTCTCGGCTCCTAGCTCCCATTCGCTAGGTTCCGATCCTGGTATGCTACGAGGAGGATTTTCAATATCAGTTTGATTCGTAATAAGCATAACCAAAGACATAACCCACAAACAATAACCAGGAACTCCATTACATTTCCACTATGATCAAAAACTTTACAAGTACAATGAGCATAAAGGGAAATACAATGGTAAAGAACAAAAAACTCCAAAACGCTCTGCAACGTGTCCTGCCTCAGCGCTGCTGCGAACCAGCATCACCTGCACGCAACGGTCATGCATAAGCTTACAGAAAGCTTAGAGGGTGGTGAAAGTGTGTGCGCAAGGTAGTAATATGAACATGTAATGACAGAGTAATGTGGATTATGCAGGTGGAAGCATAATATCCTGAGCCGTACCAAGGCTTATGCGATGCAAGACATGAATGATTTCGGCCATCCCAAGGCCATGCGATGTGCAATGCAACTCAAGCATATAGATCCTCATCTATGTCCACACATCAATACAGCTCAAATATGGAATATCACCGGGGTCTAGTACACTCTAAACCAGATTGCCGCCACATTGCGAGCAATAAGGTAAGTGAAAGAGACCACACTATCCATCTGCCAATATCGGGCGCGACTCGTCGATAGCGGACCCATTCCTCGAGCTGGTCAAACTCAGCCTAGCATTGCCCCCTACTCTCAGGAGGGTAAGGCTGCACCCCCTCCTAACCAACCACGACACAGTGGAGAGCGTAACTGTCTGGTAATCGGCACTCAACGCTCATCTACCCACTCGGTCTAGACATTGGAGTAACCTCTTAGTACCATAAGAGTTTAGGGACTTTCACCCAGGGATATCAATAACACCCCATGTAGAATAAGATTTTCGGTATCCAATCCTGCCAACCACGATGCGTCCGTGGAGGCTACGGCCCTGATGTCGCTAGGGCGTACAATACCCATGTCACACAAATGCGAAATGCATGATTCACGCTATCCAGTCATGCAACAAATTCTGCGCATATCGTGCGCTCATGTAGGGCGACACTGCCTAACTAGGAGCCCATAACAACCTGCCCGAAGGCGTATGCTATGATCAGACAATCCTCATATCAAGCATACATATGATGTGTATGATCATGAGTCATGAAACTATACTAAACATGTAAATGAGTGAGGAACCATTCATACAACGCGGATGGGCCTAGACGGCCTATACACAGCAAGTACGTCCCAGTAATGGGCTTTAAGGAGGGTCGTAATGTGGACGTCTAACCAACATTACACTCGCAATGTGGACGTCAAACCAACATTGCCCCCAAGGCACGATCGCCGTAAACACTGCCACATAATCTGTATTGGGAACACACGTTGCAATGGACCTTAGGTACATCCCATTGGACCTTAAATATATCTAATAGGCCATGATATATGGGCCTTGTATTTGTCAAACGGGCCACACAAATGGACCACACCAATGGGCCTTAGGTATATTGCAATGGGTCATAACCCGTGGGCCTTGGATTGCATCAATTGAGCTTAGTCTCATGAGTCTAGTATGTGACCAATGGGCCACACCAATTGGGTCCCCCACATATACATCAATTGGACCTCAACCCATAGGCCTTATATGAGTCAAATGGGCCTAAATCCCTAGGCCTTAAACAAATCAAATGGGCCTAACCCATGAGCCTTCAATAAATTAAATGGGTCTAACCCATCGGCCTCGTATGCATATCAAAGTGGGCCTAAACCCCTAGGCCTTACATATATCAAATGGGCCCACTTCCATGGGCTTTAAAAATGCATCAAATGGGTCCAATTTCATGGGCCTTGAAGTATATCAAATGGGACTAATCCCATGGGCCTTGGAATACATTCAATGGGTCCAACCCCATGGGCATAGAGGCCCACTGGAATGTTTATTTTCCATTAGACCTTGGGCCCAACATAGTGTTTATTTTCTATTCAAACTGGGTCCACATGCTGTTTAGTTCCATCCAAACTATTCACAAGATCACATGGGCCTAAGCCCACTGTAATATTTATCATTTATCTGCAATCCATTTTATTCAAAGGTCATATGGACCTTAGTCCCATGATCATATACATATTATAAGATATATAGTATTAAATATACATAATGGTGGGACCCACAAAACTTGATGTTGCAAGGTGTCAGGGGCCCCACGATCAAAATAGATGGACGTACAATGTTGTGGGCTCCACCTTCTGCTGGACGGTGGACATAGGACACATACATCAAAGTGAGTTCCTATGTGGGGCCCACTGTAACGTTCACATACCATCCAAACCGCTCATAAGGTCACTCAGACCGGGATGAAGTGATAATACAAATTTCAGATTGATCTGAGACTTCTGTGGCCTAGGAGATGTATTTCAGTGGCAGAGGTTCAACCCGATTGATTCCTTCGGTGTGGGCCACCTGAGCGTCGGATGGGGCCAATATTTGGAGGGTACCCACAGCTGTGGGTGGCCCACCTTTTGGGCCAGTCGGATGGCAAATGAACATCATGGTGGGGCCCACGGCTGGAGTCGTGGGTCCCTGCTGGACTGGACGTCGCCCGCCCGCCGAGCGTCAGCGCGTCACGCGCTGTCAGCCCTGGCAGTAGCAGCGGCAGCTGCCGCTGCTGCAATTTTTTTTTAAAAAAAAACACTAATATTTGTGGTTTTTCAGGTGTGTGGCCCACATCATATAAATCCACACCGTCCAATAACTTCCCTGACTTAAAACAAGCCTAACGAGTCCAATATTGGACATTTTCAGCATGTAGGAAGGAATCTAGGAACTTTAGATGATGGAGATTTCATTTACTAAGATATGGCCCACCAGATGCTCCGTTCAATCTCATTTCCTGGCTCAACGCCTAAAATGAGATGGTGAAAGGGATGGATGGCTTGGAGTAGAACTATACATCAGGGTGGGGCCTATGCAGGTGGCTCACCCCAAAATTCCTTCTCCCTTCTTTCTTTTTCCCTTTTTTTTTATTTTATATAGGGACGTCCAGCGTCCCAGACGCTGGACGGTGGGCCTATATTTAAAATATACATTGTGGTGGCCTATTGAAGTGGGCCACCACTGATACAACATGCAAGGTGGGCCCCACTTGAAGTAAGCTTGGACCATATATATGCTCAAGGTGGGGTCCATTCAAGTGGGCCGCACAACCCTATCACAAATAAAATAAAATAAATAAATAAATGAATAAAAGAGAGAGATGGAGAGAGAGAGAGATGGAAGGTGGGACACGCGTGTGATGGAGGGACCCCGACACTATGGGCCCTCCCTTGCAATGAATCATACATCAAGTGGGTCATTTATCACATGGGACCATCAAAACTTAAAATCAACGGTAGGGATCCTTTTCCCACCAATATGGATGGTCTAGATGACCTTTCAAAAGAAAATAAACATCATGATGGGGTCCATGGAGAATGGCCCCATCATGGAATGATCATGATGATCCAAGTGGTCCATCGACCACATATTAAGGTCCTAAGTGAGATCCCCACCATGGATCGGTGGGCCTCACTTGGCCCATCATAAAAATAAGAAAACTATCCTATAGAGGCACCCACCATCTGATCTTCTCGCTCCTAGGGGTTCCTTGGCCCCTTAGCTTGGTTTTCAACGGTTAAGATGAGGAATGGAGGGTTGAGATGGGAGATTTTGGGATGAAGAGGTGGGCCACTTGGAGTTTAGGAAGAGAGGGAGAATTCCATACGTATGGAGTCTTGGAACTCTTTTGTTGCTTGGAAATTTAAAGTGAGAAAGAGAGAAAGAGAGAGAGTGATGTAAGGGAGAGAGAGAGAGTGATGGATGGATGTGGTGAGTAATGGTTGTGTAAGAAAAGCTTGACTTTTGAGGCTTTTGTGTAAGAGAGGTATGGGTGGTGAAGACTTTTGTGGCTTTTTGTGTAAGAGAGGTATGGGTTTGGGAGACTTTTATGGTTGCTTGGGAAAATGGAATAAAGTGATGTGTACTTGACATGTGATGGCTTGATGGGTTGATTGATTGATGGGATTGATGTGATTGATGTGACACATCATAGAGATTCCCTTGGATTTTGCAATGCGCGGCGTTTCCTCGCACCGAACGTTGGCCCACATCTCTCGACCAGGGTATCGCCTTGGCGCGCGAGTCGCGACATTGGAACCGCAACGACGGCACGGTCGCTATGGTATTGGTCTAGGGTTGAATTGACTTGAGTTGTCGGCACATGAATCAGGATCGCGCGTCGATATCGGTTAAGGGTCGAAGGTTGCCGGAATTCGACCGGTAAGACCGCGGAAGTCTACGGAAAGGTACGGACCAAGATACAGGTCTTACAAATGATGGTTTGATGTCCACATTGTAAGACTAATGATAGTTGAATGTCCATATTTAACTCTCCCTAGGGCCCATTATTAGGACCATACATGTTGTGTGTAGGCCATTTAGGCCTATCTTTGCTTAGTATAACTCCATGATTCATGCCCATATACATCATATGTATGCTTGATATGAGGAGTGACTAATCATAGCATATGCCATTGGACAGATTTTTATGGGACTCACTGATAGGAGTTGCCCACATGAGTGCGCGGCAGGCGCAAGATTGTTACATGACTAGACAGTGTGATTCATGCATTTTGCATTTTTATGACATGATCACTATAAGCTCTAGCGACATTAAGGCCGTGGCCTCCACATGCACACGTGGATGGCCGGATTGGATACCGAAAATATTAGCTCTAGCACTATGGGCACATAGGATGTCCTTGGGTGAAAGTCCCAGAACATTTTTGGTACTAAGAGATGCTCTAATGTCTAGACCGAGTGGATACATGAGTGCACGAGTGCCGAAGACCAGTAGGCCGCATCTCCCACTATGTCGTGGTCGGTTGGCCGCCGAGTGAGGGGGCTATAAACTAGGCTGAGTTTGACCAGCTCGCAAATGAGTCCACTATCAACAAGCTGAGTAGGTATTAGCAAACTACTGGTCAGGCGGATAGTGTAGTCTCTTCCACTCGTTGGGCTGTGCAACTAGGGAAGTGGCAGTCGGTGTGGAGTGTACTAGACCCCGGTGATATCCCAGAAGGGAACCGTACTAATATATGTACTTGATGAGGACTGACATACTTGTGTTGCATCGCATATAACATTTATCTACGCAGGCCTTGCATCGTATGGCCTTGGTATGATCGATAGCATTCATTCGTCACATTGCATGGCCTTGGTATGGTCGATAGCATTCATATCTCGCATCACATGGCCTTGGTATGGCCGATAGCATTCATGCCTTGCATCGCATAGCCTTGGTACGGCTGACGGTATTCATGGACTTGCCAGCATATTTCTGCATTACTCTGATTTTGCATACTTTGCACTTGCCTTGCGCACACACTTACAGCACCCTCTAAGCTTTTCGTAAGCTTATGCATGACTGTTGTATGCAGGTGATGTTAGATCACAGCAGCGCTGGCTTTTAGAGTTCCGATATCATATTTGTATTTCCCTTTTGGCATTGTACTTAGAGTTTTTGATATAGTGGATATGTGGTGATGTTGTTTTATAACTTGGTTATGCTCCATTACAAAAAAAAATCATATTAAAAATTCTCCTTATAGGATCCCAGGATCAGAATCTGGTATATGGGTGTCGAGAGCTGAGAATGGGGCACTATAGAGGCTGTGGGGGCCGAATTTGGCCATCAGGAATTCTGTGACCACAGTTTCTGAGTTTGGGGTGTGACATGGCCATTGCCACTCTCCTCTTAATTGAGTTAGCAATTGCTACTCATCTCTTTTATTATGTTATCCTTATACTATTTACCTTTATGGCTTGGGCAAGTGTCTTGAAATTCGTATGATTCAATTTATTTTCTCTTTGATGTAAGTAATGTATTGAAGGTATCACAACTAGGATTTAATTATTATATCATGGACATAATGTGCTCTAGGTAGAGACCCTCTTGGTCGATGCATAATTTCATGGGTTTGGATAGTGGTGCACAAATTGATGTAAGTAATTTGCAATACATGTTACATCACTTCCGAGATTATATGTCTTAAATAGTCACTCCATGAACAAATCATGTCACGTAATTCATCTGACTTATATGTTATGCCACCTCGAGGTGTTCACGTAAATCCATGGTAGTGTTGGACATATAGGTGAATATCCATAGCGTTGGACATATAGGTGAATATCCATAGTTATGGGATACAGGTCGAGTCGGGTTTACTATGAATTATATTACACATTGTGATGATCACTACATATGATGGGCTACACACACTTTGTTAGGCATGTATTCATATATATAGTGGTTGCGCATACTGACAGCTCTCGTAGTAGGGGAGTATGTGATGTATCAGAACCTTTACTTTACTTTTATGAATATCTTGAATTATTGTTAATCTTAAAGGATAACCATCACTATGAGTAGGGTATTGACTCTCTCCAACCGTAGAGATAATGCAGGTGACGTATAGGTTGAGTGTAAGGCTCGTATCCTAGTTTGTACCGTTCCGTAAGCATCCACGATCCTCTCGATCAAATTCCTACAACCCTTGACCTGTATCCGACATTTGTGCGTGATCTTAAGACGAGTCCTACATACTAAAGTCGGCTCGACCTGAAACTTGTACCCTAATGACCGCGCTGTTACCGCTGTTCCAACACTGTGACTCGCACACTAATCCAATACCTGGGACAGGAGTGTGGGCCCGCATTCATTCCAAAGAAACACCGCGCGTTGTGAATTCTGAGAGAATCTCTACAACATGTCCCATCAATCAAGTCAAGTACACCCTCCATACCCAATGTCACCTCACCCTATCATAAGTATAAGCAACCATTACCTCATTTTCCCCATGTCGACTCTCTCTCCCCACCCATACCTCCTTTACACAAATTTCAAACCAACCCAGATGAGGCAGGCACGGAGCATATGACTCTAAGGAGCTAAAGAAGAATGTCGATAGGTGGGTGATCCACAGTTGATTTCGATTTCTAAGGGCCCACTTATTATGGGACCCACTTGATGTATGCATTATATTAGGGAGGGCCCAATAGTGGTGGGTCCCTCCCCTTCACATGTCTCTCCTCTCTCTCTCTCTCTCTCTCTCTCTCTCTCTCTCTCTCTCTCTCTCTCTCTCTCTCTCTCTCTCTCTCTCTTTCTTAGATTTTGTGGCCCGCCTGATGAACGAGTTGTACGCACGCTGTCATGGTGGGGCCCACCTTACTGTATGTAATTCACTAGCACCGTCCATCTAGACAGTACTATATGAGGAACCCATGATGTGTGAACATCCTAGCCGTTCATTGAATGGACGTGGACCCTACCACAACAATGTGTGGGGCTTACCATGATGGATGTGTATTACATCCGGACTATCCATTCATGTGGGGCCTACCATCAGGCCATCCGTCTAGCGTCTCTAGACGTTGGGCGGTGACACTCCCACCCTCACACACACACACACATATGTGATATATATCATTATATAATATAACATTTTATATTTAAATGATATGGTGGGTGGCCCGCCACGTGGGACCCACCCTGGGGTATGTATTGCATGTCCCCTACGTCCATCTGTTGATCCAGACCATCTAGCGGTCTGGACGTGGGGCATGACCACTATGAAGTATGGGCCTTATTTACACCGTCCGCCTATTTCTGGATGGTGGGACCCAGCCACTGTGAAGTATAGGCCTTATTTACACCGTCCGCGCATTTGATTCTACCCATTTGAATCGGCCCATTTGAATCAGCCTATTTGAATCGACCCATTTGATTGGCCCGTTTGATTCGACTCATTTGATACAACCCGATGTTATATATATATATATATATATATATATATATATATATATATATATATATATTGGCCCATGAGTGAGGCCTAATATGATGCATATATGCCCTATAAGCAAAGCCCATGATGATGTATGTTAAGACCTTGTATGAGGTTGTGGGCCCATTATACGATTAGCCCTATGAGCATCATTCCTTAGGAGCAATGTTGGCTAAAGGTCCACATCGATGGGCAATGATGGTTGGATGTCCACATTGTGACCTTCTCTTAGGCCTTGTTAGGCTCATTCTCATCATTCTCTAGTGGGTTAACCCAAACACTTGGGCCCCATTGATTTTAATTGATCCATCATTGGCTGTCCATCTATGGACCCCACCTTGCGTCAAGGTTGATTATCCATGCCAATTATCAATGCCGATTGCCGATACCAGCTATCGTTGCTGATTATGAGTTGTGACAGCATAGCATTATGATACATGCCCATACGCATCATCTGTATATTTTTTATGAGATAGAATTGGCTGTTGCATATGTCATAGTGTAGGTGGTTTATGGGACTCCCTAAGAGGCAGAGTTATCCCATATGAGCGCACGGTATGTGTAGGATTGATGCATGATTGGACTACGTGACTCATGCACTTTGCATTTGTGTGATTATGATTACTGTATGCCCTAGCGACATCAGGGCCATAACCTCCACAGACCCATTGTTGGCGGTGGATTAGATACTGAAAATACTATTTCTAGCATCGGGGCGTTATAGATGTCTCTCGGTGAAAATCCCTAAACCCGATGGTACCAGAGAATGACTCCAACGTCGAGATCGAGTAGATGCATGAGCACATGAAGGCCAAATACCAGGAGGCAGCGTCTCCTAAAATTTCATGGTCAGTTGGAAAGGGGTGCGGCCTTACCTGCCTGAGGTTAGGGGGCATTGCTAGGCTGAGTTTGACTAGCTCGTGAATGGGTCTGCTATCAACGTGCCAGATAAGTATTGGCAGACTATTGGTCAGGCGGATAGGGAGGTTTCTTACACTCACTTAGACTATGCGCCTAAGAAAGGGGCAGTGTCATTTGTAGTGTATTAAACCCCAATGATTATCCAGTGTAAGAACTATACTAATATTTGATGATCTAGTGATGAGTTGCATTGATATATGGACTCGGATGAGGATTGGCATGCTTGAATTGCATCTCGTATCGCATTGTCTTGATATGACTAATAGCATTCATATCATACACTGCATTGACTTGGTATGGCTGATTGCATTCTTGAACTCATCAGCATGATTCTGCATTACTTTGATATTGCATCTGAGCACGTTCATATTACACACACTTACACCACCCTCTAAGCTTTCTATAAGCTTATACATGATTAATGCGTGCAGGAGACATCAAGACACAGCCGTAGCTTCACCGCAGTAGGAGCATACAGTCGAGCTTCAGGAGTTTCCATTATTATTATCTTATATTTTCCTTTATACACATTGTACCTTAAAATTTTTGTTCATAGTGGATTTTTTGATGGTGTACTTGTGGTTATTATTCGTGGGTTGTGCTTATAGTTATGCTTATTACAAATCAAAATTATGTTTAAAATCCTCCTTGTAGAATCCCAGGATCGGAACCTGGTGTATGGGTGCCAGGAGTCGAGAATGGGGTACTATGGAAGCTGTCGGCGCCAGATTCGGCGATCGAGAATTTTGCGAGCCCGTTTTCTGAGTTTGGGGCATGATAGTATTTGGTATCAAAGTAAAACTTGGGAATAACCGAGAACAATATCACATGTCTGTAATGAGTTTAGGACAATTAGGTTCCGAGTGTGTAACCTTCCGATTTAGTTCTCTAACGTGCGTGCCTTCGAGATTCTCAAGGTTGATTGGAATCCTTGTTCTTCCCTATATGACATATCACCTAGGAGACCGACCCGAGCGACTCCCGCTCCACCACCTGAGGCTCCCACTTTACCACCTACGACTCCCGCTCCACCCTCTGAGATCCCTGCTCCCCAGCCTGAGTATGTCCTTCCTCCACTTGAGACCGGTGAGGATCCAATAATACTTGTGAGTGCCTCCCAGTTACAGCAAATGTTGCAGGCTGTGACGGCTACGCTTCAAGGACAGGGCAGGCACCCTGTTATTTCACCAACCCAGTAAAGCAGGAGCGTGCAAGATCCCTTCTTCAAGAGTTCAGAAAGCTTGATCCCCTACATTTCCAGGGCAAGCCAGATCTGACTGCAGTCGAGAGATGGCACTCCGATGTGAAGAAGATTTTTGATACTATGGCATGTATGACCCAGCAGCAGGTCCGGTTGGCAGTATTTCTTCTCTAGGGTGAGGCCAAGCACTAGTGAACCTTTATTACCCGTGTTACAGGGCCTGATTTTGTTTGGACATGGGATGAGTTTGTAGATCGATTCAAGCAATAGTACTTCCCCGACCACATTCACTGGCCGTGAGCGTTAGAGTTCGAGACCTTGGTGCAGGTAGACATGTCTGTGGCATAGTACGTAACTCATTTGGTGGCACTATTAAGGTTCGCACCGTATTTAGTTGATGACGAGAGGTGGAGGGCCCGCCGTTTTGAGAAGGGTTGCATTACGGTCTTCAAGGCCGTGTTATTGGGCATGAGTTCCCTACTTTTCAAGCGATAGTACGAAGGGCTCAGATTTATGAGACTGAGTGGGCTGGCACACAGAGCAATCGAGATCAGAGGAGAAGTCGGAAGAGGCAGGCCCCCACCAGTAGCTCCCACCAGCATCAACGGTCATAGAGGCACATGAGCCACCCATCTGCTAGAGCACCAGCGGCACCTCTAGCACCACCCCAACAGCCATTTACAGGGACTTATTATGGATATGGTGGGATAGGGCACCTCGTGTATGAGTGCCCCCGCCCTCATCTATAGCAGCTGAGAGGGCCACAGCAGCCTCCAACGCAGCAACGATCCCATCAGCAATGACCATAACCACCTCAGCTGCCGAAGCCCCAACAGCAACAAAGACAATAGTACAGGCTGCCGTAGAGGTACCAGCAGCACCAGGGACCTCAAAGGGGACAGGAACCTCCCCATCTAGCTTAGGTTTGGTTCTATGCGGTTCAGCAGGATACGCAGTCATCTGGAGAAGTCATCGTGGGTATACTTCCAGTCTCTGCTGCATCTCCCAAGTATTATTTGATTTCGGTGTTTCGCACTCATGTCTAAGGATTTTTGTTGATCGTCTAAATTATCGACAAATATTGCTCACGAGGGGTTGACCATTTTGGCACCCTTGGGGAAGATTATAGTATTAGGCGGCTTCTGTTTGTCTTGCCCCATGTTAGTGGGAGAGATTTTCTTGCCCACCAACTTATACGTGCCGCCGATGTCAGATTTTGACATTATCTTGGGCATGAATTATCTTACCGAGTACCACGCCATCTTGGATTGTTTCACGAGGACAATCACATTTTGCATACCAGGCTTACCACAGTTTCAATTTGTTGTTGAGCCCAAAGGAGAGTCGTTGTCTTGTTTGAAGTCTTGCACCATTGAGGAGCCTATTGCTGCATGTATTTATCAGTTGCCGATTGTTTGTAATTTCCCAACGTGTTTCAGGAGATTCTGGGGTTGCCGCCTGGTTAGCATATTGAGTTTCAAATTGATCTCGTGCCCGGTACTGTGCCTATTTTGAAGGCCCCATATCACATAGCACCAATGGAGTTGAGGGAGCTGCAGCGTGAGTTGGATGAGTTACGTGAGTTGGAATTCATTCGTCCGAGCAATTCACCTTGGGGAGCGCCATTACTCTTCGTCAGGAAGAATGATGGCTTGTAATGCTCTACATCGATTACCGCAAGCACAATTGGGTCACGATCAAGAATAAGTATTCTCTTTCGAGGATCGATGACTTATTTGAAGATTGACCTATGTTCTGATTATCATCAGATTCAGGTCTGAGAGGAGGACATCCCAAAGACATCTTTCAGAACGTGTTATGGTCATTTTAAGTTTCAGGTCATGTCCTTCGGACTGACCAATGCGCCCGCAGTATTCATGAAGTTGATAAACGAGGCCTTTCATTCATATCTCGATCATTTTGTTGTGGTATTCATCATCGACATTCTGATATATTCGAGGACCCGTGAGGAGCGTGTGCAGCATTTAGAGATTTCGTTGCAGACCCTCCGTGCCCACCAGCTATATGCGAAGCTGGAGAAGTGTGAGTTTTGGCAGGAGGAAGTGAGGTTCCTCGATCATGTGGTAACGAGGGAGGGTGTCACAGTAGACCCCTCGAAGGTTGAGGCAATGAGTCAGTGGGACCAGCCCACGAGCGCATCCGAGATCCATAGTTTTCTTAGTTTAGCGGGTTATTACTAGCATTTCATTGAGGGCTTCCCCCATATTGCAGCCTCATTGACCAGGTTGACACAGAAAGGTGCAGAGTTTGTTTGGAGTGACGCATGTGAGTGAACATTTATGGTACTGAAGGACTACCTCACGTCCACTCCTGTCTTTACTCTTCCCTCTGGGAGTGATGGATTTGTTGTATTTATTAAGCTTCGCGTATTCGTTTGGGTGCTATCCTGATGCAGCACAGGTGGCCAGTGGCCTTCGCATCTCATCGGCTCAAGGTCCATGAGCTGAACTACCCCATGCATGATTTGGAGCTGGCAACAGTTGTCTTCACACTGAAGGTGTGGAAACAATACCTCTATGGGGTTAAGTTCAAGCTCTTCTTCAACCACAAGAGCTTGAAGTACCTATTCTCTCAGTTGAGTTGAACATGAGGAAGAGGCGTTGGATGGAGCTCCTGAAGGACTATAATTTTGATTTTCAGTACCACCCAGGTAAGGAAAACGTGGTAGTGGATGCCCTTAGCCGTCAGCCACGAGGCCTGTTGGCACATATGATCATTTAAGAGCAGAGGATGCTTGAGGATGTAGCAGCATATGATTTTGAGTTCGGTCTGCAGTCTTCTATCATGCAGTTATCAAGCCTGTGGAAGGGTGATCAAGGCTCAATAGACAGACGAGTCGTTGTAGGATTACTGAGCAGAGGCAGCATCTAAGAGTCAGACGGGTTGGCAGATTGGTTCTGATGGTGGACTTCGCTTCAAAGGCCAATTGTTTGTCTCGGATATTCCTGAGTTGTGTAGAGATCTTATGACCAAGGCACATCGATCATGATTTTCTATCCACCCCGTCTCGACGAAGATGTAACGTGATATGAGGAGACAGTATTTTTAGGCAGGGATGAAGCGCCAGATCACCAGTTTTGTGGTCGAGTGTGACACATGCCAGCGTGTCAAGGCCAATCATCAAGACCCCCTGGTCCATTGCAGCCATTGAGCGTCCCAATGTGGAAGTGAGAGCACGTATCGACGGATTTTATTATGGGCTTGCCAAGAACTCAGCGCAGTCATGACGTTATCTGGGTTATCGTGGATCGCCTGACGAAGTCGACACATTTTCCTAAGATTCATGAAACCTGGTCTTTGGACAAGCTTGCGAAGTATTCATCGAGGAGATTGTGTGACTGCATGGCATTCCAGTCTTGATCATTTTTGACCGAGACCCAAGGTTAACGTCTCAGTTTTGAGGGACCTTTCAGAGAGTGATGGGGACTGTTTTGTAGCTCAGCACCGCGTACCATTCGTAGACCGATGGCCAGACAGAGAGGGTCAACTGGATCCATGAGGATATGCTTCGGGCCTTCGTGATTGACTTCAGGGTAACTGGGATAAGCATTTGTGATTGGCTGAGTTTGCATACAACTATAACTATCAGGCGACCATTGGCATAGCTCCTTTTGAGGCATTGTATGGTAGACCATGCAGATCTCTGAGTTATTGGACCGAGGTCAGAGAGTGGCGTCCTAGGTCCCGAGCTTGTGTAGTAGACATCAGAGGCTATCGATATCATCAGGCAGAGGATACGCACAGCTCAGAGCCGACAGAAGAGTTATGTTGATCACCAACATCGTCCCTTGGAGTTCTTTATTGGGGACAGAGTGTATCTTAAGGTCTCACTGATGAAGGGCGTAGTTTGATTTGGAGCGAAGGGCAAGCTTGCCCCAAGATTCATAGGACCTTTCGAGATCACTGGGCACGTTTGCACGGTGGCCTATCAGCTTGCCTTTCCATCTCAGTTGTTTGGCATCCATAACATTTTTCATGTCTCTATGCTGAGGAAGTTGGGTTAGACATAGTTCCTGTTATTAATTGGCAGCCGCTGGAGGTTCATGAGGATGCTTCTTACATTGAGCAGCCAGTTCGTATCCTTGATCGGAAGGAGCAGGTCCTACGAACCATGATCATTCCCTTAGTGAAGGTTCAGTGGGGTCACCATTCTATTGATGAGGCATCTTGGGAGCGCGAGGCCAAGATTCGAGAGCGTTATCCCCATCTCTTTGATGATTGATTATATGTTGTATCTTGTATGTTGCCTCTGATTTTATATGATGATGTTATGTTTCCTCTTCCTTATGAGTTATATCAAGTTTCGATGATTGTGTAAATTTTGAGGCAAAATTTTTTATTTGGAGGGGAGAGTTGTAAGGCTTGTATCCGAGTCCGTACCATTCCATAGGCTTCCGCGGTCCTCCCGGTAGAATTTCGGTAACCTTCGACCTATATCTGACTTTTGCATGGGATCCTAAGCCGAGTCCTGCATACTGAAGTCAGCTCGACCTAAAACTTATACCCTAGCGACCGTGCCATCATCGCGGTTCCAAATGCCTCGACTTACGCACCAATCCACTACTCGGGCCAGGAGACGTGGGCCCACATTCATTCTGAAGAAACGCCGCGCATTGTAAATTCTGAGAGAATCTCTACAATAATTCCCACATCAAGTCAAGTACACCCTCCATACCCAATGCCACCTCACCCTATCACAAGTACAAGCAACCATTACCTCTTTTTCCCTAAGTCAACTCTCTCTCCCCACCCATACCTCCTTTACACAAATTTCAAACCAACCCATGCTTTCCCATCCCCATTCCTCACAACACCCATTCTATCAATCTCTTTCATCCATCACTCCTCTCTCCCTCTCTCTCATTTCTATCTTCACTCCCCAACTCCCAAGAGAAATATCCAATGTCCAAACTACCCAAGCTTTCCCAAAAACTAAGTGTGGCCCACTTTCCCACCCTCTTATCTCCCATCTCAACCATTCATTCTTCATCAACCTCCATCCAAACTGAAGGCATGGAGCATATGAGTCCAAGGAGCTTAAGAAGAAGGCCGATAGGTGGGTGATCCACCATTGATTTCGATTTCTAAGGGCCCACTTATTGTGGGACCCACTTGATGAATGCATTGTATTAGGGAGGGCCCAATAGTGGAAGGGTCCCTCCCCTTCACGTCTCTCTCTATCTCAGATTTTGTGGCCCACCTGATGAATGAGTTGTACCCACGCTGTCATGGTGGGGCCCACCTTGCTGTATGTAATTCACCAGCACCGTCCATCTGGACGGTACAGATCGGAGACCCCATGATGTATGTGAACATCCTAGTTGTCCATTGAATGGACGTGGACCCTACCACAGCAACGTGTGAGGCCTACCATGATGGATGTGTATTATATCCAGACTGTCCATTCATGTGGGGCCTACCATTAGGTCGTTCGTCCAGCATCTCTGGACGCTGACACTTCCACCCCCTACCCCCCCCCCCCCCCCACACACACACACACACACGTATAAATATATATATATATATATATATATATATATATATATAAAAATCATTATATAATTTAATATTTTATATTTAAATGATATGATGAGTGGCCCACCACGTGGGACCCACCCTGGGGTATGTATTGCATATCCCCTACGTCCATCCTTTGATCCAGGCCATCCAGTGGTCTGGACGTGGGGCATCACCACAGTGAAGTATGGGCCTTATTTACTGGTCCGCCTACTTGCTGGATGGTGGGAACCAACCACACGTGTGGGCTCCCCACAGTCTAGCTGAGTTGGGACATGGCCCTCTATGCATCCAAACTGTCTGTCCATTGACAAGCACGTCTAAGGGCTTGGGAAATGCAGCAGATTTAATTCTCTAGTGGGCCACGTATGTGGACCCCACCCTGATGTATGTGATTTCATCCCAACCATTCATCCATTTGGTAAGCCATCCTAAGGGCTTGAGAAAAAATGAGACAGATTTAGTATCAAGTGAACCACACTACGAAAAATAGTGGAGTTGAACATCTACCATTGAGGCCCCTTTGGGTTACAGAAGTTTTGAATTAATATAATATTTATTTTTCCTCCCTGTAGTGTGACCTTATGCACAGACTGGATGGAAAATAAACACTATGATGGGCCCGTCTAAATTTTAACAATGAAAATCTTTATCACCACTGTGGTTTGTGGTATGGTCTAGATGATCTTTTGACATAATTCATTTATTTGGAAAATGCTCTAAAATGATCTCTATAGATGGATGAATGGTGTAGTTGTTATGGCCCATTTGATCGGCCCATTCAACTTGGCCCATTTGATTCGGCCTATTTGAATTGGCCCATTTGATTCAGACCATTTGAATCGGCCCATTTGAATCCGCCCATTTAATTCGGCCCATTTGAATCAGCCTATTTAAATCTGTCCGTTTGATTGACCCATTTGATTCGGCCCATTTGATATGGCCCGATGTTATATATATATATATATATATATATATATATATATATATATATATATATATATATATATATTGGCCCATGAGTGAGGCCCAATGTGATGCATATATGCCCCATAAGCGAGGCCCATGATGATGTGTGTTAGGCCCTTGTATGAGACCATGGGCCCATTATACGATTGGCCCTATGAGCATCATTCCTTGGGAGCAATGTTAGTTAAAGGTCCACATTGATGGGCAATTATGGTTGGACATCCACATTGTAACCTTCCCTTAAGCCTTGTTAGCCTCATTCTCATCATTCTCTAGTGGGTTAACCCAAACGTTTGGGCCCCATTAATTTTAATTGATCCATCATCAGTCGTCCATCTATGGACCCCACCTTGTGTCAAGGTTGATTATCGATGCTAATTATCCGTGTCTATTGCAGATACCAGCTACCGTTATCGATTATGAGTTTGTGACAGCATAGCATTATGATACATGCCTATACGCATCATCTGTATGTTTGTTATGAGATAGAAATGGTTATTGCATATACCATAGTGCAGGTGGTTTATGAGACTCCTTGATAGGCAGAGTTATCCTACATGAGCGCACAGTATGTGTAGGACTGATACATGATTGGACTGCATGACTCATACACTTTGCATTTGTGTGATTGTGATTACTATATGCCCAAGCGACATCAGGGTCATAACCTCCACAGACACATCGTGTGTGGCCGGATTGGATACCGAGAATACTATTTCTAGCATCGAGGCGCCACAGATGTCCTTGGATGAAAATCCCTAAACTCGATGGTACCAGAAGATGACTCCAACATCCAGACCGAGTGGATGCATGAGCGCATGACGGTCGAATACCAGGAGGCTGCATCTCTCACTATGTTGTGGTTAGTTGGAAAGGAGTGTGTCCTTACCTGCCCGAGGGTAAGGGGCATTGCTAAAATAAGTTTGACCAGCTCATGAATGGGTCCACTATCGATGTGCCGGATAGGTATTGGTAAACTATTGGCCAGGAGGATAGTGAGGTTTCTTATGCTCACTTGGACTGCGCTCTTAGAAAAGTGGCAGTGTCATTTAGAGTGTACTAAACCCCACTGATTATCCAGAGTGAGAACTGTACTGATATTTGATACTCTAGTGATGAGTTGCATTGATATGTGGACTCGGATGAGGATTGGCATGCTTAAGTTGCATCTCACATCGCATGGTTTTGATATGACCAATAGCATTCATATTGTGCACCGCATAGCCTTGGTATGGCTGATTGCATTCATATACTCATCAGCATAATTCCGTATTACTCTGATATTACATTCTGAGCACGTTCATATTACGCACACACATACACCACCCTCTAAGATTTCTATATAAGCTTATGCATGATTGAAGCGTACAGGTGACGTAAGGACATAGCCGTAGCTTCGCCGCAGTAGGAGCATGTAGTCGAGCTTTAGAAGTTTCTGTTATTATTATCTTGTATTTTCCTTTATACACATTGTACCTTCAATTTTTTGTTCATAGTGTATTTTTTGATGGTGTTCATGTGGTTATTGTTCGTGAGTTATGCTTATTACGAATCAAAATCATGTTTGAAATCCTCCTTGTAGAATCCCAAGATCGGAACTTGGTGCTGGGAGCCGAGAATGGAGTACTACGGAGGCTGTCGATGCCGAATTCGTCCATCAGGAATTTTGTAAGCCCATTTTTTGAGTTTGGGGCATGGCATTGAGGACCCAGAAGACCAGTTCTCAATAGAAGATTTTACCAAGTAGAATAGGAAAATAGTTATGATTTATTTTAATTATACTTATGTTACGCGACTCATATACTATAATAAGCTCTCATTGAAAGAGCATTTGACAAATTTATTTATGGAATGATAAATACAATTGATTTTATTCTTGTGAATGATTACCTTTACGAATATAACTGGATGTGATCTAGATGAGAGAAAATTCATGGCAAGACCTTGAGACATCCAAATTCTTACATTACTAACACCCGATTTCCTCGGGCACAAGTATAAACTCTAGCTGTGAAAATTTGGGATGTTACACCATAACTCAAGCATTTATTCTCATCTTCATGACTTGATTGAATTATGAACTCTGGTATTCATTAAGTTTCTAGCAACACCTCTTAATGGCAAATCATTGTGTTGGAATCTTTGAATGCTTAGCTCATGGGAATCTTCTCTAACCTCTAAAGATAAATCATTTATTAGAGAAGATCATACTAAACCCTAAACCAATAACCTCAGAGCATTGATTAGAGTGTCAACAGATGACTACGGTTTAAGGGAGCTAAAGACTCTTCAACAACAGGAAGATTTTCATCAACATGTGCCAGCAATGGCTCAGTCACTTACAAGTAAGCAATAGAGTCCATTGAGTCTGAAGCCTCTTCCTTGTATAAAAATTGGTTTAAGAGTTTGTCCTTGAAATCACTAAGACCTTTCGTAGGCCTCCGATGAGAGAATACTTGTAGTGTCCTTATGTAGGACCTATTACCTTATGTAGGCATGTGAGTTTGTCATGTGTAGGCATGTGAATTGACTTGTGTAGGCATTTAAGGATGTCTTGTGTAGACTCTACAGTTAACCTTATGTAGGTTGTAAAGGTTTATGGTTAACCTGATTTAAAACCATCGATAGTGAAATCTGGCATACTTTAGGGTGGAGTGCGTCAGCTAGGAGTGGAGTAGGCACGTAGCCGAATGACTATATATTGTTGCCTTTGTGATGATTGCTCTTGCTCATATGTATTAACTGTTGGAATGTTTATATTATGCACAATACATGTTTGATATAATGCAACACTTAGATTTCTCACTATCTTAGAAGTTAAATATGAATGACTTTTGTATAATCATACTTGACTTATTTTCAATTTGTAGAATTTATAGTTTAGTAGGATTAAAAGTTTTAAAAGTCTTATTCACCCCCCTCCAGGACACTTAGACATATATTCATACTTCAATAATAGCAGTCCTACTGCAATTTCAATTGGTATCAAAGTGGGTTCCTCTTGAAGGGTTTAACAACCTAAAGGGAGATCTTAATTGAGGTTGGAATTATAGCTAAGGGAGAGGGACCATCGATCTCTCGACCACCTATCTTTGATGGTTGAAACTACGCATATTGGAAAAGTAGGATGAACATCTTTTTGCAGTCTTTAGATCATGATGTTTGGAAAATTGTTGAAAATGGATATGTACCACCAACTGAATAAGTGGTACTTGATAATGACACTACCATCTCTAAACCCAAACCAAAATCCATGTGGACTGACCATGAGAAACAAATGAAAACATGTGAAGCCAAAGCAATGAATGCTATTTACTGTCCAATTTCACAAGAAGAGTTTAATCAAATTTTTATTTATAGAACTTCAAAAGAAGCATAGGATTTATTAGAAACTACCCATGAAGGAATAAGCACAGTAAAGAGGTCAAATTTACAACTCTTAATAACCCAATTTTAACATATAAAAATGGAAGAACACGAAACATTTATTGAGTTCTTTACAAAGTTAAATAACATATGTAACTTCATGTGGGGACTTGAAGAGAAAATACTGGTACCTAAAGTCTGTAGGAAAATCTTGAGATCCTTAACAGAACGCTTCAATTCCAAAGTCACCACCATTGTAGAATGTAGAAACATTGATGAAATGAAAGTAGAGGAACTGGTGGGTTCTCTACAAACCTTTGAGTTACCCTTCAAAATACCCACAAAATCCAAAAATAATGTTCTCAAAGCCTCTAACAGCATAACACCCTTAGAGGAAGAAGAAAGTGAGAACGAATATGTTGATGAGGAGGTGGCTCTTCTGGCCAAACGATTTAAAACATTCTTCAACAAGAACCATAGAAGATGTCTGCTCGGTTAGCCCAAAGCGTCATACCCCAAACTCAGAAACTGAGCTCACAAAATTCTCGATCGTTGAATCTGGTGCCGAAAGCCTCCGTATTACCCCATTCTCGGCTCTCAGGGCCTATACAAGGAGCATTTTCAGCATAAATTTGTTCCATAAGAAGCATAACCCACAAACAATAGCAAGAACATCACCACCACATATCTACTATATCAAAAATTTTAAGTACAAAACATAAAGGGGAAATACAAGGTAGGTATCAAAAAACTCCAGACGCTCTGTCGCACACTCCTACCTCATCTCGACAGCGTCCTAGCATCACCTAATGCATCTATCGTGCATAAGCTTATAGAAAGCTTAGAGGGTGTTGTACATGTGTGCGCAACGCAGGTGCCAAGTATATAATACAAGTCCACAAATCATACAATATCGGAAATACTAGCAAGTTCATGAGTCATACGATATCAAAGTATGTAATGTAGATCGGCTGTGCAATGTGGGGTCGTGGTAAACTAAATGCCATGTGCTAGGAATGTGATGCAATATGCGGTGCGAAAGAAATGACCAAGCTTGAGCGTGAAGTCAGGATGATAGTATGTAGTATCGTAGGCTATGGGGTCCATCACATGGGACTTCTATCCAAACCAGTCCTATACCTAAATTTAGATAGCCAGACTCAATGTGGTAAACCCCTAATCTCAAGTTAGTCACGCGCCCCAATCGAAATCCTGACCATTATAAAGGTACACATAATAAACTAGTTGTGCACCAACAGCCCGAGTGGATAGTGAATGAATTAATTAATTAAATGTTGAGTACGCAACTCTTACTTAGTAAGTCCATATATCAGTATTGTACATCTCTGGGATCATCATCAGGGTCTAGTATACTCCAAACTGGCTGCCGCCTTCTCCGGCCACGCAGCCTAGCAAATGGAAAAGACCTCACTACCCACTTGCCAATATCGGCCTGGCTCGTCGATAGTGGACCCACTTACAAGCTGGTCAAACTCAGCCTAGCTTATAGCCTCCTCACTCGGGTGGATAAGGCCACACCCCCTTCCAACCGACCACAACACAATGGGAGATGCAGCCTAATGGTATATGGCCCTCATGCGCTCATACATATCCACTCAGTCTAGACATTGGAGCGTCCTCAGGTACCATGAGGGTTTAGAGAATTTCACCCAGGGACATCTATTGCACCCCATGTAAAAAAGATTTTTAGTGTCCCATCTAGGCGTCCACGGTATGTCTGTAGAGGCCACGGCCCTGATGTCGTTAAGGCGTACGGTGGTCATATCACAAAATACGAGATGCATGAGTCATACCATCCAGTCATGCATCAAACCTGCGCATACCGCACGCTCATGTGGGGCAACTCCATCTCTAAGAGAGTCCCATAAACAATCAGCCCAATGGTACATCTTATGCTCAATCACTCCTCATAACAAGCATGTGGAGGATGCGTATGGGCATGTATCATGAAGTATACTAAGCATGATTATAATCACATACATCATAGTGGGCCGATATAAGGCAACCCATAGCCCGTATAAATGAACAAGTGGTGTGCACATAATCACACGCATCACAATTGGGCCTCACACATACAATGGGTCTCACACAAGGGCCTCATACATCACAATCGGCCTCACATAAGGGCCAAATTGCATTGGTCTCATACGCATCAAAATGGATCTCACAGAAGGGTCTCATACATCACAAGGGGCCTAATCACATGGGCCTCATACAGCCACAATGGACCTCTTACATTCACAATGGGCCTCATACAATCCCAATGGGCCTCATACGATCACACAATGGGCCTCATACGATCACAATGGATTTCACACAATCACACAATGGGCCTTAGACAATCGCAATGGGCCTCATACAATCACAATGGGCCTCATACAATCACAATGGTCTACATTCAATCACAATGGGCCTCATACAATCACAATGGGCCTCATACAATCACACAAATGCCTCATTGCATTGGCCTCATACACATTAAAATGGATCTCACAGAAGGGTCTCATACATCACAAGGGGCCTAATCACATGGGCCTCATACATCCATAATGGACCTCTTACATTCACAATGGGCCTCATACAATCACAATGGGCCTCATACAATCCCAATGGGCCTCATACAATCACACAATGGGCCTCATACGATCACAATAGATTTCACACAATCACACAATGGGCCTTATACAATCACAATAGGCCTCATACAATCACAATGGTCTACATACAATCACAACAGGCCTCAAACAATCACAATGGGCCTCAAACAATCATAATGGGCCCTAAGGAGATTGTAACATGGACATTTAAACACCATTGCTCTTACAATGTGGACATTTAACCATCATTGCTCCCAAGGCATGGCTCATTTAGAACCTATCCTATAATGGAGTCCATGGTCTTTGTACTAAATAGGTAGATGGATGGACATCATAAACATCGTCACATACATCATGGTGGAATCACACATCACAATTAGGCCTCATCACATAGGGCTCATGTGCACCACAATGAGCCTCATCACAAGGGCCTCATACAATCACAATGGGCCTCACACAAGGGCCTCATGTACATCACAATGGGCCTCACACAAGGGCCTCACATACATCACATTGGGCCTCACACAAGGGCCTCTCATACACCATAATGGGTCACATCACATGGGCCTCATATACATCATAATGGCCCTCATCACATAGGCCTCATATACATCACAATCAGCCTCATCATAAGGGTCTCATATACATCAAAATGGACCTCATCACATAGGCCTCACATACATCACAATGGGTCTCAAAGTTAGTATTGTCACTCCCAATCATTTCTCTCAGTATTAGGCCCACTCGAGCCTTAATTTTGCTTCATTTGGATGGCCTAAGGCCATATAAAGACTAAGAGAGAAGATGGACAACAAGGGATGTCTGCCACTTAAATCACAAGGTTTAACAACAATCATTTTAAGACATACACAATGTGAGCCTTACTAGACAAGGATGCAACCCACAAGCAAAAAGGCCCACTTAAGATTTTGCGCACACCACAACCTACGGGTTCATGTACAAGGTTTATATACTCTATCAAATTCTTTGGGAAGGTGGTGGACCCCATATAAAATTTCTATCAAACAAATTAAAGACCACATGGGGCCCACTTATGATGAAGTAAAAATTTCATATTATAGTTTTATGTATAGGTACCAAAACCCATGAGGCAGCCTTCCTTGATCATGTATGCATAAGTTTTTATGAAAGCCCAAACATGGGTGCTTGGGAGAGGTGCAGAAATGACTTTTGGCCATTTTTGGGCATGTCCCACAATTAGGTGGGCTGCCTTTTGGAATGTCATTAGGTGCCCTAGATAACCCTATGTTTTTACTTCAGAACCCAAAAGGTTCAGTCTACTGGATGTACACATACGATATTTGGCATGGGGCCAAACATGGGCATTTTAATTTTCTGCGTAGAATTTTTTGCACAAGATCTCCGTCACAACTATGCCTAGCACCATTTTGAGATCCACTCCCCAATCGTGTGAGGTCTTCTTTGACTCAAATAAAGAATTATTTCTCTATTCATTGGTATATTTTAAAAGTTACAAGTGGTGTTCAACTCATATCTTGTACGTGGGGTCCAGTACAGTTACCCAAAGTTGGTCTAAAACTTAGAAAATCAGACGTGCAATTCAGGAGTGGATTTGTCCCATCTCTGCACCCAGTTTTTTAAACACTTGGGATCCATTTTAAATGAAGTTATAGGACATACTAATACTCTGACTTGTGAAAGAAACATCCCCCATGGTGGGCCTCAATGGATTCCCATACATGATTTTTGGCATAAGGCCGAACATGACTCGTTGAAATTCCTGCACATAAATTTCTATACAACCATCCCCGCTCCTACTTTAAACATCAGTCTTCCAGGTATTAGGATGGGCCATAAATTCCATATAGTGGCCCCTACATATCTTGAACATGGGGCCCACCACAGATGCCTAAATATGGGCCAAAATTCCAGAAATCAGGTATGGGTTCAAAGGCCATATGCATCCTAACTTAAAAGCTTACAGTATACAGCAGATGAAAAAAAAAAAAAAAGGAGACATATACCTCATGCATGCATCAGAGTGGCCCTAATCCAGGTGGGTCACGCTATCAAAAACCACCAACTCAATGATCATGAACGATTATAAATGAAAAGGAAATATACCAAGCACGCATGCAAACTGTCCTATTTGGCATCCAAAAATGCACACACAACGGTCTCCATGGCTGTCTAGATGGACGACCTAATCATCCACATACATCAAGTGTGGGTCCCACTTCCAGGTGTTGACGGAGTGGATGTAAAGTACATACATTGAGGTGGTTCCTACATTCTAGAGGATAGACGGTGCTAATGCAACACATGAATCATGCCAGGGCGGTACACACGTGCAGGATGGGCCGTACAGATGGACGGCATGGGAGGCATATACATCAGGTGGGACCACATGTGTGGCCCACCAAAGCTTTGAATAAAGCTAATATTTATATTTTCCCTTTAAACAGGCAGTTAGTAGCTGGACGATGTTGCTACTGCTGCTATGGTGCAGCCCACCATATGGCTGGATCTGGACCGTTGGATGGATAGAGTAGATACAATACATTCATCAGGGTGGGGTCCACGTCAGTGTGGCCCACCAGGTTTGAAACAAAGCTGATATTTATGTTTTCCTTGCATTAACGCAGTTGATCTCGCCCCATCCTGGACATGCATTGGATGGGCAAATGCTCAACGATGAGGATATAGATCACCTACATCAAGGTGGGGTCCACTAGGGTGGGGCACACAATCCCAGGACTAGGTTGTTATCTATCTTTTCCCCTTCACCCAAGCCCTAAACGGGCAATAGGTGGCCCAATTGCTAGACAGTGGGGTTCCCACTGTTGAACAATATGTGGGCCCACTTGATGGACAACGTGGATCAATACACATCATCAGGTGGGCCACGTCCATCAAGGAAAAAGAGAGAGAGGAGTAAAGAGAGAAGGGAAGAGAGAAAGAGAGAGAGAAAGAGAGAGAATGAGAGAACCCACCTAAACTTCTTTTCCTTCCCTATGCTCAAATGCTCCTAGGAAGCTCTTTTAATAGTGGAGATTAACTTTTGATGGTTAGATTGGTGGGATCTAAGGGTAAGAGAGGGCTAAAAATGGAGGGACTGTCATGGACGTCCCAAGCCTCTCTTACAATGGAGAAGGGAAAATGAGGAAGAAAGAGGGAGGGAGGGAGGGAGAGATAATAGAGAGATGGAAAATGATAGCTTTGAAATGATGATTGTAAGGCCATAATTAGCTTTGACTCATGGGGAAGAGGAATGCCATCATTACATGTGTAAGGGCATGACATCATCCACCTAGCGAATGGTGCCATTTAGGATAGGTGGATCCCTCAATGTGTTGTCCATGACCATAATAATGTGCGGCCCACATCTTATGATCTAAGCATCACATTGACACACGAGACACGGCATTGGAACCGCGGCAATGACGCAGTCGCAATGGCACAGGTCTCATGTCAAGCTGACTCGGGTTGATAGGATGCGACTTAGGGTCACTCACAAGAGCTGTCTATGGCTCGCGGGTCACCGAAATTCAACTGGGAGGACTATGGGGTCCTAAGGAACGAAATGGTCACTAGGACACAGGCCTGACATGAAGTATGTTCGATCAAGTTTCCAACAAGATAAGATTTTAGATCTCATGAAAATTCGCCAGCCGAACCATGTATTCAACTAACCGAATTTTGGCTTGGGCAAGTCAAATTTTTGAAAGATTTCATCCTGTGAAATTCGAAGAGTCGTTGGAACACAATCGTTGGAATTCCTCTAGCAGAACCTAAAATTGGGTCAGCCAAATTTCCAAATCCTATGGCAATAAATAGAGGCTTTCTCTCGAATGCGATTTTCAGGGCATTACAGGTTGTATCAGAGTGGAGTACTAAGATAACCAGGACCTTCGGAATGAGGATTATACAAACAACAATGATTAGATGTTGGGACATTTAGAGTTTTAAACCTAGAATTAGTACTCCTAGATTTCAAAAAATTTATCAATATAAGAAATCCAATAAAATAGGAACAATGAACCCTAGGACCAAATTCCTCAGTTTTCTATGATTATGAACTTAAACTTAAGAATGATGAACAATAGGACCAAATCCCCTATTTTGTGATGCTTTTGAACATAAATCTATAATTTTAAACCCCAGGACCGCCTTAGTCAGTATTGTCACATGTGAAATGCTCAAGTGCTCAAAAATTGAAGTTTGGATGGCGCGGTTCCAACCGGACAACTTTTGACCCCAAGTACCATAATAACTACTTCTATTAGAAATTAAAACTGTCCAACGTATGAGCGTAGACTTTGGATTACAACCACTAGATTAGCACTACTCCTAAATTAGGACTAGGCTACTGGTTATGCAAACAAACATAAATGACTTATTATGCTAGGATAATTAGAAGATAGAATTAGTTGGTTTGGTTGATTAGGTTCGGGTGGGAACCCCTTCGTTGAATTACCTTGATATTTATAGGCTTCTTTAATAACTTTTAAGATGGACGTTTAGACTTAAAAATTATTTAGGCTCAGTGGAAACTTATATATCCCTCAGATTGAAAGTTAGGTCAAATCAACACACCCCTTAGAACTATTTTCCCAAGGACTTATTATAATTGGAAACACAGAGTAGAGAAACTATAGACAAGTGAAGTATTCGTGGTTTGAATCGAGTTCTAAATCTTGTTAGTTATCAATGAACTCAATGCCCTGATCAGGCAGAAGATCCTAATCACTAGGATTAAGAAATGATACAATGAACTTTCTTCCATGGCCAGGTAAAAGGTCGATGTATCCAGCTCAAACCTACTACACAACCTTCCTTTCATGTTAGCCCAACCACTTACCACCAAAATTTTATCACTTCATCCTTGGGAAGTATTAAAGATAGCCAAAAATGATTTTTGGGCCCAAGAAATTTCTCAAATGAGCACCAAATAGTTAGGAAGTTAGGCCCCTAATCACAGCCCATTTTGGCATACAGATTGAGCATAAGAACTTAGAAAGATAGTTTGCTTGTTAACTTACTTTGTCCAAATTCCTTATGTACTAGTAATGTATAGATTATCTTGTAGTATTAAACTAGATATGTTTAAAGAGGTTAAGTCAGGATCATGGCAAAAATCATTTCTTTTAGTAGAATTAGACAACTTGCCACAAACTCACACTCGTCCCTGAAATCAACCACAACACCTATCATTTTTAGCTCATTTCTATAACCATAGATACAAATGTCATAGTACACATCATCAATGAAAGGAAGACTAATGTATTGAGAGATCATTTGTCATTTCGTATCAAAGATATGTCCCAAATTTCAACTCATTCTGACATACAGATTGATACACAAATTCTTGAGCTTTGAGAGTATAAACATTTTTAAGGGGGGTAGAAAACTATGAACCCATTCTGGTGAAGTAGGTATACGCATCTACCCGATCATAATATACCACAAGTAAAATATAGAGATTTTCAAAAGATTGGGGGAATGGGCCTATGAAATCAATGCCCCAGTAATCAAATGCTTCGATAATGAGAATGGGGTTCAACGACATCATGTTTCCATGGGACAATCCTCATAATTTTTGACAACGCTTACACACTTTGCAAAAATTCATGTGAGCCCTTGAACATAGTGGACTAGTAAAAGCCACATTACATAATTTTATTCGTGGTCTTTATAAAAGCTATCTTATCTAGCTTCTAGGTTTGTCAAATTTTGTAGTGCCAAAACCACTTGGAATCTGTATCTTTAAACTGTTATTATAAGATCAACTTCATGTCATCCTTTCCAATCTTGTCTATATTCAAGTACAAGATCAAGAAGTTCAAGTACAAGGTCAAGAACTTCAAGTACAACATCAAAAAGTTCACTTTCAAGAATAAGAAGTTCAAGTACAAGATCAAGAGGCTCAAGTACTAGATCAAGTCTTCAAGCTTCAACTACTTCAAGAGAATGATATGTGATGAATCAATCTCACAAGTAAGGTTTGTTTGACCCTAGATTGACCTTAGGATAGGTCATACAATTTGCACATATATCATAAGTCATTTGATAATTTTATAGGTCATTTTTCGACCAGTCCTAGTCATGGTTCGACTAGTCCAGACACTGGCTCAACCAGTCTAAGAATTTTCTCAACCAGTCCAAGGTTTGTTGTGAATTTTCAAAATTTTTTGTTGGACCCTCAACCAATCCTAGAGACTGCTTGACCAGTTAAGCAGGCTTGACTCAAAGTCCAGCAACATTTCTGGGTCCCACACGACCAGTCGAGTAACAATCTTATCTTATAGCGCCAGAAATTTTAAAATGTTGTTGGTCCTTCAACCAGTCGAGCTGACCACTAGGCCAGTTGAGTGAACGGTATTTTTGCCTATAAATTGAGGATGATTTTTAGAGTTTTTCAAGTCATTCAAAGATATTCAAGTCACAGCTCTGAGAAACTTGTCCCCACATTCGAGAAACTAATTGGTTAGTATTTAAGATTATTTTAATAGCTTTTTTGCATTTGATATTGTGATCTCTATTCAATTCTATTTCTTGTGAAAAGGAAATATTAATTTTACCTTTTTGAGATCAAAATCAAATAAAGTTAGCCCAGGTTGATTTAATCAAAAAATCATTTAGACCTAAGAACCCTTTCATATGTGAGATTGGACATTGAAAATCTACATCGAATTTGTTCTACTGGGCTTCATCAGAAGAAGAATCTTCAGATAAGAAGATTTTAATTTTTTGTATTTAGTTTGTAAGATTGCTAGAAAATCTTTCATTTTTTGTTTTAACTGAGATAGCCAGAAAATCTCAGTGAGTGGGGTTTTTAATTGTGGTAGCCCTTTGAAAACATAATTATGAAGGTTTTAGGTGAACCTTGGAAAAACCTATTTCATAGTGAAAGTCAATATCCCGTGGGTGAGGATATTGGGAGTGGAGTAGTTGTGTGGTTGTTTTCTAATAGTTGGTGTAACACAAGCGAACCACTATAATTGTTGGAGTTGTGGTGAATGTTTATTATTGTGCATTTATGGTGAATGATTGTAATTTATTTTCTGCACATGTGGTGAATGTTGTAATAGCAGTAGATATTTATTTCTATTTTATTCTTTATTTCTCTATATTGGTTTGGGACTTTGATACACAGACCGTTCTAGAAATCAAGTTGTCCTACCATAAGCTATTTATTCTTTAGTGTAAGGTTATCCTAAGAATAACATCTGTATCAATCTCTCAATACTTGTGCATTTGAGGTTGCTATTTATTTCTACTATTTGGGATTGATAAGTGCTATCTTATTCTAGTTCTTTTGGAATTTCGCATTTAAATTTTTATTTGGCATAGTCCTATTCACCCCCCCCCCCCCCCCCCCCCCCCCCCCCCACAAGACTCTTAGCTCGGCCTTTTCAATCTTCTTATCCGAGTATTGGCCACCACGGGGGTGAGAGTGACAAAAAGAGATGATATTTTGTTGTTCATTATCAGGGACATATCTCCCGATGATCTGATTTGGGTAATATTTAAAAAGGTATGGATCATCCCAGATAAACTTGTTCACCTTAATGCAGAAGTCCAATGAGTCGATGTGGATCAAGGAGCATGTCATTAATTGGTGTCATCTTAATGGAATCTGATATGACAAGCTGTGAGAGATGGTCAACCACTACATTCTCTACTCCTTTCTTGTCTCATATCTCAATTTCAAATTCCTGAAGTAGAAGGATCCATCTTAATAAGTGAGGCTTAACATCCTTCTTAGAAAGAATGTACTTCAACACCACATGGTTGGTTTAAATGATGATCTTGGATCCTATCAAGTAGGACCTAAACTTATCCAAAGCAAACACTACGGCTAAGAGTTCCTTCTCCGTAGTAGAGAAGTTTACTTGGGAAGAGTTTAGAGTTCTACTTGCATAGTAGATAATGTGGGGCTTCTTCTCTTTTCTTTGGCCTAACACTACTCCAATAGCGAAATTGCTCGTGTCACACATAGTCTCAAATGGAAGACGTCAATCGGGTAGTTGATGTTAGGGGCTCTAGTCGACATACCTTTAAACTTGGTGAAAGCTTTAAGGCACTCTTCACTCCACTCGTATGTAGTGTTCTTTTGAAGAAGATTACACAAAGGACAAGAGAGGTGACTAAAGTCATATATGAATCTTCTGTAAAATCTAGTGTGTCCTAAAAAGGATTGCACATCGTGTATGTTTTTAGGTGGAGATAGGTTAGAGATTAAGTGAATTTTATCTTTTTTTACCTCAATTCCATTGGACGATATGATGTGTCCAAGGACTATTCCCTTCCAAACCATAAAATTGCACCTCTCCCAATTAAGCACAAGGTTCTTCTCTTCACATCTTTTCAACACAAGTTTGAGATGTTCCACGTATTCGCTGGAAGATGAACGAAAGATAGAGAAGTCATCCATGAAGACCTCTAAAATTGTCCCACCATGTCTGAGAAAATATTCAACATTCATCGCTAAAACGTGGCGGGGGCATTACATAGTCCAGATGGCATCCTTCAGTATGCAAATGTGCCAAAGGGACATGTAAACGTCATCTTTTTGTAATCTTCAATGACTATCACTATTTGGTTGTGGCCCGAATACCTGTCCCGAAAATAATAATAGGAATGATCGGCTAACCTTTCTAAGATTTGGTCAACAAAAGGCAAAGAGAACTGGTCTTTCTTAGTGATGATATTCAATTTTCGGTAGTCGATGCACATTCTCCAACCAATAGCGACTCTAGTTGGCACGAGTTTATTATTGGCATTGGCTACGATGGTGATCTCAGACTTCCTGGGAACCACCTAAGTTGGACTCACCCATTGGCTATCAAATACAGGATATATAATACCCACGTCCAATAGCTTAAGCACATTGACTTTAACCACTTCTTTCATATTTGGATTTAAATGACATTGTGGTTGTCTAGAAGTTTTTGCATTGTCCTTAAGGTGAATGCAATGATTATAAATCAAATGGTCAATTCCCTTGAGGTCCACGATCTTCCACCCAATCGCTCCTTTGTGTTCTTTGAGAGTAACGATAAGCATACTCTCTTGTTCTTCATCCAAATGGGAAGAAATAGCCACCGAATATGTCTCATCTTAACCCAAATAAACATATTTGAGATCGACAGGCAATGGTTTTAAGTCAAGCTTCGGTGCCTTAATACTAGACAGTAGAGGCTTTGTCTCGAGTTAGGGTTAATTTTCAAATCATGGCCTCCACTGGTTAGTTTTAAGTACCAGCGTCGCATCAAGCAAAGCATCCATCTCCCTAATCATGTCATCATCTAAATCAGGGGAATGGGCTAAGCACGTATCCAATGTGTCAGAGTATAGAGTCAAAAGTGTTATATCTTTCACAAATGAGTCAATCATGTTTCCTTCATGGGTATCATCAAAATCCTTGGGTTATTTGCGCATGTCGAAGACATTCAACTCTAATGTCATGTTCCTAAAAGATAATTTCATAACTTAATTCCTACAATTGATGATGGCATTTGATTTAGTTAGGAATAGTTGGCCTACGATGACGGGAATTTGAGTGCCTATGTCTATAATGGGTTATGTATCTAAGACAATAAAATTTACTGGATGTAGAATTTATCGACTTAGTCTAGCACGTCCTTAATCATTCCTCTTGGTATACGAATCGAACGATCAGCAAGTTGAAGTGTGGTCCTGGTGAATTTTTGTTCACTAAGGTTGAGTTGTTCATAAACTAAGTATGGGATCATATTTACAGTCGCTCCTAAGTCAAGAAGTGCATGCTCAATCCAGTAATTCCCAATCACACAAGAGATAGTTAGGCTACCAAGATCTTTGTATTTTTGTGGCACATCTTACTTGAGGATGACACTCACTTTCTCAGTCAAGAAGATTTTCTTTTATACATTTTGTCATCTCTTAGTCGTACATATATCTTTCAAAAAATTGGCATATGAAGGTATTCGTTTAATGGCATCCAATAGAGGAATATTGATTTTGACCTACTTAAACACCTCCCACATCCCGAGTGTTAGTTAGAGGCTTCAGTGAAATCAATCGTTGTGGGAACTGAGTAATCGGCTTATATTGTGTTTTCAGTTCTTTCTCATTTGACACCTCACTAGGTCTATCATTCTTCTGAATCCTTATGATTCTCAGCCATCGTCAGGATGTTTTGTCAATTATCTTACCACTTATAAGAGTGGTTGTTCACAACCCCAAATGTAGGGCTGTGATGTAGTAATAACTCGGTAAGACCGAGGTTGAATCTACAGGGACTAAACTTGTACATATTTTGAAAATAACTATAAATAGAACAAGAAAAAGATCTAAATTGAAATCTGAATAATTGAGAGTAATGGTGAATAATGTTGATTAAAACTTATGAATTTAAAGGTGGGAACTAGGGTGCCAAGGATCCACTTGTAGATATCGAGATGCTACCTTACTTGATTCAAGGAACACAATTGGAATTAGAGTCATATCCTATCCAATTAAAAGATAAAGAAATTTAAATCAACTATGAACTTTTCATTGACCTAATTCTCAATGGAGGAGAATTGTGATGATTGGAAGGGATTCAGTCACCCGACCATGCCCAGGAGACGATGGTGAACAACAGAATTTACCAATCTCATAATCTCAAAATAGGAAAAGAAGATATCCAAAGTTAACACAGCATCTATTGTAATTTGAGTCACAATTAATCATAGAAAATTGAAAATATTCCTTTAATATCAAACTAGAAATCAATGAGGTCCAATAAAAATAAGAATCAATGTAAGATAATCACCCAAACAAGCTATAAGCTTCACCTCTTATCCCTAGCTAAGAGGTTTAACCAACCATAAACATGATTGAAACCAAATCTCTTAAACAAGGTTGAAAATTAAACTAGGGAAGAAGAAAAACTCTTTAGTGACCGCTCCACCCTTGTGTTATGCTCCTTGAGACCTTTCTAAACCCTAAAAGATGTTTTAAAGTATCCTAAAGAGTCTTATTTATAGTTGTGGAACTCCAACTTTCGCACTGAGTTAGAAAAATCTAGACATCGCCTTAAATTTATGCACTCTGCAGAGTTTTCCAACATGAACTCAGAGTTTCAGAATATACTTTTTAAGGACAATTTCAGGAATATGTTTATTTTCAGGACAATTTCAGGATTCTTTTTCTTCACTTTAAATCTTTAATTCTCTTTATTCCTCACTTGGTTTTCATGGATCTTTAGCATGTGAATTCTTTATTAAGGACTTTCAAAACTTTAAATCTTCATTTAGTAATCTTTTGAGCATAAATCTTCCTTTTGGCATCAATTTTACCTTAAGCTCTCGAAATCACCTCGCATAAGAAAACATGCATAATTAAATCGATTAAGCACTATCATGTTTTTAAAACCAAGGTATAAATATGTAAAATATGTAATATTTCACACCCAACACACCCTCCAACCAGCATTTTTTTAGTCTTGAGCAAAACATGCGTGAAGTGATCTTCAATCTTCAATGTTCAAATCACTTTCAAAAAATAATATTTTGTTCAATCAAGTATGAATGAGTAGAATCTAAAGAAGCGAGAGTGCAATTTTGAAAACCTACAGCCGAATCACACGAGCAATCAATCAAAAAATTTCTTTATCAATCATTTAAGAGCACATATATCAAGATTTTTTCATGTCCTTAGTGATTTCTATTTACTTCCCATAACGTATTACTATTTCATAATGTTAGTCATGCTCATCACCTCGAGTTTTATTAAATAATTAAGTACTGATTCCGAACTTATCACATTTTCCTTCTTTTTCTAATTTTTTATTTTATATCGACGATCCCTTTTATTTATCCATTCTTTTCAGACTTTTCATTCATTTTCAGTCTTTTTATCATACATGACCTTTTTGTCAATCTGTCTATTTTTTAACTGATTCTTTTCATCTTTTTAAAGTGGATAAAATTCTCTAAACTTAATTCTCAATATCTATTAATGACACACATACTAACAATGAGAAATTCTAGTACAATTCACAGAAAGCAATTTAAATGTGGCTTGTGACATATATTAACATGATATTCAAACTTCCTCTTAGTCAATTAAATGCAAGAATATTGACGATAGTCTACTCGGTTGATCAAACTCTAACAATTCAAAGTTTAATCTCCATACTATTATTAAAATCAAAGCATTCTTAATTCCATAAATTATCATTTCCCAAACATGTTTTTAACTTGAAATTTTGAAAATTTTCACATTTTTTGCTCAAAACTAAGAAAACACTAATTAGTTTACCTAATCCACACCCCCCCAACCTAAAACCTACATTGTCCTCAATGTAAAAGATATGAGCATGCAATGCACATGAGACAATAAAAAAGAAATGGGAAGTGATGGGAAGATAATACCTAAAGAAGGAGAATTGAAGCATTTTAAAAGTTCTTAACATGTAAATGGGTTAGCACAAAGACTAAATAAATAGAAATCAAACTATCTTAATCATAAATCCTATGAAAGTAATAAACCTAACTACACTTTCATCGGACTAAGAGGTAAATCCTGGTATACAGGATCAGTCAGAGGCATGGACATGTCCTCTGAATCAAACTTCTCAATAAATGGCTTGAGACGATGTCCATTTACTTTGAAAACATTGTCATTTGCTGGATTCTTTATCTCGACGGCCCTGTGAGGATAAACAGTAGTAACAATGAAAGGGCCGATCTAACGAGATTGAAGTTTTCTCAGAAAAAGATGTAATTGAGAATTGTATATAATGACTTTTTGGCCAAATGTGAATGATTTCCAAAGGATGTTCCAATCATAAAACACCTTCATCCCGTCCTTGTAAATTCTCAAGTTCTCATATGCATCATTCTGAATTTCTTCGAGTTCATTCAATTGAAGTTTGTGCAACGAGTCAATGTTGTCCAAGTTAAAATTTAGATTTTTAATAGCATAGTAGGCTCTATATTCCAACTCCACAGGTAGATGGCAAGCTTTCCCAAAGATAAGTCTAAAGGGAGACATTTCAATGGGGGCCCATAAAGCAACAGTTAAGCGAATTGACCAATCCTTACGGTCAGGGTTAACATTTTTTTAAAATTTTATTTAATTTCCTTGTTGAAAATTTTAACTTGGCTGCTTGTCTGCGGGTGATATGGAGGGTTCACTTTATGAGAAATGTAATATTTCTCCATTAAGTTCTCAAATGGCCTATTACAAAAGTGTGAACATCCATCACTAATGATGGCCCGAGACGTTCTAAACTGGGAAAGGATGTTTTCTTTTAAGAATCTAATCACTATTTTGTGATCATTATTCTGACAAGAGATTGCTTCGACCTACTTAGTGACATAGTCTACTACCAATAAAATGTAAATATTTCCAGACGATTGGGGGAATGGCCCCATAAAATCGATGCCCCAGCAATAGAATGCTTCAATGATAAGAATTGGGTTTAACGACATCATATTTCTACAGGAAAATCCTCCTAATTTCTGACAATGCTCACAAGCTTTGCAAAACTCATGAGTATCATTGAAAATAGTGGGCCAGTAAAAGTAACACTACAGAATTTTGGCCGTGGTCTTTTTAGCAAAAATGTGACCACCACAGGCCTAAGAGTGACAAAAAGAGATGACACTCTGATGTTCATTGTTTGGCATACATCTCCTTAGAATTTACTTTGGGCAATATTTAAACAAATAAGGATCATTCCAGAAGAACTTGCATACCTCGGCGAAGAATTTCTTCTTATCTTGTGTAGTCTAAAATGTCGATGTGAAACCTGTGGCAAATTCACAATGTTAGCAAACCAAGGTAATTGGGAAAGTTTAAATATTGGTCATTAAAGAACACATCATTTATTGATGTCGATTAAATGGAATCAGGAAGATTAAGCCTAGAGAGATGGTCAGCCACTACGTTTTCTTCTCCTTTTTTATCTTATGTTTCTATGTCGAACTCTTGGAGTAAAAGGATCCATCTTATCAAGTGGGGCTTGGTATCATTCATAGAAAGAAGGTACTTTAGCGCTACATGATTAATGTAAATAATGATTTTGGATCTAATCAAGTATAACCTAAATTTGTCCAAACCGAACACTACGGCTAAGAGTTCCTTTTCCGTAGTAGAGTAGTTCACTTGTGCCGAATTTAGGGTTTTACTTATATAATGAATCACATAAGGCTTCTTCTCTTTTCTCTAGCCTAACACCGCCCCAATATCATAGTCATACACATCACACATAATCTCAAAAGGTATGCTCCAATCAGGTGGTTGCATGATAGGAGCGGTAGTCAACATGCCTTTGAGCTTAGGAAAAGCTCTCTAGCATTCTTCACTCCACTCGAATGGTGTATCCCTTTGAAGTAGATTACATAAAGGATGAAAGAGATGAATAAAGTCTTTTATGAATCATCTGTAAAATCCAGTGTGTCCTAAGAAGGATTGTACATCACATATGCTCTTGGGTGGAGTTAAGTTAGAGATAAGATCAATTTTTTCCTTGTCTACCTCTATTCTTTTGGAAAAAATTATATGTCCAAGAACAATTCCCTTTGGAACCATGAAATGGCACTTCTCCCAATTCAGAACTAAATTCTTCTCCTCACATCGCTTAAGCACATTTTTAATATTTTTCAGACACTCGCTGAAGGATGGACCAAAGACAGAGAAGTCGACCATGAAGACCTTTAAATATTGCCCCACCATGTCAGAAAAATACTCAACATGCATCGCTGAAAAGTGGCGGGGGCATTACACAGTCCAAATGGCATCCTTCAATAAGCAAAGGTGTCAAATAGATATGTAAACATTGTCTTTTCTTGATCTTCAAGGGCTATCTCTATCTGGCTGTAGCCCAAATATCCATCAAGGAATTAATAGTAAGAGTGACAAGCTAGTCTTTTGAAATTCTGATCAATGAAGAGCAAAGGAAAGTGGTCCTTCCTTGTGACGGTATTTAACTTCTTGTAGTCAATGCACATTCTCCAACCAGTAGTAATTCTAGTTAACACAAGTTCAATGTCGGCATTAGCTATGATGGTGCTTCCAGACTTCTTAGGAACCACCTGAGTTGGACTCACCCATTGATTATCAGATATAAGGAATATAATACTCACATCCAACAACTTAAGTACCTCAACTTTAGCCACTTCTTTCATATTTGGATTGAGTAAACTTTGTGGTTGCTGAGAGGTTTTCGTATTATCCTCAAGATGAATGCAGTGAGTACAAATCAAAGGATCAATTCCCTTGAGGTCCCCAATTAACCATCATATGGCTCCTTTATGCTCAATGAGAGTAGAAATAAGTATACTCTCTTGTTCCTTCTCAAGGTGGGAAAAGATCACCACTGGGTATGTCTCATGTTAACTTAAATAAACATATTTAAGATCAGCGGGCAAAGGTTTTAGGTTAAGCTTCGGTGCTTCGAGGTTAGACGGTAAAGGCACTACATCAGTTTGGGATAATTTCTCAAATTGTGACATCCACTGGTCAACTTCAAGTACTGATGTAGCATCAAGTAAGGCATCCATCTCCCTAATCATGCCATCATCTAAATCAGGGGAGTGGTCCAGGCACATCTCTAGAGTGTCGAAGTATAGAGTCAGGAGTGCTCTATCTTTCATGAAAGAATCGATCATTTTAATGTTGTGGGTATCATCATCATCATCCTCTGTTTGTTCATGTTAAAAAAAATGGTGTGCTCAAATGTCATATTTTCGAAAGATAAATTCATAATTTCATTCTTACAATTGATAATGGCATTTGATGTAGCAAGGAATGGGCGACCAAGAATGCCGAGAATTTGAGTGCTTACATTTTTGATGGGATGAGTATCCAGGATAATGAAATCTACTTGATAGTAGAATTTATCAACTTGGATCAACACATCCTCAATCATCCCTCTCGATACACGAACTGAGCGATCGGAAAGTTGTAGTGTGGTCCGTGTGGGTTTTAATTCACCTAGACCCAATTGTTCATAAATTGAGTAAGGGATCAGATTTACACTTACCCCTAAGTCAAGAAGTGTGTGCTTAATCCGGTAGTTCCCAATTACACAAATGATGGTTGGGCTACCGAGATCTTTGTATTTTTGTGGCACATCTTTCTTAAGGATGGCACTCACTTTTTCTGTCAAAAAGATTTTCTTTTGTATGTTTTACCATCTTTTGGTCATACATAATCTTTCATAAATTTGGTAAATGAAGGGACTTGTTTAACGGCATCTAATAGAGGGATGTTGACCTTCACTTGCTTAAGCACCTCTAGAATATCCTAAGAGTTAGAGAGAGGTTATGGTGTAATCAACCGTTAGGGGAATGGCATAATTAGCTTACTTTGAGGTTTCGGTTCTAACCCGTGTGGAGCATTGCTAAATCTATCGTTCTCATCTATTTTCGTGTCCTTAGGCCTTTCAGCCCTCACCGAAGTAGATTTGTTAATTGTCTTCCCACTCCTAAGAGTAGTGATAGACTTATCCTGCTCCATCTATTTTGAAGAGCTTAGGTCACTGATTTCAGTTGTTGTATTGGGTTGGGGAGAGGCTGAATCGAAAGGATCCATTTCTCCCCAATCGAATTTTTTATTTCAAGCCATTGTATGGCCTTTGTAAGGTCTTGAAAGGCTTGCAGCATATCCTGATTAAAAATCTCTTGGTTTTGTATATGTTTTAAGACCAGATCCACTTGAGGTTTCCTTTGATTCAAAAATTGGTTAAGGATCCCTTGAGGAGTAGCCATTTGTCCGTTCCTCCAACTGAAGTTTGGATGGTTCCTCCAGCTTGAGTTATATGTATTTGAGGTGAGTCCACTGAAAGGTTTTTGGTAGTTGTTTATGGCATCTGATTGCTTGTTCAATACCTCTTGAAAGCAAAAATTATTGGACAATTCTCATTTGTATGTATGTTACAAGAACAAATACCACAAACAACTTTCGCGATCTTTTTAGGTTCTACCTTCTTAAGTTCCATGGCCTTGACTTTTCTTGTGAGTTTGGCCACTCTTGCATTTATATCATCTTTCTCATTTAGAACATAAATTCCTCCCATTTTCTTAGGTTGAGTATGCTTAGAAGTGGTAATTCTTGAAGAGGTATCCCATGATTGTGTGTTTTCAACAAGTTTATCAAAATAATCCCACAAATCATCGGTTTCTTTATTCATGAATTCCCCATTACACATCATCTCCACAAATTGGCGAATGAGTGAGGTCAATCCCTCATAGAAAAAGCTTGTTATACGCTATGTTTCATAGTCATGTTGTGGACGTGAATTTATGATATCCTTAAATCGCTCCCAATATTGGAAGAAGGTCTCATCCTCTTTTTGTGCAAAATTCATAATTTTCATTTTATGATATGGGAAAAACTTTTTAAGGAACTCCCTTGTCATCTCAGCCCATGTGCCAATGGACCTTGGTCTTAAAGAATGTAACCACGACTTAGCCTTTTCTTTCAAAGAGAAAGGAAATAATTTCAACCTAACTCTGTCCTCGGACATGTTTGGGAACTGTAATGTAGATATTATTTCATTAAACTATTTCATATGCAAGTATATACTTTCATATTCTAGTCCATGAAACTTAGGGAGGAGTTGAATTACCCCTGCTTTAATATCCACAGTTCCTGCATTCAATGGAAATACCATGTGGAAAAGAGTGTTCACCCCCACCAGTTGTAAATAATCTCGTAGAGTACGAGGCAGGAGTGCATTATGCACCTCATTTTCATCTTGGGCTTCCTCAACTAGGTGTTGAGGTTAATGTGTAGCCATAACTTCTACTAACTCAGACGATCTCAAGTGATGTTTAATTCGGTGATGGATAGGTAACCCTTTGACTAATCCTCCTTCACTTAAGAGACGTCGAGTGTTATCACGAACCCACTTGGGCATGAAACACTCTCAGCTCTCTTATAACTACAAAATTAAACCTAAAAAGAAAACTAGAAAAACTAAAATAAATAAGAGATCTAGAAAAGATAAGAGAAAGGGTTAGAACAAAATTACCAAATAAGAGATGCTATGTTAGGATCCTACAAAATAGAAAAAATGTTAGTTTCTAAAAACAATTTTAGAAAAAATCCTAACCTAAAAGCATAGCAGTAAAATAAACCCTAATCTCAACCTACTTCTAATACCAATTAAATCCAGAAAAACATAGCCGTAGTCCCTGGAGACGATGTTGAACAACAGGATTTACCAATCTCGCAATCTCAAAACAGGAAAAGAAGATATCCAAAGCTATCACAGCATCTGTTGTAATTTGAGTCACAATTAATCATAGAAAATTGAAAATATTCCTTTAATATCAAACTAGAAATCATTGAGATCCAATAAGAATAAGAATAAAAATAAGATAATCATTCAAACATAATACAAGCTTCACCTCTTAGCCCTAACTAAGAGGTTTAGCCAACCATAGACATGGTTGAAACTAAATCTCTTAAACAAGGTTGAAAATTAAACTAGGGAATAAGAAAAACTCTTTGGCGGCTACTCCACACTTGTGATATGCTCCTTGAGACCTTTCCAAACCCTAGAAGATGCTTTGGAGCATCCTAGGGTATCCTATTTATAATTGTGGAACTCTAACTTTCACATCGAATTGAAAAATTTTAGAAATGGCCTTAAATTTCCACACTTTACACAGTTTTTCAAAATAAACTTTGAGTTTCAAAATATACTTTTTCAGGATAATTTTAGAAATATGTTTGTTTTCATGATAATTTCAGGATTCCTTTTCTTCACTTCAAATCTTTGATTCTATTCATTCCTGTTGAGGGTCAAATATTGTATATTATTCCCCATTTATATCTTGATTTTATGAACATGGTACTATTTAATGTCTTATTTTACGCATGTTTGTGTTGCAAGGTGAATTTAAGAGCTTAGATTAAAAAAGGTGCTAAAAGCATGGATTTCATGCTCAAAGATCACCAAGGCAAAGAATCGATCTTAAAAGATAAAGATTGAAGATTTCAAGGTCCCAAGATTTAAGAAAATTAAGTGAAGAAAGAAAGAAGTCAAAAGAACAAGGGTATAACTCAAACCGATTGTGTCATCGATCACCGTTCGATGACAACGAAGCTACCATTAGATGACATCGAATTTATGATTAAAAATGGAGTTAGTCGCTAGACAAATTGAAGATATTTTTCGTTGACTTGATGACTCGAAGCTTTGCTCGATGGCATCGAAGCCAATTCGATGACATCAAATTTTTTGTGAATTTTTGGCAAAACTCGATGGACATATTGGGCACAATGTTTGATTACTCAAAGTCCTCCTCGATAATATCTAAGACCTGCTCAATGACATCAAAGACCTTTTTGATGGCATCGAATTTATTGATTGGATTAACTCTGTGGAATATTTTGGATGCATTATCGATTCCTCGAACAATGCTCGATGACATCGAAGACACCTTCAAGGACATGGAAGGTAGGTTCGATACCACAGAAGATTACACAATCCGGATGAAGTTACAATGGCACAAAAAGGCACGTATAAAAGGCATCGTCGATGACATTGAAGCCAGTTCGATGTCATTGAACGAATTGCATGAAGTTACGCAGAGTTACGCGGAGTGCACAAATTTGTGGCAGTTTCCAAAATTGGAAGGTCGGTTTGAAGCAAGGAGCACCTCAACTATAAATAGGAGACCCCAGGGCATCCCTAAGCATCTATCTAGGGTTTGGAGGAGCGAAGCACAAGGGTGGAGAGTCTTTGCCAAGCATTTTTCTTCTTTCTTCCTTAGTTTTTCATGTTTTCTTCTAAGGTCTTAGATCTAATCATGTCTATGGTTGGATAAACCTCTTAGCTAGGGCTAAGAGGTGAAGCTTGTAGCATGATGGGATGTTTCTTTTACTTTGATTCATGTTTATGTTGAACTCTCTTTGATTCCAGTTTAATATTTAAGGAATACTTTTAGTTTTTAATAGTTTGTTGTGACTTAAATTACGATAGATCTGCAATAGCTCTGATTATTTTCTTTTCATGCTTTGAGATCATGAAATTAGGAAATTTTTTTGTTCACCATCATCCTATAGGCATGGTTGGATGATGGAATCCCTTTTAACCTTCACAATTCTCTTGTGTTTGATTGTGGGAATGGTGTATCTTGTTGTTTTTCATTGTCTCCAGGGCATGGTTAGGTGATGGAATCACTTCCAATCCTCACAATTCTCATCTGTTGAGAATTAGGTCAAAGGAAGTTTAGATTTCATCATAATTGCTATATCTTCCAACTGGATAAGATGGGACTCTGATTTCAATTTTATCCTTAAATCAAGTGATATAGATCTCCCTGATTGCTACAAGTGGATCCTTGGAAACCCTAATTCCCACCTTTGAATTATTAAGTTTCTAATTAAATCCCTCACAATTATTTCCGTTACTTTAAGATTTAGAATTACATCTTCTTCTAGTTCTACTTCTAGTTACTTTTAAAATACATACGAGATTAGTCCATGTGGATTCGACCTCGGTCTCACCGAGATTATGACTACATCGCGACCCTACACTTAGGGTTGTGATTAAGTCTTTAGCGGCATAGCTGGGGACTAACGGTTGCATTTTTCTGAGATTACTTAGTTTTGGAATTAGGTTAAGTGTAGGGTTTGTTTACTTTCTATTTTTAGGTTAGGGCTTTTCTGATTTATTTTTAGAAACTAATTTACTTTCTATTTCTAGGATTAGAAACTTTCCTAATTTGTTTTTTAGAAACTACTTTACTTTCCAACTTTATTCTTAGAAACTAACTTACTTTCTATTTTTAGAAACTTTCCTAATTTATTTTTAGAAACTTTCCTAATTTATTTTTAGAAATTAGGTTGCTTTCTTATTTCTTTTTTAAAAACTAATTTGTTTTACTTTTTCTTTTGTAGGATCCCAATATAAAAACTTCTAATCTGGTAACTTCTTTCTAATTCTCTCTCTATCTATTTCTAGATTTATATTTCCCTCTTTCTTTTTAGGTTTAGGTTAGATTCTGAAATTGAGGGCTAAGAGTGTTTCATGCCTAAATGGGTCCATGATAACACTTGACGTCTTTTGAGTGAAGGAGGATTCGTTGAGGGGTTATCTATCCATCACAGGATTAGACACCACTCGAGATCCACAGAGTTAACTGAAGTTATGGTTGCCAATCAGCCGGCTAATCAACCTCCAAATCCGCCTCAACCTAGGGTTGAGAAAATCTAAGATGAGAATGAGGTACATCAAGCACCCCCGCCTCATACTTTATCAGATTATTTACAACCGGTGGGGGTGTAACGACCTAGAAAAATCCATACTTCGATCCGAGTACCACCTTTAGCAGAAATCTTTTAGAACCAAATCCTTTAGAACTTTAATGTGTTTTAGCTAGCGCTAAACTAGATTGCATGTGAAATTAACACCAATAGCTTTTAATATGATCTGTAAGACCCAAAACCTATAAAATCATTGACACTATATTACCCTGAAATCTAGGATCCAACTCTAAACCCAATTACTCACGGGAATGCTTTGTAATTTTATATTGGATTTAGAACGCGCATCTAAATCCTGATAGCTATGAACTTAGACTATTACAACCATCTAGTTGGACTTGACAATCACCTAGAAAATCAATCCCAAATGATGTCCTAAGACCATTTTATTGAGCCTGGAGTAAAGAGAGTAGGAAATTGAAGATTTTTAGAAAATTATATATATTTTTTAAGTAATCTGGAACGTTTCACTTACACGTTATTTTTAAGCATTCTGACCGTTAGAATTCAACCCAAATTCACCCTCGGATCAGGATAAGTGGCCCTTTCATATCATAGAACTTGTAGCCTTGATTTAAGTTCGGTAACCGTTGAATTGAAGCTGGTCCACCACGGACGATCTAAAAATCCGATCGGACTGAAAACTTAACTTACTAAAGATCCGATGCTAGTGAGCTTAACTCCGACAGCATTTGATAAGAGGACCTCCAGAAGTGCTCCGTTGGATTGGAAAGAGTCCGATTCGTTTATAACCTAAGTATACCTTGACCTTAAGTCTGTTTTCATCGTGTTTAGGCTTATAAAAAGGCCTTAAACCCTTAGTTTCAAATCCCATATGAATTTTCTAAACCCTAGTTTCTTAAGAGAGAGAAAGTGTGGGAGAATCTGTCGAATCTCCGTAGGTTTCTTCCTAGTCCATCTATACCTCGAATTTGCATATCTGAATCGTTCTTCCAGTAATTCTGATTCTATTTTTGGATAAGTTAAGCTAACCCTAACCTGTTTCTAAATCTAGACTAGCTTAAATGAAGTTATAGCTAACCTATTCTATGCCATAGGTAGCGTATCCGCCGTTGACGAAGACACATCATCTGAATCATATCGAATATGTATTTTCTGGTTTAAGGTGCGGACTATATACGTTTAGGTTATGGTTTTCAAGACTTTCAATGTTAAATAATGGTTTACTCATGTTGTGATTGCCATTACACATGCCAAATGCGCTATCCGTTTCGATTTCTGTATATGGATGCCTTATATTTTAAATAGTGTATTTCATGTATATGTTAGAATACCTGTATGCGTATGAAATCTGCTGTTTTGATTGCCATGATTAATTGTCATTGTTATATGCTTAACATGAATGCGGCAACTCCTTGGTGAAAGGACTTGCCCTAATATGCAATAGAGTCAACATACGTGATGTATGTTGAATAGTGTAATCTAAGTGTTTGTATAAATGCCTAAATGAGTTAGAAGTTAGTAAAGTGGGATTGCTAAGGTTGTTGAGATATGAATCTCAATCACAACACTTGAGTGTCTGATTTCCTCCATGAATCATGTATCTTAGCTTATCCATGTTACATGTGTATATGATTTCCTCCATGTACTGTATTTAAGTTTCGGGTATATGCCATGAATGTTCATTGGAATGTAGGATATGAATCATGCTAATTATTGAGCTTGTATATGAGTGGGGCTATGCTACAGTCTAGGTAATCGATAATCGTATTCCAAATGGTGGTTGAGGTTATTTTCGCCACATTGGATGAGTTTAACGAATCTAAGTCGTGCTTGGGTTGTTTGACAGTGGTTAGGCCACACGGAGTGCGTATGCATTCCATGTCATTTAACTCAATGTGCGCTTGGCCTAGTTGAGCTTATCAACTAACCCGATTGACCGATGTTTGTTCACCATATTTGGTCATTACTGTTTGAATCTAAGATACTGAGCTTACCAGTAAAACTCCCGTTAACCGTGGTACCGTGATCTCCTAAGACTCATGAGCCAGACATGATGGTATGGGACATCATGGTCGAGCTGTCGGCCTACGCTGGGGCTATAAACCTCCCTGTAGTGACCATTGACCACTTTATTCTCGTGAGCAGATTATGGTGGTATGGGACACTATACTCTTACTGTCGGCCTACATTGATTGTTGACGAGCCCTCTGTAGTGACCTCGAGTATATCCTGACACTATATAAGGGCGATGAGTCCTATTGCAGTATCGAGGATATAACTAGGCCTGTATTGATTTGGTGATGGGGGAGTGGTGTAACGATTGCGCGCAACAGCCCTGACAACCCTTGCAGCGACCTAGAAACATACCATTGTATGAGAATTCCTATGAGTGGCGACCCTAGAATGGATCAATGTTGGGAATAGATACAAGGGAAGTGTCTTAGCTTCCCAATCCTGCTATATGAAAAGGATTAATAAAAACTTGATAAGCATGCTCATATCATCGCATTGCATGTGCTATCGGTGTTGGTGAAAGAGCACTGAAGAAGTGACTGACACGCGCGATAATAAGATGAAGATCGTAGAGGGAGTTTGTGGTGAGGGCATGCATCATTCCTTCATAACATTTGCACAAGAGTATTTAGGACTTGTTTGATTGTACTGCCTTATCATTACTGTTTGATTGGATTGATAACATGTTAACCTTTGTTGTATAGTACCACTGAGTTGATCACTCACTCTCACGTTCTGGGATGATGTTTAAACACCAACCAGACTCTGATTTAGTTACAGGTGATGGCGATGCTGGCGAGGTAGAGCCAGATTTTGACGAGGACAAGGAGGCGTTCTCATATATGCAGTTCTCAGACGGGTTCATGTGAGCCACGTCCTGACCAGCGAGAACTTTTGGGATATGTATATGACAATTTTACATAGTTGATCCATTTATTTTGAGACACAGTTGTATATTTTGCCCTGGGCAGAGCATGCATAATTTGGAGATTATTTTGGATTATATATGTATTTAAGTTTTCCGCCTGCATTTCCTCAATATCCCTGAATTATGTCTGCTGATTTGGCTTGATCGATTTCATGTTTTATGCACTAAGATAGACAACATAAATCATCATACATTATGTTGCATAAGTGATGTTTTGGAACTCCGGAGCTGAGTTATGCTTGACCCCCGAATTTCAGGGCGTTACGGGGGGTGAGCAAGCTCTCATACATGGTTTTTTCAGAAAATACGAGACATAGATATCAAGTCAGAGGTGATCCAAGTCCTTCCAAAATTTCTTGGACTTAAATCTGAAAACCCATATTTACTTTTGAAAGAGTTTGATGAGATCATAGCCACTTTATATTTTCCTAACGTGTCCAATGACATGGCCAGGCTGAAACTCTTTCCCTTTTCTTTGAAAGAGAAAGCTAAGACGTGGTTATATTCATTACGTCCTCAATCTATTGGTAGATGGAATGATATGACAAGGGAGTTCATAAAGAAATTTTTCCCATACCATAAAATGAACACCCTCAGAAAGTCTTTCATGAACTTCGTCAAAAAGGAAGATGAAACATTCTTCCAATGTTGGGAGCGGTTCAAGGATCTTGTCAGTTCATGCCCACAACACGGTTTTAAAACAATGCACATTACACACTTTTTCTATGGACTAAGATCCATCATGCGCCAATTGGTCGAGACAAGTGCAATGGAGAATTCGTGAAATGTCGATGATGTGTAAGATTATTTAGACAGACTTGTAGAAAACACACAATCATGGGACGTCTCCCCAAAATCGAGCACCACCTCTCGGCTCACTCAATCAAAGGAGAGGGATGAAATAGACCTTCTGAAATAAGATGATGATATCAATGCTAAAGTGGCTAATTTCATAAGGAAATTCAAGACAACAAAACTAAAGAAAGATAAGGCTAAGGAAACTGTTTACGGTATTTGTGCTTGCAACATCACACAACTGAAAATTGCCCAATAATACCTATTTTTCAAGAGGTACTGAATGAGCAATCTAATGTTGTGAATAATTACTAAAGGCCTTTCATTGGACCCATCTCCAATACATATAATCTTAGTTGGAGAAATCATCCAAATTTTAGTTGGAGGAATGGACAAACCGCTACTCCTCAAGGATTCCCTAATCAAATTCCAAATCAAGGGAAACCTCAAGAGGAACTAGTACAAAATTCTACACAAACTCAGGAGTTTACCCAAGCATTACGAGAACTTATAAAATTTTGAAATGGCCAAGCTATATGTCCTAGAGGGGGGGTGAATAGGACTATGCCAAATTAAAAGTAAATACAGTGGAATTAAATTAAATAGATAGCCAAACTAAAATAAATCAATTCACAATACAACCTCAAAATTCAGATCTTGAGAGATTGATACAAAAGTTGTTCTAAAGACAACCTTACACCAAAAACCAAAGGTTTATGGTAGGACAACCTGATTTCTAGAAAGATCTTTGTATCAAGAACTCAAACCGAAAGAAGAAAATATATATTTAAAAAGAATAAATTGCAATCTTAAGAATTGATTATTCTAAGGATAACCATGCACCATAAAAATGGCAGGGCAACCTTACTAGAATAATTACAGAAATTGAAGCTCAAATTGATAAAGGAATAGCAAGAGATAAATTGCTGAAATAAAACTCTAAACTATTACACCATTCTCCACACTTGCTTAAAATGTAAATTGTTATAACATGCACATCCACATACACATTCCACAAAACTGAATGATAAAAGATAAAGAATTAAACAAGCATTCAATCCATAAGACAAGGAGTTATAGTGGTTCGCCTGTGTGTTCACCAACTGTTAAACAACAGCCACACAGAATGCTACTCCACTCCTAATAACCTCACACAGGGATATTAGCGTTCACTATCAAAATAGGTTTCACAGGTTCACCTAAAACCTTCACAATTGTGTCTTTTTCACTTGGGCTTACACAATAAAAAAAATCCCTCTTTTCTGAGTTTTCTGGCTCTCCTCAGACAACCACACAAATTGATATTTTTCTAGAGAATCCCAAACAAAAATCAAAATAGAATGGAATTTACAAAATTGTAAAATACCTGGATTTCTCCTCTTGTAGCAGCCCGGAAGAACCAATTGGAGTAGATCTTCGAATATGAAAGTTCAATGTCCAATACTCACTTTACAATGGTTCTAAGTTCTAATTGATTTTAAATTAAATCAGATTGGGCTAGCTCTATTTGATTTTAATTCCAAGAAGAAGGAAAACAATAATTCCTCTTTTCAAATCAGATTGGAATATATAATAAAATCAAATAGTGAAAAGCCAATAAAAGGAAATAGAATTAAGCACAATATAACTTAAAAACAAACACAAACTTATCTTAGAGTAGAGCTTCAAATTTACTTAAATTTCTGATGAATAACTCTGAAATTCGTGTGCTATTTATAGCTGTAGAAATTCATCTTCGACTGGTCCTAGGGTCACCACGACTGGTCGAAGGAGAAATAAATTTTTTAAATTTTTGAGCGCGATCGGATAAAACCTTTTCACGAGTGGTCGAAGGAAGTCCACGACTGGTCGAAGGCAGTCCACGACCGGTCAAGACCCCTCTATGACTGGTCATGCGACACTTGATTTAGTCGCTGGAGTTTGAGTCATAGATCCACGATTGGTCGAAGGTCGAGTCGAGACCATCCTACGACTAGTCGAGCAAACTCCAGGACTGGTCATAGCCGAACAGAAAAAATCCAATAAATCACAACAAATCTACGACTAGTCTTGGAATTTCTTGGACTGGTCGAACCAGTGCTAGGAGTAGTCAATCCAGATCCAGGACTAGTCTTAGGATAAACCAAAATCATGCATAATTATAAAAATTGGATTATGTATCCAAAATGACCTACCCTAAGGTCAAACTACGGTCTATCAAACCTGGGACACGAAGTATGGACATTGAAAACTTCACTTTTAAGTTGATGTAGCTTGAACACATCACAAGCTTCAGTATCACTTTAAGTTGCACTTGTCTCCCGGTCTATCTTGAGTCTCGAACTTGAACTCTTTATTGTAGCTTGAACTAGCTTGAGCTTGAACTAACTTGTACTTAACTAGCTTGAACTTGAAGTGTTGATGAGGTGTCTCGAACACAGTTATCAAGAAACAAACACAATAGCCACAAGACATATATAGAGGTTTTGACACACAAAATTTGACAACCAAAGGAGCATAAGACCATAACACTTATAAATTTATACAAAAGATGGATTCACGTCTTACGATTTAGAGATGGAGATGCTTCCTGCTCAACCTTTCCCCAATCCTAAACCACAATACAAAATAAGTAATCCAAACTCTTCAAATCAAATGGAGCAAGCTAAGTCTATCACTACCCTTAGGAGTGGGAAAATAATTAACAAATCTATTCTGATAAGGGCTGAAAAGTATAAGGACCCAAAAATAGATGAAACTAATAGACCTAGCACTGCTCCATAAGAATTAGAACCGAAACTTCAAGGCAAGCCGATTACACCATTCCCCCAACGGTTGATTGCATCAAAACCTCTCTCTAACTCTCAAGACATTCTAGAGGTGCTAAAATAAATGAAGGTCAATATTTCTCTATTGGATGTCGTTAAACAAATACCCTCATATGCCAAATTTTTAAAAGACTTATGTACAACCAAAAGATGGCAAAATATTCAAAAGAAAATCTTTTGAACAGAAAAAGTAAGTGTCATCCTAAAGCAAGATGTACCACAAAAGTACAAGGATCCTGGTAGCCCAACCATCGCTTGTGTAATTGGGAATTACCGAATTGATCACACACTTCTTAATTTAGGAGCGAGCACAAATCTAATCCCATACTCAGTCTATGAACAACTGGGTCTAAGTGAATTAAAATCCACTCAGACCACATTACAACTTGTTGATCGCTCAGTTCGTGTACTGAGAGGGATAATTAAGGATGTGTTGGTCCAAGTTGATAAATTCTACTATTCAGTAAATTTTATCATCATAGATACTCAACCCATCATGGATATGAGCACTCAAATTCCCATCATCCTTAGTCGCTCATTCCTTGTTACATCAAATGCAATCATTTATTGTAGGAATGGAGTCATAAATTTATCTTTTGAAAATATGACATTGGAGCTCAATATCTTTTTCAATATAAGTAAACAGGAAGAGGATGATGATGATGCCCACGATGTTAACTTAATTGATTCTTTCGTGGAAGATAGAACTCTTCTGACCTTATCCTCTAACCCTCTAGAGACGCTTCTGGCCCACTCTCATGATTTGGATGATGATATGATTAGGGAGACGGGTGTCATGCCTGATACCATAGCGGTAATTGAAGTTAACTGGTGGAGGTCACAATTTGAAGAATTGTCCCAAATTGACATAGTGTCTTTACTATCCAACCTCAAGGCACCGAAGCTTGACCTAAAACCTTTACCTTCTGATTTGAAATATGTCTATTTATATCAAGATAAAACACACCCGATGGTGATTTCTTCCCACCTTAAGCAAGAACAGGAGAGTATGCTTATCTCTACTCTCATTGAGCACAAAGGAGCCCTTGGATGGTCAATTGTTGACCTCAAGGGAATAAACCCTTTGAAAGTACTCATCGCATTTATCTAAAGGATAATGCAAAGACCTCCTGGCAACCACAACGTAGATTAAATCTAAACATGAAGGAAGCGGTTAAGGCCAAGGTTCTTAAGTTATTAAATATAGGTATCATATACCCTATATCCAATAGTCAATGGGTGAGTCAAACTCGGGTGATTCCTAAGAAGTCCGAAATCACCATCGTAGCCAATGTCGACAATGAACTCATGCAAACTAGAGTCATTACTAGTTGGATAATGTGCATTGATTACAGAAAGTTGAATACCATCACGAGGAAGGACCACTTTCCTTTGCCCTTCATTGATCAAATCTTGGAAAGGCTAGTGGGTCATTCTTATTACTGTTTCCTTGACGGATATTCGCGCTACAACCAGATAGAGATAACCCCTAAAGATCAGAAAAATACCACATTCACATGTTCCTTTGGTACTTTTTCTTACCGAAGGATGCCATTCGGACTGTGTAATGCCCCCGTCACTTTTTATCAATGCATGATAAATGTTTTTTCTGACATGGTGAGCAATATTTAGAGGTCTTCATGGATCCTTCAGTGATTGTTTAGAGAACCTTAAATGTGTGCTAAAGAAATGTGAGGAAAAGAACTTGGTATTAAATTCAGAGAAGTGTCATTTCATGGTTCATAAGGGAATTGTCCTTGGACATATCATCTCGTCTAAAGGAATTGAGGTAGATAAGGCTAAGATTGATCTTATCTCTAACTTACTTTCACCCAAGAACATACGAGACGTGTGATCCTTCTTAAGACATGCCAAATTTTACAAATGATTCATAAAAGGACTTTAGTCACCTCTCTCGCCCTTTATGTAATCTACTTCAAAAGGATGTGTCATACAAGTAGACTGAACAACGCCAAGAAGCTTTTTCCAAGCTCAAGGGCATGTTAACCACTGCACCTATTATGCAGCCACCCGAATGGAACTTTCCTTTTGAGATTATGTGTGATGCGTCTGACTATGCTCTTGGGGTAGTGTTAGGCTAGAGAAAAGAAAAGAAGCCCTGTGTTATACACTACACACTAGAACTTTAAATCCTGCTCAAGTGAACAACTCTACTACGGAAAAGGAACTCTTAGCCATAGTGTTTATTTTAGACAAATTTAAGTCCTACTTAATCGGATCCAAGATTATCATCTATACAGATCATGCGGCACTCAAGCATCTTCTTTCTAAGAATGATGTTAAACCTCTCTTGATAAGATGGATCCTCCTACTCCAAGAATTTGATTTGGAAATAAAAGATAAAAAGGAAGTAGAGAATATAGTGGTTGATCATCTTTCCTGCCTTGATCTTTATGATTCCCTTAAGATGACACATATAAATGACATGTTCCCTGACGAACAATTGTTTAAAGTCTCCTATTCACCTTGGTTTGTGGATATTGTTAATTATCTTGCCACGGGTTTCACGTTGACACATTAGACTGCACAAGATAAGAAGAAATTTTTCACCGTGATACAAAAATTCTTCTGGGATGATTGTAACATCTCGGAAAAATCCGTATAAAGACTCGAGTACCTCCTCAAGCAGAAATCCCTCAGGGCCATACCCTGCCGTAATTTAAGAAAAAATTAATTACATACTCACTGAATTAATCGATGGATTTAACTTGAACCACTATTTATACAAATGGCAAGACCCAAAACCATCAAAATCGCTAACTCAACACTGTTTTAAAACCTAGGAAAAATCCCAAAAGCCTGTAGCTCTTAGGAGCACATTAAAACTCTGTAACGGACTTGGACCACACGTCGAAAGTTCGATGACCATGAAACTATAGGGTTATAACCATCCTACTAGGCTTAACGACCATCGTGGGAATCGAGCCCAAATAGTATCTAGAAACGTATAACTTGAGCCCTAAGTGAAGTGTGTAAGAAACGCGAATATCTTTAGAACATGTATTAAAACTTAAGTAAATTGGGTCATTCGCTTATGCATGAAATTGAGAATTTCAGATCGTTAGTTTCTGACCAAACTTCATCCATGGATAAGGGAAATTTCTCTGCTCATATCCGTGTACTTGTGGCCCCGATCGAGTAAGCATGACCGTTGATCTGACACAGGTCCTCCACAGTCGATCGGCCTATCCAATCACGCTGGAATCATATCCTAGCATAGATCCATTGTCAGGGAACTTACTCTGTGATGTAAGTGAATAATGGGCCTTCCTACGAGCCCAGATTGTCAAAAAAAGACACCCTTAGGTTATAAATTAAGTATATCATGGCCCTGGGGCCATTTGCACCAGTTCTGGGCCAATATGAAGCCCTTAAACCACCCCATTTCTATTCCGTACGAATTTACTCCAAACCTTAGGAGAGAGAAGAGAGAAAAGAAGAGAAAAGTGTGAGGAGAGAAGTGAAAGGTTGGGAGATTGTTGCAGTGTTTCTCTCCCACAACTATACGCACTGAATCGCCTTTCCATCCAGCTAACCGATCTGTTTAGGTTATGATTTGGGTAAGAAATCATAACTCTAATCTTAATTTAAAAATCTGGATTGAGTAATCAGTGAACTAGCTAACCTATTTCATGGTTTAGGTACCTGTTGTTCTGTATTCGAGAACGTAGTGTTTGAACCGACTATGAATCGAGTACTTCAACAAAAGGTACGGACTATAAATGTTTAGGTTATAGTTTTCAAGGCTTTCAATATTAACTAATGATTTATGTCTGACTTGATTGCTGCCATATGATCTTAGTTACGATATTTTCGATATATTATACATGTGTGAACTATGTTGAATACAAGATGCATTCCATGTGTTTATTGAAATGTTTAAATGAACATGAAACTATGATTTTTACTTGTCATAATTATAAATTTAGGATTCATGTTTGTCGTATGTATGATAATCTCTTCATGTAAGGATTTGCCATCATATATATCGTAACTAATCTGGTCTATGTATTTGGTAATGTGGAGTCTAAGTGTTTGATTAAATGTCTGAATGAAAAATTGTCGATGAATTATATTTAATAAGGGTATTGAGATAAGATCCTCAATTACCTTATCCGTATGTATAATTTCCTTCATGTAATCTTAATTTTGACTGCACGATTTATAGATCAAAAGTAAATATTTGGTAGCATGCTCAATGGTTTGGCGAAATGCTTAAATGAGAAATTTAATTGAATTATTTGTCAAATGCTGATATGAAATCTGATGAAGATTGAAACTGCAACGTAGTCCAAGCAATCGGTAACAGTTCCCGTTCGAGTGGCCGAATTAGTCTTTCCACATTTAATATGTCTGATTAATCCGGGTCGTCCGACGATTTTCGACAGTGGTCAGGCCACATGGAGTGCTTTATGCGCTCCATGCCAATTATGTCAGTCTGTGCTCATACCAATCGAACTTATCTAATAGACCGAATGGCCTATTATGTGTTTACCATGTATGAATATTACTGCTTGAATCTAGGGTACCACTTACCAATGTAAAGACCCATTTTAACCATGGTACCACAATTCGCTAAGACTCATGAGCTGGGCATGGTGGTATAGGACACCGTGGTCGAGTTGTTGGCCTATACTGGGGTGACAAGCCTCCCTGTAGTGACCAGTGGGCAATCCAAACTCATGAGTCGGGCATGGTGGTATGGGACACCGTATTTGAGCTGTCGGCCTACGCCAAGGTGACGAGCCTCCCCATAGTGACCGCGAGTATAAACTCTTGAATTTTCCTATCCACTACTTTTCATTAGGGGTAATGCCCTACAACTTGCCTATCGTATGTAAATAACTAGGATTGATGATCCTAGATGGATCCTTTGGTTGGGTCAATGATATAAAGGGAGGTACCTTAGCTTCTCAAACCTATTGTATGAATGAGCTTAATTAAGTACTCGGCTAATACGACCATGCACCGCATTGCATGTGCTTTGGCAAGGAAGTGACGCTTTAGGGAGGTTGTCATGTGCGAACTTGGTCGTCGAAGTCGCTAGGTGAGAGCATGCATCATTACTACATTACATTCCTACATTAATAAGAGTAGTTAGGGAATGATTGTTGTACTATTTTATCATTACTACTTGATTGAATTGATAACATGTTAACCTTTACCTTATATTACTACTGAGTTGATTACTCACTCCCACCCTGGGACTGTGTTTTAAAACACCAATCAGGCTCTGTTGTAGATGCAGGTGATGACGAAGTCTATGCGGCTTAGTTGGAATTCATAGATGAGGAGGAGGAATTCTCCTATGTTCAGCTATCAGGCGGGTCCATGTAGACCTCGTGCTAATTCGATGGGATATAGAGGCATATGGATTAGTTGGACACTTACATTTTGATATTTTCCCTAGTTTGAAAAAATACATGTACTCATTCAGCTCAACTACATAATCATACTCTGGAGGTTGTAAAACATTTACCCATTCAGATATATAAGTGTTTCAGTCTTCCGCTTGCTAAATTTAATTATATCTAGAGTATGATATGTTGTTTTAGTATAATCTCACTCCTAGTTAATACATTGATATGAACAACATCTAAACATCATTATCCATGTTGCATAAGTGATGTGCTAGATCTTGGGAGTTGATTTTACTCGACCCTCGAAATCTGAGGCTTATAATGATCCGTATTTATTTAAATATTTCCTAGACCAGATCTTAAGGAGATGTGTGTCAAACAATGAACACTAAAGTGTCATCTCCTTTTGTCATTCTCAGGCTTGTGGTGGTCACTTTTTCTACTTAAAAGACCATGACAAAAATTCTGCAATGCAACTTTTATTGGCCCACTATGTTCAAGGACACTCAAGAGTTTTGCAAAACTTGTGATCATTGTCAAAAGTTGGGAGCATTGTACCGTCAAAATATGATGCATCTGCACCACATTCTAATCATTGAAGCATTTGATTGTTGGGGCATCCATTTCATGGGACCATTCCCCCAATCGTTTGGAAATTTATACATTTTGCTAGTAGTAGACTATGACACAAAATAGGTCGAAGCGATCCTGTGCCAGAACAATGATCATCAAATGGTCATTAAATTCTTAAAAGAGAACATCATTTTTCGGTTCGGAATGCCTCAAGCCATCATTAGTGATAGAGGTTCACGTTTTTGTAATAAGCCATTTACGAACTTAATGAAGAAATATGGCATCTCCTACAAAGTGAGCACTCCATACCACCCACAAACAAGTGGGTAAGCCGAGATTTTTAATGAAAAATTAAATATATTTTAGAAAAAATGGTTAACCCTAACTGTAAGGATTGGTCAATCCGATCAACCGATACCTTATGGGCTTATCGTACTGTATTTAAAACCCTATTGGAATTCTCCCTTTAGACTTGTCTATGGAAAGGCTTGCCACTTGCCTATGGAGTTGGAACATAAGGCCTATTGGGCTATTAAAAATTTGAAGTTTAATTTGGACAACGCTAGCTGGTTACGCAAACTTCAGTTGAATAAACTTAAATAGATCTAGAATGATGCATATAAGAACTCGAGAATTTACAAGGATAGGATGAAGGTGTTTCATGATCAACACATTCTTCGAAAATCATTCACACTAGATCAAAAGGTCCTTTTGTACAATTCTCGGTTACATCTTTTTTCAAAAAAACTCTGATCTCGTTGGACCAACCCTTTCACTATTACTGATGTTTATCTTCATGGGGCTTTTGAGATTCGAAATCCAAACAATGGCAATGACTTCTAAGTAAATGGCATCATTTAAAGCTATTTGTTGAAAATTTTGATTCAGAGGACATATCCATACCTTTGATTGATCCTGTTTACCAGGATTAACCTCCTAGTCTGATGGAGGTATAGTTAGGTTTGGTGCTTTCGTATATGTTGAGTTTAAGATAGTTTTCTTTTCGTTATTTATGATAGTTTGCTTTCTGTTGGTTTAATTTTTGTGTTAACCCACTTCACACTGAGATCATTGAAAAAGCCTCAGAATTCCTTCTTCAGGCATTACCATTCCATCACTTCCCTTTTCTTTTCATTGCCTCTTTTGCATTACATGCTTATTTCTTATACATTGAGGACAATGAAAATTTTTAGGTTGGTGCTGGGGGATTAGGTAAACTAATCAGTGTTTTCACATTTTAGAGCAAAATTTTTGAAAATTTTCAATGTTACAAGTTGAAATCTGTTTATGAAGTGATGAATTGAGTACTTAAGAATGCTTTAAGTAGGATAAGATAGAGATTGAATTTTGGATTGTTGGAGTTTGATCATCTAAGTTGTAACGCCTCCGAAAAATCCGTACTGAGACTCGAGTACCAACTCGACCAGAAATCACGTAGGATTAATTCCTTTAGAAATTAAGCATTAGTTAGCTGGCGCAACGCTAGAGTAGCTGTGAAATTGTCCCTGAACACTTTTAATACGTTCTACAAGACCCAAAACTAATAGAATCAATGGTGCTATAATACCGTGAAACCTAGGATCAAACTCTAAACCGGTTTTCTCTCAGGAACCCTTTGAAACTTTGTATTGGATTTAGACCGCGTGTCGAAAGTCCGATACCTACAATCTTAGACCATTATGACCGCTTAAGTGGACTTGACAATCATTTCAAAAATCAAGCCCAACCGACGTTCAGAGACTATTTCATTGAGCCTGGAGCGAAGAGAGTGAGAAAGGGGTTGGATTTGAAAATTTAAATCCAAATCTGGCACATGACTTGGCACGTTATTATTAAGCGTTCTGACTGTTAGAATTCAGCCAAATTTTACCCTCGGATCAGGAAAAATTTCTCTTTCATATCATGAGACTTGTAGACCTGATCTAGGTGCGATGACCGCTGAACTGAAACTGGACAACCACGTGCGATCTACGAACTCTATCGGACTGAAAACTGGGTGTGAGCAACATCCAGTGACCATGAGCTTAAGTCCGATCGCGTTCAGTCAGGGGACCTCCCGAAATGCTCTTTTGGATCGGAACAGCCCCGGTTTGGTTATACCTCAAGTGAACTTTGTTCCCAAGCCTAATTTAGGAAGGTTTTAGCCTATATAAGGGCTTTAAACCCTCACTTATCTCACCCATCCGAATTTGCTAGAAACCCTAGCTAGAGAGAGAAAAAGTGAGAGATTGTGAGAGAGTGTGGGAGAGATCTTCTCGCCACTTGCTGCAGCTGCTACACGTGCTAAAGCAACGCATCCCAATCACTTTGTTGGTGGTTTCGACGTATTTCTAGGTAAAGAAAACCCTAACTACTTGCTGATTTAGCATTCCGTCGATTCAAATAGAAAAGTAGCTAATACATCTTGTGCATTAGGTTGCCGTTACGCCGTTGACGAAGCGTATCTGTTCTAATTGAAATGATACACATTTAAGGCAAAAGGTGCGGATTTTAGACGCTTTGATTGACTGATCTCAAAGCTTTCAATGTCGTATAATAGTAGATTATCGACGGCATTACCGTTTGACATGTACAACATGCTGTCCGTTTCCCGTTTCGTAAGCGTATGGAAAATATGAGATTTAAGGCATTTTAGTCATTTGTAGGAAATACAGTTTACATCCATATTTTGCTGAAATGTTTGCCATGGCTTCTTGACGTGTTAGGATATTAGGAATGCATGCATGATCGGTTTGGCGTAGAGATTCGCCCAAATGCGCACTTTGAGTCGACATACGCTTTGTAGACTAAAGTGTGTAGACTAAGTGTTTGTATAAATGTTTGTATTAGTATGTATTGAGTAGATGGCTTTGTGAATGAGTTTTGAGATTGAATTCTCAAGTAATATGCTGATGTAAGTGATTTCCATCATGTTGGCTTAAGTATTGATTTCATCATATGTATGTAAGGCATGTGTTGGATGAATTGTTTAAGTGGTATGTTATAACATGTTTCAATATGCTTATATTGTTGTATTTCATTTACATTACTCTCATATGATTACTGATGTTGACTTATAAATGTTTGGGACTATGTTTAGTCCAGGCAGTCGGTAACAGAGTAAATTCGTGGTTGACTTATATTTACCACGAAGGACGCGTCGATAAACGCGAGTCGTGTTTTGAGTTGGCGGAAGTGGTTAGGCCACACGAAGTGTTTCACGCACTTCATGTCATTCGACTTACGATGCGCTCGTACTAGTCGAGCCCGTCAAGTAACCCGATTGGCCGTTGATTGTTCACCTTGTATGAGTCATAACTGTTTGAACCTAGGGTACTGAACTTACCATTAGAAATCCTGTTAACTATGGTACCTTGATCCATAAAGACTCATGAGCCGGGCATGGTGGTATGGGATACCGTGGTCGAGCTGTCGGCCTATGCTGGGGCCACAAATCTTCCCGTAGGGACCAGTGAGCACATTTGACTCGTGAGCAGATTATGGTGGTATGGGACACTATATTCTTATTGTCGGCCTACACTGATCAGGTGACGAGCCCTTTGTAGTGACCGCGAGCGTATTCTGAGTCTACGAAAGGGTTGTGGCCTACACTGATCAAGTGACGAGCCCTTTGTAGTGACCGCGAGTGTATTCTGAGTCTACGGGAGGCGACGACCCTTCCATAGCAATGAGAGTACATTAGGTCTGTATTGATAAAGTGATGGGGGAGTGGTGCAACGAGTGCGATCAACAGCCTTAGCAACCCTTGCAGCGACCTACAAATATAACATCGTATGAGATTACTAAGAGTGACGACCCTAGACAGGATCTGTGTTGGGATTGATATAAGGGAAGTACCTTAGTTTCCCAATACTGCTGTATGAATGGACTAATAATAACTTGGTAATCATATCCACATCACATTGTATGTGCCTGGAAGATGTGGAGCACTGTGGGAAGAAAGCATGTCGCGAGCATGAGATGGTGCCGTATGAGAGAGTATGTCGATGAGGGCATCCATCATGTCATTTCATATTGCATTAACAACAGTATCTAGGAATGTTTGCTTTATTGCTTTACTATTATCGCATGATTGATTTGAAAACATGCTAATCTTTGCTCTATTATTCCACTGAGTTGATCACTCACTCCCACGTTACGGGATGGTGTTTGCAACACCCACCAGACCCTGTCTTAGTTGCAAGTAATGCAGCGATTCAGGAGGCAGAGCCAGATTACGATGAGGATCGGGACGAGTTCTCATATATGCAGTTTCACGACGGCTTTGCGTAGGTGACCTGGATCGGCGGGACTTCATAGTTGGACCTTATGACATTTTGATTTTTATTTATTTACATGTATATGAGACTCAGAGATGTATTCATACTTTGGAGACAGTTGAGATTTATTTTATTTTCCATACAGTGATATATATATTCTTCAATCTTCCGCTTGCATTTTATCACTGGATCTGGAGTATGAATTACAGTTTTGGTATAATCTTGCTCATGTGAATGCACTAACTCATCCAACATTAAATTATAATCATATTTTTTGTATAAGTGATGGTCTGGAACTCGGGAGTCGGGTTTATACACGACCCCCGATTTTCAGAGTGTTACATACGTAATCTTTTACCTAAGTTCCTACATTCAATTAATTAAGAGGTAGTTTGAATATCATGTTAATCTAGATCACAAGATACATTCAATTCGTCTTTTGTAAAACATACTAGAAGTTCTGATTGCTAGTATGTGAATCATTGATAGATGGTGAGAATCAAGTCTGGAGAATTTTATCCACCTTAAAAGAAGAAAGGAACTAGTTAAAAAATAAGAGATCTACAAAAGGTCAAGTATTATGAAAAAGGATAAAAAAAAAATACTGAAAAATAATGCAAAAATAAAGAATAAAAATTGATCGTCGATATAAAATCCAAAACTAGAAAAAGAAAGAAAAGGGGATAACTTCAGAATCAGTACTTGAGTTTGAAACCAGTCTTGAAGTGATGCGCATGGCTAACATGATGAATTAATAGCATCGTACAAGAAGTAAGTTGATTTCCACTGAACACATTGAAAAACTCAACATTCAAATTATGCTTCGATTTGATGGATAAAAAACTTACTTGATTGGTTGTTTATGTGATTCGGCTCTAGGTTTTCAAAATCTCATTTTCGTATCTTATTTCTTCTCATTCATACTTAAATGAACAAATGATTGTTTTCTTAAAGGGGATTGAACATTAAGCATTAAGATTTATTTCATGCATACTTTACTCAGGACTAGGAAAATGCTAGTTGGGGATTATGTTAAGGGTTAAATATTGCATATTATCCCCCATTTATATCTTGATTTTATGAACATGATACCGCTTAATGTCTTATTTTACTCATGTTTGTGTGGCAAGGTGAATGTAAGAGCTTGGATTGGAAAACGTGCTAAAAGAATAGATTTGACACTCAAAGATCACCAAGGCAAAAAATGGATCTTAAGAGACAAAAATTGAAGATTTCAAGGTCCCAAGATTCAAAAAAACCAAGTGAAGAAGGAAAAAAGTCAAAAGAACAAGTGCAGAACTCAAACTAATTGTGTCATCAATCACCGTTCGATGACATCAAAGCTACCATTCGATGACATCGAACACAGGTTGATAACATTGAATTTATTAATGAAAATCGAGTTGGTTGTTGGACAAATTGAAGACATTTTTTGATGACTTGATGACCTACTCGATGACTCGAAGCTTTGCACAATGGCATCGAAGCCAGTTCGATGACATCAAATTTTCTGTGAATTTTTAGAAAAACTCGCTAGACATATTGGGCACAATGTTCGATTACTCGAAGTCCTCCTTGATGATATCAAAGACCTACTCAATGACATCGAAGGCCTCTTCAATGCATCAAATTTATTAAAGATATTATATTGACTCTTTGGACTGTTTTGGATGCATTATCGATTCCTTGAACAATGCTCAATGACATCGAAGACACCTTTAATGATATCGAAGGTAGGTTTGATGACAAAGAAGCTTACACAATCTGGATAAAGTTACAACAATGCAGAAAAAAAATACGTATAAAAGGCACCTTCGATGACATTGAAGCCAGTTAGATGTCATCGAATAAATTGTGCGAAGTTATGCAGAGTCACACGGAGTGCATAAATTTGAGGCAGTTTTTAGAATTTGAAGATTGGTTTGAAGCATGGAGCACCTCAACTATAAATAGGAGACCCAAGGGCATCCCTGGGCATCTATCTAGGGTTTGGAGGAGCGAAGCACAAGGGTGGAGAGCTGTCGTCAAGTATTTTTCTTCTTTCTTCCTTTAATTTTTCATCTTTTCTTCCAGGGTTTTAGATCCAATCATGTCTATGGTTGGCTAAACCTCTTAGTTAGGGCTAAGAGGTGAAGCTTATAGCATGATGGGATGTTTTTATTACTTTGATTCATGTTTATGTTGAACTCTCTTTGATTTTAGTTTGATATTTAAGGAATACTTTCAGTTTTTAATGGTTTGTTGTAACTCAAATTACAATAGATCTATAATAGTTTTGAGTATTTTCTTTTCATGCTTTAAGATTATAAAATTAGGAAATCCTGTTATTCACTATCATCCCTTGGGCATGGTTAGATGATGGAATCCCTTCTAACCCTCACAATTCTCCTGTGTTTTATTGTGGGATTGGTGTATCCTATTATTTGCCATTATCTCCAGGGCATGGCTAGGTGATGGAATCACTTCCAATCCTCACAACTCTCATCCATTTAGAATTAGGTCAAAGGAATTTTAGATTTGATTATAATTGTTATATCTTCCAACTGGATAAGATGGGACTCCAATTTTAGTTGTGTCCTTGAATCAAGAGATAGATCTCCCTGATTTCTATAAGTGAATCCTTAGAAATCCTAGTTCCCACCTTTGAATTCTTAAGTTTCTAATTAAATTCCTCATAATAATTTACTTTAATTTCAAATTTAGAATTACATCTTCTTCTAGTTCTACTTCTAGTTACTTTTAGAATAAACATGAGATTAGTCCATGTGGATTCGACCTCGATCTCACCGAGATTATTACTATATTACGACCCTACACTTGGGGTTGTGAACCATTCATCACTTGGTTTTCTTGGATGTTTGGCATGTGAATTCTTCATTAATGTTTCCAAATCTCTAAATCTTCATTTAGTAATCTTTTGAGCGTAAATCTTCCTTTTTGTATCAATCTCACCTTAAGCTCTCGAAATCACCTCACACATGAAAACATGCATAATTAAATCAATTAAGCATTATCATGTTTATAAAACCAAGGTATAATCGATTAACTGAGATTATTACTACATCGCGACCCTACACATTCACAATGATGTTTTAATATCCTGGAATGCTTGTAGCGTGTTTTAATTAAATTTCTCTTGATTTTGCATAAAATTTTGAATCGTGTCCTCTTGGGGTTTTTGCTAATTGGGAAATTGAGGAAGATCCCTTGAGGGTTTCTATTTATTTTAGCCATTTGACCATTCCTCCAACTGAAGTTGGATAGTTACTCCAGCTAGGATTATACGTGTTTGAGATAGGGGCTCTGAAGGGCCTTTAATAATTATTTACACCATTTGATTGTTCATGTAACAACTCTTAAAATACATAAATTGTTGGACAATCATATGTCAAGTGTATGTTACTGGCACAAATCTCATAAGAAATTCCAATGTTCTCTTTGGGTTTACCCGTCTCTACTCTTTTCAATTCCATGGCTTTGACTTTTCGTGTGAGATTGGCCACCCTTGCATTCACATCATTTTCATCTCTTAAAGCATATATTCCTCCCTTCTCTCTAGATTGAGTTGGCATGAAGGTAATGGGCTTGGATGAAGTATCCCATGATTGTGCGTTTTCAGCATGTGAGTCAAAATAATCCCACATATCATCAACTTCCTTATTCATGAATTCTCCATTACACATCGTCTCTACAAATTGGCGAATATGTGAAGTTAGTCCATCATAGAAAAAGCTTATTACCTGCTAGGTTTCATAGCCATGATGTGGACTTGAATTCAATAGAAAATTAAATCTCTCCCAACGTTGGAAGAAGGTCTCTTCCTTCTTCTTTTTTGGAAAAATTCATGATTGTCGTCCTTTAGGTTTTTGTCTTATGGACTGAGAAGAACATTTTAAGGAAATCCTGGTGACCCGTGACTTATAAATAGTGAATGCGCTCGACCTTAAGTCACATCCCGAAGATCTGAGTCAACTCAATTTGCCGGGGTTCCAACACTGCGTCTTGCACACCAATGCAATACCTAGGCTAGGAGTCGTAGGCCCGCGTATATTTCGAGGAAACACCGCGCGTTGCAAATCTCGAGAAAGGAATCTCTACCCAACCTAACACATCACTAGTCAACTATAACCCATCACTCACCCATACCTCTCTCATCATCAAGTTAAATTAACCCATACCTATCCCATCCCTTTCTTACCGACAATGTAAGGAAACCCATACCCCATGCCACCTCATACCCCGAAAAGTTAACTAAGCCCATACCCTCCATGTCACCCCTTCTTATAACACCTGTTCCTCACTCTTCCATCTCATTTCTCCCTCTATTTCTCAATCAACCAAGAGAGAAAAAGACTAAGGAGAGAAAAGAGAAGCTAAGAGAAGACCCATCTCCCTACCACCCAATCTCACCATCCAACCCTTCAAACTTCATCATCCACCATCAAAGAGAGAGCTTAGGAGCCAATAATTCTAAGGAACTAAAGAAGAAGAACTATAGGTAGGTGATCTTACGTTTAGATCTTAATTTTGATGCATGGGGCAAGTGGGGCCTACTGGTTAATGGTAGAGATCCTATTTTGAAACTAAGGTGTGGCCAATGGCTCACCAAGATACATATGTTTGTTCCATGCTGGGGCCATTCTCCGTGGACCCCACCATGATACTTATTTTGTTAGTCAACATACAGTGGTCATTTAGACCCTTGATCTTGTGGTGAGGATGATATCCCCACCTTGATTGCATATTTGTAGGCCCACATGTGGTGGGACCCATTTAATGTGTGTTGTAACACTTGGAGGGGAGCTCATAGTGGCGGAGCTCCTCCCTCACACACACGTTCTCTCTCTCTCTCTCTCTCTCTCTCTCTCTCTCTCTCTCTCTCTCTCTCTCTCTCTCTCTCTCTCTATCTATCTATCTATCTATCTATATATCTCTCTCTCTTTCCTATTGATGGCCCACCTCACTGCCACGTCCAGTCGGCCCACCCTGCTGCCCATTTTTGGGTCGGCCTGGACGAAGGGAAAATATAAATATCAGCTGGATTCCTAGCTGGTGGGCCAACCCACCCTGATGTATATGTGGTATCCACACCGTCCAGCACTTGGGACGATGAGATCCAGCTTGATATATGTTGTATCCACACCGTATAGCATGTGGGATGGTGGGACCCCCCTGACATATGTGATGTACCCACACCATCCAACAAGTGGGGTGGTGAGGCCCACCATGATGTTTCTTTCATCCACACCATCCAGTGGACAAGGCCCACCAGGCTATCCGTTATGGACAGGCCTGGATGAAGGGAAACCACCAATATCAGCTAGATTGTGGGGCTGGTGGGCCACGTACACGTGGACCCACCCTTATGTATGCATTATATCATCATCGTCCATTGGCTAGACACCTGAATAGGGCCAGCAACCAGCAGGGCTGACCGCCTAGCAGGCAGGTCCACTTGCTGATTGTAGTGGGCTGACGCCCACCATTGTAACTTTCTGGGTCCACTGTGTTGTTTGTGTGAGGCCCAGTAGCAGGCTGACTTCTTAGGTAGCCCACATCCAGTGGGCCCACCGTGATGTTTATTGTATCCACACTGTCCATCTGTAGGATGCTCGAACAGGGCCAGCAGCCAGCATGGGCTGACATTCAGCCCAGCAGGCCCACTGTTGTACATGTGAGGCCCACTGTTGTACGTGTGACGCCCACCGGTTATACGTGTGAGGCCCACTTGCTATGATGTAATGAGGCCCATTGTGATATGTAGGCTCATTGTGATGTGTAGGCCCATTGTGATATGTAGGCCCAATGTGATATATAGGCTCAATGTGATGTATGAAGCCCATTGTGATGTGAGAGGCCCACCATGATGTGTGTGTTATATGCACACTATCCATTTATTTAGACAGACTATGGGCCACCTTATGCAGGCCCACCATGATGTATGTGTTATACACCCATTATAGGGCTACCTTGTGAGGCCCACCATGTATGAGTGATAGGCACACACGGCCCATCCGTCCTGCTAGAAATTTTAAAGGTCAAGGGCCCATTGTGATTTCAATTTCAAACCCAAAAGGACCGCACCATAGGACAATGGTGGTTAAATGTCGTAAACTTCCCTAAGACCATTGTTAAGCCCATTTTTAGGGCTGTTCACAAGTCAAGCTAGCTCGAAAAACTCGCTCGACTTGGCTCGAGTCAGATCGGATTGACTCGACTTGAATGGCCAATTCAAGCTGAGTCAAGCTAATTATTTGAAGCTCGAGTTGAGTTCAAGCCAAGTTCGACCAGGGAGCATTTCAACTCGACTCAAACTCGACTCGACTTGACTCGAAGCTCGAACTCGAGCTTGACTCGGCTTGATTAATAAATATATTAAATATTATATATATTATATTAATATAAGTTATTAAGTTTTAACTTTAAAAAAAAAAAAAAAAAAACAAACAAACCTTAGAGTCTCTATCTGATTTCACACACCCCCTTTCCCTTTCCCTTTCTTCTCTTTCTCTACCCACTGCCAGCCGCACGCTCGCCCAGACTGTCACCATCGGGTTTCCTCATCCGATTTGAAGCTTTGTTTGGTTTTTTTATCGGGTTTTGCTTTAATTCTCTTAAAATTTTTAAATTTTTCATCAATAAAGAAGGATCAAGAACAGAATCCATTATTCTCTCACCCAACAAGCTTGAGCTCGACTCGAGGTAAACTCGACTCGACTCGAACCACTAGCTCGACTCGAACTTGACTCGACAGCTCTGGCAAACAAGCCAAGCTTTAATGTTGAGCTCGAGGCCAAGCTCGAGCTCGAGCTCAAACTCGAGTACATTATGGACAAGCTGATCCGAGCTTGGTCCACCTCGACTCGACTCGGCTCGATGCCCACCCCTACCCATTTTCACCCCTACCTTAATGGGCTAACCCAGACTGTTGGGTCCCCACTTATGTTAGTGATACCCATTGGGCTACCCAATTCGTTAGGCCCCCATTGATGATGGTGCTTTCCACCATACCTTGTAGGAATTATCCAAACCTTGAAGCCCACCTTGTGTACGGATCAGGCCCCATAGGATGGCCCAATTTATTGCATGATAAGAGAGGGAGAGGAAGTCCATTTGTTGTTCATAGTTTCACCCTCTCAACTCACCTTGTCATGTAGCCATTAGAATCACCTCTTACCATAGATGGAAGAATATGTAGTATCAGATTTGGTATATCCATTGTTGAAGCTTATCTCAATTCGTGGTTTAGACCCATCGTCCCTTCAGTGGACCCCACCTTAGGATATATGATATACTAGTACCTTGAGTAGGTTATGATAGTCTAACATGGACCATTCCATTTAGACTTTTATATGTCTAGTGGGGCATATCGTTCAGCGCCTACTTTTGTAAGTAACATAGTGGTTAAGGCCAATCATCACCTGTTATATCTGATAATCATGCTAGAGTACTTAGTCTAGTAGGACACACTAAGTACATGCTTAGTATAACATCATGAAATATGCCCATACGCATCATTTTGTATACATGTTATGAGGAGTGATTGATCATAACAAATGCCATTAGGCTGAGATGTTTATGGGATTCCCTATGAGATGAAGTTTGCCCCACATGATCATGTAGTACGCGTAAGTTTGATGCATGACTGGATGGTATGACTCATGCATCTCACATTTTGTGTGACATGATCACTTAGCACCCTAGTGATATTAGGGTGGTGGCCTCCACAGGCATATCGTGGATGGTTAGATTGGATACCAAAAATATTTAGTTCTAGCACTGTGGGCGCTGAGGATGTCCTTGGGTAAAAGTTCCAAAACCCTTATGGTACCAAGAGGATGCTCCAACGTCAAGACCGAGTGGATACATGAGTGCCCGAGTGCCGAATACCAGTAGGTTGCGTCTCTCACTGTGTCATGGTCGATTGGAAGGGGGTGTGGCCTTATTCATCCAAGGGTAGGAGACAAAGCTAGGCTAAGTCTGACCAGCTCGTAAATGGGTCCGCTATCGACATCACGGGTAGATATTGGCAGATTACTAGCTAGGCAGGTAGTGAGGTCTTTTCCACTACATGGTTATGTGTGCCAATTGGGGCAGCAATCTGGTATGGAGTGTACTAGACCCTGGTGATATCCCAGAGATTAACTGTATTGATATGTGGATCTTGATGAGGACTGACATGCTTGCATTACATCTTGCATATGACATTGGCCACGTAGGCCTTGCATCGCATAGCCCTGGTATGACTGACAGCATTCATGGACTTGCTAGTATTTCCACTTTGATATTTGTATGATTAGCACATGTATTGCACACAAATTCACCACCCTCTAAGCTTCTTAGTAAGCTTATGCACGATAGTTGCGTGCAGGTAACGTTAGATCGCAGTAGCGTTGAGGCAGGAGCTTGTGGCAAATTATTTTGAAGATTTTTTTATTTACGTATTTCCATTTCAGTACTATAATCTAATATTTATATTAGTGGATATGTGGTGATGATGTTGTTCTTATGATTTGGGTATACTTGTGGTTATACTTCTTTACAAAAAATTTCACACTGAAAAACCTCCTTATAGGATCCCAGTATCGGAATCTAGCATATGGGTGCCGGGAGCTGAAAATGGGGAACTACGGAGGCTGTCGATGCCGAATTCGATAATCAAAAATTTTGTGAGCCCAGTTTCTGAGTTTGAGGCGTGATAAAAATTATAGAAGAAGAATTTAGAAAATATGGAAAAGAGAAAAGTTGAAAGGATATTACCAAATTGAAGAAGCTATGGTAATTGCTACAAAAAAAAAATCGGTTAGTCTAAAATAAAATACAAGAAAATATAAACTAAAAATAAAAAAGGTAATCCTAATCCCAATCTAATTCTAATAATAATAAATTTAAGAAAATGCAGCCGAAGTCCCTGACAATGTCACTAAAAACTTGTTCACAACCCCAAGCGTAGGGTTGTGCTATAGTAATAACTCGGTGAGACCGAGCTCGAATCCACAGGGACTTGTTATTTGTACAGTTTTTGAAATAAATTAAAGTAGAAGTAAAATCAATACTAATTACTAGAATATGGAAAAAGAGATTAATAGTGAATAAACTATTAAAAATAAGGAAAACTAGAGCGTCAAGGATCCACTTGTAGCCATATCAATGTGACTTTACTTAATTCAATTGATTACACAACTGGAATCGAAGTCTTATCATATTCAGTCGAATGCTGGAGCAATTGAAACATAATTCATTCACCAAAACATATTCTGAATATTCATTGGATTGGTTCCTTCATAAAGCATCAATGTAATTATCACAAGGAATTTAAAGCTGAAGTGCCCTTGCTAGTGCCCTGGTTTATCAATTAGCATGTACGTTGAGTCAGTCAGACTGCGGAGCCTCACAGGAAGATCTATTCAAGTGTCTGCCTCAACCAGATGTGTGAAAACTCACCATAGGTAAATCTAAACCTCACATCTCATATCTCAAAACACCAGGTGATTTAAAACCCTTAAAAACAAGTTAGAACATATTAGGATTTTTGGGTAAGAGAACTTTTTCAAACATCAGAGAATCTCTAAGTTTTCTTTCCCTATCGATTCTATCGATACACATATCGATATAATCGACCTGCTCTGTCAATGTCCTTGGAAGACCAATCGATCAAATCGAATGAGGACTTAATGTGTCCAGCAACCAAATACATATATGGACAGGATTATCGATGTATCTACACACTTATCGATATCATCGATATTTGAATCTCAAGCCCATTAAAGGTGGCTCAATAATATCGACAGGCAGTACCGGTGCCCCTATTTTTACTAAGAAAAATCATATATGCTACGATATATCAGAGCTCTCCTCGATACCATCGGAGTTCAAATCTCGATGATATCAGAAGGTTCTCGATATTATTGGCCATGGGCGTTAAGTTCTCTAGCAACATTTTATGGTAGTTTTTATCTCTGATCGGGGGTCACGCAATAGAATCGATATTCTAAATATCGATGTTATCAGAGACATATCGATTGCATCGAGAACGGATAAATCTATCTAGCAAGCTCACTGATAAAATCCTTGGATTTATCGATGCATCGACACGACTCCCGATATCATTGATAATCAAATTCCGATGATATCGAGTATTCCCCGATCATATCTAAAGTCTTAAAAATTTTCATGCAAGTTTCTCTCATTTTTCAAATGTCGAGGACTCGATCCTTATAACGATAAAATAGGAGTTTAAAATCTAATGGCATCGACACGAGTCTCGATTCCCTCGATCAGTTGGCAGAAGGTTTTTTCAAAAACGTATGACATTGAGTTTGTGTCAACGAGCAGACCATCGATACGATCGAGAGTATACGCTCGATGATATTGAACCTGCTCGATGAAATCGAACTCTGTCATAAATGTGACCTTTTTATATTCATTAGAACCTTTTGCCTATTTAAAGAGAACTTCTCTCTAGTTGCTATGAGAGAAAGAAGAGAGTGCTTTTGTGTGTTTAACCTTAGATCATATACCTAAAGTCCTTTCTCTTAAGGGAGTTCATCCTTCAATCCACTCTCATCATTGATATTCAATAGAGTGGATTGGGGAATGAACTTCTGCATTCAAGGATCCTCCAGCTACTACCTTAATGACACATCATTAAGTCGGGATACCTTGAATGCACAAATAATTGGAATCACTCTACCTTCCTAATAGGAAAACCTTTAAAGAGTAGGATTCCATCATAACCTTAACCCAACCCGTTGCCTTATATTGGTACATCATTTGTTATGGATCAAGGGAGCTGAAGATTCTTCGTCAACAAGGAGGAGATCTTTGTCACTATGCTGAATGGGACTCATCAACTTATCTATAAGTATCTAGAGTCCAGAGGACCCTTTGATCATTCCTTTGTAGGATTGAGTCTAAGGTGTTTCTCACCTTTGAAGTCCTCAGGGAGGCCTCCGACGGGAGTATACGTGGTGGATGCGTTGTGTGGACCCTTGCTCTATGGAGAGCATAAACATCTGGTTAGGGGTGAACTAGTAAAACCTTCAGTTTAAGGTGAACCGTGTAAAACTTTGGGTTTGAGGTGAACCGAGTGAAACCTCTGTTAGGGTCTTAGGGAAGATCCTTAGTCAGTATGCCTAAAAGTAGGTGCGATATGTTGACCCTTGCTCGTGAGAGCATAAACAGTCAGCCTCAGTATAGGTTGTAAAGGTTGAAGGTGAACCTGATTTAAAACCATAAGTCAGAGGTGAACCATGGGAAACCTCCTTAGTGAAATCCGGTACACTTATGGGTTGAATGTGGTTACCGAGAGTGGAGTAGATAAGTAGTTGAACCACTATAAAAATGACTGTGTTTACGATTGCTATTCATCTATGTGTGTGATTTTTTATGTCAATACTTTCATATCTACTTCTCTGAGCACACCTCACACACAAACACAGTCATATCCATCATGAACTGAGTTTTATATTGTTGTCTCTTGAATAGTTTGTGATTGAATCCTCTACCAGGCTTGGAAGCCAGTAGAGTTACATTTGAGTAATCCTGATAATTGCCTATCTGTAAGGATTAGTGTAATAGGATTTTTAAATATATTGGAAAAACTTTAAAAAAGTCATATTCACCCCCCTCTAGGACATATTGGCATATTCCTACTTTAACTCAAGCGGTCTTCACCGCTATTTCAACTGGTGTCAGAGCGGGTCTCTCTTTAAGGGCTTCACCGCCTAGAGAGTGATCTTGACTGAAGTTTAGGAATATGGCCAAAGGAGAGAGCTCATCTTCACTAGACCTCCAGTATTTGATGGTTCAAATTACGCATACTGGAAGGCTAAGATGCACTACTTCCTGAGATCTTTGGACCATGATGTTTGGTATATAGTTGAAAATGGTTATGTGCCACCATCTGAACAAATCGCACTTGAAAGTGGCACAACCATCACAAAACCCAAACCCAAAGAAAAGTGGATGACGTTCGACAAAGAAAAATAAACTACTGAAGCTAAATCCAAAACGCCATCTACTGTGTCATGTCCCAGGATATATTCAATCAAATAAGCATGTGTGGGACATCCAAGGAAGCATCAGATCTATTGGAAACAACCCATGAAGGCACAAGCACTGTGAAGAGGTCCAAACTCCAACTATTGACTTCACAGTTCAAAAATCTCAGAATGGAAGAGCATGAGACATTTATGGAGTTTTTCACCAAGTTGAATATTATTTATAACTCTATGGGTGGATTGGGAGAAAAAGTTCTGGTACCAAAAATTTGTAGGAAAATTCTAAGATCCTTACGGAAACGATTTAATCCCTAGGTAACAACAATTGAGGAGTGTAGAAATATTGATGAGATGAAAGTAGAAGAATTGGTAGGTTCCCTACAAACTTTTGAACTACACTTCACACAATCCCAAAAATCAAAAAACAGTCCTAAAAATTTCTAAGAAAACAAAACATGAGGACAATGAAAGTGAAAAAGAAGATGAAGATGAGGAAGTGGCCTTGCAGGCACAAAAATTCAGAAGATTCTTTGAGAAGAATCGCGGTCGTCCCTCCAAAGCAAGAAAGGTCTACAATAAACCCTCTATAGGAAAATTTGGTAAACAGACCAAAGAACCATAATACTATGCCTGTCATGAGTATGGACACCTATCTACTGAATGCCCAGATAGAAAAACTAAGGGCAAGGCAATGGCCGCCACATGGGATGACACGGATGACATAAATGAGTCAAACTCAGAATCTAGTGACTCACAGAGTGATGGAGATCAGAAATCATTGAAAATATTTATAGTCTCCACTACTCCAATCATTCTCAGTGAATCTGAGAACGAAAAGGAATAACAAGCCACCGAATCATTTCCATTTGATAATGAGGAAACTGAAGAAGAAGAAGAAGTTGAAAAGGATAAACTGCAAGATGCTTATAATCAATTGTATACTCATAGCATCCATATCCTTAAAAGACTCAGTATGTTTGAAAATAAAAAGAAATTGTTGCAGAAAGATTTGGGTGAAACCCTAGAAATTAACACACATTTAATCAATGATTTGCAACAATATCATTCAAACAATGATAAGTTAGAAAGAGAAAACCTATCCCTAAAGACGGAATTATCAAAACTTATGAACCAGGTTGAATTGTTAAGAGATGATAACGCGCAACTCAAGAATGAGAATCACTCACTCAATATTGACTTAGAAAAATCCAGGAGATTTGCTGAAATAAACTATAAATTTTCTCAGACTGGCGAAAAGCTAGAAAAACTGTTAGGAATGGGAAGACCTGGGAAGGATAAAAGTGGCTTAGGATATAAAAAACATAAATCAAAGACTGGAAATGCAGCTCCTAGAACTGAAAAATCTGCTGCCTCTGGAAGCAAAACCAGAATCACTCCAATATATCATGTGTGTGGAGATTCGGGTCATTATAAGTTTGAATGTATAACACCGAGGACTCAACCTAGCTCTAGTCAGAACTATGTTAACAAATTATTAACCAGAGAAATGCAGAACTTCAAAAGTCCTCTTAGGAATATGGATGAAAGAAATGCTCTTGCATCACCACCCAAATTAATTAACAAAGTAAAATGGGTAAAGAAGAATTAGTCAGATCATGCGTCAGAATCTGAACCTGTGCTAAAATGAGGAAGTGTTTTTGCTAAGCTATCAATGACACATCTGAGGTTCTTTACCTCAAACTTTTTGTATATAAACATTATTATAAGTTTTGAGTTGTACAAAGATTGAACAAAATTTTGGATACGTCTCGTTTAAGGATGGAACCTCCCATCCTTAATGACTGTCAGCCTGAGAATGAATGAGCAAAGCTTAGAATCAATATCTCATTCTCGATTAATCGATAAAGGATCGATATCATCGATGTCCCTAAAGAATATGAATAGTCAAGTGACCATGAATGACATCGGTAATAGTCTCGATAGCATCGATCGACAACTTCTCGATATCATCGGAACAATGATCAATAAAATCGTCAGATGGCACCCGATAAATATCAGCAGGGCGAAAAAGGGGGTTTATTTTTCAAGGGTTTTCGGTCATCTTCTCTACTCGATTCTCTCGACCAAACTGCTAGAAGCCACGTCAGACTACTCAAATTACTCCACAAATCGGGTAATATCCTTTTTACGTCATCCCTTTTTAAGTATTTTTATTAGTTTATCAAGTGTGTTTGTTATTTTTCCCAAATCCTTCAAAAGCTTATTAGTCCACATGGGAAAAGACAAAGGAGTAGCATCCAGTCTGGGGGAGTCTTCAAAAACTACCCGACAAAAAGTCCTCACCTCAAAAGGAAAGGGGAGGACCCTGGAACATGGGACCCCCACTCGACAAAGATCACAGTAGACCTCACGTGGTGGGTCCCAGACTGAATTTTCTGCACCTCCTCAACTGGCACCACCTCCTCCGGCTAGCCAACGCCCAGCAAAATACACCGACAGGAATCTGATTCATGAAAGAAAAGTCTACAGGGGTTGCTTAGCACCTTACAATCTGGAACCCGTATTTGCTGCGATCGGTTGGCTGCCCGTCCTAGACTTCGGGGGGTCGTGCTAGCTTGAACTAACACGCAACTTCTTGTACACATGTCACTCTCCTGTATCTGATCCTCCCTCGATCGTGGTCGATCTGGATGGTGACGAGGTGTTAATCACCCCTGCTACAATGGCCAACATTCTCAATCTACAGATGGCACCAGAAGGCCTTCCAGAAATGGATCTCGACCATCCTGATGTCCGATCCATGGTAACCAAGTACCTATGCAATGATAGAGATATCGCCTGGCACAAAGGGAATGCATTGAAATTCAGGTACATGGAACCCCAATTTCGGATTCTACATGGTATCTTCACTACAAATCTATACCCAAGAAGTACCAACAGATCTGATCTCACTAGATTCATGGTCATGATAATTTATTCTGTTGTAAAAGGGACAAGGATGTGCCTACCTACTCTATTGGTCAATCAGTTAGTATATGCAATCCATACTTCTAGGGATCTTCATCTTCCATATCCCTAGATCATAAGCAGGGTGTGCAATGCCATTGGATTTCCATCTACCACTGATCCGGTACATTCACTTCAAGTCTTCAATGCCAAGAACATTTGTAAAATAGACCTGAGGTTTCATGAGTACATAGAGGATGAAGGGGAAGAAGGGATCCAAGAAGGGGGGCAGCAGCTAGTATCTCTTATACTGAGGAAACAGAGATGGTGAGAGATGAATCCTCCAAACCCAATCCAGCCCCATCAGCATCAATACCTGGACATGTCAAACGATATAAGCTGGACAGGATTGGTGCTATTCAGAAGGACATTCACACGGTGCAAGAAAGGCTGACTGTTCTAGAAAGGGTGGTTCAAGGAGTATAGCACACTCTCCAACAGTTGGTGGATCTGATGACGTCCCATCAAGACGACACGGTACCATCCCATTCTGCTCCATGAGGTCAGTTCATGCATGCTATCAGATACACATCACTCTTATCTCATGGTTGAACATTAGTATTTTTTTGAATGTTCGACGCAATCATGAGTGTGTCCAATAGCTTTCTAGACTTGCACAGTTTCTTTTTGTTGATTGGTTGTCTATGCCCACTGTTGGGCTAATGATGGATAATTTTAGGTGCCCTCACATGAACTTAATATTTATGTCTGATGGTTGATAGTTTACTGCTGTCTGGGGAAGTAATTTTTTTATGATATGGCTGAATCTAATTCTCATTTTTCTGCCATTCTAATATAACTGATTTCCCTACCTCCTCAATTATGGGATGTATGTGCTGCAGTGATTATTTTATCTATTTGATATCTGCCTTCATTGATGTTTGCTTAGCACTAGTTTAACTTTATGCATCTATATCTGTGATTCTCCCATATGCCTTCAAATCTTCAGTCAATATCAACTGCTATATCTTTGTCAATAACTGACAAAAAGAGAGAGAAAAGTAAAACACCCCGTGCGAAAATTTGGATATTTGCTCTTATGTGTTGCAAGTGTTAGGGGGAGCAGCTGCACCAAGAAAGGAGGAGTTTTACAGTAAGGGGGAGCAAATGCTGGTTGTGTACATGGGTTCAATAGAATTTGTAAAATTGTGTAAATTGCATGTACACACAATTTAAGATGTGTCTGTCTAAATATTGTCTTAAGGTGTTTTGGATATTTTTTCACGTAATTGACAAAGGGGGATATTGAAAGTGCCCTTGATAATGCCCTGGTTTGTCAATTAGCATGTACATTGAGTCAGTCAGACTGCAGAGCCTCACAGGAAGATCTATTCAATTGTCTACCTCAACGGATGTTTGGAAGCTCACCATAGGTAAATCTAAACTTCACATCCCATATCCCAAAACACCAGGTGATTAAAACCCTTAAAAAAAAGTTAGAATATATTAGGATTTTTGGGTAAGAGAACCTTTTCAAACATCAGAGAATCTCTAAGTTTTCTTGCCCTGTCAATTGTATCGATACACATATCGATATAATCGACCTGCTCTGTCGATGTCCTCGGAAGACTAATCGATCCAATTGAATGAGGACTTAATGTGTCCAGCAACCAAATACATATATGGACAGGATTATCGATGTATCGACACATTTATTGATATCATCGATATTTGAATCTCGAGCCCATCGAAGGTGGCTCAATAATATCGACAAGCAGTACCGGCGCCCCTATTTTTATTAAGAAAAATTATATATGCTCGGATATATCAAAGCTCTCCTCGATACCATCGAAGTTCAAATCTCGAAGTTATTAATAAAGAATTCACATATAAAAGATCTAAGGAAACCAAGTGAAGAATGAAGAGAATCGAAGATTTGAAGTGAAGAAAAAGAATCTTGAAAATTATCCTAAAAAATATATTCTTGAAAATTATCTTTAAAAAAATATTATGAAACTCTGAGTCTAAAAAATGAAAGTTTTGAAAGTCTATTTTGGGAACTACGTAGATTGCGTAAATTTGAGGCGGTTTCTAGATTTTTCCAACTCGATACGAAAGGTGGAATTCCACAACTATAAATAGGAGTCCCTAGGATGTTCCAAAATGTCTTCTAGGGTTTGGAAAGGGAGAGAAGGCATAGGCGAAGCACTAATAACATTCTTTCACTTCAATTTCTTTATTGATTCTAGTATATCTTTTACTTTTTCTTTTATTTTTGAGTTAGTTATAACTAGCTAATCTCTTAGCTAGGGCTAAGAGGTGAAATTGTAGTTTATTTTGATGCTTCCTTTACTTTAATTCTTATTTATGTTGAACGTCATTGATTTCTAATTTGAATTTAAGGAATATTTTTAGTTTTCTATGATTTAATGTGACTCAAATTATAATAGATGTTGTGATAGCTTTGAATATCTTCTTTTCCTGTTTTGAGACTATGATATTGGTAAAACTTGTGATTCACCATCGTCTCCTAGGCATGGTGGATGCATGAATTCCCTTCCAATCATCAAAATACTCCTTCATTTAGGATTAGATCAATGAAAAGTTTAGAGATTTGATTTAATTGCTTCATCTTCCAATTAGATAGGATAGGATTCTGATTCCAGCTGTGTTTGTTAAATTAAGTAAGGTAACATCCTGATAGCTATAAGTGGATCCTTAATACTCTAGTTTCCTTTTAATTATTGATACTTTATTCACAATTCCTCTAAACTATTCCATAATTCAATTTAGATCTTTTTCTAGTTATAGTTCTAGTTATTTTCATACTACGTACAAGTTTAGTCCCTATGGATTTGACCTCAGTCTCATTGAGTTATTACTGCATCACGACCCTACACTTGGGGTTGTGAACACTCCAGATTCCACCGTGACAGTGTTCACATGTGGCGCTTTTTCCACTCGTGGTCCCCCTTCGATTACTTCTTTTAGAGGAAATGAAGCATATTGGATTACCACAGGAGGACTAATTCCTCTACATCACCTACCATCTCATTCAGCTAGATTGGCCTAGCTTGGAGACTAAAAGACAAGGTAAGTACCATATTGTAATGAAAAACAATAGGTGTAATGTCCCAAACACAATCTCTAAACGCATACATTGACCCTTAGTGTTTATGGACTACCTTGCATAGTGGAAATTTTGTTAATGTGCCCAACGTTCTTATTCTCATCGGTCACACTGCTTGAAAATATGTGATGCAGGACATGAAATTTAAGTATGAGATGTAAGAATTCAGGCTTAAATCATACCAATACAAAAATAGTTACACAAATTCCACATCCCACATGACAGTCCAAATCATTCAATTAAAAGGGGAATCTATGCGGGTCCAGGGTGACACAAGCTAGGACTGGACCTATAAAAATTATAAACCAAATGATGTCAAAGGGAAATAGAAATCAACCAAACATGTATAAAAATCAGTCCCTAATCTAAGGGATTCCTCAATTTTAATTCAAGGAACCCTAGGGTGATGAAAACGGTAAACAATTTAGGAAAAATGCAATCTAGGTTTAGGGTTTATGAAGAAAACATGTATGAGGAGACAAAGAGGGATAAAACCTAAACCAAAGACGATTTTCGCGTGTGGAGAGCAAGCCTAGAGTGCTTACAAGTGCACAGGTGCCTAGACGTATGTGCGAGGGGGCGTCAATTTCGACAAAGCCCTCCTTGGCCTTGGTCGGCTGGGGTAGGATCCAAACCCCCGAATTTCGGGTTAATCCGAGCGGTGGCTTGTGCATAGTACTCCGTCAAAGTTTCTAACCTCCTACAAGGCTAAAATCTAAAAATCTATTGTAATGAAGAAATTGATGCAACAAATGATGAATTCGAAGCATGGATGGTGGTGGAAGATGTGAAAAAAAGAGATGATGAAAGATGGGGTGAATCGGGATCGATGTGGCTTTGCACTATGGTAGTTAGCCCTTCGAAAAGGAAGGGCTTCGCACCCACTTTTGAATTCTTTCACAACTATGAAGAGAGCAGAAAAAATAAAGTAGGAATTTTTATTAAACTTGAATGAATCAAAAGAACTATAAGGGATGCCTATTTATAAGAAAAATTCTATACCCCTAAACTCGCACCATGTGCGCAACCTATTACTTGGCAATGAAGTAAACTAAAATAAAAACCAAACAAGATATTCAAAGAGCTTATAATGTTTTAAATAATAAGAATAAGCAAAACCTAAAATATGAAATCAATTCGACTAGTGGGCCATGATCATGAGATCCCATGATGGGCTTTTCTTAACTAACGGGCCCACTCTTTTGAATCAAAACTTCATCTTCTAGCTATGAGGCCCTCTCTAGACATCGTCATCAATCCAGATCAATAGTGGGGTCCTCCTTCTTCTAGCGTACGAGCGTAAAGGGTGGTATATGTGCATGTGTGGATGGCGTGCGCAGGATGTCCCCATCAATTCTCCCTGACTGCAAAGATTTTGCCACAGGTGAAATAAAACTCCTAAACTACTCCGAGATGTAAGGATCAAGTCTCTGAAGCGCCTCCTCAGCGTGTCACATATTGGTTGAAGCTGGACGTGACTGCCACTTGACCAAGAACTTCTGAAACCCACCGTCCGACATTAAAACTATGTGATGGTCCAGGATATCCCCTATTTCTTCTCTATGTATGTGAAGGTTAGGTATGGTAGGTAGATTGTTAAGCTTGTATCCTAGCCCGTACCATTTCGTTGGCCTCCGTGGTCCTCCTGGTTGAATTCTGATGACCCACGATCTGTTATCATCATTTACGCGTGACCTTGAGTTACATCCTATCGATCTGAGTCGACTTGAACCGAGACTTATACTAGTGCGACCGCACCGTCACCGCGGTTCTGATACCGCGTCTCACTCGCCGAGGTGATACTCAGGCCAGGATATGTGGATCCACGTTCAATTCAAGGAAAACACTACGTGTTACAAATTTTAAGAGAATCTATCACATCAAATATCAAGTACACTCCCATCACTCACCATCACTCACACCCATCCCCAAGTACAACCACCCTCACCAAAGCCAACTTTCTCTTACAATAAATTACACCCATCTATTACTCACCATCCCTCTCTCCCATAACTTCTCTCCCATCATCTCTCTCTCATTCTCTCTTTCCATTTTTCAAGCAACCCCATGAGAGGTGGACGTCCAAGTTTCCCATGAGAGAGCTAGTGTGGCCCACCTTCCTACCTCCCATCTCCACATCCAAAGTCCATCTCGACCGTTGACTCGCACCCCTAATTAGAGCTCTAGATCACATTGGCGAAAGAAGGAAGAGGAGATCAAAGTTGGGTGATTTTATTATTTGATTTGATGATATGAGGGCCCACTTGTAGTGAGACCCATCTTGATGTATGCATTGTATAATGGAGGGCCCATAGTAGCGGGGTCCCTCCCCTCTATTGCGATTTCTCTCTCCCTCTCTCTCTGTCTCTCCTTATCGGTGTGGCCCACCTATTATGTGTATGCATGATTCAGACCGTCCAGCCATTGGGCCAACCCCGCTGCTCGATCTGGATGAAGGGAGATCACAAATATCAGCTTGCAAGTTCTGAGCCCCACCTTGAGGTATGAGTATATCCATACCGTCAATCCATTTTACCTGAACACGGGGCCACCTGGACGAGACCCATCCAGACCATCCGTCAAATGGACGTCCAGGCCTGGACGGTGGGCCAACAGCCCTCTTAGCTGCTGGGAGGATGTCGTATGTCCTGTGCATCCCATCATGAGGTATGTGTTACGCCATACCGTCCATCCTTTTTTTAAGGCAACAGACATATGGGGCCCACCCCACACGTGTTGCACGTGTGGGTGAGACCCACCTTGATGTATTTATTCTACATCCACTCTGTCCGTACATCCAGGACAGTGGACCCCACTACAATGTATGTGACTTATACATGCCGTTCGTCCAGTGTTCATGTCTGGATGCTGGACGTCCTTCAAAAATATATGCATATACATATATATATAATAATTATTATTATTATAATATTATATTATATATGTGGTAGTCCCCACGTGGGACCTACCGATGCTGTTGTATGAGCGGATTGGCTGGTCTACCACACACAGCTATAAAGCTATTGTGGTGATGTCAGCAACTGTGGGCCTCACTATGGTATGTGTTACATCAAGGTCGTCCACCTGTTGGATGGCCATTAGCCTCACTATAATGGATGTGTTCCATCCAAACCGTCTATCCATTTGGCAAGCTCATCTTCAGGCTTGGGATAGATAAATGAAGCAGATTTGATGATTAAGTGGACCACACTGCAAAAAATAGTGGAGATTGAACGTCCACTATTGAAACCCTTTTTGGGTCATAGAGGTTTTTAGATCAATATGATATTTGTTTTCCCCCTTAATTCAGGTCTTTGTGGCCTTATGATCAGATTGGATGGGGAATAAACTTTATGATGTGCCTTGTGATTAGTTTAGCAGTGAGAATCATTATCTCCACGGTTATTTTTGGTATGGCCCGAATGATCTCCCATTATGATTCATTTGAATAACACTCTAGAATGATCTCAAAAAAAATAGATGTATGGTGTAGATAGCTCACCTAGAACCGTCGGTCTAATTAGATGTGTTTAAGGCCACCTATTATGCATTTGGGGCCCATTAGTGTGGCCCATTGATGCGTCCCACTTAATGTATATGAGGCCCATTGGTGTGGCCCATTAATGTGGCCCACTTGTTGTGCATGCAGCCCATTGATGCAGCCCACTTGGTGTATATGCGACACAGATATGAGGCCCATTGTGATGTATAAGACCCATGGGTGGTAACCCATTGTGATGTATTGAGGCCCTTAGGTTGTGGCCCATTGTGATGTGTAAGGCCCATGTGATACGGCCCATTATAAATGTACTTGTAGCCCATTTGGTAAGGCCCATTGTGATATATTTGTGGCCCGTTTGGTGAGGCCCATTGTGGTGTGTATTAGGCCCCTTGAGTGAGGTCCATTGCGATGTATGGTAGGCCCTTGTGCGAGGCCATGGGCCCACTATGATGTTTGGATCTATCTGGGCCACTCCTTGGGAGCAATGTTGGTTAAATATCCACATTGATGAGCAGTGATGGTTATATGTTCTCATTGTGACATTCCCGTCAGCCCGTTTATTAGGCCGATTCTGATTCCAATTGTCGAGGCCGAGTATCGAGGCCAATTTCGATTGTCGAGACCAATTCTGATTTGTCAAGGCCGATTATATAAGTCAATTCTGATTGTCGAGGTCGAGTATCAAGGCCGATTCCGATTTGTCGAGGTTGATTGTACAAGCCGATTCTGATTCTCGAGGCCGATTGTATAGGCCGATTCTGATTGTCGAGGCCGATTCTGATTTGTTGAGGCCAATATTATAGGCCGATTCTGATTTGTCAAGGCCAATTGTTCAGGCCGATTTCGATTTATCGAGGCCAATTGTATAGATTGATTCTGATTGTCAAGGCTGAGTATCAAGGCCAGTTCTGATTTGTCAAAGCCGATTGTATAAGACGATTCTGATTGTCGAGGCTGAGTATCGAGGCCGATTCCAATTTGTCAAGGCCGATTCTGATTGTCAAGGCTGAGTATCGAGGCCATATATCGAGGCCGATTTTGATTTGTCGAGGCCGATTATATAGGTCGATTCTGATTGTCAAGGCCGAGTATCGAGGCCAATTTTGATTGTCAGGGCCGAGTATCAAGGCCGATTCTGATTTGTCGAGACTGAGTATCGAGGCTAATTCTGATTGTCAAGGCCGATTGTATAGGCAGTTCCGATTGTAAGGGCCGAGTATTGAGGTCGATTCTGAGTGTCGATTCCGATTGTTGAGGCCAATTTCGATTATCGAGGCCGATTTCGATTTCCAAGGCCGATTGTCGAGACCTATATGATGTATATACGACCCGTAGTTGAGGCCCATTGTGATGTGTATTTGGCCTATGTGATGTACATACATCCCATGTTTAAAGCCTAATGTGATGAATAGGAGGTCTACGTGATGGGGCCAATTGTGATGTATTGAGGCCCTTAGGTTGTGGCCCATTGTGATGTGTAAGGCCCATGTGATACGGCCCGTTGTAAATGTACTTGTAGCCCATTTGGTAGGCCCATTGTGATATATTTATGACCCGTTTGGTGAGGCCCATTGTGGTGTATATTAGACCCCTTGAGTGAGGTCCATTGCGATCTATGGTAGGCCCTTATGTGAGGCCATGGGCCCACTATGATGTTTAGCTCTATGTGGGCCACTCCTTGGGAGCAATGTTGGTTAAATGTCCACATTGATGAGCAGTGATGGTTAAATGTCCTCATTGTGACCTTCCCTTCAACCCTTTTATTAGCAAATTCTGGATTGTCGAGGCCGATTCTGATTGTTGAGGCCGATTCCTATTTGTTGAGGTTGATTATATAGGTTCATTCTGATTATCGAGGCCGAGTATCAAGGCTGATTTTGATTTGTCGAGGCTAATTGTATAAGCCGATTCCGATTGTTGAAGCCGATTCTGATTTATCGTGACTGATTGTATACGCCGATTCTGATTTGTCGAGGCCAATTGTATAGGTTGATTTCGATTTGTCGAGGCCGATTCCGATTGTCGAGACCGATTTCGATTTGTCAAAGCCAATTATATAGGACAATTCTGATTTTGAAGCTGATTTCGATTGTCGAGGCCAAGTATCAAGGCCGGTTCTGATTAGTCGAGGCCGATTGTATAGGCCGATTCTAATTGTTGAGGCCGAGTATCAAGGGAGATTCCAATTTATCGAGGCCAATTGTATAGGCCGATTTCGATTGTCAAGGCCAAGTATTGTGGCCAATTCTGATTGTCGAGTCCACGTGTCGAGGTTGTGTATCGAGGCTGATTCCGATTTGTCGAGGTGGATTCTAACTGCAGAGCCGAGTATCGAGGCTGATTTCAATTGTCGAGGTCGCATATCGAGGCCGATTCCGATTGTCGAGGCCAAATGTCAAGGCTAATTCTGATTGTCGAGGCCGATTGTATAGGCCGATTCCGATTATCGAGACTAAGTATCGAGGCCGATTTCGAGTGTCGATTCCAATTGTTGAGGACGATTTCGATTGCCAAGGCCGATTATCGAGACCTATATGATATAAATGCGACCCGTAGTTGAGGCCATTATGATGTGTATTTGTCCTGTGTGATGTATATGCAGCCCGTGTTTAAGTCCTAATGTGACGAATAAGAGGTCTATATAATGGAGCCAATTGTGATGTATTTGAGGCTCATGGGTAAGGCCCATTGTGATGTATTCATGGTCCATAGGCAAGGCCCATTGTGATGTATTCATGGCCTATAGGCAAGGCCCATTGTGATATGTATTAGGCCCATGATGCGTGGCCCATTCGATGTAATCGAGACCCATGTGTAGGGCTCACATGTCATGTATTTGAGGCCCATGAGTAGGGCCCACCTGTTATGTATATGTGGCCCTTGAGTAAGGCCCATTGTGTTCTATATTAGGCCTTTGTGTGAGGCCCTGGGCCCATTATTTGTTTGGCTCTATGTGGGTCATTCCTTGGGGGCAATGCTGGTTAAATGTCCACATTGTCGAGGCTGATTGTTGATGTCAATTATTGATACTGATTATGATTATGTGACAGCATAGCATCATGATACATGCCCATATGCATCATCTACATATTTATTGTGAGATGTGATTGACCCTTACATATGCCATAGTACAAATGGTTTATAAGACTCCAAGATAGGTGGAGTTATCCCACATGAGTGCATGGTATGTGCAGGATTGATGCATGATTAGACTACATGACTCATGCATCTTGCATTGTGTGATTGTAATTACTATACGCCCTAGCGACATCAGGGCTGTGACCTCCACAGGCATGTGGTGGATGGCTAAATGGGACACTGAAAATGTTTCGTTCGAGAATGTGGTCACTTTGAATGTCTGTGGGTGAAAGTCCCTAAACCTCCAAGGCCAGTAGACACCCCAACATCTAGACCGAGTAAATACATGAGTGCCCGAGTACCGAATACCAGTAGGCCGCATCTCCCACTGTGTCATGGTCAGTTGGGAGCAGTGTTCGAGTTGTCGGTATCACTACAAGTTTCGCTGGCCAGAGATAAAGATATAATATCGTTATCGTCAATAATATCGCCATAACCAAAAATACAGGGAAAAGGGGGGAAACTTGGGGAAAATGATGAAATTTTTCAATGAAACTTCAAGACATGGCTAAATACACATATTTACATATTTAGGAATAAAAAATTACGAAAAGAATACATTACATAATAAGTTTTCATTTAATGGGACCCAAAAAGCATGCGATGCCATAAAAAATCACTTTAATAGCAACTAAAATGAGTTTATATATTACAAATGCAGCTGGTATACATTAATTAAGACACGTAAAAGTAAATGAACTCAAAGAAAAAACAAATATATGATTGATCTAAAACTTTTGTGGCCAATTAATCGTCGATCACCACTTTTTCCTTTGGTATGGTCCACTTGATAATTGGATGTGCTTATTTTTTGGATAATAAGCTAAAATGATTTGGTATCTACACCGTTAACTCATTTTGACAAATCATTTTATGGTATGGGCCAAAAAATGAAACGAATCCAAATCTTAGGTGGACCACACCATATGAAAAAGTGATCATTGAATGGAAACCATTAAAAAAATTACCGGGGCTACATAAGTTTTGGAGCAAGCTAATATTTATGTTTTCCCTTCATCCAGGTCTATTAGACCTTATGAACAAATTGGATGGAAAATAAACATCATGATGGGCCCCAGGAAAGCTTCAACAGTGGATATCATTCCCACCACAACTTCCTGTGGTGTGGACCACTTGAGCCTCATATCTGGCTACATTTTGGGCTCATTCCCTAAAATAACATATCAAAATGGATGGACGGTGTAGATAAAACAAATATATCATGGTGGGCCTTACAGAGCCCTGACAGACCATCCATCTCTAGGCTCCTATCTGCGCCAACGCCGATTTTCCCAGCAGCAGAGTTACCTGAGAACTTTCTGAGAACTCATCATATGTGAATTGAGTCCAAAATATGAACGGTCTAAGTGATGCAGCACTCCATGAAACTTCTATGGTTCAACTTTTGCTTTCATCTAAGACTTCAGTGGGCCATTATAAAAGAAAACAATTTTCTCCCTTGATTTGCATGTTTCTCTGCTATGGCCCACCAGAGTTTTAGATCAGGGTAAAATTTGGTTCCTGGGAGTTTCATGGGATGGCACATCGCATGAACAGTTCAGATTGGAGGCCCACTAGACGTGTGAAAAGATGCGTACGTGCCTAATGTAGTGTAACACTCCGAATTTTTTTCCAACCTGGGGTTAGATGTCCTTAGGCGATGGGTCAACCTTATCACTTTCAGAGCTCAATCCTGAAGCCAAAGACATCATTTTTCAATCCATTTCCTTCAAAACTCGCCTTTCACCACCTCATTCTTTAAATTTCTCCAAGTACTTTCATATTAGACATGACTCCTCAAGTTTAAATAGTAAAGAATACCAATCCTAGGGTATTAATGATGAAGAACAATACCGAAGCTAAAAATTACTGTGAATAGTAAATAAATGGGTAAAATGAGTTTTGACCCTTAATCTTTTGGAATCTAACAAAATAGATAGGTTAGTTGGATAGATTAGCATCTCCTACCCCAAAATCATATACTATATGAAGCAGAAATTCATTTCGGTTTGTAAACTGGCCCCGAAACGCCTCGAACGGAGTTGTGGGCCCACCCACGCTAATCCATAATGATCCAAGGTGGGCCCCACATATTTTTTGGCACCCCAGGGCAGGAGGACTGTAACACCCCGGATTTTGGCTAATCTGGGATTAAACGTCCTTAGGCTATGGGTCAATTAAAACACCTGAAAATTCGCTTAGAACCCAATTCCATAGCCAAAGAAATCACTTAGGATTAATTCCTTTAGAAAATAAGTGTAAGTTAGCTAGCGCGACGTTAGAATAGCTGGGAAATGGTCCCTGATCACTTTAAATACGTTCTACAAGGCCCAAAGCGAGTGGAACTAATGGTGCTATAATGCTCTAAAGCCTCGGATCAAACTCTAAACCGGTTTATTCTCGGGACCTCTTTGAAACTTTGTATTGGATCTAGACCGCGCGTCGAAAGTCCGATACCTACCATCTTAGACCGTTATGACCACTTAGCTGGGCTTAGCAATCATTTCGAAAATCAAGTCCAACTGACATTCTGAGGCTATTTCATTGAGCCTGGAGTGAAGAGAGTGAGAATAGGGTAGAGTTGTAATTTTGAAATTCAAATCTGGCACACAACTTGATGCATCAGTATTGAGCGTTCTGACATTTCAGAACTCAGCCAAATTATACCCTCGGATCAGGAAAAATTTCTATTTCATATCACGAGATTTGTAGACCTGATCTAGGTGCGATGACCGTTGAACTGAAATTGGACCGCCACGTGCGATCTGGGAACCCTACCGGTCTGAAAACTTGATGTGTGCTAGATCCAGTATGCATGAGCTTAAGTCCGACCGCATCTGGCCAGGGGACCCCCAGAAATGCTCTTTTGGACCGAAACAGCCCCGATTTGGTTACCGCTCAAGTGAACTTTGTTCCTGAGCCTATTTTGGGCATTTTTGAGCTTATAAAAGGGGTTGAAACCCTCACTCCTCTCTCCCATCCGAATTTGTAAAATCCCTAGATTGGGAGAGAGAAAAGGTGAGAGTTTGTGAGAGAAGGTGGGAGAGTTCTTCCTGCCACTTGTGCTACGTGTTGCACGTGCTAAAGCAACGCACCTCTATCGCTTTCTCGGCGACTCCTCCACTTTTCTAGGTAAGAAAGTGCCCTAAATAGTTGCTGATTTGGTGTTCCTCCATTTCCATAGCATGTTAGCTTATGGAACTTGTGTATTAGGTTCTCTAATCACCGTAGACGAAGCGTATACGCTCCGTTCGAACTCACACCCCAAAAAGGGAAAAGGTGCGGATATTAGACGCTTTGATTGACTGTTTCCAAAGCTTTCAATGTCGTTTAATAGTAGATTCTTGACGGCAACGCCGTTTGACATGTACAACATGCTGTCCGTTTCCTGTTTCGTAAATCAACGAAGAATATGAGATTTAAGGCATTTTAGTCATTTGTAGGAAGTACTGTTTTCATTCATAGTTTGCTGATGTGATTGACTTGAATTGTTGTCACATTAGAATGTTAGGAATGCGTGCATAATTAGTTTGGCGAAGAGATTCGCCTAAATGCGCATTTCGGGTCGACATACTATATGTAGACTCAAGTGTGTAGTGTAAGTGTTTGTATAAATGCTTGTATTAGTATGTATTGAATTAAATGGTGTTATGAATTAATTTGAGATTGATTTCTCAATTAATATGCTGATGTAAATGATTTCCTACATGTTAGCCGTATGTACGATTTCATTATATGTATGAAATGCATATGTTTGATGTTGCATTTAAGTGGTATGCTATAACATGTACTTGATGATTTCATTATGATTTAGTTGAGATTGAATTGTCAATTAATAGGCTAATGGAGAGGATTTCCTATATGTTGGCGATATGCATAATTTCATTATATGTGTGAAAGACGTGTAGGATGATTTACTTAAGTTGTACGTTATAACATGTGTTAACATGCTCACATGGTTGTATTTCATTTCCATTACTCTTACATGAATGCTGATGTGATTCCATGATTGTTTGGGACTATACTTAGTCCAGGCAGTCGGTAACCGAGCGAATTCGTGGTTAGTTTATCTTCGCCACGAACGACGCGTCGATGAACGCGAGCCGTGTTCTGGAGTTGGCGGCAGTGGTTAGGCCACACGAAGTGTTTTACGCACTTCATGTCATCAACTTGAGATGCGATCGCGCTAGTCGAGCCCATCAAGTAACCCGACTGGCCATTGTATGTTCACCCTACATGAGTCATAACTGCTTGAACCTAGGGTACTGAACTTACCATTGTAAACCCTGTTAACCATGGTACCTTGATCCACGAAGACTCATGAGCCGGGCATGGTGGTATGGGACACCGTGGTCGAGCTGTCGGCCTACGCTGGGGCCACAAACCTCCCCGTAGTGACCAGTGAGCACCTAGTCTCGTGAGCAGATTATGGTGGTATGGGACACTATATTCTTGCTGTCGGCCTACGCTGATCAGGGGACGAGTCCTTTGTAGTGACCGCGAGCGTATTCTGAGTCTACGGGAGGCGACGACCCTTCAGTAGCAGTAGAGTACAGTAGGCCTGTATTGATAAGGTGATGGGGGAGCAGAGCAACGAGTGCGTGCAACAGCCCTGGCAGCCCTTGCAGCGACCTACGAAATATACATCGTATGAGATTACTAGGAGTGACGACCCTAGACAGGATCTGTGTTGGGATTGATATAAGGGAAGTACCTTAGTTTCCCAATCCTGTTGTTTGAATGGACTAATAACAACTCAGAAATCATATCACCATAGCATTGCATGTGCCTGGAAGATGTGGAGCACTCTAGGGAGTGTGGCATGCCGTGGTCGTAAGATGTTGCCGTATGAGGGAGATCGTCGGTGAGGGCATACATCACGTCATGTCATAATTGCATTAACAACAGTATTAGGAATGTTTGAATTACTGTTTTACTATTATCGCATGATTGATTTGATAACATGTTAATCTTTGCTCTATTATTCCACTGAGTTAGCTACTCACTCCCACGTTACGGGACGGTGTTCCTGGACACCCACCAGACCTTTTTGTGATTGCAGATGATGGCGCGGCCTGCGAGGCGGAGCTGGACTTGATGATGATGAGGAGGATTCCTCCTTTATGCGAGTTCTGATTGACGGGATTACAGGGAGGTTGATTAGATATCTTGACACTTGTCATTTTATATTTTTAGCGCACTCATGTATATTCGTTTCATCTACTTTTGGAGTATACATGTATGTGTATAACCTGGTAACATGTTCACACTCTGGAGACATACAACAGTTTATATATGCTATGCATACTATCACAGTCTTCCGCTTGTTAATTTAACTGTCTCTGGAGTATGATATGCTGTTCTGGCTTAATCTCACTCGTGTTTAATACATTATCACAGACAACATTCAGTCATACGTATCTATGTTGCATAAATAACATTTTGGAACTCGGGAGTTGGGTTTTTGCTCGACCCCCCGATTTTCGGGATGTTACAAGGACCCAGCCCAGATGGCTGGGCATCGCCAAAACCAAGTTCGGTCTGCGAGGGCCTCGCCGGTCAACGGGCCAGGCTGGGTCCGGGCTTCAGGCCGACGCAGTTTGGGGGATAAGGTACCTCCCCTAGGTGTGGGTCGTCCCTTAAAACCTCCCCGATCAGGTACTTTCTTTACAAAGTGACCCTCCAAGATCTCCTTTCTCACCAAAATGCTTGATTTTTGGCAAAAATCACCCCCCCCCCCCCCCCAAACTCTTCATTCTTCCATTTCCAAGCACCCTCACTCCGCCCTTCAAATCTCATCTCAAACAAAAATCAATAAAAGCTACTTCCTTTAGAAATTTAATGAGAATCAACTAGCGCTGCGTTAGACGACCTGTGAAATTCTCACCAATCACTTTCAATACGATCTGCTAGAGTCAAAACGTATAGGATAGGTGACACTATAATACTGTAAAACCTAGGATCAAACTCTATTCCCTATTGCTCTCGGGAGCACCTTGAAACTTTGTATCGGCTCTAGACCGCACGTCGGAAGTCCGATTACCCTGAACTTAAACAATCCTGACCGCCTAGTTGGACTTGTCAATCACCTCAAAAATTAAGTCTAGATGATGTCCCACGATGATTTCCTTGAATCCAGAGTGAAGAGTGTGAGAAATGTTTGAAATTAATATAATTTATGAAATCTAGCACGTGTCGCTTGCGCGACATTTTCTAAGCGTTCTGACCGTCAGAATTTGATCAAATTTTACCCTCGGATCAGGATAGGTGGCCCTTACATTTCATAGTACTTGTGGCTCTGATCGAGTACCGGTAGCTGTTGAATTGAAACTGGTCCGCCACGTGCGATCTGGGAACACTAACAGACTGAAAACTTGATGTGAGCAGGATCCAGTATCCCTGAGCTTAAGTCCGACTGCATTCGGCCAGGGGACCTCCAGAAGTGCTCCGTTAGATCGGAACAGACCCGATTTGGTTATAACTTAAGTATACCTTGACCTGAAGTCTGTTTTGGTTATGTTTGGGCTTATAAAAGGGACTTAAATCCTTAACTTTCTAACTCATACGAATTTCCCAAAACCTAGAGAGTGAGAGAGAGAAAAGAGAGAGAAAGTAAGGGAGAAGCTGGTGATTCTTCCTGGGATCCTTCCTAGCCTTACTACGTGCCTAATCCACCCTTCTGCATCGCTTTTCCGGCGATTCCGGCTTCGTTCTAGGTAAGAAAACCCTAACCTTAGCCTGTTTTAGGAATTCTATCGATGCAAGTAGCGAAGTAGCTGACTTATCATGTGAATTAGGTCGTCATATCGACGTTGACGAAGCGTAGAGTTTCTATTCGATTCGTTACGCTTCTACGGCGAAAGGTGCGAATTTTAGACACTTAGATTACCTGTTTTTAAAGCTTTCAATGTCGTTTAATGGTAAATTACTGATGAGGATGCTATTTGACATGTACAACATGCTGTTCGTTTTTTATTCTGTATACGTACGAAGAATATGAGATTTAGGGTATTTTAGGTATTTGTAGAAAATATTGTATACGTACGTATTTTTTCGATATGATTGTCATGGGTATTTGTCGTGTATTTATACTAGTTATGGATGTATGATCTGTTTGGCGAAGAGATTCGCCCTAATGCACATATTGGCCGACATATGCTATGTAGACTAATGTGTGTAGACTAAGTGTTTGTTGAAATACCTAAATCAATATGATTTATGTCTGTCATATGTTTTGAATGTAAGAACATGATTGTGTGTACTAGACAACTCCTTGATATAAGGATCTGTCATATTATATGTTGAAATCAACATACGTCAAGTACGTTAGAATTGTGTGGACTAAGTGTTTGTATAAATGTCTGTATTAGTAAGTATTGAGTAAGTGGTGTTATAGATTAGCGTTGAGACTGGATTCTTAACCAATTTAATGATGCACATGATTTCCTCCATACTTGTTGTATTTGAATTGGTTACCTTATGTGTGAAATACTCGTGTTTGGTTAACTACTTATGATGTATGTTACAACATGCTGATAACATGCTGGAATTTCTTGTATTTCAATTCTGCCTCTCTCATCTGATTACTGGTTCACATCTTTGTGCTTGGGGCTATACTCTAGTCCAGGCAGTCGGTAACAGTTTAGAATTCATGATCGGATTCTATTCACCATGAAGGATTTGTATGACGAACTCGAGTCGTACTAGAGTCGTTGACAGTGGTTAGGCCACACGAAGTGCTTGTGCACTTCATGTCGGTCGATTCGATGTGCGCTCGCGCTAGTCGGACTCATCAAGTAACCCGACTGACCATTGTATGTTCACCTTGTATTCGTCATAACTGCTTGAACCTAGGGTACTGAACTTACCAGTGATAACCCTGATAACCGTGGTACCTTGATCCACTAAGACTCATGAGCCGGGCATGGTGGTATGGGACACCGTGGTCGAGCTATCGGCCTACGCTGGGGCCACAAACCTCCCCGTAGTGACCAGTGAGCACCTTAGACTCGTGAGCCGATTATGGTGGTATGGAACACTATATTTGAGCTATCGGCCTACATTGATAAGGTGATGGGGGAGCAGTGCAACGAGTGTGAGAAACAGTCCTGGCAGCCCTTTGTAGTGACCTCGAGCGTACTCTGAGTCTACATGAGGTGACGACCCTTCCGTAGCAACAAGAGTACAACTAGGCCTATATTGATAAGGTGATGGGGGAGTGGAGCAACGAGTGCGTGCAACAGCCCTGGAAGCCCTTGCAGCGACCTAGAAATATATCATCGTATAAGATTGCTAGGAGTGACGACCCTAGACAGGATCCTTGTTGGGAATGATATAAGGGAAGTACCTTAGTTTCCCAATCGTGTTGTATGAAAAGGACTAATAACAACTTGGTAATCATTACTCATATCGCACTGCATGTGCCTGAAAGATGTGGAGCACTGAGGAACGCAAGCATGCTGCGGACACAGATGGTGCCGCATGAGGGAGTATTTCGGTGAGGGCATCCTTCATGTCATTTCATCCATGCATTAATTACAGTATTTAAAAATATTTATTTTATTTACTTTATCATTATCGCATGATGGATTTGATAACATGTTAATCTTTATTTTATGATTCCACTGAGTTAGCTACTCACTCCCACGTTACGGGATAGTGTTCCGGACACCCACTAGTCCCTATTTTAGTTTCAAATGATGGCGCTGCTTGTGGAGCGGAGCTGGACTTGTATGATGCTGAGGAGGACTTCTCCTCCGTGTTTTGATCGACGGGATTACAGGGAGGTTGATTAGATGTCATGACTCTTGTCATTTTATATTTTTGGAGCACTCATGTATATTCTTTTCTTTCTATTTTAGAGTATACATGTATTTAGTTAACCTAGTAACATGTTCACACTCTGGAGACTTACAATCATTTATATATTTTTTTTATATATCACAGTCTTCCGCTTGCTAATTTAACTGTCTCTGGAGTATGATATGTTGTTTTGGCTTAGTCTCAATCTTGTTTAATGTCATTCTACAGACAACATGCATTTATCATTATCTATGTTGCATAAGTGATGTTCTGGAACTCGGGAGTTGGGTTTCTACCCGACCCCCAATTTTCGAAGCGTTACAGATGGTATCAAATCATGATTTGGATTAAACCGGACCTGGGTTATGGTAACACAACGCACACCTATGCACTCTGACTTAGGAAGGGGGCGATGGAATCTAGAAACCATATTAGAATCCCAAGTTTCGCCGACGGGCGAGATTAACTACCGAAGAATAGATGCATGTATAAGGTATTGGCCCTAAATTAGGTTTATTCCATGATTTTTAATACCATGTTTAGAATGTATATAATTAGAAGTAAATCCTAGGATTTTCCTTTTGAATTACACTTAGAAATTCTTCATCTTGGGATTTGGAAATCACATCTCCTACTTCCCAACACAAGACTCATTTTCCAAAGTCTATGAATCGATTTTAATCCCCTCCCACCCTCCTACCAAATATGTAATTCCTAATCCTGAGGTGGGATTAGCAACGCTATCCATTTAATACAACTTCATACCACTAGCCCAAACAGGCCCTTAGAATTTTGGACCTAGAGTTGGTATTCCTAGATTTAGAAAGATCTGACAGTATAGGAAACTTAATAAATTAATGATGTAAACCCTAAGACCTCCTTAGTTGATATGAGCATATGTGTAGTGCTCGAGCGCAGTTACGTTTAGGTTTGGGCAACTCAATTCCAATTAGGTGACCTTTCACCCTAAGTGATAAAATAAATTTCGTGTATTGGAAATGATATCAAATCATCTCGCTTATGAGCGTAGACTTTAGATTACAACTAGTGGATTACCACTACTTATAAGTTAAGACTAGGCTACTAGTTACTAAGGAATGTAAAAGACTAATTTTTCCAAGATAAGTGAAATATAGACTTAGTTAGTCGGCTTGATTAGGTTGAAGTGAGACCTCATTCTTTCGTTGAATCCCCATAATACTTATAGGCTTCTTTAATAACTCTTAGGGAGGTTGTTTGATTATAAACTATTCACGCTTGGAGAGAACTTATAAATCCCTTGGAATTAGTAATAGGTCAAATCAATACACCCCCTTAAAATTGTTTTCCCAAGGACTTATTACATTTGGGAACGCGGAATAAAGGAATTCCATATATAAGCGAAGTATTCGTGGTTTGAATTGACTTCTCAATCCTGGTAGTTACCAATGAATCCAATGCTCTGATCAAGCAGAAGATCGGCATCGGCTAGGATTAAGAACTGATATGACGAATTTTCTATCAGAGTCTAAGCAGAAAGTCTATGTATCCGACTCAGACCTACTACGCAACTTTTCTTCCGTGTTGGACCAACCACTTACAACCAAAAGTTTGTTAATTCGCCCTTGGAAAGTATTAAGAACATTTAGCTGATAGGGTATAGATATCTTGCCACAAACTCACATCCGACCCTGGAATTAACCACAACACCCAAGAGAAGTCCTAAATTATGCCTTGTTCCGACATGCGGATTAGGACATGGATCCTTGAGCCTTTAGAGTAGAAATAATTTTTAAGGGGGGTAGAACCTTATGACCTCATCTAGTAAGGCCAGCTAATACAACAGAAATCGCTTTTCAATCCATTTCCTTCAAAACTCGCCTTTCACCACCTCATTCTTTAAATTTCTCCAAGTACTTTCATATTAGATACGACTCTTCAAGTTTAAATAGTAAAGAACACCAATCCTAGGGTATGAATGATGAAGAACAATACCGAAGCTAAAAATTACTGTGAATAGTAAATAAATGGGTAAAATGGGTTTTGACGCTTAACCTTTTGGAATCTAACAAAATAAATAGGTTAGTTGGATAGATTAGTGTCTCCTATCCCAAAATCATATGCTATATGCCATAAAAATTCATTCCGCTTTGTAAACTGGTCCCGAAATGCCTCGAATGGAGTCGTGAGCCCACCCACGCTAATCTACAATGATCTAAGGTGGGCCCCACATATTTTTGGGCACCCCAGGGCAGGAGGACCTAGCTCAGATGGTCAGGCATCGCCAAAACCAAGTTCGGTTCAGCAAGGGCTTGCCGGTCAACGGGCCAGGCTGGGTCCGAGCTTCGGGCCGACGCAGTTTGGGGGGTAAGGTACCTCCCCTAGGTGTGGGTCATCCCTTAAAACCTCTCCGATCAGGTACTTCCTTCACAAAGTGACCCTCCAAGCTCTCCTTTCTCACCAAAATACTTGATTTTTGGCAAAAACCATCCCCCAAACTCTTCCTTCTTCCATTTTCAAGCACCCTCACTCCACCCTTCAAATCTCATCTCAAACAAAAATCAATAAAGGCTACTTCCTTTAGAAATTTAACGAGAATCAACTAGCGCTGCGTTAGACGACCTGTGAAATTCTCACCAATCACTTTCAATATGATCTGCTAGAGTCAAAACGTATAGGATAGGTGACACTACAATACCGTAAAACCTAGGATCAAACTCTATTTTCGATTGCTCTCGGGAGCACCTTGAAACTTTGTATCGGCTCTGGACCGCACGTCGAAAGTCCGATTACCCCGAACTTAGACAATCTTGACCGCCTAGTTGGACTTGACAATCACCTCAAAAATCAAGTCCAGATGATGTCCCACGACGATTTCCTTGAGTCTAGAGTGAAGTGTGAGAAATGTTAGAAATTAATATAATTTATGAAATCTGGCATGTGTCGCTTGCGCGACATTTTCTAAGCGTTCTGACCATCAGAATTCGATCAAATTTTACCCTCGAATCAGGATAGGTGGCCCTTATATGTCATAGTATTTGTGGCTCTGATCGAGTATCGGTTGCCGTTGAATTGAAACTGGTCCGCCACGTGCGATCTGGGAACACTACCAGACTGAAAACTTGATGTGAGAAGGATCCAGTATCCATGAGCTTAAGTCCGATCGCATTTGGCCAGGGGACCTCCAGAAGTGCTCCGTTGGATCGGAACAGACCCGATTTGGTTATAACTTAAGTATACCTTGACTTGAAGTCTATTTTGGTTATGTTTGGGCTTATAAAAGGGCCTTAAACCCTTAGGTTTCTAACCCATACAAATTTCCCAAAACCTAGAGAGTGAGAGAGAGAAAAGAGAGAGAAAGTGAGGGAGAAGCTGGTGATTCTTCCTGGGATCCTTCCCAGCCTTGCTACGTGCCTAATCCACCCTTCTGCATCACTTTTTCGGCGACTCCGGCTTCGTTCTAGGTAAGAAAACCCTAACCTTAGCCTGTTTTAGGAATTCTATCGATGCAAGTAGCGAAGTAGCTGAATTATCTTGTGAATTAGGTCATCATATCGACGTTGACGAAGAATAGAATTTCTATTCAATTCGTTACACTTCTACGGCGAAAGGTGCGAATTTTAGACACTTAGATTACCTGTTTTTAAAGCTTTCAATGTCGTTTAATGGTAAATTGCTGATGAGGATGCTATTTGACATGTACAACATGCTGTTCGTTTTTTATTCTGTATACGTACGAAGAATATGAGATTTAGGGTATTTTAGGTATTTATAAGAAATACGGTATACGTACGTATTTTGCCGATATGATTGTCATGGGTATTTGTCATGTATTTATACTACTTATGGATGTATGATCTGTTTGGCGAAGAGATTCGCCCTAATGCACATATTGGCCGACATATGCTATGTAGACTAATGTGTGTAGACTAAGTGTTTGTTGAAATGCCTAAATCAATATGATTTATGCCTGCCATATGTTTTGAATGTAAGAACATGATTGTGTGTACTAGACAACTCCTTGATATAAGCATCTGTCATATTATATGTTGAAATCAACATACGTCAAGTACGTTAGAATTGTGTGGACTAAGTGTTTGTATAAATGTCTGTATTAGTAAGTATTGAGTAAGTGGTGTTGTAGATTAGCGTTGAGACTGGATTCTTAACCAATTTAATGATACACATGATTTCCTCCATACTTGTTGTATTTGAATTGGTTACCTTATGTGTGAAATACTCGTGTTTGGTTAACTGCTTATGATGTATGTTACAACATGCTGATAACATGCTTGAATTTCTTGTATTTCAATTCTGCCTCTCTCATCTGATTACTGGTTCGTATCTTTGTGCTTGGGGCTATACTCTAGTCCAGGCAGTCGGTAACAGTTTAGAATTCGTGATCGGATTCTATTCGCCACGAAGAATGTGTATGACGAACTCGAGTCGTACTAGAGTCGTCGACAGTGGTTAGGCCACACGAAGTGCTTGTGCACTTCATGTCAGTCGATTTGAAGTGCGCTCGCTAGTCGGACTCATCAAGTAACCCGACTGACCATTGTATGTTCCCCTTATATTCATCATAACTGCTTGAACCTAGGGTACTGAACTTACCAGTGATAACCCTGATAACCATGGTACCTTGATCCACTAAGACTCATGAGCCGGGCATGGTGGTATGGGACACCGTGGTCGAGCTGTCGGTCTACGCTGGGGCCACAAATCTCCCCATAGTGACCAGTGAGCACCTTAGACTCGTGAGCCAATTATGGTTGTATGGGACACTATATTCGAGCTATCGGCCTATATTGATAAGGTGATGGGGGAACGGTGCAACGAGTGCGAGCAACAGCCCTAGCAACCCTTTGCACTGACCTCGAGCGTACTCTGAGTCTACGTGAGGCGACGACCCTTCCGTAGCAACAAGAGTACAACTAGGCCTGTATTGATAAGGTGATGGGGGAGTGGAGCAACGAGTGCGTGCAACAGCCCTGAAAGCCCTTGCAGCGACCTAGAAATATATCATCATATAAGATTGCTAGGAGTGACGACCCTGACAGGATCCTTGTTGGGAATGATATAAGGAAAGTACCTTAGTTTCCCAATCGTGGTGTATGAAAAGGACTAATAACAACTCGGTAATCATTACTCATATCGCACTGTATGTGCCTAGAAGATGTGGAGCATTGAGGAATGCAAGCATGCCGCGGACGCAGTTGGTGCCGCATGAGGGAGTATGTCGGTTAGGGCATCCATCATGTCATTTCATCCATGCATTAATCACAGTATTTAGGAATGTTTATTTTATTTGCTTTATCATTATCGCATGATAGATTTGATAACATATTAATCTTTGTTCTATGATTCCACTGAGTTAACTACTCACTCCCATGTTACGGGATGGTGTTCCGGACACCCACCAGTCCCTATTTTAGTTTCAAATGATGACGTTGCTTATGGAGCGGAGCTGGACTTGTATGATGCTGAGGAGGACTTCTCCTCCGTGTTTTGATCGACGGAATTACAGGGAGGTTGATTAGATGCCATGACTCTTGTCATTTTATATTTTTAGAGCACTCATGTATATTCTTTTCTTTCTATTTTGGAGTATACATGTATTTAGTTAACCTGGTAACATGTTCACACTCTGGAGACTTACAATCATTTATATATATTTTTTTATCTATCACAGTCTTCCGCTTGCTAATTTAACTGTCTCTGGAGTATGATATGCTGTTTTGGCTTAGTCTCAATCTTGTTTAATGTCATTCTTCAGACAACATGCATTTATCATTATCTATGTTGCATAAGTGATGTTCTGGAACTCGGGAGTTGGGTTTCTACCCAACCCCCGATTTTCGGGGCGTTTCATGTAGCCGTGCCCGATGAAAAAAGATGTGGATTATCTATATGACAGGTTGAGTAGCGAGACTCACTATTGAAGTGACGTCACCAAGTTATATGGATCATATCATGATGTATGTATTGTATCCACACCGTCCATCTATTTGGAGAGAACATTTTAAGGCATGATCCAAAGAATTAGGCAGATCGAAAACTATAATGGACCCCACCACGGAAAATAGTGGAGTGAGTTACACCCACCCGTTGAAACCTTCCTAAGGTCCACCGTAATGTTTATTTGAGATCTAATCTGTTCATAAGTTAACACAAACATTAAAAAAGGTAAAACACAAAAATCAGCTTCATTGAAAACTTTTGTGGCCATTAAAAATTTTTAATGGTGAGCGTCACTCTCTCCACTTTTTCTGTGGTGGGGTCCACTCGAGATTTGAATCTGAATCATTCTTTGGCTCATGACCTAAAATGGTCTCTCAAAATGGATGGACGGTGTGGATACAAAACATACATCATGGTGGGACCCACACAACTTAGTGACGTCACTTTAGTAGCGAGTTCGCTACTCGACCCGTCAGTACCGCATCCGCGCCCGATAAAAAAGGGCTCCGAACCCAATTTTTCATCCGGGAGACGCTGAAACCCTGTATTCTTCCCCAAATCTCCGAATTTCTCTGGATTTTTATTTTTTTTTCTCATTTTCTTCCTAAATCAATTCCGTTAACAATCTAATAGAAGAAAGAAGAAAAGGGAATCGAAATTTTCTTTACGGTAACCTACGAATGGCGAGCTTCGATTCAAATGGCCCACCAAATACAACTTCCAATCAGGGCAATCTATTCTACAGGTGTGAAAATCCACCCTATTGAAAGTTTTCCTCTCTCTCTCTCTCTCTCTCTCTCTCTCTCTCTCTCTCTCTCTCTCTCTCTCTCTCTCTCTCTCTTTCCAATTTTTTCAGAATATTTCTTCCGACGTGTTTTGTATCGTTGGACTGCGATACCGACACTATCGGCTAATATATCGGCCGATATTGCGAACACTGAGTGACAACTGGACTTTTCATAAAAAATCGATAAAATCGCTGAAAAATCGACGATATTAGGAAGAGAAAAGAAAAAAAAGAGTTTCGGTGTCGCAACTCTAGTGATACCGAAATTATCGGTAATAATTCAATAATATCGCCGATAATTTAAACACTGGTTGGGAGGAGGTGTGGCCTTATCCGCCCGAGTTAGGGGGCTATAAGCTAGGCTAAGTTTGACTAGCTCCCAAATGGGTCCGCTATCGATGAGTCGGGTCGGCATTGGTATACTACTGGCAAGTGGGTAGTGAGGTCTTTTCCACTCGCTGGGCTACGCGGCCGGCTAGGGCGGTAGCCAGTCTGGAGTGTACTAGACCCCGGTGATGATCACAGAGATGTACGATGCTGATATGTGAACTTATTAAGTAGGAGTTGCATACTCATTCATTCATTCATTATTCATTTGGGCTGGTGGTGCATAACTATTTATTATGTGTACCTTCACAACGGTTAGGATTTCGGTTGGGGTGCGTGACTAACTTGATGTTAGGAATTTACCACATTGAGTCTAACTATCCAAATTTAGGTATGAGACTGGTTTGGATAGAAGTCTCTTATGATGGACCCCATAGCCTGGGATACTATGTACTATCATCCCGAATTCACTCCAGCTTGTTCATTTCATTCGTACCGCATATTGCATTGCATCCACAGCATTTAGCATTTTGGGTCACTATGTTTCTGTACTTATATGACCTAAACAGACTTAGTAGGATTTACATATTGTATTGTACCCTCGCCATCTGATATTTGGCTATCTTTAACCCTTATTTGCATAATTGATTTATATTGCTTACTCTGATACTAGATGACTCATGGACTTGTCAGTATTTCTGCTTGCTCTGATTTGTATGACTTGTGGACTTATCGGTATCTCCGTTTACTCTGATATTACATTCTGAGCACACATATTCTACTCACACAGTTTTGCCCCCCACTAAGCTTTCTATAAGCTTACGCATGATAAATGCGTGCAGGTCGCGTTAGGTTTCAGCAATGACGAGCTTGGAGCATGCAGTGGACCTCTAGAGCTTTAATTTTTGATATATGTATTTCCCTTTCAGCATTGTATTCAAATGATTATATTAGTGGATATGTGATGATAATGTTGCCTTTGTGATTTGGGTAAACTTGTGGTTATACTTCTTACGAGAAAAATGTACGTTGGAAAAACCTCCTTATAGGATCCTAGGATCGGAATCTGGCGTATAGACACTGGGAGCTGAGAATAGGGTACTATAGAGGCTGTCAGCACCGAATTTGGTGATCGGGATTCCTATGAGTCCGATCTCCGAGTTTAGGGCATGACATAGAGGCTGGGAAGAACAGTTGGGATGAGTAGGTATAAGAGGCAGAGGTTGGAAAAATGGGTCAAGACGGGTAGGTATGGGATGTAGAGGCTGGGAAAATGGATCGGGATGGGTAGGAATGGGACGTAGAGACTGGAAAAATGGGTCTGAAGGGGGTCATGGATCAAATGAAATATCTGAAAAATCAGGATGGTTAGGCGAAAGGCTGGACAATGCATTAATGGCCCCTTGAAATGTAATTAGATCCTCCACATTGAATGTGGAACTAATTCCGATGGAGGGTGGATGATTTGCCACATACGCATTAAGACCGGTTCATTTTATAATTTTGAATGGTCCAGCACTACATGCGTGTAATTTTCGAACGGCTCCCTGAGGATACTGCTCTTGGCTGATGCGGATCATCACAGAGTCCCTTACATTGAATTTCTTAAAACATTTATGTTGGTCTACAGAAAGTGAGTAATATTCATTATTAGTCATGATCTTCTACCTAATTTCTTGATGCCATGAATGAATGTGAGATGAAAAAGCCTTTTAGGCTCTTACGGCCTATAGGACAGTGACATAGGGATAAGATCAATAGGTTTCCCAGGTTTATAATCAGTAATGACTTCATAAGGACTGAGACCTGCGGACTTATCAACAGAACTATTAAACACAAACTCGGCTATAGGTATTACGATGTCCTATGTTCTAGTGTGCTCTATATCCCTCCTAGGGGGGATTCATCCGGTAGATCATCAGGAATGACATCACGAAACGCATCCACTACCGAAATGGCCACCATAGGTAACTCTACAGTAGCCTCTAGTGCACTCTCTCTAACCACGAGGCCACACATGTTGTACCCCTCAAAATAATGGTCTTGTTATCCCTCATGGGATGGGGGTACGAGTGCACGCCCATGACTGATTCCTTAGCCACCTCTATTCATTGGTCTATCCTCCCGGCCTCCCGCCTAAGATTGGTCATCTTCCCTAATGGTAGGGTTTGTCTTAAGGGAGGCCTCTATTTGGTTAAGGCATTGATCTATACTTAGTTCCAAGCACTTACACCAAGACTCGATCTGCCGGGACAGCTTATTTAGTGACTCAATAGTTGTTCCATGTTTATTGTAGGGTGTTAACCCAAGCCACGACCCATATGTGTGGGCATACACTAACTTGCTCAACCTAAGGACCTTCTACGACAACTATATGCACCTAATGTAAATGTTATTCTATCTAGCTCCTATGATTGTCAAATTTTGTAGTATCAAAACTTCTTGGAATCTATATCTTGTGTAGTTCATCTTCATATTCAATATCATGCAATTCAAGTACAAGTTCAAGACATTCCAATTCAAGATTCTTACACAAGTTCAAGTACAACATCAAGTGATAGATCCAGCTTTTAAGCTTCAACTATGTCAAGTCAATGTACTTTACTCAAAGCTCAAGATGAAATTCAAGTCACAAGTACTTCCAGTTCAAGCTTCAAAGTACTTCAAGTTCAAGCTTCAAAGTACATCAAGATATCAAGCTTCATGTACTTCAAAGATCAACTATCAACCGAAGTGAATGATGATTAAATGTTCAAATATCCCTTATAAGGTATGAATGACCTTAGATTGACTATAGGTTAGGTCATATTGATTGCATACTTAAATTGGGTCACTATATAATTTTATAGGCTTTTTCTCGACTAGTATTAGCCTATGTTTGACTAGTCCTAGTACTGGCTCGACCAGTCCAAGAATTTTCTCGACCAATCCAAGGTTTAGTACTAATTTTCAGGATTTTTTGTTAGACCCTCGACCAGTCCTAGAGACTGCTCAATCAGTCGAGTGAACAGTGCTTGACCAGTCGAGCAGACTCAACTCAAAGTCTAGCACCATTTTTCGTCACACTCAACCAGTCGAGTGCTGTGCTCGATCGGTCATGAAGGCCACTCAACCAGTCGAGCAAACCACTCGACCAATCTTGGAATGGTCTTATCTTATTGCGCCTGAAATTTTGAATTCTTGTTGGTCCTTTGACCAGTCGAGCTGACCTCTAGGTCAGTCGATTTAACAGTTTCTACACTTATAAATAGCGCACGATTTTCAAAGTTTGATATGTCATTCAAGAAAAATCAAGACACCACTCTGAGAGATAAGTTTGTGATATTCTTAAGCTATTTAGTGCTCATTTAATATTCTCTTTAATTTAACTTTTTACATTTAATTTTGATATTCTATATTCTAATCTTATTTGAAGAAGGGATTTAAGTTTTCCCCTTTCTTATAATCAAAATCAAACCAAGCTAGCCCAAAGTGATTTAATCTAAAAATCAATTAGAACTTAGAAACTTTTCAAAAGTGAGTGTGGACATTGAACATCTACGTTGATCATCTTCTTCGAATTGGTTCTACCGGGCATCATCAAAGGAGAATATCCAGATAAGTATATTTACACTTCTGTAAATCTAACTTTGGTTTTTTTGAGATTGTGCCAGAAAAAATCTCTCTTACTTTTTGGTTTGTCTGAGGTGATCTAGAAAACTCAGAGTGTGGGGTTTTTAAATTGTGTAAGCCCACTTGAAAGACACAATTGTGAAGGTTTTAGTTGAACCTTGAAAAACTTATTTCATAATGAACGCCAGTATCCACTGTGTGAGGATATTAGGAGTGAAGTAGTTGTGTGGCTGTTTTTCTAAACAATTGGTGTACACAAAAGCAAACCACTATATTTCCTAGTGTTGTGGTGGATGGTTGATTGTGGCATTGTGTGAATGTTGTAATTTATTTTTAAGCCTTTGTGGAAAATGTTGCAATCTCTTTTATGTAAGTGTGGGAATGTTGTAATAGCTTCATTTATTTTCTTTACTATTGTTATTTTCCTCTGTATTCGTTTGGGATTTTGATACAGAGACGGTTCTAGAAATTAAGTTGTCCTAGCATAAGCTATTGGTTTTTGGTGTAAGGTTGTCTTTAGAACAACATCTGTATCAACTTCTTAATACTTGTACATTTGAGGTTGTTATTCATTTCTGCTTTGTGGGATTGTTGAGTGTTATCTTTACTTATATTTGTTTAATTCCGCATTTAATTTTTTAATTTGGTATAATCCTATTCACCCCACCCCCCCCCCCCCCCCCCCCCCCTCTAGGATTCTTAACTCAGCCTTTTCACCTAAAAGAAACTAAATGAACCTATGAGACTCTATATGAAGGAAACTACACACCGTTACTAATATTCAGCAATATAGTTGTCAAAATAAGGGAATAACAGAAAGTTACAGCAATGTGAATTGCTAACTTACTGATAATCAGAAATTTCAGCAACTAATATCAGAAAATATGGACTTCTAAGCAGCTATATATGATGAACTAGATGTATGATGGACTTAAACAAACTAAATCCTAAATATATGATGTATTCTCATATAAGAACCTTAAGCTCTGATACAAAATTTGATGCAGGACATGAAATTTAAGTATGAGATACAAGAATTCAAGCTTAGATCATACCAATTTAGAAACAATTACATAAATTCCATATCTCACATGACAGTCCAAATCATTCAATTAAAAGGGAAATCTATGCAGGTCCAGGCTAACATAGGCTAGGACTAGACCAATAAAAATTATAAACTAAACGATGTCAAAGGAAAATAGAAATCAACCACACATGCATAAAAATTAGTCCCTAATCCAAGGGATTCCTCAATTTCAATTTAAGGAACCCTAGGGTGATGAAAATGGCAAACAATTTAGGAAAAATGCAATCTAGGTTTAGGGTTTATGAAGAAAACATGTATGAGGAGGCAAAAAGGGATAAAACCTGAACCAAAGACGATTTTCACGTGTGAACAATGGGCCTAGGGTGCTTGCACGTGTGAGTGGGCATCGATTTCGAGAAATCCCTCCTTATCCCTAGTCGGCTGGGGGTAGGCTCTAAAACCCTGAAGTTTCAGGTTGATCCGAGCGGCGGCTTGTGCATAGTACTCCGTCGAAGTTTCTGACCTCCTGTAGGGCCAAAATCTGAAAAACTGTTGTAATGAAGAAACTAATGCAACAAAGGATGAATTTAAAGCACGGATGGTGGTGAAAGATGGGAAAAAAATATGATGGAAGATGGGATGAATCGGAATCGATGTGGCTTCGCACCACGGTAGTTAGCCCTTCGAAAAGGGAGGGATTCGCACCCACTTTTGAATTCTTTTACAACTCACGAAGAGAGCAGAAAAAATAAAGCTGGAATTTTTATTAAACTTGAATGAATCAAAAGAACTACAAGGCGTGCCTATTTATAGAGAAAATTAAATCTATACCTATAAACTCGCGCCATGTGCGCAACCTATTACTTGACGATGAAGTAAACTAAAATAAAAATCAAACAAAGAAATCTAAAACGTTCATGATGTTTTAAATAATAACAATAAGTAAAACCTAAAATATAAAATCAATCCGACTAGTGGGCCACGATCATGAGATCCCATGATGAATTTTCTTGACTAACAGGTCCACTCTTTTAAATCAAACTTCATCTTCTAGCTAGGAGATCCTATATAGACGTCGTCATCAATCTAAATAGAAGGCGGGGCCCTCCTTCTTATGACGTACGAGCATAGGAGGTGTGGTGTGAGCGCAGTGTGGATGGCATGCGAGGGATGTCCCCATCAATATGGTCGCAGGTGAAATCACCTGTAATATTCAATGGTCGCCACTAATCTATTTATCAGCCAATCATCCCCTGGGAAGCATTCATCACTGAGATAATAGCCATCCTTATTCCTTGGACCGGCTGACTCACTTAGTTGGGTAACATCGTTCACATCCTGACCACATAGCACAGGTTATAAAACTTTCTCGACCGTGTTAATGACCAATTGTTCCTCCGACTGGGGAACCCTCCAGACGCTTTTGACTACACTGCTTTCGGCCGAGATGCACCCTTGACCTTTGACGATTCTTTTCTCATAGCTACCCTTGCCTCTGCTGGTGACATTAAGTTTGAGTCATTACTTGTGGAATAACTGGGAATTTATGGTGCATGACCTGTTTCCATACTTCCTTCTAGGTTGGCGGAGGTTTAACCATCCTTTAATTCGACACTCTACCCTAGGGATAGTGATCGGGTGGTGGAAGATTTCCTTGAGACTGATGATGACTGCCTCCTTTAGCCCTTCTTGGGGCCATGTATTGACCTTGCGTCCCTGGTCGAGGAGGCCTCCCCAACATAGGATAGTCCTTTTGGCACATCGGTCCCACAATTGTGAACCTTGACTATCTTGCCGAATAACCCTCAATCGCCTGACAATTGACGAGGAAGGTGGATATTACCCTTACCCTGATTGTCGGGACATGCCTTCGCGGTTAGCTGGTTTGAGATCGACCCTCTGTCGCAGACGATCAGCCCTTCATAAGTTCGTTGTAGCCATATTGACCTCAACATTACGTGGGAATTGATCGGTATCGATCAACATCGCTTCCTCACCTTTTTAAGAGAATTTTAGTAACTCATGATCAATGTTATCCTTAACCACCTTCCTAAATACAACACATTTGTCAGTCGAATGGGAACGAGTTCCGTACCATTTACAATACTCATTTTTTTGTAATTTGTCGACTAAGGGTGTCTTGTGGTTTATAACTTATAAGTATCTTGATAAACTTCTTGGCTAACAAATTTTAAAATATCTCATCGGCCCACGTGATATCAAAAGTATACATTTTTTGGGCCTTTGTGTAGTCGACGTGGTCGATTCCTCCTTGACCAACACTGAGCATACGAGTGGCTTCTTCACCACTATTTCGGCAATCACGACTTCATAATTTAGGTTATGATAACATGTCCCAATTGAGGAGTTCTTCTGCCTTACACCTTCCTAAAGAAGTTCTTCATACCTAGAGACTTTCCTAGTTTAGTCATATAGGTCCATGAATTTCGTTCCAATGAATTTCTTATGGATTTTGTATTCAAGATTATCTCGCGCAAGCTACATAAATTTGACCTCGGTCATAAAGACGTTAAACCAACTATTTGCTTTATTGAATCGTGCAATATAGCTCTCGCAATTTTCTCCCAATAACTGTTGGAAATGGGCGAGATCGGTCATGGTTATTTCCCTATTCTTAGAGAAAAACTGAGCATGATAATAATACTTGCCACTGAACCCAATTTGGTAATAGGTTGGAATACCCCACATGAAGGCTGATGCTTTCAGTAAATGACCAAATAATTACAGCTTATGATAATAATACTTACTAGCTTCCCACATTACATGGTGAATCCACCAACATGCTCTATGGTTGATTGGCCTGGATCACCTGAAAAAAGGGCAAAGTCCAATCAATAATTCATCAGTAATGAATGTTACTGGTCGATCCATTTAGGATAGGGCTTACGATAAACCAGGATGGTGTTACGGCCAAGTACTTGGCTTGCCACTTCCTAAACCATCTGCAAGATTTGGTTGCGATCCACTAACGGAGGTTCTGCCATCGGTGGTGGATCAAGGCCTACTCGATTTAGTCCCTCTTGTAACAACAAGTTCCTAGGGAATTGCTAGAGATTATGCCCTCCTAGTAAACCTTGTTTCTGAACTTCATGAACGGAATTCTTAGCTGTAACACCCTAGATTTTTGCCAACCTAGAGTTAGACGTCCTTAGGCAATGTGTCAACCATAACACTCTCAAAGCTTAATCCCAAAGTCTAAAAATCACTTTTCAACCCATTTCCTTCAAAATCTCACCTTTCACCACCTCATTCTTTAAATTTCTCCAAGTACTTTCATATTAAATACAAATCCTAAAGTTTAAATGGTGAAAAACTATACTTAAACTAAAACTTAGTTTAAATGGTAAATATATGAATAAAATGGGATTTTGACTATTGATTTTTTAGAGTCTCATGATATAGATAGTTTATTTGAATATATTAGATTTTTCTATGTCAAAATCATATATTGTACGTCGCGTAATTCATTCTGGTTTGCAAATGAGACCCGAATATGCCTCAACGGACTCGTGGGCCCAAACGACACATTTCAGGGGGACTCGGGGTGGGTCCCACATGTTTTCGACATCCCCGGGGGGGGGGGGGGGGGGGGGGGGGGAAGACATCACCCCTAGGGTGACACCTCACCTAAATTTCCAATGACAAGAGAGGGGCTCGCCGATTTGGCGAGGCCTCGTCCATACAGCGAATTAAGCAGCCCATTTTCTGCGCATTTTGTCCAATTTTAAAAAATCATATCTCCCTCATTATAACTCCAATTTAGGTGATTCAAAAATTAGATTGAATCTAAATGTGTCTAGTTTTATATAAAAAAAAGTGAAAAATATAATGAAATATTTAATATAGTTTAAAGTAGGTCATTATGACAACTATCCGAAAATCATTTGTTGGATAGCTGCTGCTTCTTGAATTTTTAAAATTTTTCTACAAAATGAAATCTCATGAAATTTAGTGGAGATGGGGTAAACTTGATGAAGAACTATTAAAAAAATAATTAAAATAATATACTAACTAAAAGTACCAAAAATAGGGCATAGAATGGCCCTAGGACCGTATTCTGTCATAATTAGGGTAGAATTTGGTTAAGTACTAAACTGAATACTCAGTATAATTAGCTTGAACCACTTTAAATATGAACTATAAGACCCAAATTGAGTAGGACCACTAATGCTACATTACCTAAAAACTTAAGATCAATCTCTAAACCCAGTTGCTCTTGGGAGCATCGTGAAACTTTGTATCGGACCTGGACTGCACGTCAAATGTCCGATACCAACGAACTTAGACGAATATGACCGTCTTGATGAACTTTAAGACCACCTCAGAAATCAAGTCCAGATGGTATCCCGTGATGATTTGCTTGAGTCCGGAGTGAAGTGTGTGAGAAACGTGAATATTTTAAGAAATTAAATACAAATTTAAACAATCTGAATCATGTCGCTTACGGATCGATTATAAGCATTCAGACCGTCAGAATCTGACCCAAATACATCCTCGGATCATGGGAAATGTCCCACACATGTCAGTGCACTTGTGACCTTGATCGAATACCGGTAACCGTCGAACTGAAACTGGTCTGCCACGGGCGATCTGTAAATCCGATCGGACTGAAAACTTAGCTTGACTTAGATCCAGTGTCAGGAAGCTTAAGTCCGATCGCATTCAGCAAAGGGGCCTTCAGAAGTGCTCCGTTGGATCGGAACAGGCCATATTTGGCTATAACCTAAGTGTACCATGGCCCCGGGGCCATTTGTGTCAGTCTTGGGCCAATATAAGGACCATAAATCCACCCCTCTCCCTCCCATACGAATTTCAAAACCCTAGGTAAGAGAGAGAGAGAAAAAGGGAGAGGAAAAGAAGAAGGAAGAAGGGGGAGTTTGTGAGGAGTTTTATTGTAATCCTTCCCTGTTTCTACGCACACTGAATCGCCTCTCTTTTACGTTATTCTACGAACTTTGAGTTCGATTTGGGTAAGTAAACCATAACCCTAATCTGTCTTAGGGATTCAAATAGAGTAGATTGTGAAATAGCTGACCTATTTCATAAATTAGGTAGCCGTTGTGCCATAGACGAAGGTGTTGTAGACGAACCGAGTTCATAGTCGGCATACCAGTGAAAGGTGCGAACTATAAACGTTTAGGTTATGGTTTTCAAGGCTTTCAATGTCAGGAATGATGTATGTCTGACTTGATTGCTATCACACATGCTAGATATGATGTTTTCTGTATATTACATAAATATATATACTCTGTTGATTTTTAAATGCATTCCATGTGTTTGTTGAATTGCCTGAATGATTATGGAATTATGATTTGCACTTGTTATGATTGATGCTTAGAAATACATGATTAGTAGATGTGTGGCAACTCCTATGTGGAAGGAATTGCTGTAATAGGTGTTTAACTAAGCTATTACATGTATGTGAATGTGTGTAGCCTAAGTGTTTGATAAAATGCCTGAATGAGAAAATGCACTTTGTAATGTATTTAATGAGGATGTTGAGATGCGATCCTTAATCCCCTCATGCATAGTTACAGTTTCCTCTATGTAACCTATCTTACTACTATGTGATTTATGGGCGAATTATCTATGTATGATAACATGTTTAATACGTGTTTGTTGAAATGTTTGTATGCATTTGGAATCTGGATTTGTGATTGTCATGATTAACTGTCGTAGGTACATGGTTGTTATGTATGCGACAACTCCTTGGCAAGAGGATTTACCCCAATACGTATTATGACCAACATACGTGATGTATGTTGAAAAGTGTAGTCTAAGTGTTTATAAAATTGTCTGAATGAGTTAGTAGTTAGTAAAGTGTGATTTATAAGGGAGTTGAGATATGAATCCCAACTACCTTAGATATGTTTATAATTTCCTCTATGTATTGTATAGCCCGCTTCTTCATGTTTAACTGTGTGTATGATTTCCTCCATGTACTGTATATTCATGTTTAAGTTATATTCCATAACATGCTGACATAATTGTAGGATTTGACTTGAGTATTCATTACTGATTTCTTATCTCATATGCTTAGTTGTTATGATTGCACGCAATTGGGACTATATCGTAGTCCAGGCAGTTGGTAATAGGCCTTATTTTAGTGGTTGAAGTTGTTTCACCACGCAGGATGTGTTTGATGAATCCGAAGCATACTTGGGGTGTCGACAGTGGTTACGCCACACGGAGTGCTTATGCACTTCATGTTGATCAACTTAACATGCGCTCGTCCTAGTCGAGCTCGTCAATTAACCCGATTAACCCAATGTATGTTCACCATGTTTGGATGTTACTGCTTGAATCTAAGGTACTAAACTCACTAGTGAAACCCTGTTAACCTTGGTACCTCGATCCACTAAGACTCATGAGCCGAGCATGGTGGTATGGGACACTGTGGTCGAGCTGTCGGCCTACACTGGGGCGACGAGCCTCCTCGTAGTGACCAGTGAGCAACCCAGACTTGTGAGCTGAATATGGTGGTATGGAACACTGTATTCATGCTGTCGGCCTACTCTGATTGGTGACAAGCCCTTTGTAGTGACCTTGAGCATACCTTGAAACTGCATGGGGGCGACAAGCCTTTTTATAGTAACTAGGGTATAAATAGGCCTATATTGATTGGTGACGAGCCCTTTACAGTGACCTAAAACCATAACATCATATGAGATTTACTAGGATTGACGACCCTAGAATGGATCATTGTTTGGGAATTGATATAAGGGAGGTACCTTAGTTTTCCAATCCTGTTGTATGAAAAGGATTAATAAGAACTTGGTAATCATGTTCATGCACTATATTGCATGTGTCGTTTGGCATTAGGTAGAGCACTAAGGAAGTGACTGATATGCGCGGCTGTGAGATGAAGATCGCAGAGGGAGTGCAGGCGAGGGCATGCATCATTTATACATACCATTCTTGCATTAACCAGAGTACTTAGGGATGTTTGATTGTATTGCTTTATCATTACTGCTTGACTGAATTGATAACATGTTAACCTTTATTTTATTGTTCCACTGAGTTGATCACTCCCACGTTACGGGACAGTATTTGAAACACCAACCAATCCCTATTATAGTTTCAAATGATGGCGATGCTTGCGAAGCGGAGCCGGACTTGTATGATGATGAGGAGGCTTTTTCCTATATGCACCTATCAGGCGGGTTTATGTAGACCATGTTCTGATCGACGGGGTCACAGGGATGTTGATTAGATGTCATTATACTTATTATTTTGCACTGTTGGGAACACCCATGTATATTCATTTGTTCATTTTGGAGTATACATGTATATAGTTAACCTGGTAACATGTTCACACTCTAGAGACTTACAACAGTTTATACATTTTATATATTTATCACAGTCTTCTGCTTGCAAAATTTAACTGTCTCTGGAGTATGATATGCTGTTTTGGTCTAATCCCACTCATGTTTACTGCACTAATATGAACAACATTCAATAATCATTATCTATGTTGCATAAATGATGCGTTGGAACTCGGCAGCTGAGCTTCTACTCGACCCCCTATTTTCAAGGCGTTACACTAGCCTCCTGCTCTGTTGTCTAAAATTGACGGGTGGCAGAACATTTTGTATCTCCTGAACTGGAATTGGTGGTGAGTTCTGCTGTGAGGGGAGGCATCGGTGATGGTTGGACCGTATTACTAATTGAACTTCCCTCTACATTATACTATATTGTCGCATGTGTTCTTTCAACCATCATAGCCATCAATCGAGGCATGGCCTTAGTCTACCCAGCCATGTATCTATTAGTATTCTTAGTTTGAATACGGAATTTCTCGGCATGGGCCCTTCCATGTTCTTGAACATGTTGGATGCTCAATTGTATATTTTGGAGTGCGACCGTTATCTCTTCACGAGAAACAGTCCAAGAGGTCGAAGCCCCTGCTTGATTCCTGGTACTGAGTGTTAGACTATTATTCAAATTTAAATTTTCAAAGGCCACTTAAACTGGCACATCCTCGGTCGGAGGTGGTGCAGTTGGCATGAAGGGTTCAACCCCAACGATTTGATTACTCCTTCTATTCATGTTTCCGATTGGCAACGTCGCATCGATAAATTCAATTGTATATTTCAGAGTGCAACCATTATCTCTTCATGAGAAACAGTCCAAGAGGTCGAAGCCCCTGCTTGATTCCTGGTACTGAGTGTTAGACTATTATTCAAATTTAAATTTTCAAAGGCCACTTAAACTGGCACATCCTCGGTCGGAGGTGGTGCAGTTGGCATGAAGGGTTCGACCCCAACGATTCGATTACTCCTTCTATTCATGTTTTCGATTGGCAACGTCGCATTGATAAATTAGAGATAAGGACCCATTGGGTGTTCCAAAAACCTTGTTGGTGCTCAATTTTCAGTTCTGATCATCTGATAAGTGCGGGCATGCCATAATTGAATTTACAGCTCAATTCAAACTGAACAACTATGACCTGAAGTGCGGAGATAGGCAAATACATAGTATATGACCGAGATCGAGTGAGATAAGTCACCTATTTAGCCAATCGCACAATATGTGAATATGATCAGGCAATATTCAAAGAGTAGGATTTGTCATCCAATGATGGGTTACACCTTTACCTTTGGTACGAAATGACTTTTCAATATAGATAAAAGAAAAAAAAAAGAAAGGAAACCTTACAGTCAGTCGCTGTGATCAACTACAAAACACCTTACTAGATGGATAACTGGATCCAGCATATGAGCGTAGATCCAAATTACAACTAAGATTATCAGCTACTTGATTAATGCAACTGATTACACTATGGAATGTAAACAGCAGACTAAAAGTAAAAGGATTACACTAAGAAATGTAATTGGTTGCCAGAAAAGTAAAGTGATTACACTAAAGATTGTAAATGATGGGTAATTAAAATGATAATTTAAATATATTGGGTTTGATTGGGTTGGTATGAGATAAAAATTTCTACTAAATTCCTTTATTATTTATAGCCTTAATCTAGCCATCTAGATGCTTCTCACATTCTGACGGTTACCGTAACCGTTTAACACGTCTTAACTATCCCCACTTCTACTCCTTCCATCTATCTGTAATTGCTTCTACACAATCGTTCTTCAGTCGATCACTTAGTGGACAATGTGGTATTGCTCAATGTGCTCCAGTTGTATTATCATGGAATCCTCTTCATATACCCCAAAGATCTCCAAATACACTACATAAATCCATTCAGATCACACGTAACTCGCTCTGATTAGCTTTTGTAAGAATTGATGACAATGGGTATGAACACGACCCAGTTTATGTTTATTTTTTTTAATTTACATTGTTTGGTATTAGAAAACTTATGTGGACTCATCATGATTTATGCGTTTTATTCAGGTTGCCTGTTCCTTTTGCCAACTCATTTTAGGGCATGATCCAAAAAATGAGTTAGATCTAAATCTCAGGTGACCTGTATCACTAGAAACAACCGTTATCATCATTAAAAACTTAGTTGAGTTCACTGTAATGTTTACTTGCCATAAAACCTATTGATTAGGTAAAAAAGACCTAAATGAAGGAAAACACAAATAAAAGCTTGATCCAAAACTTTTGTGGCCCAAGAAGTTTTTAATGATGGGCATTCAACTAATACTTTTCCCGTGGTGTGGTCCACTTGAGGTTCAGAGCTGCCTCATTTTTTTATAATGCTCTAAAATGAGTTGACAAGATGGACGGTGTGACGCCCTGAAAATCGAGGGTCGAGTAAAGGCTCAAGTCCCGAAATTCGTTACATCACTTATGCAACATAGATAATAGTGATTAAATGTTGTCTGTGTTAGAGTATTAAACATGAATGAGATTACACTAAATCAGCATATCATACTCTAGAGATGATTAAATTAAGCAAGCGAAAGACTGTGATAGATGTATAAAGTATATAAGTAGTTGTAAACCCCCAGAGTATGACCATGCCACCAGGATGAATATATACATGTATGTTCCAAAATATACAAAATGACTAAATGTAATGTCCTACTAAATTGTATCCTTGTAATCCCATTGACACAACTTTAGGTCTACATAGACCCGCCAAAGAGGTGCACGTAGGAGAACTCGTCACATAAAATTCCGGCTCCGCTTCGTAAGCATCACCATCATCTGCAGCTAAAACAGAGTCTGGTTGGTATTTTAAAACACTGTTCCCGAGTGAGAGTGCGCGATTAACTCAATGGAGCTATAAGGCAAAAAATATATTATCAATTCAGTCAAGCAGTAATGATAAAGCAATACAGGAATCATATTTATATCCTCTTGTTAATACAAGAATGGTATGCGATAATGATGCATACCCTCACCTGCACTCCCTCGGTGACATTATCTCACGATCGCGGTATGCACCACTCCGGACACGTGCACTTCCTCGCCAAAGCACATGCAATGCGGTGCCTGATCGTGTTAGCCAATACTTAATTAGGTTTATTCATACAGCAGGTTCGGAAAGCTAAGGTACCTTCCTTTATATCATTTACCCAAACAATGATCCATATAGGGTCATCAATCCTAGTTCATCACATACGATAGGCAAGTTATAGGGCAACATCACCCCTGATTTAAAAGCAGTGGACAGGCAAGTTCAAGTCACTACAGGAAGCTCGTCACCTCAGCGTAGGCCTAGTTTATACTTGAGGTCACTAAGAGAAAGGCTCATCATCTTATGTAGGCCGACAGTTCGAATACAGTGTCTCATACCACCGTATTCGGCTCACGAGTTTTGAGTTGTTCACTGGTCACTACGGGAAGGCTCGTCACCCCAGCATAGGCTGACAGCTCGACCACGGTGTCCCATACCACCATGCCTGGATCATGAGTCTTAGCGAATCGTGGTACTAAGGTTAAACGGGCTTTTCACTAATAAGTGGTACTTTAGATTCAAGCAGTGGCGTCCATACATGGTGAACATACATTAAGCCAATCGGGTTGCTTGACAAGCTTGACTGGTATGAGCGCACGTTAAATTAATAGACATGCAAGGCATATGCACCTCTCATGGCCTAACCACTGTCGATAATCAGCAGACGACTCAGATTCATCAAACATGTCTTGTGTGGTGAAACGACTTCGACCACTAATTTGAGAATCATTACCGATTGCCTGAACTACGTAGTAGTCCTAAACTAACTCAAACATAGCATGTGGACACATGTGATATTCATAACAACATTTAACAAACAATACCAATATAAAACTCATTTAAGCATTTTAACAAAAACATATTGCACATGTTGTCGTAAATAGGCATTTCATTCATAAATCACGTAGTAGCAAGATAGGTTACCTGAAGGAAACTGTAACTATAGATAAAGTAGTTAAGAATCTTATCTCAACACCCTCATTAAATATATTTCAACAAGTATTTTTCTCACTCAGGCATTTTATCGAATACTTAAACTACATATATCAACATTCATGTAATAAATTTGTTATAACATATACTATAACAAATCCTTTCATAAGGAGTTGCCACACATACAACAATCATGTATTCCAAATCAATAATCAGGGCAAGCACAAATCATGACTCCATATACATTTAAACATTTCAATAAACACATGGAATGTATTAAATTCAACATAGTTCATATATATGTGTAATATACGGAAAGCATCGCATCTAAGCACATGTGACAGCAATCAAGTCAGTCATAAATCATTAACTGACATTGAAAGCCTTGAAAACCATAACCTAAACATTTATAGTCCACACCTTTCGTCGATATACTCGTATAAAACTCAGTTTGTACACTACGTCTCCGTTTACAGCAAAACAGCTACCTAAATCATGAAATAAGTTAGCTATTTCACTAATTGCTCTATTTAGATTCCTAAAACAGATTAGGGTTAGGATTTTTTACCTAAAAATGGAGTTGAAATTGCCGATATAGCGACACGGGAGAGGTGATTCGATACGTGGAGCGGTGGGAATGAATCCCAACAACAAACCACAACTCTCTCTCACTTCTCCTCACTCTTTCCTCATTTTTTCTCTCTTCCCTCTCCCAGGGTTTAGGAAATTCGTATGGAATGAGAGGGGTGGGTTTAGTGCATTATATAGGCCCAGATGTGATGTAAATGGCACCAGGGCCATGGTATACTTAGGGTATAGCAAAAGGGTGGTTGTTTTGAGCCAACGGAGTTCATCTGGAGGTCCATTTTCTACACACGGTATAGAAAAAGTTCCCTGACAATGCATCTATAGTAGGTTAAGATTTTGGTTTGATCGAATTTATGGATCAATCGCGGAGGACCAGTTTCAGTTCAACGTCTATTGTCACTCGATCAGGGCCACAAGTACACTGACATGTGTAGGGAAATTTCCTTGATCCAAGGGTGTAGTTGGGTCAAAATCTAACGGTCTAAAACCTTAGATGTAGCCTGTAAGTGAAAGGCTCAAATCACTTAAGTTTGAGTTCATTTTCTAAAGATATTCGCATTTCTCATACACTTCGCTTCAGGCTTAAGTTGTGCATTTTTGGATAGTATTTGGACTTGATTCCTGCAATGGTTGTCAAGCCCAGTAAGGTGGTCATAACCGTATAGTTTCGTGGTAATCAGACTTTCGAAGCGCAATCTAGGTCTGATACAGGGTCTCAATGTGCTCCCATGAGCAACTGGGTTTTGAAATTGATCCTAGGTTTTTAGGTAATGTAGAGTTAGCGATTCTAATAGTTTTGGGTCTTGCAGTTCGTATAGAAAGTAATCCAAGCTAATCTACTAATTAATTCAGTTTAGTACTTAATTAATTTTTGTCTAATTTCTAAAGGATGCGGTCTTTAGCGATTTCTACCTGAAGTGATACTCGGGTCTTTGTACGAATTTTTCTGAGACGTTACAGACGGTTGGCATGGATGAAACACATTACATCATTATGGGCGCACAACACCGACCAGTACCAACCACGACACTTGAGGGGTCATTGCGAATTCAAGCCCTGTGTTTTTCGCTCATTCAGGTCGAAATCAACTTATGAACGGGTTGGATGACATATAAGTAGTGTTCGAAGTATCAATATCGCTACAAGTTTCGTTGGCTAGGGATACAGAAACAATATCAATATCGTCGATAATATTGTTGATAACTAGAAATGCGAGGAAACATAAGAAAAATGGTTAAATTTTTAGTAGAACTTAATGAGATGCTAAAATACATATTTGCATATTTATGAATAAAAAATTACAAAATATGCGTACATAATAAGTTTCCATTTAATTGGGTCCTAAAAGCATGTGCCGTGTAACAAATCAGTATCCATCCCATCCATCCCATCTAACCATTCATCCAACATTCCATCTAAACATTCAATGATATTTCAAAATATCGATACCACATTATGTTTTGCTAAGAAATCATTAACAACAAGAAAGGAAACGAAAGATTGTGGCATCAATATCGTACATGTTTGCAATAATGATAATATTGAGATATTATCGATATTATTAACGACAAATTGAACACTGCATATAACCATATGCACATAAAAAAATTTAAAAAGATTTTTTTAAAAAAATATATTTTTAATAAATAATTTTTTGGTGATATCGATATATTGACAATGTTATGGAAATATCGGTGATAGACTTGTGATAAAAGTGTCACTTAAAATTTACATAGTAAAAAATATTGGCAATGTGTCGGCGACATTGATACATTGGCGATACAAGTATTAAAGTCTCTTGATATACATTGATACGCTATTGCCTAATGGCTGGAGCTTTTAAAGAAAGTGGTGATTTGACATAATATCATAGTCAATAGTCAAGTGTTTAAATTCCGAGAGCAGTGAATATGCTTCCTTAATGTCGTGAGTTGTGACTGTCCCTCCACCTTTAACTTAGTATGAGTGCTTACCCACCCGTGTAGGAGCGTTCACGATTTGATTAGTGATATCAATACGTTAAGTATTATGGTGGGCATTGTGTGTCTTTATTCCCACCATTTCCCCTCCTTGCTTAGGGCCTGTTTGGGCAATGGGATTAGAAGGGATTAGGTGGGATGGGATTCAAAAACATAATTATTACCCATGGCAGGGATTGTCCCCCGTTAACATGGGATAAGATTAGAGAAATTTAGGATTATGGACCCCACCTTTTATCCAACTATTTTTATAAAACAATGCAAACTTAGATTGGGAACTTAGACCTGCTCGTACGGACAACGAATTTGAGGACAAAAATACCCCTCCTTTCACAGAAACGGATTGGGTACTCCCCCTACCACTAGCCAATGGTGTATGGTCGGTGGTCTGTGGGCCCCACCATGATGTACGCTTTTCATCCATGCCATCCACATATTTTTCCACATCATTTTATGATATGAGACGAAAAATGGGGAATATCCAAATCTCAAGTGTACCACATTACAAGAAACAGTGTTAAATGAGCGTCAACCATTAGAAACCTTTAGGGGGGCCACTGTGATGTTTGTGAGAAATCCTCCCCATCTAAGTTCATTCATAGGGTCACAAAGACCTGAATGAAGAGGAAAAATAAATTTCATAATGATCCAGAACTTCTATAACCCCTAAAAGGGTTTCAATGGTAGACGATTCAATTCCCCACTGCCTTTTATAGTGTGGTCCACTTAATAGTTAGATCTATCTTATTTTTTGTCTCAAGCCTTAATACGAGCTCGCCAAATAGATGGACAGTTTGGATATAACACAGACTTCATGATGGGACCCACAAAAGCAACCAAAAAAAAAAAAAAAACAGACCCCCAAACAGCGAGTCGGGGTCGACCGGGTCATATCTGGGCTTATGGCTACGGATTATAACCAAGTTCTATGCACTTTTTTCTCTTTTTTAAAAAAAAAATTTTATTTTTTACATGGAAAATTTTATTCTACCTACATTTTTCTCTAATACATATTTATATAAATATGTATATATAAGCATATAAATTTTTTTTCTCTATTTTTTTCATTCCTTTCTTTATTCATTTAACAAGAATATCTTCTAAACCAAAATTAGTTACTTGATGTACCACATATGATTTTGGGGTAGGAGTAGTTACTTTAGCCAACCAACCTAATTATTTTCCAAAATTCCATAAGGTTGATGGTCGAAAATCCATTTAATTCACTTCGTGGTCAACTCAATTGATTTCACGGTCAATTCCCTTCACTTCACGATGCATTCCATGCATTTCGCGATCAATTCCCTTCACTATGATCAATTCCCTTCATTCACAGTCATTTCCATGCATTTCACAGTCAATTCCGACGATTTCCCTTCACTTCACGGTCAATTCCATGCATTTCGTGGTCAATTCCCTTCACTTCACGGTCAATTCGATGCATTTCACGGTTAATTTCAGCGATTCTGTTTCATTTCACGGTCATTTTCATGCATTTCACAGTCAATTCCCTTCACTTCATGGTCATTTCCATGCATTTCATTTTATTTCATAGTCATTTCCATGCATTTCACGGTCAATTCCCTTCACTTCACGGTCATTTTCATGCATTCCATGGTCAATTCGCTTTACTTCACAGTCATTACCATGCATTTCATGGTCAATTCTGGGGATTCCATTTCATTTCACGGTCATTTCAATGCATTTCACGATCATTTCCCTTCATTTCACGATCATTTCCATGCATTTCATGCCCAATTCCCTTTATGGGCTATTTGATTTTTAATTTCCCTGGTAAATACAGGGAAATACGTTCGTTTTACTTACTCCACCTTGTTTGAAATTAGCAGGAATTATGTTTCGAAAAGCAATCCATATGATACCTTTTATTAATAATTTAAATATGTGGGCCCCACCATGATAAATGTAAGTTATCCACACCATCCATCCTTTTAAAAAATATATTTTAAAGCATGAACCCAAAATTGAGGAAAATCAAAAGCTTAAGTGGACCACACCTTAGGGAACAATGATTATTAAGACGTCAATGGTTGAAAGTTGTTTTCTCCCTAGGGCCTACATTGATGTGTATGTGTCATACAACCTGTTCATAAGGTCATATAGTCATGGATAAAGGGAAAACAAAAATATCAGTTAGATCCAAAACTTTTGGAGTCCTTGAGAAGCTTTCAATGGTAGGAGTTCAATTTCCATTGTTTCCTATATTGTGGTCCACTTGATCTTTGGATCTGCCTCATTTCTTGGCGCATGCCATAAAATGAGTTGGCTAAAGGGATGAATGGTGTGGATAAGATACACAAATTATGGTGGGCCCCATAATTTAATATTTTTCTCCTCGGGCGACATGAGGAGTGCTATAAATGAAAGGTGGCGGTCAACGTCACCTTGGAAATCCAGCCAGAAATACATAGGTAAATAATTATTACCCATTTACCTTGAATTACCTATGTAATTAGAAAATCAAACAGGCCCTTACTTCACGGCCAATTCAATACATTTCACGGTCATCTCCATGCATTTCACGGTCAATTCTGACGATTCCCCTTCACTTCACAGTCAATTCCATGCATTTCATAGTCAATTCCCTTCATTTCACGGTCAATTCCGGCGATTGCCCTTCACTTCACGGTCAATTCCATGCATTTCACAGTCAATTCCCTTTACTTCACGGTCAATTCAATACATTTCACGGTCAATTCCCTTCATTTCACGGTCAATTACATGCATTTCACGGTCAATTCGCTTCACTTCACTGTAACAAAAGTATCTTGCAAGTATTAACGAATATTATGGTAACAAAAGTATCTTATAAGAATTCCCGAAATCTTCAAGTTATGTGACTGCTTTACTTTATAATAATTTGTGTTGAAATTATTATGTATCATTGGAATATTTTGTCCTTTTATATTAATCTTTAAAGGTAGTTTGGTCCTTTGCATTATCTCTATTAATAAAAAAAATACTGCATTAAACTCTCTCTCTCTCTCTCTAATGTTTTCTCTTCCCTTTCTCTTCCTCTTCTCCTCTCTCTATCCTCTTCTTCATCATTATTTTAAGTCATTGACATGTTGCACTCTGGAATGGAAAGTCAATGTATATATTGTCCCCTGATGTGATGTTGACATGGAGTCTACATGTGAGAGGAGTCATCAAAAATGATATGGACCAATACAAGCAGTTGGCATTTGGAATTTTCTTTGCCTTCAACATAAATGATCTACACTCAATTATAATTAATTTATAAGGAACTTATATATTAATCGGGTTCATGTTGGGTCAGGCAACCTGAGACCTCAACTCGAGCCCATCCCAAGTTTTATCGAGTTGGAGTTTATATAGCCCAACCCCAAAACCAAACTCGATACATCCTGCCCAAGCCCAACTCAGTGTCAGGTGGGTCACGGGTTAGTCATGTTGAACCCGCCCAACTTTGAACCCTAAAATCATATATGGTACGTCAAGTAACTAATTTTGGTTTAAAAGATATTCTTGTTATATGAATAAAGGAGAAATTTTTTTTATATGCTTATATATACATATTTATATAAATATGTGTTAGAGAAAAATGTAGGTAGAATACAATTCTCCATGTAAAAAAAAAAAAAAAAAAAAAAGAATTAAAAAAAAAAAGTAAAAAAAGTGCAGGCTATAGCTACAGTTATAATCTGTAGCCATAGATAATCATGGCCTTTTGTTTGAATTGGCGATGAATTGCGGATTCTGCGATTCCATCGCAACTCACTGTAGGATTTGGAGATGGAACGCGAAATCCGTGATTCATCACTAATTTAAATAAAAGGCCACGGTTATCTATGGCTACGGATTATAACCATAGCTAAAGCCGTATACTATGCACTTTTTTTACTTATTTTATTTTATTTTTATTTTTTTTACATGGAGAATTTTATTATACCTACATTTTTCTCTAACACATATTTATATAAATATGTATATATAAGCATATATATAAAAAATTCTCTCCTTTTTTCATTTCTTTCTTTATTCATATAACAAGAATATCTTCTAAACCAAAATTACTCACTTGACGTATTATATATGATTTTAGGGTTAAAAGTTGGGCGGGTTCAACCCGACCAACCTATGACCCACCCGACATTGGGTTGGGCTTAGGTAGGATATATCGGGTTTGATCTTGGGGTTGGGCTATACAAACACCAACCTGATAAAACTTGGGTTAGGCTCGGGTTGAGGTCTCGGGTTACCTAACCCAATACATTGGAAACACTTTAAAGAGAGCAAAAAAGCAAGAATTCATGAATGAAGACTGGAAAGAGAGCCTCAACTAATCTAAGTGTCACTCTTCCATCCAATCTTAAGCCATGTTCAACCCAACTTCATTGCAAAGGAGATTGCAGGTTTTAAAAAGTAAGACACCAGAAGATATTACTAGAAATGGGTTATACTTTTTTAAATTGCTGATTTCTTTATTTTGCTAATTTAGAAATTGTAAATGAGGAATTGTAATGAAATGATGAAAACCAAGAGTATGGATCATGTTCAAATGCAAGTCAAATGACATAACATGGTGAATCCAAAATATTGCTAATTGGAACTAAGAATACATAGGAGAACAAGAAAATCACTGGATTGTCCGAGTTCATAGACCATCATGATGCCTGTTCTCATAGCCACTAAGTTATAGATTTGTACCCCACTTCAGTAGCATTATTATACTGAACATCTATAGGATAAGTAAAAACCACCTCATCTTTAGTTCTTTGTTCAAGAAAACACAACTTGATATGATCCTGAAATGAAATAGAATCACCAGGATTGACCGTGAAATGCATGGAAATGACCGTGAAATGAAACGGAATCGCCGGGATTGACCGTGAAATACATGGAAATGATCGTGAAGTGAAGAGGATTGACCGTGAAATGTATGGAAATGATCGTGAAGTGAAGGGAATTGATCGTGAAATGAAGGGAATTGACCGTGAAATGCATGGAATTGACCGTGAAATGAAACGGAAGCACCGGGATTCACCATGAAATGCATAGAAATGACCGTGAAGTGAAGGGAATTGACCATGAAGTGCATGAAAATGATCATGAATCTAAACGAAATCGCTGGAATTGACCATGAAATGCATGGAATTGACTGTGAAATGCATGGAAATGACTATGAAGTTAAGAAAATTGACCGTGAAATGCATGAAAATGACCGTGAAGTGAAGGGAATTGACCGTAAAGTGCATCGAAATGACCGTGAATCTAAACGGAATCACCAAAATTGACTGTGAAATGCATGGAAATGACCGTGAAATGAAGCGAAATGATCGTGAAAAGCATGGAAAGTGTGAAGATGCCCATCTCTTGTACCCGATTTCTGTCAGCCATGCATGTACTGGGGGATTGGACATTTTCATGATTGCCTCATTCTATTTCTAGCTTGCCTCACTAAATTTTCATGCTTACCTCGCTCAAATTTCATACTTGTCTCACTCAATTCCATGATAAATAGCGTTGTTGAATGTAGCGAGCACCACATGAAGTCATTCGTATCTTTGAAGCCCTAATCCATATAAGTTTACTCTCTCTAGTCATTTATTTAAAAAATGAACGCATTGCTTACTCTTTATTTCCTTAATTCCTGTATCATTCTCATCTATTATGGAACATGAGTACTCAATCCTCTATTTCATGTTTGCCCGACTCAATTTCATGTTTGTCCCGCTCAATTTCTAGTTTGCCTTGCTGAAGTTCATATTTGCCCCGCTAAATTTCATGTTTGCCCCATTGAATTTCGTGTTTGCCCCACTCAATTTCATGTTTGCCCCACTCAATTTCATGAATTACAATGCTAGTTGAAAGTCTATCCATGGTTGAGTCTCACATGACATTTGTAAAATTGGGTCCACCTCCCTACTCAAAGTTAGTGCCTACTTGTATCGTTGATACATCCTATTAAAGATATTGTTCGTTGATGTGTTGACAAATAAATATCAAACAAGGAACTATATAGTTGCACAATTGGAACATCTGAAATTCAAAGGAATGACAAAAACAATTGATTTACTAATCATTGTAATTTTTCTCTTCAGGTTTCACAATTGATATGTTGGGTCCTTTAGAGGTTATGTTGGGCTCAGGTTGCCCTCAGCCCAACCCAACCTACCCCTCACTACAACTTGGGTTTGGATCAATTGGCCCAACTTAAGATCAAGTTCACTCAGGTTATCACAATCTTGAGCGAGGCAAACATGAAATTGAACGGGGCAAGCATGAAATTGAGCGGGGCAAACTGGATATTGAGCGGGGCAAACTGGATATTCAGTGGGAAAAACTAGAAATTGAGCGGGGAAAACATGAAATTCAGTGGGGCAAACATGAAATTGAGCGGGGTAAACTAGAAATTGAGTGGGGGAAACTAAAAAATCAGTGGGACAAACTGAAAATTGAGCGGGGCAACCATGAAATTGAGCGGGGCAAACTAGAAATTGAGTTTGAATGCAATGGATCAACATAGCTGGTGTGTATATAGAATACCTCGTAGACCTGATTCAATGGATAAAATAGTGTCGATACGAGGAAATGGAGAGTTATGATCACATTTACAATATGGAAAGATTGAAATGATAATTAAATTTCAATCCTTAGCTGATTAGCTCATATGGTGGTATCCAAACTCTAGGCACAATAACAGTAAGAAACATGGATTGAAATCACACTAATAAAAACCCATGTCATGTATTGAAACTATAAAACTTTAGGCATAATAGCAGTAAGAAGCATCATATCTAAAGTACCTGAAGCCCCATCATGCTTGCAGCAGTAGCACAACGGTTGTCAAGGTTATGATGTGCCTCAAATAGCTTAAGGACTAAAGAGTTCCAGTAATCCAAGCATATGATGATATGTGTTGTATGTGTTTGTTGAAATGATCGAATGAGATTTATGTTTAGATTTAGTTATCACATGCTGTCTTGGATTATTACATGTCAATGCTATTGGTTGGAGTGTGATTAGGGTTACTATGTAGTCCTGGCAATCGGTAATGATTTATGATCACTGGTCGAACTATTTTAGCCATGATAGATGCGTTCGATGAATCCGAGTCGTACGTCGTTTAACGACAGTGGTTAGGCCACGCGGAGTGCTTATGCACTCCATGTCGATTAAGCCAACGTATACTCGATTGGCCCAATGTATGTTCACCTTGTATGGACGTTACTGCTTGAACCTAAGGTACCAAACTTACTAGTGAAATGCTGTTTAACCTTGGTACCACGATCCGTTAAGACTCATGAGCCGGGCATGGTGGTAAGGGACACCGTAGTCAAGCTGTCGGCCTACGCTGGGACGACGAGCCTCCCCGTAATGACCAGTGAGCAACTTAAACTCGTGACCCGAATACGGTGGTATGGGACGCTGTATTCGAGCTGTCGGCCTACACTGATTAGGTGATAAGCCCTTTGTAGTGCCCTCGAGCATACTCTGAGACTGCGTTGAGGCGACGAGCCTTTCTGTAGCAACTAGAGTATAAACTCGGCCTACACTAGCACAACCTGGTTGTGGTCCCTAGTCGGGGTAGTGACGAGCCTTCGAAAATAGACTGTCAGTTGGTAGGGCGTTAGTGGAGTGACCTCGAGTATGAAACAGGCCTACCCCGGTGCAGCCTGGTTGTGGTCCCCAGTCGGGTTGGTGACGAGCCTTCGAAAATAGACTATCAGTTGGTAGGGCGTTAGGGGTAGTGACCTGAACTTGCCTATCGTATGTGATTAACTAGGATTGATGACCCTAGATGGATCAATGTTGGGTAAATGATATAAAGGGTCGTACCTTAGCTTCCCAACACTGTTGTACGAATAAACTTACTTAATTATTGGTTAACATGATCATGCACCGCATTGCATGTGCTTTGGCGAGGAAGAGCATTTTCAGGTGGTTGTCATGCACACCGTAAGATGAAAATGCTGAGGTAGTGCAGGCGAGGGCATGCATCATTATCGTATATCATTCTTGTATTAACAAGAGTACTTAGGACCTGATTGTTGTATTGCGTTATCATTACTGTTTGACTGAATTGATGACATGTTAACTTTTACTTTTTGTTCCACTCACTCACTCCCACGTTACGGGACGGTGTTTTAAACACCCATCAGACCCTATTTTAGTTTCAGATGATGGCGATGCGTATGAGGTGGAGCCGAACTTTTATGATGAGGAGGAGGGTTTCTCCAATATGTAACTATCAGGTGGGTCTATGTAGACCATGTTCTGTTCGACAGAGTTACAAGGATGTTGATTAGATGCTATTACACTTGTTATTTTGCACTTTTGGAACACCCATGTATATTTATTTTGTCCATTTTTAGAGTATACATGTATATATTTAACCTGGTAACATGTTCACACTCTGAAAACTTACGACAGTTTATATATTTTATATATCTATCACAGTTTTCCGCTTGCAAAATTTAACTTTCTCTGGAGTATGATATGCTGTTTTGGTATAATCTCACTCATGTTTAATACACTAATATAAACAACATTCAAACATCATTATTTATGTTGTATAAGTGATGTGTTGGAACTCAGGAGCTGAGCTTCTACTCAACCCCTGATTTTTAGGGCGTTACATTTCTAATTTAGGCAATTTATCAAACACTTGACTACACCTATTATATAAATGTAATAAATTAGTTAAAATACATATCATAGCAAATCCTTCCACATAGGAATTGCCACACGTATAACCATCATGTAACCTCAAACATAAATCATGTCAAACACAAATTATAATTCCATACTCATTCGAACATTTCAACAAACACTTGAAAAGCATTTAAAATCAACATAGTTTACATATATGTGTAATATATGGAAAACATCGTATCTAAGCATACGAGATACCAATCAAGTCAGTCATAAATCATTACTGACATTGAAAGCCTTGAAAACCATAACTTAAACGTTTATACTCCGCACCTTTCGCCAATAAACGAGTATTGAACTCGGTTTGTATGTCAGGTCTTTGTCTACGGCACGACGACAACCTATAATATGAAATAGGTTAGCTATTTCATTATTTGTTCTATTTGAATCCCTAAATCAGGTTAGGGTTAGAGTTTCTTACCTAAGAACGGAATCGGAATCGCCCGTAGAGCGATATAGACGTACTGATTCGGCACGTGGAGCAGAAGAGAAGAATCCCAGTAACAAACTCCAACTCTCTCTCTCACACTTTCTCTCTCTTTCCTTCTCTTCTCTCTCCTAGGGTTTTAGAGAATTCGTATGGAATAGAAATGGGGTGGGTTTAGGCCTTTATATAGGCCCAGAACTGATGGAAATGGCCCCAGGGCCAAGATATACTTAGATTATATCCAAATAGTGTCTGTTCCGATCCAACAGAGCACTTCTGGAGGCTCCTTTACTGAATGCAGTCGGACTTAAGCTCCTTGACATTGGATCTAGGTCAAGCTAAGTTTTCAGTCAAATTGGATTTACAGATCGCTCGCGGCGGACCAATTTCAGTTCAACGGTCACCGATACTCGATCAAGGCCACAAGTGCACTGACATGTATTGGAAATTTTCCCTGATCCGAGGGTGTAATTAGGTCAAATTTTGACGGTCTGAATCGTTATACTTAGCCTGTAAGTGAACCGACTCAATTCACTTAAGTTTCAGTTCATTTTCTAATGATATTTGTGTTTCTCACACACTTCGCTCCGGGCTCAAGTTGTGCATTTTTGGGTACTATTAAGACTTGATTTCTGAGATGGGTATCAAGTCCAGCAATGCAGTCATAATTGTATAGTTTCGTAGTTATTGGACTTTTGACGCGCGGTTTAGGTCCGATACGGAGTTTTAAAATGCTCCCGAGAGCAACTGGGTTTAGGGATGGATCCTAGATTTTAGCATAACGTAGCGTTAACGATTTTACAAGTTTTAGATCTTGTGGTTCGTATTTAAAGTGATTAGGGCTAATTTCACATGTAATCTAGTTTAATACTAGTTAATTCTCGTCTAATTTCTAATGAATTTGGTCCTGAGTGATTTCTGTCTGAGGTGGTACTCGGGTCTTTGTACGAATTTTTCTGGGACGTTACAATACCTATCCATGCATTTGACGCAGATAAGGTAAGACTTTATACAAACTCAATTACAAAGAAAAGAAGGCATGCAAGAAATCATGACTACCTTAAAAACCTCAGTGTCATCAACATAAGAAATGTCAATTAGATATTCAAGACCTATTAAAAGTGCAGATTTGCTCTCTAGAGTGGATTCAAGTACTCTGATATGGGACTGCATAGGAAAAACACTATCAAGTCACTAAGAAAGTTCCATCCAATTACATGTTCAACAAACCGATAAACATAAAAATGGGATATAATATTAAATCCAGTATGTTTGTCACTCTACGAACAATAATGAACACAACATCCATAATTTGACAGAGAAATGTAGGTTTTCGATTGAACACTAAGCTTTAAAACCAAAGGCTGGAGGAATGCATATCACTTCATATTTATCATACACTATTACCTTTGCAACTAGAAAATGAGCGGGCCAAACATGAAATTGAGTGGGGCAAACTAGAAATTCAGTGGGGCAAACATGAAATTAAGTGGGGCAAGTTAGAAATTCAGCGGGGGAAATATGAAATTGACCGGGGCAAGCTAGAAATTCAGCGGGAAAAACATGAAATTCTGCAAGGGAAACATGAAATTCAGTGGGGGAAACATGAAATTGACCGGGGCAAACATGAATTTCAGTGGGGCAAACGTGAAATTGAGTAGGGCAAAGTAGAAAATCAGTCAGCAATGACATTAAGTGGGGAAACTAGAAAATCAGTCAACAATGACATTGAGCGGGGCAAACTAGAAAATCAACAGGGCACACATGAAATTGAGCGGGGCAAACTTAACATATAATTTCCTGTGGACAATACCACATGATAATGTAAACATATCCAATGTTCAAATGGACAACACTACATGATAATTTTGAATTGAACTTCTACTGTTGATCATTTCTTAGGGGCCACAGAAGTTTTGGATCAAGCTTATAATTGTGTTTTCTATTAATCCATGTCTCACTTGGAAACAATGATAGATAAAATATAGTTCATTTTTCATAACATCTTACCTGGAAACTATCATGCACAGAGCAAATGACATTCGTTTCCCATTCTCGTAGCGTTGGTTCTAATTTCATTACTACCGATGTCTGCAAAAGAACAAAGAGTAATGTTAAATATAAAAGCGTATACTTCAAGTTAAGAAAAGTAAATGGAAGAGATATATATAAACTTATAGCTCTACTCTTGAAAATAGCATGTATTCTCTTGTACCTCCAACCCTTCTAGCCTCGATATTGAATGAACCGTGGAATTTGATAGGGAACATACAAAACAACACACTCTTATAGGGCCGGTATTATCTCTACTACCCATAACTGTTAGAATGAATTGCACCATGTTAAAAATTCAAAATTGACTATAGAGGGAAAACATATAGAAAATAAAAGGTGTTCTTACTTGTCGAGGAAGGACGCAACCACATACAGTGTACCGAGGGGAACTTGATGCGACAACGACAAATTCGATTCCTTGCGACATTGTATTGTATCCCAAACTACTCCAGGGATACCTATAGAAATCATCTAGCGAGTCCACCAGGTAAATATAATCCATGTTCCACATGGTTTTCGGTTCGGTTCCCCTAAGAAAGTACTCCACAACTAGAAATAGGGCAACCTTCACGACGTCCTCATGCTTATTGGTGTCAACTAATCTCTCAAGCACGTCCATTAGGTGTTTCTTTAATACTGGATATTCTTTGAAGTATTTGTCTCTTAATGTGCTCGTAGTGCAAGAAATCTTCGGTACAGTAAGATCTCTAGTCTTAAGACCGGTACTGAGGGCGAAGTCCATCTCGGTGAACTGCATTCGGCTCCCCCCGATCTCAAATACTGAATCACCTTTGTATCTTACAAAAAGAAGGTGAAATAGAGCCCCTTATAAATCTAAAGGATGTAACATGTGATAGAAACGAGAAAGGGGATTGTCTAAATAAATTTAGCCGACTATCGTGCTTCTCCACTCCACCCTTCACTTTGTCAAACCACCATGTCAGTGTACACCTATATGTTGAGTTGGAGATTACGGCAGAATATTCATCACCTACAGAGATGAATTGAAAAATATATCAAATATAAAATTCACAAGATAAATATAGTAGACAAAATCAGACATAATTGAAAACAATGTAGTATTTCATTAATTTGAACAAGCTTCATATGACATAGAGATAGAAATTGAGCGGGGAAATACTGAAAATTGTGCGAGAGAAACTATCAGCATAAATGAGACAAACTATAATTTGATCGGGGCAAACTGCAAATTCAGCGGAGTAAACATGAAATTGTCGATTGCGATATATAAAAAATGATCGCTTTGAGAAAACATTGAGCTTAATCGAGGGAAACATGAAATTTAGCAGGGGAAACATGCAATTCAGTAGGGAAAACATGAAATTCAATGGAAAAACATGAAATCGAGCAGGGCAAACTTGAATTTCAACGGGGGAAACATGAAATTGAGCAGGGCAAACTAGAAATTTAGCGGGGCAAACTAAAAAATCAGCTGGGTAAACTGAAAATTTATCAGGGCAAACTGGAAAATCAGTGGGGCAAACATGAAATTGAGCGGGAGAAACTAGAAAATCAGCGAGACAAAATAGAAAATCAGCGGGGTAAACATGAAATCAACAGGGCAAACATGAAATTGACCGGAAAAAACTAGAAAATCAGCAAGGCAAACATAAAATTGAGTGGGGGAACATGAAAATTAGCAGGCAAACTAGAAAATCAGTGGGGCAAACTTAACAGATAATTTCATAGCTTGAGCCCAAAAATCTAAACGTATCCAATATTCAAATGTACCACACCACATGAAAATTTTGAATTGAACTTCTCATGTTCATCATTTCGTAGGGGCTACAGAAGTTTTGGATCAAGCTTACAATTGTGTTTTCTATTAATCCATGTCTGTATGATCTTTTGAATATGTTTGATAACAAACAAACAAGTTATCCCAATGAGCATATTGTCCATGTTAACACAATGACCATGGTGATGTATTATTGACATCCTTATACATTGGTGATCTAATATTCACAGACAATGATAGTGTTATGAATGATGAGTTTATAAAGGCTAGTTCGTAAATTTGAAACGACAAATATGGGTCTTATGGCATATTATCTTGAATCAGGATAAATTAAATAGATGATTGTAACATCCCGAAAATCGGGGGTCGAGCAAAAACTCCACTCCCGAGTTTCAGAACATCATTTATGCAACATTTTCAATGACGGATGAATATTGTTCATATTAATGCAAAAAACATGAGTGGGATTAGACCAAAACAACATATCATACTCCAGAGACAGTTAAATTAGCAAGCAGAAGAATGTAATAGATATATAAAGTATATGAACTGTTGTGGGTCTCCAGAGTGTGAACATGTTACCAGGTTAAACATATACATGTATACTCCAAAAATGATAAAAAGAATATACATGGGTGTATAAGAAAAAGGTAAAATACCAAGTATATTGGCATCTAATCAGTAACCCTGTAACCCCATCAATTAGAACCTGCATATAGGAGGGTTCCTCCTTATCATCATCAAGTCCGGCTCTGCTTCGCAAGCATCGCCATCATCTGCAATTAAAATAGGAACGGTTTGGTGTGCGCAACACCGTCCCGTAACGTGGGAGTGAGTAATTAACTCAGTGGAATTATAAAGTAAAGATTAGCATGTTCTCAAATTAATCATGCGATAATAGTAAAGCAATTAATCAAACATTCTTAGATACTATTATTAATGCAATATGACATGACATGACATGATGGATGCCCTCACCGACATTCTCCCTCATACGGCACCATCTGTGTCCGCGGCATGCTTGCATACCGCTCAGTACTCCACATCTTCCAGGCACATGCAATGTGATGTTGATATGATTACCGAGTTATTATTAGTCCTTTTCATACAGCAATATTGGGAAACTAAGGTACTTTGCTTATATCAATCCCAACACAGATCCTGTCTAGGGTCGTCACTCCTAGTACTCTCATACGATGTTATATTTGTAGGTCGCTGCAAGGGCTGTCAGAGCTGTTGCTCACACTCGTTGCACCGCTCCCCCATCACCTTATCAATACAAGCCTAATTATCCTTAAGACTGCATCAGGACTTGTCACCCTCATGCGGTGTCAGGATAAACTCAAGGTCACTACAAAGGGCTCGTCACCAATCAGTGTATGCCTACAGCAAGAATATATTATCTCATACCACCATAATCTGCTCAGAGTAGGGTGCTCACTGGTCACTACGAGGAGGTTTGTGGCCCCAGCGTAGGCCAACAGCTCGACCACGGTGTCCCATACCACCATGCCCGGCTCATGAGTCTTATTGGATTAAGGTACCATGGTTAACAGGATTTTCAATGGTAAGTACAGTACCTTAGGTTCAAGCAGTTATGACTCATACATGGCGAACATACAATGGCCAGTCGGGTTACCTGACGGGCTCGACTAGCACTAGCGCATCTCAAGCTGAACGACATGAAGTGCATGAAACACCTCGTGTGGCCTAACCACTGCCGTCTACCCAAAACACGACTCGCGTTCATCGACGCGTCCTTTGTGGTACCTAGAAACCAACCACGAATTCGATCCATTACCGACTGCCTGGACTAGGTCATAGCCCCAAGCATTAGTGCATCAACATCAATAAGCATAGGTGAGTAACAGAAATGAAGTACAACATTGTAATCATGTTGACACATGTTATAACATACAACTTAAGCAAATCATCCCACACATGCATTTCATGTATATAATGAAATCAATACATATATCCAACATGATGGAAATCATTTACATCAGCATATTACTTGAGAATTCAATCTCAAAACTCCTACACAACACCATTTACTCAATACATACTAATATAAACATTTATACAAACACTTAGACTCCACACTTTAGTCTATATAGTGCATGTCGACTCAAAGTGCGCTTAAGGGCGAATCTCTTCGCCAAACCAATCATGCACGCATTCCTAATATTCTAACACAATAAATAGCCATGGCAAATATTTTAGAAAAATATGGTCGTATACAGTATTTCCTACAAATGACTAAAATGCTCTAAATCTCATATTTTCTGTACATTTACGAAACAGAAAACGAACAGCATGTTGTACATGTCAAACGGCGTTGCCGTCGATAATCTACTACTAAACGACATTGAAAGCGTTGAAATCAGCCAATCAAAGCGTCTAAAATCCGCACCTTTCACTTTAGATGTGTATCGTTTCGAACGGAGCGTATACGCTTCGTCAACGGCGTACAGGCGACCTAATACACAAGTTGTATAAGCTACTTTGCTATTTGAATCGACGGAATGCTAAATCAGCAAGTGTTTAGGGTTTTCCTTACCTAGAAATGCATTGGAATTACCGGCAAAGTGATTGGGATACGTTGCTTAAGCACGTGCAACAGCTAGTGGAGGTGGCAGGAAGATTACTCCCACACTCTCTCACAAACTCTCACTTTTTCTCTCTCTCTCTCTAGCTAAGGTTTCTAGCAAATTCGGATGGGTGAGATATGTGAGGGTTTAAAGCCCTTTTATAGCCTAAAACCTTCCCAAATTAGGCTTGAGAACAAGGTCTACTTGAGGTATAACCAAATCGGAGCTGTTTTGGTCCAAAGAAGCACTTATGGAGGTCCCCTGGCCGAATGCGGTCCGACTTAAGCTCATGGATACTGGATCCTGCTCACACCCATTTTTCAGTCCGGCAGAGTTCACAGATCGCACGTGACGGTCCAGTTTCAGTTCAACGGTCATCGCACCTAGATCAGGTATACAAGTCTCGTGATATGAAAGAGAAATTTTTTCCTGATCCGAGGGTGTAATTTGGCTGAATTCTGACGGTCAGAACGCTTAATAATAACGCGCCAAGTCACGTGCCAGATTTGGATTTAAATTTCCAAATCTAACCCTTGTCTCACTCTCTTCCCTCCAGGCTCAATGAAATAGCATCTGAACATCGGTTGGCCTTGATTTTCGAAACGATTGTTAAGTCCAGCCAAGCGGTCAAACGGTCTAAGATGGTAGATATCGGACTTTCGACACGCGGTCTAGATCCAATACAAAGTTTCAAAGGGTTCCCGAGAACAAACCGGTTTAGAGTTTGATCCTAAGTTTCAGGGTATTATAGCACCATTAATTCTATAAGTTTTGGATCTTGTAGAACGTATTTAAAGCGATCAGGGACAATTTCACAGCTACTCCAGCGTAGCGCTAGCTAACTTACGCTTAGTTTCTAAAGGAATTAATCCTAAGTGATTTCTTTGGCTATGGAATTGGGTTCTGAGCGGTTACCAAGGTGTTTTGATTGACCCATTGCCTAAGGATGTTTAATCCCAGGTTGGCAAAAATCCGGGGTGTTACAAACTACCCCCCTTAAAATAAAATTTCGTCCTAGAAATTGGCTAAGGGTAGTGAGTACTTTTTCTAAGGAAGGTTCAAATCCTATTTAATGACCTAACCTTACGTAGAACCTAACTCAGCTGTTTCGATCCTGGGCCAGTGGGGAAGAGGCTAACCACGCTTCCGCTGCGCCACTCTGATTTAACGGTTGCATTGGCTGACCTAACTAGATTGGACTCAATACGTTCTACCCCCCTTAAAACTTGGTTCTACTTAAAGTTTAAGAATCTATGCATCGATCCGCATATCGGAACGAGGTGCAACTTAGGGGCTATCCTTGACATAAAATGGGAAACAACCTCTCACTACGTTGGCCTTCCTTTGTTAGTGATGCGTTCTATGGCATTGGTACCTATGGTTGTAGAAATAAGCCTACTCTCTATTGGCTAGATGTCCACAACATTTCCCAAAGGCAAAACAATAACTTTCGGTTGTATGTGGTCGAGCCAACACGGAAGAAAAGTTATGTAATGGGTCTGAGCCGGATACATAGACCTTCTGTCTAATCAGGACAGAAAACTCGTTGTATCAGTTCTTGATCCGAGTCGATACCGATCTTCTGCTTGATTAGAGCATTGGATTTATTGGTAACCACTAGGATTAAGAAGTCGATTCAAACCGTGAATACATCGCTTACATGCAGTTCCTTTACTCTGCGTTCCCGAATGCAATAAGCCCTTGGGAAAGGCAAGTCAAAGGGACGTGCTGGTTTATTCTAAGTTCAATCTGAGGGATTTATAAGTTTTCCCTGAGGGTGAATGGTTCTAAGATACATAAGCTTCCTGAGAGTTAGTAAAGGAGTCTATGGATGTTATGAGGATCTATCCAAGGAAGAGAGTCTCATTCCAACCAAATCTAACCTATTATTCCTTAGCATATACAGGCTTTACTCTACTCAAGGTAACTAGTAGACTAGTCTGTAATCTAAAGCCTAATCTTATACGCTAAATGGTTTCATACCATTACTAGTACAGGGAATTGCTCTATCGCTTAGGGTCACGACTGTGTAAATGGAATTGGATTTCGTATATCGTCAGATCCTTCAAATCTAGGAGTGCTAACTCTAGGTCCAAAACGCCAAGGGCCTATATGGCCAGTAGCCTTAAGTTGTATTAATTGGAACTGCATTCTTAATATCCTATGTTGGGATTATGCACTCCATTCAACAAAATTTGTCACAATACATGGAATAAAGTTTCACATGGATTATGACAGGAATGCATTCGGCTATGCTAAGCCCAAAACAATACACAAACACATTTTCTACCTGTGACCTTACTAGACCCAACAACAACAAAACACAAAAATCCCAAAAATGGTAATCAAACAATCTACAGGACAACGGCCTACATGGGATTTGAGGTTTGCACAATTGAGACCTAAAAGAGTGTAAAGGCTCAAATAAAAGGGACGTGAGAGGGAGGATGGTGTAAAAGGAGAAAAAGGCTAAAATAGCCTCAACAAAACCATGGAAAAGGAGGGAAAATGGGGAGAAATGGCTGCCCTAATGGGCTGAAACAATTCTAGGCCCTGTAGAGGGGTGAATCAAGCTCCCAATGGCTAGATGTTTAAAGAGAAAGGAGCAAGATAAGATGGAATGGAGGTCCACACGATTTTCAGCCTCAAATGGAGGATGGGAGAGCTCCAACGGATGAAAATGGAGAGGAAAGGGGGCTTGTATTGCTGTGAGTGAAGGGGTAGCGTCAGTTGTGACCAAAAACAAGAATGAGAGAGGCTTGAAGACGGGATTTGAGAGTGATGCAACAAAAACTTGAAGAAAGGAGAGCTTGGGGGCTTGGATTGTGAAGGAGGTAGGGTTTTGGGGATGTTTCGAAGGACAACCCATATATAGGAGACCTCTCCTACCCCTTTTAGGGCGTCCGCCCAAAGCACAGCCCAAATGGGGCCCACCGGTCGGCGATGCATCGCCGAACCGGCAATGCCATTGCCGACCATCTCCCAAATTGGCCAGTCAGGCCATATGGGTTGGGTCCCCCCTGCCCTAGGGACCCCAAAAAAGTATGGGCCCCACCCCAGTTCATTGTGGTTTAGCCTAGAGAGGCCCAAAACTCCATTTGGGGTGTTCTGGGGCCAGTTTGTAAACCAGAATGAACTTATACATCATGTAACATATTATTTTGGGGTAGGGAGAGCTAATCCATCCAACTAACTCATCTGTTATGAAAGATTTCAAAATGGGAATGGCCAAAAGGCCAATTTTCATGTATTTTTACTATTCATTATAAAAATTTTTCTAAGTATATTTTTATATCATTTTCACATTAGGATTAATGTCTAACATGAAAATACTGAGAAATAATTGAAGAATGGGGTGGTGAGAGGAAGGATTCTGAAGGAATTGGGTGAAACGGGGTTTTTAAGGCCTAGCGATTGAGTGTAAGGGTTGTGGTTGCCCCACGACCCAAAGACACGCATTTTTCAAGCTTGAAATTTTCCTAAAATCATCTCAAACCCGCCAATGTACAACCCAAGTGCTACTTAGGTCGCTTCACCCGACCCTAAATGCAGTACGGACTTGATCAAACGATCGATTTGAGTAGACTTCGCCTATTGGCGAAACTGAAGTCATACGATTGTTTCTAAATCCTTCTCGCACCCACCTAAGTCAAAGGAGCGACAGCGTACGTCGCGTGGCCGTAACCCAGGTCCAGTTTATCTCAATCATGCTCTAATACCAACTGTAACATTCTGAAAATCGGGGGTCGAACAAAAACTCCACTCCCGAGTTCCAGAACATCATTTATGCAACATTTTTAATAATGGATGAATGTTGTTCAAATTAGTGCAGAAAACATGAGTGGGATTAGACCAAAACAGCATATCATACTCCAGAGACAATTAAATTAGAAAGCGGAAGAATGTAATAGATATATAAAGTATATGAACTGTTGTGGGTCTCCAGAGTGTGAACATGTTAACAGGTTAAACATATACATGTATACTCCAAAAATGATAAAAAGAATATACATGGGTGTGTAAGAAAAAAGTAAAATACCAAGTATATTGGCATCTAATCAGTAACCCTGTAACCCCGTGTAACACCCCGAATTTTTACCAACCTGGAGTTAGACGTCCTTAGGCAATGGGTCAACTAAAACACCTGGGAAATCGCTCAAAACCCAATTCCATAGCCAAAGAAATCACTTAGGATTAATTCCTTTAGAAACTAAGCATAAGTTAGCTAGCGCTACGCTAGAGTAGCTGGAAAATAGTCCCTGATCACTTTAAATACGTTCTACAAGACCCAAAGCGAGTAGAACTAATGACGCTATAATACTCTAAAACCTCGGATCAAACTCTAAGCCGGTTTGTGCTCAGGACCTCTTTGAAACTTTGTATTGGATCTAGACCGCACGTCGAAAGTCCGATACCTACAATCTTAGACCGTTATAACCGCCTAGCTGGACTTGACAATCATTTCGAAAATCAAGCCCAACTGACATTCGCAGGCTATTTCATTGAGCCTGGAGTGAAGAGAGTGAGAATAGGGTTAGATTTGAAATTTGAAATTCAAATCTGGCACACAACTTGACGTGTCAGTATTAAGCGTTCTGACCATCAGAATTCAGCCAAATTACACCCTCGGATCAGGAAAAATTTCTATTTCATATCACGAGACTTGTAGACCTGATCTAGGTATGATGACCGCTGAACTGAAACTAGACCGCCACGTGCGATCTACGAATATTACTGGTCTGAAAATGGGATGTGAGCGACATCCGACGTGCATGAACTTAAGTCCGATCGCGTTCGGCCAGGGGACCTCCAGAAATGTCTTTTTGGACCGAAACAGCACTGATTTGGTTAGGCACCAAGTAAACATTGTTCCCAAGCCTATTTCGGGCAAGTTTTAGGTTATAAAAGGGGCTTAAACCCTCACTTCTCTCACCCATCTGAATTTGCTAGAAACCCTAGCTGGTGTGAGAGAAAAGGTGAGAGTTTGTGAGAGAGAGTGGGAGAGAATTTCCTGCTGCTTGCACTACGTGTTGCACGTGCTTAAGCAACGCGCCTCAATCACTTTCCCGACGATTTCGCCGCGATTCTAGGTAAGAAAATACCCCAAACACTTGCTGATTTAATGTTCCCTCATTTCCTTAGCATGGTAGCTTATGGATCTTGTAAAATAGGTTCCCGGTTCGCCGTAGACGAAGCGTATACGCTCCGTTCGGATCAATACACTTATAGGAGAAAAGGTGCGGATTTTAGACGCTTTGATTGACTGTTTCCAACGCTTTCAATGTCGTTTAATAGTAGATTATCGACGGCAACACTGTTTGACATGTACAACATGCTGTCCGTTTCCTGTTTCGTAAGCAGACGAAAAATATGAGATTTAGGGCATTTTAGTCATTTGTAGGAAATACTGTTTTCATCCATATTTTGTTGATGTGATTGACATGGCTTCTTGTCGCATTAGGATACTAGGAATGCGTGCATAATTAGTTTGGCGAAGAGATTCGCCTAAGTGTGCACTTTGAGTCGACATACTATATGTAGACTTAAGTGTGTAGTATAAGTGTTTGTATAAATGTTTGTATTAGTATGTATTGAATTAAATGGTGTTATGAATTAGTTTGAGATTGAATTCTCAATTAATATGCTGATGTAAATGATTTCCTACATGTTGGCTATATGCATGATTTCATTATATGTATGAAATGCATGTGATAGATGATTTACTTAAGTTGTATGTTATAACATGTGTTAACATGCTCACATTGTTGTATTTCATTTCCATTATTCTTACATGATTGCTGATGTGAATTCATAACTGTTTGGGACTATACCTAGTCCAGGCAGTCGGTAACCGAGCAAGTTCGTGGTTGGCTTATCTTTGCCATGAGCGACGCGTCGATGAACCCGAGTCGTGTTTTGGAGTTGGCGGCAGTGGTTAGGCCACACGAGGTGTTTTACGCACCTCATGTCGTTCGACTTGAGATACGCTCATGCTAGTCGAGCCCGTCAAGTAACCCGACTGGCCTTTGTATGTTCACCTTGTATGAGTCATAACTGCTTGAACCTAGGGTACTGAACTTACCACTGTAAACCCTATTAACCATGGTACCTTGATCCATAAAGACTCATGAGCCGGGCATGGTGGTATGGGATACCGTGGTCGAGCTGTCGGCCTACGCTGGAGCCACAAACCTCCCCGTAGTGACCAGTGAGCACCTATGACTCGTGAGCAGATTATGGTGGTATGAGACACTATATTCTTGCTGTCGGCCTACACTGATCAGGGGACGAGTCCTTTGTAGTGACCGCGAGCGTATTCTGAGTCTACGGGAGGCGACGACCCTTCCGTAACAGTGAGAGTACAGTAGGCCTGTATTGATAAGGTGATGGGGGAGCGGTGCAACGAGTGCGAGCAACAGCCCTGACAGCCCTTGCAACAACCTACAAAATATACATCGTATGAGATTACTAGGAGTGACGACCCTAGACAGGATCTGTGTTGGGATTAATATAAGGGAAGTACCTTAGTTTCCCAATATTGCTGTATGAAAAGGACTAATAATAACTCGGTAATCATAGCAACATCACATTGCATGTTCATGGAAGATGTGGAGCACTGAGCGGTACGCAAGCATGCCGCGGACGCAGATGGTGCCGAATGAGGGAGAATGTCGGTGAGGGCAGCCATCATATCATGTCATATTGCATTAACAACAGTATTAGGAATGTTTCATTTACTGCTTTACTATTATCGCATGATTGATTTGAGAACATATTAATCTTTGCTCTATTATTCCACTGAGTTAGCTACTCACTCCCACGTTACGGGATGGTGTTTGCAACACCCACCAGACCCTGTCTTAGATGCAGGTGAGGCAACGATTCAGGAGGCAGAGCCGGACTATGATGAGGACCAGGACGAGTTCTCATATATGCAGTACCACGATGGCTTTGCTTAGGTGGCCTGGATTGGCGGGACTTCTCAGTGGGACTCTTTTTGGACATTGATTTCTGTTTATTTACATGTATATGAGACTCAGAGATGTATTCATACTTTGGAGACAGTTGAGATCTACTTTGTTTTCCATACAGTGATATATATATTCTTTAGTCTTCCGCTTGCTTTTATCACTGAATCTGGAGTATGAATTACAGTTTTGGTATACTTTTACTCATGTGAATGCTTTAACTCAGACAACATTGAATCATAATCATTTTTGTTGCATAAGTGACGGTCTGGAGCTCGGGAGTTGAGTCTATACACGACCCCCGATTTTCAGGGTGTTACACCCCGTCAATTAGAACCTGCATATAGGAGGGATCCTCCTCATTATTATCAAGTCCAGCTCTGCTTCGCAAGCATCGCCATCATCTACAATTAAAATAGGAACTATTTGGTGTGCGCAACACCGTCCCGTAACGTGGGAGTGAGTAATTAACTCAGTGGAATCATAGAGCAAAGATTAGCATATTCTCAAATCAATCATGCGATAATAGTAAAGCAATTAATCAAACATTCCTAGATACTGTTGTTAATATAATATGACATGACATGATGGATGCCCTCACCGACATTCTCCCCCATACGGCACCATCTGCTTCCGCGGCATGCTTGCATACCGCTCAGTGCTCCACATCTTCCAGGCACATGCAATGTGATGTTGATATGATTACCGAGTTATTATTAGTCCTTTTCATACAGCAATATTGGAAAACTAAGGTACTTTACTTATATCAATCCCAACACAGATCCTGTCTAGGTCGTCACTCCTAGTAATCTCATACGATGTTATATTTGTAGGTCGCTGCAAGGGCCGTCAGGGCTGTTGCTCGCACTCGTTGCACCGCTCCCCCATCACCTTATCAATACAGGCCTAATTATCCTTAAGACTGCATCAGGACTCGTCGCCCCCATGCGGTGTCAGGATAAACTCAAGGTCACTACAAAGGGCTCGTTACCAATCAGTGTAGGCCGACAACAAGAATATAGTGTCCCATACCACCATAATCTGCTAAGAGTAGGGTGCTCACTGGTCACTACGGAGAGGTTTGTGGCCCCAGCGTAGGCCGACAGCTCGACCACGGTGTCTCATACCACCATGCCCGGCTCATGAGTCTTATTGGATCAAGGTACCATGGTTAACAGGGTTTTCAATGGTAAGTTCAGTACCCTAGGTTCAAGCAGTTATGACTCATTCATGGTGAACATACAATGGTCAGTCGGGTTACCTGACGGGCTCGACTAGCACGAGCGCATCTCAAGCTGAACGACATGAAGTGCATGAAACACCTCGTGTGGCCTAACCACTGCCGCCAACCCAAAACACGACTCGCGTTCATCGACGCGTCCTTTGTGGTACCTAGAAACCAACCACGAATTCGATCCATTACCGACTGCCTGGACTAGGTCATAGCCCCAAGCATTAGTGCATCAACATCAATAAGCATAGGTGAGTAACAGAAATGAAGTACAACATTGTTATCATGTTGACACATGTTATAACATACAACTTAAGCAAATCATCCCACACATGCATTTCATGTATATAATGAAATCAATACATATATCCAACATGATGGAAATCATTTACATCAGCATATTACTTGAGAATTCAATCTCAAAACTCCTACACAACACCATTTACTCAATACATACTAATATAAACATTTATACAAACACTTAGACTACACACTTTAGTCTACATAGCGTATGTCGACTCAAAGTGCGCTTAAGGGCGAATCTCTTCGCCAAACCAATCATGCACGCATTCCTAATATTCTAACATGATAAATAGCCATGAATAACATTTTAGCAAAATATGCTTGTATACAGTATTTCCTACAAATGACTAAAATGCCCTAAATCTCATATTTTCTGTACATTTACGAAACAGAAAATGGACAGCATGTTGTACATGTCAAACGGCGTTTCTATCGATAATCTACTACTAAACGACATTGAAAGCGTTGAAATCAGCCAATCAAAGCGTCTAAAATCCGCACCTTTCACTTTAGATGTGTATCATTTCGAACGGAGCGTATACGCTTCGTCAACGGCGTACAGGCGACCTAATACACAAGTTGTATAAGCTACTTTGCTATTTGAATTGACGGAATGCTAAATCAGCAAGTGTTTAGAGTTTTCCTTACCTAGAAATGAGTTGGAATCACCGGCAAAGTGATTGGGATACGTTGCTTAAGCACGTGCAACAGCTAGTGGAGGTGGCAGGAAGATCACTCCCACACTCTCTCACAAACTCTCACTTTCTCTCTCTCTCTAGCTAGGGTTTCTAGCAAATTCGGATGGGTGAGATATGTGAGGGTTTAAAGCCCTTTTATAGCCTAAAACCTTCCCAAATTAGGCTTGAGAACAAGGTCTACTTGAGGTATAACCAAATCGGAGCTGTTTTGGTCCAAAGAAGCACTTATGGAGGTCCCCTGGCCGAATGCGGTCCGACTTAAGCTCATGGATACTGGATCCTGCTCACACCCATTTTTCAGTCCGGCAGAGTTCACAGATCGCACGTGACGGTCTAGTTTCAGTTCAACGGTCATCGCACCTAGATCAGGTATACAAGTCTCGTGATATGAAAGAGAAATTTTTTCCTGATCCGAGGGTGTAATTTGGCTGAATTCTGACGGTCAGAACGCTTAATAATAACGCGCCAAGTCACGTGCCAGATTTGGATTTAAATTTCCAAATCTAACCCTTGTCTCACTCTCTTCCCTCCAGGCTCAATGAAATAGCCTCTGAACATCGGTTGGCCTTGATTTTCGAAACGATTGTTAAGTCCAGCCAAGCGGTCAAACGGTCTAAGATGGTAGATATCGGACTTTCGACGCGCGGTCTAGATCCAATACAAAGTTTCAAAGGGTTCCCGAGAACAAACCGATTTAGAGTTTGATCCTAGGTTTTAGGGTATTATAGCACCATTGATTCTACAAGTTTTGGATCTTGTAGAACGTATTTAAAGCGATCAGGGACAATTTCACAGCTACTCCAGCGTAGCGCTAGCTAACTTACGCTTAGTTTCTAAAGGAATTAATCCTAAGTGATTTCTTTGGCTATGGAATTGGGTTCTGAGCGGTTAACAAGGTGTTTTGGTTGACCCATTGCCTAAGGACGTCTAATCCCAGGTAGACAAAAATCCGTGTGTTACAATGATATAATTTTTATATTTGAGAACACGTCTATTCATGAAACTCTAAAAATCTTTGAGATGAAAAATTCTAAATTAGTGTGCATACTCATGGAAATTAAGCAAGGATAAGAAAAACAATCTAATAGATCCTAAAGGATTTTAAGTTGTCGATTAGAAGTTTAAAATACTTGACTCATACTAGCCTAAACATCTTGTATATTGTGGAATTACTTAATTACCACATGAAATTTATAAGTTAGATTCATCTACAAGTAGGGAAAAAGATTTTGCATCATTTGAAAGGTATACTTGATCATGATATTTATATGTGTGCTAAAGAATATAAATTCTTTTTTTGTTCACAAATAATGATTAGGTAGGCCAATTTATATAGACAATAAAAAAGTACGTTAGGCTAATTATTGTATGTTTGAAGCGGTTCATTCACATAATTCTTAAAAAAGTAAGATACGATAACAAACAAACATCACTGTTGGGCCCACTATGGTTTAAACGGTGGAAATCATTATGCCCACTGTTTCACGTGGTATGATCCACTCGATCTTTTGATATGCTTCAATTTGGGGCTATTCCGCTTAAATTAGGTGAAAGAACGGATGAACGGTGTGGATATACTACATACATTCAATGTGGGTCCATCTGAGTTTACTCAGTATAATGGGAGCGTACTGACTTACTCAGTACGCAATCCGATTACGCTTGTTATGCCCCACATAATGTTTTATTTGTAATACATTATGTTCATCAGATTATGTAATACCCCTCCATTTTCATCAAATTATGTATACACCAAAACCCCATATGTGGGAGGGAACCTAGACATTGAGGGATGAAACCTTGACATTGAATGGGGCAAACATGAAATTTAGCGGGGGAAACATTAAATTCAGTGGGGAAAACGTGAAATTGATTGTGGCAAACTTGATTTTCAGCGGGGGAATATATGAAATTCAGTGGGGCAAATCATGAAATTCAACAGGGGAAACATGAAAAATTGCAAATTGAACGGGGTTAACATGAAATTCAACGAGGAAAACAGAAAATTCAGTGGGAAAAACTGAAAAATGAGCGGGGCAAACATGAAATTTAGCGGGGGAAACATGAAATTCAGTGGGGAAAACTAGGAATTTAGCAGGGCAAACTAAAAAATCATCGGGGCAAACCAAAAAATCATTGGGGCAAACTAGAAAATTAGTGGGGCAAACTAGAAAATCATTATGCCCATTGTTTCTTATTGTATGATCCACTTGATATTTTGATATGCTTCAATTTGGGGCTCAACCCCTTAAATTAGATAGAAAAACAGATGGACGGAGTGAATATACTACAGGAAACGGATTAACTACTCCCCCCGCCACCAGCTAATGGCTGGTGTTCGGTGCTCTGTGGGCCCCATCATGATGTATGTGTTTCAACCATGCCGTCCATCTATTTTTATAGATCATTTTATGATATTATACAAAAAATAAGGTATATCTTGATCTCAATTGGACCACGTTACAGGAAACAGTGTTTAATGAACATTGACTATTAAAAACTTTTTGGTGGCCATAAAAGTATTGGATTAAGATGATCTTTGTTTTTAGCCTTCATTCGGGTCTTTACGACCTAATAAACAGATTGGATTTTAGATAAACAGTACAGTGGGCCTCAGGAGGATTTAAATGATCGATATCCAATCACTATTGTTTTCCTGCAGTGTGGTACATCTAAGATTTATATCCCTCTTATTTTAAGGATAAAATCCTAAAATGAACTTTAAAAATGGATGAACGGAATGGATGAAACTGGGGCCCACAGAGCACCGACCACCAGCCACGTACATCATGGTGGGGCCCACAGAGCACTGACCACTAGCCATGGGGCTGGTGTCAGGGGGAGTAGTCAATCCGTTTCCTATACTACATACATTCAATGTAGGCCCAATTGAGTTTAAAATATACTTGTGGTGCGTGCTTTCTCCACTGGACCGACCATTTTCAGAAGAAGATGAAATGCTGATAAGGGGGGCCCACAAAAAGGGTTTTTTTGGTCTTTCTAACGGGGTGAGGAAAGGGGTTGAAAGCAATGACAGTGAAGCAATAGTGGAAAGGGAGAGGAAAAACAAATAGTTGAAAGGGAGAGGAAAAGCCACAACAGTGAAAAGGAAGGGTATTTTTGTCCTGGAATTCCGTCTCCGCACATGAAGGTCTAAGTTCTAAAAGAAAGTTTGTATTGCTCCATAAAAATCGCTGGATAAAAGGTGGGGTCTTCAGTCCCAAATTTCTCATAAGATTAATGCCATGCTTTGCTGATAATATGGTGGTACATTGAATGGATATACTCACCATCATTTGAAATTACTGAAAATAACATACATGTGTTATATCTAAACCGTTCATTTGTTTTGTAACCTCATTGTATGACATGTGCCTAAAAATGAGGTTGATCCAAACCTTATGTGGCCCTAAAGAAGTTTTCAATGGTAAGTATTCAATCCCCATTGCTTTCTATGGTGGGGTCCACTTGAGCTTTAGATTTACCTGATTTTTTGGCCCATGCTCTAAAATAATCTCGAAAAATGGGTGGACGGTGTGGATATAGCCCACACATCATGGCGAGACCTACATAACTTGCTAACATTGAGTGAAATTGGCACAAAAACAATCCAATTTCATCTTATGTAATTCCAAGCTTTTCCATTCTTCCCAGACATGGAGTGGAATTGACACAGGACTAGATGAATCCCTTCCCACCTAATCCCTTCTAATCCAACTGCCCAAACACACCCTTAGGGCCCGTTTGGACGGGTGGATTGGAAGGGATTGAATGATATTAAGGTGGATGGCATGGATTTCAAGGCAGTGATGGTGTTGCCAGTGGATTGTCTTGAGATCCATGGGATTGCTATATCGAGTTTGTTTGGCATGCCCTGTCAATCCTGGGATTAAACCTTTCCATCCCTTCCAATCCGTCGGACCAAACACATTCGGGCAAATTTGAATGGATGAGGGTGGATTGTATAGGATTTAAAAGTAATAATGGTGTTGTCAGTGGATTGTCTAAAGATCCATGGGATTGCTATATCCCAGGATCACATCACGCAGTTTGTTTAGCACGTCAGCCAATCTTGAGATTTAACTTCCAATCCCTTTCAATACCATTCAATCCCTTCCAATCCGCCCGGCCAAACGGTTAGTACGTTCCTGCATAGAATTTCACCCCACACAGCTTAAGTTTTCAACGGTGGTCGTCTTTATTCCCACTGTTTCCTATGTCATTGTGCTTGAGCTTTAAATGCGCCACTTTTTTGGACTCATGTATTAAAATGAGCTCCAGTGGACAGACTGGATATGAAACATATATCAGGGTGGCCCCACATAGCATAGGGCTGCAAGAATCCTAGGCGTGGCATGCGTATAATAACCCCTGTTCGGTAAATCCTCTGATATCGCGATTCCTTTCCGACCGCTCCTGAAAACAATTCTGCTGCTCAATTTTCAATAGGAAAGAAGGAAAAGGTAGGAGTTTCGGGCGAAAACCCTTGCTATTATATAATGTGTGATGAGCATATGGAATCATAGATCTGTGCTCCATTCTTGTGTTATTTGGATGGATTTTTACGTGTTGGATTTCTCTATCAAGTGTTTGAATGTAATGGGAATGAGCTGTTAAAAAAAACCCTAAATGAGAGTTAGTTGCTTGTGATTCTGTTTTTGAATTTCTAAGGTTTGTTTGCTTTAATTGCTTATTGTTTTCAAGGATTTGGTTCTAAGATTTCTTCTGCAAAATGTTATTATCTTTTGATTTTTCCCCTTCCCTGATCGCGTTACTGATTGTTGCTTGTTTGGATATTTTTGTCCTTTTTAACAACTTGTTGGGTTTAGGAATGAGTAGTATTGAAGATTTTAGTTCTTAAATAAAGTGATGAATATGTAGCTCCTGTTGGATATCGGCCTGTGGGGACCACTGATTTGGGGGATTGCTGGATGAAGGCAGTCCATCTTCGGTTTTATGAAGGTTCATTCAAATCTTGTAGATACCTTTGGATCCTGTGAGTCCACCCATCCGGTCCATCAACTTCTAATCCATGACATCCATCCTATTCTCATTCGTCTTCTTCTTTGGGAATGGGTGTATTTGGGCATATACTAACAAAATTTTGGTTGCTGGGGCTTCCTAGATCATACTTAATATGCTCATGCATTAAGTGGGCTCTTTTTTCTCTGCCTTCTTTTTGCCTCAAATCACAAGTGCGATGAGAATGGAAGAATGCATCTTGTCCGCCTTGGGAACTGGGAACAACCGAACAGGCCCTTTCCATGCATGTATCACTCATGTGTGAATGGATTTTTCATTGGTTGAGCTGTGCTTTGTGGTTGCCTTACCTAATCACAATGGTTGGGGGATCTTAGCATTGAGTGGATTTTTTATTTTTATTTTTGGGCAGCTAAATGCTGATCCTGCACTTGCCTTATTCTTTTTCTTTCTTTCTTTCTTTCTTCTACTTTTTCTACCTGTTCTTTTACTAATCAGTGAAAAAGCGCTCCAAACAGTGGTTTGGATCATCCTACTCCTTTGACTAGTGGGTTTGAGACATCAATAGTATGGTTGAACAGATGTACAGTCTGGATCTTGTACAATGTGTCTTTATGGACTATAGAGACTGAGTGGTCCATAATAATATTGATTCTTAGATATATCTGATAGCACTGGATTCTTTTTCCTTCATTTTCTAGCCTTTGTGTTGTTTTAAATTTTTTATCTTCTCCCTTTTGACTTATTTATGGAGTGAGTGGCGTTGAAGAAACTACATCAATTATTTTTTTTTAGAGCGAATAAAAAGTTGGGAGGGCTACCAGTGGTTTGGAGTACAAATTGGGGTGTGATTGTTACACCATATCCACCATCCACATGTAAAATGATCCATACTGCCCAATTAGGTGGGTCCCATCATCGATCAATCACAACCTAGAACATGTATTCTCTCTTGGAGTACTAACTTTTCATCCTATGGCTTGTGAATGATGGTTAAAGCAAAATGCTTAGTCTTCAATAGGAAAATATGGTCAGCTTTGGCGAGCCTTTAGGCTCCTTCCATTCTTTTAATAAAAGCATACTTGCTATTGAAATAAACATAACAAATGTTGGTTAAGATTTTAGGTCAGTGCAATTCTTGGCCCATCTAGAGTGGGACCCATGGTTTAGGTAGTCTAGATCACTCTCTTCACGTGGCTTTGTGTAATGGTGGACATCAGAAGGAGGAGATTGGGTTATTTGTGCTGGAAGCTGTTTCCTTTTTATGACCTTTGCACAGGAAGGCTTTATCCCCTCTTTAATCTTCTGTTTTCATTCCCTTAATAAAGTTCTTCCTTGATAAAAAAAGATGAAAACAAACATATTTTCCTAATAAATGTGGCCTCATAGAATTTTCTGAGTTGATTTTGAGGAAATGGGAAATGATAATCTTAAGTGGAGGATGTGTGTTGGCAGGCAGGATGGGGGGTGTCAAGTGTTTGAATTTATCTTGCAACATCATATTTTTCCATAGTTATTTGTTTTTTCTGATGTATATTGCCAAGCTTTTTCATTGCAATGACATCTGTTATCCATTCTTTTGATAGATATGAAAAGTAAAAATAGGACTTCCAGTAAATGTGACTAAACAGCAGGCATGCAGCCAAATTTCCACATTGTAGTGGTCGATATGGGCATATCATATTCGTATTGGCTAATTCCAATACTTGAAATGAGGGTGAAACAATCCGATCCAAACATCGGTGGTCGTATTAGCTTGTATTAGTCAACATGGGTAGTATCAATTCCGATACACCAACAAGTATTGGTTGCATGTTGAAACAAATATAAATGACCTTTTCATTTTTTCAATGTTTCTCTTGTTTTTCCCCTTTATTTTAACTTTATAAGAAGCCAAAAAATTCATTTTTGGCTAAATTTAGGCTTATTTTGGAGATTAGTGCTCAAGATTTGAGCAGGATTCAACGAATCAAAGCTAAGTTGACCACCTTAAGGAATATTTTGGTAGTTAAGTAATTACTAGGGGATATAGAACGTGCAACGCACATAGGAGAGAGAGAGAGAGAGAGAGAGAGAGAGAGAGAGAGAGAGAGAGAGAGAGAGAGAGAGAGAGAGAAGATAGTTTCAACAGTGAACAACATGTCCTCATTTTTCAGCAATGTGGTCACTCGAGTCTTGGATCTGCCTTGGTTTTGGCCGATGTTTGAACATGGGGTGTTGTAACAAATGTATGGAGCGGATTTTATAAAGTCATCACAATAGGACCCATAGAAGGCCCCCCTTAATACTACGTTCTATGCCCTTGAAAAGAGGAAAAGTTGGAGTGAGCTACTCGCGTGAAATGTTTGAGAAGATAAAAATGCACTCCATTGAAGGACTAGAGACATCTCAAAACTACATGTTCATGCCCCTTCCCACGACCAATTTTAGGGATAAAATTGATCCAAAGGTACTCGCTTTATATGGTAGAGTTTTTTTGTGAACCCATGTGTGTATCTCTTAAATTTAACGGAGTCCCAGACTCTAAATTCTAAGTGTCGAGTATATAGTGAAAATTCTTGATGCTTTGTACTTCATAAAGATGCTAATTGCTACATGATATCATGATAATACTCACCCACTAGGTAGTGACGGCTCTCAACATGAATCGATAATGATAATAATTGATATATCATATACATTTTCATAAGAACCATTAAAAATTAGAGGTTAAAAATAAAACTCAACCACTCAATTTTCTATAGGTAAGTTAGCTCCACAGGCAAACGTTATTACCAAAGAATGGACTGGTAGTACACTATTGTATACTTCTCCAAAAAATAAAAAGACAACATTGTTACTAGAGAATGCTCCGATGCACCATTGGATACATGTCAAAAACACAAAAAGGATAGATTTTTTGTGTTTCCCGTTTTTCCACCCTTTCTAATATTTTTTCATGCTCTTTTGGTAAAAGGAATTTCAATTGATATAGGTGGATATGATGTCATGATGGTGCTTCTAGTCTTTATGGTCAATAGTTTATATATGACCTGATGAAGATGACAGTTGATATATCATCATCATCTAAGCCTTATCCCAAGTTCCCAACTAACTGGGTGTGGTTGCACGAATTCTGTTTTGCCATTTCACTCTATCAAGGACCACATCCTCAGTCAAACCATAGTTCATTAAGTCTTTTTGTACTACTTTCACCCACATCCTTTTTGCCCTTCCCCTTGTCCTTTAGAGACTTCAACTTGAACCAACACCCTCCTAGTAGGTACAATTCTCGGCCTTCGTTGTGCACGGCCAAATCGTCTAAGTCTACTTTTCATCATCTTATTACCTATTGGTGCTAATTCTAAGCCCCCTTGAATGCATCAATTTTTAATTGTTTCCTTCCTCATCTCGCCACTCGACCATTTCAACATCCTCATGTCAACTACACTCATACCATGAACATGCTGTTTTGTAATTGGCCAACATTCTGTCCCAAAAAAGCACGATTGTTTCATCCTATAAAGTTACCTGTTTGGTTTGATTGATATGTGGAGATTACATAAAACTCTAGAGACACATCTCTATGTCATCCATCTAACTCTAATTTTATCATCAACATCCTTCTTAATCTCGCCGCTCTCTTGAATTATTGGCCTAAGATGTTGAAAATGGTCATCTCTGGGTACTTGATCAACAATCTTTAACTAATCCCATGTTTCCACTCTTATTGTTAATAAAATTGCATTCAATATATGTTTTAGTCCAACTAATTTTAAAAACTTTAGATTCTAAAGCATCCCTCCGTAGTTCTTCATGGTTACCCCCTCCATAGTTCTTAGTGTTCACCCCCTCTTTTCTATTGTAAAAAAAAAAAAAAAACTATGACATCAATTTTTGTCCCTAGCATCCTCATTTTAGATTCTATTTCATATCAATTTATAAGAATCATTAGAAGTTAGAGATTGGAGATTCAACAACTCAACTTTCTTAGTGAATCGCACACACTCTTAGGGCCTGTTTGATTTTCCATGATACATGTAAATCCTAGTAAATAAGTAATTATTAATTTTTCACCTGGTTTGAAAATGTGAGAGTAATTCCACCTCGAAAATCGATACAAAAGTGTTGACTTAAAATCTGTGGACCCCACCGTAATCTATATGATATATCCGCCCTGTCCATATATTTTATTTGAACATTTTAGGGCATGAGCTGAAAAATAAGGCAGATCCAATGCTCAAATGACCTACATGAAAGAAAATAGTGGCCTTAATTCGTCCATCGTTGAAAGTTGTTTTCTTCATTGGGCCGACATTGAGGCCTTTTTTATTATCTAATCCGTTCATAGGGTCACACGGACATGGATAAGGGGAAAACACAAATATCAGCTTGATCCAAAACTTTTAAGGGCCCTAAGAAGTTTTTAATGGTATATGTTTGATTCCTATTGTTTCCTTTGGTGTGGTCCACTTGAGCTTTGGATCTGCCTCATTTTTTTGCTCATGCCCTAAATTCAGTTGACATAACAAATGAACAGTGTGGATAAGTCACATACATCACGATGGGCCCCACATTGATTTCATAAAATTCTCAATTTAAGTGTTAAAAAAGCGAGTTGTCACATCTGCATTAGGAAAAATACAGTAATTACCTAGGTAAATAATTATTACCTATTTACATGGTAATTACAATTGAGTTGAAAAATCAAACATGCCCTTAAGTTCGATGACTGTGCAACTTAGGCGCTGTTTGTATTGGTGGAAATAAAAAAATAACTAAGGAAATAAAATTGATTTCCTTAGATGTGACGGTTTCTCTCGTCTGCAAAAGATAGGAGTATTGAAGAAATCAGTTTCCTTTTCCTCATATTTCATCAGATTTCCTTTATCAAGGGTCCTTTCCTTTTCCACTCTCAGACATAAAGAAAAGGGATCCTTTTCCTTCTCCATAGTTTTTCTTAGATGTGGCGTTTTCCTTTCCTCATCTACATTTTGGTTTTCACCAATCCAAACAGGCCCTTAGGTCCTTTCCCATTCTAGAATGTGAACCTGGCACTTTGTAATACATCACAAGACCCAATGGACTTGACCCTCAGTAGAGCGTCACTAAAAGGCACCCTACCAATGGTGCACTTTCATGCACTGTCTTCCCCACATTGGGACTGCTTAAAATAGAAGTATCATCTAATACTTGCATGTTGTTGTGTCAAATGCATTTTTTGAAAAGAAAAAAAAAGTATTTGACAAATGCATAGCCTTTTTGTCAAATAAACAAACTTAGGTATCAATTTACTTTTACAAACCAACCCCCAGTTCTTACAAATAGGATGCTATTTCTTGTACGTGCTCACTCCAAACGGACTGCATGCCGTACGGTTAATACAACATACCCCACAAAGATCGACATAGGATTATATGATGATCACCCACACATTGCGCACAATATAACACATTGACAATTGTTTTACGCCAATTTTCCCTTTTAATCCAGGGTGATGGAATTAATGGCTTGTGGTATGCCTTGGAGGGAAATATAATTTCCCCCACCCAAAACAGTCTGCACATCATACGGTTAATGCAACATACCGCAGAAAGATCTCCATATGATTATGGGATCATCTCCATACCCCCCTTCACACACACACATTCGTTACTAAATACCGTTATGGTTGAACCATCAGCCGTTATGCTGGCCATATATTGTTACCAAATACCTTGGTCCAAATCGTAGGGCCCATAGTAGATGGAGGATAACTAAAAATTCACACTGATTCAACAATTCTAATCATCTAACCGGCAGTAATTAGGATTAGTTGAACTAGTTCTTAGATCTGTGCATGATACATTGGTCCATCAGTGACATTTATTCCTATATTTATCTTATTAACTGTCAATTGTAGGGCACACAGGCTGAAGGGTTAACATTGTCCTATTCAAAAGATTTTTAGGGCGCAATCTATGCATTGGGCAGGACACAGCAGACTAATGTTTTGGATTGTCAAATGATGATCCCACTTTTCCAAATTGAAAACTATACGCTGTCTGAAGAGATGAGTTTGCATTACTGAACCTTGGCCAAATTCTGAGGGCCAGCTAATGACTAGGGTGGCCTGGTTTTTTGGTCTAGTTGAATATCACAATGGGCCCTACCTGATGAATGTCTCATATATCACTCATATGTGCCATGTTGGCATGGGTGTCACAATTTTCGCTGCATGATTCTTCTAATTAGGTGCCGCTCCTGCTTCAAATCATGCCTCAGATTTGCACTCCTGCTCCTGCTCCTGCTCCTGTTTAGTTGCTTATGCTTGCTAACATTTTGAAACAGGCACATACATGAATCTATTTCTGATTCAGTTCACACTTCATGTAACTATAACCATGATTCACTTCTTTAATCTTTCTTTGTATGAATGCCTACTGGTTTGAGAAGCTTGTCCTCAACACAAGTCATCAATCCATGGAATTACACTCTTACCACTGAAAGATGGTAAATAGATTCTTTATGTGGATTGTTTCCAAGGAAAATTTTCTTTCAATGGTTTATGATTTCATGTATGGGAGTTTGCTTTCCAGAAGTAGTCTTTTGCATGAAGTCACTGAGTTGAGATTAGGCATTTGGATGATGCCTTGTCGATGAATCCCTAGTTTTGGGCAAACTTACTTCCATAAAAATGTGGAAGCTGGTGTCTCACTAAAAAGACATTATGTCTATTTCCACGGACGAAGACTTCTGTCTCTCTTGCACTCGCATGCAATGGGTCTCCCTCCCTCCCTCTCCTCTCCACATTCTTTGGGTGCCCCTACCCTATGATGGATGGTCACCATATAAATGATGGGACCCTTATTATTATTTTTAATGTCGGCTCTAACTCATTGATAGGATGTTTAGGCTCTTCATATCAAAGTCCTTTTTAAGGGGGATAGACAATAAAGGTGGGTCTCATATGATTAGTGGTCCAAATCAATGAACATACCATTTCTCATGTACATGGCCACTGATTGGATGGTTAAGATAACTAGATTGAAATGATTCTTCATGGGGAATGGGAAATGGAAGGTGGGTCCTATGTGATGGATGGTTCAGATAATTTGTTGGACCTGTTATAATATTATCAATGTGGATCATCCATTTTCCTAGTCACTGATCGGATGGTTAGGACTTGGGATCATCTAATCAAAGTGATTTTTGGAGTTGGACAGATGATGAAGGTGGGCCCCACATGATGGTGCTTCATATCCATGATTAGATCTTTTCTAGTTTAATCAATATGGATCATCCATTTCCCTAAGTGATCAAAGTTGAGCCCCACTTGATGGATGGTCCAAATCAATGAGATTTGAACTTATCTAGTATAATTTATAGGGCAATTTTTGATACTCTGGCTACGTATGACGCTAGATATGCGCAGATGCTTCGAAATTGTTCACGGCATGCATCGACTCATATTAAACGGGCTAAATTGAGGAACACATCGTCGCCCAGTTACAGTCCAAAAGATTAGTTTGTTTGCACAATATCAACCTCTGATTTGTGGACACTTATTGTTGAACTAAGACCCTTAGGTATCTCTTCATTTTAAACCATCCAATTTATGTTCGAAAATATGATAGTAATAATCCAAAAAGCATATTTTTTAGTTTAAACTGTCCAATTTATGTTTGAAATATGATAGTAATAATCTAATAAGTGTAATTTTTAGCTTATGATACATCATACATCTAAACTTGTATGCATAAATTGGATGGTTTAATTTGAAGTAAGTGTATTCCACATATGCAATTTCTAAGTGCTTGCATATCATATCATATCCATCATACTCTCCTAGATTATCAAAGTTCTCTTCTAATTTATATGGTCATCCATTTCCATAGCCATTGATCAAATGATTTGGATCGTTTGACCAAAGTGGTTGTTTGAGAGGGATGGGCCATCAAACAGCCGCCCGGCGTGATGGATGGTCGAGATGATGATTAGATCTTTTTTAGAGTAAACTGTGGACTGCTTATTTTTGAAGACATGAATGGCATGGTTAGGATTGTTCAATTAGGGAGACTTTTGGAGGGACGATGATTGGAGGTGGCCAGGTGGGCCCTACAAGGTGGGTAACTTGATGGTCCATATCAATAATTAAACATTTTCTAGTATAATAAATATGGACTATCTATTTTTCTAGTCGTTGAACAATAATGAGACCTTTTTCTATATGGCCATCTTCTCGTTGTTGATTGGATCAACTTGGTCCACCTGATGAGTGGTCCTTACCAGATTTTGTGATGGATGCTTCACATCGAATCCCATCCATATGGGCTATATATTTTTCTAGTCATTGATCGGACGATTAGGATCAATCATCCAATGGAAGTGACTTTCACAGGGATGGACAATTGGATATGGGGCCCATTGATGGATGATCCGGATCAGTGATGAGACCTTTTTCTATATGGCCATGTTCTCGTTGTTGATTGGATCAACTTGGTCCACCTGATGAGTGGCCCCTTGCCAGATTTTGTGATGGATGCTTCACATCGAATCCCATCCATTACATTGCGAAATGTGCACCAGTGATGAACTCGTATGTTTGTGAAACAATCTAGCATCTCTAGAAGTAAGATGAGTTCTTTGATCTTGCCATCCAAACCAACAACTTGACTTCTATAGAACCCCAAGATTTTTCAAGCTAGTGGCATATACACTTGTACGAAGTCATCCTCCAGGTAACTGAAGTTCCATGGAAGATGACTTCCCCTAGGATCCCTACTTACCATGCATCCAAATGACACATAAGGGGCTCATGCAGACTAGTAAGTTGAAGGATTTGGGGCCTTTATGGTTACCCAAAGGGTGCCATTTGGACACCCTCATTCCGATACTGGCACATGTCCATGATTTGTTAACCACCATTGGCACCAATTCTAATAAAAACAAATACAAGGTTGTCCAAAAAAGTAGCCATTACCTCGGACAAGGTAATCTAGATGAAAAGTTAGTTTTAGCCTTTATTCCATAAGCTACACGAATAAGTAGACACATGCCAACATGCCATGTGAGATTGCTCACCTTCAAGCACCTTACATGTCACACATCCCACCTTCAAAAGTCCCACGTGCCTACATGAGCCAATACCCATGTGTTCATGCACCACATGTACCATTCTATATCTTCAAGCACCCCATACATCTTCGACCAACCCACATGTGCTACATGTGCTAGTATCAATCTACAAGCATCCACATGTCCAATGTGCCCTTGCCAAATGTTTACAAGAGCCACCTATGCTTGTCAGTCCATCCTTATTCTGGGTGTTAGACAAGCAACAGTCGGTGCAACGTAATAATCTATCCATGCGAGCCTATCTAGATTAGCCTTCACTGGATAGATGTGTCCATAATAGCCTACTGAACAGAACATTGATCTTAACCAACAGGCACTTCGTATATTTTTTTATTTTTTTAATCTTGGTGTTTGTTCAAGAGTGGATGAGAGTGGTTCATTTGAGAAAGAGGTTTGTTGTTTTGTTGGTAATTAATCCTACGGTTAGTGTTTGGGTTTCTAATTTTTTTCTCCTTTTCTTCTTTTCATGTTCTTCTGATTCTTTTATTGTTTCCTAGAGATAACTGGGGAACGTGTTTCTGAAGAAATGAGTTATTTAGTTGATGGGATCTTGGCAAGTGGTATGGTGATTTGGAATGGAGACGTTCTTATTGGATAGCTTTTTGCGTGGTAGTAGTGGAAATCAGTATTTTCTTTTTTGAGGTGAAAAGCTGGGGGTTGGATTTGGACTCATGGAGGTGGTTTGGGTGCATGGTTGTATTTTGGACAGGAGAAGCTGGGACGGTTGTTGTTGGTGGTGTTGCAGATCTGTGTTGGTTGGTGTGATAAAAGAGAAGTTTAAAGATGAGTCGGAACAGCGGAAGCCCTCTGAGAGATCGCAGGATCCGCACTGAGCGTTTCTCATACCGCGACGCACCTTACAGGAGAGAGTCACACCAGCATTTCAGGTTTTCTGGTTCTATCTGCTTGTATCCCTTGTTGACATTTTCTTTTGCTTGCGAAAGAAAGTGTTTGGAGTACTGGGGCATTCAATTTCAAATTGGTTGTTTCTGTTGCATGATACAATTAGTGAGATCTGATTTTTCCTGGCCTCTTTCCGACTGTGACAACCATTTCACAAATATATGCTGGCCTTCCATGTGAATTGGTTTGTACAGAGATATGTAGTTCCACAGAGTTGCGTCCTTTGTCATTGACTCATCATTACATGTTTTCTACCTGATATAGGCAATTGTCCCTAGGATTTGGAAAATAAGTCCTTGCTATGGAAATCAGTTGCAGTTCATGTCTACCCATTTACATCCCATTTCTTCATTGAAAGTTCCAAGCACATTTCAGGGGGGAGACTACATTAATATGTCAGACTTCATATCCCTGCAAGTAGGTCCTGTAGATTTTGTATTTGCCTTATTTCTCTTTAACTGGGGAGACACTACAGTAATGTCTCTGCTCAATAGCCATGGCATGCTCATTTCAACAATATTGACCCCACATATTTCTCCAAGTTTTCTATTCAAAATACATTTTGGTCCTTTTCAGGTACTCAATATTTTACAGCCCCTCTGAAAAAGGATCACACAATTTACTGATTCCTTGTGTTGGTAATAAGTTTCTCAAGCATTTTTAGAAGAATACAGGAAAATGTGTAAATAGGTACTGTTAGTTTCAGCCTTGTAAAACTCTATATGGACTTTGTGACGGTTCTTTTCATGCCACTACTAACTTCCTTTCGAGTTTCTCTTGCATCTAACCATAGTTTATGTTGACTTAAAATTTTCAGGAGTTGTGTATTTGCGGGATTAGAATGAAACATGTAGAGATTACATTTCCTTTGCTTGTTTAACATATATACAGTATTTTTGCCCCTTGAAGATGAATTTATTGACAACAACTCTATTCACAGTTGCGCTATCATGGATTATGAATATGTAGTTTTGATTTGTCATTTATGTTGTAAATCCACAAGCAACATGTTCTGATTCAATTTGGGCCTCCTCTAATTGGACTTCTCTCTCTCTCTCTCTCAATAAATTAAGTGGCGTGTGTGGGCATGTCATATTTTTCATCCCATCCTTTGTCAGGGAGAGAATAATTGGAAATTTTAGTAGACACAAATGTGATAGATCTGATCTTGTAAGGCTGTGATAGATGTTGCTGAGCCCAAGAATGTGTCATATGGCCTTGATTCATGGATTCATCCCTTATTTCTCATTGACTTTACTCTGAGTGGTAGGAGCGTGTGAAGGATGCAGGGGAAACCATGGGCTTGTTATTTCTGGCTTCCCTATTAATTAAATGTGATTTTTTTTTTAAATTTATTATTTTTTAATTATAAAATCGGTAATTTGGAAACCTCCTGATGATAGTGTTAGGGGAAGCCATTTGATGTTTTGTGGGGTGATCATATTTAAACAAATTGATAGTGGTTATTCCATTTTTTCAGTGGAACTTCCCTCCAACTTCTATTCAACCAGATAATCGTTCCTTCTTTGTGATCCGTGTGGTTTACAAAATTTTACTATTCATGGCATATTACAGCATTTTTTTTTTTTTTAATGTGGTTCTTTTATTCCTTCAGTGCTGAAATTTAAATGTCTAATATGTGCGATTATATGCAATTCCATGGTAGATAGTTTGCCTTATTATAGAATTGGTTGCTTGGTAAGACAGGCTGATTCTATTGCAATAGCCAATTAGTGTCGAAGAGATTTAGAAGAAACAGAAGATGATATAATCAAAGGAGGAAGAAAAGTGGATTCTTAAATCCCATGCATGTACACTGAAACTTGGCATATAAACTAAAAATTGTCTTCATAAACAAAAATGAGAGGATCATGTCTTTACATTCACATGCCCCCATATTCTCCCATATATTGTATGTCCATACTAGTTTAAACTTTTTTGTCTAATTTCCTCTCCTACCACAATTTGAAGTTTTGAGTTAAGGCCTTTGTAAATTAGCCCAAACTAATTGTAAGACCTTTTAAAAAAAAACCAAGATTCAGCTAAGATGAGCTCTTAGTAAAACCCAATGCTAATAGTAAGATCATTTTTTTTTTTGGCTGAGATTTAGCTAGCCTATAGGCTCATGGAAACCCATAATCTAAAAATAGAATTAGAAATGAATTCCAATCCATTTTTTTTTTCTGTACAAAATTTGGTAAACTCTAGAACTTCTAGAACATTCCCATGATTCCAAGGTCTTGGACACCTCTTGAACTTGTGTTCATGGCCCCATTTTGGATCCACACATATGGGACACACCATAGGTGACATCACCACCTTTGGCCCACAACGTTGTTTTATTTTCTGCACTATGGGTAGGGCTGAAAGTTGGGTGGGTTCAACCTGACCGACCCATGACTGACCTGACATAGGGTTGGGCTTGGGCAGGATGTATCGGGTTTGGTCTCGGGCTTGGGCCATGCAAACACCAACCCGATAAAACTTGGTTAGGGCTCGGGTTGGTCAACCCAACCCGAACTCGATTGATATATAAGTTCCTTATAAATTAATTATAGTTGAGTGTGGATCGTCTATGTTGAAGGCACAGGAAATTCCAATGCCGTCGAGTTTCATTGGTCCACGTCATTTCCGATGACTCAAGCTAACACAAGGTGTCCCGTATCGGTATCGGTTGGCGTAACGGTGCCCTCTGAAACCGATACGGATACGGGGGCGTAACGGCGATACAGGGGTGTAACGGCCCATAACGGCGCAATTTTTTTTTTTTTTTTGCCAAAAAAATATGAAAAAATATGGATTAAATCCGAAATATTCTAAGCATTCCAAATATGCATTCATTTATAAATTGGAACATGTTTATGGTGGTGTAACGGTCCACTCTTTGGTCAGAAGTTGTATCGGACTGTCTGATGAATTTACGAACCAGATAACCTGAATTTGACTACAAAATTCATGTATTTAATTTTCTAACTATCTACTATCAATGATAGATATATTAGAATGAATGTAATATGAAAATATCTTACATTTAGGTGTTTGCAATTATTTTTGAGGGCCAAAATTCATGCATAAATAGAAAAAAATGTAAAAATAAAAAATAAAATGGCACCCCAAATATATAAAATGCACATTAACATGTTCTACTATGATTAACACATCACATGGCATCATTAAAACAGCAAAAGAATCATTAAAAAATGATTTTTCGAATTTTCAAAAAAAGGGTCAAAATAAATGCGTAAATAGAAAAAAATATAAAAAAAAATATAAAATGGCACCCTAAATCTGTAAAATGCACATTAACATGTTCTACTATGATTAACATATCATATGACATCATTAAAACAACAAAAGAATCATTAAAAAATGATTTTTCAAATTTTTAAAAAAAGGGCCAAAATAAATGCATAAATAGAAAAAAATATTAAAAAATATATAAAATGGCACCCCAAATCTATAAAATGCACATTAACATGTTCTACTATAATTAACACATCATATGGCATGATTAAAACAACAAAACAACTATTATAAATTGATTTTTCGAATTTAAAAAAAAAGGGCCAAAATTCATGCGTAAATAGAAAAAAATATAAAAATATATATAAAATGGTACCCCAAATCTGTAAAATGCACATTAACATGTTCTACTATGATTAACACATCATATAGCATCATTAAAACAGCAAAAGAATCATTAAAAAATGATTTTTCGAATTTTCAAAAAAAGGGCCAAAATAAATGCGTAAATAGAAAAAAATATAAAAAAAAATATAAAATGGCACCCAAAATCTGTAAAATGCACATTAACATGTCCTACTATGATTAACACATCAAATGGCATAATTAAAACAACAATACAACCATTAAAAATTGATTTTTCGAATTTTAAAAAAAGGGGCCAAAATTCATGCGTAAATAGAAAAAAATATAAAAAAAATATTAAATGACACCCAAAATCTGTAAAATGCACATTAACATGTTTTACTATGATTAACACATCATATGGTATGATTAAAACAACAAAACGTATTAAAAATATATAAATACATATTTTTGACAAATTTCTGAAAAATGGCCCATCGAGCTTTGATTCAAGAAAATTCATAATATAATGTGTTTTTATCTCAAATACTCAGCCAAAGTTGGTCGAATTTAGTAGTAAAAGGAGTAAGAAACAGTTTGGAAGCAAGAGGTTTCAAAAAAACAGCAAAAACAAAGCTTAAAATGGAAAAAGGTCGATACGGGCCTGTAACGGCCCGTAACGGGCCCGTAACGGCCGATACGCCCCGTATCGGGCCCGTATCGGTCGATACGGCTACAAAAAACCGTAGCGGCCGATACGACCCCGAAACGTGTAACGGTCACCACCGTTTCCGTTACGTATCGGCCGTATCGGCCGATACGTAACCGATTTGGCATTCCTTGAGCTAACAAGATACACCGGATTTCTCTCTCCCAAATAGATTGCTTGATACACAATATGACTTTTAAAGGAGTAGTCTTATATTTTACCTTGTTTGTTTAGAAAAAATGAACTCCTTTAAGATAAATAACTACATATAATAAATAAAATTATAGGTACAAAAAATAAGACGTGTATTGAAAATATAATAGACTAATGTAATAACGAAAATATTAGCATATATCTCCCCTACCAACCTGGCCAACCCGACCGAGCCCGCTTGGGTTGAGAATTCCCAACCTGAGGTTGGGTTGGGTTGGGTTAGGGTTGAGGTATAGGAACCTTGGGTTGGGCTAGGGTTGAGCACCAACCCGACCCAATCTGCTCGACTTTTAGCCCTAATTATGGGTTGTAAAATCAAGTGGGGTTCACTTGTACCACATTAGTTCCTCATCAGAAAGAACTCAACTTCTTGAGCTTACTTCATCATTGATCTCCATAGCTCTCTATGGTCATTCTTTTGTAGCTCTTCTTCACGCATCCAGTTACCCTTCTTTCTGCGGCTTCCCCTTCTATTGAAATAGATCAATGTGGCTTTGACTAATGGTTGCTTGTACTTCAAATTGATTGATTAAGCACACATTCAACTTCTTCATTCAGCTTCCCAAGAATGACCTCTTATTTTTGTATGAATGGTGCAAAAATTTACTTTATACTAAAGCAAAAATACATCAAAGAATTTGGAAGGAGTTTCCAATACAGAGTAAAGATCTAGAGACACCCTTTTTGAGAAAGACGATGACTTTTAAAACAAGTGAAACAACATTACAAAAGATTCAAAGAGGGCCCATAGTGAGTCACCCTCACTTTGCTCCATCTTTAGCCAATCTGTTAGCCACCTGATTGGCTTCTTTTGGAACCAAAGAACATTTACCTTCCAAAGAATCAATAAGTGTATCAATTGGGATGAAAGGTTGTGTTTCTTCTGCACATTTCAATGTGCTTTTCAGCTGCCCCTTGAAAGGCTATGTTTAAGGGGTCTTCGGTAGGGAAGGTCTGAGCAAGCTTATCGAATCAACAGTATGGAAAGGGCTGCATTGGTTTTGCTTTGCAAAGTGGACACTCTTCATAAAGTATCTTAAAAAAAAAAAAAAAAAACCGAAGGATGAAATGAAATATATTAAAAGGCAAGAAGCCAAAACAAAACACAACAGAAGAAAAGAAAAAACAAAGAAAAACAAAAGAAACCTCAAAACAGCTATACAACTCGAAACCGATCTGCTAGAAATCAGTTGAATCCAAGGATGGAAGAAGTGGTTGAATTGTCTAAGAGATTTAGACCATTCACCCACTCCAGAAGATCCCCGATTATTTGATTTGAAATAGAAGAAGAGGAGGAAGGGAGATATTGAAAGCAATGATTGTTTCTCCCTCCAAAGGGCTTAGAGGGTAGCCATAACCACTAACTTCCAAATGATCTTGGAATTCTTGTCGAGGACTTGGCTGTTCCAGGCGAAAAGGAGAGAGGGGACCGAATCAGGCATCACCATGGTGTGTCGTAAAGGCTGTTACGTAAAGGTAACGGTGGCAACCGTTACACGTTACGTGGTTGTAATGGCTGTAACAGTCGTTATGGAAAAAAATGACATGTAATTGCCGTTAACAGTACGTTATGTCCCCTATAGAGGCCATAACAGCCTCGTAATTGTTTTTTTTGGGGCAAATATAAGTTTTTCATACTTTTTAATCAACATTATGGGGCAAATACAGGTTATTCATGCTATCGAATGAGACTTTCTCCAATACATGCTGTCTTGCATGGGTTTCGGTGATAGGTGGAAAGGGTGGATACGGGAATCCGTGGGATCAGCCCACTTCTTTGTTCTTCTTAACGGCTCTCCAAAAGGCTTTTTCAAAAGTTCCAGGGGGCTTCGTCAAGGCGACCCACTGTCCCCCTTTCTATTCCTTATTATTGGGGAGGCCCTATCTGGAATGCTTATTAAAGGCCAGGAAGAAGGCATCCTTTGTGAATCAAAATAAAGGGAATGGAAAATCCAATTTCCCATATCCAATTCATAGATGATACTCTGTTATTCAGCGAAGCTAGCGAGGACAGGGTAAGTAACATGCGCACAACAATCAGATGCTTTGAGGCAGTTTCCAGGCTGAAAGTGAACATGGCAAAAACCAAACTGTATGGGGTTAATATGGAGCAATTGAAGATAAATCTTCTTGCAGAATTGTTTAACTGCTCCCCTGGTTCCTTTCCGACTTTTTTTGTGGGCCTACCACTGTGTATCACTAAGCCGCCAATCTCGCTCTGGGACAAAGTTGTTGACAAATTCAAAAAATATCTGGCTCGCTGGAAATGCAGATACCTATTGTACGGTGGTTGTGTGGCCCTTATAAAATCAGCCCTCTCAAATCTTCCTCTATATTTCATGTCCCTCTTCTCTTACCCCGCCTCAGTCCTAGCCATCTTAGAAAAATGCAGAAGCGACTTTCTATGGTATGGTAAAGAAGAGAAAAGAAAACTCCATTTGGTTGAATGGAAGGAAGTATGCAAGCACACCCAAGGAGTAAGAATCAAAAGCCTTAAATCCATGAACAAGGCTCTTCTAGGAAAGTGGGTTTGGAGACTTGTAGTCGAAAAAGGAAGTCTGTGGAACAGGTTAATCAAATGCAAATACGGTAGTTCAACGGAAGACTGGTGGACCGAGGAATCATCATCTTACAGGGCCTTGGCCCTCTGGAGAGGTATTCTATCCATGAAAAAAGAGGTGCTCAAAAGTATCACTTTCAAAATTGGCAACGGTGAAAACGTCAAATTTTGGCTTCATCCTTGGCTGGGAGATTTTCCTCTCAAAGAAGAATTCCCAAACATTTTTCGTATAGCTCCTAACCAAGCCATCTCTGTTGCAAACTGTCTCTCCTATTTTGCTGGAAATATAGTCTGGAATTTGGTTTGCAGAAGAAACCTTTAGGACTGGGAAACTACAGAATATGCGGCACTCCTAGAATGTCTCTCCATGGCTAAGCCAGATTCGGGGATGGAAGATAAGCTGATTTGGAAGGCAGAGAAATCGGTATCCTTCACGATAAAGTCGTTCTACAAACAGTTGGACAACAACCCTCTCCTCGATGATCAAATCATGACTAATCATTTATGGAAATATTCGACTCCAAAGATCTTTTTTTTTGGGTGGTTAGTTGGAAAGAATAGGGTGCTTATAGTCGATAACTTGAGGAAGAAAGGGATGATTCTCCCAAACATCCGCATATGCTGCATGGCGAACGAAGAGACGACTGACCATCTATTCGTCCACTGTCCTTTCATCAATTAGATTTGGCCTTCAATCTTAAATCCTTTCGGTATCAAGTGGTGTCTTTCAGACTCTTCTGCCCGGCTATTAAAGGCATGGCATGGCGTGCGTCTTCGAAAACACAAAACTCCTACATGGTGATTAGCCCTCTTAGCTGTTTGGTGGACCGTTTGGGAAGAAATAAATGACAGATGTTTCAGAAACAAATCAAATTTTGTGGAGGTTTCCATGCGAAGAGTTAATCAGCTAATCATTGAATGGGCTTCGAATGTTGACTCCCTAAAGGGCTGTAATCTCTGCTTCCTAGGAGCTTAGTTCTCATCCCCTCCTCGACGATCTTTGTTCTCTTTGTTTTCTTTGTTTTTCTTTTAATAGAAATTCCGTGATCTTTTCAAAAAACAAAAAAAAAATACAGGTTATTCATGATTTTTTTTTTTCAATAAAAAAAGAGATCGTAACGATCGTTATGGGGGCCGTAACGGCCGTTATGACCTGTATCGTAAAGGTAACGGTGGTGGCTGTTATGACCACCGTTACCGTTACAGAACACCTTGGGCATCACCCAATGGAGCCCATAAAGTATCTTGGTTTATGCTTGGGACCAATGTGAGTGTAAAACCAATTTGGGATCTGGTGGTGAAAATATTAGAGAAGAAGTTGGCAATGTGGAAGAAATCCAACTTATCACTAGGTGGTTGAATTGTCCTTATAAGTCTACCACTCCTTATTCCGGATTCCCATTTTGGTTGCGAAGAGACTCGAGGATATTCAAAGGGATTTTCTCTGGGAAGGAATAGGAGGCAAATTCCACCTTATGAATTGGACATGATGTAAATGATCTATATCCAAAGTGGGCATCGACATTGTTGTATCTATAAAAATAATTTTGGCCCTCTTTCAAATTGGTGGAGGTTTAGGCATGAGCAAGGCGCTCCATGGAGAGAAGTTATAGCCAGTAAATATGGTAGTACAGAGTAGTAGGAAGAGAAGGAGAGAATGAAGTCTGGTATTTTCAAGTTTGTTTCGCTTCCAAGTTGGCAATTTTGATACAGTTGCATGAATATTTTGACATCTTGCATTATTCAAGGTTAATATCTATTAGTATTAGTTTTCTACTAACACAAGTGACTTGTTAGGCCTGAAGTGTCCTCCAAGTTTGCCACCTTATATCTGTTAAATGATCTGTTCTTGCAATGATTCTTGTGGAATGCACAATTGACTTGATCCGCACTGAATACATGCCACAGAGTGAAGGACTTATTTTGTATCCCTCTTCTATAGATCAAAAATTAAAAATGTCCATTGGGAGGGTTCCCCTAATGTAGCAAGTGTACACTTGAAGTCATGCATTCTATTTGGTATGCTGAATATTGAGTTCCGTTTGTGAATTAAGTACCTTGAGGCACCAATTGGAAAAAAAAAACACCAATGAAGAGTAAGGTCACCATCACCTCAAAGATAACACTGTAGCATATCCATGTCAAAGGTATTCCTTTGTCAATCGCTGAACTTCTCAATGTAGATGGCAATAGATTGACGTTTTGACCTAAACTGCTCCGAGGCTTACTTGAGAAGCTTCACAGTCAGCTTCTAACACTTCAAAATCTGGAAGTTATAGATGAAGTTGCTCCATCATCTATTGCTTGATCAAGTGGAAGCTTTATACGCTGCCGTAGGTCAATCAAATAACCCATCCTTCATGCGTTTGGTCATGGTTGCAAGGTGAAATAACCTACTGCTTCATGTATAAATCAGTTGTAGAATGTTGCCCAACCATGGAAGCTTTTGTACCTCTCCCATGTGTTTCTGAATATTGACCTAATATTCCTTTTATTTTTAAAAATCGATGCTAATATGATCTATATATCAGTGAATATGGCCAACATGAGCAAAATATCACTTGATATGTACTGATCTTTTTAAAAAACTGATACAGGCAATGAGGTGTAGACATCCCACTCAACAGAGTGCTTAGGCTAATTAACCCATTCATCATGGAGTGAGAGTCTTGCATTGCATCAAGGTGAAAGGATTGTAGGCCCAAACCCATACTCAAATCCAAACCAGCTCGAACCCATGCTCAGGACCAATCCTAAGCCCGAATGGGACCTAAAATCTCACCAAAATCCACTCAAACTCAAAAGGAAAAAACGGAAAGATTCAAGAGCTGTGGGACCCAGCCAAGCCTAGGTCTAGGGCCCTCACCCCTTTATTTTTTGATTGATTTTCTTGGATGCGGAAAAACTTTGTTGACTTTGTTTAATTCCTTTTATCTTTTCTTTTACCTTTGGGACACAAGTCAACCATTTGCTGAAATTTCAGTTATTGGAATCTTGTTCTCCTTGGATAGAGACTGCTATATTACGAATAGAGTAGGGTGCCTAACATCTTCCTATTCTATAACCATGGTCCTTACCCGAGATTTTGGTGAAAAGACCTTTGTGGAGTCTATTTCTTGGAAATCAGAGGGTTTCTTACAATTCAATATTCAGGCAACAACAAGGATTCTAGCGTTCTTGAATTATACAAAGAAAAGGCTAGCAGCGACTCTAAAATTGACACCATAAGCGCTACCTCGTCTGGTAGGCCTTTGTTGATATGTTGACAGAAGGATATTTGAAGCTTTCTTCTCCCATATTCTTCAGAATAGCCTGGAACCCTTGACCTTTATCTTGCTATAAACTTTAACAATGTTTGCACCATCTCTAGAAACTATATTGCTAAATAACATTTTGTTGAAGATAGTTTTTGTGTTAATGTAAGGTCTCTTTTCAATTAACCTCTTTTACTTTTTTAAATGTTCAATATGATCTCAGTTTTGGCTAGACACAAGTAACCATAATTCAAAGCTGGGACTCTGATTTGGACTCGGCCCATCACCTGTTGGGATTGACTCAGAAATCAGCGGGTAGACCATGTAGGCCAAGAAATTAACTTTCTCAATCATATACTTGTTATAAGAATATATAAATAATAAAAAAATTATTGTCTCCTCCTCTCTCTTGATCCATCTGTGCTTCGTCTGATTCCAAATGCCTCAATTAGGTCTCAGTTGACTTGGGGGAGTCAGCCCCAAGTCAGATACAATCCAGGTACATCTTAATCTATTCACCCAGTTGGTGACCAGGTAAAGTGGGCTCACTCGAGTCCCTGGTTTAGCTGTTGGATTGGCAAACTATGTAAAGTGACATTACAAATAAAACTACCAAAAACTAATCAATGAAAGTTACACAACTCATGTGATCATCCTTGTAAACGTACTTGAGTTTGTCAACCCAAATGTGGTGACAAGCCATTTATGTAATTGCCTTTAATTTAGGGTGCTCTTCCATTGAATTTGATGATTCCAAATTTGCAACTAGATTTCAGGAAAGACCCAAGATCCAGATAAGTAAGATCAGAACAAAATGTTTTCTGAAGCTAAAGACTTCCCATAAACAGTTTGTCCACCTATCTTTGGAAATTTTCATGCTTGATATGCTCGTACTATATGCAACTTGATTTTGGCAAAGTAGCCCTAGGGACAACATCAATAATGCTGGCACATTTTGCATCGGTGAGTCTTTTAGTTGTTCACTGGGGATTAGTTCTTAAAATTGCATTAAGAGATATTCAATGGGCCCTACTCTCGGTCTTGGCTCATCAAAACCCATAGTTCACAGACCTGGACTCTTGACTTAGAATTGACCTCTGACTGGGTGGCTAATGCATCCGGAACCATACATGATGGATCAAAGGATTCCTCAAGGCCACAAAAACTAAACGATAAAAAATCTGCATGATCTAACCATTTAGATTGGCCTGATCAATGATCTAGATTAGATCGACGGTCTGATGATAGATCTGGACATAAGTTGCCTAGTTGGATTGTGTGGTTCCACAAATCCATAGGTTTTATTATTGAATTAGTTGTTACAGACTTACAGTACTGATGGACGATGGCTTGCAGAACAAGTTCCCCTTTGTATTTTTGTTACTTGTTTTATGGGCCACTTTGCATGTATCAAATGATGTTTGAATGATATGAAATTAGTTCCATTTGAAAAGCCTATTGAGGTTGCTTTCAAACGAGCCTGAGATCATGCAATTTCAATAAATTTTGAGTGAGTTATGATCAATTTACATAAACCCCATATGGTTGTGATGGGATTCGAGAATTTTATGGTCATTTTTAGTAGTTTAGTGAAATAGATGGTTAGGATTAGAATTAATGGTTGGCGAGGATGATATTAGGGATCCTCTTGCTTTAAGAAAGAGCATATATGCATGTAAAGACTATTTGCTGAATAGTTATGATAGAGTAAAAAAGTTTTTTTTTTTTTTTTTTGGAAATGTATTGCTGGCATTCTGGCATGTATGGCCAGCATAAAATAAGACCAGGGATTATTATGATTACTAGCATAGTGGCTGGTAGGCTGTTGGTCTTGTGAAGAGCATATTTATTTTTATTTTCTACCACGTCCGCGGAGAATTTATGGTTTGATCTTGATGGAAAATTTATGCATTCGAATAATATATATATATATATATATATATATATATATATATATATATATATATATATAAAATTCTTTTTCCAATTTGGTTGTGTCAACGACTCTATGGGTCAACCAGGCGGGTCAGAAGCTAATTTTTTTTTTTTTTTTTTTTTTAATTATATATTATTATAAAAAGGTATACATGGTAAATGAAAACTTATTATGTCTTCTTCCTTTTCTTCTCCTCTCCTCTTCGACCACCTCCTCTAATTTGTTTGCGCGCAACATGTGTGGGTAATGGTTGATTTGCGCAAGTCAAGCCTATGTTAGATGGAGTCAGGGTGCATCTCGATCCATTCACTGAATTGTTACTTAGCCGAGTGTACTTGCTCGACTCTCGAGTCAACCTGCTTGGTGGACTGTCAAAACTACTACTTCATTTGCCTTTTACATCTAATTATCTGTTCCCAACCAATTAAAGGGCTCTGAGGTGTTAACATCATGCAAGGTTCTCATAGAGTCATCTTGATCATCAAAACTGACTGGGGTGATTTGGCTTTCTCGGTCCAAAGCAGCATTGCACATTTTTGTTTCGACTTCATCACATTCTCAGTTGACATAATCTTTACCTTGACGTTGAGGTACCTATATCTCCTTTACCTGTCAAAGATGCCCCTGAGACAAAAATCTCTTATTTGGTCTCCGTATCTCTGACCTTTCATGCCACCCTACTGATGTGATCCTATCCCATCTTCAACCCCTGCAGATCGAGTTGGAACATAAGCTCAGTTGGTACTACTTTTTAATCTCATCACTGACATGCATGAGAGAAATTTCTTCTCACCAACCTTTTTAGTTACAACTTGGATCATACACTCCATTTCACATTAGGCTCTCTTTACCCATGGCCATGCCTATTTGTAATCATATCTATTAGGCCTGAAGTTTCAAAGAGTGATGCACTAAAAAGTTGCACATGCATGACCAGATCCTTCTGTAGCACGAAGAAAGGATAAGGGAAGCTAAGATCAATTTTTCTTCTTGTTTGAAAGCTTTAATAGAGGACTAAGATCTTGACAAACAACTAGCATGAGGAGTATTTAATGATTGAGCTTCCAATGTCATCTTTCAAGAATTACAGTTCTTTCTCCACACATCCTTTCTTAAGGGCCTGTTTGATTTCTCAGTGCAGGTGCAAATGCCTAGTAAATAACTAATTATGACGGTTTCACCCGTTTGAGGAATTCTTGTCTTGGAAATCGGTTCAAAAGTGTTAGTTAAAATTTTTAAACCTCAAGTTAATGTATATGACATATTTGTTCGGTCCATCCGTTTTACCACAACATTTTGAGATATAAGTCAAAAAATCACGTAAATCTAATACTCAAGTGGCCCACTCCAAAAGAAACAGTAGCCCTTGAAGTTTTTAATGGTAATTGTATGATTTACTTTTTTTTTGTGGTGTGGTCCACTAGAGCTTTAGATATGCCTCATTTTTTGGCTCATGCCATAAATTCAGCTGGCATAATGGATGAACGGTGTGGATAAGCGAAATGCATCACAGTGGGACCCACATATATTTTGCAATATTCTTGATTTTCGTATTCAAAAAGTAGGTAGTCAAATCAAGTATGGGTGAAATGTTGTAAATGCGCTGGGAAATAATTATTACTCCCTTTTGCAGGTATTTACCAATGTCCTGAAAATCAAACAAGCCCTAAGTGTCGTTTACTTGGGCCTGTATCGAAAGTTACGCCCACCATTAAGTGGCAGCAAAAACTACTTTGAATTGAAGCATTATTATCCCTAATAAGTCCCTCTTCTATCCATTCTTCCTCACCAATCATAAATCATTTGGCTAGGCCAAACTCATTGTTTACATGAATTTTTATTGATATTGGTTGGCATTGATTTCCCATAGAGATTCATAGACATTGCTTTTTTGCAGTGGAGATGGGAGAAGTCATGGTGGTGCTTATCACCGTGGTAGCCGTTTTGGTTGTAGAGATTTAGGCGTAGGTTGCTTTGGAGGAAGAAATAATTGGGGATGTTGTGGTACATACTTCAGTGGTAGCCGTGGTCTTGGTAGTTGGTAGTGCACTCATGTGTTCTTAGTAGCTTTTAACTCATATCTTTCGTCTTATGGCATTATTCACCAAACTTGATGTGCACACATCACAAAAAATGAGGTAGTTGAACGCAGTGTTTTAAATAGCAGTAGCGTGATGCGTAGTGCTTAGCCCTCTATAGGGTGTAGCGTAAATACGTAGCGCGTAGTGTAAGCTACACGATCCTTCTATTTTTTAATTTAAAAACAGGACAAATATAATAAATAGTGGAAAAAAAATATAAAAATGCCTTAAAGATGATTCATTTGATCAATTATAAGCACGTTCAAAAAAGTTATTAGTTATCATTTATCAAAAGCCAATCCACATGTATATCCCAAATCAAATAATTATCACATCAACAACTTTCTAAGCAAACCACTTTAATTAATAATGTTTAATTGAAACCACAAGTCACAATTATGAAAAGAAATAAAATTCCCATAGGTTAAAGGTATCAAGTACAATACAAGTGTCACATTCCTCAACATTAGGAACAAAGAAAACGTGAAAAAATAATTAAAAAACTAAAATAGTAAAAAAATACATTGTAGCTTACGCTACAAATGCTATGCGCTACGCAGCTGTAGCGTACGCTACGACCCCTGTAGCGTACGCTACAACGGATTTATGCTATTTGGGACGCTATGTAGTGCTACGGCCACACTACGCTACGTAGCATACGCTACCACTATGCCATGGGCGCTATTTGAAACACTGGTTGAACATAAGAAACATCATTTACTTGAGGTTGCTATGGCATTGTTATTGAATATGAGTGTTTTGAAAATATTTTAGAGTAATGTAGTCTTAACTGCATGCTACGTAATAAATCAGATGCCTGTTTCTGTCTTATATGGAAAATCACTTCTCTATCTTTTGTTCTCAAATTCCTACATTCTTTATTCCTCTAAAAGTTTTTGGTTGCGTGTGTTTTGTATATCAGCTTGATCGTGTTCATGACAAGTTTGAACCCAAAGGCTATCAAGTGTATTATTCAAGAGCTTGGTTCAACAAGTTTAGTAACGCTGTATTCGAATTTGTAATGAAACGTAGTTAGGTCGACCATTCCGTTTTTGTAAGGCGAAGTGAGATGGGCACGATTGTGTAGGTTGTATATGTGGATGATATCATTGTCGTAGGTAGTGATATAGTGGTAGCCAACTTGAAGGAATTTTTGCAGCAACACTTTTATACGAAGGGCTTGGGCCGTCTTCGGTACTTCTTGAGCATTGAGGTGTCTACATTAATCTGTTACAACAAGAATACGTGATGGATTTATTGGATAAGACAAGTCTTCTAGGATTCAGGCCCATCAGAACTCCCATGGATATAAATAAGAAACTTAGTGTGGATCAAGGTGAATTGGTTGATGATCTAGGAAGATATCATTGACTAGTTGTAAAATCAATATATCTAACGATTACCCGACCTGATATTACATATCCAGTCAGCATAGTTAGTCGATTTATGCAGCTCAGCGACTTCCTCATAAGGGGCCTGTGTTTCGTATCCTTAGCTGTTTAAAGGAAGCACCTTGTCATTGTATTACCTATAAGCCGAATGGCCATCTTTGTGTAGAAGGATATTCTGCTACAAACTGGTTGGTTCTCCATTTGACAGATGAGTACTACTGGCTACTGCACTTTTGTAGGTGATAATCTAGTTACACGGAAAAGTAAGAAGCAGAGTATAGTGGGCCATTCAAGTGTTGAGGCTGAATACAGTGCAATGGCCCATTCAACAGGTGAACTCATTTGGATTAGAATGTTAATGTGTGAGTTTGGATGTATGATTGATACTCCTATGAGGCTGTGATATGATAATCAAGCAACTTCTGATATTGTCAACAACCCTGACTATTATGAGAGAACTAAGCACATTGAGGTCAAATGCTACTTTGTCAAGGAGAAGGTTGCTACTAAGGAAATTTGCATGCCGCCTGTCAAGTCTCAGGACTAACTGACAGGCATGTTCACAATAGCCTTGGGTTGTACTAAAGTAGATCGTATATTTGTCAAGCTGCACATTCATGATATGCATGCTTCAGCTTGAAGGGGAGTAATTCTTTTTTGAAGATTGAAGATTTTATCAAGGGAGTGAAAGCAACTCAGAAACAGAAGCAAACAAAGAGACAACAAGACAAAAAACCAAAAACAACAAATTAAAAAATCTAAGAGAAGCTATACATCTCTAAACAACCACAAATAGGAAGAAAGAAAGCCTCACAGACCCTCAAAACCAAAGAGAGACGCAAACCTGAAGCTAATCCAGCTGATGAGATATTAGCGTGGGATCAGCAGGGATGAGAGCAGCTTCCCAATCTTTGATATCACAGAAAACCAAGCTAGCAACTGTGGAGGAAGAAGCAAAAATATCACGGAAGCAACGATTATTCTTCTCCTTCCAAATCTCCCAAACGATGGCCATCATTGCCAAACGCCAAGCTGAGGTATACCATCTACCGACTCTGGAGGCGTGCCAAGCAAAGAGCAAATTGATCACCAAACTAGGCATCACCCAATCAACATGTAATTTGGACAAGATCGAGTACCACTTCTTGGGCAAAAGGGCAATGCAGGAAAAGTTGGCTGATAGACTCGCCATTGGGAAGGATCAACCCTCTATGTTGAAGATTGTCAACTTTGAGGGTTCTTCCCTGGGCAAGGATCCAAAGAAAGGCAACAACTTTGGGTGGACCCCCATAGGACCAGAAGGAGGCTAGGAACCAGCCCAAAGGGGGAGGATTTCCATGGATGATCTGGAGAAAGGATCTGCAAGAGAATGAGCTGGAAGGAGACTGTGACCAAGCTATGGAGTCGGCTGACTTGGAGTAGGGGTGAATGCCTTGGAGAAGGTTTAGAAGCTCTAGAAATTCATTAGTTTCATTGTCCGTGAGAGCTCTGCTGCAGGGAGGGCACCAAACTCATGATCCAGCAATAGAGAAAGAATTAGCAACCGAAGAGGATAAATCCAAACTGATACTTACCAGACCTGGGAAGAGTGAGGCCAAAGGCTTGTGAAGAATCCACCAGTCTAGCTAGAATATGATTCTGAATCCATCCCCTAGACTAAATGGAAATCCTTTTGGGATGGAAGGCTTGAGATAGCTTTCCAGACAGGAAGCTCTATACAGGGAGGTTGATTTAGAGAACTGACCTCCCCTTTGAAAGCCATATTTAGAAGACAAGAAAATTCTCCACAAAGAGCCTTCCTCCCTAGCAAAACGCCAAAGCCATTTGCCAAGGAGGGAGGAATTAATGGCTGAAAGCTCTCTGAATCCAGCCCCTCCTATGTGGTTTGCAAACCTCAGACAAAGAGAGGTGAAATTTATTGCTGTCCGAGTTACCATTCCATAAAAGTCTCTTTTGAGTTTGTCAATCCTATTAATGATAGACTAGGGCAATGAAATAAGGTGAGAAAGTAAGAGGGGAGATTAGATAAGGCTGTTTTGATGTGAGTGATTCACTCCCTGGTGGATAGGTAACGGGCTTTCTAGGGGGAAAGCTTTCTTTATGCTTTCAATGACGGAGTCCCAGAGATGATTGGCAAACTTGCCAATACACACTGGGAGATGAAGGGGAGTGTTACAGCCATATCTTTCTCATTGGACTCACTTATCTTCAGTACTTTAATATCTATTCCCTCCTCTCATTCTTGCTTTCCTTTCTTCCTCTTTTTCTCCTCTCTCTCTCTCTCTCTCTCTCTCTCTCTCTCTCAATCACATCCACAATACCCAAACTTCAAGCAGTCTTTGAGATCTGGGCTTTAGGGTATTGCCATCTTTATCGTTATTGTTGATGTTATTGTTATTGTTGTTGGTGGTGGATTTTTGCTTATGGAACTTCAAATTCTGGTGAAAAATTGACTAAGAAATGATTGCAACTTCCAGGGAGGAATCTCAATTATTTTAAGAATAATTGCAGATCTCTTAGATGGATGTTATTTTGTTCTTCAGTTCATCCTTTTGCCTCAAATTTTAAACCAACTAGCAAGGAACGTGCCATGCACAGCTGCACACACTAAAAGACATTGAACACATGCCAGTGTAGAAAGTTCGTCTAAGATCCAAACCGTTCAATGGTGGCCTCCATGGTGCATGTCTCATGGCCCAAAAGTTATGATCCTCAAGGTCGCACACATGTATGCAGAGAGGAAGTGTAGTGATACACAGTTTGTGTTAGATGTACAGAGCATTTTGTGCATACATCTAATGCAGCACATTTATCCAGAATGATATTAGGCCATTCATAAGTGGAAAGAATCAAGTGGGGTGGTTCATTACATGCGGCCGTATCTCATTTGTGTGTTCCTTGGAATTGTCCACAGTTGAACAGAAAATGTTTTTGTTTCCATGCAATTACTATCCACTGAGAGGGGGTGAAAGTAGTTTATTTCATCATCACCATCATCTACACCTTATCCCAAGTAATTGGGGTCAGCAACATGAATCTTTTTCCGCCATTCCATTATATAAAAGGCGGGGAATGCCCTAGCATGAGTTTGGAATGTCATATTGTTCCTATTCATGTTGGAAGTTTTGGTGTGAGTTTGATGCCGACTGCCAACCTGAGGCAACCCTCCTTTGTCAGGGTTGGGGACTAGCAACGAGAGCATAAAACTCCCACAGGTGGAATGTAATAGACTATTACATAGGTTGATTACAATCAGGCGCTATCTAATAGACTATTACATAGGTTGCTTAACATCAAAAAGTTAATAGTAGGTTATTGTTGAATTGAATTTAGTAAAAGAAAAAAGGATCAAAATTAGGCAGAGAAGAAAAAAGAGAGTGGAGAGGGCTGCCACGTATATTGTTCCATCTGAAGGAATTGAGCTTTAATATGTTAGATGTTGCCTAGAACACCAAACCCCCTAGGTTTCTGTTCCATAATGCAAGATACATGTTATGGTTAATTTGCGATCTTTTTCCCGACCCCAAATTATGGTCCTATGCCCTTATTATTGATTTGATTATCATCTAAATTTATATATTTAGAGTATAGAGATTAATACCTGTCTATGCAATAGTAGGCATATCATATGATATAATGCATGTAGTCATTTGTATTTATAGCTATATTCTGTATACCAGCAGTATGTACTTGACCGATCCACGTGACCCTACCCCTAGTGTACTACATATTAGAGGAAGTAGCACACTGCATCTGTTCCGGACTTCCTGTACCACATACTGGAGTGAGCTGGGGTCCGCATAACCTTATGTAAACTATTGGTAGGTGCTTAAGGCTGATCCTATCATTGCATGAGAGATTTTGATGTTGCTATGGATCATATGGTGTATCATTGCTGTTTGGTACACATATCATGTGGTGAAAACGACATATATCAATTTTCATATGTGGTGAAAACGACATATATCAATCTTCATACCAAGATCCCAAATCTTCATAGGCTGCCGTTTAAAACCACCTGCCCAAACCTGATTTGCACTGTTTATTTCGTTTTCATCACCACCATCACCATTGCCATCTTCCAGTTACTTGGTTTGGCTTTGTGGATCATGTTTAACCAATTCTTCTCTAAGCCCCTATCATCTGTAAGTGAACAAGCCTGCATTTCTCGTTTCAATTCCTGGACCCTAGTCCTTTTAGATTCTCCCCTTCTCCTTTCAGTTCATTTAACCACAATCAAACTTCCCCTTCATCACCAATTTTCATCTGAAGCAATCTAGGATTAGTCATATGCTGAAATGATGGCGAGCTTATTGAGATGGTTCAGTCATATGCTGACTGGAGAGTTTCTGTGAGGGGAGATATGACGAAGGTTGAAGGCTCTGTAAAGAGGATGAGCAGAAGACCTTAAAAGAACTTAGATCAAGGTGGTGAGGAAGGATGTGAAGGCTTGTCACTTGCTGAGAAAGGGCCTTAGATAGGAATGGGTGTTAAAACAAGATTTGAAAGGCTTTTAACCTCATTATGATGACTATCTAGAAGACCGAGTCCTTTCTTTTCTTGATCTTTGCTCCACTGCCCCCTCAAAGCTTCATGGCATGATTCATAAAATTGATCCTCTTATAACTGGTGCCGCTTTGGGTATCTACTTTGTTTCTGTAAATAGGTGACATGATGCTTTGTCCATTCACTTGGCATTTTGTCTGCAAAATTTTGACAAAAAGGCTTGTTAGCCAAACCATCCAAATTTTCAATATCCTCCACACCTAAAATGATATATTATCTGACAGACGCCATCACTTTTCCTTTTTCTCATTCTTATTAGAGTGACCCTCCTTACCCTTGCATTAAAGCATAAGACCCAAGTCTTCACATAACAGTCTCTGAAAGTAGCACCCTTAACTCTCCTATTCTCACTGCATTTCACAGATATCTTTATCTCCCTCTACAGTCGTTAACCTCGTACAACACATTTTTTTCCTTTTTTATTATTTGTACTATTTACATCTTCAAAATAATCTCATCTTGAATCCTTGATCCATTTTATTAGATGTGTTGCTTTTCCAAAGAGATGAGAAAATTTCTTGTGCTTGAGAAGGGACCTTTTCACTTTTGAGGAAATGTAATGGGCCTTTAGATATGTGTGGAAAATTTAATTAGTGAAATATGAAAAGCATAGTGAACAGAAGCTAGGTTTCTTTTCATGAGTATGAATCTTGGGAAACAATATTAGGATTGAAGTGCATTAACTGTTTTTATTTTTTATCTCTCCTTTTCAGGCAAGGCAATTTGTGCAAGAACTGCAAGCGCCCGGGACATTATGCTAGAGAGTGCCATAATGTGGCTGTCTGTAACAACTGTGGGCTCCCTGGGTAAGGAAGTATCATCTTTTTGCCGCTAGTAACTGGATTCCACACGATGTACAAGCACTCGTATACATATCCACTTTACCTGTAGCCAAGGTGTCATCAAGATGCTATGGTCTTTTCAATGAAATCTTTGCCTGGTTATTCCTCAATGTTTTTGGGCCTCCTGACCAATCCATTCCATCCTCATCAATCCAGACTTCCCAAGCACAAAATGCCCATTTCACTGTAGAATGTGAAGTTCGCAATGTTGCGTTCATCAATTATTTCTCATCCTTTACCTACTGAGAAGAAGAAATCATCCATTCCATTTATTTAGTTCTCCTTTTGTTGCATTACCTTTGTTCGCGTTCTGGGTGTCAGCATTAATTCTCATGCTCTTGCTACAAGCATTCTTTTGCAGACAAGGTTTTGGTATGATTGTTTGCTACTACCATTTTCAATACGTGGGTGCCTTTTCCTCCTGGACCTTCCACACCAGTACATAAATCCAGACCATTCAAAATTTAGCGCTGATTATGGACAAAACATAGCCCAAAGAAAGCATACGGATCAAGTGGGCCCCAACCATCAAATCAATGGTTAGAAGTAATATGCTTAATGACTCAAATTTATTGGGTGCTACCATATGCGTAAGATTGTCCAATTGGTGTAATTTTTTGGCTGTGCTCCATCACAATGGGGCCCATGTTTTTGATACACGAACTTATGGTAGATGTGTTAGTGCCATTTTGGAAATGGTGGTGAACTATTACCATAGCGTGGAGTCCTTTTGTTGCCCAGTTTAGGTCTTCCGTTCAACTTCTTCACGTTCTTGCCCAGAATTCTGTCAGTATTTCACCTGCCCTTTCTTTATTGTTAGATTCTCCTTTTTTGTTTATCAAAAAATTATTGTTAGGCTTGGCACCTCGTGCCGGAGTGCACTAAATACTCGCTTTGCGATCAAACAACTCAGCTCGCACAAAATCCCTGCAATCCACCTGTATTTGTGATTAGAATCTTGAATCCTGCTTAGTCTATCCATTTGTTTTGACCAGGCACATCGCATCGGAGTGCACTACCAAGTCAATATGTTGGAATTGTAGAGAGCCTGGGCACATGGCCAGCGATTGCCCAAATGAAGGCATCTGTCATACTTGTGGCAAGGCGGGCCATCTTGCCAAACACTGCTCAGCCCCAGAGCTGCCACCTGGGGATCTGAGGCTCTGTAATAACTGCTACAAGCAAGGGCATTTTGCCGCTGACTGTACAAATGAGAAGGCCTGCAACAACTGTAGAAAGACAGGGCACTTGGCACGTGACTGTCAGAATGAGCCCATCTGCAACTTGTGCAATATTTCTGGACATGTTGCCAGGGAGTGCCCCAAGACCGAAGTGTTTGGAGAGAGGGGTGGTGGGGGCCGTATCAGCAGTTACCGAGAAGTGGTATGCCAGACATGCAATCAAGTTGGCCATATGAGCAGGGACTGTATGGGCCCCATGACAATCTGCCGCAACTGCGGAGGCCGAGGTCACTTTGCATTCGAGTGCCCGTCTGGGAGGTTTATAGACCGTGCGCCCCGAAGGTATTAATGCGGGCAACTGGCAGGTCATCTGTCTTGAGGTGATAATCATTTGGACTCGTAGGAGTTGGGCATTGCTGCTTCCTTTTTAATGGATATTTTTGTCGATCATTTGCTTCATTGGAGTCCTTTTGATGTTGAAAGTCAATCGAAGGCCAGTGGGGGCGGCGGCGGCCGAGTCCTCCTGACACCCACTAGCTTTTTCCTCATTTGTTCTCTCACTATTTCTCATGACTGCAAGTTATTTATAAGTTTGAAGGTGTCATAATGCTCATGTCCTCACTATTGAATTAATAGCACAGTTCTACTGTGCTTAAGGGATGTAGGTCTAATGTTCTCATGAGACGTGTGTTATCACTATGCCATCTGGACCATTGATCTGATGGGCCTCCCCTCTGGGTGGCCCTTAATGCTGAAAAAAAGGAAGAGAACTCTCTGAATTGGAAGATTCTAACAGGTCAGATTGGTGGTCTACAGATAGTTGCAGAAAAATATTTCAAAAGTTGAAGATCCAGTTGGGGGTCAAAGATTGGGTGGCTGTGTTCGTACAAACTTTGGAGCATTGCCCATCACCAGTCTGGATTCTTGAATGGCTAGATTTTGGGGGCAATGTCCGGGACGCTAGGTATATGGCTGCAGGACTGTTAATTCCTTGTGGAGTTTAAAAAGAAGAAACAGTACACGAGTTAAAGCATACAGGTCTTTTCAGTTAAATAGCCAATAACTCAGATTTGACCCAAACCTCTTGTTAATGGGCATTTATTTGTTCAATTTGGACCAATGACTGCATTATCTGTACAGTTTCTATGTCCAGCTTGGTAGGCCCAAGGTCATCTTGAAGCTCCACAAGTAGTATCTTTCACTTACCACACAGCAATGTTCTCATTATGATTCTTTCTAGGTCCTTATCCTCAAAGCTTGCGTGTTTATTTATTTATTTAACGTGACCATACCATCACACACTAAGAATTTCATGTGCAGATCTTGTACTGCATTTGTAGGGCTGTTAACAGGTTGGGTCCTATAGTTCCTGGACCGGGCCCAATTTAGTTAGGTTCTTGCTGTGTCCAGGCCTTGTTTTTGAGGACCGATCCAGATTTGATCCTGTTTGGGTACAGGTCTTGGACCTTGGTCTCATGTCAAGTACATGTTGAATAATGGCATTTGATTGATACGCGACCGGTGTGAACAGACTCTTACATGTTTCTAGGCCAACTTCATTTTCTTGCCGGAATAATTAATAGATAATTAGTATCTGATGTTCTATTAAGATAACTGGACCTAACCAAAGGTCCAAGATGGACCCCACCTGAACTCGACCAGATCACTTCTTCCAACTGGCTCCTAAATGGCAGATCCCGATCTGATCCCATTTCTTACGTGTTTGAGAAATTGGAACCAAACCTCTTAAAATGAAGTCGAGTCCGTCAGATACTCACAGGTCCGGTACTTGTTGGCAGGCCCTATACCCATTCGAGGCATCAATTGGCTAGTGGTTGATGGTGTCAGTTTGACCTCCAGCCTGCCCCCCTGAAGGCTGCTGATGGGTACTAGTACAGTTTGGATAGCACTAAATATGTTACTTTTTCTACTTAACAGCAGTAGTTAAGTAACCTATTTCAGATAAGTTTAGAGAGTCATGAGGAGAGACTAAAGAAAGGAGAAGCTGATAAGTATGTTGTTTACAAAACATACTTATCTTCTTAGTAAGTAGAAACTAAGATAAGCTACTTGATGCATGATGCATAAGTTGCTTATCTTTAAGTAACTCACAATCCAAACACTTCCTTAGAGACCTGGTCTGGTCCTTTGGGTATAAGGTACTTAATTAGAACTGTATTTAATTGCCAATTAACACTACGGGCCTGTTTGATTTTTCAGCTCAATTGACTACATAATAATTATTTACTTAGGTAATTACCGCATCTTTCCTAAGGCAGATGTGACAATTTACTTTTTTAACACTTAAATTAAAAATTTTAAGAAATCAATATGGGCCCATCATGATGTATGTGATCTATTCACATTGCTCATTTGTTATGCCTGCTGAATTTAGGGCACGAGCAAAATAATGAGGTAGATCCAAATCTCAAGTGGATCACACCATAGGAAACAATGGGAATTGAACGCCTACCATTAAAAACTTCTTAGGCCCCTTAAAAGTTTTGGGTCGAGCTAATATTTGTGTTTTCCCATCATCCATGCTTGTGTGACCCTATGAATGGATTAGATGATGAAAAAAACCTCAATGTGGGTCCAATGAAGGAAACAATTTTTGACCATGGACGAATTACAGCCAATGTTTCCTTTCGTGTGGGCCATTTGAGTGTTGGATTTGCCTCATTTTTCGGTTCATGCTCCAAAATATTCTAATAAAATAGATGGACTGTGCGGATATATCATATACATTACGGTGGGGGTCCACATATTTAAGTCAACACCTTTATATGGATTTTGGAGGTGGAATTACTCTCACATTTTCAAAATGGGGTGAAAAAGTAATAATTACTTATTTACTAGGATTTATAGGTATCATGGAAAATCAAACAGACCCTAAGGGTGTGTGCGATTCACCAAGAAAGTTGAGTTGTTGAATCTCCAATCTCTAACGTTTAAGAAGAATTGCTAATGAGGAAAACTTCGATACTCTGGTAGCCTGTGGGGAATGATAGACAGGTACTTGTAAAGTACTTAGAAATTGCATGTGTGGTATGAATTAAAGCGGGCAGTTTATGTCCACAAGTCTAGATATATCATAAACCAAAAATTACACTTGCGCTTATTTGATTATTTTACTAATGGATTTGTCGACAGTTATAAGATCGTATTTTTTCAGCAAGTGTCCAAGAATATCAGAGGTTAGGATTGTGCAAACAATCTGATTTTTAGACTGACCGGGCAACAGTGAGTTCACTAAAATTTGGGTCAAATTTGATGCCCCACGTATATGTAGACACTCCACCCGTTGACAAAGGAAACCTATTTTACTTAATCCGAACCACCCAACGAAACCTATTTTGGGAAGACCAAAACCTATCCTAGTCCTATGCCTTGGACAAAAACAAAAAAGAAGAAGAAAGGATGCCGGTAGAAATCTCGAAATTTAAGTTTGGTACGGCAGATCCAAGTTCTGCTTCAACCTGTTGAGCTTGAATCTCACGTTCCCATGATTAGGGGAAGCCTAGGGCTTTGAATAAAGCCAACACATCCGCTGGCGGGAGTCTGATTACAGTTGGATTCTCACATGCACTTCTATCAAAGGAGACCCCTCCCCATTTGAAGGGCCAGTTGGCAGAAAAGGGAGTAAGATCTGGTGGAAGGGAGGGGAGAAGTGATTCTAGTAGTTATGGGAGAGAGGGAGAGAGAAGGGCTTAAAATTTCCAAACTTTGACACCCACTCCAATGTCACAATGGTTCATGTAATTAAACGAAGAGTAGATCCTTCTCACATCTCCCAGCGTGCAACAATCCATTTTACTTTCCAATTAAAATATTTCTCTTCTCCTACACCCCCTTGTACTGTATTTTAGTTTGTTTTGCAATAAATACTTTCTCAGCTATGATCAATTTCGAGCACTACATCTCCATACCGATGATCGTAATTGAGTTGATTTAACTTCATTTTTCTATAAGTAAATCCTTCAAAATTTCTAAATCTTGTAAAGTAGAGACTCCACATTAGTGCAGGTAGTCAATGGTGTTTAACCCCTTCATTCTCCATCACCACAGCCCTTAGGATCTTCAGACATAGATCAATTGCATGAGTCATTCAAGTCGGGAGTCTTTGATTCTTCTGATATGATCAGCTAGTGGCTACTCCGAGTCTAAATCATACCATTTCTTAGTCGCATAAAAATAAAAATAAAAATCACAAAATGAGAGATCTCACTCCCCGTCTAGTACAAGTGTCGATGGATTTGGCGTCTCCATTAGGGATAAATTAGCCACCAGCTAGGCTCGACTCGAAGCGTGGGATTTTTGCAACTTTTTGAGATTTTCCGTAATAGTCCTTTTACTTTCCAGCACTTTATTTTTCAGTACTTTACTTTTCCACATTTTATTTTCTAAATAGACCTAGAGCAATTGCACCACTGCCATACATATTACGAGCACTGCTTGTCGTGTAGGAACCGATCAAGCTTGTAGGGAATTCCTTCTAATTTTGTCATTGGGATGACATCTCGAAAAGTACCACCTAAGCATGTGACCAGTCCATCTGGCCTAAAAGGTATATCACTTAGGGAACCTAATGTGGTAAAAAATCGCCCAGCATCATCATTGGACTAAAAAAGACATTAAAAGAAAAAAAAACATTAAAAGAAATAAAAGAGTAAAAAAAGCAAGAAAAGACAAAAGCTCCCATCACCATCATTGGACCAAAAAATCATTTACACGTTGGTCGTTTTTTAAAGTCTACAACAATCAGTCTAGTTCTCACTCAATCTCAGACGACCATAACAATCCATGAGGAGACACCCGTATCTCTACTAGCTCCTGAATCATCCAGTCATAACTGACAATAGATCCTTAACAACTCCTTCCATGGTCGACATGGCTCAACATATCAAAAGATTTGAGAACCTAATGACATGATTCCTCTGAGGTGTAGTCACATCCCTTATTTAAAATGTGCTAGTGCAATAACCATGCGCCTCAGTTAATTAGCCAACACTACTTCCTTCGATTTTCAGTCTCCCCTTGCCGCTATTCTCATATTTGATTCTCCTTGTCATAGCATGCAACCTCCCCTTAATGGGAGCTATTTCCAGTCTCAGTAGCCTCCCACAATTGGGAGTCAATTCTAGCAAACTCCCCTAATCAAGGTCAGTTCCAATAAACTCCTCTAATTGAGAGCCGCTTCCAGCAACATCCTCCTAATGAGAGTCAATTCTAGCAACGTCCTTCCACGTGGATTCTATTTCAACCACCTCCCCTTCAATTTGGTCCTTCATAAATTAAGAAACTTCGCGAGCACTTCTAGGAGAAACTCCGTGCCATGGAAAATAAGGTGCAAAGGCAGTGAGGTGTGGATCTGCTATCCACCAAGTTGAGGGAGTGTTGCCCTTTCCCTGATTCTAGGGTACCTAACAATTTCGAGTCACCTAAGTTCAATAGATATGATGGCAGTGGCTGCTCCACAAGCCACCTCAAGGCCTTTTGTGGTGAGCTTGATGCTATGATAGGCAATGTCGGAGTGGTAATCCGTATGTTTTAAAATCCCTAAAGAGCGATGCTAGGTTGGTACACTTTACTCAACTATCACTGAATTAAGACTTGGGAACAACTTTCCAAGCTTTTGTCGAACAATTTTTGTAGACCCAAAACATAGGAGAGAAAATGTAGCTGCCTTCAGACAATGGAATGATGAGTTCCTATCGATTTATGGAGGATGTTGGTGGGCCATGGTCGTCAGAATAAAAACACTCATCGACAATGAAGAAAAAACTTTCATAATCGTCAACTCGACAAATCTGAGTAACTTTAGACACCTTATCTCATACCCATACACCAACTTCACTCAACTCATTTGTATTGGAGAACAAGTCCGATGCCCGAATAAGGGTTGGAACAATCTCAGCTTGGCCTCATCAGGCTACCCTCGTATGAGAGAATTGAATTGAGGGAAAGCCTATATGATGTGAAAATAATAACAACAATGTTCCTATATAATATTCTAGTAAAGTCAACAACCTTTTTGCTGTGGCTTAAGGCACTCCATTCACTCCCTAATAGGGACAGCGGTAGTAGAAGAGGAATGCATAGTACCCCAATCAAAATAGTACAACAAGGATGATGCGGGAGCCTAGGCATTTCACACTCCTGACTTAATCATGCAACGAGGTGCTAGCAATGTTAATCTAGAGGCAAATCTGCACCCAACTCTAACTTAGACCTCTTGCCAAATCCTTTTTTGCTGTGAACACGGCCCGCGTAAACCCCCAACCCTTCCCTCCTATCTCAAGGAAAGCAAGGTATGGGAATTTGCATGCCAAATCCTTTGTTTACGCGATTTGTTTGATTGGGTTTAGTTTTCTTGGTTGTGTAATACCTTTCTAAGGTAGTTGAAATGGTGTGCTTAAATGTTTAGAGTCTCTATTAGCCGATTAGGCCGCTATGTATCCCTGACTGGCTATGGTCCATGGTCACGTCTAAGAGTTAGCGAATCGTGAAATTCCCCTACCTAACACTACAAGAAAGTAGGCCTTTAGCCTCGGTTCAAAAAAAGGAGGCTAAATATGGTTTTTAGCCTCGGTTGTAAAGGAACTGAGGTTAAAAATTCACTTTTTGCCTCAGTTGATGAGAAACTAAGGCCAAAACTCTTCCCTATTGCCTCGGTTGGTGAGAAAATGAGACTAAAAGTCTACACTTTTGCCTTGGTTGGTGAGTAACTGAGGCCAAAAGTCCGCCCTTTTGCCTTGGTTAGTGAGAAATTGAAGCTAAAAGTCTGCCCTTTTGCCTCGGTTGTTGAGAACTGAGGCCAAAAGTCTACCCTTTTGCCTTGGTTGACGAGCAACTGAGGCCAAAAGTCTATCCTTTTGCCTCGGTTGGTGAGCAACTGAGGCTAAAAGTCTGCCCTTTTACCTCAGTTGATGAGAAATTGATGCTAAAAGTCTGTCCTTTTGCCTCGGTTGGTGAGAAACCAAGGCCAAAAGTCTTCCCTTTTGCCTCGGTTGGTGAGCAACTGAGGCTAAATGTCTGTTTTTTTCCTCGGTTGTTGAGAAATTGAGGCTAAAAGTTTGCCCTTTTGCTTCGGTTGGTGAGAAACTTAGGCCAAAAGTCTGCCCTTTTGCCTCAGTTGGTGAGCAACTGAAGCCAAAAGTTTGCCCTTTTGCCTCGGTTATTGAAAACTGAGGCCAAAAACCTACCTTTTTGCCTCGGTTATTGAAAACTGAGGCCAAAAGTCTATCCTTTTGTCTCGGTTGGTGAGCAACTGAGGCCAAAAGTCTACCCTTTTGCCTCGGTTATTGAAAACTGAGGCCAAAAGTCTGCCATTTTGCCTCGGTTGGTGAGAAACTGAGACAAAAAATTTGCCCTTTTACCTCAATTGGTGAGCAACCGAGGCTAAAAGTCTACCCTTTTGCCTCGGCTGGTGAACAACTGAGGCCAAATGTCTACCCTTTTGCTACGTTTGGTGAGTAACTGAGGCCATAAGTCTGTCATTTTGCCTCGGTTGGTTAGTAACCGAGGCTAAAAGTTTGTCCATCATTTTTGGAAACTCTTTTATGAAAGTGGGCCGAAAAACTATTTCTTGAAGACGTCTATCATTGAAGCCTTCTTGAGGCTACCAAACTCATCATAGTGGGCCACGGTAAGATTTCAAAGGTAAATGATCCCATTATCACTGATCCATGCATTATAGCCCATTAGAGTGTTGAATCCGCCTACTATTTTAGGTCCCGTTCTAAAATAATCTGTAATAAGAGATGGATGGATCGGATGCCATGTCATGGTGGGCCCTACGGAGGTCTTCGGTTTAATGCCCTTTTTGCCTCGGTTATGAAAAACTGAGGCCAATATCGCTCAGACACATGCTGTTATACTGAGAAAGGAGCAAGGGTACTTTCGACCTTGCCCTTTCCGTTATTTCCCGTAAAGCCAGCTACAAAAGCAAGCCACCATCTCTCACTCAGAGGCTTTTCGGGCAAAAGGTCTCTGCGAGTCCTTTTGCCCGAAAAGCCGCCCTTTTGCCTCGGTTGGTGAACAACTGAGGCCAAATGTCTACCCTTTTACCTCGGTTGGTGAGTAACTGAGGCCAAAAGTCTGTCATTTTGCCTCGGTTGGTTAGTAACCGAGGCTAAAAGTTTGTGCATCATTTTTGAAAACTCTTTTATGAAAGTGGGCCGAAAAACTATTTCTTGAAGACGTCTATCATTGAAGCCTTCTTGAGGCTACTAAAATCATCATGGTGGGCCACGGTAACATTTCAAAGGTAAATGATCCCATTATCACTGATCCATGCATTATGGCCCATTAGAGTGTTGAATCAACCTACTATTTTAGGTCCCGTTCTAAAATAATCTGTTATAAGAGATGGATGGATCGGATGCCATGTCATGGTGGGCCCTACGGAGGTCTCCGGTTTAATGCCCTTTTTGCCCCGGTTATGGAAAACTGAGGCCAATATCGCTCAGACACATGCCGTTATACTGAGAAAGGAGCAAGGGTACTTTCGACCTTGCTCTTTCCGTTATTTCCCGTAAAGCCAGCTACAAAAGCAAGCCACCATCTCTCACTCAGAGGCTTTTCGGGCAAAAGGTCTCTGCGAGTCCTTTTGCCCGAAAAGCCGCCCTTTTGCCTCAGTTGGTGAACAACTGAGGCCAAATGTCTACGCTTTTGCCTCGGTTGGTGAGTAACTAAGGCCAAAAGTCTGTCATTTTCCTCGGTTGGTTAGTAACCGAGGCTAAAAGTTTGTCCATCATTTTTGAAAACTCTTTTATGAAAGTGGGCCGAAAAACTATTTCTTGAAGACGTCTATCATTGAAGCCTTCTTGAGGCTACTAAAATCATCATGGTGGGCCACGGTAACATTTCAAAGGTAAATGATCCCATTATCACTGATCCATGCATTATGGCCCATTAGAGTGTTGAATCAACCTACTATTTTAGGTCCCGTTCTAAAATAATCTGTTATAAGAGATGGATGGATCGGATGCCATGTCATGGTGGGCCCTACGGAGATCTCCGGTTTAATGCCCTTTTTGCCCCGGTTATGGAAAACTGAGGCCAATATCGCTCAGACACATGCCGTTATACTGAGAAAGGAGCAAGGGTACTTTCGACCTTGCTCTTTCCGTTATTTCCCGTAAAGCCAGCTACAAAAGCAAGCCACCATCTCTCACTCAGAGGCTTTTCGGGCAAAAGGTCTCTGCGAGTCCTTTTGCCCGAAAAGCCGCCCTTTTGCCTCAGTTGGTGAACAACTGAGGCCAAATGTCTACCCTTTTGCCTCGGTTGGTGAGTAACTAAGGCCAAAAGTCTGTCATTTTCCTCGGTTGGTTAGTAACCGAGGCTAAAAGTTTGTCCATCATTTTTGAAAACTCTTTTATGAAAGTGGGCCGAAAAACTATTTCTTGAAGACGTCTATCATTGAAGCCTTCTTGAGGCTACCTAACTCATCACGGTGGGCCACGGTAAGATTTCAAAGGTAAATGATCCCATTATCACTGATCCATGCATTATGGCCCATTAGAGTGTTGAATCAACCTACTATTTTAGGTCCCGTTCTAAAATAATCTGTTATAAGAGATGGATGGATCGGATGCCATGTCATGGTGGGCCCTACGGAGGTCTCCGGTTTAATGCCCTTTTTGCCTCGGTTATGGAAAACTGAGGCCAATATCGCTCAGACACATGCCGTTATACTGAGAAAGGAGCAAGGGTACTTTCGACCTTGCCCTTTCCATTATTTCCCGTAAAGCCAGCTACAAAAGCAAGCCACCATCTCTCACTCAGAGGCTTTTCGGGCAAAAGGTCTCTGCGAGTCCTTTTGCCCGAAAAGCCGCCCTTTTGCCTCGGTTGGTGAACAACTGAGGCCAAATGTCTACCCTTTTGCCTCGGTTGGTGAGTAACTGAGGCCAAAAGTCTGTCATTTTGCTTCGGTTGGTTAGTAACCGGGGCTAAAAGTTTGTCCATCATTTTTGGAAACTCTTTTATGAAAGTGGGCCGAAAAACTATTTCTTGAAGACGTGTATCATTGAAGCCTTCTTGAGGCTACCAAACTCATCACGGTGGGCCACGGTAAGATTTCAAAGGTAAATGATCCCATTATCACTGATCCATGCATTATGGCCCATTAGAGTGTTGAATCAGCCTACTATTTTAGTTCCCGTTCTAAAATAATCTGTTATAAGAGATGGATGGATCGGATGCCATGTCATGGTGGGCCCTATGGAGGTCTCCGGTTTAATGCCCTTTTTGCTTCGGTTATGGAAAACTGAGGCCAATATTGCTCAGACACATGCCGTTATACTGAGAAAGGAGCAAGGGTACTTTCGACCTTGCCCTTTCCGTTATTTCCCGTAAAGCCAGCTACAAAAGCAAGCCACCATCTCTCACTCAGAGGCTTTTCGGGCAAAAGGTCTCTGCGAGTCCTTTTGCCCGAAAAGCCGCCCTTTTGCCTCGGTTGGTGAACAACTGAGGCCAAATGTCTACCCTTTTGCCTCGGTTGGTGAGTAACTGAGGCCAAAAGTCTGTCATTTTGCCTCGGTTGGTCAGTAACCGAGGCTAAAAGTTTGTCCATCATTTTTGGAAACTCTTTTATGAAAGTGGGCCGAAAAACTATTTCTTGAAGACGTCTATCATTGAAGCCTTCTTGAGGCTACCAAACTCATCATGGTGGGCCACGGTAAGATTTCAAAAGTAAATGATCCCATTATCACTGAACCATGCATTATGTCCCATTAGAGTGTTGATTCAGCCTACTATTTTAGGTCCCATTCTAAAATAATCTGTTATAAGAGATGGATGGATCGGATGCCATGTCATGTTGGGCCCTACGGAGGTCTCCGGTTTAATGCCCTTTTTGCCTCAGTTATGGAAAACTGAGGCCAATATCGCTCAGACACATGCCGTTATACTGAGAAAGGAACAAGGGTACTTTCGACCTTGCCCTTTCCGTTATTTCCCGTAAAGCCAGCTACAAAAGCAAGCCACAATCTCTCACTCAGAGGCTTTTCGGGCAAAAGGTCTCTGCGAGTCCTTTTGCCCGAAAAGCCGCCCTTTTGCCTCGGTTGGTGAACAACTGAGGCCAAATGTCTACCCATTTGCCTCGGTTGGTGAGTAACTGAGGCCAAAAGTCTGTCATTTTACCTCGGTTGGTTAGTAACCGAGGCTTCGGTTTAATGCCCTTTTTGCCTCGGTTATGAAAAACAGAGGCCAATATCGCTCAGACACATGCCGTTATACTGAGAAAGGAGCAAGGGTACTTTCGACCTTGCCCTTTCCGTTATTTCCCGTAAAGCCAGCTACAAAAGCAAGCCACCATCTCTCACTCAGAGGCTTTTCGGGCAAAAGGTCTCTGCGAGTCCTTTTGCCCGAAAAGCCGCCCTTTTGCCTCGGTTGGTGAACAACTGAGGCCAATTGTCTACCCTTTTACCTCGGTTGGTGAGTAACTGAGGCGAAAAGTCTGTCATTTTGCCTCTGTTGGTTAGTAACCGAGGCTAAAAGTTTGTCCATCATTTTTGAAAACTCTTTTATGAAAGTGGGCTGAAAAACTATTTCTTGAAGACGTCTATCATTGAAGCCTTCTTGAGGCTACCAAAATCATCACGGTGGGCCACGGTAAGATTTCAAAGGTAAATGATCCCATTATCACTGATCCATGCATTATGGCCCATTAGAGTGTTGAATCAACCTACTATTTTAGGTCCCGTTCTAAAATAATCTGTTATAAGAGGTGGATGGATCGGATGCCATGTCATGGTGGGCCGTACGGAGGTCTCCGGTTTAATGCCCTTTTTGCCTCGGTTATGGAAAACTGAGGCCAATATCGCTCAGACACATGCCGTTATACTGAGAAAGGAGCAAGGGTACTTTCAACCTTGCCCTTTCCGTTATTTCCCGTAAAGCCAGCTACTAAAGCAAGCCACCATCTCTCACTCAGAGGCTTTTCGGGCAAAAGGTCTCTGCGAGTCCTTTTGCCCGAAAAGCCGCCCTTTTGCCTCGGTTGGTGAACAACTGAGGCCAAATGTCTACCCTTTTGCCTCGGTTGGTGAGTAACTGAGGCCAAAAGTCTGTCATTTTGCCTCGGTTGGTTAGTAACCGAGGCTAAAAGTTTGTCCATCGTTTTTGGAAACTCTTTTATGAAAGTGGGCCGAAAAACTATTTCTTGAAGACGTCTATCATTGAAGCCTTCTTGAGGCTACCAAACTCATCACGGTGGGCCACGGTAAGATTTCAAAAGTAAATGATCCCATTATCACTGAACCATGCATTATGGCCCATTAGAGTGTTGATTCAGCCTACTATTTTAGGTCCCGTTCTAAAATAATCTGTTATAAGAGATGGATGGATCAGATGCCATGTCATGGTGGGCCCTACGGAGGTCGTCGGTTTAATGCCCTTTTTGCCTCAGTTATGGAAAACTGAGGCCAATATCGCTCAGACACATGCCGTTATACTGAGAAAGGAACAAGGGTACTTTCGACCTTGCCCTTTCCGTTATTTCCTGTAAAGCCAGCTACAAAAGCAAGCCACCATCTCTCGCTCAGAGGCTTTTCGGGCAAAAGGTCTCTGCGAGTCCTTTTGCCCGAAAAGCCGCCCTTTTGCCTCGGTTGGTGAACAACTGAGGCCAAATGTCTACCCTTTTGCCTCGGTTGGTGAGTAACTGAGGCCAAAAGTCTGTCATTTTGCCTCGGTTGGTTAGTAACCGAGGCTAAAAGTTTGTCCATCATTTTTGGAAACTCTTTTATGAAAGTGGGCCGAAAAACTATTTCTTGAAGACGTCTATCATTGAAGCCTTCTTGAGGCTACCAAACTCATCACGGTGGGCCACGGTAAGATTTCAAAGGTAAATGATCCCATTATCACTGATCCATGCATTATGGCCCATTAGAGTGTTGAATCAACCTACTATTTTAGGTCCCGTTCTAAAATAATCTGTTATAAGAGATGGATGGATCGGATGCCATGTCATGGTGGGCCCTACGGAGGTCTCCGGTTTAATGCCCTTTTTGCCTCGGTTATGGAAAACTAAGGCCAATATCGCTCAGACACATGCCGTTATACTGAGAAAGGAGCAAGGGTACTTTCGACCTTGCCCTTTCCGTTATTTCCCGTAAAGCCAGCTACAAAAGCAAGCCACCATCTCTCACTCAGAGGCTTTTCGGGCAAAAGGTCTCTGCGAGTCCTTTTGCTCGAAAAGCCGCCCTTTTGCCTCAGTTGGTGAACAACTGAGGCCAAATGTCTACCCTTTTGCCTCGGTTGGTGAGTAACTGAGGCCAAAAGTCTGTCATTTTGCCTCGGTTGGTTAGTAACCGAGGCTAAAAGTTTGTCCATCATTTTTGAAAACTCTTTTATGAAAGTGGGGCGAAAAACTATTTCTTGAAGACGTCTATCATTGAAGCCTTCTTGAGGCTACCAAACTCATCACGGTGGGCCACGGTAAGATTTCAAAGGTAAATGATCCCATTATCACTGATCCATGCCTTATGGCCCATTAGAGTGTTGAATCAGCCTACTATTTTAGGTCCCGTTCTAAAATAATCTGTTATAAGAGATGGATGGATCGGATGCCATGTCATGGTGGGCCCTACGGAGGTCTCCGGTTTAATGCCCTTTTTGCCTCGGTTATGGAAAACTGAGGCCAATATCGCTCAGACACATGCCGTTATACTGAGAAAGGAGCAAGGGTACTTTCGACCTTGCGCTTTCCATTATTTCCCGTAAAGCCAGCTACAAAAGCAAGCCACCATCTCTCACTCAGAGGCTTTTCGGGCAAAAGGTCTCTGCGAGTCCTTTTGCCCGAAAAGCCGCCCTTTTTCCTTGGTTGGTGAACAACTGAGGCCAAATGTCTACCCTTTTGCCTCGGTTGGTGAGTAACTGAGGCCAAAAGTCTGTCATTTTGCCTCGGTTGGTTAGTAACCGAGGCTAAAAGTTTGTCCATCGTTTTTGGAAACTTTATTATGAAAGTGGGCCGAAAAACTATTTCTTGAAGACGTCTATCATTGAAGCCTTCTTGAGGCTACCAAACTCATAACGGTGGGCCACGGTAAGATTTTAAAGGTAAATGATCCCATTATCACTGATCCATGCATTATGGCCCATTAGAGTGTTGAATCAACCTACTATTTTAGGTCCCGTTCTAAAATAATCTGTTATAAGAGATGGATGGATCGGATGCCATGTCATGGTGGGCCCTACGGAGGTCTTCGATTTAATGCCCTTTTTGCCTCGGTTATGGAAAACTGAGGTCAATATCGCTCAGACACATGCCGTTATACTGAGAAAGGAGCGAGGGTACTTTCGACCTTGCGCTTTCCGTTATTTCCCATAAAGCCAGCTACAAAAGCAAGCCACCATCTCTCACTCAGAGGCTTTCTCGGGCAAAAGTTTATCGAAACCCTCATTTCTCTCGATTTCTGCTCGGAAATCACCATTTCTTTCTTCAGTTCCAACCATTTCGTCGTAGGAACTTTGAAATTCTCATTTCTCAGACGTGCAGGTCGGTATTTCTCTTATTATCGCATTTTCTCGTTAAATCTCGTCGAAGATCGGATGTTCTAGCTCTCAATTTCGTTTTTCTTGATTTGTTTGGAATTTCTTTGCTATTTTTCTATTTTTCCTCGATCAAGAACCCTAGATCATCTGGTTTAGAGAGGAATGCAGAGATTTTTATTTTATTTTTGGTGGAATTCTGTCGGATTCCCATAAAGAAGACCTTTGCGATTTCCTTGTTTGTAGATTTTGATTCTTTTAGCATTTTTTCGAGTTTTTTCTAGTCGAAACCCTGGAAACGGAGATTTCACATGGAAATTTCGTCGATTTTTTAAAATGTTGGGAAAATTTTGCTTACTCTTGCTCTTGATTTCTCATTTTCTTTTTTCTTTTAATGATTTTTTTTGCTATTTTGAGTTTCTGTTGATTCGTGACTTTAGAAGTGGAAATTTAGAGAGTGGAACTTGAAATTTTGTGAATTTCTTTGGAAATACTTCTCATTGTTCTTATTTTTCATTTTCTTCATTTTGATGATCTTTTCTCTATCCTTTGTATACATTTTTTCCTATATGAGACCCTAAATTTTCAGTCTTGGAGAGAAGAATTTGGTTTCTAATGGCAGTTAGGTTTTAACGACCAGCATATTAGCCCCCTTTTTCTTCTTTTCTGAAAATTTTCACCATTTTCGATTGCTGCTTTGGATATCTTGGAAGAATTGGATGATACTTTGTTCGATTTGCAGTAAATCCTGTCTAGTCTTGTGATTTTCGTGCCTTTTTTGGTGTCTAAACTGAGTTTGTGATGGATTGAAAGGCAATTTGTTCGATCTGTGGAAAATCAGTAATTTCGTTTCGTTCTTTTATTTTTATTATTATTATTTTATTTTTTGCATTTTTTGTTGTATTTTTTTTTTCTTGATTTACGGAGCCTTGAAATGAATTTCTTGGAAGGACTGTGTTGAATTGTGGATGAAGGATCTGAGGTTGGGATTTTTTTTTTTTTGTCTAGTTGAATGCCGATTTTCGGTTCCAAAGAATTGTGCTGTTTTTTTTTTTATAAAAAAAAAATAAAAAATTATTATTATTATTATTATCTGGACTCCAGACGGCCTCTTGGAATATCCGGAATTTTTGGTGGTTCCCTGGGTAGAATTCGATTTTGTAGTGATTTTGAAAGAATTTTGTTTTGGCCTGACTTTCATATTTATAGAGTGATTTAGAAAATCTGTTGTTGATTTTCTTTTGTTTTGCTTTTCTTCCTTTTATTTCTACTCCTGAATTGGATGTTTTTGGAAGAATTGGAAGGCATCTTGGAGTTGCTGATTTCATTTTATTTGATTTGTTCGGATTCCGAAGGATTTGTTTGTTCTTTCCACACAACATTATGATTTTTAGAATGAATATGAATGATTATCTTTTGTTCTTTTTTACTATCAAAATTCACAATTCTATATGTTTTAGTTGTATTTATTCAAAATTTTCTGATTGGGAGAGATTGCTGCTTTCATTGTGATTTTCTTAAATCCTAAGAATGAACAAAAGATATCTGTTGGTTTCTGATATTTATTAGTTCTCTTGATATTTTGCCCTTCTTGGAAATGAAAAACGCTTGCAGACCTCGTACATGTGTGCATATGTGTGCCTGTTTGGTCTTTTGGGATGTATATCCATTTCAGAACTAATAGTTTCTGTTACTGTAATACATATGAAATTTCTTAGCTATTTTTCTGGTACAGAATCAGGTATTTCTTGGATTGAAGGTAAACTTTTGGTTTTCTGTCTCCTTGTCAACTAATATTCTTTTCATTGTTTTTTTTTTTTCCTTTTCCTTTGAACGAGTGAAAGTAAATTTTGTTCATGATGAAATGCTCTCTGGGTTATCAGCAAGGTGCATCACAATCCCAAATATGCCATATTGCCCCCTAAACTGGAGTTTCCTCATGCACACAGGAGATCTTTCCTATAGAGCACGGAGATGGAAAGTGTTCAGTATCATGGGGCTCCTCCTTTGGAAGCCCCACCTGATAGCATTCCCTGAAGTCATCATTGATATATGCATTTCAATGGTTTTGAAGTAACTGTGCCTCTGTAGCCCTCCCAATAAAAACATATTTTGTATTTAAAATCTTTTTTTGTTTAATTTTCAAAGCATGGAACCATTCAGTTTTTTGTCGAAATGTTCCCAATATGCATCTGGGAATGGATATCTGTGCAAACATGAAGTTGTAGTTATGGTCTTAGGTGTTGACCATTGACTTCGAATTTGTTTTATTTGCAGTCTTGAAAAAGTTGTGTTTCTGGAGTAGGTTTCTTTCTCTTCGTGTTCGACTTTTAGGAACACTTTAACTCATCTCCTCCAATTTGAGAGGACGTTCTGTTTCTGGTGTTGCTCTCCAGTTCACATATATATTTCTTTGTGGAAAGGATGGAAGCGTCCTAATCCTGAAGAATTCTTGCTGTTTTGGTTGTTGTTGTCTTTTGTCATATTTCTAATATCTATAACTTAATAATCTTTGATTGTATAGTAGGACATCTTGTTGGTGGAGTGTTTTTATAATTGTGCATGTTATTGATAGAGTTGAAAATGGTTCCTTTTATTGTCTGATTCTGTCGTTTTCATGATGATCATTTGTCTAGATATATGATCATTTATGTAGATATATATTGATCGTTTGTGTTTGATGTTCTTGACAAATGGTACCTGGTGACAGCCTTTGTTGATGGATGGCTGAAAATGTTCCTGTCCCTTGAACTTGATCTTGACAGATTTGCATTCATTAGAAGGATTCAAGTTACGTAACTTGAATTTATTTCTAAGGATTCTCTTGGCTGCAGACATTCCATTAAGTTGAAATAAGCAGATCTACTGTCTTAAGCTTTTCTTTTTAACGATCATAGTGTGATCCTCTGGTTTGCTTGTCTTTATTATTCATTTGAATGTAGATATGGTGTCATTCTAAAAAAATAGACAGGCATTCCTACTATGTGTATGTTTCCTGTCTCCATTTTCTAAAATTAGTCTCAAAAGAAATCGTACCAGACATGTGATTCCTACAACCTGTTATGGGATTCCTACTGTATGTATGATTCCTATAAGATGGAATGTTGCTTGTGTGAAATTTTTAAAAGAATCATAGTATATGTATGATTCATATGTTCTCTTTTCTATGTAAACAGAGAATTACAGTCCATGGCTGTTGTGGAGACCTTAATTTTGATATATATATATATATATATATATAGGTCTGAAAAGGGGAATTACATGGAATGTCTTGCTTATTTTAAAAGAATCTAATTACATGTATGATTCTACATTTCGTAAAACTAGTCATAAGATCGTTCTCTTTGCTATGTAAACAGAGGATTACAGAGATTGCTGGCATTGTTCTCTCATTTGACCCGAAGCCTATCCAGGTAAATTTTTTTTTGGATGCCACCTATCTTTTTTTTTTTTTTTTTCATTGTTTTACAACATCTTGTGGTTCTCTTTGTATTTTGATTCCATTCATATTGTGTTTGGTGTCGCCAGGGAGATTGGAATGGAGCTGGCGCTCATACGAATTACGGGTAATATAGTTGTTTTATGTGGAATGAGAAGAGGATTCCATTCATTCCATGTTTCTTGGTAGCAACACCAAGAAATCCTTCTCTTTTTTAGTATCTTTATGCTCCAATTCCAGACCTTTGATTTGATGGACCTTACCATGGATGGAGGATGGTCCCAAAAAATTTCTAGATTGGAGGATCATAGCCATTTAAAAGTTGGCCTTTTTCTCCACCCAATGTGGGATAATTTTACTTACCTGTGTTTACAGGCCTGCAGATTGGGTTAGGATTGTTTTGTTGGGTGGATTTTTGGGGCATGGGCTATCTTTCATCCATAATGGGGCCTATCAGATTAATTGTCTTGACTAACAGCCATGGTCCCCACACGTACCTACTGAAGGCCACCCACAAACACTATCCTAGATCACATATGTATTTTCAACTGATTTGGAACAATTTGAACTTATTTGGAGTGAGTCTTGTGTTTTTTTTTTTTTTTAGGGGGGGGGGGGGGGGGTGGTTTCAGCTCCAAGTCGATGAGAGAAGATGGCGGTTATGAAGTTATCAAGAAGGCAATTGAAAAGCTTGGGCTGAAACACAAGGAACACATTGCTGCCTATGGCGAAGGCAACAAACGACATCTCACTAGACGGCATGAGACTGCTGATATCAATACTTTCTTATGGGTATCCCTTCCACTACATTCAATCCAAGACATGTTCTAAATACCAATGTCTGGAAAATGCATATTCATTTTTCGTTTTGCTTATTATGATTTGTGCAGGGAGTTGCTAACCGTGGTGCTTCCATTCGAGTCGGTCGAGACACAGAGAAAGCTGGCAAAGGAGAGGGTTCTTTTAAGATTTAATCATCATCTCCTTTGCTGTTTTCCAAATTCTGCCATTTTGGATGGCTGATCAGTTTCTCTTGAACTGTTTTTTTTATTTCTTAATTGGACAATCTTAACCATCCCATATCAGCTGTTGTCCATTTATGGCCCACCAATCGAATGTTTAGGACAATCGAATAAATGCAATTTTCGGGATATATTTCATCCAAAATGGCACCATCATTTGGATTGCTTGCCCTCACCATGGATGGATCTTGAGGATGTATTCTGTCTCGGGTCCATTTTGTTTTAATTTAAACTGTTGCTGTATTTTCTTCTTTGGCCATCCATTTCATTAAAACAATCAAAGGGTCATTGGTCAATTCTCCCATTTAGGTCAATGACTTGGATGGCCTGGATTTCATATTACATGTATGCATGTGCGCTGCAGATGAGTTGTTGTCATCTAAGAAATGGTGGCAAGCCCATATCAGTGTAGTAGACCTTGTTTATGTATCAAATTCAATTCATCCATCGGCCTAAAATGATTCGGTCTTATGATTTTGTGTTTGTTGTGATTCTCTTCCATTTTATTCCATGGTGAAATTTCTGTTTCTTTCTTGGATATACAGTTTCTATTTACGGTGTTTGCTAGAAGTTCATGATTCAAAGTTTCTGGGTTGAGAATTTTGTGTTTGTTCATTGGAGTGTGGATTTCTGCTCATTCGTGCTGTCGTCCTTCCACGTTCAGAAGTTGAGTGCTAAAATGTTTACTCTCTTGAGTTCAATTGGCGATCTAACGATAAAATAAAAATAAAAAATGCTCCAAAAAATAATAGAGAGAGAAAGAAGAAGAAGAAAATATGAATTTACTCACTAAAATATATAAGGATTCACTCACAGTACTTAAAAATGATCAAAAGATCTCATAAAAGGAGAAAAATATTATATTAACTCTTCTCAACTTAAAAAATGATATTTATAAAAAGAAGGAAAGGAAGAGAGAAAAAGAGTAAATGGGGGAGCATGAAATTGGGAAGGGGCAAGATGATTGGGTCCCTCCTCCAAAGCTATGTCAATTTTTCCATCATAAAAAAATTTCATCTGTGAGTTCACTTTATTGACGCCTTCATGAAATTCAAAATAGTCCACAACACTAAAAGTATGTGAGATATCTAAGCCTTTCTATAACTCAATACGATACACATTATCATCGACTTTTTTCAACACTCAACAAAGGCCAACTTTCTTTAGGTTCAACTTATTACAAGTGCCGGTTGAAAATCATTTCTCACGCAAGTACACCATAACCAAATCGCTTTTAGCAAACACCGTGGAACACCTATGTATGTTGGCATCCTCTTTATATTTTTTTATATCATTTTATCACTCAACTTGTTAATAGACATTGCTAATTTCTTCTTCCGTTGCACCCGATTGGATATCAGATGAATGCTTCTAACAATGCATATTTGAGCATTTTACTACCATTACAATAGCTCACATTGTAGAACTCAACATTTCAAATAGAAATAAGTCAGTGCTTTATGACTTGTCATTACTCATCAAAGTTACCAGTTATACATTTTTGTATCATAAATAAGTGCATCACATTACATCTTCATCTTATTTTCTGTAGTATAGACTGAAAGATTTGTGTAAAGTTTTTCTAGCCAAGTAGCTGACTTATTTTGTTCGAACCTGCAATATCTTCTCAGGGAGCCAAGTGTATGGACTGATGTGCTCCAAGAAGCTGAAAAGAATGTGCTCGAATCGACAAAAGCTGTGAATGGTAACCAACTTTTAGTAAGCTATTTAAGTGATTGCAAGTATGTTCTGCAGATAAGGGACTTGGAAACAGGTCTATTTCAACATCCCATACCGCTAGACATAGGTACCGTTTACAGGATTTCTGGATCCCATCCTATTTCTAACAATAGACCTCTTCTGCAGAATATCTTCATTTCTGGAACCTCATCGCTAGACATAGGTCCCGCTAGACAGGTCTATTGCAACATCCATATTTTTTATTAGTTTCACTAGCTTCCTTACTCCTAGCATTATTTATAGGTGTAACTTAGCAACTGAGGTTCCAGAAATGAAGATATTCTGTGAGATTGTTATATCTGGATTTGATCGCACAGAGTTCCAGTTTAATTAGGTAAGCTTATTACAAATATATATATATATATATATATATATATATATATATATATATATATATATATATATATATATATATATATGTGTGTGTGTGTGTTTTGTGCTGCAAACCTAAAGGCTTTCTTACTGTTATGGTATCTGTCTTTCAGATATACTCTTCTCCCAATGAGCCGTATATGCTTTTCAAAGTATTTTACTAAGTGAACAAAAGATCCTCCATAATCATTTAAATCCCATGGTTGTGTGGTTTTGATGTTGATTTGTTTATTTAGGACACTTGCAATAGTTCACACACTGTTGTGCCTACTATTGCTCCTGTAGTAGTTGGAGATCGGAGGATATCTTTAGGTCCTGGAGCAGGTCGTGCCGGCCTTGCTACATAGCTAGAACTAGGATATCGCCAAGTATGTCTTGCAGCCAGCAGGCCAGAGCTACCTATTAAGGTTGCAGGGTTTGCTACGCACAATTCGAATGGAGAATGCTGGCAGAGGCAATGATGACGTTGGCCTGGAAGCAGCAGAAGATGGACGGGTAGTGTTATCTCAGGGTCCGTCAAGCACGACGGCACTGGTGATGACGAGCGCGACCATGACTTTACATTATTTGTGGAACCTAATATTGTGTAACAGTTTGATTGAGTTGGACTTTAAATTAGACTGTTGTTAACTGTTTTGTTGGTATTGTGGCTTTCATGATTGATTGTTTCATGAGTGGATTGAATAATTTTTTTTTTTTTTTTAAAAACATTTTTAACCTCAATTTGTAATTGAGGCTTGAATTTAGCCTCGGTTGTTGATAACCAAGGCTGAAATTCCCGTAGCTAAAGACTTTAACTTCGGTTGTTGAGAATCGAGGTTAAAAATAGATTTAGCTTCTGTTTGAGGCAATTGAGGCTAAAATTTGGATTTAGTCTCAGTTGAAAAGAATGGAGACTAAAATTTTGATTTAGCCTCATTTCGAGAAAATTGAAGCTAAAAAGGTTTTTAGCCTCACTTGAAGAACCGAGGCTATAAAAGTCATTTTAGCCTCGATTGCTAAAACTGAGGCTAAAGCCTTTAGCCACAGGGGTTTCAACCTCGGTTTGGATAAATGAGGCAAAAGGCTTTAGCCTCAGTTTTTAACCTTTTTAGCCTCAATTTTGAACCGAGGCTAAAACCCCCTTTTCTTGTAGTGTGAATGACTCCCATGGGTTTCTTGCAACCGTAGAGTTGGGTAAGGCTTTAAGTTATGAGAGAGGAAGTGGTTAGGCACCCTCTCTTGTTCGCACTATGTTCAATCTATACTTTAAGGAGTGTATGACTTTTTGGGAGATATTATATATGTAAATGCTTTATTCATCAAGCCATGCTTTGAAATTGCGATTTTACTACTGTAAGCGAAGCTTGAAGATATATCTAATGTCCTAGAGGGAGTGAATAGGACTTTTCAAATTTTATCTTAAACAGTTCGTAAGCGCTTACTTATAAACACACATGTTAAGTAATATAAGTAAGAAGAAGTATTGAAATAAAATCTATTTAATAAAAAACATCACTCAAGCATTTTGTCAAACTTGTTTTCTGCTGAAAATAAATATATTATATTGTTCAGCCAAACATAAAAAATAAAGATGTAAATCATTCATCACAATGCACACGATGTATAGTGGTTCGGCAATGTGCCTACTCCATTCATGGCTAACCTACTCTCTCCTAGAGTGTGTCAGATTTCACTATTCAGATGCTTTTAAATCAGGTTCACCATAAACCGTCACAATCTATAGAAGGTCTACGTTTTTCATCCGTCAATGGCCTACATAAGGTCTTATAAAAATGTACTCTCCCGTCTGAGACCTACACAAAGACTTATTGAGTTTTAAAGTTCAAGCTCTGAAACTCAATCCTACACAAGAAATGGTTTCCATACAATATGGACTCAAAATACTTTCTTACTTAAAAGTGGATGAGCCCATTAAGCACTTGATGAAGATCTTCTTGGATGGTGAAGGATCTTCAACTCCCTTGTATCACAACTGTATGATGATGTGCTGTTGAAGATACTGAGTTTGTTGGGTCAAAGGTTTTGTGAATCCTAACTAGGTATTGATGATTCTTTATGAACTAGTTAAGGATCCCCATGGTTGAGCATTCAATACTAGCTAGCATAAAGATTTTCTAATAAATGCGGTTGCTAGACCATCAATGAATGCTGGAGTTCATTGTTTAATCCAAGCTTTGAATGCTTCAATGATTATTTTTAAGATGATGATTGAATGATGAACTTCATGAGGAAAGAGAGCTTTAGGAAGAAGGGTAATAACTATAGGTATTCACTCACACAAGGCTCTCTTTATTACTCACCAAATTGCCAAGAAAACTCTCTTTCGAATATGTAGAAAGGATTTGCAACGGTTAAAATACAGGCAAAAAATTGTTAGTTTCGATGTCATCGAAGGGTGTTCGATGGCATTGAAGTGTCCCTTCGATGTCATCGAACGACCTTCGATGACATCAATAAATTTTGAATTATATTTCAAATATTGCCAGACCGTTCCGCATTTCTTTTGATGTTATCGAAGACTTGCTCGATGCCATTGAGAAAATATGAATTTTTGACTTGAGTTTGCTGGACAATTTTGGGGTCTAAGTTCGATGCCATTGAGCTGACATTTGATGTCATCGAAGGCCACTTTGATCGAAGAAGCTTTGATGCCATCATAAAATTTTAAGAATTTAACTTTTAGTCATTGGATAGTTTGAACACTTAGTCAATGTCTTCAAAGGCATTTCGATGGCACTTTGATGCCATCGAAGATGTCTGTTTTTTGAGATGTTTCTTTTACACAGACAGTTACCCACTCAACTCACTAGCATACTTAGTTTTTCCTATAAGGTATAAACTAGGTATAGGGCTTTGTTTAATGGGTTTTGATATAGGCTTTGACGAGGTCTTGCAATTTTTTTACATTGTCTTAAATAGGATGCCTTTAACCCTTGAGTCTTCAATCTTGATTCTTATTTGGGGCTCTCCTAACTCTAAGACTCATAACTCACGCCAATTGAAAAACTAGGATACTTACAATCTCCTCCTTTGTCAATTACTTGATAAAACCTAACAAATAACTATACAACTTGATAAACATTGACATTACATGTCTTGTAGTAAAATATACATGATTTACAATAAACACAAGACACTTTCATATGAATTCGTCTATGCTCTCTATAACTTCCTACAACACTAATGTTTCCAAAACAATACCATGAAACATTTGGTGGGAGTATGTTTCTCCTTCCTTTTATCAGTAATTGGCAAAGGATAATAGTTACGGCATGATTTATCACTGAGAGTTGAAAATATGACATTGATCCATCGAATAGAGGAAAGTAACAATAGACATATTAATCATAAGGAGCTGAAGCATGAAGAAATATATATCATATATCCAAAAGGCATATTCATTTAAAAACTTATAATCATAAAATATCCAACACATATCATAAAAAAAATAAAATAACATCCCATACATGCAATATCCGATCTCAGATCAATAAAAAAGAAACTCTTAACCAAGATGGTTAGACAACAAAAAATATGACCTAGCAAACACACAACTAACTGTTTGCCCCGGACCCCAGTGGCACTATGTCGTCACGGCGACATGTCAAAAGAGCGACTATCTCATGTGCGGTATGCTCAAGCGTCTCGACCATCTGTTTCAAACATGATAGGCACTCCTCCTGCCTAGAGAGATGCTCCCCTTGGCGAGTCTACTCTGTTAGTAATAAGTTGAGGTGATTCTACTGCCTCATGTAATGATGGGTAGTTGCAGAATCAGGAGTGGCCTATATGGAGGGCTTATGTGGATGTGTTATTTCGATGCTAGTTTAGCCAACATTAGGTGCGGCTGCTGCTAGAGCACGTGCATCTCTTTCGGAAGGCACTGCTAGAGGCAATGTGCATTAGATATATCAGTGAAGTCTCAGTCCCATGCTAATAGATAGATAAGATGACCGAAGGGGAGGTGAGTGGGGTTGATCCCCCTGACTAGCATCATGATATGATGGAAAATGATCGTGGGAAGGCATAGTCAAATGCCCTTCCCCACACTAAAAGCTATATCAACCATGAATGGGGTGAGGTCAACTCTATTGGTTCCCCTAGGGTATACATTTGAGGTAAAAATAGAGTGAAGAATGCGGCATTGACTTGACATATGGGACGCTCGCAAGGCATTCCCGTGGACCCATGGCACATCCTTCTCATTACACAAAAACTTGGTCATCATAGACCGAACTTCGGGAGAGGTGAGGTCGTGGTTCAAATGAACTGCACAGGACAATGGAACGTTAATCATTAAAGCAATGTGCCCTGATGTGATTTTAACAATGGTTATTCCTACATCGACCTTTGTGGAAGGAGGATGGAGAGTAGGCTGCTGACACTGAGATAAGAATTGATAAACAAGATTTGTGCAGGTCATTCCCCCAAACTTCAAAACGTTTTCCCACCCTATTGTAGCCAACATGGAATCAATTCCATATGGCTGGACACTCGAAATATCCACGTTTCTTTCTAAAATAACCTTCCACATTGATATTTTTCAATAAGCTTATTGGTCGGTTTGTTTGGAGAGATAGGAGGATCTCTACTTCGAACCGATGGTGTTTGTGAGGGTGAGGGAGACTGTCACGCCTCGAAATCCGGCACTTGAGTATATTCAACCCCGATTCCGTACTCGAAGGCATGACTTATGTTTTGTATGTTTACATTTCACAATCTACGCATATATTGACAAAATGATTCTTATTCATAAAATATAACTATTCAAAAATCAAATAATCAAACATTTATTTAGAGAAGAATAAAATATCCATGTTCTAACTATTCAAGATTATCACCAAACTCATGTCATCTCTATACTATCATACTATACTTAATGTTTATTACACTTATTTAGAAAATGCTAAAGAAACAAAATAAATAAAAGCAAATCTCTTTAAGCGCCTCCACGAGATCCTGATCCTGGAATTTTAAAATCCCAACAGGGTAAGCTGCGAAGCCTAGTGAGTAATCTTAACACAGGTTTCAAAAATAACCTCATATAATCTGAATAAAATGTATTAAAAGATACAAAACCTATTTAGGTAAAACAACAGATGAGGATTTAATAAACAAGATTTTTCAATGTAAATTCAAAGAAAAATGAATAAATGAAATCAACATATGCTATACTTTATAATAATAAGTGTGGTTTATTATTTTTAATAACAGGGCCAATTTACACCGGTTGGCCAACACCTGTGCCAATATAACACCTAGCTCAGCAATGGGAACCTCTTGCGTAACATGCTCACCCATCCAAAGGGCACTTAGTTAGGGACCCATTTGTACCTTATCTGGTCAGACTACTACCCTATCGAACCTAATAGTGGGAACCTTTTACAATCCTGACATGCTCACTCACCCAAAGGGTACGGTAGAGGTTTCAAAAGGTACTAGTTGGGTTTCTTGGACTTTCAATCCAAGGGTCTTGATTGCCCCACCTATTTATGCTTTAGGGATTTTCAAGCTAGAGGATTTTATCGCCTCACATATTTTCTGGTGTTTCATAATTATTTTAATGATGCATGATTTTAATATTGCATAAATCAAATATTTCTAAAAATCTTCAATGACCGCTATTCTGCAATCAATCCATAATACTTGATGTACATGATTTATCAAACTAAAAATAAAATTTTCAATAAATGTAATTTGTATGTAGAAAATTAAAATTTTATGTAAAAAAATAAAATAAACATTCAACATAATCTATTAGATCTTGGTTAAAGTACAACGTAAAAAAATAAACATGGAACATGATTTAGTAAATCTTGATTAAAAAAATAAACATGCAACATGATTTAAAAATATATAAAAATATATATAAACTCAAGATTTTGCAATAAATTTTAACAAAATAAAATATAAATGCAAATAAATGAATTTTTTAAGATAGGATTAACAATAAGACTATAAAACTTCAATTAAAGCATATTAAAACCATGACAACTAAAAAAACATTTAAACAACATTTTAGGAACCAGGGTAAGTAATTACATCAAATTAAAAAGAACATCTAAGATGGAAAATTTGTATTATAAGTACAAATGAATTAACAAATAAAATGAATTAAATTAAATTATATAAAGTTTTCATAACCATCAAGTGAAAGAGAAACTCGCCTTTCTTATAAAAGAAAAAAATACTTTTTTTTCTCTCTCTTCCTTTTTCTCTTTCCTCCTTTTATTTCTTCCTTTCTCTCTCTCTTCTCTCTCTTCCTCTCTTTCCAACGTGAATTACCAGCAATACGTTTTTCTCTCTATCTTCTCTCTCTCTCTCTCTCTCTCTCTCTCTCTCTCTCTCTCCTCACTTCCTCACCTAACCTCACCTCACGTAACAACACACTCCACTTCACATTTTACATTACACTCACAATCCTCTTATTTATACTTTTTTTCCCACATGTGAAATGAATGTAAGAAAAACGTTTCTTACTTCCATTTGCACTTTCTTTCATCACGTTTTTCTCTTGCCATTTTTTTAAAATGTGGATTATCTAGTGCACACATGTGCACCATGCATCTTATGTGTGCCACATGTGTGTGCATGCCACACATGCACCATACATCTCATGTGTACCGCATGTGTGTGCATGCTACACGTGTGATAAGTGCATGTGCATGTAGCATGTGTGAGAGGTGTGCATGCATGAAATGGGTGTACATATTTAATGCATGAATTAACTTATAGTTGTGATGTATTCAATGGTGCATAAATGAGTGATGTAGATGGATGGACGGATCAAGGTATACATAGATGGACAAATGGATGTATAGATAGATGGATGGATAAATGTGCAGTTAGATTATTTCCTGTGTGCTCGGGGGATGGACTTTGGGATATACCTATGGATTGGTGGTGAGATGGATGGGTAGAATTGTTAGTGGCCACATGACGAGCGAGATGGACGGTCAATTTAGATGGATGGACAAGTATTCCAATGATTTCAATATATGGATGGTTTGATGGTTGTATCGTTGGATGGATGGTCAGATGCATGGTTAGATTCATTAGTTAATAAACAGTTGGATTGGATATGTCTAAATCAATGGTTGAGATTGGACCAATTGATCTTGTAGATCGACGGTCATATCGGACTAATCAGGTATGTCGATCAATGGTTAAAATTAGACGGTCAAGATTTATTTGGGTTATTACAGAGACGGGATGCTTGGCCCTGTCAACTCGGCGCGGGGCGAGGTTCTTGACCCTAGTGGGTTGATAAGTTTCGTCCGTTGCGGGATGCTTGCCTTTGTCCTTAGGCATGATTTACAAATATCAAACTGGAAGATCTTAAGAGCAATTTAGGAGGAAAAGGAGGGTAAAAACCAAAAAAGACACTAATTAGAGAGGTTGGATTTAAAACATAATCATTGGAATGGCAACTTACCAATATAAAAATGGAGAAATCTGAGCACAATGAAGGGATTCTTTGAGCAAATCAAAGATTTGAAGACCTGGAAAGCTCGAAAACTCAATGGAACAATGCAGGAGAATGATTCAGAGGAAGGAAAAACCCAAAAGTATGATTTGAAATGAAATGTGCATTGTTTTGTTGATGTCATTAAAGTGTGTCATTATCATTATATTTGAAAGACAGTCACGTCTCTTGACCATTCCTTTGGACTGTCATCAAGATCGACTCATCGGGAAATTGAACCATATGCTCATTAACACAATCTAACTCTTCATTCTAAATTCCAGAGTTCTCTAAAAGCGAGTTAGGATCACTTCCCTCACATTGTATTTCTAGACTGGGTTGAGGCTCGGGTGAACTAGCCTCCACTGTCTTATTAATACGCAAATTAAGCGCTTCTAACGTTTTTCTAATTTCTGCAAGATAGTCTCTGTGACTCTGATATGAATTCTCTTGGATCGTTTTAGGTTAGATCTCAAAGGTAGGAGATCTAAGAGAATAATCATTATAACATGTTTTTGGTTCATGTTTTCAATTTTGATGTGTCATTGATCATAGTTATACGGATCATAAGTAAGAGAATATGATGGTTATTAATACATATTATCACCCATATTATAATCTCTCATTGTCTTCTTCTTGTTTGATAGTTGATTATAATTCTCACTCCCATAAGTCTGACAACCCCAACATTCACATATTGTTTCCTTAATCTATGGAGTGTAATTATTCTCCTGCATATGATCACATAAGGACTTCTTAACTGGTGAAGCATTATATTCTAGTCGATTCTCAATAATGGTCTCAGAAAAATTTTGAAACATAAGTTGATTTCTATCATAATCATCATACATTTCTCCCCAATATCTCTTATCCATATCAACATACCGATGTACCCACTCTTGCATGGTAAAACCCTAACTCTGAATCTTAATCCTAAAAAAAATAAAAGAAAAATTCTACAACAATATGGAAAGTAAGTAGAGGGAAGAAGTTACCAGATTGGAGAGTTTTATGTTAGGATCCTACAAAACAGAAAAACAATGTTAGTTTCTAAAAAAATATATAGAAAAAATCCTAAAAACAAAATTATAAAATTATAAAGTTCTAAAAACAAAAATAGAAAGATGAGTCAGTTTCTAAAAATAGAAAACAAAATCTAATCCTAAAAATAGGAAAACTCTAATCTTAACCTAATTTCAAAACTAATTAATCTTAGAAAAATGCAACCGTCAATCCCCGACAACGGCGCCAAAAACTTGTTCATCACCCCAAGTATACGGTCGCGATGTAGTAATAATCTTAGTAAGACCGAGGTCGAATCCACAGGGACTGAACCTTGTACGTAATCTGAAAGTAACCAGAACTAGAACTAGAAGAAGATGTAATCTAAATCTAGAGAATTTAAGGGAATAAATGTAAATTATATAAATAAAAACTTGTAGAATTCAAAGGTGGGAAACTAGGGTGCCAAGGATCCACTTGTAGAAATTGGGAAGCTACCTTACGTGATTTAAGGACACAACTAGAATCATAGTCTTATCCTATCCAATTGGTAAGAAGAGATTTGTCAGATCTCTGAACTTCTCATGGATCTAATCATCAATAGATGAGAGTGGTGAAGATTTGGAAATGATTCTATCACCTAACCATGCCCAGTAGACAAGGCAAACAACAACAATTTACCAAACCCACAACTAATCATAAGAGAATTGTGAAAGTTAGGAACAATTTTGTCACCCTACCATGCCCAAAGGACGATGGTGAACAACAGGACTGCCTAATTTCACAATCTCAATACATGAGAAAAAAGATATTCAAAGCAATTACAGATCTATTGTAATTTGAGTCACAAAAAACCATTAAATACTAAAAATATTTCTTAATAATCAAACTAGAATCCAAGAGAGTTCAATAAAACATGAATCAAAACAAAGTAAACATCCTAACCACGCTACATGCTTCATCTCTTAGCCCTAGCTAAGAGGTTTAGTGTATCACAGACATGATCAAGCTATAAACTCTTAAAAACATCAAGGAAGAAAACTAAATAAGAAGAGGAAGAAAAACTCCTTGAAACCGGCCCGCTCCACGACTCTCCCTCTGTCTTTGCTCTTCACGTCTCACGTCCAGATCCCTAGATGATTCTCATTCTCTCTTTTTTCTCTCCTTTTATAGACACAAGGAGAAGGTGCTGAAGTTGGTCGGTTGTGCATAGCCAGAGGCAGTGGAGAACTTCCACAGCTCTTTACGTAGCCAATGTGCACAACAACGCAAACCAAGTTATGTTCGGATGGAGTTTGGGATAGATGAATGGCCTATCCTTGGAATCGGCCTCCTTGATGGTGGTCGGCCCCACCTTGAACTTCATTTAGACGGTCTAGATTGCTGATCTGATCACGGATGGTGGGTCACAACTGCCCAAAAATCCCAAATTTCATGGACGTACGTATCCTTAAGCAAGGAGTTTCGCTGAGCTCTCAGTGGGCCACATAGTGGTGTTTTTGGAGAAATCCACCCCGTCTATTGGATTCCTGACGAGATTTCGATCGAAAAGGGGTGGTTTTAGTCAAGTTTTGGTGCGGCCCACTGTATCAAATGATGCTACCGTTCATCCTGCATTTGACGGTGATCTGTATGTGTACATGTACACGGGACCAAAAAGAAACCATGGCTAAGGTTGTGGTCATCAACTGGCTCGAATGGACGGTCCCGATTGTGCAAATAATGGACGGTGGTTGCCCACTACACTCGTCTGTGCGGACGCTGGTGCAAACAAAAATGAAAATTTTCATTTTTAAAGAAAGAGAATGGGTCAGCGTGCGCTGACCGGTCTCTTGGTTTCGGTGCATGGCTGGTGCGCGTGTGCCGTGCACACGTGCATGTAAGTGGGGTCCACCGTGATGTTTTCTATGAAATCCATTCCGTCCATCCTCTTTCTCTTCTAATTTAAGGGGTTGAGACCAAAATTAAAGCATATCCAGATATTAGGTGGGCCCCAAATCAGTGATTTATGGCTGATCTTGTCGTTGGATCACTTCCACAAAGATCCAACAACTGAAATTTTATGTGTATGGTTACTTTATGATCCTTAGGCCAGATATAAAGTTTCGAGCCAAACGGATGGTGGGAACCTTGTGATTTTGTATTTATGACGCTTTTTAGGCTTCTTTATCTTCAATCAGTTGATTTTCTCAAATTTTCGACGTGTGAATTCTTCAATCTTGGTCCCCTAAGATCCGTCTCTTGCCTTGGTGATTCTTGAGTATTAAATCCATGCCTTTAACACCCTTTTCACTCCAAGCTCTTAAATTCACCTTACAACATAAACATGATTAAAATAGAGTGTTAAAAATTATCATGTTTATAAAACCAGGTAATAATTGAGGTCTAATATGCAAATTTGACCCTCAACAAGAATTCATATCGAATGTCAGATTTATCACAAAATTTTTAGAATCTTTCATTCCTGAATTCGCCTCCATGATCATTCTTGATCCTATTTATCATGTGACCTTTCTCATTTTAGAGTTGTTTCACGAGTTTTCTAAACTTATCAAATGTATTTGACTTTTCCCTTAGGAAAGCGACTTAGGTAAACCTGGAGTAATCATCCACTACGACAAAAACAATGTCTCTTTCTGCCCTGGCTTTGGACTCTAGTGGGACCAACAAGGTCCATGTGTAAGAGTTTGAGGGGTTTCGAGCTGGCCAAGGTGGTTGTCTTTTTATGAGCTACTTTGATTTGTTTTCCTTTTTGGAAATTGCCACATAAAATCCTGGCCTTTTCCCTAATTTTGGGAAGCCATCTCACCAGATTCTTCGAGCTTAGGTGTGACAAATTTTTATAATGGACATGGCCGAATCTTTGGTGCTAAAATTCAAACTCATTATCCCTGGACATGTGGCATATTGTGGGTGAGACAGTTTCTCCACTACTTTCAATGACATAGTAGTTATTACTGGTGTGAAGACCTCTCATAATCAATTTATCTATGGGATTTGATATCTCGCATACTTCTTCGGAGAATTTCACTGAATGTTCTTTGTCACAAATTTGCGATATACTTAAGAGGTTACTTTTAAATCCCTCTGCACAGAGAATATTTTCTATTTTGCGAATTCCTGGCCCAACAATTGTCCCTCACCCTACTATCCTAGCGGTGCTACCATCTTCAAAAGTGACTAGCCCACCTTCAAAATTGGTATAGTTGCAAAAGTGGGTCCTATCACCAGTCATGTGTCTTGAACACCCGCTATCCAAATACCATTTTTCATTACTGCCTGTTTTGAGAGCGGTATGTGTCACTAGATAATTTGATTTATTTTTCATGACCCATTTGGATACAAATTTCTTTGGGCCTATACTGGTTGTAGGAGAGATATGATTTTTCTTGGCCTCTCCTCTTAAAGTTATGTTGTTTCTAAGAGACTTGGTTTTTGTGGCTAACTGATCATTTCCTTAGTTTACTTGATTCATCATTTCCTTCATTTCTTGATTCAGTTGGGCAAACCTATTTGAGTAATTCTTCCATTCTCCTAGTCATTTTGGGAGGAGTGGAAAACTTCCTCCTCTCCTTTTCTTTTGGTGACTTCTGAGGTGGATTCCTCACAATCTATATCATTTTTTTGGTAGGTTTATATTTACCTATGAAGTTCGTGCCAGACATGGTTTGGGTGCGTCTAAAAGCTAGACATTCAAATTTCGGATATCTCATATCTCCACATGCATGATAGACTGGAGATGATTTTGGTTTACTTCCTGAAGCCACTGCTTTTCTAACCACAAGTGGTGCAAGAGTAGGACTAGTTCTATTGCTTTCATAACCTAGCCCTCTTCTATCCCTAGCACATTTACCCAATCCTAAAAGTCTTTCTAGTTTTTCTTCACTTTGGGTGAACCTATGGTCTATGTCGGCATGTGTTTTGGATTTTTCTAATTCTAGTTTAAGACTTTGGTTCATAGTTCTCATTTTACTAAGTTCTGATTCTTGATATTCATTAGTCTTAATTTGGTCAGCCATGTCGCTTTCATAATTAACATTTTCATGGGTTAGATGGGCATTGTATCTAATGGATTCTTCCAATTAATTAGCCAACTGTTCATTTTTGGCCTTGGCTTCTTCCAAATCCATGCTCAACTGTTTGTTCTCGGCCTTAGCCTAACCAAGCTTCTTAAGAACTTTCAAGCTGTTAGTATATAGGGTGTCATAAACTTTTTACAGCCCGATATTGTCAACTTGCTCTTTCTCCTCTTCAGAAGAGGCTTTTTCTTCTTCATGTTCATCTTTTTCCTCAAGGTACCTTTCTTCTGGGATGACTATGGTGGTGTAGGCCATGAGTATTCTTAAGGAGCCTTGGTCTCCATCACTTTGAGAATATTCAGAATTTGAATTTGAGTCTTCAGAATCATCCCATGTGGTAGCCATTGCTTTTCCTTTCAATTTGTTTTTCGAGTGATATTTAGTAGAAAGATGATCATACCCTTTACAATTGTAATACTGGGGATCTTTTGACCTTTTGGGTGATTTACCTATTTGGCATTTTTGTTCATATTTCTTCCCCTTCTTGTAGAAGGTTTTACCATGGTTCTTGTTGAAGAAGTTTTTAAACCTTTTGGCCAACAAGGCCATCTCTTTATCATCTTCATTCTCATCTATCCTCCTCAGATTCATGTTTTTTTTCCTCTGTGAGGACAGTGTGTTTGGATTTTATAGGAGTCTTGAAATATAGTTTGTATGTTTGTAGGGAACCTAATAGTTCTTCTACTATCATGTCATCAATGTTTCTACATTCCTCAATTATAGTGAGTTTTGAGGAGAAATATTTCGGTAGGGATCTTAAGATTTTCCTACAAATTCGTGGCATCGAAACTCTTTCTCCCAACCTCCACATGGAGTTACAGATGCAACGAAGCTTGGTGTAAAATTCCATGAATGTTTCATGTTCCTCTATTTTGATGTTTTCAAATTGTTTGGTTAGAAGTTGAAGCTAAGAGCATTTTGCTGTGGTAGTTCCTTCATGGGTAGTTTCTAATAAATCCCATGCTTTTTTCACTGTTTCACACATACATATTCTTTTGAATTCTTCTGGTGAAACCGCACAGTAAATAGTGTTAAAGGCTTTGGTAGCACGACTAGACCTAGATTTTTCATAGTCGGTCCAAAAGGCTTGTGGTTTGGGTCTAGATGTGTTAGCACCATCATGTGATACAATTTGTTCCATAGGTGCAACACACCCATTCTCAACAATGTCCCAAACAGTATGATCTAAGGATCTAAGAAAGATGTGCACTCTTACTTTCAAGTAGGCATAGTTAGATCCATAAAAAAAGGTGGTCTTGAGACCGATGTTCCCTTAGTTCTAGGCATATTTTCAACTTCACTAAGGATCTCCTTTTAGGCTGTTAAGCCATTTAAGAGGAACCTGCTCTGATACCAATTGAAATTACAGTTTTACCGCTGCAAGCGAAGCTTGAAGATATGTCTAATGTCCTAGAAGTAGGACTTTTCAAAATTTAACTTAACTAATTACCAAGTGCTTACTTCTAAACACATATGTTAAGTAATATAAGTAAGAAGAAGTGCTGAAACAAAATCTATTTAATGAAAAACATCACTTAAGCATTTTGTTAAACAGGTTTGCTATAGAAAATAAATAGAGTATATTGTTCAGCCAAACATAACAAATAAAAATGTAAATCGTTCACCATAATGCACACGATGTATAGTGGTTCAGCTATGTGCCAACTTCACTCTCGGCTGACCCACTCTCTCCTATAGTGTGTCGAATTTCACTATTCAAATGGTTTTAAATTAGGTTCACCATAAACTTTCACAACTTACACAAGGTCTACCTTTTTCATTCATCAATGGCCTACACATGGTCTTACTAAGTCCTACATAACAACTTAAAAGGTCCTACACAAGAACAATAAAAATGAACTCTCCTATCGGAGGCCTACACAAGGATTTGTCGAGTTTGGAAGTTCAAACTCTGAAACCCAATCCTACACAAGGAATGGTTTTCATACAATATAGACTCAAAATACTTTCTTATCTAAATGTGGATGAGCTCCATTAAGCACTTGATGAAGATCTTGTTAAATAGTGAAGGATCTTCAGCTCCCTTGTAACGCAACTGTAACGCCTTGAAATTCGGGGGTCGAGCAGGAGCCCAACTCTCGAGTCCCAGCACATCACTTATGCAACATAGATAATGATGATTAAATGTCGTCTGTATTAGTGCCTTAAACATGAGTGTGATTATACCAAACAACATATCATACTCTAGAGATAGTTAAATTTTACAAGCAGAAGACTGTGATAGATTTATAACATATATAGATGTGTTTCCCAACCTCCAGAGTATGATGGCATTACTGAGCTGAATAAATATATATTTGTTTTTAAAAAATACAAAATGACAAAATGTGACTGTCCAACTAATCATATATCCCTATAATCTCATCGATCAGAGCTGCTTACGTAAACTTGCCTGATAACTGCATATATGAGAACACCTCCTCATCATCATAGAAGCCTGGCCCGACCTCATACGTCGTGCCAAAATCTACATCTAAGATAGAGTCTGGTTGGTGTTTAAAACACCGTCCCAGAATGTGGGAGTGAGTGATCAACTTAGTGGAACTATGAAGCAAAGGATAACATTTTATCAATTCAGTCAAGCAGTAATGATAAAACAGTACAACAATAAGGTCCTAAGTGCTCTTATTAATGCAATGATGGTACTGTTAATGATGCATGCCCTCGCCTTCCCTCCCTCTTGCGACAACATCTTACGATCACGGCATGCACCCCTTCCTCTGTGCACTTCCTCGCCAAAGCACCGTGCAATGCGATGCATGGTCGTGTTAGCCAAGTTCTTAATTAGACATATTCATACAATAAGATTGGGAAGCTAAGGCGCCTCCCTTTTTTTATTATAACCCAAACATTGATTCGTTTAGGGTCGTCAATCTTAGTAGTCACATACGATAGATGGTTTCTTGGTCGCTACGAAGAGGCTCGTCATCGTCAGCGTAGGCCTGGTTTATACTCTAGTTTACTACGGAAAGGTTCGTTACCTCAACATAGTTTCTAGTGTATGTTCAAGGTCACTATGGGCTCGTCACCTGATCATAGGCCGACAGCTCGAATAAAGTGTCCTATACCACCATATTTGGCTCACGAGTTTGGGTTGCTCACTAGACACTACGGGGGAGCTCGTCACCCCAGCGTAGGCCAATAACACGACCACGGTGTCCCATACCACCATACCTGGCTCATGAGTCTTAGTGGATCGAGGTACAAAGGTTAAATGGGTTTTGCACTGGTAAGTTGGTATCGTAGATTCAAACAGTAGTGTTCATACATGGTGAACATACATCGGGTCAATTGGGTTACTTGACAAGCTTGATTGGTATGAGCTTACATCGAGCTAATCGACATGAAGTGCATAAGCACTCCGTGTGGCCTAACCATTGTCGACAAGCAGCGTACGACTCAGATTCATCAGGTGTGTCTATCGTGGTTAAGCAGTTCAACCACCGTTCACAGGCATTTACCGATTGCCTGGACTACATCGTAGCCCCAATCATATTTCAAATAGTAGCAATCACATATAGTAATCTAAAATAGCATGTGACAACTGAAATCAGATATAAATCTTACATAGTCAAGGGAATTGAGAATCCTATCTCAATACCCTCATTACATGATTTAAACAAGCATTTTCACATTGAGGCATTTTATCAAACACTTAAGCTACACATATCACGTACATGTAGTAAGGTAGTTATAACAGGTATTATAGTAAATCCCTTTATAAGAGTTCACCATACGTACAACAATCATGAATTCTCAGTCAAAAAATATGGCAAGCATAAATCACAATTCCAACTGTCACGGATAGGGGATTGACCGTTGGGGACCGATTTCATTTCAACTGTCACCGATACTCGATTAGGGCCACAAATACTTTGACATGTGTTGGACATTTTTCCTAATTCATAATTGGGTTAGATTCTGATGGTCTGAATCCTTAGATTTATCCTGCAAGCGAACGACTCAATTCACCTAAGTTTTAGTTCATTTCTTAAAGGTATTTGCGTTTCTCACACACTTCGCTCCGGGCTCAAGTTGTGCATTTCTATGTACTATTAGGACTTGATTTTTAAAGTGGTTGTTAAGTCCAGCAAGGTGGTCATAACCGTATAATTTCGAGGTAATCAGACTTTCGACGCGCGATACAGGTCCTATACGGAGTTTCATGATGCTCCTGAGAGCAACTGGCTTTTGAGATGGATCCTAAGTTTTTAGGTAATGTAGCACTAATGATTATACACGTTTTGGGTCTTACAGATCATATTTAAAGTGATTAGTGTTAATTTCACAGATAATATAGTCTAATACTTAGTTAATTCATGTTTAATTTCTAATGGATTTGACCCTCAGTGATTTCAGCCTGAGGTGGTACTCGGGTCTTTGTATGGATTTTTCAAGATGTTATAATCTACCCCCCTTAAAGAAAAATTTTATTCTCAGAATTAGTACCTTTTTGTACTCCTTGAGAATTTGAGGGTAGTTGTTTTGGACCTCGGCTTCTGTTTCCCAAGTAGCCTCCTCCTCTTTATGATGTGTCCATAGTACCTTCACAAGTGGGATCACTTTACTGCGAAGTACTTGTTCCTTCCTATCCAGGACATGCGTCGGACGCAGTACATAAGTAGCATCCTCACTCAACTGTACCTACTTCCATCTGATAATGTGTGAAGGTTCTGTAACGTATTTCTTCAACATCGACACATGAAATACGTTATGCACGCCTACGAGTGGTGTAGGTAAGGCCAGGTGGTACGCTACCACCCCCACTCGATCCAGTATATGGCATGGACTAATAAATCTTGGCGTGAGCTTCCCCTTCTTACCAAACCGAAGGACTTCCTTCATGGGGGAAACCTTAAGGAATACTTGGTCCCGGACCTCGAACTCTAGTGGTCACCGCCTCGTATCAGCGTAGCTCTTCTGTCTACTTTCTGCTGCCAGAAGTCGATGCCTGATAATGTCAATCTTCTCTGAGGTCGCTTGAACCAACTCTGGGCCAATCAAGCCCTTCTCACCAATCTCTGCCCAACAATGTGGTGCCCGATAGGGACGCCCATAAAAGGCCTCATAGGGAGCCATGCCAATACTCGTTTAAAAACTGTTGTCATACGCGAACTCTGCAAACGGAAGACAGTCGTCCCAACTGTCCTTGAAATTCAGCACATAAGCTTGTAGCATATCCTCCAACACCTGATTTACTTGTTCCGTCTGCCTATCAGTTTGTGGGTGGAACGCGGTACTGAACTTCAACTTCACACCCATTGGGTCCTGGATACAAGTCCAGAAGATAGATGTGAATCATGTGTCTCGGTCCGACACGATCTCCATAGGAACTCCATGCAAACGTACTATCTCCTTGATGTATAGCCTGGCCAAATCGTCTGCAGAGTTCGAGACTCTGATAGAGAGAAAATGAGCCGATTTCGTCAACAGGTCCACTATCACACATATGGAAGATGAAATCTATAGAAATGAAATCCCATTTCCACTCTGCTATGGGCATGGGCTGAAGCAGTTCAGGAGGTCGACGATGCTCTGCCTTGACCTGCTGGCACGTGAGACAACAGGACACATACTCTGCTATGTGGGCCTTTATGTTGTCCCACCAGTATGAGTGCTTCATGTCTCGGTACATCTTCGTACTGCCAGGATGCATTACCAACTTCAAATTGTGAGCAGCCTCGAGAACTTCCTCCCTCATCTGGAGGTTTGGGATGCATAAGCATCCACAATAATGTAAGCCCTCATCCGTATCAACATTCCATTCCGAGTCTTCACTGTCACTCACCTGCTCTTTCATCTCACCCAATCGCTCATCATCATTCTGAGCCACGATGATCTTATCATCAATAAGTGGCCGCACATGAACGTGTGTGACACACTCAAACGGTTCCTCCACCGTGAGCTTCTTCTCAAAACCACGCACAAAATCCACCATATTCCATTCCTCAATCATCAGCGATGCCGCAAATACTATCTCCTTCTTACAGCTCAACGCATCTGCCACAAGATTAGCCTTGCCAGGATGGTAGGAGACCTCGAACTTGAAGTTCTTCAAGGTTTCCATCCATTGTCGCTGTCTCATATTCAGGTCTCGTTGTGCGAATATGTATCTAAGGCTCTTGTGGTCGCAAAAGAGCTCAAACTCCTCTCCGTAGAGGTAATGTCTCCAAAGCTTCAGTGCAAAGATGATGGTCGCTAACTCTAGGTCGTGTGTAGGGTAGTTCTCCTCGTGTTTCCTCAACTACCTCGAGGCATAGACAATCACCCTGTCCTTCTACATAAGGACACAACTCAAACCAACGTAAGACACGTCTGTGTATATCGTATACTTGACCCCTTACTCTGACAATACTAGCATAGGGGTGGACGTCAACTTGTCCTTCAGCTCCAGGAAAGCTGCTTTTGCTTTTTCATTCCAGGCAAACTTAAGATCCTTTTAGGTCAGTTGAGACAATGGTTTGACTATCTTGGAGAAGTCCTGAATGAATTAGTGATAGTAGCTAGTAAGTCCCAAAAAACTCCTCACCTTAGTAACCGAACCGAGCTGCTCCCAGTCCTGTACTACGACTACCTTAGCCAGATCCACAACTATCCCTTCCTTGGACACCACATGTCCTAGGAACTTGACCTCTTCCTTTTAAAAGTCACACTTCTTGTACTGTGTGAACAACTGGTTCTTCCTGAGAGTATCAAAGACTGCTCGCAGGTGCTCCTCGTGATCTTCCCGACTCTTGGAGTATATCAGGATGTTATTTATAAACACGATGATGAATAAAAAAAGGTACAGTCGAAACACCTTTTTCATCAAGTCCATGAACACGGTCGGTGCGTTCATAAGGCCGAACGACATCACAAGAAACTCGTAATGTACAAAACTAGTCCTGAAAGCTGTCTTCTGCATGTCCTCATCCCTGACGCGCAACTGATAATACCCTGATTGTAGATCAATTTTCAAAAAATACTGTGCTCCCTTCAACTGGTTAAACAGATCATATATCCTGAGCAGAGGATATTTGTTCTTCACCGTCACCTGGTTCAGCCTGTGATAATCAATGCACAACCGCAACGACCTGTCCTTCTTCTTCATAAACAACATGGGTGCTCCCCAAGGAGACACACTGGGTCGTATAAAGCTGGCATCCAACAGATCATCGATCTATTTCCTCAGTTCCTCCATCTCACATGGAGGCATATGATAATTCGGTAGTGAAATAGGTGTCGCAAAAGGATTGATAATTGGGTCAAGCCGCAAATGCTTCACGGTTGTATATTTCAGTAACTCCGTAGTCTGATCACTATAAAAGCTTAGGGAATGCCCATCATTGAAAGGCTCAAATTTCATATTTATAAGGTTTCCCTTTGAATCTTGGTTTAAGAGAGTCCTTGTTCTAATCTATGTCCAAGGTAGAGGTTAATACATATCTTACTAGATCATCCAAAAAAAGTTTTTATTAGTACAAAATTAGCTAAGGCTTCTATTAAGTTCGTATTTAATACGAATTGGTTTAACACTCGAACCCTAAATATTTTCCTTCCAGTAACTTCATTATTGACATTCTAAGGAAGGTTCAACACCTATTTAGTGACCCAACTTCGATCTTGGGCCAGTGGGGAATAGGGCCCACCACGCTTCCGCTGCGCCACTCCGATCAAAGGGATGTGTAAGACCCGTATCCTAGTTTGTACTGTTCAGTCAACTCCCGCGATCCTTCCCGTCAAATTTCGGCAATCCGCGTCCAGTAATCGACGTTTGCGCACGACCCTAAGTTGTTTCCTGTAGATTTTAGTCAGCTTAATCCGAGACTTATACCATTGCAATCGCACCGTCGTCGTGCGTTCAACGCTGCGACTAGCGTACCAATCCGATACCTAGGTCAGAAGATTTGAGCCAGTGTTTATTTTGAGAAAACACTATGCTTTTACAATCCTAAGAGAATCTCTACGACATGTCCCATCAATCAATCAATCAATCAGTTCATGTCAAGTACACATTACCATTCACCCCATCCCTAAGCAACCACTAAGTCAACACTTTCTAACCCTCTCTTACACACCCATAAATGTCAAGTACACTATTACCTCACACCCATCACTCACATCCATCACCCATCTCTCTCTCTCTCCTTACAACCCCTTCCCTCTCTTTCTCAATACTCTATCCCAAGCAAGCAAGAGAACTCACGTCCAAGCATTCTATGTGAGAGAGAAAAGTGAGTTTGTATATGGCCCACTTTCCCATCCCAAACCCATCATCCTAGCCATTCAAAACTCATCTTCCACTATCAAAGTGAGACACAAGGAGATTGGCTTTCTAACGGACTGAGAAGATCGAACGGTGGGTGCTCTATTAGGCATAGATTTTTTTTTTTTTTTTTATGAAGGGCCAAGTGAGGCTTACCGATTGATGGTATGATCTCACTTTGGACCCTAGGTGTGGTCGATGGTCCACCTTAATCCACATGATCATTTCATGATGGGGCCATTCTCCATGGACCCCATCATGATGTTTATTTTCCTTGCATAAAAAGAGGTCATGTAGACCGTCCATTTTGGGTGGAGAAGGAACCTCCACCGTTGATCTTTGATTTAGTGGGCCCACATGTATTGGGACCCACTTGATGTATGATTGAATGCATGGGAGGGCTCATAATGGCGGAGCCCTCCATCACATGTGTCTCTCTATCTCTCTCTCTCTCTCTCCATTTTTCCCTTTTTTGATGATGGAGTTGTGTGGCCCACTAGGATGGACCCCACTTTATATATGTGTTGAATCCACACCATCCACCATTTGGTGGTCACCTAAGCAGGGCCCATCTAACATATGTTATGCCCAAACCGTCCAGCGTCCAGGGACGCTAGACGTGATGAAAACAAAAATATTAGCTTGATTTCAAGCTTTTTTTTGAGTGGGCTGTTCATGTAGGCCCCACGTTGATGTATGAGTTCAATCTATGCCGTCCATCCTATTTACCAACTTATTTTAGGCGTTGAGCTGAAAAATGAAGCTGATCTAATTTTCTGGCGGGCCATACCTTTGAAAATAGTGATTTTCACCGTTTAAATTTACTTTAATTTTTCTACACGACGAAAAAAGCTCAATATTGGGCTTGATGGATTTGTTATGAACTGTAAAAATCAGTGGGCGGGGTGGATTCTTCCGATGCGGGCCGCACACATGAAAAACTGTAAAATTTTACGATTTAAAATAAAATAAAATAAAATACAACGTTGCAGCAGACGCTGCTGCTGCATGAGGTGCAGGCAGTGCCTGCGCGTGTAGGTGGACGGACAGGGACCCACGACCCCTACCGTGGGCCCCACCATGATGTATGCTATATATCCACACCATTCATTCTAATGATCAGGCCGATATGAGTCTCAGATGGCCCATATCATAGGGAACAATGGTGATTGGATGGCTGCTATTGAAACCCATTTGGGTCTTCACAGAAGTTTTGAGTCAATATGAAATTTGTTTTTTTTTCTTTCCATCCAGGTCAGCATGACCTTATCAATAGGTTGGATGGAAAATAAGCGTTATGGTGGGCTGCACGTGGGACCCACAATGATGTATGTGTGGAACCCACATTGCTGTATGTGTTTTACTCCCACCGTCCAGGCGGACGGTGGAAACCCCCAGTATGGCCCATGTGCTTTATTCATGCGGTCCATTTATATGAGCCCATCATGATGCATGTGTTGCATCCAAGCCATCCAACCATTTGGAAAGCTCATTTTATGGCATGAGCTAGAGAAGGAGACAGATCTAGGATCAAGTGGACCATCCAGCAAAAAGTAGTGGGGATTGAGTTGCTACTATTGAAATTCTTTTGTTGTCATAAAAGTTTGGATCATTAGGAAATTCGTTTCCTTTTAATCCAGGTTTGGGTGACCTTATGACCAGATTGGGTAAAAAATAAACGCTATGGTGGGGCTTGAGAATTTTAATGGTGGAAGCCATCATCACCATTTATATTTGGGGGTGGCCCATTTGATATATATGGGACCCATTGGTGTGGCCCATTTGATACATATAAGGCCCATGTGATTAGGCCCATTTTGATGCATTCTAAGGCTCATGGGTTATGACCCATTGCAATGTCCATAAGGCCCATTGGTGTGGCCCAGTTGATGAATATAAGGCCCATGTGATATGGCCCATTTAATATATTTAAGACCCAATGGGATGTACTTAAGGTCCATTGTAATGTGTGATCCCAACATGGTTTATGTAATGATGCTTACGACAGGCTATGCCTTGGGAACAATGATAGTTTGACGTCCATATTGTAAGGTAATGTTGGTTAAATGTCCACATTACGACTCTCCATAGGGCCCATTGATAGTCCCATACTTGTTATGTGTAGGCCGTCTAGGCCCATCTTCGTTGTGAGGATAGTTCATCACTTTATAACATACTTAGTATAATTCCATGCCTCAAACCATACGCTTTATATGTATGCTTGATATGAGGAATATTTGATCATAGCATAAGCCATTGGGCTAAGACATTACATGACTCCTCATGAGACGGATTGCCCCACATGAGCGCATGGTACACGCGGGATTGCTGATGACTGTACGGTGTGATTGATGTATCTCACATATGAGTGACTTGATCATTGTACGCCTTAACGACATCAGGGCTATGGCTCCACAGGCACATCGTGGATGGCCGTATCGGATATCAGAAATGCTTAGTTCTAGCACTATGGGCACTTAGGATGTCCTTGGGTGAAAGTCTCAGAACCTTTTTGGTACCAGGAGTTGCTCCAACGTCTAGACTAAGTGGATACATGAGCGCCCGAGTGCCGAATACCAGTAGGCCGCGTCTCCCACTGTGTCGTAGTCGGTTGGGAGGGGGTGTGACCTTATCCGCCTGAGTGAGGGGGCTATAAGCTAGGCTGAGTTTTACTAGCTCGTAAATGAGTCCGCTATTGATGAGCCAGGTAGGTATTGGCAAATTACTGGTCAGGCGTATAGTGAGGTTTATCCCGCTCGCTGGGCTATGCGGCTAGGGAGGCGGAAGTCAGTGTGGAGTGTACAATACCCCGGTGATATCCCAAAGAGGAACTGTATTAATATATGTACTTGACGAGTACTGACATGCTTGCTATGCATCTGGCATATGGATTTGGCTACATAGGCTTCGCATCGCATGGACTTGGTATGACCGATAGCATTCATGCCTTGCATCACATAGCCTTAGTATAACTGATTGTACTCATGGACTTACCCGCATATTTTCGCATTACTCTAATATTGTACACTTGGTATTTACCTTACGCACACACTTACACCACCCTCAAGCTTTTGTAAGCTTATGAACGACTGTTGCGTGTGGGCGGTATTGGACCGCAACAATGCTGAGGCAGGTGCGCACGTCAGCTTATTTTGGAGTTTTGGATCACCCTGTATTTTCCTTCCCACATTGTACTTAAAGTTTTTGATATAGTGGATATGTGGTGATGTTGTTTTGTGACTTAGTTTTGCTTGTGGTTATGCTCCATTATAAAAAAATTCATATTGAAAATCCTCCTTGTTGGATCCCACAATCGAAATCTGGCATGTGAGTGCCGGGATTCGAGAATGGGGCACTATGGAGGCTGTCGGCGCCGGATTCGATGATTGAAAATTTTGTGAGCCCATTTTCTGAGTTTGGGACGTGACAGAAGTTGGTATCAGAGCATAACTTGGGAATACCTGAGGATCACATCACATATCTACTATAAATAGGTTCCGAGTTCGAACAACTTAGTAATTTTTTGACCTAGACCATTAACGTTTATACCTTGGAGAATTCTTAAGGCTGATAGGCCCTTGTTCCTTTCTATAGGACATGCCGCCTTGAAGAGCGACTCGAGCGAATCCCGCTCCACCACCTCCCACTCCCGCTCTACCACCTGCTACTCCCGCTCCACCACCAGATATTCTTGCTTTCCAGCCTGAGGATGCTACTCCTTTACTTAAGACCGGTGCGGATCTGAACGTACCCATGAGTGACACCCAGCTTCAGTAGATGCTGTAGGCGATGACTACTATTCTTCAGGGACAGAGCAGGCGTCCAACTATTACACTGGTCGAGGCTGAGCAGGAGCGTGCAAGCACCCTTCTCAAGGATTCTGACAGAACGATCCCCTACTTTTTTCGAGCGAGCCAGACCCTACTGTAGCAGAGATAAGGTGCTCCTAGGTAGAGAAGATATTCGACACCATGAAATGTACTACCCAGCAGCGAGTCCCATTAGCGGTATTTCTTCTTCACGGTGAGGCTCAGCACTGGTGGACATCTGTAGCCCGATTAGTAGCAACCGATTTCGAGTGGACCTGGGAGGACTTTATAGACCAATTTGACTGGAAGTTTTTCCCCGTGCATGTGCAACAACAGCGCACACTAGAGTTTGAGACTCTGGTCCAGGGGGACATGACTGTGTCCCAGTATGAGGCACGTTTCTTTGCGCTATCGAGATTCACGACATACCTTGTTGATGATGAGGGGCGGAAGGCCGACTGTTTCGAGAATAGTTTGCATCCTGCCCTCAGGAGTCGTGTGATCGGACACATGCTTCTGACATTTAAGTAGATCATGGAGAGGGCCCAGATCTATGAGTCAGATTAGGCCGGTTTGCAAAGAGCCCGTGACCAGAGGGGAGATCAGAAGAGGAAGGCTCCCTCTGGTAGTTCCCAAAACCAGCATCGTTCACAGTAGTGGCGCCCGACCCGCCCAGCATTCTGAGCACCAGTGACACCCCCAGCACCACCTTTAGGACCATTCACATGTACCTGCTTTAGATGCGGTAGGACAGGACATCGTGTGCACGAGTGTCCCCATCCGCAGCAGTAGCAATCGAGGGCACCGCATCCACCTCCGCGACAACCAAAATAACAGCAGTAGCGACCGTAGCACTAGCCTCCTGTACCTCCCCTGCAGTAGTAGAGGTAGCAGATTAGGCTGCCACAGCGGTAACAACATCAACAGAGACCTCAGAGGGGACCTGCACCTCACCAACCTGCTCAGGGCAGATTTTATGCTACTCAGCAGGACCCTCAGTCATCAGGAGGGGTCGTTGAGGGTACTGTCCCTATTTCTACATGCATTGCATGTGTATTGTTTGACTCAAGTGCATCGCATTCTTTTGTGGTCGATGATTTCAGTCGATCAATTGGCTTGCCAATGGAGTCTACCTTAGGGTTTGTCAGTATCGACACCCTTGGGGAAGACTACAGTATTAGATCGATTTTACTCTTCTTGCCCCGTTCTGATTGGGGATGTCTTCTTGCCTGTCGACTTATTTATTTTGCCGATGTCCGAGTTTGATGTCATTTTAGAAATAGATTGGCTCGCCGAGTACCACGCTATATTAGACTGCTTCACAAGAACAGTCACGTTCTGTATACCCGGCATACCATAGCTCCAGTTTGTTGCTGAGCCTAGAGGAGAGCAGCTTTCTTACCTGTTATTGTGTGCCATTGAGGAGTCAGCTACTTTGAGTATCGACCAGCTGCCAGTCGTTTGTGGTTTTTCCGATGTGTTTCAGGAGATTTCAAGGTTACCACCTCGTCAGCACACGGAGTTCCAGATTGATCTCGTGTCCGGTACCACGCCTATTTCAAAGGCCCGGTATTGTATGACACCGTTAGAGTTACGGGAACTGTAGAAGTAGTTGGACAAGTTACGCGAGGTAGGCTTTATTCGTCTGAGTAGTTCACCGTGGGGAGCGCCGGTACTCTTCCTGAAGAAGAAGGATGGCTCGTTGAGGCTTTGCGTAAATTACCATGAGCTCAACAAGGTCACGATCAAGAACAAATACCCACTTTCGATGATCTATGATTTGTTTGATCAGCTGTAGGAGGCGCAGGTTATTATCAGGTTCGGGTCTGAGATGAGGATATCCTGAAGACAACCTTCATGACGCGCTACGGTCATTTTGAGTTCCAGGTCATGTCCTTCAGACTGACCAATGCGCCCGCAGTATTTATACAGTTTATGAACGAGGTCTTCCATCCGTATCTCGACTAGTTTGTTGTGGTGTTCATTGACGACATTCTGATATATTCGAGGATCCGTAAGGAGCATGAGCAGCATCTGGAGATTACCTTACAGACCCTCCATACACACCAGCTTTACGCGAAGTTGGAGAAGTGCGAGTTCTGGCAGGGGGAGGTGAAGTTCCTCGGTCATGTAGTGATGAGGTAGGGTGTTGTAGTGTACCCCTCAAAGATTGATGCCATGCGTCAGTGGGGCCAGCCCACGAACGCATCCGAGATCCATAGTTTTCTTGGTTTGGTGGGCTATTACCGATGTTTCATTGAGGAATTCTCTCGTATTGCAGCCCCATTGACCAGGTTGACCCGAAAGGGTGCTAAGTTTGTTTGGAGTGATGCTTTTGAGCACACATTTTTGGAGCTGAAGGATTGCCTCACGTCTGCTCCTGTCCTCACTCTTCCCCCTGAGAGTGATGGATTTATTGTATTTACCGATGCCTCATGAGTTAGCTTGGGTGCTGTCCTGATGCAGCATGGGAAGCCGGTGGCTTATGCGTCTCCTCAGTTCAAGGTCCATGAGCTAACTACCCTACGCATGATTTGGAGCTGGCAGCATTTGTCTTCCCCTTGAAGGTGTGGATACACTATCTCTATGGGGTGAGGTTCGAGCTCTTCTCCGACCACAAGAACTTGAAGTACCTGTTCTCTCAGTCCGAGCTGAACATGAGGTAGAGTCGTTGGATGGAACTCCTGAAGGACTATGATTTTGATCTCCAGTATCACCCGGGTAAGGTGAACGTGGTGGTGGATGCCCTCAGCTGTCAGCCACGAGGCCTAGTGGCACATATGATGATTCAGGAATGGAGGATGCTTGACGATATATCAGAGTATGACTTCGAGTTTGGTCTGCAGTCATCTATCGTTCAGCTGTCGATCCTGTTGATTCAATCCTCTCTTGTCATAAGGGTGATCGAGGCTCAGCAGGCAGACGAGTTGTTATAGGATTACCGAGCAGAGGCAGCATCTGAGAGTCAGACAGATTGGTAGATTGGTTCTGATAGTCGACTTCGCTTCAGAAGCCGATTATGTGTCCCGGATATTCCTGAGTTGCGCCAAGATCTTATGACCGAGGCACATCGATTGCGGTTCTCTATCCACCCTGGCTCGACGAAGATGTATACGACATGAGGCGTTAGTATTTTTGAGTGGGGATGAAGCCCAAGATAACCAGTTTTGTGGCCGAGTGTGACATGTGTCAGTGTGTCAAGGCCGATCATCAGAGACCCCCTGGTCTATTGCAACCATTGAGTGCCCCGATGTGGAAGTGGGAGCACATATCTACTGATTTTGTCATGGGTTTACCGAGGACACAGCGTAGTCATGATGCCATCTCTGTTGTTGTGGACCGTTTGACGAAGTCGGCACTTTTATTTTTGCAATTCGTGAGACTTGGCATATGGACCGGCTCACCAAGATGTTTGTTGATGAGATTGTTAGACTGTACGGTGTTCCTGTCTCGATCGTTTTAGACAGAGATCCAAGGTTCACGTCTCAGTTTTAAAGGAGCTTCCAGAGGGCGATGGGGGACTAATTTGCAGCTCAGCACCGCATATCACCCGCAGACCGATGGTCAGACCGAGAGGGTCAACCAGATCCTTGAGGATATGCTTCAGGCCTGCGCGATTGATTTCTCGGGTAGCTGGGATGAGCACCTGCGATTGGCTTAGTTCGCGTACAACAACAGCTATCAGACGACCATTGGCATGACTCCTTTTGAGGCATTTTATGGCAGACCATGCAGATCTCTGAGTTATTGGGCCGAGGTTATAGAGCGAGGTCTCCTAGGTCCCGAGCTTATGCAACAGATGTAAGAAGCTATCAATATCATCAGGCAGAGGATGCGCACAACTCAGAGCTGGCAGAAGAGTTTTGCTGTTCTTCGGCGTCGTCCCTTAGAGTTTGCCAATGGGGACCATGTGTATCTCAAGGTGTAACATTCTGAGAAAATCCATACAAAGACCCGAGTATCACCTAAGGCAGAAATCACTAAGGATCAAATCCTTTAAAATTTAAATGAGAATTAACTAGTGTTATACTATATTACATGTGAAATTAGCCCTAATCACTTTAAATATGATTTGTAAGACCTAAAATCTGCAGGATCGTTAACGTTACATTATCCTGAAACTTAGGATCCATCTTAAAACTCAGTTGCTCTTGACAGTACGTTGAAACTCCATATCAGACCTGGACCGCGCGTCGAGTGTCCGATTACTCCAATGCGATATGAATACGACCGTCTTATTAGACTTGACGACCACCTCGGAAATCAAGTCCAGATAGTAACCCGAAGCTATTTGTTGGAGCCCGGAGTGAAGTGTGTAAGAAACATGAATATCTTTTGGAAATAAAACCAAACTTAAGTAAACTAAGATCATCGGAATCTGAACTAATTACACCCTCAGATCAGGGAAAATTTCTCACACATGTTAGTGTACTGGTGGCCCTGATCGAGCACAGGTGACCATCGAACTGAAACTGGTCTGCCACGGTTGATCTATAAATCCGATTGGACCGAAATCATAACTTGACCTAGATCCACTGTCAGGGAGCTTAAGTTCGACTGCACGCAGAAAAGGGGCCTCCAGAAGTGCTCCGTTGGATTGAAACGGACGCTCTTTGGACATAACCTAAGTATACCTTGGCCTTGGGGCCATTTCCATCAGTTCTGGGCCTATATAAGGGCCTTAAACCCTCTCTCCCTCATCCCATACGAATTTGGGAAACCTTAGGGGAGAGAAGAGAGAAAAGAGAAGGAAAGAGAGAGGAAGTGAGAGAGTGTACTGGCGTTTATTCTTGGGATTTAATCGTACCACTCCACACGCTTATCTATCGCATCTGTAGCGATATTCTGGCGTTTCTGACAATGTACTTGGGTAAGAAAACCTAACCCTAATCTGTTTTAGGGTTTTCAATAGTGTAAGTGATGAAATAGCTAACCTATTTAGCTATTTCATGCTGTAGGTTACCGTTGTGCTGTAGATGACGAAATACTATACGAACTGAGTTCGTTACGAGTTTACCGGCATAAGGTACGGACTATATATATTTAGGTTATTGTTTTCAAGGCTTTCAATGCCAGATAATGATTTATAACTGTCGTGGGTGCCATTTCACATGCTAAATGCGATGTTTGTTTCGCTTTACAGATATATATGAACTATGTTGTATATAGGGTATTTCATGTATTTGTTGAAATGTTTGTATGAGTTTGGAACCTGGATTTGTGCTTTCCATAATTAACTATCATAGATATATGGTTGTTATATACGTGACAACTCGGTGAAAGGATTTGCCCTAATACATAATATAACCAACATACGTCATGTATGTTGGAATGTGTAGTCTAAGTGTTTGTAAAAATGTCTGAATGAGTAAGTAGTTAGTAAATTATAATTTATATGGGTGTTGAGATATATTTCCCAAATACCTTAACTATGTGTATGATTTCCTCCATGTACCATATATTATAGTGTCTGTTTTATTTATGGAATGCATACGTGTAAATGCATGTTTAAGTTGTATTCCACAATATGCATATGCTCAAATGATTGTAGGATTTGAATTATTTATTTATTACTGCTTTGATAATCTCATATGATTACTTGTTGTAATTGAACATGGTTGGGACTATGTTATAGTCCAGAAAATTGGTAACAGGCCCTGATTTGGTGGCTGAGGTTGTTTTCACCATACAGGACGTGTTCGATGAATCCGAGTCGTGCTTGGGATGTCGACAGTGGTTAGGCCACACGGAGTGCTTATGCACTTCATATCGATCAACTCAACGTGCGCTCGTGCTAGTCGAGCTCGTCAAATAACCCGATTGACCCGATGCATGTTCACCATGTATGGACGCTACTTCTTGAACCTAAGGTACCAAACTCATTAGTGAAAACCCTGTTAACCTTGGTACCTCGATCCGCTAAGACTCATGAGCCGATCATGGTGGTATGGGACACCGTGGTCGATCTGTCGGCCTATGCCGGGGTGATTAGCCCACCCGTAGTGACCAGTGAGCAACCCAAACTCGTGAGCCAAATACGGTGGTATGGGACATTGTATTCGAGCTGTTGGCCGACACTGATTAGGTGACGAACCCTTTGTAGTGACCTCGAGCATACTCTGAGACTGCATTGAGGCGATGACCCTTTCTGTAGTAACTAGAATATAAACTAGGCCTACACTGATCAGGTGACGAGCCATTTATAACAACCTAGAACAGCAACATTGTATAAGAATTGCTAGGACTGACAACCCTAGAATGGATCATTGTTTGGGAATTGATATAAGGGAGGTACCTTAGTTTTCCAATCCTGCTATACAAAAAGGACTAATAAGAACTTGGTAATTACGCTCATGCACCGCATTGCATGTGCCATTTGGCGTTGGGTAGAGCACTGAGGAATTGACTGACATGCCGCGACCGTGAGATGAAGATCGCAGAGGGAGTGCAGGCGAGGGCATGCATCATTACTACATATCATTCTTGCATTAATCAGAGTACCTAAGGATGTTTGATTATACTGCTTTATCATTACTGCTTGACTGAATTGATAACATGTTAACCTTTACTTTATAGCCTCACTGAGTTGATAAGTCACTTCCACGTTCTGGGACAGTGTTTTAAACACCAACCAGACCTTGTTGTAGTTTTAGATGTTGGCGCGGTCTGCGAGGCAAAGCCAGACTTTGAGGATAATGAGGAGGCATTCTCATATATGCAGTATTCAGGCAGGTTCATGTGAGCCGTGTCCTGATCGACGGGGATTTCTGGGATGCTGATTAGATTACTTTACACATTTTGTATATTTTGAAGTCTTACATGTAACTAACTGACTTGGTAACATGATCATACTCACGAGAAGTACAATTGCATATATGTTTATGTACTTAATATAATCTTTTGCTTGCGTAAATTAACTGCCTCTGGAGTATGATATGCTGTTTTAGTATAATTCCATTCACATTTAATGCACTGATATGAACAACATTCAATCATCATTATTTATGTTACATAAGTGATGTGTTGGAACTCGGGAGTTGAGCACATGCTCGACCCCCGATTTTCATGGCGTTACACAAGGTCTCACCCATGAAGGGTGGGGTATATTTCAGAGCGAAGGACAAGCTTGCCCCGATATTCATAGGACCTTTTGAGATCATTGGGCATGTTGGCGCCGTGCCCTACTGACTTGCCTTGCCATCTTAGTTGTCCGGTGTCCACAACATTTTCCACGTCTCTATGTTGAGGAAGTGGGGGTCAGGCATCGTGCCTGTTAGTATTTGACAGCCGTTGGAGGTTCGTGAGGACTCTTCTTACATTGAGTAGCCAGTTCGTTTCCTCAATCGGAAGGAGCAGGTCCTGCGGACCAAGGTCATTCCCTTGGTGAAGGTGCAGTGGGGCCATCATAGTGTGGATGAGGCGTCTTGGCAGCATGAGGCGGAGATTCGAGAGCGCTATCCCCATCTTTTTGATGTTTGATTGTATGATGTATGATTTTTTGATTATATATGATGTTATATTTTTTATTCCCTCATGACTTATGTCTTAGCTGCGATGGTAGTGTAAATTTTGAGGATGAAATTTTTATTAGGTGGGGAGAGCTATAAGACCTGTATCCTAGTTCGTACTATTTTGTCGACTCGTGTGATCCTTTCCGTCGAATTCCTACAATCACGACTGTACCGTTGTCGAGGTTCCAACGCCGCGACTCGTGCACCAATCTGATACCTAGGTCAGAAGATGTGAGCCGACATTTATTTCGAGAAAACACCGTTCTTTTGTAATTCTAAGAGAATCTCTACGACATGTCCCATCAATCAATCAAGCAATTACTTCATGTTAAGTACACATCACCTTTCACCCCATCCCCAAGCAACCACCAAGTCAACTCTTTCTCACCATCTCTCTTACACATCCACACATGTCAAGTACACTATCACCTCACACCCATCACTCACATCCATCACCCATCTTTCTCTCTCCTTACAACCCCTTCTCTCTCTCTTTCTAAACACTTTATCCTAAGAAAGCAAGAGAACTCACGTCCAAGCATTCCATATGAGAGAGAAAAGTGAGTTTGTGTATGGCCCACTTTCCCATCCCAAATCCATCATCCTAGCCATTCAAACCTCATCTTCCACCATCAAAGTGAGACACAAGGAGATTGACTTTCCAACGGACCGTGAAGATTGAATGGTGGATGCTCTATTAGGCCTAGACTTTTTTTTAATGAACGGCCAAGTGAGGCCTACCGATTGATGGTATGGATCTCACTTTGGACCCTAAATGTGGCCGATGGCCCACCTTGATCCAGTATGGATCATGTGCTTTATTCATGCGGTCCATCTATATGAGCCCATCATGATGCATGTGTTGCATCCAAGCCATCCAACCATTTGGAAAGCTCGTTTTATGGCATGAGCTGGAGAAGGAGACAGATCTAGGATTAAGTGGACCATCCAACAAAAAGTAATGGGGATTGAGTTCCTACCATTGAAATTCTTTTGTTGTCACAAAAGTTTGGATCATTAGGAAATTCATTTAATCTTAATCCAGGTTTGGGTGACCTTATGACCAGATTGGGTAGAAAATAAATGCTTTGGTGGGCCTTGAGAATTTTAATGGTGGATCATTATCACCATTTATATTTGGGGGTGGCCCATTTGATATATATGGGGCCCACTGGTGCAACCGATTTGATACATATAAGGCCCATTTTGATGCATTCTAAGGCTCATGGGTTATGAGCCATTGCAATGTACATAAGGCTCATTGGTGTGGCCCACTTGATGTATATAAGGCCCATGTGATACGGCCCATTTGATGTATTTAAGGCCCAACGGGATGTACCTAAGGTCCATTGCAATGTGTGATCCCAACATGTTTTATGTAATGATGTTTACGACGGGCTATGCCATGGGAATAATGATGGTTTGACGTCTACATTGTAAGGTAATGTTGGTTAAATGTCTGTATTACGACTGTCCTTAGGGCCCATTGATAAGCCCATACTTATTGTGTGTAGGCCGTCTGGGCCCATCTTCATTGTGAGGATAGTTCCTCACTTTATAACATGCTTAGTATAATTCCATGCCTCATGCCATACACATCATATGTATGCTTGATATGAGGAATGTTTGATCATAGCATAAGCCATTGAGTTGAGACATTACGGGACTCCTTATGAGATGGAGTGCCAGACATGAGCGTATGGTACGTGCGGGATTGCTGCATAACTGTACGGTGTGATTCATGCATCTCGCATATGAGTGACTTGATCATTGTACGCCCTAGCAACATCAGGGTTGTGGCTCCACAGGCACATCGTGGATGGCCGTATCAGATACTGAAAATGCTTGGTTCTAGCACTGTGGGCTCTTTGGATGTCCTTGGGTGAAAGTTGCAGAACCTTTTTGGTACCAGGAGTTGTTCCAATGTCTAAACCGAGTGGATACATGAGCGCCCGAGTGCCAAATACTAGTAGGCCACGTCTCCCACTGTTTCGTGGTCGATTAGGAGGGGGTTTGGCCTTATCCGCCTGAGTGAGGGTACTATAAGCTAGGCTGAGTTTGACCAGCTCGTAAATGGGTCCGCTATCGACGAGCCGGGTAGGTATTGCCAGACTACTGGTTAGGCAGATAATGAGGTCTATTCTGCTCACTGGATTGTGCGGCTAGGTAGGCGGCAGTCAGTGAGGAGTGTACTAGACCCCGGTAATATTCCAGAGAGGAACTGTATTGATATATGTACTTGATGAGTACTGACATGCTTACTTTTCATCTCGCATATGACATTTGGCTACATAGGCCTCGCATCGCATGGTCTTGGTATGACCGATAGCATTTATGCCTTGCATCACATAGCCTTGGTTCAACTAACTGTATTCATGGACTTACCCATATATTTTCGCATTACTCTGATATTGTACACTTGGTGCTTCCTTGCACACACAGTT